>CM030007.1:127876734-129253400 GCA_017639485.1 Pluvialis apricaria | reverse complement strand
AAAGGTAGTAGTACTGAGGGCAGACCCACTTTAAGCTTTATTCCCAGACAGGACCGAGAACAAAAAAAAAAAAAAAAAAGGAGAAAAGCTACTCAATAACCAACAGTGGATTCAAAATACATGCAGGACATATCTGATCCAAAAATGAGTACTAGGGAGTTTTTTTATAATGTAACTGAAATTTTTGTGCAGGGAGCTATATAATAAATTCACTCATTAAAATGTACACTGAAATAGCATTGGGGCAGAACATACAAACAATAGAAACCAAGAAATCCATGCTTAAGGATGTCTCCAAATGCCAAAGCACGGTGAGCATGGTATTGAAAGTAGCTAGCATTCACTATTTGTCTCCATCAGGAAAAAAGCCTTCAGCCTACTTCTCACTTGCTATCCATCTGATTCCAGGACTGTACCTGAAGTTGTAAAGAAATAGTGAAAGACAAGGTTCTTGCACCAAGGGAGCATCATTTTGTATAAGGTCTTTGCTAAGGATGTAATGAAGTTTGTGGCTGCCAGATGCACTTTACTTTTTATAACACCTGGCTGAGATGTTCTCAGTCTACTGGTGCTGCTGGCATACAGGATCACTGAGTTATGGGGTTTGAGTGATCTCAGCTGTATGCGACAGTCTGTGCCACCAAGCACACGGCAGTGGAGTTCAGGGGAAAACACACCACCTTGAGACTTCTTGAAGACTGAATGGAGCAGTAGAACATACAGGCAGAGAAAGGAGGAAAGGAGATATGGGACTGACGAGCAGCCATGCTCCTAGCTGGTCTGTGAAAGTGAATCTTGACTTCTGCAAGGAGTTCAGGTTTATGAAAGACTCGATAGATGTCCAGTGCTCTCTGAGCATCCAGAATGGAAGTCAGAAATGCACAATGGAATGGGAAGAAGTGTGCATCTCTCCATAACATCCCCAGAAAATGTTACCATAACAGATTATATCCTATGCTGCCCACAGAAAAACTAGACTCAAGCTTTGCACAATGCATGGAATTTTAAGCAATTCAATGAAGCAAAGGGAGAAGATAGTGTCAAAAGTTTAAAAATCCTGTGTGTGGGGTTCATGACTCTTGGGACTTCTAGCACAGCAGCGTCTGCTGATCTCAGTTGCAACGAGTGAATACAGAAGGAAAAGCAGTCTCAGGTAGCTGAGTTACAAAGCCATGTGCTGTGTATCAAGAATTTCACCCCCAAAATATACAGGTATACTACACAATACAAAGGGCACTGAAACTTACAATTTCTTCACCCTCTTGAATTCCAGAAGTTGAGAGGTTAGTATGCTTGTTTTTTCTTTCAGAAGAGCGTCTGAGCACCTGAGCATCAAAAATTACTTCTCTGAGCATTATCAATCCTTCTGAGAATTGTAGCAGAGGATGTTAGAGAAGGAAAAGGGGAAAATTAAAGCAAAGATTTAAAGGTCCTAGGAGGAGGGATAAAGGTGAATTTGAGAACCCAATGGGAGCTAAGAACTGGGAAAGAAATAGAGGGGGTAAGAGAAATGGGAAACATGGGGAAAAAAAAAACCCCAGGAATAGTGGAAGTGGCTGGAATGGAAAAAAATTTTCAAACCAAAATATTTGGTGAGTAAAAGCGCAGGACAAAATCTAATGAGAAATGACAAAGCTTCAAGATCCAGTTTAATGATGTAGGAGGGCAGGAGGAAAAGGGTCTTAAGGGTCTTTAATCCTGAAGTGGACAGCATGACTATTCCAATAGTTAATTCACTGACTTAGAATTCTAAGTTCTGATTTTCAGATTTCTGCCTATTAATTTCTTCTGTGACCCTTAGGCAAGTAACTTAACCTTTCCAAGCCTTAGTTTCTAGCCCTGTAAAATAAGAATGCCAGCACTTCAGTAATCTATAAGGATTTTCTGAGACAAAATATATTGAAGGTCTTGCAGTAAGCTGATGCTACAGCCTTATGATTCACGTAAGTATCTAGAAAAGAAAGAAGTGTTGGGAATGCAGATCTATGGAGTGAGGCATAATTTGAGAGCAGCTGAGTGTAGATTTGGTAGCACAAAATGCTCTTCCATCATGAAAGGACGATGGGAAGATGCATAGTGAAGTCCAGCTCTCCTCCCAATCTTAAGTACAATTTTCAAAGCATTGTGCAAAGGAGTTAGTCTTGTGACTCATATCAGAATGCATTAATCACACAACTGAGTGTTGGAATCCGATGGATATTGAGCTGCGTGCAAACTTCTATTGATGTCAGCAGCATATGATCTCAGCACCTCTCATAATCAGAAGAAATCGTTGTTGACAGCTTTTGGGAGTTTATCTTCTACATTTTTTTCTCCGTTATTTCCCCCCCCCCCAAGCCACGGTGGCTAAGATAGCCACTGTCGAGAATGCCCGCCAACACACGGGCGGGTGCGAGAGAACCGTCTGATCGCTGTGCGTGCCGGGAAGGAGCGCGCCGGCGGCGGCGGCGGCGGCGGCGGCGGCGGCGGCGGAGCCCCCTCCCTGCCTGCTCTGTCCGTGGTCCTGGCAGCCGCCGCCGCCGCCCCCTCCCGCGCCCGCTCCCTGCGCCGGGCTCCCCGGCTGAGCCGCGCTCCTGCGCCCGTGCTACGGCCTTTGGGGGAAGGCAGCTGTTTGCCAGTCCTCGGCTTGAAATGCTGGGGGACCGTAGCACAACTGAGCCCAAAGGCTGCTTCTGATAAGGCCAAGAACGTCCCTGCATTCCAAGATGCGTTTCCCTGCGGCTGCTACCATCGCATACTGCTGTAGCAATCTTTTCTCTAGGAAGAGAGAGCTGTATGTTGCTCTCAACCAATAGTCAGGTTTGTTACCTCCACTTCTCTCCCACTCCTTCTGGATGGAGAAGGCTCAAGGACCTGAAGTGGGATTGCCAGGAAACGACAAAATGCAGCCAACAGGTTAAACTGAGTAATTAATAGGAAGGTTTCGCTCCTCACTGCTGTGATGAGGCTAGAGAATGTTTGACGCCTGCCATAACATCTTTAAAGTTTGGGAGGATCACTTTCCTGGAAAGTAAAAAAGTCTATGATAAATTAGTAACATAAATCTTCCTATATGAACGTCATAAAGCCTTAATCCCACTCTGTATCACTCTCTAATTCATGACATGCAATTCTTCGTAAAGTAAAACCATTTACAAAAAAAGTTAAGAGTTCCTATTTCACATATCAGTATTTTAAGTCTTTAATATTACGCCTGGCAAAACACCACAAAATGGCATCTGCGCATATTTGTCCAGATTCTGTGTTATTCTGCCATATTTCTGTCCTAATGAACATTTCAGAAATGTTCAGGTGAAGACTTTTGTGGTTGTGAGTACTTATGCATCATTTAGAATCTATCCTTCTGCCTGAAAAGTTTGTCACTGAGTTAAAACCAGGAAGCATATGACTGAAATGACCAGACACACAGTACAAATTACAAATGGTAAAAAAAAATAATGAATCTTTCATATATTGCCAAAGGGATATATACCATTTATCCAGGCTGTTAAGCTCTCATGCAACTGAATAACAACATCACTTGAAAAAATTAAGACTTGTGGACCAAAAATAAAAAAGGAGTAAATTCTTCCATTGTAAATCAGTTGTTCAGTCAGCTCTACCAACCCTTCATGACCAACCTTAGAGACAGGGAATAGCCATAAACATATTTTAGAATACTTTGAAAATTACATATATGGCTTTTCCGTACACAGTGTTGCTATAAATAGTGTTGCTGATCTCTCAGGACCTTACAAGCTGCCTGTAACCCTGTTCTGCATATCCTCATTGAAAATCGAAGGAATTGTCTTGCTTAGATGCAGAATTCTCTTATTTCTTGTCATCATGAATTGCAAAATTCACACCTTGTATTTGTCATTGCTCCAGAAATCAAAATTGCCATTCGGGAACTTGGACCACTTTACTTTATGGTCAGATATTCCACATTTAGGGAAAGAAAAAAATCCACACAATCATTAAGATCTAAAAAGAGAAAGAAAGAAAGAAGAAAAATGAATTAGGGAGCAGGGGAAGAGGTTGTTTTCTTTGTAAGTATTAAGAAGCTTGAGATACTAGAAATTGCACTGTGGAAGAAAAGCTTGTGAACAAAGGCAGAAAAATCAGTATCTGCTGCAGCTCCTCTTATGGAGAGCGCTGTGGTAGAAATGGCAGACATGTATTTGGGATGTGATACAGGCAGCCTTACTGACGTGAGCTTGGGACATTCATAATCTCCATTTCCAAGTGGAGCTGCTCAGCCCAAATCAAAGAGGATGCAGGGAGAAGCTTTTGTGTTATTTAATAATATATTACAGAAAAATATTTTAGGTAAGCTTTAGGCATAATGGTTCTGTTTTTTCAAGTACAGGGGTAACTGACTTTATCTTTTCATCTTCAGCCAAATACTTCAGATATCACAGAAGACAGCACAAAGTTTAGGAAGTGTTTAATGAGTGTGAAATGCTTACAAATTATGTATGTGAGTGTATGTATGTATGTATAAGTATATATACAAACATGCCTGTAAATATATATGTATGTAAAAATAAGATTAAATAGTTGTTTACACATATGCACACATGAATATGTATAACTTTATTGGAGTTTGGTGTGGGTATGTCTGTGCAGACATATATGTTTATATTTGTATATGAAATATGTGAAATGTATTCATATAGTCACTAATTTCAGTCTAGTAACAGGGTCAAAAATAAGCATGACATGTCTGATTAAGAAACCTGCTCTTTTTTCCAGAGCAGCAACATTGCTCTTCTTCTAATGAAAAACAGAAATTGCACATGGATGTAAAGACAAAATTTTGGATAAAGACTGAACCTTAGGCTTCTGCGGTGTCCTGGTTTGAGGTTCTAAGGAGGAACATTATATCTGCAACATAGAGGAAAAGCCTGTTTCCTTGTCTGGGAAGAAGTGGTTGTTTGAAGGTGCACAGGTTGGAGAATTGTTAATCTAATTGTTGGAAAGAAAGGTTAGCCAGCAGGAGATGGTAATGTAGGACACTTAAAATTACTCCCGTGAAAAATTAATTTAGAATATGTGTGATTCGTTGCACGCCTATTGCTTCCACACACATGACATAAAGTGCTTTCTGAAACAGGTATTACTAAGAGATGACATTGTCTGACAAAGAAGGGTCATGGCTTTATAGATTTCATTCTAGCAGTTTTGAGCTTTGAATGCCATTAAACAAAAATCCTGAAAGATGCAGATCCCCTGTCTGCATCCCTCAGGACGTTATCCTTTGCAAACAACTTATTTCTGGGGACAGTAGTAACAGTGGATACCATAATCCTTAGGTATTCAAGGACACTTGTCCTCCATCTTTTGGGCCTCGTATCATCTTGAGGCAGGTGGATTCTTGCTGTGATCATGACACAACAAATGTTCTTGCTGATGTATTTCATCAAAGCCTGCTCTAACCCACTCTGCTCCCTGTTGCCCTTGGAGATCATCTTCACTGGAAGGAGGAGTTGAGGGAGCTATAATATTTGTGGCTTTGTGATGAGTGTGAAAAGACCCTTTCTGGGTGTGTGGAGGGGAGATTTGGTGTATCCTTGGGTCATCTCTGTACCGTTATAAATAGGAGGCTGTAAACAAGAGGACAAATTACTCTGACTTGTTCCAGACAGACATACAGTACGTGCAGCTTAGCAGGCAGCTTTCTGAGTCACTGTATGCAAAATAAGCTTCCCATGAGACTTTGCGATAAAAAAGAAGAAAGCAACTTGTTGTTATTTCAGTAATCGTGAGCTACTGAGCTAATAAACTAAGGCTGCCCATAGAGCCACCCATAACCTGGGAGAAGGCCTGTCCGTGGCTCCTGCTTGCTCTCAGATCTTTAAAGGCACTGGGATTCCCAAGAGTCACTGGGCCATCTTGATTTAGTGAGCTTTTGTGTTTGGTTTGACTAGAAAACGACCTCTAGATGAGTCTATCCTGTGCAGTCGAAGGAAAACTTAACAACTTTTGAGTTGGATTCACAGTCCAGACCAGCTGCTGCGCATTCTCTCTGAATTACCTAGCTGCCAAAGCCTACCCCCCTGTTTAAATAGCCATTGAAACACTGCATGATGCCTTGCCTCTGAGCAAGGAGCAGTCAGAAGAGTCTGAACTGACGGATCAGCGCCAATAAAGGGCTCCAATCTGACTGTGTAGATAAAGGAACAAGCTTTTTCAATCAATCCAAGATACAGCCATCCAGGATAGATGCGCCCATGGAGGGGACTCACTACATGAAATGGCAGGAATCATTTGAGAAAATGTTTGCACAGATAAGTGTAATGAATTTCCTTTTCTCTCCTTGCTCTTTGTCATTTTCCCCATCCATACAAAGCCACAGTTTATCTTTCTGTCCTCAGGAACAAGGAAGCTGCCAGGCACAAATCGAAGAGCCCACACTAGCGCAGAATAGAGCAAAGCATTCTCCATCATCCGTACAGATCTGACCAGCCTGTATTTAAGTTTTCTCTCTGTGCAGGCACAAATGCAATTAGGAAACCTGTGATTTCTCCTGAATCTTGCCAGTCTGACAGCTTGGGAGAAGGAAGTGAGGAGAATGCAGGGAGTCACTGGGCTAATGGTGATCGGCAGCCACACTCAAAATGTCTGTTCAATCAAGGAGGGCGTACCGGGCACTGAGGTCTCACTTCACTCTACAAACTGCAGCATCTCGGCACTTGCAGGCATCATGCTCATTGTCAATCAATCTGTGACAGCCAGCCCTGCCTCCGCAAGCACTTCATTCCCCCTCCTGCCTTTTCTGGGGTGGTAGGAACTGAAGAGGATAGGAAATCAGAGTTAACAAAAGGTGAGGGTGTGAGATGGAGACAGTTTATCATAATAAATGCAAGGTAAAGGTAAACACACAAATTACAGCCCAGGTACTGTGGTGGCATGAGACATCGACAGTGCCAGGAGAGGGAAGTAGGAATACCAGGAAAAAGATGTATATTAGAGGGTATTATAAAATATATATCTGAAAGTGGAAGACAAGTGGCAGGCTAAGGGAATGACTAGAAATGAGTAAAGAGAGACCAAAAAAGGCAGATAAAGGGAGAGCCAGAAAGAAAAGTGTGGGAAAAGGAGGAACACAATGTAACAGGTAGGTAGAATTTACACTGCATCCCCTTTCATGAGACTCTCTGCCCAAAAGAGGTGGGTAGGTTCATTGAAACCTTCAAAGGAGATTAAACACACAATTTACATTGAAATAAAATGAGAGTTGTGAGTGTAACACACTGAGCTGGTCTTAAAAATTCTTCTCTGTATTCATAGCAGCATACAGTAACATTAGCATGAGCTGCATGACTTAAAGCCCTACAAATCAAAGTTAGCATGGGCTTCAAACACTTCATTAGACACTAATGCATATACTATGCAATGTTGGTATGTACCGAGAGGTTGGGTATTTTTTCTTGAAAGCGTGTATGTGTGTATGTATGTGTTCCCTACATGCTATAGATACCATTACACAGATAACTTTACATAGATTAATTTGCCTCAAATTGCCCATTCTAAGATTTTGGATTAGTTGCTGATTACTTTACAGTCTTCGTGCCATGGAAACTCTGTTCTGAACACATATATGATGCATTCCTGTCTTGAATTTCACCACAGGTTTGCTTTCAAAGTTGCATCTGTGCCATCCATGGAGACAGAAAACAGAAGTACTAATGCATTCCCTGAAGAAATGGTGATATAAAAGTTTTTTTTTCAGGGGAAACGAGGAGCTTGATGTAAGTGAACAGGCCCATATCTTCCACAAGTGAAACTCATACAAGAGAAGTGGTAAATGGAGCCAGCTCAGCTCTCACTTTGCAGAAAGCTTCATTGGAGCTGAAAACTGGAGTCCGATCAGACACTTCTCTAGAGCCCCCTCACCTGTCAACAGGAATAGGAAAATCTTCAAAGTGACAGCGGGGTTTTGCTCAGTATATTGCATGTAGCGAGTACCATAACCATGCAACGATACTGCATTTCTACTGCTTTGCCTCTTGTGTATGAATCCCATGCCAAGTGGATCATTCGAGGCTTTAGGTAGTGAGATATTTCCCTTTCATTTTACACGGATATCAATAATTGCATATGGTAGTAAGCAGTGAAGGATGTGCCTTTATTAATGTCCTAAAGACTGCAGTGGACCCTCAGGCTGAAGCCTCTTGCTCCAAGTTTCAAACGACAACAAAATGCAATGACAATTATAATCTGAAATAGAAGGTTTATTGTGTACAGCTAGGGCAGATGCTCACTTAGCTGTAACTGAGCTGCTAAAATAAAAGCTGTGTTTACCTGCTGCTGCCCAGCAGATTTGAAGTCTAACAGGTCTGTTAGCTGCAGTGTGAGAGGAGCCATGTGCATGCTTTAGGTTTAATGGCATACCTCAAGATGGGCCCTGAAAGACTGCTCTGGGAGGTGAAGAGTAGGTGAAAAGACACTCTGCTCAGTCAAAAAATGTCTCTGGACCATGAAATACACTTTGGATGGGAAAAGGTGCATCAGAAGAGTTTCAAAAGGAGGATTGCAACAAGGGTCAATAAAGAACCATGAACAAAATCTGCCAGATTTAACAGAACATTACTTCAACATGCTGGGCTTTAAAACCAAGTTTTTCTTTAACTGATTTTGTGGGAATGTTAGTGAAGAATGTAAATCAGAGCCCAGCTGATGAGTCTGGGCATCTGTGAGGTGATTAATTTTTGTAAATGTAAATAGTAAGAGGACTGTTCAGTAAAAGCTAACCTGTTACGTTCTGCTTTAAAATAGCCCTTTTTAGAACCAGTTGCTTTTCTAATACATAGCACATGGGTTTCCATTAGCATCAGCAGGATGACTTCATGCGTATCCTGGGGCAAGTTTTGGCCCCAAACGTTCTATAATTAAGTTCTAGTGGCTCACACGGCAAGCTTGTGTTTTGGATAACTTACTTAAGGCTGTTAGCATTTAAACGGCCACAACTGGGGCCTTAATGTTAATGCCCCATTAATCCCTCCGCTCTGGGAGTCAGGTTTTCGTGCTTTAACATCTGTTGCACCAGCAGTAGGTGCACCTATGCCGACAGTACACAGAAGGTCAGATACACAGGGGAGGGTGTGCAGATCTCTACTAAAGGGACCATTCTAGTAGGACCACAGTTTGCGTGGGGCAGAGCCATGCTCGTTGCTTCTGCCTGAAAAAGCATCTTTATGTATCATAGCCAGCCAGGCCTGATAATGGCTAAAAAGTTTCTGGAAATGTCCTGGCCTCCCATTTGGTTCCATCAGCATCTCTTATTTTAGCAGGAGCTGAATCAGACATAAATTAGAGATTAGGTATTCTAGTACCTAATACTTCATGAGCCAGAAAAAATTGCAAACACACCCTTTGGATGTTAAGATACCTGTATTTGGAAATTAAGACCTACTTGCATTTGACTGGCTTTTGTTGTTCTGGTCTCAGAAATCTTAGAAGACTTGTCAGAGATGTAGATGCTTTCTGAATATAGAAGCATGGTGGTGTTTATATTAGTATTTGGTGGGGAATTGTAACAAGATCTTTCTCATTGTGGATCCTACTATGATTATCTCTGTGGGGGACGGTTTTAAAACTTCAGCTCCTGTACACAGCAAGTTCTTGCTTGCATAGTATCTTTTCTGCCATGGAATTTAATATATTAGCACTCTCTGGATGACACTGACTTCCAGGTTGTTCTTGGGCATCATCTAGGAGATGCTTTTTGACCTTTGTGGGGCTTTATGGGGTTTGGTCTCTTCTTAACAGCTGAATTAGCTTGATCAGCTCAGCCGTTGATTCTCTTGCATGCCTTGTCTCTCTGGTTACCACATTCATGTACCCTTCCACAGAGGAAGTCAAAGATTGTTATACTGGGGGACAGAGACCTATCTATTTTCCCAGAGAAAAGGGAGAGTGGGAGAGTAAGCCGAGTGAGGAGAGGAGGGCCAAGCTTGTTTCTGTGAGCTGAGAGACCTATTTTAATGTTGGTATGAGGCAAAGTCAGACCGTTCTTCATATGTGATTTTAAATATCAATTTACATACACACATCAAACTCTTAGGTGGGCTCATTTTATAAATCTTAGCAAATTTTACAAATCCCTTTATGCTTAAAGAGAGTTGTCATAAGTATTGTCAAAGTGATAAAAATCACACCATTTTAGGCAGTTTGAGTCACTAGTGACTGCAATGCTGTGCTTAGTGTTTAGAAAAGCTATCAGCTGTCAGTCATACCAAGCAGTACCCATAGCACTAGGAGTGCTGGTTTGGACAGGCTGAAGGTAATTAAAACACCCTATCTATAAGGACTTACAGTATTAACTTTAAAATTAGCTTGCACTTGGGGGAGTGAGCAGCATTGTATTTCCTCCTCATATTTAATTATTATCCTAGCCAGAATGGCTGCTGTAAGTGTTTTGTCCGTCAGCTGCTTGGAAGGTCCTCTGTGACGTACATGGGGTTTTAGGATACTGGGCCTGTAGAAACTGAGGTAAGCAATGAAATATTACACGGATCTTGTAAGTGTAGAGGTCAAGTTATCAGTGTGCATCAGCTGGATAATAAACACACAGCCTTAAGCCACCGTTGTCACAGGACTCCACAGCACCAGGCAGACACGCGTTGGGCTTGTCTTCTGTCAGGCTCAGCAGGGATTCCTTTCTCTTCTATTAAAAGAAGCTATATTTGGCTCTGCAGATGGACAGGTACATACCATTACTTAGCAGGGAACTGCAGAAAGCTAATAAGGTGCACAGGTTGTGGTTTGTCAATACATGGGCTTCAGGGACCAAACCAGTTGAACAAATTTCCCTCTTTGGCTGCTCAGATTTGCCAACACATTGCACAACTCCCCGACTTGTGCCAGTGCAGCTGTTTGTAGAGCTGGGCTATGAACAGAGACAACCAATCTTTCTTTAAATCATGGATTTTTGCAGGGATTGGGGAGTAATTTTTTGTAATAGCCTGGGGAGTAATGAGAATACCTTATCTGATATTGCTTCTGAAATCAGTTTCATTGGACCTTCAGCCTCAGGCTATGATTTGCAAAGTAATCAGTACTGCATTTATGTTTACCATTTTGTGCACCATTGCTGGTACAAACAGCTCCACTTCTTCAAAGATCATAGAATCATAGAACAGTTAGAGTTAGAAGGGACCTTAAAGATCATCCAGTTCCAAATCCCCTGCCATGGGCAGGGACACCTTGCACTAGACCAGGTTGCTCAAAACCCCATCCAACCTGGCCTTGAACACTTCCAGGGGTGGGGCATCCACAATTTCCCTGGGCAACCTCTTCCAGTGCCTCACTATCCTCAGAGTAAAGAATTTCTTCCTAATATCTAATCTAAATCTGCCCTCTTTCAGTTTAAAACCATTACCCATCATCCTATCGCTACACTCGCTCATAAAAAGTCCCTCCCCATCTTTCCTGTAGGCCCTCTTATGTACTGGAAGGCTGCTATAAGTTCTCCCTGGAGCCTTCTCTTCTCCAGGCGGAACAATCCCAACTCTCTCAGCCTGTCTTCATAGGAGAGGTGTTCCAGCCCTCTGATCATCTTCGTGGCCCTCCTCTGGACTTGCTCTGACAGGTCCATGTCCTTCTTATGTGGGGGGCCTCAGAGCTGGACGCAGTACTGCAGGTGGGGTCTCACGAGAGCGGAGTGGAGGGGCAGAATCACCTCCCTTGACCTGCTGACCACGCTTCTTTTGATGCAGCCCAGGATGTGGTTGGCTTTCTGGGCTGCGAACACACATTGATATATTTTAATGCTGAATTTGAAGTTGTGCTCCTGAAGGTAGAGCAAAGGGAAAGAGCCTTCTGGATGTCATACTTCACCAATGAGGAAGGTTAGCAGAAGAATAACTCAGAAGCAAAGATGAACTTTGTATCATGTGACCTGAAACTTCCTGATATGTTTTTCCTTCACATCATGATCTCACAGTCAGCAGAACTGTACTCCTAAGACCTCAGACTGATCTAGCAGTGTCAGGAAGGTTCTGCATTGTCAAGGCTACGTGGCAGCACCAAATCGGAAGTAGACCCCCCATGTAAGGCCACAGGGGAGTTTAGTCAGTTAGTGCCTTTGGTCCAAAGAAGGTTGTCTTTGTTTCCCTTGGTTCCAAAAAATATAACAAGAACAACAGATGTCACTCAAATATATCACTAACCTATTTTTTTCTTTTTGATAACACCACTGCTGTAAAGACAGAGTTTGTTCTTCTTGCTGAAAGCTATCAGTAAAAAACAAGTTTATTCCTTTGTCTCTACCTTCCCCTTGCTTCTCGCCCATAAGCTCTTCACTTTCCAGTTAAAAAAGCTAAGGATCATTTCCAGTGCAGGCTGAAATCAGTCAGGATCTGGTTTGCTTTGTGTAATAACTTTTATGTCTTAGGTTTAGCTGGTGGTTTTCCTGTCTGCACTCCTTGCTACAGGGGGGTTATAGATGGGAAGTGACAGTAGCATTTCATCTCATCATGTCCAAATGCCTGCGCTCCCTCCACTGCCACCCGCTGCGTGGCTCTCTGATACTTTTTGTTTGTGTGTGCAGCTTTTTGCAGTGTTTTAATACTCAAGTAAGGGGAATATTATTTTTTCTTTTATAGGGTTATATGCACAGTTCAATAGTATGGAAGAGTGCAAGGCTCAGTCTGTCTGTCTGCCATTGACTTTCTTAGGATGCTTTAGAGAGAGAGATTAGCTCCTTTTTTGCACAGTCAGGTTTCCGGATTTGTGATGTAAGCATATAAACCTTCGATAGACTAGCTGGCCAGCTCATGGTCCAGGAGGTCATGTATCCTTTAAAGTCATTTCCCCAACTCCATTGTCACATCTTGTTGCCTGATCCATACATGCAATGTATGCATGTATGCAAATGTCTTTTTATGCAATGGATTATCCACTCTGCTGTGTGGCTGTTCCTCATTGTACCATCTGATGCTAAAACAGCCATTTCCTCAACCGCTAGGTTTTGCTCCTTGCTGTTTTACTCCTTTCCTCATATACAACTCTGTCTAATTCACAGGATTATTCAATGAACATGAATTTAGTCTCCTTCTGGTTAATCATCATCTAAGCTGCCAAAGCGTGTTTCATGGGTTTCCATATTTTTACGGATGGTTTTTAGGCCAGAAAAACACAGTGTACCTTGGAGTCATCAAACTGGAAAAACAATCAAGACCTGCTCAGCCCATCTCCCCAGGGCCAATGAAGGATGGTGCATGCATCACATGTCTAGTGTTTTGTCTAGGGCAGTTTTAAATACACAGGCAACCTTCAGTTCCTTCCCTAAGGAGACTGCTCTTCAGGCTTATGCCATTTGCTCCCTGGAATTTCAACTTTATGTCACTGGTCTTGATTTTATCCATACACCTTTTTACTATTAGTTACCCTCTCTTCTTTCCTTTTTTTTTTTTCTTTGTTTTTTTGGCATTTGCACCTTTCAGTTATACACAGCTTGTTTTCATGCCTTTCCCTTCATCTACTAGTCATTGGCATGTAACTGGGCTGTGCAGATGTAGCTGCTCTTTTCCTAACAGCTCAGTCTTTCCACCACCCTGGTCATTTATGTGGCTCTCCTCTGAACTGTCTCCAATCACTCTGATGAGGAGGTGCCCAGAAACAAATGTCACATTCTAGGTGATTTCACCTCAGAGCAGAGACAAAGAGACTATTGCTGTATCTCCCTGTTATGTGATGTGATTACTTAGCTTTTAATGGTGCTGATTTGTCTTGACTTTTCTCTCTGTGTGTGTTCGGTCTAGACTGTGGCCATTGTCTGTGGCTCTTAAAACAGGCTCTTTAGCAGCCTCCAGGCCTGTTCCATTGATCTGAATTTATTCATTTTCCTTTCAGGCTCTTTCACCCCCTTTGTTCCCTCTTTTTCCTAAAGAGTAGTTGTCACAGAACTCTCTATAATCCTCTCATGGTACGTGTGTTTCGGATGCTGCAGTTAACAGTTTGTCTGCACCTGCTTTCGGAGCCAACCCTGTGGGCTGAGGTTTTGAGGCTACTTGCTCCAATGTGTAGCAAATACTGGCACTCACCTTTAGTTACCTAAGTCCATCCAAGGCTTCTCTGAAAATGTTAGGGTAAGTGAATCATATTGTCCTGTAATGAGTCTTCATGAGACTAGGTTTTAAAGTAACATGCACCTGCAGCAAAATCCTCAGTCTGGGCACTTCTCCTCAGTCTTTGGGTGACTTGAACCCAGGTGTTTCCCCTTTTGATGTTTATCCATACAACCATATAAAAAGAACCAAAAAGAAACGCCATGTTGAGATACCTTGGAATTTTTGAAGGTGTTTGTATTCCAGTACAAATTTTGCTCTAGCACTTACCGTCAACAGGACTGACGTCAGGTTAAAGTAAACCAATAATCTAAGCAGCTTCTTAAAATGCATGAAATGTAAAAGGCAAGACTTCATTTCTCTCCACAGTGTTCACCACCAGGTAAACCTATTTTGTCCATCTGGCAATTAGATATTTTGATCACTGTTATGCTTACAATCATTGTTTTTCTCATTTTCATGTTACGATGTTGTTTGTTCCTTAAATATTTACTCCTGGCATGAACATATGCAGACATTAAAAAAAAGCTTATACTTTTCCCTATGCCCAGAGTTCTTTGGGTTCATGCTTAGCTCTAGTGTGGAAACCCCTGGGTAGCTGTGCTACTGTGACCTTTGTGCTAACTGCAATGTCATGACCTCTGTGCTAATTGCAGCTTGGTATTGAAAAGACAGAATTTATGTCCTTGTTAGTGAAGCCTGTTCAGGATAAGATAAGAAAAAGATACATACCTTTCCACTGTCTGCTAGCTTTGATAGTGCAAGATAAGAAAAATATCCAGAATGCAGTGGAAGGCACCATGTGCTGTAAACAAGCAGCTATAAATATATTTGTGTTGAAATGAAATATTGAGTTCTCTCCATCCTATAGATGAACATGGTTGTGGTAGTCCTTTTGAATTGGTACCATATTACTACTTGGGGGGTTTGGTAGCTTATATTCTTAATCAGTAAGCTAACCCACGTTTAGGCAGTTCTGTCTCTTGAGTTCTTTCTTTAGGATTAATTCTTACTAGAGACAAGAGTTGTGACAATGATGGATGCTACCAAAACAACATCAATGAACAGATTTGATTCTGCATGTCTGACTCATGGAAGCGTTGTATCTTCTGTTTGTCATCTACATCTAAGTAAAATGGTTTGGAAAGCTTGTATCAAATCAGAACAATTTGTTTGGGTTTTTTTTATAATTCTCTTAATTTTAGTGTTCTCATTTTGCATCTCTATTTCTTTCTTCGTAACCTAGCTTATGAATTCAATCTATCAATGGCTATTCCACCATATCTACTAGTACAATACTTAAAAGTTTTAGAAAGCCAGATCCATTTTAAGCACAAGCAAAGCAGGCTGATGCCTAGGGTTGTGGACTGGTGGAACAGAGAGACCAAATGGTTGGTCCTCAGAGTCTTATAGCAACAGTTGGGGCATCTTGTCTGAACTGCAGCTGGCAAGAGGATGTGCAAGTAGCCAGCCATCCAAGTAGTCATAACTTCTCTTCCCAATAGGCCAGCAGCATGGTGTTATCTCACTGGGAATGGGCATGTGCATATGGTGTTGCAGCGTCGTGTTCCAGCAGGGAGTGAGGCTGAGCAAGCACACAGCAAAGCCAGGGCTCCCTGTTACCACTTACTTGCTGATTCTTCAACTATTTGCAGGGGCAACTTCTTTGCCCATTTGGCTGAGAAGCTTCCTTTGGAAATAAAATCCAAGAAAGGAAGTGATTTGTTCTTTTCCTGTGATTTCCAGGAGATGGTCAAGTTGTGGAATCTCTTTTTCAAGTGTTTCCCAAATCTTCAAAGTCCTTTTTGTCTTTCCTTCCATATAACAGTTTCTACATAAAGACCTCAAAGTGTTTTCTCAACATTCATGAATTAAGCTTTATAAAATGGCTGTGAAGTCGATCTGTTATTATCTCGATTGGCCTTACAGAGAAGCTGAAGCGCAGAGCACTGAAGTGTCTTTCTCAAGGCCAAGCATAGATTCCCCAGAAGAGGTGTAAGTAGGACCCAGATCTCCCGATTCCTAGTGCTGTTCTTTAAAATAAATAAAATTCCCTTTTGACTTCTGAAGATGTTCTTTGATGGTGGTGACGGCAGTGTAGCAAGCCTTGTTTCATATTTGTAAAATTTTTCTCTTCCTTTTTCATCTCACATGCTTTAAACCTTATTATTATTATTTTTATTGATGCCAGCTCCAATCTATTTCTATTTTTATTTTGGCAGCCATGAGTTTTCCATCAAATTGGTGGAACTGTCGCTTCCTAAACTTCTTCATAGTATTAAAATTGATGAGATTGAGTTGAGGCTGCTTTTATTCTTTTTTTTTTCAACTTTTTTTTTCTCTTTTAATAAAGGCAAATCAAACTGAGATGTTCCACATTTACACCTGTACTTCCTTTCTCTTGGTATATTCTGATTGATGGCTCTGTTTCTTACTACTCCTTTTCTGCTATCATGCGTATCCATTTGTAGTAAAATACCAGCTATCTTCACTGCTGTATTTTCATACTCCAGTCAAAAAGCTCATTGCCTCTCAGGCACCAGTTGCAAACCCTTTTTCTTTTCCATCCTTTTCAGGAGATTTGTGTGGCAGCTCAGTCCTACTGCAGACTAAAACCTTTGCCTCTTTTTTCCTTACTCATGTCATGAAGTCATAGCTGTGTGATATCACATTGGGCTGCTATGGGAAATCTTGCAATATCTGAAAGAGAGGATTATAACTAGGTTAACAAAGCCGTGGCAGGACTGGAATGATAAAGGTGTTTATCATACCATAAAGCATCTCCGTAATTAGAAATTTAAGCACAGACGTTTCCTGTTTTTTGAGGGAGAGCTGGAATTTTATCTGCTTTTCTCTCTTGTGCTTCATCAAGGAAGTTCACATGTATAAAGCAAGAAGAATTGAAGCTGCACTTTGTTTTTCACACAGTAAGAGGGAAGGGAAAAATGTGCAGGCAAGCTAGGTCTATAACATTGATTTGTAACCAACAAAGGAAATGTCTACTTATGAGACACAAATCAATGTAACCAGACTGTGAAAGTGCAAACAGAGATGTGAGAAAATTATTTGATCGTTAGTCTTCCTTTGGAAAAGACCGAGGGCCAAATTCTGCTCTCGTTTATGAGGATGTAACTTCCACAAAAACCAGAGGAAACTTGCCAGTGTAATTATGAACAACATTTCATACGGTGTCCCTCTGATGGCTGGAGGTGTAAGGCATTACAGTCAGGAAGGGGGCTAGGTGGCAAAGGGAGGCAGAGGAAGAATGCTGTAGCAAAAAGGATATGAACCAGGTTTTGCTATTAATGAATTGTAGGTACAGAAAACATATTGATGTTCCTTCCCATGCAGAGGTGACCTGTGTGAACTCTGTGCCTGCTTAATTCAGCTGAAATCTTAAAACAGTTCTCATTAACCTGAGACTTCGTTGCCACAGGCTGCGATATTTTCTTGGAGATGGACTGGTCTCCTGAGAATAACCTAGTCCTGCAGATTCTAGACTACAGGGTACATTACCTAGGAAAGCCCCATATTAACAACAAAGCCACCATGTTTTAAAGGTAAGAAGAAAATTTGGCCGTCCAAGTCTTTTTGGCCTGTGTGAAGTAATAGATGCTGATTTGGAAGTGAACCCCTTTGTTCTTACATGGCTAGTCTTTACAAAGACAGTCTACTTCTCAGGTGGGTGGGAGTTTGTCTCCCCTGGAGCTGTTTGCGGCCCAGATTTACCCTGCAGATTGACAGAATTGGTTGTTTCCATGCAAAATCTCTGGGGCAAATAGTTTCTGAAGCTGTGGTTTGATGGCACAGTGGATCTGAGTCATAATACCCTATCAAAAACACTGTAGTCATATAACACAAAGTGTTGATCTAGGATAAATTCACATACTAGTTTGAATGTTTTCAGAACAAATGGATTAACTTTATATGGCAGGCTTTATGCCAGATCAGATATCACCTGTCTGCGCCACTCTGACTTCAGGCTAGATTATATATCGTCTGTTCTCTTGCAGTGACACAAACTCTTGCTAATTTGATAGTAATGTGATCATGGGCCCGTGCCCAAACCGGGTCAGATCTATACTGCTGAGTGATCCCGTGGTAACGGTTGTGGGCTGATAGCCCGAGTCTGTTCATTAGCGGGGAAACTCATCTCGACTTCAGCATCAAAAATCCACCAAAGTAGAGGCAAATACCTTCCCTTAGCTACACACCGTGCTTCAGTCTAGGCTTCAGTCCCCCTTCACCTTCAGCAGTTCCCCGCGTTTGCACAGGTACTGGGCTTTCCCCATGTCTCCATTCAATTCCATTAGTGCAGTCACTGGAAAGAGAAGGAGGCCAACACATACATACAGACACAGTTTTAAAGGCTTGGGACACTTTTGGAGAGGTAGATATTTTTATTCTGGTTAAACTATTCTAATTCCTGTGGATATTGTTTTATTTATGCTGCAATATGAGATTAAATCAGGCCATGGCTTCCCAACAGGCAAACAAAGCGAGTCTAAACAAATGATATTTTTAAAAGCTTTTGGGAAAAGAATAATTTTGAATCTAAAATGTGTTAAAGTGACATTAAATAACAACAAAAAGCTTACATTCATTACAAGTTAAACTCCCCTTTACAGAAGGAGATCCAACAAGTTCTGTCATTTTACTTTGTAAACCGAAAAAAAGTCCTCTTTTTGATTTTTCTGTCTTCTGAACTGCACTTGGCCTTTCAAGATGGAGGCAAAACTCTCCCTGGCACTTGCCCCCAACTCTCACGTGTAGTGAATGTTTCCCCTTGGGTGCCCTTTGTGTCATGATATCTTAAAATAAGTGTCTTTCTGTCAGGCATTGCTCTTATATACTACATGTTGTCATCTGGAGTGAGGCACAGTTGTGCATATTTAGCTGGTTTGCTTTGTAATGCGTCATTACAAGTGACCGAAAACATGGTACAGGAAGTTGTTTGTGTGCTTTTTTTCATTGCTTATGCAACTCCCAAGCAGAAAATGTTCTTGAGAGCAGATGGTACAGAACAGTCAATTGCAAGCTCCATTTTCCAGATGCATAGATGTTTCATGTCTACTTGAAGCCAGTTCAGATGGCTTTGTAAACTTGAGTCCAACTTTTGTTTAACCCTTTACTGAGCCACCAGTGAAAGTGTTTCCTGCAGGAGTTTCAGTCCTAATAAAAATCACCTGAATGCACAAGATGCGTTGAATTCTCAGATGCTTACCTGGAATCTGGGACATAGTGTTATGATCTGCAATTAAAATATTAATACTGTTTTTCTAGCAGGAATGTTGCAAGTTCAGCAACTGATGCATGATCTCTGGTTTCCATTCATTTCTCTCTTTTGACTTTCTAAATAGTACGTTGTAACACAGAGTGGCCAATATCTGAATTTCTTACTGCTTGACAAGGGGATTACTAGATAGTGAAGGCAAATTAATTTGACTTCCTACAGAAAAGGTAAGAACTTCTTACCCTAGGGCAGTAACACAGTCAGCTCATGACTGCATGATACTGATAAACTACAGTTTACAACTCAGCAGGTTTCTTGTTTGATTTGTTTTTTTCACTTGCTTGGGTCTTTGGACTTTTCACGGTAGGCTTATTGCTGCTGAACCATAGGCTTTTATTTGATAACAAATAAAAGTACCAGTCAAATTTTTTCCCTGTTGCACCCACAGAAATCTGTTTGAGATCATATGAGTATTACAGACTAACTTAAAGGGAGGGCATCCGTGAAACCCGGTCTGCAATTGTTGGCCAGACCAGTCAGTTTGTAAGTTCAAAAACAATTTAGGTTTAGTTGAGTTCTCACTTTACTGTAAGGTGATTTGAGGATCCAGGGACTTATAATAAGAAAGATGCTTGATCCCATAATAACAATATCAAATTGTTGGTTATTGTCCATAGATCCTGTGAAAGAGGCAAGTAATGATTCCTCTAAAGATACTGCCTGGTTATACGGTACGCCTTGGTCAGAAGTAGGCACAGAACCAGAGTCTGACATCTGATCCACTAAGCTTTATTGTTTTCAAGTACTTCCAACAAACTTTCAAAAAAGATTATCTGAGCTGAGAAAGATGATACATTTAGAAATAAAAGCTGAAGGAGAACATTTTTTATTATGTCCTCAGTTAAGTTTTTAATTGTTCATTACATTCCCACAATGTGAAGAGATGAACCTAAACTGAACTCTCAAAGCTGAACAAATCCAGAAGTCAAATTGACTTTCCAAATCCCTGGCTCCAATCCATCTCTTAAACTGAGAGAACACAGAAGTTTGGAACAGCTGAAGCCTGGCTCTTATGTTGATAATACCATATAATCCAAACTTAGATGCCCAGGTACACTGATTGATGGTAAAAGAGGTGAGAAGGAACTGGTTTCTTTGGAAAACCTTGTGAAACAGTCTAGAACCACTCCGTTTGAGAACAGGCTCCCCAGGGAAGTGGTGACAGCACCAAGCCTGTCAGAGTCCAAGGAGCGTCTGGATGACGCTCTTAGTCATATGATTTAGTCTTAGGTAGTTGTGCAAGGAGCAGGGAGTTGGACTTGATCATCCTTATGGGTCCCTTCCAACTTGAGATATTCTGTGTTTCTATGATTCTTTCCCTTTGAAGAGTCTTGTGTTTGTTATTAACCAGAATCAGGATACTAAAGTTGATGGACCTGATAGCATGTTTCTCTGCAGCAAAATTTTGTCTCATTTGGCAGGACAGTGTCTCACTGAACAGCAGCAACGTTACCGGTGAGAATTTCTTCCTTGACCTTCTACTGAATGAAAGTTCAGAATTTTTGTGACACCGTAGTAATCTTCAGAAACTCCTTCCTTCTGTGGACCGCTCACGGGTTATAATACATATAATATTTTCAATTTATAAAGCAGTTTCATTTGAAGACCTCTATTGATTTGCAGCATTACCTATTAGCCTTGCAGTAGTGAGGGAGTTGCATGTATCCTTTACTTTTCCAAGGAGGAAACTGAGGGGTGGAAAAAATAAGAGTTTGCCAGAACTATGAGAAGTACCAACTTTATCAAAATGTGGGCCTTCTCTAAGAGATAGAAGGAGAGTTCACGTCTAGAAATAGTCAAGCTTTCAGGTCAGGATCCAACCGTGGCCTTCACCATTCAATGCCCTCCCAAAACCAAACAGTGCTGTCAGGTTTTCATTTCGCTCCCTCTTGCTGCTTGGGCCGTGAAGCAAATTGCACGTACCGGACTGCCTTCTCAAGGCAATAAGTGAAAAACGGCATTTTAAAATAATAGTTGCCAGGTCCTGCAGCTCAGAACTGTCATATTGCATGTTAAAAGCTCACTCCTTCCCAGAAGCGAGGTGTAAAAAGTAATACGAATGTGTGTGTGTGTGTGCGTGTGCATGTGTCTGGGTCTGGGACTCAGACAGATTCCCTACCTGGAAATGGCTTGCTATTATTAGACATGCAGTTACCAGGGGTTATGTAAGACAATTGAGGCTCTGTTTTTTAACAGAGACATGATTCATGCTACTTGTAGTAACAGTAACCACCTCCAAACGAGACAGAAAGCAGACACAGACAAAAGGCTGAAGAAATCAATGCTGGCTGAACACAGTCATCCTCCTGATACCTGCTGCCTCTCAAACAGCCGTCGGGTTATCAGCGGCGGAGGTTAATGCTAATTCCGAAGACTTCTGGAGTTACTGAGCCGATGCATCTGTATCGGTTGTGTTTGCAGGGAGTGGCTGAGGCTGCGGGAGCTGCGAGGAGGGACAGCTCTGGGCACACTTTGTCGTGTTCCCAGCAACATCTCTTGTGTTCTGCAGGAGGCTGAGGGAGCTGTGAGCAGAACTAGCACTCCTACTCTATTTTCTCAGTTACTCCTGCTGGGAAAGGCTGGAACCAAAACAACTTTTGGCTCCTCTGCAGTTAACACTTCTACAGTCATTTTTATAGTAATGTGGAGGGAGAGTCGAGACCTGGAGTAGCTTTGAACTTCTGCCAGCACTCTTCATTAGAGCAAATTGAGAAATCTGATTGAACTAGAATAGCTCTGAGCTCCCCTACAGCTAAGATTCCTGATCCATCTCCTACGGTGCTTCTTGCTGGTTGTGGCAGAGATCAGAATATCTGCAAGCACCTTCATAATTTTGTTCATCTGGGCCATTTTCTTATAATAATTTCTTTTGGGAGATAGCAGGAGTAAGGTAGCTGCCAGATTGTCTACAAAGATCCAGTCTTCTCCTTGCAGAATTTGTTTCCTGATAGGAAAAAGGGTTATGTTCAGAATACCAAAGCGAACACCAGTGCGGTGCTAATTTACAGAGTTTCACCTTCCAGAAATAAAAGGTGGGGAAGTTGCTATCATCAGGTCCCCTCAAGTCACTGCCATTCCCTACCATGTCTCCTCTTGGAATACTATAGTTCTCCTGTAAAATTTCATGTCAGCATCATCTAAACCGTTCTGCATAGTAACTTCTGCTGTCAAGGAAGAAGATGCTGAAGATTTGGAAATGGTCTTTTTAGCACTCAGGAGACAGCCCTCCTACGTTAGCAGAACTTATCCAACAACAGAGCCAACTGCCTTCAGTTTCATTCAAGAAAGTTTGGAAATGACCAGAGAAATAGCCTCTAAGAGCCACAGAAGAGAGCTGAATACTGAATTCGAATAAATTTCAAGAGTTTGTCATTTGCTAATACTGGAGTAAGAATAACAATTATTGCTATGTTATTTTCCTTAATGTATCATGCTGTATATACTGTACAGAGTAGAAATCACTTCTTCTACTATTAATGTTAGTAATCATTCTTCATCAGTCACACAGCATACAGTTTTAGGAGAAAAGTGAAAAATAACTCAGAATGCCTTAAAAATGGCATTGTAGTCATATCCTGACTCTGTGCTTTGCTGGCACAGGGTATTTAAAACCCAGATCTGAGTAACGCAGCCAGCACTGACATCTCTACATTTCAGGCTCACTTAAGAAGAATCCTGTTTTGATGCAGATGATACATAACTTTAAAAAGCAAATAATTATCACAAATATACATCACACCTCAGGACACATTGCTGTCAGTGACTTGACATTTCAAATGATGAGTTTCACAAATGTGCATAACCACCAGATTTGATTGAACAATGTTTTAGAATAATTCACATGCTCATCTAGAACTTTTTTTATTGTGTTTTGGCACTGAAGCATGAAACAGGAAATCTACAGTGGGTTTCTCTTTGCTTGTGAGGAAGCAAACGCTTTGATCAGTTCTACGTACTCCAAGGCTGTAGTCAGTTATTCCTCAATGGATAATGAAACCAAAGCCCAGAGTGACTCTGTTTCTCTGTGGATCCTGTGTGATATTTTATATATAGTTTTTGACATAAATCAAACAAGCTTTCATTTGTACAGTTTGAGGCCAGAGGCAGCAAGCACACAGGAAGAATGATATGGGAAAACATGTTTGTGGTGCTTTTTACCTAGGCTTTTCACTGTGTTGGTTACTGACTCTTTAATGATTGACTTGCAAGAGAAATCTTCAGAGACAGGAGACAGTCATCCAAAACAAAAAAAAAAAAAAAAAAAACCAAAACACCACAAAAAAAAAGTCTAAATCATCTGAGTGTTTTTCCTGACTGTCAGTAACATCATTTAGCTCAGCATTTGGGCAATGGTGTTATGAATCTTAAAACTTGAGGAAAAGATTCCTTGTCTCAGACCTTGCCCCTCAGAATGCATGCAAACATGATTTTTAATATAAATCTTACTCTAGTCAAGGCAGGTAAAAATCCTGTAAGTTTCTGCCTCTCCTTATAAAACAAGTCACATAATAAAAGCTCAGTGAGAGGGAAGAATTCCATTAAGATGATGCAAAGGTTTTTTTGGGGGAGGAGGGCGTTCAGTTTTTCTGTTTACCTATTTGATAACCTGGCTTTTGGTGCTTGAGAAAACTGGGTGTATGAGTGAAGGTTTTATTTCCTCTGTTACCTTGAGGGGAGTGGTTCTGTAACAAATGGATCAAATCCATTGAAATTTAAAGGTGGTGGTATTCCATTGTCCTACGTGGAAATATACCACAAATGAATGTAAACAGTATCTCACAGTTTCCGCAAGGAACAAAAAAAAATGAGATCTCATTACTTTTATCAGTTACCATTTTGCATCATCTTCCATACTCATGATTGTACTTCAGATTTGTGACTGAGATCAGCTTTCGGCATGAGATCTACAAATTTGGTTGCGGGACATTGATACATCAAGTGCTGTACCATTGAGACCGGAAGGAAGGAGCGTATGGCAGAGCCAGACCCAATAGTGTAAATCTTCATTAAATTGCATTATGTGTTGAGATTTTACAGTCCCTGCACCTAGGTAAAATTACATTATCAGTTTGCAAACCTGGTTGCTGAAACATGGAGATCTGCTCTTTGAGGACATTCAGTACTTTCTTCAATTCACCAGCATCTATGGCACTAAGGGTTTCAGGGTTTATGCCAAAGTATTTGCGAGGACAGCATTCAATGAAACCAAAGCAATGTGTAGGGGAGGAGAAAAAAACTCAGCTCATTCTCTTCGTATGCTTTCATTGTTTTTGTTCTTCCTGAAAAAATAATGTCCTTTCAGATTTCATTTGACATCTCCATGATGTTGAACAGATTCGGAGAAATCACCAATATTTTGACAGGGTTCCTTGGCAATGAAATGTTCATGAAGCTCATCTGTCATGAGCTAATCTGGCTCATCTAGCCAAAGCAGTAGCTTAGGCGGATATATTACCCGAACAATTTAATTTCTACACATTTTCTTCGTCTCTGGTGATTGCAGTGATGGCAACTCATATTTCAGTTGCAGAAACGTTGGTAGTAATTGCGGCATAACTATACCTTTGGTTTTGTGAGAACCTTGCTTAAAGTAGCCAGGCAGTGTCATGCTGTCCAAGTGCTGCCCTCTTGGTAGCAAGGCAATACTCTGATTGCGGTGGCCATCTTCAGTGTTCATGGCTTCAAAACCTTAACCTCTTACCTTGTTCCGCTCCTACCAACCTTTTGAGTTTCATACCATAATGCTGATGCCTTGTAACCCACAGCATCAGCACATGAATGCCTGAGGCTGTTTATACTCTCAAACTGCCTCTATTAATAGTAAGTATCTGTAGAAAACTAGCACTCAAAACTCAACAACGTTAGCAGTATACAAGCACTACCCACAAATCAGTCTGTTCCCGGGGAAGCTTCTGTAGGTGCAGTTCCACTGAGCACAGAACATTTACCCCATATTTGACACCAGCATCAATAAAATCATGATTTTATGTATTTGCCTCAGTCACCCCCCACTTTAATGAGTTGCTTTGAAAAGTGTGTGGTTTTATTCAACAATCAGATACAATTGTGAAGGCTCCGTAGTAGGAATGTAGAGAATTCTGTGTTGTTATACCCAGCAATATTTTGCCAGAATAAGATAATTTTAAAATAATAATTGTGTATATAACTATACAGACATACATATATATGTATATGGTTACAGTATCCGCATATATCTATCTATATGTACAACACTTTCTTCTCTTTACCACTTGTGAAAAGATAAGTCTTGGTCTGACACACTGTCATAGTTCAGTCTGGCATCATAGATTTTTGTATTCATTTGAATGTCTGGCTGAATATTACATCAGGGCTTTTGGTGATCTGCTTCTGCTCTGATTAAGCCTACTGCTTCCTGACATTTAGTTGTCTCTTCCAGGTACCAGTTATCTTCAACATTTCAAATCAGATGTGCAAAGTCCTAACAGATGCTTTAACATTGCCTAACATTGCTTTACCCTGCTCTGCCCACAGCGAGGTGCAGCCAAGAGAGCAACCTACACTCTGCTTGGGCATCGTCTAACCCATTTCTGTGCAAGTGTGGGGTTTATAGACCCAAGACACTAGGCATGATGAGGTCTTCATTAATGGAAAATAGGCAGCACCCCAATTTATATCTTAAATGACAGAAAACTTTTTCAAAAGTTCAGGGTTGAGGCCTTGTACCACTGCCCAGGGCAGGAGAGGCCATTCAGCGTGGGGAGTGGAAAGGCAAGTCAGCAGGAGAAGAGTTGTCTTTTTGGACCTTAGCTCTTAGGTGTGGTTAGCTGTGGCATTGAGAATACTGCTTGCAAATAGAAAGAAATAACAGAAGAATCAACAGATGAAAGTGAGACCTAGAAAATGCCTACTCCAAGTGCCCAATTCAAATTAAGAAAAGAATTGCAGCTTAAGGGAAGTGAAATTCTGTAGTATCAGATAAAAGACAGTGAAAGAAGGGAAAAAGAAATAGATACAGACAAGTAATAGAGGGTTTGTGAGACAAAAAGTGGGAACATGATGTAGACTTTACTACAAACTTCATTGCTATTCCAGATTTCAGTAAGTACCCCTGGGACTTCAGGGAGAGATTTTTTCTCTAGTACTTTTGCAAAGATGTCCTTGTGGGAAATTGGCCTATACCAGGCTAGAGCAGTCCAGCCTCTTTACACAGTCTTTCTGCAAATGTCTAATCCATTAACAAATTAATTTCTGAATTTCAGGCCCAATTACTGATAGTGGTCATACAGTGTTCCCAGTAGAGTACAGAAATGAGCAGTTTCCTCTCCGAGATGAAGCCCTGACTATTGTGAAAAATTCATGCTATGGCCTTCTGATAGCATGTCCTGTGCTGCTAAATTTTTCTGTTTTCTGTGGCACAAGTTCTGACCTCTGTTGGAAAGTCATTTTTTATATCCCAGTCCATCTTGATTTCTGTTTAAGACACTATGGTTAGATATGTACCTATAGGTAGCCAATGGCCTAACCTTGTTCATGTCACATAAATGCCGCAGTATGCCCTAGTCGGAGGACATGCCTCCTTTTGAAAAGAAACATTAAAATTCATCTGGAATAACACACTTCATGCAGCAAGTTGACTCTTGAATCAGGTTTGTGTTGTCATCTTCTCCTTCTTGTTCTCGCTTTTAGAACTTCACCCAAAATGCTACCTGGAGAGAAGAAGTGACCAAAAAAGAATTGCATTTAGCCTAGACAACTCAGTCTGAAAATCCATCACGATAGTGAAAGCATCAATTAAAACTGACCCCACCTTACTCAAGAGACCTGTACAATATGTGGATTAAGATCAGACATGCTAACTTCTGTGGCACTAGCAAGTTCTTATTTTCCATTGCCTCATGATAGACAGTGCTGTGCCACCACAGCAAATAAGAATAATCAGAAATAAGCTCACAAGAAGCTCCTCTTTTAATTTTTTCATTACTAGGGATCACATAGAAGGCAGAAGGAAGCAGACTTCTGAAGATATCAGGGAAAAGAGTATTGCGGGGATAAAATAAATAGCATTTAACTAAAAAATTGAGTCCCCTTGATCAGGACTAAGAGAAAGTAACAGAAGACTGTGATACGAGGTGCCAAGCAAAGAGAAAGAGCTGTTCTGCTGATTGTCTCTTGCAGGTCAGATATGTGAGTGCCCCTAACAAACAGGGAATACTGAAGGTGTTTGATGGTCTCTGAGCAGAAAGAAGTACAGCCAGGGGGAGAGATAGAAATGTCCTGCAGGGAACCAACCTAGAAAAAGCAAATTTCATGACCAAGCACCGGCAGGAAATTGACATTTGTAATATTTAAGTCATCTATAAAGGAAATATTGTGATGGTGTGTTGTGTAAAGAGCAGTCAGGCCAATGCTTGCTTATGTGTGTTTTAAGTAATATGATATGACAGACCACATCAGATCAATGGTGCTGATTAATGAACAGCTCTGGAAAGGTAGCTAACAAGAGATGAAAGGGTCAAGACACAAATTTCAGGAGGGAGGAGAAGGAGGATCAGTGCCTCAGAATATGGAGTTATGGTCCAGGAGCCCATTAATCATCAACATTATTATGTAAAGTACCACATTTTCTCCTGACTTTATGCCCACTGCAACTTCACTGAAGCCAGTATAGAATTGACCTAAAGCGTACATCTTAAATCACAATCTGTAGTACATCACTGCTATCGTAAAATGGACATTCCTTAATAAAAACAGTAATACAATTAATGTTTCTTACACCCTCTAAATTACCAGATAAAGCTGGGGAAGAACAAGGTGGAATAAAAGTGAGCATTTATGAAATGCCCAAGTTACTATCATTAGTGGAAATATTTAAGTAATAAGAGTCTGCATTTCTGGAATGCATTCATGCAGAAAACTTATCCTCCAAAATCTTAATTAAGCACACAGTACCTCATGGCCAGAAATATTAACGCTTTCCTTTTCTGGGTAGAGGAGCCCAGGTAGGGAGGAGAGAAGTGACTTAACCTGATGTCACACATCCCATTCCCCTGTTGTCCTGCTTGTCTCTTTTTGCCCAATCTTCTCATGGTCAGAACTCCTTTTCCTCTAATTTTTCCCAAGCTAGATTAAGGCTTTTAGAAAAACTTGGGGGTGTTTCCTTCTCTGTTGCACTCCCTATGTCTTCTGAAACACCACCAGCTTTGTTGATTTTATGTACTTAAAATGTACCTATCAACTGCTGATGATCTCAGTGATTTATGCTTGTCACACTGGAGGAAAAGAGATGTATCTTCCCAGGCCATAGCAAAAAAGATACAGAAAAATAAAGATATTGTAAGTGTTGCCTTTCACAGAGATTTTAGTGCCCAGATTTTGTAGAAGACTTTGAACAGCCCATCTCTAACAACTTGTGTGCCTGACCCTTGATGTGAAGCCAGATTGAGTGCTAGGCAGTGCTACATTAGAGAGCCACTTGGATTGGGATCCCAGAGATTGGAAGAGCAATAATGACACGAAAAGAGAGGTGACAAAATATGCAGGATTAGTACATGCAGTTCTTAGGCTTCTCTTGTGTGAAATTAGGAGTGAAGTGAGCAGGAGTTCTGCCGAAGTAAAGACAAAAGACCCGATCCTGTGATTTTTCTGCTTCTAGTACAAGTTAAAAATGCATGTTAACTGAAGTATTGGGCACTCTTTAAGGCATGCAGGATTTATGCCTTAAAAAGGTGAGCAGCAGCCAGATAAAAGATAGACTGATGTGTGCAAAGTGGATCTAAGAAGTAAGGTCGGCATTAACAGAAAGGTGGGGCGTATACTGAAGTGAGAAGGAGAGCTTGAAAGTAAGCCATGCTGAGTGTTAGCAAGGACTGAAATCTACAGAATCCTTGGGCGTTACTGCACCTTTGAAATTCAGCGCTTGGTACTGGTCAAAGGTGTCGCTGTTTTATGTAATTCTTTTGAGCTAGCCTGATGCTGGCATATGGTTCCTCTCCCAAGTCCTGGTGAAACTCAGGTTCAGGCTAAATTGAGGATTTGTGTGTGTGTGTGTTTAAATTTACTCAATTTGCAATTCAAAGCAGACTTCCAAGAGGGGAGAACCTACAAAAACTGGAATCAAAGAAAATGTTTGCTTGAGCCCCTGTGAAGTATAGCTGCCAGATTTTGTGTAGCCTGTTGAAATCAGTATGTAGCATATATCCCAGTCACCAATAAACGTCATCATTACAAAATGTATAAATTGAACATAAAACTGAATGTATATTTTGTGAAGTACATTATTACAGTGTCATCTAAAATCCTTCATTGTGTCTGCTGGCGCTCATTCCAGTGTTCCTGCTGCACGAACAGTGGGGTTTTTTTATTGTGTTGCATTTACAGACATAAATTTCAACTTGCACAGTGACATTAACTACCTGTGAAATAACAATTACATCTCTTATCATTTTTTCTTCACCTTCTTGATTTCTTTGATAAAGCAAATATTTGCTTTTTTTGTCTGATCAGGGTAGGCAAAATCATTTATTCATGGAAATAGCACCATTGGCTTCACTGTGGGTAGGACTGAATATGCTGATGTCCCAGGAGTTCTTTGCATAAGTGAAGTGAGCAGGATTTAATTCTGTCCCTGGATGTTAACTTCAGACATACTTCCAACATCTACAATGAGCCACCCAAAGATCATAAGAAGCTAGCAAAGGAGGAGTTCTGTTAGTCTAGAGAGGGATTCAAGTCCCCCAAAAATGTAAATACTCCCAAAAACTTAGGTCTGGGTGGTGAAATCACCCTCTAATAAATAGTGGAGCTGAGGTTTTTCTTTGGATCCCTTTCTGTATTAGTCCACTGAGTCCAACTCCCTCTTTAGCTCAGGAGATGTCAGACATAAAACTGCTGCCGAGCTGAATCTTTCCTGAAAGGCTGACAATAAGTTATTTCACTGGTCTCACCACAGTAGACCTGGTGGCTGATGGGAGATAAGTGGGGTTTCTGCTTTGATATGAGCCATCATTTTTGTGATGTAAAGACAGCAGAAGAAGCGAAGGGGGATTTTTCCTTCCTTTTCCTGCCATTCAGTCCTGAGGAAGTGTTTGTTGCTGCTCTGAACAGGACTAGCCTTGTTGTTCTGATGAGATTCACTTGAGTGCCAAGTTTGTGCTAGCTCTCCATCACTGATCCCTGCTCATGCCATTACAGTGAGCAACTCCTCAGAAGGAATCCTACTGATAGTGCTTTGCTGGCTAATCCTCCCTCTCCTCCTCACTTCACCAGAAAAGGTTGCAATGGGCAGACTGGGGTAACTGGGGACTGACTCGGTTGTCGTTTGCAGCCAGGGCTGGAGGGATTGAAACAGGAAGAATTTGGCCCTACCAGGCTGCAGCCAGCTGTACCGACAGCGGAGAATGTCAGTTAGTGTTGCAGCAAGTTTTCTTGCTCTCAGTAAATAATTATTATTTTCCCCTGACCTTTCCTTTTGGTTCTTTCTGGTACAGACACAGCCTCTCTCTGTTCCCTGCCCCAATGAACGTCTGCACTAGGTCCAAGGCTTGGAGTAATTTACCTGAAGAGTGATACCATTTGGAAACCACTGTAAGTATATTTTATCTCTTATAAAAGACTTCTTGTTTCAGCAAAAAAAAGACATCTTTAAAAAACAAAAACAAACTGCGCCACCTGTGAGCATTACTGATGAGGCTAAGCTAAGTTTTGCTTTTGAAATTTGCAAGGAACTATGTGGGCAAAAAATATGTCAATAAAAAACTGTTAAATATTTAAGTTGTAGCCTCACAGCATAGTTCAGCAATGGCTGGTTTGATCTACTTGTATCTTTTAGTTTGGCAGGTTCTCCCTGCTTACTGCTCAAGTTCGTGCTGTTCTAGTTGGTTCATCCACGTTTGTCTTCAGAGTGTTTATCTTCTTTTTTATTCATATTACTTTTTAATGAGACACCTTTCCTCTCATTGGTGTTTCATGCAATAGAGATTGAATATACTGCAACTCCTTAAAGATTTAAGCTGTTCTTTCCAGGCTTTTAGTCATTTGTGATTTGGGCTGGTGTTTCTTAAGGCCATTACAATTTGGTACATTTGGCGGGATTACATAGGTGAAGTTGCCTGAGAGAATTTTGACTTTGTGTTGTGGTTTTATTATGCTCTGAAATTATCAGCTGTATGGTATTTGTACTTTTTTTCCCCCTGTAGAGTTCATAGTTTTGATATGTTATGATCAATTCTTAGTGCTTGCCAGTGTTGTCACAGTGTTGCTGTAGCTGAGATGCTCTGAGGGTATAAGTCAGGCAAGTTTTGTAGGCATGGCCTAACTTTCATGAGACTTGTGGTTTAGGTGGAAAAAATGGACAAATTTGGGGGCGTATAAGCCCCACTTCAGGTCTGAAACAGACCCAGCAAATTTCAGTCTTAGTTTAACTTAATCTCTGAGTTTAACTTAATTATGTTAATCAGTCTCCTGTAAGGGATTTTGGAGTTTATTTTACTTTTCTGCGTTGATTAAATTTTCCAGGCTTTTATTGCACTAGAACATTGGGCCTCTCTTGTCAGTTCTCCGTGCCTCCCATTCTTGCTCTGCAGTGTTCTGCTGGGATTTCTCTTTCGTATTACATTTTATGGCGATGTTTTCAGGAGTTTGTGTTTTCCATTGTATGACACAAACTTGCAATCAGAGATTTTAAACAAACTGCCAGTCATGTAGCTGTAACAGCATGAAGATCAATGTGGCTGCAAAATCATCAGAGAAGCTGTGTGAATATTCAGGCAGTCAGCTTGTGCAGGACTTTAAACTACTGAAGCAACACTTCTGGCAGGAAAACTGGGATGGCTGAGGTGGTTGAAAGCAAGCTTGTCTCGGGAAGCTTCACCCTTAGCTCTGGCATTCAGTGTGCCCTGAATTTTGAGGTGAGGTCTCTGGGCACATTTCAGTGCTTTTTGTTGTTCTTTTGGGCTTTTGTTTTGTTTTGTCTTGTTTTGTTTTTTTTATATTCAGTGATTGTACTCATATCTCTCTCTCTTTCGCTTTGTCAGTTTCTAAATATGTATTGTCAATGTCATGTCTGGAAGAGACACAACACTGGCAGTGATAAGCACTGATATCAGGAGCTGTGTTAGTCACACACAGGCAGAGGAAGAATGTGTAGCAGAACACTCAGAAAGAATATCGCTTAAAATCAAACGTGATCTATTTTCACACTCATATTTTTAGGATCTGGAAAGCCAGTTGTTTGTTTGGGTTTTTTTAATTATATCCAGTCTCTGGGAATTACTAAGGTTACAGATGAACTGTACACCAGTGAGTTAAGTGCAGTGCTTGGGCACTCCAGGGATCTCTGACCTGAGGGCACTTACTAGAAGGTGATGCCATATCTGTGAGGAGGAGAAATAATGCCTGGAACATGGGTGGGCAGACTCAGCCAGCAGCAGCACTTGTAACAACATCAGCAACCCTGTGGCATGTTCCCTCCGTGCTGTTTAGTATGCGATGAACAAAGGTCTGGTTGGTGACCCAGCCCTCCCTGTATTCAGAGGCTGAAAACTGCCTCATTATTGTTCATTATGTAGTATTATTCTCATGCAGTCACATTATCATAGCTTCCCCTGAGAGCCAGGATGCTACTGTGGGTTCTGCACGGCTACGCTGGTTCCTATACCTGAGCTAATTTGTTCATTGCTAACCTGGTGTCTCTGCAGGACAGAGAGCTGTTCCCGGTGTAAGGGAAGGTTCAAGCATTAGTTATAGCTGCATAGGGAGAAGTACAACAACATACATTGCCTGTTTTTGACAGAGACCTGGTTTGGTGGCCCCGCTGTGAGAACACGTTAACTCATTGAGGAGGAATCCATTCCAAACTCAAGTAATGGTTGCAAGAGAGATACACGCAAACAAATCACATGTGGAGAGCACGTGGAGGGTTGGGGGAGAGAAGGCTGTATGCAAGAGTGCCAGCAAGAATGGGGAAGTGTAGCAGGGGTTTTTTAAGGCATTTCAAAGCTCAGAGGTAGTAATTACTTTCTAGATAGCTTTGAGGTTAGGACATCCAAAATATTATCCATTCTGCCTTCAAATTAAACAGAAAGGAGCCAATTCTGTTTTGCACCCAGTGCCCAAATCATTGCAGTCACTGCAGCATTGAGTTGTCCATCATTTGAGACCTCGTTGTATGACAGTGTAGCATTAAGGTATGTGGAAAGGAGGGAATGCCTCACTGCAATGAAGATACCGACAGAAAACAGAAATAAAAAGATGGCAGTGATTGTACATCTGGCTTTACACGAGCTGGAAAGCACTCATACGCGCAGTTCAGTTCAGGGATGACAGTGGATGTAGTTAGCCTGATATTAGGTACTGGAGAGCATACAATCAAGAAAGAAGATAATATATTTTAAGTGGCATAAATGAACATAATGAAAAATACCTAAACATAAGGGAATGCTGAAAGTGAATACCAACAGAAGAAAAGTACCGGGACATAGGATAGAAAATTTAAAGAGAAGCAGTAGGTAGGATGTTTAGAAATGGACTGGATAAATCTTTTATAAATCAGTAGCAAATATGAATTCTGCAGTGATCCCCAGGACTCAGATTAGCTTGGAAAGGTCAGCATCTTTTCTGTCCCCAACTTCTGGGGATCTGTGCACATACAGAAGTGCCACCTGTTTGCCATATTGGCCTTCTGCTGTCCTTCACAAGAAGCAAATATGATGATGGCCCTCTGATAATTTTAAGAATGAGTGCAGTATTTGGAAGGACTTGTAATGCACCACTGGTGTGCGTGGAGAAGGAGCTCAGAGTTAACTGGAGCCCGTTGCTCCAAGAGCATATTCCCAAGTCTTTTGCAAATAAGTTGCAACTTTTGTTGCCCTTACTGACAAGTAAATAGCAAACTTCTTGTTTCCAGGATTAGTCGGTAAAGAAGAACATAATCACATGAACTAAAGTAGCAAGGTAGACTGACCCTTACTACTGAAATAATCACACAGGACTGACAATCAGTGAAGTCCAGGGATGGTACATAGTTAGGAATAATTTGGGAAGGTTCCGCAAACAATATTTATTACTTGTTTCATTGTCACTCCTACCCCTGTGCTTTCATGGTTTTTGACATCGCTATGACAAGTCGTGCTTTTCCACAGTTAGTGTGCCGTTTTACCTTCTGGAACATGGAGATATATTAGAGAGCTTGCTGATGGAAGTGTTCATAGAAGTGTGCAATCAGAAAAAAAAATTAGGTTGGAAGGGTCCTCTGGAGGTCTCTAGTCCAATTCCCTGCTCAGAGCAGGGCTGACTTCCAAGTTGGATTAGGTTACTCAGGGCCTTGTTCAATTAAGTTTTGAAAATCTCCAAGGATGGAGGGGCCACAGCCTGATCCAGCACTTAACAACTCTCCCTGTGAAAACTATAGCAATAAGATAGCAATAGAAGTAGGCTATGTAAGTGAATGTAAGAATATTTAATTAGAATATATAGGTGAAGACCATAGCAATAGGAGCTTTCTCTATGGGTGGTAAGGTAGGACGAAAGGATAGCAATATACTTACAGCAGTATAGCAGGATTTTTCTGGCTTTGCTGGCAACAGCAGTCAGACATTGCAGACTGGAGAAGAACCTTGTTTGGGTTTCTTCAGAGGTAGTTTTGATCACAGTGTCCCCAGGATTTTTCTTTTCTGAAAACTTTTCTTTAGATCCTTAGCTGACTTGGCTGTCTCCCTTACACAGCCTTCCTCCTGTGGAAGCCTGCATTCCTTTCAGGTGGTACTGAGATGCAGGGCATGTCTACACAATGTAAGAGAAATGAACTGCTGTGGAGATGTGTCGCCTCTAGTGCCAGTCAGCACCATTGCTTCTCTTCCCATCCTAGTAAGCACAAGTCACCGAGCTGCAGGACTCTGATGTGGAAAAGCGATGACACAAGAGCATCTTGATAACATAGTGGCAGCCTTAAGAGCGAAGTAGAAAATGAACGGGTTTGGAAAGGAAGCAGCAGGGGGTGCTGTGCACAGCCTCACTGATGTCACTACCTGTTGCTAAAGTATTTTTTAACCTGTCCCTCTAATGAGTTTTGAAGGCCTGGAAGGCACACGTGGGATCAGACACATGATGAAGCATCAGTCAGTGCTTGGTCTAACAACACAACTGCGGCTGTGCTAGCGGCCAACAAGTCGTGTTTACTCAGACTGAGCCGCAACCCTGCAAATAACAACAGCATCCTGCCCGGGTGGCGGGGAGGGGGGGGAGCAGTGTTGTGTGTGGATAGAGCTGGAATCACAGGCTATATTCCGAGCGTGTAACTTCAGTTAACTCTGAGCTGAAAACAGACCTTAAATACGTCAGTTCAGCTTCCAGGTGCAAGGGACTTAATTGCCCCGTGCATCCAGAGTCTAACCCTATATACATCCTTTGCTGCCTGGACAAAAAGCCACGCTATCTGAAAGATTTCTTGGGTAGCAATGCTGTAAAAAAGCACTGTTTTATACACAGATTCCCGGCAGCCCCCGGTGCGTGCTGGCTGCACATGGGAAAGTCATGAGATCTGGAAATGAGGCGTGCGAAGGTGTGCCAGAGTTTGTATGTGAAGGATCGAGGCAGACTGTTACAAACAAAACACATGCAGTCCATATACTTTAAAATGTATGTGCCCATGTACAAGCTCTGTACACGCATCCTCATCCACACAGCAAGAGATGGATCCCGGTGACAGAACGGGGAACAGAAGGAAGGATGCCCGAGCTTGGAGTGATGAGATGCTCTGTGTACTCTTCAGGAAAAAAAAAAACCAAACACGCTTTTTAAATGGTTTGATTTTCCTTCCATTTAAAATGGAGTAAATCAGTTCAGCCCTTTGCTATACCTCTACAACTTTAAGTAAGGTCCATTTAGTCATCTCCTACTGATTTTGATCAGCTTAGATTTTAGCCCAGTATATTTTGAGCATATTGATTATATACGTGGAGGATGCAGCAGCAGTACCATCTGCCCGTCCCCTGGCATTGGGGATTTTTAGCCTCGGTAATCCAAAACACGTCAGAGCTGCCAGCACCAGCGGGGTGATCAGCGTAACCCTCCATTGGCGGTGCTTCACCCCAAAAACCCCCTCCGTCTGGGACCGAGCGCCTTTTTCTGCGTTTTGACCGGCCCAGGGCATCCTTTCAGCGCCGGGCAGCACAAGGCAGGTGCCAGCGGCCGACCGGGCCCAGCACCTCCTGGGGGAGGATTTGTTTTGTTTATTTTTTGGCCCGTTTAACTTATTTTTCTTCGTTATAATTACATTTTTTCTTCCCTCCTCTCCCGGAGCTTTCACCTTCCGGCCGAGGAGGCATCTCGCCGGGGCGAGGCGGGCGAGCAGAGCCGCTCCCCCCACCCCGGGGGGGCCGGGCCGGGCCGGGCCGGGCCGGGCCGAGGCCGGGCCGGGCCGAGGCCGGGCCCAGGCGGCTGCTGCCCCCCGACGGCGGCCGCCGGCAAATGGCGCCCGGTCCCGGCCCTGCCCCCGGCCGGGCGTGCCGCCCTTATGTAATGCCTTTATGTAACCGGCCGGGGCCGGGCCGGGACTTCTCCTCTCCCCTCCTCTCCCCTGCCAGGTGGCCGGCCCGCTCTCCTCCTCCTTATGTGTCCACCCCCAACACACACACACACACACACACCCCCGCGGGAACGGCGCTTTTTGTGGTCGTTTAAAAATTGAGAGGCCAGGCCGGTCCTCAGAAATCACGTTTTGGCGTGTCAGCCATATGCTGTCTTTTGGGTGGGATGCGGGAGAGCAGGGCCTGTGGGGACAAGGGGCTCCCGCCTCGGTCCTTCCAGAGGAGAGGGCCGTCCCTGTGGAGGGGGGCTTTGCCAGCAGACAGGGAGCCAGGACCACAACAGTGGGGCTTGGGCGCAGGGAAGGCAGGGCCGCCTTGGCTCCAGCGGCACCTCCATGCCCTGGGACAACCCTTGCTCAGGCCAGACGCTGCCCCAAAAACCATGGTCGCCTGGCAGTGCAAGGTGCCGCCTCGAGAAGGGCCTGCTCCCAGGGTGACCCAGCACTGCTCGCGCCTCGGATGCCAGCAGGAGATAATGGCGTTTTATTTGGACAGCTTTGGCCTCCCCGGCTCCTGCTGCTCTCTCGCAAGCATGGCCACGTTCCTCCCCCCCCCCGGCACATGGCAGGAGCTGCTGGATGTTTACTGAGGTGCCAGGGCCATGTGCTGGGTGAGGGCAGCAGTGTTCCTGGCTGGAGGCTGCGGCCCGATCCGGCTGGGCGGCTGCCTGCCTCCGGGAGCGGAGGAGGGAGCGCCTTCACCTGTAAAATGGAGGGGGAACAGTGAGATGTGGGTGCTTGCCTCCCCGTACAGCGTGCTCGCTGCGTCATTCGAAGCCCGTGGCTTCTCTTTGTGCCTCAGTTTCTCTGTCTGTGAAATGAAGGTGGTGATTAAGTACCTGCTTAATGTTCCTCTGAGGCTTCCTCGTGCTTACAAAACGTCCTGGATGGAGGGAGGTGTTGAGAGCTCGCTTGCACTGTGCTCATAGCCTGTTGTTTCAGGCTCCAAATCTTCATGCTTTACTTAGATGACCTCTGTATTTCAAAATTACTTCAGTGCTTTTGCCTATAAAACGAGCCTCTGCACTGATTTGTTTTGAACTGGAAACTTGCATATTTGTTTGCTTTTCAGACAATTCTATTACATTTCTGTATAACTGTCTTTATTCAGCATGCTACAGCCTTGGTTAATATTTGTCAAATGGAGCTTCAACTGTCTAAACCACTGGGACGAGTTTCATTTTATATGTCATCAGTAGGGGCAGAATGAGGAGCTTCGTGCTTGGCCTATTTGCTGTAACAGTCTCAGGGCCATTGCATCAGAGTCAAAACAAGGAGCAGCTTGTTTCCAAACAAGCAGCATGGAGGAAAATCTTCTCTGCCTCCTTCCCTGTAAGGGAAAAGAGAGGAGAGAGGGGGGTGGTGGGGGGAAAGAAAGTTATCTTTAACAGATTCTAAAAATGCCTTTTCCCAAATATGCAGTCAGTCCCTTCAAAGGTCTCTTTGTTTATTTTCAGGAAGAAACCCAAGACAGCTGAAAACCAGAAGGCGTCTGAGGAGAATGAGATTACTCAGACGGGTGCATGCAGCGCCAAGCCGGGCCTTCCCTGCCTGAACCTTGAAGCTGTTCCGTCTCTGAGCCCGGCCCTCATCCACTCACCACATTCACCAACAAACCTGCACGCACACACAGGGTCATCTGATTGTGAGTACACCAACACGCTGCTGGGTTGCGCCGGGGTTCTTGAAAACACGCTCCTTACTGTGGACCAGGTTTTCCACTTGGATGCTCTTTCCGTAATGGCATGAGCAGGACTTCCTCAGGGCTTACCTTTTCCCTTCTTTGGGAATTATCACTGAAACAGAGCATTTTGTGTTAAGGTCGTGATAATGCAGTCAGCCAGAGGAAGCTGAGAACTTGTTGTTGGGTCAGGTTGCTGCTGCTTACGAATTAAAACCGGAAGACCCCTCAAGGGTGTCTCTTTCCAACTAGAGCTGTAGTTATTCCTCTCCAAGTAGTCACATGCTTCTCATTACCCAAGCATATCTACTGACTGGGTATTTTCAGCCTGTGCTGTATTGCAATGGGAGAAAACAAGCGTCTGGCTCTGACACCCAGGATTGTAAAGGATTTTCACAAAGAAAGCGTGGAGCGTTTTGTGGGGAGGATCAGTCTGTGAGAGTCTGGAAAATCTTTGTAGACCTGTGTGGTTGTAGCAGTTCAAGGCCCTTGTTTTGAGTACATTCACTTTCAGATTACTCAGCATGGGTTAATCGGCCTTTTAAAAATGTTCTTTTCCGTTTTGCCAAAAAATACAAAAATAAAGGAGGGAATGATTAAAACTGGATTTTGGAAAGTCAGAACTTACCCTGTCAGCTCTTCAAAACATTGTCATTTCACAGTGGTCCCTGCCTGGAAGGCTCTTGGGCAAGAGCGTGCAGGGTGATGTGAACCTCATCATTCGCTAGTTTCAGAATATATAGTTTACCTCTTCTGCGGTGGTTTTAGGATGTTGTAAAATTTACAAGGGGGAAAAAAGGAGAAAGAAAGATGATGACACCAGGTTTCAAGAGCTCAGAAGCCAACCAGACTTTGCAAAGGACTATAAAAAAAAAATCAGGGCATGATAATAAAAAATCAGATTAAAAAGTATGTATATCCTTTTCTTTTTTTAATTTAAAAATCCTGCCTCAGGGCCAAGCTTGGAAGCAGCCGGGTTATAGGGATCATCACTATCAAAATCACTTTAGCTGCAATTCATTCCTGTTGGCTTCTGACTTTATTCATTATGAGCTGCTTCTAGAGATCCTGATTTTAATAGAGCTGGTAAACATTGGGGAGACTTTCCCAAATCTCACCTGGTGATTTGGGGAGAAGAAAGAGATGTGAAACAATTGAGCAGCAGGCAGCATGCAATTTAGTATATACAAGAATTCTCTTCAAATTGGAGATGTCAGATCCTCCGTTAAAACTGGGGTACAGTTTTGTCTTGTAATGTTTTCTGAAAACAAAAAGCTTGTGAAAAGATGCAAAAAATGAGCAGAACAACAAGAAAAAATAATCCTTATTTTCAAACAAAGAATCTCTTTATCCCATTCACAAAGATGAAAGAGTTCATTAGTAAATGGGATTTGAAACCTCACACTGATGTTTTTTGACAGTACGAATGGAAACCCATGAAAGCAACCTTAGGACAGAGGCCAGCAGGGATTGTAGGGAACTTGGAGAATGAACTCCTGCTTTTGCTTTCTGAGGTGGCCAAGTTCAGGGGTGAGGAATATTGGCAGAGGGCAGTAGGGGGAGGTGGAGCCTGGTGCTCTTCATGCTCTACCTGTTCTGTGGACAGTCTTTTAGGCTCCAAAGTTTTTAATGTCCCCAAATCACCTTCCATTCCTACTAAATTCACAATACCAATAAGAATAAATTGCAAACCCATGTCAGATGCTCTTTTCACACCAAAGTTATTTTTTTCAGAAATGAAGTTTAATAATAATTTCAGCATTAATATTGTCCCATCTCAGGAATTGTTGAAATTTAGTTCCCAAAATACAGTTAGAGTCCTGCAAAAATTCAAGAAATGGTAAGACGTCTTGTGGTGTTGACCTCTGTTAGTTGATTCCGTGTGCTTTGAAACCAATGGAAAAACTCCCATTATTTATGATGGGTTATAACCTTTATCAGGCTGTATTTGTTTGGGGCAGTATGCATATAATTAGTGTTTGGCATGCCCTTTCAAAATAGCAATACCAGTTTCTCACATGAACTAAAAACAAAGCATGATGAATATTTACTGCATATTTACAATAGCTATCTCCCATGTTATGTGGGGTGCTTTTTTTAATATTGCCTCAATGCTGGAATACATTCATTAACCCAATATATTAATATTTGTGGCTCCCAACATTTAAAAATGGGCTTCCCTGTCATTACAAACCCCTTCTCCTCACCTCATGCCTCCTCTGCATTTTGGACTGATTCTTTCCCCTCACCCTAGAATCTCTCCCTTTGTCCTTCTCTTCCCCTCCTCTCAGAGCTATATTGCTGCGTCTTTTTTCCTGTCAGCTTTTCAACCTGTGTTGATGCTTTACTTTTTTTTGCACCAGCAGCACTTCCTGTCCTTCTCTCTACCTTCTAGACACTACAACATTACTTCTCCTCCCTTGCCCAGACCACCATACTGCCTCTACCCCCACAGCTGGGCATATTACATTTCATTTTCAAAGGACATTCTTCATTCTGGTGGGGAGTTTTCTAGTGGATGGTAAATAATCTAAAAATACTTAAAAACTAGGATTAGACAGGCAGCTCGAGAGGAAAATTTTGTTGAAAATATCAGAAACACCCAGAAAGAGTCAGCATGGTAGGGTATATAAATTCTTGGAAAAATGCACTGACGTACAGATGGTTCCATAAGCCCTCATTCATGTATCTGGAAAAAAGACTTGGATTTTATGGGACACCTATTCAAATCAGTTTGAAATCTTCACTGACCATTTTGCATGCACAGTCACTAGTGCTTGGCAGAAAACACCACCACATATTTATTATGAGAAATATTCAGAAGCCAATCTACTCTAAAAAATCAGGGTGCTTTTGGAATGATTCAGATCAAAATACTTTTTCCAAGCACAGGAAATAAAAACTCTATGATAGCCATCTGCTCCTCAGCTGCAAAAGGCAGAGGTGAAGAAAGCCTAAGCAATATTCTGAATGCCAGTCTTACTGAAACGAGTACTTAGCACAAAAATCTGGGTAGTCCTATGTGATGCACACCTTAATTTAGGGCTTAATTCTATAGTGTAGTACATTGTACATGGTGTTTCTGATACCACTTATTCCCAATGAAATTGCATTACTTCTAACCCTTGTAGGACTGGGTCCCAGATTTCTGTATTTGAATATTATGATGTATTTCCAGCACAGATGAATCCTTGAAGCAAAATCCAGAACCAGCTCTCATCTCTTTCAGTCTTGGGAAATGCTAGCTCACGCAATGCAGTTGGAGAAACAAGGTAGAGGAAGAGGTACTTCCTGGGGTAACTGTTTTCATGTAGGGCTTGGCAGATACAAAGCAGCACTTTGAATTAATTTGGAATTAAGTCATGGAGTGAGCTGATAGAGCTCCAAATGAGTTACACCTCTAGCTACTCAGCTGTCACAAACAGATGTAGCTGCTTACCCAGAAGAAAGGTGTTTGTGCAAAAAGCTACAAGGACAATCATGGGGGCACAGGTTCTGGAAAGGTTACAAAGAAGCAAAGGAAAGCATATGAGATTGGTACTGTTTACGATTTTCCACACACTTTCTTGCTTATGGATAGGGAATGCACAAAGTTGGTAGGGTCCTAGTTTCAAGGCTGAACTGCCTCAGGTAAAGCTTCTAAAGATTTTGATGAGAGGGAAGGAAGTCATCAGGACTTGGCTGTACTTAAACTGATTTGGTCCGTATAGGCCAATTGCTTCATGAGCCCTTCAGAAAGCATCTATAACTATATATGTTTTGCAAGTGCCAAGAGATAAGATCATTTTGGCAGAAACTTTCACGAGTTCTCAGAGATACAATCAGACAAAAACTTCATTCAAGCTCTGATGTATGCATCTTAACAGATGTGTCCAAACTCAAAGGAATCCCACGGGAACAGTGCAACTGAATCTCTTTGTCTCTATTGATAGTTAAAAGAGTTATTCTTAGACATTGGATGGTCCATCTGTGAAGGAGTTTGTTCCAGACAAGGGAAAAGCAACATCTTCGCAAAGAGTTTCCATGGGACTGAGAGGCAGGTTAGACAATCATTGGAAAAACTGCTGAGGCAATTTCTATGATTTTAGAGAATACAGAATTCTTGCAGAGACCTGACATTCTGATAGGAAATAAAAGTTGAGAAGGAAAGTGAGGCATGGATGATTTTTGAAAAATCCATGAAGCAGTCATTGACAAGACATTGAGATGGGGAAGGACTTTATAAAGTTATGTTTTAGCAAGGGACTGTGGAGGTTTTATGCATTAAATAGAATGCACTTTATAAACACTGTCAGTGATGGACCACATCTGAACCCTTTGTCCATACATGCTCAAGTGACGTGGCTGCCTTGGTCCAATTCCAGCATTTTTTAGCTTTCACGGGATGGGAACTTTGAGGTGGTCTGTTTTCTTTTTCTCCTTCTAAGTTCTGATTTTTGTAGCTTGATAGCCTTCCAGCATAATGCGGAAAGGCAGAGAGGGAACCTCAGAGGGTTCTCAGAGCAATGGGAGTGGATGTGGAAACTCTGGGGTTTCATTTTCTTGAGCAGCTAGAGGGACCCACCATTCCCTTCCCATGAATCAACAAGTTTGATTTGCCTGGGGCTAACATAGAGGCTAGATAGATCTGAAGGTGGTTTGGACTCATCTTTATGTTTTAGGTTTCTTGTGTTTCTCTTTGAGGTTCTGTGGCAGGAAGAGAATGGTTACATGCCCTTATGGTCTTCCCTCTGCCTCTGGAAATTTGTGGCTATGATTCCCTAGGAACTGCTCTGGAGCTTTCAAATGATCTCCACACTCAGAGGGGAGGAGGGGAGCCATGATTCTACCACCTTCTTTGTTTTCAGAGGCAGGCAGTATTTCGATAGTAATTTCATCTGTATTTTTGCTAATCTACGTATGGTATGTGTTAGCTAATGCTGAGTATTTTTAGGTTGGTTTTGGTGACCTAAGAAATGATGTATGTTTAGATATCTATTTTAGATGATATAATAATAATAATAATGATACAGGCCTTTTCTGTAGCAAGCTGAAGTGAAAGCAAGGACATCCATAGTTCTCAACTACTGATGTCACGATACTTAATTACACTTTCGTCTTGAAGAACGTTTGAAATTTTGTTTAGTAAATGCTTCTCTTTTTAACAGTCATAAGTGGTTTCAGTGTCCTGTAGGTTTATATTTCTGTTAGTAAGATTATCAAAGAAATATCAGCCAGGAATAACTTGTGTTTTCATAGAAGCAGATATATGTTGTTGGAATTGTGTAGAGACAGAAGTAAGTACAAGTACAGGTATGTAAAACTATAAGCTTGAGCTCACCCTGCCTCTGTTGAAAAAGCCATCACAATACACTGAAGAATTGGCAGTGTAAAATGTTGTACTACTGATAGGAACTGGTCTCTATATTCCTAATCAGTACACTAAGTGAGTTTTGTCAGGTTGGTCTCTCGGGCTTTTCTTCTCATGAGAAATGACTAATAGCATATGGTACTGCAGTTATGAAGTCAGTGAGTATGTTTTCAGAAGCAACTGTGTGAGTTTGGAGCCTAAGTTTCACTGATGCATAACTCACATTTATAACACATAGATGCTTTTGAAAATTTGTCTAATTATCCTAAATGTTGATTCTCCCATTTGATGACCCTGTAATACTGGCTTGATGCTAGGTTGTCAATTCTTGTGGTGTTCAGTGCTTTTCTTATTATTCTTTCCATTTAGAGAACTCTCAGTGATAACATGCATAATTTCAGCTTTGGTTTAAAACAGCTGTGCAAGTTTCTAGCTTTCATGATTTCAGGGGAGAACTTGAAGGTATGTCTCCGGCGTATCTATTCTTTCTAAGTACCATGGAAAAGGATAAAAAGTCTTATTGCTCTTTACAGTCCCATAGCTTCCATTCTTAAGATTTTGAGGTGACTGAATTGATAATACTGTGATACTTCTGTTTGTAAGTCATGCTGCAGCCACTGAGACATACTGTAACTGTCCAGTAGGATATCTGCAGTCTGATTCTGAGTTTACCTGTTCCTGTCTTCAGAGTCTGGTCCCCACAGATTTTTATTACCATTCTTTTAAGTTGTGAGTCTTCTAGTAAATCCTTCCCTTATATATTGGATGAGTGTTTCAACTGCTTCACTCATGAAGTGACTGACTGATGAATACTATACAACTATCTATCATTGTTCAATGCATTAAGATGTTCTAGTACTCTTTTGTTGTTTGGGATTTTTTGTTTGTTTGTTTTTGTATGTGGGTTTTGGGTTTTTTTAATAACAGCCTCCAGAACAGTGCTTTCCTCTTCTCCCCCTTGAGCACGCTTACCTTCTTCCATCATCCTCCATTCTGAAAATTAAAGCAATAAAGTCAATTCCACTACAGAATTTCTGTAACCTCTTTGATTACCTTTACTGCTTTCATAGATCAGTAGTCTAGCTAACCCACTGAGTCTACTACTTGCCTACTTAATCTATCAATCCACATAATCTACAGCACTTCTTAGATACTGGTCATTGCCCTGTAAACTTCCTCTGTCTGATGTGTTTGTGTTAAAGACAAATAAGTACAGTATTTGTCTTTATACCTTTAGTGTTTTTTTCTTTAAATTTCCTCTTTACCCTACCTAATCTTTATCTTACATCTAGCCTGCTACAGTTTATGCTCAGTTCTATTAGTGTCACTTGGGCATGATTTCCATGTTTGGAAGGATATGTTTTCAGTTTTAATGAACTCGTATACCTTGTTATTTAACCATTGTAGCATTTCCTACTTCCTTACTTTTTGTTGTTGTCCTTGGTTATGCATATGGACTCTAATAAAGTACTATTAAGGCCACCTCCCTGCTGATCTTATGGATTTTAATTGCTTATCTTTTCCTTTCAGATGCTTTCTGACTAACTTCCTCTTCTTTTTTTCCTTTTAATAGTTGTTCCTCCTGAAGTTGCACATACCAAAACTTCCACTATATATGATCTGCTTGAAGGATGTCAAACATAATCACGCCAATCATTGTTATTTCATGTCTTAACCACGCATGCAACTGCTGTCATCTCCTCTGTCCTAATCGGGTGAGAAGACCAAACCACATATACAGTTTCCCTAATACGGTGTGCAGAGGGACGCTTCATGTAGCAAAGTCAATCTTACCAGTGTTTGACAGGTGACTCTTACTTGAAGGAAACTAAAGCAGCTACATCTACATCTCCTTTTGTCCTTCTGTGTGTTGTTAAAAGCCTGCATAGCTCAATGCTTACATCTCTCTTGGTTGGTCCTCTGCGTGCTATAGGGAGAGGTCTCAAGCTTCCATGCTTTGAGAAACATTGACTGGTGCATTAGTTGCCTGGTTTTTTGCAACTATGCAACTCCAAAGTTACAAATGTAAAAATTTGTTCCTTTTCACCACTGTGATCTGTCTAGCATTGGAGCTTTTTGCTCTTTTCATCTAAGCTTCCATAATCGCTTTCTCCTCTTTTCTCTTGTTTACCTATGGTAGGGTAGCCGTGTAATCTTTGTGCCGTGATCCCACTCAATAACTTTAGAACAAGGTAGGGCCAGAGCAGTATTCGAATGAGAGAAAACCAAAACAATTCTTGTATTGTTCTCTGCTGAACAAAAAGAGCTCTTTCATTCAAAGTATTTTTGAAGTGAAGCTTTAACGTGGTATTGGGAGAGAACCTGAAATGTAAAACCAGTGTACTGTTTAATACCACCTACTAATGTTTATAAAGTGCGCTAGGGGATGTTGTGGGGGAAAATCATTGTATTTCCACAATAAATGTGGTGTTTGATCTTCTCCATAGGTGAAAGTCAGTTGTAAGCCATCAGAGTGCCACTGAACTCCTTCATTTGCATCAGGGTATTTGCCTCGCAGCCTGGTGCACAGCAGACCACAGTGATGTGTTCTGGCTGGCTCTGTACATTTGGGTTCCCAAGGATGCCAATTATTATTGTCTCTAGAGGGAATGCCATTGCGCCATCTTTTCATTTATGTTTTCTGCGACTGTTTTCATTGTCCGTGGAGTAATTTACAAGGCTAAAACAACATGAGATCTAGTCGTAAATAACATGAAATCTAGTCTTAGGTATCTACCAATCAGGAACAGGAATACAAAGAGAATTCAAGATCTCTAGTTAGTCTCTCAGCACAAATAGCTCCTTGAGGAATTAACGGCAGCTATGAAAAAAGGATAAACAAATCCTAGAACCCCTACTCATCCCAGCTTTGTTGTGTTAAACACTGAAAGGATCTCTGCCCGGCTGAGATGCGCAATATATACTCTGTATCAATCTGTGACATGTGGTGAAATGCTTCTTCTTGAAAGCCCACAAGAGAGAAGTAGTATAAATTAAGAGTAATCTCACAACAGCTATTTTTGAGTTCTTAACCAGTGAAAATGTAAGTGTAGCAATATTGTGCATCTATTAAAAATCTTGAAAGGCTCTTTATAACTAGATGATAGGAGTGATAACGTGTAATTTATTGATGTTACGCAGATAGAGAAAAAACCACAAAGTAGCAATTTTTGTGTGAAAAGGGGTATGATAGAGGAAATAAAAACAGAGCAAGGGACTTCTACCCACAGCTTCATGCCTATGTGTGCAACCATGTCAACTTTAACAAAAATATCTTGTGCTTTGATCCTATGCAGCATTTCAAAACAGGGCATATTCCCTGTATTCAAAAGTAAAACTCCCAGATGCTGTCTCTAATGTTTTTGGCTGAGTAGAGGATAGAAGGTGCCTCAAGGCAGACCTGAGAAATAATTTTCATACACTGTATTGGTATCACCTGTTGGTGACTGTATGCTTGTATACACGTGTAATTCCAGGGCCTTTTCCCTGAGGGGCTGGGGGCCGGAGGAGAAGCATTGGAACTCACAATGTACGTATAATGCTACAGATCCATCTGATAATATCAAGCCACCCATGAATGCTGCGTTCTTGTTTTTTGCCTTCATTTATTAGTTTAAAACATTCTGCCATACATTTCTCTTCCTATCAAAACTAAATAGGTGATTTTGGAAATAAGTCTGCTCCCAGGGATTGCAGAGGTCTCACTAAGGACAGAAATTTTCCCTGTGGCCTTCAGCATCGTTGACGTGAGCATGTGCTGTTTCCCACTGATATTGAAATCTGAATTATAAGCAGCCTGAACACTCATCCCATAAACTCAAAATAAAGAAGCCACAGTCCAAACCAGTATGAATATCTGTCTCACGATATTTCTAAGTTGAAATATTCACCAAAGCACCCAGTTGTACTAGTTAACAATTACCCTTTCACTAATAGATAAAAAACATAAGTGGAAAAAATAACCAAATAAAATCTAGCACTTTCATGTGACAGCTTTCCTCTACTCAGGGCTGAGACACAGCCACTGGAATAGATAAAAGCATCCTTTTCCCAGCCTGGAGGACTGGCATTTACAGTTTTTCATCCATTCATTGTTTCTCCCATCAACCAGTAGTTCTGTGACCAGAACAAAATCTTCTACATTGAAAGGCCTTTCTCTGGAAATGTGGAGGGTATAAGCAGTGCTATTCCACCGGCAGCATCTCTCCCACAAAAGTCAACCATTTCTGACTGCACCCTTTTCCTAGCAGACTGCTACAAACACTCCCTGTAGAGGATTCTAGCTTGAATAGAAACCTTCTAAACAGGTAATTATCTTAAGAGGTTTTAATCTATATTTTCCTTTTAACCAAAGCCCACAGGCTTTCAGGCTTACTGTATTTAACCACACTCAAACTGATAAGCATTTCCTCCTTGTCTTTCTGCCTGGGGGAAAAACCTAACAATACAGGGCAAACGTGAAAGAGTTCATGGAATAGCAATTGTCTCTTTTGGAGACATGTTTTAATATATTTGCACCTATTATCCTTCTAATTCATTCCTCCTCCAGACTCAGTTCCCACCTCCAACCCCAACCCCTTCTTCTCCCTAAACAATGCTTCTGAGAGAGGATATAGTAAGTTTATACAGTCCACCACAGCGAGATGACCAAAAGCAATCCCTGTTCACTTTCCTTTCAGGTATTCAAAAGCCCTTAAAGCAGACGAAGGTATTCTTAATGACTACAGTAAGCTTTTAATCAGGACCACAGAATAGCAAAATAAATCGCCTTGTTTGCCTACATTTTCCAAAAAGTTTGTTCTTTCTATTTTCAAGACGTGTCCCCCTGTTCTTTGTTTGAGTGGGGAGTGTTCACACTGTAACTTCATCAGCATTGCTGGCCCATTTCATCTCTTCGCTGTTCAGTGGCTCTCTTGCTGCAGGTCCGCTAGTGCAGCGTGCTCACTGGAGTAACAACACCTGTGAAGGAAAACTAGCAATAGATGCCACCTAGATTTTTAAAGATCCAAACTGCCGTAAACTTATAGCCAGTTAGAACAGTTGGGCCATGCTGGGGCTTGGCAGGATCGTGCGTGAGCTCTCTGGGAACAAGCGAGCGCGACTGAAACAAGTTTTCACATAGGACATGAAAATGTTCCCTACTGAAGAAGGGATGAGCACGGCCTCGTTTCTCTTCCTAGGAAATAGTGCCATCATGTGGCCATGTTGTTTTCTCTGTTTCCAATTGCAAGAGGGCCGTTGTACAGTTTTCTCCCTTTATGTTTTTTAAAAGAGCATTAAAGTGCTATTTGGTGATCATATCTTTTGCTAACGTAAATAGGTTACAGCTGGCCGGGGCACAGGAATTAACAACCTTGTAATGGTATGGCCAGCCTGTTGAAGCCCCCGTTAGTGCAGTTGTGACAACAGCTTCAGTGGTTATTCTGTTAATGTAGCATATGTTGCTTGGAGGTGTTGTAGATACCTTCAGGAAAGGCATCCCCCATCAATGTAGTGCATGTCTATGCTAGGGATATGATGGCATGGCTGCACCAACAAAAGGTCTGCAGGCAAGGGCTGAGAGAGGAACTGAGAGAAACAGAGTGTGTGTATACGTGTGCCAGTGTTTACAGTGGAGGTATATTGGACTGGACCCCAAATACGTGTTTGGGAATAAAAATAGCTTTTGAGTATACCCTCTTTACTCTAAAGTATCTTTGGAGTTCCAAAAACAGCAAGAATACAAACTGGAGTGAAAGAGGGAAAAGTAAATACCCTGGCTAAAAATGGAGTATTTCTTTAACTTAAAAATAGCTGAATGTGCTGTAACGCTTTGAAGCCCTTGGTCACCAGACTGCTATGAATTGGAGCTAGTTTTTACCTGGCGTTTTACAGTTGTAAGTAGGATGCTCACCATAAAGACGTATAAAGGAATCAAGGCACTAGAGTAATGTGAGAGGAAGGCTTCATTTTTTGTAAGCCTGGAGAACAAAATTTGAAGAGACCTATGGAGTTAATTCTTGATCTTTCTGTAGTGTTCTTCATCCAAGGAATGCAAAACGATTTGTTAAGATTAATTAAGGCAGGCAGTCCTCCTGCAGAATTGGGTGCATGATGCTGTCCTTGTTCTACATGTGAAGCAAACTGAGGCACAAAATTGCCGCCTGCAGACTGTAGAGCAAACAGGATCAGTGCTGATGGACTTCTCCCACAATCTTTCAGGCAAAGCACAGGAAGGTGATTCACTGCCTGCTCCCCAAGCGTGTAGGCTGAAATAGAGGCTTTTATGCTTGACACTGGGGATTTATGCCCACTGGATATGGAAGTAATCCTATGTACAGAACACCTATGGTTTAGTCTTCAGTTTTATGTAAAATGGATATCTCATCATTAGGTAGATGCTAAAAAGGACACGGCAATTAACTGAATAAATTGTGCATAGGAAATATACTGAACATTCTGTATTCTGCAGAAAAAGCCTGTCTCCTGAACAAAGTTTAAGCAAACTCTTTCTTATTAGCCATCTACTTGATATGTTTGCTCCTTGGAGAATAAGGTTGTGTTTGTGTGTGCATGCATTTCTGTCTTTCAAATAAACGTAGTTATTAGACTATGAAATTTAGAGAAGTTTGACAGCTTTCAGAACACAGTGATTCTTTCTTCCATAGAATGTATTACTGACACATTAATAGATGTTGTGCTGGTAAAAATACAGTACTTCCTGTTAAATGTAGACTGCTACATATTTTGATTCTAACAACAATCTGGTAGGGTTAGGGCAATTCGTGTAGTGTCATCTGGTGTTTGTTTTGGATAGATATTATAGAAGGAGATACTGATTTTCAAGATGTTCAAGCAGATGATTGGGTGAAAAATCCAGCAAACCTTTAAAGCAACAGAAAGCAAGGGCTGCTCCTGGTCAGATCTCCTGCTGAGGATACAAATGTTCTTCTGTGTTCCTGAAACTCCATACAAGCTTTTCCTCTTGCAGGCCCCTGCTCAGAATGAGGCCAAATATTCAGGAGAATCAGTCTGAGCAGGATTGGCTATAGCAGCCTCTCTAGCATCATTGAGATATACTGAGAAGTCAGCCACTACCAGGTTTTCAGGATTTCAGTTCAAGTCACTTCTCGAGTGGAAAAAATGATGCTCCACTAAATTTGGTCCCAGAGAGTTGGAACCTGACGCAGGACTAATTTTGTGTATGGAAACACTGGATATGAATTTTTGCTCTGCTAATCCAGTTTTATTTTAGAGTAACTAACTTGAGAACAACAGAAAATAAAACTTCATCACTAGGGATAAATCAGGTCATTGGAGCTGAAGAAAGCACCCGTGGTTATGGTGCTAAGTTTGGAACAGGAGACACTAATGTATGGAAATGGGAAAACTTCCTATGGAAATTGTGGAGCTATAGTAGCTTTCATATGTTGTGATGAAAACGCTGTATTTCAACTGAACTGTCATGTTTATGCAAGAGTTGAGATTTTAATTCCAAATTAAGGATTCTTTACTGAGACATGCCTTTCTTAAGGAAAATCTGTAGAGGTTTTTTTTTTTTGCTAACAGGGCTTTATTTATTCTATAAGATCTTTAAAGTGTTTCATATATGAAGCGTCTCATGCAACTGTTTCATTCACCTCACTCAGATAGAGTACTTTATCCACTTTAGGGCACTGCATTTTAAATTAAAGAAGGGCAAACTGGACAGAAGACGGAGAACATAAGAATGTAACCAGTGAAGGTGCTTGGGAGACCTGAGTTTGTATTTTCTAGAAAAGATAGATCTAAAGAAGTAAAGTGGGGCACCTTCCAATATATGAGAGAGTGCTATAAAGAGGAAAGTGGTCAGTAGTTCTCTGTGTCTGCTGGAGGAAAGGATGAGTAATTGGTTTCAAAGCTAAATACTAGGAAAACTTTCTTTCTATAATGATAGTAGACAGTCTGTCTGGGGAGGGAGTGGAAATCCCCCACATTGTTGTTTTTTGCAAACATGTTAGACACATTTCCAAAAAGATAGCGTAGGTAAATTGTTGCTCCATGAGGAAAAGGAGTAGACTAGATTACTGTCTGAAGAATCTAATGCATCCTTTTTGATACAGACAGGAGGCTGTCATCATCCAACACTTGATGTGGAGGCCAAGGATTAGATATTTCTGAAACTATGCATGGTAGAGGAAGAGAGTAGGGAGTAGATGATAACGCTTGTCTCCAGCAGCAGCGTTACTTAGGTTTGTGGCGCTACCAGGAACTAGTGGCTGGATTACAAAAGCATGGAGAAACCGTTCCAGAAGCAGGAAAAAAGCCTACCAATCCTAACTTCCACTTCTTTGACTTAGCCCAGGGTGTTCTCCCACCTAGGGAGGCACTTGTCATTTTGATGACAAGAATATAAAGATACCATATTCTATATGGGATATAATGCCTCTAACTTTCCTGCTGTGTCTCAAAGCGTGTATTCTTCTCAATGCAAGGCCTGAGAAGCTTGTCAGGAAGACAAACTAGGCAACAATATCAAGCTAGTTCTAGTTAATCTTGTCTAAGTATCAGTGAGATGGGTAGCCGAACAATTTTCTAAATGCTACTGCAGAAAATTGAGGCAAAAAATCAATCTATATCTGTCTCAGCAAGCCTACCAATTCTCAAGGATATACGGCGATTATTCTCTTTGACCCTTAAGTATGAAAGCAAGACAGAGCCTTTGGGCTTCACTCTGCTAGTTATTCCTGTGAAAGACCACACAGTAAGTTTCCAAAAAGAGCTTGGATTCCAGTGTCCTAGGCAGTTTTGCTTCAGGTGAAGGCTATGCACTGAGTAGTAGCTGTGGTGGTTTCATCATCACTGTGCTTCTAGAAATGGTAGTCATTACTGTGCAATGAGCTTTGAGATACTGTGCTTTTAAAGGACACTAGAGAAAATCAAATTCTGTGATATCTTTCAGTTATGAGCATTAAAGCTGTAAGCATTGACTTTGCAGAAAGGGACATCTAGTGGCTGTACAAAAAACCTTTACTAAATACATTCTAAAATGTACAATGTAGCCATTTGTGTGTGGCCTGCAGTCGTCAGTACTCCATACATCTTTGTAGCTCTACTACATCATGTGTTTGCTGGAATCATTTTTTATGTTTTTGGCAAACAAAAAAATCACCTTTGCGAGTCATACCTTTCTAGCTTTATGTAGGTCTATGTATGGTAGCTTTGGCTAACCGAAAACTGCCTTCAAGCCATGCTTGATGTACCTCACTGCTGCACTTCCACATTTTCTATAGCATCTTCCAGGAGTCCACTGCCTGCTGTTTCCTTCTGCCATTGCCATCCCCTTTGGTACTGTACTTGGAGAGGTTGTCATTGTTATTGTCATGGTAAAATCTACTTTCTTTTGAATGCCCATAGCATAAAAGTCAGCGGGAGGGGTAGATGAGATTCAAGGAAACACTAATCTAAGCACTCAGTCATGGATTACACAACAAAAGTTTTTTCCTTTCCCATCCGTGGTTGTGCTCCTTCTTACTAGTTGAGGATGAATTCCATGCATGTTTCTGTGAATAGCCTGACAGTTTAATCGGTACATTTGCATATGGGCAAACGGAGCTTTTTTCAAAGTTGCACAGTAATATGTTTCACCTTTATGCCATGCCAGCTTCAAATTGCATCCCAGGAGGATTGCAAATGTGCATAATCTGTGCAGTTGTCTCGGCTTTTTTCTTTTCTTTTTTTTCCTGCTTTTTTCTTTTTCTTTTTTTTTTTTTTTTTTGAACTGGCAAACGCCTATTCATTGCCCATCTGGGTAAGAATGGCCTTTGCATTTTCACACCCATTCTTTCCTATATGGTTTGTGAATACCCCTCCAATCAGAACTTGCTTCACAGAAAGGGGACAAAACCATTTTACAGGAGTTTCTCAGAATAAGTCCATTGGGATCTCTACATCATGTTTACTGGGAAAAAAAAAAAGAGGGGGGGTGGCACTTAACAAAGACCACTTGAATTTCACAGAAAAGTTCCCACTGTCTCGAGTTTAAGAGTGGCAGGCCTGAGAAGAGCCTGAGACAGCAGTCTTTTTCCTGATCCAGGCATTCTGTGCAGTGACGAGTAGGTGAGTGTGTGTGTGTGTAACTGGGTCCTGTGAAGAGCTGACACACTTTCTGGCTTGTCCAAGGCTCTAGTAGTCTTTGTCAGAATGTGGCGTTTGCTTTAGAATCAAACCTGCATTGGCAAGTCCACCTTTTGTGAGGAGTGTCACCTTTTGGACTTTCATCTTAGAACAACATACAGTAAGGGACAACCACAAAACTTGGATCTGGACACGGTTTCCTGCAGAGAGGGAGAGGAGCTGCATGGGGTTTTTGCTAGAGACCAATCTCTGGAATATGTTAAAGCTGCTCTTTTATACTGCTGTGGTTAGTGTAGTAGCATCTCTGACACTGTTGCCTGTACTTTGGATAGGTATGGTTTTCAGTGTTGAATGTCAAGTAAGGTGGCCTAGAAGAAATATCCTCAAAATCTATATTAGCTTTTTTAACCATCTGTTATGTGTCTCTTCCACCCAGCCCTCTTGTTTTATCCTTAAGGAGTGATTTCAGTTGTTTCTCAGTTGAACGAGTGGTAGATGTTCCAATTTCATTTGCAGAAGTAAAGAAATGAGGAGAGGATTTTTTTTAAGGGAAACCTCTGTTATACCAATAGCAACCAAAAAGTACTCCATGCCTTTTATGAAGTGTCTCAATTGGCTTTCAGGTCAGTTCCTACACCTCAGGGTGCATCCTAGATCAGTTCCTATAGGAGAAATATTCACATCACACTCAGAAATGCATACAAATCTCTTTTCTTAAGCCTTGATTAACCCCAGCTGGCTGTTTTCATCAAGTTAGCTAATGACCAAATGCATTGTGGCTACACAACTCTTGCTTCTCACAGCTAGGACCTGAGAAAGGCTGCTGAAACTTTCAGATGAACCTTGCCCTTCCTCTTTTCTGTACATGATTTGTGGATAAGTGGCAGAATTCACTTTCCCAAGAAGTAATCAAGTCTCATGATGCATATCACACCTTTCTGGAAAGAATTTGTCTCGAGGATACATTTTTCAGAGTTCCACTCCCAATTTATTTTATCTGCCAAGATGCATAGGAACAAAGTAGGTTTCTTTGCACCTGCTGAAGTCAAGAGACCTGTCCATAGTATCTCTTGTATGTGTGGAATGTTCCACCTTGTGCACGTACAAGGCGGGATTTTTGGTTTATTGAGTTAGACTGCTGCATATTTCTTCTTCTTATCAAATACCTCATTTGACAAGGCAGAACATAAACTAGAGGTCATTCCCTTTTCTAGAAGCACATCTTAAAGACATCTTTGCATGAAAAGGGAGCCCTAGGGTCAAACCAAGCAGTGATTGATACTTATTGATGGAAAGATTTCTAGCATACTGACAGGCAACCACTCAAAGGGAAATGCAGATAAATGGGTAGCTATGCAGTCACATGCCATGGCCCACAGTAGGTCTTGAAAAGAGGTGTCATCTGTTTATCATTAATTTTCCACCCTGCTGTTTCCCCACCAGTACAAAGCTTTTACCAAGTTCTCTTCCTTTCAGATCAAGGATTCTGAGATGTTATGTAAATACATTTTGAATCCTCATGTGATCTGACATGTTGGGAAGGGAAGTATCTGGAACTGTTCTGGAGGCCTCTGGAGAATGACTCTATCTGGAAGAAGAAGGGAACACATCTCTTCTGTAATTATTTTGTCTAATAATAGTTGCAGTGCCCTTGAAGGAAAGTCTCCCTGTTTCTAAAGTGTTTTTCCAGTCCTTTGATCAGTCTCATCAGAGGATGAAACTCAGGTTTCCCAGCAGAGCTTATGAACAAGACAGGTGAAATTCACAACCTCCATGATACTGTTAGTGGTTTCCTCCTTGTTTCTGCTATGTGTGCATCCCCCCAATGCTCTGATCTTACGTGGAAGTTAGTACCCTTCTGATACTGGCTGGTTTACATCTGTTGACATCACACTTCTTCAGACGGCTTGACCCCATCAGGATTTCCAGTTCCTTACCTTTGTACTTCCCTTTTATCATTCAGATACTTCAGAGAATTAAAATAACCACCTTTGTCCAAGGTGGTTTCTCTTTGAACCACCAGAATAGAGGGTGCTTGAGATGTCAGGAGTGGATAAATGAGAAGAAAAAGGCAGAGCAGGGAGGACACCACATTTTCCTGCAAATTGCAGTGAGTAGTGTTCCACTGCCTGTGTATGAGATGTAAAGCACCCTTTAGGCTGGACCAGAGGGACATTGTTGGGATAAAAGGCATGTATATGAAACCGCTTTCAATGCCATGTATTTGTTCTGTATACTTCTGTTAAAACAGACGGTGGCAATAAGCTAGTTTAATTTACTCATGCTTCTCTACCAAATTTCACTTTTAGATTCTTACACATTAACAAGTAATTGTGGCAAGAGGAGTTGTAGCTTTGCTAGGAATATTCAAGACAAAATGCCTGTAATACTAGTGATTTTGCATCACTTTTCTCTGTGTACTTTTCTGGGAACCAAGGTGATGCATGTACTACAAATGCTATGAGAAAAAAAAATTATTAATAATGTTTTATTTGTTTACATCAAAATCTAAATAGTCAAAAAAATGAGGAAAGGAAACAAAAGAGCATGAAAACCAAAGCAAGCAAGATGGAGATACAGAAAAGTGGATCGAGAGATGAAGAAGTTACTTTTTAGTCACTTGTAGAAGTTCATTTTAAAGGATATATTGGCTCTGTAACCAAATTGGTTAGGTGCTTTTCTAAACTGTTCTTTATTTTGATTATTCAGCCAAACTAAGACAAAGTCTTCCTTAGAGTAAATGTCTGTAATTTTCCAGTTTCTGTCAAGTAAATAACAGCAGGAGAACATTTGTTTTTATATGATGGCATTCTGGTGCCAGTCAGAACTTGGGATATGCTAAAAATGAAGGGGACAGCTCATGTTAACTTTGTGCTTTGGGTTCTTACAGAGGGCTGTTTGTCACTATTGGGTAGCAAATGTTCTAAACCACAACCCCAGACAAAACTGTGCGTGGGATTTTAGGAACATTTACAGCCTAAATCTTGAACCAGATTTGGATTTTACAAAGTGACTGCCAGTTTTTTTGATACAAGTAACTGTACTGTAAAACACAGGATCCAAATTCCTTAAAATACCAATCTAGATAGAAATCACATTTTTGTATAGACTCTTTGCATTAACAACTTGGTGTAAAGGGTCATTAAAGTAAGAATCTGATCTTTTCTGACATGGGTCCACATCTGAACAGCCTAAAATCCAGCTTTAATCCATGTGCTCAGTGTTTACAATTGGCTGGCTCTAGACTTTATAAAGCCAGATAAACTGATAGGAAGTCCAAGGCCCAGGAACGTAGTTGGAATGTAGGCCCAGCTACACCTGTCTTTTCCTACTTTTGTCCAAAAATTCAAAACTTGAGCTTCTGCAAATGAGTAGCAAAGTTTAATTCTAGCCGTACAGAGATGCTGTCTTCTTATTGGTGTCTTTGTATGTAATTTTTACAGTATAATCTGTTTTGTTTACCCAGTAGGCAGTCACCTTCGCCAATGCCCCGACTGTGGCTCTGCAGAGGACAAGACTCAATCTGTTGTTGTTTTTTTTTTGTCACCTGCTTTGCTACAGGTAACATCAGTTGCAAGGGGATGACAGAGCGCATTCATAGCATCAACCTTCACAACTTCAGCAATTCTGTGCTCGAGACCCTCAACGAGCAGCGCAACCGTGGCCACTTCTGTGACGTGACGGTCCGCATCCACGGGAGCATGCTACGCGCCCACCGTTGTGTGCTGGCGGCTGGCAGCCCCTTCTTCCAGGACAAGTTGCTGCTGGGCTACAGCGACATCGAGATCCCCTCAGTGGTGTCAGTCCAGTCTGTGCAAAAGCTCATTGACTTCATGTACAGCGGGGTGCTGCGGGTCTCACAGTCGGAGGCCCTCCAAATCCTCACAGCTGCCAGCATCCTGCAGATCAAGACTGTGATTGATGAGTGCACAAGGATTGTCTCACAAAATGTGGGAGAGGTCTACCCGGTGATTCAGGATTCTGGCCAGGAGACACCCAGGGGAACACCCGAATCAGGCACCTCGGGGCAGAGCACCGACACAGAGTCTGGCTACCTGCAGAGCCATTCGCAGCACAGTGTGGACAGGATCTATTCGGCCCTCTATGCCTGTTCCATGCAAAATGGCAGTGGGGAGCGCTCCTTTTACAGTGGAGCTGTGGTCAGCCACCATGAAACAGCCCTGGGGCTCCCCAGGGACCATCACATGGAAGACCCTAGCTGGATTACCCGGATCCATGAACGGTCACAACAGATGGAGCGGTACCTCTCCACCACTCCAGAGACCACACACTGCCGCAAGCAACCACGCCCTGTCCGAATTCAAACCCTGATGGGCAACATCCACATTAAGCAGGAGATGGAGGATGACTATGACTACTATGGCCAACAGAGGGTGCAGATCCTTGAGCGCAATGAGTCTGAGGAATGCACCGAGGACACTGACCAAGCAGAAGGCACTGAGAGTGAGCCCAAAGGGGAGAGTTTTGATTCGGGAGTCAGTTCCTCCATTGGCACTGAGCCCGATTCCATGGAGCAGCAGTTTATGGCTGGTCTGGGCCGGGATGGGCAGCAAGAGCCTTCTCAAGCAGATCAAAATGATGTCCCTGCTGATGGCACTCAGCCACAGCAGCAGCAGCAGCATGTAGATGCCAACTCTTCCTCGCCAGAGAGAAGCAATGACGTTGAAATGGACAGCAAAGTGCTCACAGTCAATAACAGCACCGAAAAGGGGGCTTTGCAGCCTTCTGTCAACACAACTGTTGCCCAGCCATTGCCAACCACACAGATCTACTTACGCCAGACAGAAACCCTCACCAGCAATCTGAGGATGCCACTGACTCTGACCAGCAACACTCAGGTCATTGGCACAGCTGGCAACACCTACCTGCCTGCCCTTTTCACCACACAGTCTGCTGGCAGTGGCCCTAAGCCTTTTCTCTTCAGCCTGCCCCAGCCTTTAGCTGGCCAACAGACACAGTTTGTGACAGTGTCCCAGCCTGGCCTGTCAACCTTTACTGCCCAGCTGCCAGCCCCACAGCCCTTGGCCCCATCTGCGGGCCACAGCACAGCGGGTGGGCAAGGCGAAAAAAAGCCTTATGAGTGCACTCTCTGTAACAAGACTTTCACCGCCAAACAGAACTACGTCAAGCACATGTTTGTACACACAGGTAAGAGTAAGTCCCTTTGGTTTGTACATGAAGCCAGAGAAAGTCCTTGACAAACATGGACTTAGATTCTGTTTCCCAACCTGCCAGCCCCCAGCACAAACAGGAGGGAGAGGTTATCTGGGGAGCTGGTATCACTGAACACTTTCCAGGCTTACTGTATTCAAGTTGAGCCCCTGCAGAAACTTATAGGTCCCTTATAGGGGCCTGACTGTGCATGGTGCAGAAACAAGCTCGTTTTGCTCGGAGTAAAAAGTGTCGTGCACCCATCCAAGGAAATGGTAAGCATTTGTTGTCCCCTGCAAGCTGACCAGGCAACATTATGTAGAAGTGGCGTGAGGAAACTGTAATAAGTCATTAAAGAAAAACTGTATCTATTAAGAAAGGGCATCCCCTTGTAAGTTTTGCAGGTATAGGGGTTTAAGCTCAAGTGATGATGACTGGCATAAGTTTAGGGCAAGTACATTCCTGGTGGAGTTGCAGCAGTAGGTCCAGGCCTGGGTGTTAGACACACTGCCACATATTTTCTAAATCTCACATATTCCTATAGGAAAGTAAATTTGGACTTCTTTCAGGAAGTTTTTCTATACTTCACTGAAGCCAATTGGTGTAATCCCCCATCTCTTGGCAAGTCAAATGTTTCACTAGCTGTGAGTACAGAAACATAGGGCTAAATGAGAATAATTTAAAATAATATGTAGAGAGCCCAACATCAGCACCCTTTTTGTTTAAAAGTGCAAAGGCTTTAGTATATGGTCTTTTGAGACGACATAGTTAATATTTTCTCCTGAGCCAAAACTGCCTTTCTAGTTTTGTCAAGTTATGAGACTTCAAAGCAAGAAGATATTGTATCTTACATGGAGAAGCTATCCTGGGTTCAGGACTAAATTTTGCTTGCTTTAGCCCTTGGCTCATTCTGACTTTGGAGAGAAATTCTACTTTAGAGAAAGAGTAAATATTTCTCTCACCAAGCAGTGGTTCTGTTAACATCAAAGCTTAAAATAAATGCTGAGTTTGTGATACATGGAGTAAAACCTGGAGAAATTGCCCAAGGTATGGGAGGAATGTAAGTCGTGCCTCCCCATTGTATCCAATAGATTTCACTTCCACGTGCGTATGTAAACTTTTAACTTCTGTTTACCTATAAGTATCATTTAAATGAAAAATTCCTCTAGACATCTAAGACAGACATTTACATGTACATATACAAAAAGGTCAACTTCTCAGGACTGGTAAAAAATGTATGATTGCGAGGATCAAGAATCCTAAATCCCAAGATTACCCTTTGTGTCTGTTTATGTTCTCCATCTTTCTGTTGTGGATGAGTAGCTAAAATACTATGTAGATACTGCTGTGTTATTCAGAAAAAATATCCCCTTCAGATCACAGTCAAGTATATCTGCCTGCATCCTTGTTCTAAAAGCTAGAAACGCTTTTTCACAAATAACTTCACTGAGATTAGGTGCTTTATTTCCCCCGCCCCCAACTGTGCACTGCGTTTGGTATTTGTAATCAGATAAAGAATAATATTGGAAAACTTGACCTAAAATATTCTTGGCTACTACACATAAAGTAAACCAAGGAAATTGATAGGCATCTCCAATCATGAATTAATATTTTATTTGTGTGGGTCTGAGAGTGCCCAAAACAATGAGCTGTGGCAGCAAGGAGAGATTTGGGTAGATAAATGATTTCAAAGTTAATTTAGGAACAAACTGGCTTCTGGAGTGTCTGGGAAAATAATTGCACCTTAACCAACAGAGCGCAGGGCTTCAGAAAACCCTTCTGAAAATAACCTTTATATGTGCAGCCTCAGAGAAAGCACGTCTGCTACCTTGTCTAGTGCTGGACAGGATCATTATGAAAACTGAGAAGAGACAGCTGTTCCCACTGCCAGGATGACTTTCCTCAGCCTTGTTAAAAGAAACCAGGCAAAGTGGCTCTGGAAAAGATCCATGGGAAAAGGGAACTATTTGGGATATGCAAATGTTTGAATTAGTCTTGCTGTTTGGAGGGCTCACAAGAGAAGCCATGGAGGAGTCTAATCATAAACCAGAATTCAACAACATAAAGGCCTCCCAATCTCTGTATGTTTTTATGCTTCCACAACCTACACTCTGATGTAGCTTTCCATGCAATGGCAACCTGCTTCCCTTTCTTCTTGCACATGGACACAAACATCCTAGAACTGGATATTTTTCCGTGTTCCCTGCAGGCTGGCTTTAATGTATCCCACAATGTTATTCTCCAAGACATGCAATATTGTGGAAATATAGTACTAGAATACATGCAGTGTCTGTGCACCTTATAAGCTGTCATTGCCTTCTCCTACATATCACACTGTGATTAATATTTGATAACTGTCCCACATTCCTGTCTAAAACCAGCCAAATATGAAATAAAGAACCAAAAGGAGGAATGTGCACATTTAATTCACTGAGCAAAGTTTTCTCGTACTTCAAGATGAGGAATCATGGGAATAAAGAATCTACAGTGCTCACTTAGGAAGGACATAAATTTGCATACAAAATAGAAAACCTAAAAAAGTTTTGAGATTTTTAGGAGAGATGAAATCCCAGGAAGGTTTTGAAGCTAACATTAGGAAGCCAGAACCCGGTGTATCTTAGAAACATGTGCAGACAAAAATCAGGGTGTTTTTATAGCCTAGTCTTAACAGGGTCTAGAGAAGAGGAGACCAACTTATTACAAACTCTGGGACATATATTGCCTAAGGCAAAAATGAGCATTGTAAATATAATCAGTGTCTTGTAAGTTAATCAGATATTATTATAACTGACACACTATCATTTTCCACATAACACATGTCAAGGATATTGGCCTGTCTACACTCAACACACTGCTATGTTTGGCAAAGCCAGCAGGAAAGTAAGGACTTAATGTGTTTTGATCAAGTGTTTTTCACCAAGTAGGGACAAACTCATCATTGGTGCAAGGAAGAGCAGCATGTGGATTTCATTCACAGATGTCACCGTCATATGTGCAAACTGAAATAAAAAGAAACAGAGACTCAGGGGGGAGAAAGAAGTAGGTCCTTCCCATCCAATCCATGTTACTTATCTGCTCTTAAAATTGAATATAAGTAGCGTATTGTAATCTCACTGTACAAAGAGTAAATGATATATTACACAGACGTGTGATGGTCCCTGAAGATTGACTCTTCAGGATTCAAAACAGTGCCAGACAGATTGTAAAAAGGAGGAAGCAGGTTGTCTGTGAAAAAAACCAAAAAGGATCTCTGCTGGAGGGTAAATTGCGGAATGATCAAAGGAAAATCATTTTTCAGTGAGTGAAACAGAAGATCATTTTGATTGTTACAGAGCTATGGTACCATCTCTCTCTCCCTGATAACTTTGGGGACGGTGAATTACCACACCTGAAATATACCACAAGTGATTTAGAAAACAAATTAAAAAGCAGCTTTTGATGGGGCATTCAGGGTGTTGGGTATTGTCTACCTTATCAATACAGCAACATATCATGAAAATGTTGCCTGATACCATGAAACATGAGGCCATGACATTGTCTCCCAGAAGAACTCTGAGGATAAGGAGGAATTAAGAGTAGTCTGGACAAACCAATCATATGTGCTCAGCTAAATATTTTTTTCAGTTCAACCTTGTAGTCACTGGTTTGTCTGGGTATGATCAGAGTTCACTTACACAAGTTGCCAGAATAAGTTTTACAACAGCCCTGGCAATGTGATAGATGACATAAGTATTTTATATCTCTGATTTACCTGATAAGGTGTTTTATTTAATTGGCAGTCAAATCATTTAAATGTCATGTCTAATACATTGGAGATTTATCTGTTATGTTGCCCTTTGCATGGTATTGGCTGGCCTAGGCAATTGTATGTACTGAGGTTCCCTTTTCAGTTACTGTTATCTATGCTTCAGCTATGAGATTTGACCAGGAAAACGGGCAACAAATGTGAACCTCTTATAAAGCGTTGGATTCCTTTGGCGATCTCTAGCATTTCTCTAATGAGAAATTTAAAGCAATTTGACAAAAACAAGTGTGTTACGGGTCAGCTATCTAGTAATCACTAGCTTTCTCCATGTTTTTATTGCATATAGGTAGGGAGATGGAGCCACTGAAAGGTAAAGTAACTTAACTAAGACCTGTCCAGAAATGAGTGCGAGGAGCGAGGCAGGAGCATAGGCAGGAGAGGCTGTGCCATTGAAGCTGGGGGTAGACACCAGGACCTTTTAACTCTAGTCCTGTCTTTGTCAGTGCCTACTATGTGAACTTGAAGAAATCACCTGAGCTCCTTTTTACTGTATGTGGATTGGGAATACCTGTAGCCCCCTTTGTAAAGCGTTTTGAAACCTCTGGTTGCAAAAAATGTTGTGTATCAAAACACGCTTTTTAACAGAATTACTCTTTCTTAGCCAGAGCACCTCTCCAAAGACCCCCGTGAGACTTACCACTAGTTTATTGCAAAGAATCGTCCTGAGCTGGTTTAATTTTATTATCTTTTTTTTGTCTGTTTTTCTTTCTCTCTCTCTCTCTCTCTCTCTCTCTCTCTCTCTCATTGGTAATGGGCAGGTGAGAAACCCCACCAATGCAGCATCTGTTGGCGCTCCTTCTCTTTAAAGGATTACCTAATCAAACACATGGTGACGCACACTGGCGTGAGGGCGTACCAGTGCAGTATCTGCAACAAGCGCTTCACCCAGAAGAGCTCCCTTAATGTGCACATGCGCCTCCACCGTGGGGAGAAGTCCTACGAGTGCTACATCTGCAAGAAGAAGTTCTCCCACAAGACCCTGCTGGAGAGGCATGTGGCTCTGCACAGTGCCACCAATGGCACACCTGGAGCCACCGGCACTGGCGCGAGGGCTGTCCCTGCCGGGGTGGTGGCCTGCACGGAGGGGACCACGTATGTCTGCTCTGTCTGTCCAGCTAAGTTTGACCAAATCGAGCATTTCAACGACCACATGAGGATGCATGTGTCAGACGGATAAGTAGAATCTCTCTCTCTCTCTTTGTTATGAACAAAAAAATAGAAACAACAAAAAAAGCTATGGCACTAGAATTTAAGAAATGATTTTTGTTTCATTTTTACCTTTATTTTCCTCCTTTTTTTGGGTTCGTTTCATTTTGTTGTTTTTGTACTACATGAAGAACTGTTTTTTGCCTGCTGGTACATTACATTTCCGGAGGCTGGGTGAATAATAATTTTCCCAACCTCCCTTGGATGGTGGCCTTAAGGCCAGGTAGTGCTTCATGAGCTCCACTGGTTGGATCTCTAGCTACTGGCCTCTAAATACAACCCTTCTTTACTACAAAAAACAAACAACAAAAAAAAAAACCACAAAAAAAAATTCAAAAAACAGACAGAAAAAATAAAAAAAAAAAACAATTTCTTTTTTCTCACTTGTGAAGAGCACTACAAAAAAAAGAAACAAAACAAAATATATTACAAATCTACAAGGCCTACTGTCATTATAAGTACACCGCTCGCAGTGTTTCAATGGACATAATTCACAATGCTGACCGCTTTTGGACTTCACAGTATCCAGTTAGAACTGTGGAATATTTTGCTTCTGGTTGAGCAGCAACCAGAGGAAACAAGGCCCTGCTGGTTTCCACCACGTGTCTGCTTTCTCACACACACACGCATCCACAAACACACGAAAGGGCTGAGGGGAGTGCAAGGCAGTGTGGCTTGGATAATGTGGAGTCCCTGCAGGGTGAGGAAAAAGAATCAGAGGTTCCTCACCTGGATTCTGCTCCATCCCACGCTCTCTGGCGCACCCTCCCCGCTGCTTTTCCCATACCACCACCACCACCTTACAGCAGAAACCAAGAAGATTCAGACAACGAGCAACGGTGGCTTTTTTGTAATTTATTCAGTGTCTTCGCTGAGCCCAGGGCCTCAGCACAATCAAGAGGGACTTTCACAGAAGGCAAAGAGAAACACAGAGGAAAATCAAAGATATCAGAGGTTGCAACCTATGGATCTAGGTACAAGAGAAGGGTTAGTTCCCACAATCTTTGCAAAAAAAAAAATGTTGCATCAGGATTTATTCTTGTGGAAGAAAGAGGAATGGAGGGTGGGTGGGGAGGGGAATAATAATTAAAGAAAAAAAAGAGTTCTTGGGACTTTTTTAATTCAAAATTTTATAGAGGGGCAAAAGTGATGTTTACCAGATAGAATGCTGATTTTTTTAATATATTTACAACAGTATTTGTGTAAAAAAACAAAAAAAGTGAGATTGTTAAAAGTAATTTTTCTTTGTTTTCTTTTTTGTTTTGCGTACACTGCCACTAATATCTTCTCTTTTATTATATATATGAATATATATAAAAATATATATTTTATTTTAAATTGAGACTGTTAAGGTTAGCTAACCTGCTTCCAGATAGAGGGGGGGAGGGGAGATGATCTTGATTTTTATTTTAAAAAAGAGGAAGGATGTTTCTTAATTTTCTTTTCTAGTATTACTCTCTCTCTCTCTCTTTTCTAATGGAATCAAGAATTACCTGGGTCGATGAGGGGCTCTGTGAAGTCATCTGTGAGATTATCTACTAGAGTTTGTGCATCCTGCAGTATCATTTGAACTGCTACTTTGTTTTTGAATTACGTGGTTCTCTTTTTGGCTCTTACCAAGGTTCTGTTGTTTCTTTTTTTGGTTCCATCTCAGAATTTATTTCTGCTGAAGGGCAGTTCCTTTTGAGAAAGATTTTTCTAGCAATGTTCCCTTGGTTTTGGGGATGATAGAACCTGTAGTCCTTTCTTTCTCCTTGTTTGAAAAAGTAATCCAAGTTTTGGAAGTGTGTAATAACTAGGTTTTCCCTTCTTTTTGGTCACTGGACAAGAATTAATCTGCTGTATTGTTCTCTCATCCCTGCCTTGCTCGCTAGAGAGCTTCCATATTTGTGTGGGAATCTGATCCTGCCCCTGGTAATTTGTGCTGATGCCAAAATAACTTAAAATGTTACCATTGCAAATAATCTTCCCTTCTTCATTTGCAAAAACGTCTAACTGAAGGGCCACATCCCACATTCTCTGCATATGCAAAGCTATGCAAGGAATGTAGGATCAGTGTGAAAGATTGATTCCTGATCTGCATATATATGTTGGTGTTTTGTATTTTGTTTTATTGTGTTTGGGCTGGTGTTCTCCCTAGTCGTGTTCTGTGTATCTGCGTGAGAATTTTTCCCCCAAAGCCAACTCCCAAAGTACATGGGTCCTTAGTTCAGTTGGATCAGTGTCTGACACTATCTTTGTCTTGCTTGAAATCCATAGCTAGGATTTGCACCAGCTGCACTCTGGACTTTATATTTTAGGCAGAGAAGAAGCACCTAACAAAAATATGCAAAAAGAAAAAAAAAGAAAAATTGCTAGTTTAGCTTTTACTTGTGTCTATATTTAAATTAAGCTTTCTTAAGTTTACAAAACTTTGCTTGTGAACACTGAGCGTTTCACATGAGACACTTTTATGCTGGACAACTTTCTAACTATTGACTTGATAGATCTCCACATACAATTTTGCGTGTTCTTTACATCTGCAGCTTCTGTATCGGATGTCTGTGATTCGGCACAGGTAACCTCATTGCTGTGTTCTACGCCTGTTCCATTACTAATTTATTATGGGGAAAAAACCTGACAGGTGGTTCAGTCTCAGAATCTTTCTGTACCCTGCAAGGTATTGTTTAGCAGATCCTAAACACTGAAGCCCTGATTCTCAGCTGCAATAGGCAGCATAAAGAGACTTTGAGGCGAGTGCCAGAGCAAATGAGTCTCTTATATGGTAACATCTTTTTTTGTTACCAATTTGTTTGGGTAGTTCAAGGGGGCTGGAGAGGGAGCACAAGTTAGTTAACAAATAATTGTTCTCATAACCACACTGGTAAAAGCAATCCTGGGATGTAAACAGAGAAGTGAAAAGACAAAGCCTAAGACACAGAGAGGGAGAACCAATATCTGCCGTGTAAAGACACACTAAATCTCTACAGAAAATAAAGGTTCTAGAGATAAGGGTGTGGAAGAAAATGGGGAAGGTTAACATATACAAAAGGATTGAAGGCTTTTCTCTGAGGAAAGGAGTTTTTTCTGAGATGTTTAGTATCAAAGAGTTTGGTGTTCTCCCGTATGAGGAATTAATGAAGAATTTTACCCAGCTTAAAAATCTGTAGCTGCTCATTTGTCATCTGAGGTCTGGGGAAAGCTGTTTAATTTGCCATTGTTAAATCTGGTGAACTATAGTCAAGATGTACTGTGTTCTGGAATATGGTTCTGATACCAGAAGAGATATGCCAGTACACAGGAAATAACAATCAGGATTTACAACCACCAAAATCTGAATACTATGGTGTTTAGAGAGAAAAGTCTTATCTAAATTTTAATTCTTCAGTTTTCAACCTTCCCTAAATCAAAGAAGCATCATCTTTGAAATGCAAATTTATTATGGGGCCTAATAAATCTGAAGTGAATTAAAGATCAGTTGTGAATGAATTAAGGGTTTTTTTATTTTATTTTTAAAATAAACAAAGTTTTTAAAATAAAGCTAAGACATACAAGATTGAATTCTAAATCACTTGTCAAAGAGTTTAGGCCAAGGTCTTCACAAATGGCTGCCTGAAATATAAACTGATTTTCTTGAACTTCCAGGCTCAAAACTTAGTGACTTGATTTTGTAGAACATGGAGCAACTTGCAGCATGACTGCAAATGTGGCTGAAAGTACTCATCAGGTCACTTATTTAAGTGCCCTTCTGTGAACTTAGGAGCTCAAACATAGACCCCTTTATCTTTTAAAATGTTAAATTCTTTTTAATAATGCTTCCTCCCATCTGTTGAAATATTTATTTACAACTTGGAAACAACTACAATATCTGAATGTTACAGGTATCCTCAAGCTTCATGTATAGCTACAATATTCCTTAGCAGAAAGAATACCTGTGGGACACTAGCAGTTGCAGTGATCTACAAAGTGCTGTTGACAGTGTTTAGGCGCATCCATCTCAGTATGCTTGGAAGGCTTCTTTCAAAACTCCTGATAAAATGATACAGATGAGAAAGAGCAGACTGTAGCACACATCCTTCTGATGGAGCATGCAATATCCTGCATTCCTTGAGCCTGATTCTCACTTTCCCTAAAGCTCTCTTTATGTTGCTTTGGCAATGGAAAAGGGCATTAAGTAGGACATAAACTCAAGCATGCAAGTCAAGGCCTCTCTGCAAAGCAAAAGTGCAATAAAGGAAGCCTTAGAGTAAATGAGAGGTTAAGTGCCTTCTCTTACTGCTGCTGAGGCTGATGAAGTCAATGGAAAATGTAGGATTGGCCAGAGCAGATCTGCCCTGTGGTCCACCTCACCCAGTATTCTGTCTCTGACACGTGGCCAGTTACAGATGATCTGGATGAAGATGAAAGACCCATGTTGGATAATTACAAAGTAATAAGCCTAAGAGAGAAGATTTATTATAATCCTCATTAGCTATGTATCTGCTTATAACCTAAAGACATAATAATTTATGGCCTTCACTTTTCATCCCATATAAAAATTACATGTTGTGGCAGATAATTCTCATTATCCTTCAAAGATCTAGCTTATTAATTGCTAGGTGGCCCCAGTGCTGTCCTGTGGAAGTGAGTTCCTCAGGTTAATTACCACCTTGTTGAAATTACTCCTTTCAGGTTAATTTTGTTGCTGTTCATTGAAACACCTTTGTTCTTGTATGATGTGAAATCATAAATCAGAGAACCAAAATTTAACTTCTCTTGCCCATTCTGCTGAAGTCTGCCTCTCTCTGGGAAAGCTGAATCCACAAGGAATGCAGGACCACAACATCAGTGTCTGCTGGTCAGTAAGGAGAGGACAGCTGCCGAGTGTGTGCGTGTGCATGTCTGAAGTGTGTGCATTAGTAAGGTCCTCCTACAGTGATCTCTTGCAGAGGACTAGCAAGTACAAGTCGTAAATAATGGGAACATTCCAGTAGAGTACACCAGTCTAGAAATTGTAATATGATGTTAACAGGGAAGAGTGGCATTTAATTGACTTTCTAAAAGAATGAAGTTTCCCTTCTAAGATCAAAGAGGCTAAGTGGTACCCATTTTTCTTCTTTTGACTTTTTTTTTATCCAAAGGAGAGTTGAGTAATAACCCACATACCATCAGCTCCCTCATTTCTTACCAACCCCAAACTGACTGATTTCAGTCGACCTTATGCTACTCAGCTAATGCTGGATCGTTCACATGGTGGAGGAGCAAATCTCTTGCCTTTAGCAAGTATTATGGCGGCATGTCCTGCCTCTCAGTAATGAAAACAAATCCTGTAAGGAGAAGGTACAAAACATACTATTTGCAGGAGTGTTGAGTCCGATCCAAAATAAGAAGCACCCAAACCATTTCAAATATAATCAGACCTTCAGTATGCTTAAGACTGTAGATCTGTCACCCCTCTGACAGTCTTATGCTAAGGAAATCCACCAGCTCTCACTGCTGAAGATGCCTTGCTGCTCAAAAAGAAATATAATATCAAATTAGCACCTGGTGGCTGTACTGTCAAGGAAAACTAGACCTTGGTAGTCCAACCCTTTCAATTCAGCATCCAGCTCCTCTGAGCTATTGAAATAAATTTGATAGTAATGGATCAGCAGGTAGCCTAACTGAAGCAGCATCTGATCAGCCTAAAGCAAAATAGCTGCTTTTCATATTCCTTGATTTGTTTTTATGCTGGCTGTGAAAATTCATGAAGGAGGTGTAATGTGATGAGAACTTGTCCCTGGGAGGTTCTGAGCCTCCTCTGCTCCCAGGAGGCTTGTCACTCAGTAGGACCTGGCCCCTAAGTGATCACAACTCTGCTGAAGAAAGGCTTATGAGAGACACTACAGATAATATGTTAAATCTGGAGTCTTGAGTTTGTAAATGCAGTGAAAACCTTTCCCAGTGCTTGAATGTCCCGCTGACAGAAACCAAAATCAGATAGGAAGGCCCTGCAGAGGGGCAGATGCTGGAAGTACCAAGTTTCTGCGGCATGTCCAGTAAGACAGCCAAGTGTATGAGGGTGGCCTAATGCTAGATTCATGTCCATCATGGCCTTGTTGTGGCCATGCCAAGTCAGTGTTCTTGCTGCTGTTAACCTTCTTATTTGTCCTGCTGGAAGTAATAAGGTCTCAGCTAAAGCTACTCAGTGATCCAGTTAATTTCAGGAGGAGCAAAGGAGTCTCCAGATTTTGACAGATGACTAAGCAGGGAAATTTGGAGAGAATTTTAGGTATGTGCATATTCTTCAAACTAACTCAGACAAAACAAAAAGGCTGGTTATGTTTTCTTTAGCATAGAACAGAGAGATTTGGTCCACAAGGGAGACACTGACAGAGAGACAACCTGTCTGAAAAATAAGAATGCTTTACTTTCTTAGACCTATTGTTCTGAAGCACAAGGGGGAATCTTTGTTTCATTTTTCTAAGAAAATATGTAAATGAGAAACAAGATGTGTTAGGTAATAGTGTATATCCATCTAATTATTCCCAGTGCTGATAACTAATCAACTAGATTAGTGCCTCTAGGAACAGAGAAAATGTTATGCATTCAATGTTTCTATTTCTGATCCCCCTTCGCTATAGATCAGGAGTAACTAAGATGGAAACAGTACAGTTATACAAATGCAAAATTTTGGTGAATGAAAGAATTGTTTCCCTGTGTATGTCAGCCAGTATCTGGACAAATATCCACTCTGAATTAATGTTTATAATTACTAGGTTGCTGTTAAATAATCTTGGTTTGAAATTCATGTTTTTAATGAAAAAAAATGCAAATTTACATATTAATAGATATTTTTTCATTATATATTTAGCAATGGTGCTGGCTTCTTTTTGCATTTTAGCCTCTGTAGTAGTGCTTGATCCCCAGGCATTGTGAGAGTCCAAGTGTAGGAGAAGCAGAGTTGACTGATCTACTGTGAATAAAGTAAAAAATTAAATTGGACCCATAATGCGCTTTAAATCACTACTCATGTTGCAATTGGTAACTCAGCTAAAGAGTTTCTGGGTTTATTTTAAAATACAAGGAGTCAAATGTATTCTAAACATAATTCTAGCAAAGTCACATCAGGAGAAAAATTAGTTGTGGTTTTTAAATACCAGTTCCCCCAGAATTGTTCATTAAAAGCTTTTCAAATAATAAGAGGCAAAGTCAAGATATGCAGAACTCTGCTACTATAACGTGATTTTTCATGTTATACATGATCACAGTTTCCACCACCAGAACCTACTTCACTAACTGACTTCTTTTCCCTGCAGTCAGGGAATTGAGATTTTTGTGCACAACCACATATGCCCAAGGAAGACTTTTAATGTTTCCCGTAGGAAAATAAGCGTAACATTGAGACAAGCAGACCAAGAAGGTCTTCCAAACAGCCTGTTGACTGTATTTTAACCCCCCAATTTACACATATGTCCTCAACTGTTTTTCAAAAAGCAAAGAGCAGTAAGGTACTCTTTGGGAAGCCAATACGCTACAGCCTTGAATACACTACAGCCTCATATACAATTGCTGCCTTAAAACAGAAATGTGTCTGAGCAGTATGGAGTGTGCTTATGTTTTGTATCTGTAGCAAAGTTTCATCTAAAACATTCCCTTCATATGAAACGTGTTATGTTGTGTTTTCCTGTTTGAAAGGGTAGGGAAGAGATAAAGAAGTGTTAGTGAGGCATAGTGGTCTCTTCATATTGGATGGTGCTTCCCAGCTGTTGCAGTTACAGCTCCAGGTTTGGTCCTCTTCCAAAGTGATCTCCTCCTTTTGATTGGGTTGGTTGGCATCAGCTCCCTGTAAAACACTGGAGGGTAAATCCTGTTCCTAAAACAAATGGATAACATGGGAGTAAGGCTGTGTGATTTGACTACTGACTCCACTCTCACCAATGCCAATGGAATTCATGAGAGAGAAATCCAGTGAAAAGCTACTTACCAGTGACAAATTCTCTTCTTAATTTCTATCAGTTTAACCTGTATTGTCACTTTGGGGATTGCATGCACGTCACTGGAGATAAATGCAGGCCCCTTGATTGGTTTAGCTGTTGTTTCTTTTAAGAAAAACGTATTCTAACAATATCCTTTTGCTGCAGCAATATCATTATACAAACAAAAGAACCACCAATATCCCATTGTGTGTGAGAACTTTTATCCAGTTCAGCCCATAGGGACATTCCTGTTTCTACTCCTCATGCAAACTTTATTAGCCCTTGAGCCCTCTTTGTGCTGCGAAATTTCATGCACAGTCATGCAGCCACACCCTAAGCATCCCTCCTAAATGCTCCACGTCAGGTTGGGCTTAGGTATTACAGTAGCTCATATGCTTGCATATGGTCCCCACTGGGACTTATCCTGCTGGAAAATCTGGTACAAGTGTAGCAAAGCGTTTTTTGGTTTAGGTATTTTCCAGGCAGGACTGCAGACTTCTACAGTGTGCACACTTCATACAGTTGACTTGTGATTTTTTGCCAAGTTCACAGTCCTATGACACTTGAGGAACGTGCAGAGCTTGGTTAGATACTTACTGTTGTGCTCAACTGTCTGATTCTGCAGTGTCCTGTTCCTACAAAACGGACAGGTATCTTCCTAAATCTATACAATTAATGAGGCACCTTTTCAATTTCACTTTGCTCCTTTTCTTTTTGCCACCTGGATATTGCCATGGCCTGTGTTAAACCTTATAAAGCCCCCTAAATGTTCATCCCCCATGTTGAATATATACTGTTTGACTAGAGAGGACCATCACATTCAGGAAGCAGGATTACATTCACCCAGCTGCCCTGAAATACATCACGACTTTCTTCCTCTCGCTTTTCCCATGAAGTCCTTTAATTTCATTTGTCACGTAAGTCTGTTGGTACCTAGGGGATCTTTGAATAAAACCAAATTATATGGCCTCTGTGTGTGTGTGCATGCAAATGCATGTGTGGGTATGCGTGTGTATGTGTGCACGTGCAGGCAGATAGCTAGCTGTCTCTGGCTTTACAGACAGGTTGTTAATTGAGTGTGTGGACATGCATGGTTCAGGAAAGGGTTTAGATGAAACAATGGGTACAACATTAACTGTGGAGCATTGGCATGAATCTATATGAATCTAATGAAAAATAAGTACACTACTTATACAGTATGTATGCACACATACATTCGTAAAACATCCTGTCAGTCAGATGCTCTTAACTGGATGTTTGCCCAAATAAGATGTTTGCCTTCATTCAAAACATCACCCAGATTTGGTCCAGTGTATTTTTGTGAGCACCCATTATGAAGGGAAGGCTGAAGTGTGCCTCTCAGAGCCTTGTGTGGTATTTCAGCCACAAAATAAATAAAACAGTCCAGGTCAGCTGGCTTCACTAGCAGAGATGGGCATCCATGGGGGGTACAGCTCTGGAATGATACTGTTGAGTTCAGTCACTCATTTCCATTGAACTTCAACATGTTCATCTGAAAAAGGAATAAAATCCAAGCAAAATAATCTAACTTGTTGGTTTGCTCCCCTTAAAAAGAACACCAAAAAATTATCAAGTCTTTAAACAGTTAGCAACACAGTGTATTGATAGGCTCTAAAATACTCCAGGCCTGGAGTCTCTAGTATCCAAAGCGCCATATCTAACAGCTCTTTCCCCACCTCACATACTCTGAAACATGTTGACTATGAATATCTTTACAAGTAATCTGAGTAATCCATTCCAAATGTGCAGTCACTAACAATTAAGAATTAACTTTCTCGCCCTTGGTCTTTGCCAGAATCTTTTCAGGAACATGGATAGTGTGTCTAGAAAACCAATAGATTGTGAGGAGGAGAAGAAATTGGTCAGTGAGAGTATTCAGTATGTAACCCATGAGAACTGCGGAATTTCTGGAACTCATTTTTTGCCCATTTAGTTAGTAGGATGAATAAGGACGTTTACCTACAGCTGCCTATTTTGGTATCGTATTGGCCCTAAAAGTAGCATTTTATTCTTTTAACTCTTTTGCCCAATTGGGTGATTGTCCTTGTCCCAGAAAGGGTAATTGGAGATTTTGGGGGGATTTTTTTTCTTTCATTTTTACTCATACAAAGTTGAGTAAATGTTATTCCTCTTCCTAGATTGGTGGCATTTCCCTTCCCCTTGTGAATAAGATGATAAATGCAACAATTTTGGCTGGTTGATTTTGGGGTGAGGTTTTTATTTTGGTTTGGGGTTTTTCTTTGGTTAAATGTACATTGTCTCTCTATAGTCAAAATGTCTGTGACTGTAACAGTATGTATTTCTTTTACTGGAGAAAATAGACTTTTTGGTTTTTGTTAACAGTACTAGTGACTTTGTGGAAAATGACAAGTTGCTATTTAGATCTGCTTAGTTAAGTACAGTACACTACAATACAGTATTTCTGAAAGCTAGAACATACAGTACACAATATATATAGCAATTCTATATCAATATATATACATAGTATAATCATTTAACTTTTGCATCTGCCTATGATCATAGAAAAAATATTTTTCACATGTATCATTCACAACCCAATCAACTGCTGCAGCTATTTGAAGCATTTAACAATCATTATTACAGCTCTAGTGTGCTTTTTCATATTATTGGCTTCTTTATTGTCTTTACAATTATTTTTTTCAGGCTTTTTTAAATCTCTATGTAGCAAGATGTAGGAAAGTAATTTTTTTAAGAAAAGGTAAAACAGTATTAGGCTCTACAAAAAGTTAGAGATTGTTCCCTGCTACCCTTTCATATCAGAAGAACAATTAACCAAGACAATTAAGGTTATCTATTAGCTCTCTTCTAAGATGTCCTGTTATTTCATTTGTAAAAGTGTTTGTCAGACTTTCCTCTTCCATTCCTAGCCTTGGAGAAAGATGCCACAAGTCATCTTTCAGTCTTTCCTAGTTCTGTTTATTTAAAGTTTTAAGATTTCCTAAAATTATCCTCTGCACTAACATGGATTAGAAGAAATATTGTTCTCTGTACAGTTATGCTAAATGTGGCCAGTGGATTTTGCCAGGAATTGGATAAAAAATACCTCCATCCACCACTATTAATATATTCCCATTGCACCTTTACTCATCCACTTGATCCCCCCTTTTTCAAATGAAAACATCCTCTGCAAGTTTTGAGTTTCACTTCAAAAGTTTTCCCGGGGAATGTTGCCTTTATCGTCTTCACACCACGTTGCTGTTGGTTTTGAATTTTGGGTCAGTCCCACAAAATTTTAATTGTCACCACAGAGCTGCTGAAAAAAAATGTCACTAGGGATATGTCAACATCTAGATCCAAATAGCCCAGAGGAAGCTGGTTGACACCCAAGCCTTATGGCTTGGGGTGTCCTTTCTGTATTCTCATCTTGCAACAGATGGCCCAGGCAGCAAGTCTGGATCCAAACTTCATAAGAGCGCAAAGTTATGAAAGCATGGGAATTAATGTTTGCTTTTCTAATTCAGACACATCTCAGATGACCTTCATTCCTTTGGTTGATAACATATCACTCCTAAATGAAAATGTGCAAAATCAAGTGGATGAGGGTTGTGGAGGAGGTATTTATTGTATCTCATTTCTCCTAGCTGTGAAGACTGGAAGAAATGAGATGGTCACATCAATTACAAACTGTGCTTTCACTGAGAATGAGGAAATCTGTGTCACTGCAAATCAATAAACTTAAAAGTGATTTTGGAGTGGGAAGAGAGGGAAAGAGTTACCTATGCCACATCTTGGGATAATAAAACTTCAAGCATAGGATGATCAAGTGCTGGCATTCCTTACAGACTCTTGTCATCTGCCATTTGCACTTATGTGGAGGCCACTACCACACCCTATTTCTTTCTACTTGCAGTTTAAAAGTTATGGTCTTCCAGCAGTGATTTCTAAGTCTGGCTTTTCTTTATTCTGTGTATACCCATGTGTAGGAGAAGGAAGAGACTATCCTCTCAATATTAATTACGCAAGTAAAAAACCTAGATTACCCTATTACATGAAGGATGGGCTTTGTCCCATTAAGCCAAACAGGTGCCATTTCCCAAATTAATTCCAGTTAGCTGCTGCAACAGAGTGCTGATTCAGTGGTCCACATTTTCTGACCATGGTCTTTCTTTGCCTTTTCCTTTGTCTGAATGCTGAATCGTACATATTTTCGTAGAGAGTGTTCTCACTTCACTGAGAATGCCTGGTTATTTAAATGGCTGCATACCCATTCCATGCTTCCCCTGCTAATCCTTTGTAAGGTTCAGTAATTCATTTAGGATAATTACTAGTTTAACGTGTTTCTTGATTTAACTTCTTTGTTGCCTTTTATTTTTCCTAATGCTTTTTTAAACACCTCAGTTCATTTTGCATCTTATACAGTTTACAGTTTATATTTTTAGGCTAAGAAGTGGTTTTACAAACAGGATGGTACCAAACAGGTAGATTATCCACACTAGAGATTGTACTTTTAGAACGCAGTGTGTACAGATACAATTGCCTAAGGGAAAGTGAAACTAACAAAATAATCAGCTGGTGAACACTATTTTAACATATCTTTTTCATAAAAGACAGTCATTTGTGAATCCAGAAATCTTGCTTTTTTTGAACGCGTCCTTTCTTTTTCATTCTCTGAAGAAATACTAATCTTGAGAATTGTGATGTTCTAAGAAACTTGTTTCATATGTGCATATTTTCTGCTTTTCTAAGGAGAGAGAAAACAGAAGGTGATACTGGCTTTACAGTTTTCTAGATTCTTGCATTGGAGACTTTCCTTGAATGATGTAAACATCAAGGGAAGACTCTGTCCAAATATTAGCTTTATTCTAGTATATGGTTTTCATTACTGCTTTCGTTTTCCATCTCCTTGTTGACCAAGTAGACCTCTAGGGCTAATGCAAGCCATGGTTTCTTGTTTCTGTGGTCGATAGCATTTGTATTCAGCTCCTTTTTGCACTTCTTTTCGGTGTTATACAGCTTTTGAGGAACACAGCAGTTGAAGTAGGTAACACTGTCACCACGAGGGGGAGAACCTTGAGATTGTTGCTCTATGCTACTGTGCAGGGACAGAAAGGGATTTTAAAGTTCTTCGCTGCAAGGTTGAATAAGAGGAGAGTCCCCCACCTTGGGGGTGCTTGCACCAAAGACTGGGGGGCCTCCCAAGAGAGAGGAATGCTTGAACTCCATACAAGGGACTTGCTCTTCACCTGTGCCACTTAGAGGAAAAGACTGAATCTCCAGGATCTGCTGCTGCTCTTTTTTTAATGAATGAATATCTTTTAAAAAATTTGTAGTTCCTATTTATTGGTGGAAGAGGTATCACTCTTTCATTTATTGGAGTCAGAACTACTTGTTCACAAGTATCTTCCAACAAGTTTCATTGTCTTTTGGGTTGCCCTGTTTCGTTTGTCCTAATACTAGGATGTAGCTTGGACTGCTGTGAAACCCATAGGGGTCCTTTAAATCTGGAATTTATTCCCAGTTTCATATGTGCTGAGCATTCAGTCCCCTAGATCCTTGCTCCAAAGTTCAGATTCAAAGAAATTCTTACAATGAAATGAAGCAGAAAATCAGTGGTTTCCCATAAACTCCACCCATAATGAGCTTTTGTTGTCAACTATAAGATAAATAGGCTTCTTGGTTCAGGCAGGATGTATTGCGTGACCTTTCTTGACAGCATCAGTGAGGTCCATACTTCATCCTGAAAATTGATTGGACCAATACTCTGTGGGCCAAATTCTGCAGGTGGGACCCACATGCTCTTTTGTTGACTTCAGTGGATTTTCTCTGACATGGAAAGCATGTGTAGTCCTACAAAAAGCTTTAGTCCTAAAAAGTAGTTTCATATACACCCTTCAGGATCTCACAGGACTGTTCCACATAATTTAGCATGTTTCTGCCCAAAGGTTCTTGTCTTCATAAAACTGATTCAAGATTTGATTTCACTCCACCAGCCCGATTTTGCCTGTTTTAAGGGCTCTGTGATTAACTAGTCTCTCCTTCTTGTTGGGCAGCTTAATTCAAAAGAACTATACAAGGCAGAACAGCTGCTTCCCTTTGAACGAGGCGTGGGACTTTTTTTTGTCTGGAGTCATAAATAGTCGAGTCTTTCATTCCACAAATATGTAGCCTCTTTGGGTTTGATTGGTGATGGTGTGTTTGTCTTAAATAGTGAGCCACAACAGCTAGTGTAGATATATGATACACAGCAATCACTTTTCCCTAATTTACACCCTTGCTGTGTCACTTTTCTATTGCCAGAACAATGCAAAAGGATTTGGGTGTTTGGATATTTGGAGGTACTTGAGTCTAGGTTTCTGACTGCTTTACCCAGAAGTGCTCTGGCCATACCTTTTCTGTAATGGTGTTCATATAATCACGTGGGTGAAATAATGTTGTTTCTTTAGAATATCTGATTGTATAACCCCAAATTCAGACTGTACATCAGCTCTACTGTGGACTTTTTTTTAAAAAAGTGCTACTATAAGTGGTATGCAGGAGAATGGATGGGAACCCACACAGTCTAATGTGAACTTAGCATTTCAGCAAACAGGTAGGACACCCTCAAAGTACACACAGCTGAACAGCATGAAAATTCATTGCTGCTGATTATAATGGCTAAATTGATGTTTATAGACTTCACAGAAGAGCTAGCATGTGTTATCCATTTTGTGTGTCGTGTGCCACACCACTGTAGCTCTGCACCCAGAGGGACAGAGTTTAGGTGCTGGCCCCTTGCCGTGGCTAGTGATTCTATTGTGCTCTCTTTATTTTTCATGGTAGGCTCACCGGTAAAGATAAACAGCAAAGTCCTTATGGTCTGGCATTTTTCTGTTTTGGAGGTGGATATTCAGGACCCTTGCACCCTTATTTAGATTCTTTCTCTGAGGTTCTTCCCTTATTTCTGTGCACGTGAAACGCTGTAAATCTTTTCTGCACTAGGATGAATCAGAGCGTATCTGTGTGCCTGGAGGCGAGGGCACAATTCTTCTATTTTTGCAAGAGAAAGAAAAAGGAGGAACCTGCTTCTCAGTTATTGTTCAGTTTATTTGTTGGTGTTTGCTTTTGTTTACATTCTGGGGGGGGCTGCCATCTTCAACAAGGGACTGGGAGTGGGAGAAGAAGTAGAAGGCATGAGGAAGCATGTGCCTGATCCATCATGCAATATTCCTCTATGTACTGAGCAATTACAGTGAGATTAGTATAGCAGCAGCAGCGTTGCCCTAATGGGTTCCTCTTTCCATACATTTCCCTTTTTTGCTCCTCCTTCCCCGTTGTGGCCTCTTACGCTGTTTTAGTGGTTTCCCACACTCCTTTCTAGTAGTTATGAGGGTTAGATGGAGGTTCTTGTGGCTGTCCAAACTCAAATTAATCTCCAAACCAGTGAGTACCCCAAAGTCTTTGATGTGTTTTCCCAAATGATATCTTAATGAGTGGCAATCCCTGGCAGATGTTTTATTTTGTTAAAAGAGGTAGATAGGCTTGGGGAGGTATGGGCTGATTGGGATTCAATAACCTGCTTGCCTTTGTTATTAGTGAGCTTTATTTTGTTTTTCTTATGTGTTTTCATTTTGAGGTACTTAAAAGCTTATATGCCTGTCATTAAAATTCCTGCTTTTCCCACCATAGCCCTAGAAGGGCCGTGAAAAAAATCCTTTATATATATACACTCATGTACTTGCAGGATGGGGGAGGGAGTTGTTCATGCGCATGTGTGTCTGCGTGAGAGGGAGAAAACTAAAGTTAGTGTTGAACTGTCCATTTGTTTTAGGGTGGCCACAGAGAGCTGCCACTTTGAAGAGTTGATTGCACTACAGAACCTTAGCTTGGGCACTGTTAAAATAAGGACTGTATATTGGGAACAGGGAAGCTTTTTAGGTTTTTTATCCACACTTACACATGCCCTCTGCAAGGTGTGCCCTTGCAAAGTTTGCATCTGAGAACTTTGTGTAAAACCACTACTGACGTTTTTGCTGTATCCATTTAGTTCTCTCTTCTTTTTGCAGCCCCCAAACAATGGATTGTCTCCTTTCCAATTTCTATCATTCGACTTATGTTTTCGATAAATGTCCTATCTGCTAATGAAATCTCTACATTGAGTGGAAGGAGAGAAAATGAGGCATGTGAAAGTGTGGCTGGGAGACTGCAAATTCCCCTTTATTTTGGGGCATTCGTATACTTTTACTGAGAGCTGATTTCTTGGGGACTGGGTGGGGAGGGAGTTTGTGCTTTTTTGGTCTGGATAAGGCTTTTTATTTTTGCACTAAGTATGACTGCACTGCACTGCATTGCACTACTGAAATGTATTTACATGTGGTGGGATTGGAAGGGGCCAATTAAGCAGGAAGGGAGAAGAGAAAGGGACAGGCACAGAAAAGAGGATGTACCATAAAACTGACCGAGTTGAAACAGAACTGAGGTTACCTTTACTTTAAGCAACTAGTCAGACACTGAGATAGCTGTATTGGATAGCTTGCGTAAAAAAAAAAAAAAAGTAACAAAAAGCACTATAATAGAAACTGAAGAGGCATCACAGGTTTCAGGGTGCTACAGATCTTTTTCCCCCTTTTCCTAGAGAGTGTTCTTTGGGGCTGTGAGAGAGTTAAGAGAAATACTCAGCATGAAAACCAACTTAAGGCTTCACCATAAAGATACCAATTCCTTGTTCAGATGTCAAAACCTGTATTATCAGATAGGATCTCTTCAGAGAGGTTCAACTGTGATTAGCATCCCTGCAGTATAAGCATGATCTCTCAGCTCAAGAAGTGAAGCCACAAAGCAGGCTTACCAAAGGGGAAGGTCACTGAAAAAAAAGCACTTCTTTCCGAGGCTGTTATGGGAACAGTGCAATAAACAGTCATCCTGAACACTCGATTAAAGTTGTTCCAGTCAAGTCTCTGGGGCACGGGGAGCAGGAGGGACATGTGGACAAGAAAGGGTGACAGGAATTCAGTACAGTAAGGAATATTACTGCTTAGGGAAAGATGCTCTCTAGCATTTTAAGATCTTCAGTCTGATTATGAAAGCATTATGAAAGCTTTTGGCTGGAAGCAAATGGAATCCTAAGTCGGAAAGTATTTTTACAGTTAAGATGCATGTTAGCCTATGCCTTGGTCATTAACTTTGCAACAAGTATAATATAAGAAAGAAGAAAACAGTAAAGTGCAGCAAGATCCATGCCTGCTGTAATGCTTTGTGGTCTATAAACCGTCAAAAGTTTGTGTTGAATCTCTTTGTTAAGACTATAATGGCACTTCGGCCAAAAGGTAGAACAGGATCATGAAAAACGCTCTGTATAGTAACTGGGAGAACAACATGAAACATGAGTGCATCTGCTTTGGTCCTGCAGTGTAGGGACCACCTGTCTAATGTACACAGAGATTTCATAGACAAAAAAGGGGAGGTAGGCATCCAATTGGTAAGGCAATTCTAGAGTGATTGGTTGATCAGAAATCTATTCATGCCCTGAATTCCTCCTTAGACCTGAAGCTAAGACATTTTGGCTTTCTTAGTACCAAGGAATGGGTAGTACAGACCTTACACAGAGCTGCAGAATGCAAAGTGGATTGCTGCTGGTCAGTCTGTTGGGCTGCCGCATTTGAGAAAAGTATCAAGAACTAGAGGAGGAATAATATACCAGACGCAGGTCCTGGGTGGGAAGGAGCAAGTCTGTCTGGAATCAGGAGAGACTTTGGAGTTAAGGCTATGTTTTTCTGGCAGGCTCTGAGATTTCCACTCTTAGGTTTCATCCATCCTGGCTTGAAAGGACTGGAAGAGAAGAACTGGAGATATCCTCTGATGTAGTGTTAGATGAACTACTGAATGACTCTTCCCTTGAAAGCAGGCAGGACAGTAGAATGTGCAGTCTCTTTCTGAGCCATCTGCAGGAATCGTATAAGATGAAAACCACTGGAAGGTCATCTTCCAGTAATGAGGCAGTGGATACCCAACAAAAAGCACAGTTCATTTGGGAGCCAGCATAATACAGTGGCAGGAGAGCACCTTTAATTTGTAAAGTGGCATTTGCTTCTGTAAGACTAGTGACAGCTACAGAGTCATGATATGGAAGGAAATGAAGTCTGTCTACTGAAGTTGATTCAGGTTATGAGCCAATACTCCCCTTTTTTGTTTAGGTGAGGTTTTGTTTTGTTTTCTTGTTTAAGGCAGCTGCATATATTGCTACTGTCAGAGTGGATTTGCGTTGTCAAAGAGGAGTAGTGGACTGCTCCAGAAAAAAAAGTGAAGCTGAGGGTTTACTGAGCCTGCTGTGTCCAGAGTGCCTTTCCTGCTGTGGTAAAATAAAGAACTTCTGTAGTTTGAGCTGTTCTGGCTGACTGATTGCTGCATATTCCTCCCTTGTGGTGTGACCTGATGGCAACCATATTTGGACAAGGAGAGGAACACTGCATGCTTGCAATGCTGTGATAAGACGCCATTTGCACTAGTTTTTAAGAAGTACTGCAACCTGAAGAAGTGGGCTTTGAGCCATGCTCCAAACCCAGGTTTGAATTCAGCCTGTTTAAGCCTGATTCCAGCTGACTCAGTTTCGACAAAACCAGTCTAGTCCATGTAAACAGGAACCAACCCATTTTTAGAAGCCGTACTCCAGTCTATGTTCCCAGTTAGTTACAGTGCTCAACCAGGTCAGTTCCTGGGCGTAAGTGTGATTGTATAGTTTTAATGGCTTTTAAATAAGTTGTTCCTTTTTATATGGCCAGTTTGAAACTAGTTTAACTGGAACTGCATTTAAATATAGCACAAACTCAATTTTTTTCAGCGTGGTACTAAAGCCCCATGTAGACAGTGCTTGACTGAGAAACCAAGGATAACTTGAGGTTTATTTTAAGAAGCCAAAACATATGTTACTGACTAGAGATGCCGCATAACTTAATGCCCTGTTTTTTTCTCCAGATGGAGAAACACTAACTTCCATAATTCTCCTCCATTTGTCATCCTGCTTCATTGTTGCACCTTTTCTCTTGAATGAAAATTGCTTTGGCCTATAGGCTAGATCCAAAACAGAACTTCTGTGTACTTTTTGGTCATCTTGGTTCTGTACGTTCCTTTCCTCGACATTGACAAGCACTACTGAGGATCAGCTTAAGTTTTTGCTGGGACTATGTGGCGTAGTTATAGTTCAATAAGATGCTAGTGATATTTTCAACATTATGGTAATTTTAGAGCTTACCCTTGAGGAAAATGTTGTGTTTCAGAAGTTCCATGGAAAAAAGAAAATGCCAGGAATCACGATGGAGCTTCAATCACAGTGCTATAGACAAGTTTGTAGGGTACGCAATTCTGGTGGCTGGTGATGCTGACATTTACAAAGGCAATTCGAAAGCAATAGAGAGCGTATGCTTTCTCATCCCTGCTAAACTAAGAGAATTTATGCTAATGGAATGATCCCAGAGTAACCTGTCAGTGTTCATCACTTTTTCCCTAATGGAGGAAGCTAAACAATCTGTCACATCACCTAACACAGTCTGAATTTGCTTCAAGACTGCTCCCAAATAGCCTGCCAGCCAGGTGCCCTCCCTCATTGATCCTAGTATCACCCTGGCTGGTGGTTTGTCACACCAGCCAAGGTGACCAAGAGAGAGCCTTGGCCCCAGCTAGGAGCCTTTTACCTTTCCTTTTCCTTTGGGTTTTCCATCAAACCAGGAGTGCAATTAGTGGTGAGTAGGTGGCGGGTCAGCTGTTGCTCCAGATGACAAGAATAGCAAAGCCACATGGCAACTGAGCTACAGTTGTCCTGAAGGACAGCCGTAAAGGCAAAAGGCCAGGCTCTGGTTGCTGGTCTAGTTATGAACCTACAGCTTCTGCTGCTTGCCCCTCCAAACTTGTTTTGATCAACTATACTGTTGCCCTCAAATATGCTTTGTGTGTGAAAAACTGAATGCAGTTGTTCTGTCGTCTGTCTTCTCTCTTCTGCATCACGGATGTGGCACCAACTTACTCTCACAACAAGCTTGAGTTTTGTTTTGCTGTTGTTATTAACATGCAATTCTACTGTAGACCAAAAAATACGAAAAGGAAAAAAAATGTTTCAAGACATAAAAGACCAGTGAGTGAAAGGCGAAAAATTTAGGAAGCAAAGGTGTGAGAGAAGCAGTGGTTAACTGTGTTAAGTTAGAAATCTCAGAATAGCCTTACCTATTTCTTAACCAATGCTTACCAATCATCCGGTAGTGGGGTTAGATAGCTTTCTTGGCTCATTCGTACTTGTATCCTAATATATATATATATATATATATTTTATTTTTGTTTCTTTGGTATTGCTGTTGCACATCATGTTGTCTTTTATAATGCCTGATTTTTATTGTATTGTACTTTATCAGTCTGTTTTGGGTTTGTTTTCCTTTTGAAGGATGGGAAACGTAATGTTTCCTTTTTGTTTTGAACTTTTGAGAAAAAAATGCACTGGAAGTAAACACAAACACATTTTGCCATTTGAAAAAAAAGGAAAACACACAGCCACGCAGTGGAAAAGGCTAAGAAAAAGCTCCCCTCTTCTTCCTTATTATGGAAGCATCGTGTAACAGATATGCTAGGAAAAACAAACAAACAAACCAAAAAAAACCCCAATCTCAAACAAAAGAGGAGAGAAGCCTCTTTGATCCTAACTCTGCAATCTGGAGTATTTTAGCACAGTATTTTGCAGGGTCAGGCTCCTAAATGGCCAACAGTCATAAAATCCAGAACCACATGGGGCAAATTCATCCCTGGTGCAAGCAGATTTACTTGCAGTGAAGTCAAAGAAGGTACACAAAGGATGGATTTAACCACATGCGTGCAAGATGCAGCTGCCTTCCCCATAGTACCTAAGTCCCCACTGCTAGATTTTATTGCTGTTGAAACAGTTGGTCTTTTGGCTGTGTTAATCGCATAATACCCCTTGAACGTTGCCCAAGGATGGCAAAACACTTTCCCACTGAATAAATGAGTTCTGGATGCACCTTGGTGTGACACTTTTTGCCTACCAGCTTTCAGCTGTTACCCACTCCCAGCCGTGAACCGATACGATCTAACTCTGGTTGAAAAGCCTGCCTTTGCCAGAAAAATGGACTTGACTATTAAGCGTAGTGAAACTTTTGCGTATTTAACTACTATGATCCAGAAATGGCCCTTGCACTTTTAAGGCATGAGGAAACATCCTCTCTGTCTTTCAAAATGGCAACAGTTCTTTAGCGAGTAAAACGCCGCAGGCGTGCGCGCCCACGCACACCCGTGTGCGGTCCCTGGGCTCATCGCCCCAAATTCTTCCTGGATCTTTTTGTTTCTGTCCCCATAGTGCCTGGTCATTTGAGTACGGTGGGACAGAGGCTTGTGTTGAGATAAATGCAAAGAGCATACATTTTAAAAGGCAGATGATTTTCCTGTTATGCCAGCATCTTTGAATCCCCATATCAGCTGATGGTTTTTTCTAGCCTAACACGGCTTTCAATCAGTTGTTGAAACATTGGCTTTCTCTGTTTTGTTTTCTAAGGAGGGAATGTGGGGTGGGGAGAATAATGAGGTGTTGTTTGTAACTTCACAGTCCTGATAGTTGGTTTGTATCTTCCATATTTTATGCAAAAACAGACATTATAAGTCAATAAATAATTGTGCCCTAGGTTGAAAGTTAAGTGTTCAGGAAAGGAAAAAAATGGTTGACATTTTTCTACATTTTTGTGAAGACTCTTTTGGAAAGGAAGGGTACATATTTTTGTTGTGTAGTATTTTCTATTTTTGAATGCATTTTCTTGGTACAAGACTGTTTTGTGGAATTTTTTTTCTTTTTGGTGAACACATTATTTAAAAAAAAAAAGAAAAGAAAGAAAAAACTAATTGAAAAGTTTGCCCTTAAGGATATGCTGCAGTTTTGAGGTTTAAAATAAAAAAAAAAAACATTCAAGGCGCGTGTTAAAAGTTGGGGGATTGTATTGTTGGGAGTTTTTTTGTAATTGTTACAAGAAGAAGTTTGTAGCCACTGCTGTTTATTTTGTTTCAGATGAGTAAGTAAAGGGATTGTTCTTGTGTTATTCTTTTTTTAAAAAAAAAAAAAAGTTATTTATGAAATGTCACAAACACTGGACTGTGAGTTTGTGTGGAAGCATTTTACCACCCTGTGTCTTCATAGAGCTGTTGGTGATCCTACTTCTCATTACTCTGCCTTATGATTTCCTGAGCAAATTGGCGGGGGGAGGCGGGAGGGAAGAGGTGCAGGAGGGGGAGAGAGAAACTAAATGCATTTTTGAGGCAGAGACTCGGAGGAAAAATGCAAAACAGTGTTTTGGAATCCCAAAGCCAGGCTGTCAGCTCTGCGTCTTCTCCCTTCTACCACAGGAATGAGAAAGGCTTACAGTCGCTGGTGGAGGAAAAAAAAACACCTCATGGTACCTAGACGTGGCGGTGCACAAGGGGTTAAGTGACTGAGAGCCGCGATGTTCATAATGACCTCTGTAAATGACATCCCAGTTTCTCAGTCAACAGCTCCCCTTGTTTGCTGATCATCCAGCCAGTGGCTTTTGTGACCAACTCACCAACCAAACTGAAACCGTGAGGATGGTTGGCATTTTCAGTCACTAATCAAGCCTTTTTGGCACCCCAACAGTGGGAGTGACCAGAAGTCACCACTGCTCAGTTTGGTCACTGGTTCTGGATTTGAGGAGAGGTAGAGGCTGAGGGCAACCAAAGAGGTGTACCATGTTCTCGATTTTTGAAGAACAGGCTTAAAAAGACGAAGGCAGTGCTCCAGGCACTCATGGGACCAGAGAAAAGGGAAGGAGGAAGACACCAACAGCCATAACAAAAACTGGAGATATGTAACTGGGCTACAATTGTGACCAACCAGACTCTTTTCCTTCCTGGACAATAATGCAGCCAAATCTTGAGACTGTCAAGCAGACAGAAAGCTGAATGTGGCCTTCATTTCTCCTGCCTTTCCTTTTTATTCTCCCTCTTCCTTTGCCCTGAGATTTCTTCTCAGTGAGCACCTGCTCCACTGAGCACTTTTTTGCCCTCCACCTAAACTGCCCTTGCTTTCAAAATGTGGGTTCAGTCAGGACTGAGTAAAATCATGTGCCTTCTTTTTCCCCTTTTGTAATTTTACCAGCCTCCTCCCCTTCCCCAACTTACACGTATGAGGGACACAGGAGGAGGCTCTTCAGAAGTGCTACTTGTCTATAGGTGTCCAGCAAAACAGTAGGGTGGTGGTGAGGGGAAGGGGAGCGGAGAGTTGCTATTAGCTCCTTTCCCTCTCCACACGTAGCAGGTCTTTCCAAGGAGACACCCTCTACCACCACCTCCTCAGATGCTCCTCTCTCCTACAGAGAAGTCCTAGTGGGCATGGGGTGGCTCTTCTCTCCCATTCCAATCCTGGCTGAGTGAAGCACTCACTCGATTTCAATTCGTGCCGTTTGCAAGCAGTTACATTGACAAGACAAATGCAGTTTGTGGCCTTATCAAGGTGACTTTTAAACCACTTAAAGGAAAAAAGGCAACTCAATTCCCGCCCGAGGTTTGTGTCACTTGTAAAAACCCAGTCCGTAGCAGTTTAGACTCCTTTAATCTCAGTCCGTTTTAACGATGGTGGCTAAACTGACCAGCCTAGAACTTAAATGCTAGATCGTCTGGGCTCATGCTTTCTTTGCTATAACCCCTACTGTCTGCTTGCTTTTCTTACTTTCTACTGTATTCTCTGCTTTACGAGGCAGCCCCAGCCTTTGGTGAAAGGTGAGAGGAGCCAGCGGGATGCTGGCTCAGGGAAGGTAGTTGATGGATTGTTTTCAGCATTTTAGCAGGAGAAAGCTATACCAGCTGCCACAACAAATGTATATTATGATGGGCTGACTGCAGTATTTTTCGGGCCAATAAACCCCACCCAGTTACTGAAACATGGCTTATTCCCGGGTCAAAACCATGGAGGGAAAACAGCGCGTTGGCATAATGCAAAAGCGGCTTGCAACCCACAGCTGCTCGCGGGCAAAGGAGGTCCAGTTAAGAAGACGGGGACCCAACTGCCGCCCGGCTCCCCTGCCAGCTTGCCCACTGCACAGTCAGCATCCCTGACTCCACCGAGGAGCCAGCTGCGCTGTAGAGGCTTTTCTGATTTTATGAATCAGCGCAGAGCAGCCCCCCCCAGTAGCATCCACCTGGTGGGCAAGTGCGAGGCTGGGCTTTCCAAGAGTTTACCCTTTCAGAAATCCATCTGTAAAACCTGGGTGATAGGGATGAAAAATTCCATGATCACTTCCGTAAATGATCCGGTAAATGAAAATGTTGTGGGCGGGGGGCTGGAAATTTATTCTTTAGACTGGGCTCTAGCGTCAGGGAGGAGCAGCAGGGGAGCAGTGTATTTATTCCCCCTCCCCATTAGCAGCCTGCATGTGTGCATGTATATACAGAGAAAGGGTGCATTCCGACCCACCTTTGGTGCTGATGGACTTAAGACATTTGTCCAAGGCCTACTTTTGAGACACTTAAGAGAACATAAGAATAAACTCTCTCACATGCAATATTTCCCCCACAAAAGGGAGGGAGGGGGAGGAGAGGAGTGCGGGCGGTTGGGATTGTTAGGGTTGGATTATTTTGCATCTTTTATAAAACTGTAATTTCAACAGTGCCTTATTCCTAATAGATGCTGGCACTTGGGACACACGCAGAAAGTATCGATGAAAGACAGAACTAGGGAGAGTCAGCCGTGTACATCTGTAACAGAGGTCGTTAATCACTGTAAAGGAAGCTGTATTGGGAATGACACAGCTATGTCGGAATTGAAAATAGTTCAAACATTCAACCTCTAAAGCAATTTCCCTTCCACCACCTCCTGCCTTCCCTCCTTGCCAATGGTGCTGCCCAAGAATAGCTGCCTACACCGAGGCCTGTCACTGCCCCATTTGCTTTTGGCGTTGTCAAGTCCGAGGAGTTTAGCATAGTCAAGCTTTCCACTGCTATCGTGTTTTCCATGGGGTATGTGAATGCCAGTTATTTTGCTTTAAATGCACTTTAAAAAACAAAAAAACAAAAATCAAATCAAAGCTCCAGACTGTTTCAAATACATAGGGGAAGATAGTGCATATGTGTTTGAACCCAGTTCACTTTATCTCCAGTTAAAATGTACTCCATGCAGTGTGTATGTATAGAACAATGTGTATGCATACAAACACACACGTCAACCTTAAATATCAGCAGACTAACCTTTCTCCTTAAGCTCATGAAACCAGATGCTACACAAACACAGCAGCAGCAGAGGAATTGCGGTTGGGCTCTTGAAACAGATCACAAAAAATAAAAACAACTTCTTGGTCCTTTCTGTATGTTCAATAATTACAGAAGGAATTGGGTTGTAACCAGAATAAAAAGGAACGGTGCTAACTGAATGAACGGGCAAAAAAAAAAAAAAAAAAAAGACAAAAACAAAAACTCAGCCCAATAACGCAGTTTGACTTTTACACTAATTCTCACATTGGGTTGGTTTGTTACTTTTTTTTTGTTTTATATGAAAAAAAAAATTACATCTAAACTGATCCACCACAACAAACAAAAAACAAAAAAAGAAGCAAACAAACAAAAATGCATCCTGCCCTGAGGAAGTTCTTGTTTATGGAGGATGTCAGAAGTCTCAAAACTCTCGGCCTTGCTCTCACGTACCACATGCTCAATCAGTCCTTTTTTTAAAATGTCTGAAACTGAAAAAAAAAAAAAAAAAAAAAAAGGAGAAAAAAAAAAAAAAAAAAAAAAAAAACAAACCTTTTTGAAGCACCTTACGCGGCTTCCCATTCCAGGAGTGGGAGCCGCCTTTTTTTCTTTGAGCACCTTACTGATGTGTTAATGCTATCTGCTGTCTTTTTGTTACCCGTGGGCTGAGCGGCTGGCTGTTGGCACCTACAGGCGAGGGCACGGGGGGGCGAGGGTACGGCCGGGCGCGTGCGGCCTTCCTGCCAAACGCTACACACGCACACCTGAGCACGCAGCCCCCGCGGCGGAGCGGGGCCTCCATCCACCTTCCCATCCCCGGCGGCACCGGCTTGAACCCCGGGCGGAAAAATTTCTTGGAGGGATCTTTGCTCTGTTGCGTGGAGGGGAGGAGGAAGGGGTGGCGGGGGGAAGAAGTAAAGCTAAATGGTAGAGGGGAGAGCGCACGCTCGTGTGTGCGCGGATGTAAAAAAATAAAGTGGGACATTTTTCTTCTTGGGGGACAAAGAAATTCCCGACAGTCATTCGATGCTGGGTGAATGGGAAGCTGCACCCAGGCCTAAATCCTGGGGTCTTTATGCAGGCAACCGCTGCCAACAACCTCGGCGGCCGTCTTGCCAGCACAGGGACTTCAGGATTTGGCCCCAGAGTGTCAGAGATCCTCCGCAGGAGACGGGTCTCTGTCGGTACCGATGCGTGTTGCCGTGGTCGTATACCCATCCGCACACCCACGCGTGCTGCCGCCTGCACACACACACACCCACCCATACACACGCACCCCCCCACCGCTGTACAGACATCTCTCGAGAAACATGGTTTGTGACGATGTGAAGAGCAGGTCAAAAGTTTTGAGGGGTTAAGTTCCTTTTTTTTCTCTCATTATACTCTGTAAATGGTATGTCAGTTATCAAAAACAAGCAAATAGAAAATTGTTTTAAAAAAAAAAAAAACCTTGCATACGCCTTTTCTATCAAGTGCTTTAAAATATAGAATAAATACACACATCCTGCCAGTTTTTTCTTACAGTGAGAGTATCCTTACCTGCCATTTAATATTAGCCTCGTATTTTTCTCACGTATATTTACCTGTGACTTGTATTTGTTATTTAAAACAGGAAAAAAAAATAAAAAAAGAAAATTAACTGTAGCGCTTCATTATACTATATTATTATTATTATTATTGTGACATTTTGGAATACTGTGAAGTTTTATCTCTTGCATATACTTTATACGGAAGTATTACGCCTTAAAAAATACGGAAATAAATTTTACAAGGTTTCTGTTTTGTGTGGAAGAGTAATTGATGTTGCTAAGAATGATGTTTGTTTTTTGTTTTTTTTTTTAATGTTACCAGCACTTTTTTTGTAAGTTTCACTTTCTGAGGTATTGTACAAGTTCACACTGTTTGTGAAGTTTGAATATGAAGGAATAATTAAAAAAAAAAAAAAAAGACAAAAGAACGTGGCAGGTGTCTTTGTGCATTTCTTTTTCTCTGGAGGACAAGGAAGGTGGATGCGGACCCCTCTTAGCTCTGATGCAGCGTGGCGTGAGTCCTGCTGGCAGCTGTCTGCAAGATCAGCCGAAAACTTTATCGCGTTGGGGCCATTGTCACGTCTGAACATCAGCAGTATTTGATGTTGGGGCCGGATGCCTGGGAGTCTGGGGTACTGGCGTCTGAGATGCCGCTCAGAGATAAAACGAATGACTTCCCATTCTTCCAATTTTAAGCAGCTCTGCAATAATTCTATGAAAGCAAGATACTTCGCTTGCTCGGGCCTTGTCACCCCCCCCGCCTCCAAATATCAGAAACGTATTCTGCCTGTCAGTTCAGACTCTGAAGGAGAGAAGTGCTCCTTGGGAGCAGTGGGATCTGCGCTTACTCTGAAGGGTCTCATTCCCCCTGGATTTCCCCTTCTTGACAAGGAGTAGTCATCAGTCCTCTAGTTTCAATAAAATTTTCTTCCTCGTTCATTACAAGCAGCACATTAAAAAGACAGCCCTAAAAGCTACGCCTTACTGTGTTGAACAGTGGCAAAGACCACCAGCTTGTGGCTCATGCTGTTCACTAATGATTTTTCCTGCAGATCCAAAGCTGAAATGCTCAAAATTCCCCAGGCACTGCGTGCAACAGAGACGTTGCTGAACGAAACAGGCACAGCGCTACACTTCAGTGACTTTTAAAAGCAAACTTTTAAAATGGCACAAATGTTGTTAACAAATTTCGGTTTATATTTTAAAAGTTACTGAAGATGTAAGCAGTTCTGCCCTTCAGCTTTGTTCTTTCGGCCCTGCCATTTTCATAGTGGATGTCGTTCTTAACTCTCCATACCTTCACTATGCTTTTCCCTCCAGCACCAGGTCACCACTGAGTTGAATATCCTAAGTCTGATGATTTTCATTAAAAACATTGAGCAGTCAAGCCCTACCAAACTCCCAAGTCACATGTGAGCCAATGCCATAAAAATACAGAAAACATTACGGCAGAAGTGATGTAAAAACCAGGGCACAGACATTGCTGAGCTCAGGCTGCTAAGGCTGAGAATGAGAACTATTGTACAAACCAGAACTGGCCGTGCAGACCTGCCCTGAGCTCCTGTCACTGCCCAAATACTGCTCCCACATATTGGATCTAGAAAAGTGTGTAATTTTGTTTCCAGGTCACATATTACAAACAGATAGGTTTACTTTAGCTTTGGAGCAGACTGAGAGCCCCAAGGTGAGACCAAGGTACCCTATCTTAACTTCCTCCTTGTGAAAATTAGGGTCATTTTGTCCTTTTGTTTTCTGCTGCATGAACCACATACAAAACAATTGTCGTCTTTATTTTCCATGATGGCATGAAGAACAACTGTCCCCACAGTCCTCTGACCCAAGAGTGGTAGAAGGGAAGGGATCCTTCCACCTGGGAGAAACCATGTCTGATTACCCTCTCCATGAACAGCTCTGAGGGGCTTTTTAACATAGAACTAGAATCCTGTTTCTGAGCCACCATCTGCAAAAATGCCAAGCTATCTCATGTCTAACACCTACACCTGACCTCTGAGTCAGGAGGACAGATATGCAGAGGTCAACTCTGGACACTGAGGTTTGCCGGGCCATGGGTGGCCCAGGCCACAGCCTTCTCAGGCATGTCCCCTGTGTGTACCTGGCAGTGGACACCCTGACATGGACTGAGATGACAAGAACCAGGGCTTGGGCCTACCTGACCTCTTAGCTGAGAGTTCTTTCTGCCACTGTCACTCATGACACGTGGTGGTCACTTGTCTTCTCACCCTCTCTGCAAGGAGGAGCTAGCCCCTCAGTGGGGATGTCCACCAGTTTAGCTTTCAGCCAGTCCCACAATAGTTTCACTCATTTCCACCAAACAGCTCTTTTCCTACATCTACCACAACCGTCTGGACCTGCTTTTACAGACCTGGGGGGAGCCCTAGATACAACTGATGCCAGGAACAACAAGGTTGGGCTCATGTCCACACACTCTCCCCTCTCAGCCTTCCCCTCCTCCCTCGTCACCAAATCAGCCCATTTTTATTGCAACAATCACGCGCTACTGACGTGGCTTTTCTAGTGCAAGATATTAAATGCTCACACTCATTATCAGCCCCGTTCTGCACTCTGGTACTCTGGGCTGACACTGCCCCTTCCTCTGCCGTGGTGCCTGGTCCCCCGGAGTCCCTCCAAAGCACCCTCTGTGGTACATAGGGCAGCATGTGGTTCATGGTGATTTTTTTCTGCAAGGCAAACCAAGTTAGATGCCTTCTCAAACCAAACTGCTCCACACCAGAGAAGACACTCACACCCCTCCAGGACCACCGAAACCACCAAGTTTCTCCAGGCTGCACTGTGGGCAGGACTGGTACCAAGGTTTCAGTGAGTTTGGGCAATGTGTCGGTATGACCCAACCAAAGGTCACACTGTCTCATGAGGAGATTTTTGGGTGGGAGCTCAGTGGCGGAGCGAGGAGGATACAGGGAATAGAGGTGATTCAGGTCCTTATACCAACCCCGTAGACTGGAGTGCTTCTTAGAGGGATCACACAGTTGATGAAGGAGAAGTTCCTACAGCAAACCTGTCCCCAGTCAAGGAAGCAATAAAGCCTCCCAAGCTGTGTCCTCACCTTTGGTCTGTGAGGGAGAGGAGGGTCCCCTGTGGCTTCTCTACGGGGCAGGGGCGCACCTGTAAGATATGCTGGCACACTTAGACACACAAGATAAGTCTAAAATGAGGATCCTGACATGAGCCTCTCCTCAGAATTGCACCTGTAGTAGCTGGGAGGGGGGAAACTGCAAAATTGCCTAGAAACAGGCTTCTGAGGAGCCACTGCATGTCCTCAGTAAGCACTTAAAAGGCCATGGGGACATCTCACACATCATACACACACGGTCGCGCACATGCAGACATTCATTCCTACCGTCACACAGCTCAGCCCTCTTGGGGACTAGGACCTCAGGCCCTGAAGAGGATCAGAAGGTGCAGCTGAACACAAAAGCACAGAACTAGGGTGAGTTCAAGACCCTCCTTCGTATTTGTGAAGGTCAGAAACTTTTGGCCAGGAGACATTTGTTTCGTTTTGAAATGCTCAGCTGAAACTCTGCTGGCTGGGGAGATCCTCCAGCTGCCTGCCAAAAGCTGGGCTGGCGAGGACCACCCCAGGGAGAGCAGCCAGGACTTGGGTGTGTTCAGTCAGGGTCTGGGCTGGTTCCTTGGCCCAACATGGGGCACTGGGTGCGCACCAGGGGCCCCCCAGTACGGTAAGAGCCCATGATAACTGCTAAATTACATCTCAAAGAACACATGGGTGTCCTGTATGAGGACAGTACAGAGAAGGGCGCAAAAGTACCCTTTTTGAAAATGGGGATTATTCATCTTGGTTTTGGCACAACGAGGCATTTCTAGTTCTATGAGAAAGTGGCCTGAAAAAAACTTTGAGGATCCTGGGGTTTTGTTTTGTAAATTGGACCACGTTTAGCTCAGGAACCCAATGCTGCACTCACTTTACCAGTCTTGCAGTTTGGAGAGGGAGATACATGCCTACAGAGGAAGGGTAAAAAAACCCTAAAAGATCCTGTTTCTGCCTGGTTTCGAACCAGGGACCTTTTGCGTGTTAGGCAAATGTGATAACCACTACACTACAGAAACCTGGAGGTGTTTTTCTTAGGGATCATATTTGTAGGAATTCAGAGTAAAGGTTGTTTCACTGAATTTTTCCTGTTCCTAGTGATACTTCCTGCATCCATTAACCCCTTTTTTCCCTTCTTCTGCTACTTACTTTTTTTCCTTCATCTTCCAAAAGCACCAACCACAAAAACATACCCCTCCCCCTTTGCCAACACTCATCCAGGCCACCCTTCTTCATGATCTCTTGAGGGTGCTCAAAGCAATGGACACAACCAAGGGAAAACCAAAACATGCTACTTTTGACAGTCAGATGGATTTTCCCAATTAAAACTGTTTTTTAAGGGAGGAAACGCAGCATGAAGATGCCTTCCTCAGAGGAACTCCAAAAAGGAGTAGGAATCTCCAGCCATCGCTTTGCAAGGGTCATGGCCAAGGTCCCCTTCTCCAGCTGGCCAAGCCAGAGATAAATGACACTCCAGTGTCACCGTCCCCAGACAGAATGACCCAACTGCTTTAATATCTGCAAGATAAGGAGGCAAAAAAACATACAAATTATGTTTCTGCCTTGTTTACGAACCGCGGACCTTCTGTGTGTGAGGCGAACATGATAACCACTACACTATAGAAACAGCATGAATTTAGGGTTTTGCACCATCTCTCCAATAGGATGAACCCCATTTCCCTCAGTGCATGCTCCCAAGCACCCCAAACCCCTCTGGGAAATGCACCCCTTTCCCATGTTTCTCCCCCCAACTCAGACCCCAAACCCACTTGGTTTTAGCCGGTTTTCTCTGCCTGTTGCTCTCCAGCTTGTGGAGCACCACCTGAAGCACAGAGCTGCCCCACTGCCTGCAATGGGCTTGAATGCTCAGTCACACATTAGCCTCACACCCAAAAAAAAGGTCCTCAGCATAAAACCTGGCAGAAGCAGCCTCATCTTTTTCCGGAAAACACCAAAAAATACCCCAAGCCACTTGCTTCTGCTGCCCCATCCAGAGACAACGCCTTTATGCTCCAATCAGGCATTTAACCTGATTTGGTTTTAGGTTGGGTTCCTCAACGATAAACCCCAAGGGAAAGAAAAGGGGTCGGTTCTGTTGCTGAATACTAATGCATTTTTCACAAGAATCAAAGCTTTCATATGTATATTATACAAATACATGTATTTAAAGTAATATATAGGTGTGCACCGTGATATAGAAAATTAAGGTTTCCTTGCGCTGACGGCCCTTCTCGCCTTTTGATTTCCAGCCCTGCTGCTCTGCGTTTGGAAGCAATGTTTTGCTGAAGGGCGTGAATGAGTGAAGGGAGACAGGTGACAAATACTAGTGAGCCTTGCCTTGTCGAGTTGCTTCGTGCTTACAACGATCATAGGTGGCCACGGCCAGGGCTCTCCCTTGCCTGATGGGATGAAGTAGCAACCTAAACTCTACCAGCAGGGCATGTACCCACCTCTCCAGACGGCAAGACTGGCAAAGTGAGTGCAGCATTGTGTTCCTGAGCTAAACACGGTCCAATTTAAAAAAACAAAACAAAACAAAACAAAACAAAAAAAAAAAACCAACAGGAGCCTCAAAGGTTTTTTCAGGCCACTTTCTCATAGAACTAGAAATGTCTCCTTGTGCCAAACCCAAGATGAATAATCCCCATTTCCAATGAAAATGTGGCAAGTTCAAGTAATTTTTGGCATACATTTTGGTAAGTGCTGATAAAAAATCAGAGTCAAATTTCATTAAAATAGCTTGGTTTTTTTCAGAAGAGCTGCAGTCCTAATGTTCCCAATGGATACCCACAGGATGTAGACCATTTGTGAACAGCAGCTCTGTGATTTCAGAGGCCTGGACAGATTTGTGAAATGCTTTAAGGCCAGGTCCGTGGGGGCACTTGTGTGTCTCTAACACAGCTCCATTTCAAAGGAGGCAAAGCATCTACGCAGGTCCTCAGAGCTGAACCCTGGCCTCTTTTGAAAGCAGGTTATTGCTGCTTTTGAAACATTGGCCTTGCTTGTCAACAGCCTGCTTTCCTGCGATTTTCCTTGGCCGACCCATTTACTGGTGGGTCTGTGTACTGAAACCCAAGTCTGAAGCACAACAGGAGACTGAAATATCATTCATCCCAGCTAAGGAACAAAAAAAGTGATTTCCTTCAGGAGACACAGGAGGATGGCCTTACAGAACTGTGTGGAGATAGACCAGATGAATGCTGCCATTGTGGCCCGCATTGCACATCTTTTTGAGTATCAGAGATACCCCGCACGGCCCTGGTGAAATGGGGCCAATTGTGCTTCAAGGCCTTGGCGTAGGTGCTTACTTTAGTCATCATCATCATCATCATCAATCAGCGAGGATATCTCTGCAACACTCATACAGGTGCTGTGCAATACATCTTGCAGACCAAGTCATTATATTAGGAGGGAGGGAAGGTGCAAATAGCATAAATCCAAGGAATTAAAAGTGTCTGTGGAAATTCAGTGGTGTCAACAAAGCTCTCTGTGCCTACGAATCAGAAGACAATGGCCTCCTTGGTCACATTAGTCCCACTCAGGGGCTTCAAACTCAAACCTAGACGGAGAGAAGTACTCGGCTCACATGTCCCCCTCGGTGCTAGCCCCTGTGCCACCAGCAAATTGTAGGCAACAACAATTTAGCACTTCTTTCACTCAGGGACTGTCCTCGTAGCACAGCACCGGTGAACCTCACACCAATACTGTGGCCCAGCCTTCACCCAGTTTTAAATTTGCAGGCAGCGTGCCGCGGGGATTTCATGCCAAGCTTTTCTGCCCAAGCCAGAAGAAGCACATGATAATAGCACTGGCAGTATTACTGACCACAGCCCCATCTATCTCATAAGCAAGCAAAGAAGAATCCAGCTATTCAGACAAGTTTTGTTTTCCATGTAGCCACACTGCCCATCATCAATTAGCCTGATGAATGAGACAGAGCCAGCTGCCTGGAAGAGACTAAAAACAAAGCAATCAAAGGAAAGAAAGAAAACAAACAAACAAGCAAAAAACAGAAGCCCAGCTTCCCCCGACAACAGCACAACCCTTCCTTTTTTCTTTTTTTTTTCCTTCTGCGTGATTTTGGAGGCCTGCAGCACTGAGGGAAGCACCGAGGGATAAAAGCAGCTTGCCCCCACTGGAGATGACTGTCGGCATTTCAGACAAACCCCAAGATTTCTCATTCCCTGCCTGAACCTCAGGAAAGCCATCATAACCTAGCACTCTCCTAGAACCGTACCTGGACCAGAGAGCACGAGGATGCTGGTCACAAATCAGTGCAGTCCCCTTGGCAGGAGCAGCCAGGCCGTGCTGCCACCAAGCCATGAAAGCTAACAAGCGATAGCGCTCACAATTCCAGCTCCAGCAGGCATTGCTATTACGGAGAGAACTGAAGATATTATTTTAAATGCTAGTTGGAAGCAGCAGCTATTTCTCCTGTCCTTGGAAAGAAGCATAAATGAGCACGCCAGTGACCTGCAGTCAGCTGCATGCATCCGCAAATGCATTTCTAGTTCCCAGCGTAGCAGCTACAGAGTCGGAGACAACTTCTGCTGCGTCCCCCGTGGTGGATGAGCCAGCAATGTTCCCTTGCGGCCAAAAAGGCCAATGGTATCCTGAGGTGCATTAAAAAGAGCATGGCCAGCAGGTCGAGGGAGGTTATCCTCCCCCTCTACTCTGCCCTGGTGAGGCCACGTCTGAAGTACTGTGTCCAGTTCTGGGCTCCCCAGTTCAAGAAAGACAGGGAACTACTGGAGAGAGTCCAGCGGAGGGCTGCAAAGATGATCAAGGGACTGGGACATCACTCTCATGAGGAAAGGCTGAGACACCTGGGTCTGTTTAGCCTGGAGAAGAGAAGTCACAGAGGGGATCTCATCAATGCTTACAAATATCTAAAGGGCGGGTGTCAAGAGGATGGTGCCAGACTCTTTTCAGTGGTGCCCAGCGACAGGACAAGGGGCACCGGGCACAAACTGGAACACAGGAAATTCTGTCTCAACATGAGGAAAAACTTCTTTACTTTGAGGGTGGCAGAGCACTGGAAGAGGCTGCTCAGAGACGTTGTGGAGTCTCCTTCTCTGCAGATCTTCAAAACTCGCCTGGATGCATTCCTGTCCAACCTGCTCTAGGTGAACCTTTGTCCAACCCCTTTTGGCAGGGGGGGGTTGGACTAGATGGTCTCCAAAGGTCCCTTCCAACCTCTACCATTCTGTGATTCTGTGAAACAAGCCATAAGGAGACCGCTCCGCTGTTTCGGGGTGGGAGTTGGAGGGGGGAAGAGGAGAGAAGCATCTGCACGCTCATGTCTTTAGAGATGGAAGGAGAAGGAAAGTTTCTCAGCCCAATACGTCCTCGTCCTCTGAAACTTAAGACCTGCATACCCCGTGCCAGGGAACGCTGGGCTTTGCAGTGTCACATCTCCACACCCACCACAGCCTGGCGGCTCTACCAGCTCACCTGTGCCTGCAGGAGCCAAGCCTGCCCCAGGGATTTGGGCAGCAGTTGCTTTGCCTTTACCTAGGTCCCAGCCTTAAGATACAGAGGAAGCTGGCAAGGCACCTCCAGAGTCTGCAGCCACAACCTGTACTTTCTTGGCTCTTGACACTCCCTTGAAGCCTCCCAGAAGAGAAGCTGTTACCACGTCTCTGCTAACTCAGACATATGGCTGACCCCTGAAAACTTTTGGCAGCATGTGCCCAGTCTTTTAAGTCCTGCTTGGAGAAGCTTGCTAAGCCTGCATCCACCACTGCTCAAAGCCAGCTTTGCCCAAACTTTCAGAAAGCCACCACTGCCTTGGAGGAAGGGTTTGCCAGCTGCCAGCTTTCCAGCACTGGTCAAATGATATTTCTTCCTCACTCCACCTCTCAATTTATGTCTCCTCTGATGCATTCACCCCACCCCAGTGCTGCCCCACAAGCTGCAGGGCAAAGCGGGGGTCGGTTTGGGGCACCCAGGCACAGCCGTGATGGGAGGGAGGAGGGGGGGGTCCTTTGGCCCTGCCAGCACATACAGCCTGTGGCACACACACCACTCACCGCCTTCTTCCCCCAGCTGAACAGCACGCCGAAACTTCACCTGCTCTTAATCTTTTTTTTCTCTTGCCTGACTAAACGCCTTTTACAGGCAGGCAGCCTCCAAGGGGATTTACCGTCCAGCGCAATGAGGTCAACAGCTTGACTTCACAGCTGCTCGTGGCTTTCGGGACGCGTTGTGGCCTCTGCTAGCAGGGCAGTGTGACAGCTCAGGGCTGCAGGTCTCCTAACTGCCCCTTGGCTCAGAACTGCATTAGCGACCCGAGCTGACCATAAATACAAGCTGCTGACTTTAAGTTCTCAAGCGCAAAAGGAACTTCAAGGCATTTTAATCCTGTTTCCTTCCCCTCGGTTTTAGATGACGCCTACCTGAATCTATATAAGGTCCCACCCACCTCTTTTCATCAGCCCCTTCTTTCGTCCATTTGCAATCTGCTTACGTGGTTTTGGAGAAGATATTTTAGTGACTGTGTTTCATCACAGTGCCCAGGCTTATTTGGGTTTATGTCTTTGGACAGCCTCCAAAGGACTTTATCCAAGGGACTTAATTAGTCACCATTAATAAAGTGTATAAACAGCTGCTTAGGAGAAAAACGGATCATAAAACCAAGTATTTTAACAAGGCCACTAGCCTGCAATTATATGTGAGACAGAAAACTGTTACCAGACCATCCTGCACCAGCCTCGGGTGACGTTTGAAAAAATGCCAAAGAAATTTAGGTGCTGGCATCTTTCTAAATTCCCAGCAGCAATGCTGGCACTGCAGAGCAGCTGCGCTCCTCAGTGCCCTCTGCACCTTCTCTCTCCTGAGTGTTCAAGAGTTAGGATGTCTGCAGGGACCCGAGGGTGGCAAGCACACATATGTCCCCTGTACATATAGTTCATAACCTTGGACCCTGTAGGGCCTGATCCTGAAAATATTTATCTGAAAAATATGACTATCTGAACATGCTCTTGAGTGGACATTTTGGGAAAGGCCACCAGGAAACACCTCTCCTTTTATGTCTGCACTTGAAGTGTCCTCTAGCCAAAACAGCTGTAGACCTATAGGGCCAAACTTTAGCAGTGATATTTGTTTGATGTGCACATTGAATGCAGAGCTTTAATTTGCCAGTTGCCCACGATACATGTGCTGGTTGGGGGTCTGGTTAGAGCCAGCAGGTTTATCTTCCGGCAAAAACCCAACAGGGCAGCAGCAAAGCCCCATGAACTCCAGCCCAAGGGGCAGCCTCCACCTTGAGCCAATTGGTGTGGCAAAGTCCTCTCCAGATCCTTCCTCCGGCCATATTCCCCCACCCCTTCCTATGCCCCTCTGGGCCACGCTGGTCCCCCTGAGGAACATCACCATAAGCACCTCAGGATGCTTCTCCCCTGACAGCTTCCTCTACCTGCCTGTTTGCTCCTTTTCCACTTGTCATGCATGACTGATGCCTTTAAAGAGGCAAATTCACAACCTCCATCCTTCTTCACCTTCTCCTCTTGCCCCACCATCCAAAACACATTTTTTCATTTATCTTTCCTCTCTGCTTTCCCCTCCTTCACCCCCGGCCTCCAGACTCTCCTCATTCCCTGGCCCTTCACCCTGCCTTTGTTTCACAAAAGAAGTACAACAGCAAGGGGATTTCAGAATCCCAGCCTTGTTTGTGCAAGGGAAAAGATCCACGTGGTCCTCAGCAGATCATGGCTGAAGCCCACAGCCACTCATGATGTAGAAGCAAGTAAGCAGGGTCCCATTCCAGAAGAACACCCATGCACCCATTGGAGTTTGAGTATGTGAGTGATCCCAAAGGAGACACTGGCACTCTTTTAAATTTTTGCTCAAGTGCATTAGTAGCTCGGGACTGAAACCAGCATCACCCCGACCTCACAGTTCACAGGGAGATTAAAATCTTGGCAAGGAAAGGCAGCCAGCATGAGGTAACCTCCCCTCATCTGGTGACCCCATCAAAGCCTGGAGAAGGATTCCAGACAAGCCTTTTCTGTCTCGCCTCCTACATAACAACAGGAGAGTCAGCACCATAACAGAAATTTGGCACAAACGCAGCATGAACAAAAATGTCTCTAAGCACTGGAGGAGGGCTTCAAGAAAGGCCTGAATGAAGAACACTGTTCCCCACGGTCACACTGAGGAGTGTGTTGGTCACATCATGGCCAAAAGGCTGCTATGACTGCAACACAGACAAATAATCAGCAGAAGACCCAGCATCTAAACACCAGCATGACGGCAACAAGGCTGCACTGTATCGCACATACCATTCCTTTTCCTGTTGGCCTGACGGAGAAGGAGTCTGGTCTTATAATTCAAATCTAAACAAGGAAGATCAGACATCTGGCAGCAGCCCGGCCCACAGGCTGGGGAAACTGCAGCCAGCCAGATCCTCAGGTGCAGGACCAGCCCCGAGCAGCTGCTGGCTGCTAAGGGAGCCCTTCCTCAGCATCCATCCAAAATTGGTTATTGACAGTCAAGAGAAACCCAAGAGGCGTGGTGGGGGCTTGATAGCCACTGTCCCTTCTCCTCCACGTTGCACACAAGGGGTTCTGGACAGATCACCTGAACCCATACATCTTAGTATATGAGTGTGAGTGTGTAACATCAGCCTGCTAAAGGTTTGGTTTAAAATTTGTCTTTCCTTTCCATAAGATCCCACACTGAGTTTTGTTACACTTTTCCCTACATTCTTATTATCCTTTGAATTTGTTACTAAGCCCCTAAAACTCAAAGGATCATTAATATTTGCTTGTTTGCTACAAGAAAAATCCTACAGATCAGAAATACACTGTTTAAACTAACCAAATAGCTGCAGGCATAGAGAAGTTTCTATTTGAAGACTCAAATTAAAGGGTTATTTTGTCATTTATGTTCCCTAATTTACTACTGGTAGTTTGTGTAATATTGAGAGATATTAAAATGCTCTTTCTACAAACTACTCAAATACTTCACAGTTTTGAAGCTCCTAACTGAAAAGAAAATACAAATCCACAAGTCTTAACTAGAAGGAACAAACTGCTAGTGCACCTTATCTGGTACTGGTTTTTCAAAAGAGAAGAAAATAATTAAAATGGATTAGTACCTGCCACCTTATCAATTGATAAGAATAGGTTAGTACCTACCATTCTTATATTTAATATCTTTATCGAATACAACTCCTGTGGTTTCTAAAAGTTCATGATGAAATCTCCAAAGGAACGTCTCCCTTCTCCTGTGATTACAAATCCATGTCAGCAAATTACTTGAGACCATCCTTCCGTCCTGTGCACCAAAGCATGTATTACCTTAATCACAAATGTCCTTATTGTTGCAAGTGCTTGAAATAATTTAACTTTCCCTCTAATGCATTGAAGTACTTTCAGAAGGCGGAAGAAAGCATATAGACAGCAAGAACTTTTATGGAAATATTTAGCATCCCAAGGAAGGCTGAGGCAAGGAATTAATTACCCAAATATTGTACTATGGTTGGCCTACACTGACAAGCGCTGACCCATTGAGGCAACAGCAGCTGTCAAGCAAGGCGAGTAACAGCATCTTCGTTCTCCCCGGTCGCTCCCAGAATGAGGGCAAGTCTTGCGCAGTGCTGCAATAAACTCTGGGGACTTTAAAGTTTCATAGCTTTTTGTTTCACTGAAGGAGCAGCTCACGTGCAGTTTCTGTTGTGGGGAGGGAAAAAGAAAAAGAGAAAAAAGAAAAAAGGAAGAAAGGAAAAAGAAAAAAGGAAAAAAGGGGGGGAAAAGAAAAAAGATAAAAAGAAAAAAAAGAAAAAACCACCCAAGAAATAAAGCACTGAGGAACTGAGGATAGAGCCAACCTTATCCCCTGGTGCAGTGTAGGGACCCTTACTTTAGGTCTGGTGGGACAACCCCAGCCTGGGCTGCAGGATAGCCTCTCAGTCCAGCTGCGCCCCAGGTCTCCTGCCTTGATAGCAAAGCCACAGGGTGCTGGTGCGAAAGCTGTGTCACTGGTGTGTGCCAGCACGCACCACTCATTGTGGGGTAGCTTTGACCCCCTTCCCAGAAGGTATATTGGAACAAACTCACACATAGACATCTCTAATGAGGGACTGAAACGATTAATGTTCTGCATTGGAAGATAAAAGGTTAGAAATAACAACTAGTTCTCTCCTCTCACCGCATTTGGTGTCTTGTCTTACTTTTTTGGAGACGTTTACAATTAATCAACACTAAAGCTTATTTCTGCTTACTTGAAAGTTTCCTTCCTTCGACTAACATGATCATCCTGTAAATATGAAGCTGCTCAATGCAAATACTCCACAGCTAGTCCGTGTCTTACTTGGAACAGTAACGTATGCACTAGGCAAGGGGGCAGGCACCAATCCCAGGTGAGCAGCAGGAGGAATTTGGTGAACTGAATTGCTGATGGCCCAGAGTTTGCCTCGGAAACATTATTAGCAGCAACATGATTGTTTTCTGTCTTTTGGTATCAGCACTGTTACATCTACTATTTAATATAAACTGGAGAAAGAGTGGGCTCTCAAATTTTCCTACGGTTTCAGACCGACCACAATAAATGTGAAGATTACCTTTCCAAAGCAAAAACACCCCACTTTTTGCGCTGGCCGAGGAAACCCCGAGACAGCTGGCTCAGCTGATCAGAGGTAGCCCCTGGGGAAAGGAGATGCCCTGGGACCATACCCCACCTGCAAGGTGACAGCCCGTGCTGCACTGCAGAGAGCTGGCGAGGCCATGGGGGAGCGTGCTGTGGCTCGGGGGGGGGGCAGCCCAGGAGGAGTCTGGGTCCAGACTGGAGGTTGCCCAGAGTTACAGTGCAGAGACCTCCCCTGTTTGCCCGGGCATCTCTATACAACCAAAAGGTTTCATGGAGGGAATCCGAGGCTAAAGTTTCAGTAGCTTAAAGTGAACCGGCAACTATGGACTCTGCAACAGTGAGAAAAATGCAGTTTATTTGTGGACTTCTTTCTAGGATCTAGGAGAGAAGATTAGGGGTCTCCCTTGGGTGTCCCTGTTTGAATCTTTTTGGTCACAGATGGGAGATAGGCCTCACAATCGCAGGTCTTTTCTTTGGGCAGTGCCATTTTACGACCCAATAGCAGAACAATCCGGGCCAAGAACAGAGCTAGGTCAGTGATAAAAGCACGAATAATTTCACTGCTGCTCTCTTATGCCGGTCAGAGCCGCTAGACAACAACTGGCTTTTTACTGATCAGTTTAACAAACAGCACTTGACTTAATATCACTCCGTGTTTCTGCTGTGCTGGGGGTGAAAACACACAGAACGAGCATCTTTATTTCCTTACTTCTGCCTTTTGGAGTGAGGCTGTAATCACCCCACTCCAGAGGAGGAGTTGAAATCGGACGTGGGACTGCCTCTGGAGCTACTCCAATAGGGCAGAGCACGTTACCCCAGCTGTGAGCTCCCTGGAGCCCCCTCAGGGAAGACGCTGGCACAGGGACAGGTCCCCTGCTCCCTGTCACATGGACCAAAACGTGCCCCAGTGGCTCTGCAGGTGGGGTAGCAGAGGCCACCTTCTCGCATGGGACGTGGGACTGAGGAGGGGCGGTCTCCCTCCAATGCGAAGTGCAGGATTCAGGTGAGCTGCCTGAGCTATGCTAAAAGCTGAAGGACAGCTTGGAGCTTCCTTTCAAAAAACTCATGGCCAGGGAGGGCTGCCTGGATCTGCAGGCTGCTGGGGAAGGTGGGGAGGACAAGCCTGTGGCATGATCCGCACATGAGGTGCTCTGCAGGCACCTCACGGGACAGAGTAGGCTGGTTCTGCCGGCACCACAAAAGCTAAAGTAACACATAGCAGGGCCTAAGCACAGTGAAAGTTTGTATGTAACCAAACCGATGCAGGAATATGCATTATGGCAGTAAAGACAGACCCCTCATTCTGTAATCCAGTAATGATCTCTTAAAGGATTTGCATACAGACCCCATTCCCGAGACAGCCTCTGTGCAAGGATATTAGTTCTCATTAATCTTCCCTCATAGTTGGTGAAATTAAAAGGGAAAACACTCGGCACTGACAAAGATTGTTTTTTAAACACCATAATTATCCTGTGTGACTCACTGCCACACCGTATCATTGCTACCAAGAGGTTAGACAGATTTTTTTTCAAAAAAGACCCCGTGGTGTTTATATGAGTCAGGAGATTGCATGCAGCTGTGCTAGATGGGGAAACCAATGCAGGAAACCTTAGAGCATCAGCCCGCTGTGGCACAACTGCCATCGGCCCTGTGTGGCTGCATGTCCCCTTGTGCACCTCAGTGTCTGGCGTTGGTGGGGTGCTGGCTTCCACGGACGTGGGGCTGCGTGTTTGCCCCCCCGGTTATCTGAGCCACCAGCGTGACCCTGCGCAGGGTGCTTGCCGCATTCCCACCCTAAGGGAAGGGTTTTTTTGGCTAACGGCTGCCACCAGGATGCTTTGGTGCCTTCAGCAGATAGAAGCTGTTCCTGGGAGTGCAGCCCCTACCTGGGACCAGCCCCGTCCCTGGGGCGCTGGGGCGAGGGGTGCTCGGTCACCCCACAGGGTCCCGACTTACAGCCGGGGAATGCAGTTTTGCTGCTGGTGGGACTGGGCAGAAGTGTCACCCCAGGGGGCGGATGGAAGGGGGGGGGAGGATGGAAGTGGTGGGGGAGGATGGAAGTGGTGGGGAGGACGTTGCTCCAGTGCCACCAGCTGCTGTGGGACACATCCAGCCTTGTCACTAGCAGGTAGCAGGAGGGATGGAGACAGAGAGATGTGTCAAACACCACAGAGAACTTACTACCTGAAAAGTCGCTTTTTAAATACATTTCCATACTGCACATCCATTCTTCTTTGTCCCCTCGTGTTCCACAGGCAGGCCCGTGGGCTGCCAGCACTGCTCCCTGGCATGTCCCTGCTGTCACCCCACGTGCCCTGTGACAGCCACCTGCACCTCTCACCTCTCTCTCCTGACCCCCTACCTCCCTCGACAGCCCTTCCACCAGCAGGAGTCAAGCCTCTGTGGCTCCAGTCACAGCCATTCCGTGCTGGAGGTCTTGCCTGTCTACAAGGAAACAGCTTCCTCTTACTATAGGTATGCGCAGTGCCCAGCTCAGGGTGGTCTTTACCTCAGCAGGGGCCTGCTAGATGCAGTAGTAATAAAAGTAATCTGTCCCACTACTGCACAGGAGCTCAGCAGAGCCCATGCGCCCTCAGAGCAGATACGCTGGTCAGAGCAGTCAGCCCCCAAACCTGTTCACGAGACATTACTTGTATGTACAAACTCAGCTCTGTGTTGGGGCGCATCAGACAAACCCCTACATGAGCAGAAGAGGGGCCCTCCATAGCCCTGCAGCAACTCCCTGTCAAATTTTGAGTCTGAGCTCTAAACCACAGGATTTTAAGAGGCAGGGGTTCAGCAGAGGTAAACCAGCACTTTCCCCGCCTCTGTATTCTGGTTCTAGCTTAACGCTTTCGAAAATATTCATGATGAATCAGGCCACTGGCATGGAAAGTTGTTCCCGTCTAGCACAGTTAAAAGAAGCGAAGGCGGCCATATAGCAGGTAGTGTTGGGCGAGTGATCAGTAAGCGTTGCTGCAGGAGTACGGTGAAAGCATTACAGGCTTCCAGATGTTGAACACAGTATCTGCTGTTCGTCCGATCTCGCAAGCCAAATGCTACGCTTCTGGCTGCAGAGCACCTCAGTGCATCAAACGCTGAGCTGCGCAGGTCTTTAACCGCAGAGCCAGGTCCTCAGAAGATGGACAGTGACTTCCACAGGCTGCTCACTCATCTGTAACAAATTGGCCACCAACCCACTGCTGGCTATCCAGCCTCCCAATGAAATGCACCTCTAATGTAACCGTCCCGTCCTATGCTCAGGACAGGGTCCTTCTGAGAAGAGAGGTTGTTCAAGAAGACAGTGTACGTGCTCCTCCCTTTCTGCGGTGTGCATCACTGAAGCAATGCATTTAACATCATTCTGTTGGCAGAGCGACGTGGGACCTCTCCAGCAGAGCAGTGTCTGTGCAAAATACACAGCAGTCCTTGAGCCGGGGTTGGGAGAGCCGAAGTTGAAGACAAAAGGGGTTAAGGAACCAACCTACTGCTGCCAGGTCCCATGGTGTTAGGTCCCCACAGGCTCCTGCTCTATGCTTCAAGGCATAGAAAGTTCATAGAAGCCGGGATTTTCCACAATGAGATGTTCCCCCAAAAAAAACCACTTTGGTCCTTGTCACCAGCTGCCCGTCACAATGATTTTCAGTGCATCCAGTCGGTAGCTTCATGGAGCTGTGGTGGCCCTGCTCCCACCACACTCACAGCCCTGGGCCCACGGCACTCACTCCACGACCGATTCCTGGAAGAAAACATCCCTGAAGTTGAACACAAGTACACACTGAAAATCCTGATTTCTGGCTCTGAGAGGCCTGGTTTAATAGAAATAAATAAATTAGCCCCTAACTCTATAATGCTTGTGCAAATGCAAGCACTCTGCAGATGACTCTGATGAAGCTGCTATTTGCTCCTTCAGGAAAAAGCACTTGGTGCAAGGTTTTAAAACCTGAGCAGCATGCAAATGGCAGTGAGATAGGAAGATGCAGTTCGGAACAACACCTTAAACCGCTCCTTGTCTTTTAGTGCACTTCAGCGATACAGAGTAGAAAACCCAAGGGGCAGCAAGCAGCAGATCTCACCATTTTCTGTCCCAGCAGACAGCCCAGAATAGAGGTTTACATTGAAAAGTTCACAGGAAACTACAGGTAGAGTTCGCTGAGGCAGGTAGATGAGCAGGACTCAGGGCAAGGGATTTGAGGGAGCGCAGGAAAGAAAGGGGAGGTCTGCGAGGAGGCTTGACTTGGAGGCAGATGGGAAGCAGAGAGAGAGATTTCAGTTCACAGCCAGGGAAATGCACAAATGCTACATCCATCCCAGCAATTTTCACTTGAGATCATTTCATGGTGTGTCTGTATATAGCAGCTGAAGTACCTCTGAAAGCTATAATGAAGAGGACCAGAACACAGTCCAATTTCTTGACTCACTGTTTGGGCTATAATTTTGTCAGTCTTGCCTCAGCTCAGTGTTCTCGGTGCTTTTAAGCAAAAATGGTTCGGATGTTTTTAGCTTCATTGCTCTTTTAAGGAAACATGGCTCGCGCAATCATACCATCTCTCTGGCCCTGCGCAAAGTAAAGTGTTAGAGCCCAGTGACCCAAGCCTGACAGAGAGAGTAGCAGCAAACCTAAACAGGGTGACATTACTCCAAGCCCCACGTGAACTAGCAGCAGGGGGAGGAAAAAGGCAGCAGAAGAGGCTCTGCTGCTGCCTGGTCTACCCGGTGCTGCTGTGCTTGCATGGGACAACTCTTCTGCTCAGCCAGGCAGTAAGAGGAGCAGATGGGGTTAGGGCAGTGGGAGGAAGGCAGAAGTCTCAAACCCCCGGGAGGGCAGATGCTACTCGTCCCGCTGCTCCTGGAACAGTGGAAATGGGATCTCCTGTTGTCTGCCTTAGAAACTAAATCTCCTGGAGCATTCTTGCTCTACTTATGGGTCACTCTGGCTCAGGGCTAGAAAATTAAAATTAGGCAGAGGCAACACTTCTTGCACGAGGCATGAGTGTTTGGTGGGTACTGTGGGACACTCAGGCATCTTGGCCAGTGTTGATTTGGACACTCCAAGTCCATGTAGGAGGCACAGTATCTCCCCGCATCCTCCCCAGTGACATGGATGTCTGCCAGTCGGTCACACTGCAGTCTGGAAAGGGGAGGTGGCAAGAGCTGCTTCCCAGTGAAAACACCCGGTGGGGTGGCAGCATGGCATTCTAGGTGGACACTGGAGCCGTTGCAGAGACCAGTCTGTGACGGGAGGGAGCCACAAACACCCCTTTCAACTCACCTGCATGCACGCACACATGTGTGCACGCAGCCTCTGATCTCAAACAGGAAAAGAGGATTAAAAATTCCTCCTAGCTGTCAGGCGAGAGTATTGCTGTGACCGGCAGTGAGAGGTCAGAAAATCAGCACAAACACCCCAGTGCCATGGGAGCCAGACAGACAGCTTTGAGAAGGAATCCCAGGTGTAGGACAGAAAGCATCGGTGCTGTTACTGGTAATGCCAAGACACCCCAAAGAAGCCCTTTAGAATGGAGGAGGTGCGAGGGAAGAAGAGGGGCACAGACACCGCAGAAAAAGCTGCTGCTGCGGCCACCCTTTGCTGCGGAGGGATCCTGTTTGCTGAGGATCCTCAGGCTGAGGCGAAGGGGAGGAATGGGAGGAGGAAGGACACTGACTTGAGGAGTGAATGTAGCTTTGGCATTTAGGTTTGGCTCCTAGGACCCCTCCGCCAGTACAAACTGAGCAACTGTTCCCATAACACGTCCTGCCTCCAGCGGGGCGCTGCTCCCTGCCAGCGATGGGGAGCCGTCCCGTGCAGAAGGGGCAGTCACGCTACTCGAGGAAAACCCACACGCCTCTCCCTGTCCCCAGACGCGGCTGCGACAGGCACTTAGCAATAACCAGCCTTTCTGAGATTTAGGGCCGCTTCGACGCATGACTTGGCAGCCCCAGCTGCTGAGAGGCTGCGCCTCGCGAGAGGGCACGGCGAGAGCCCCAGCAGCATAGTCCATCACAGACCAGACAGGTTCATTTTCCGAGGCGGGAAGGAGGGACAGAGGACAGGACAGCCCTGCAGCTCCACAGCTTCTTTGCATGAAAATGGGAACCAGTTTCCCTGAAGAACAGAACCGTACTTCAGAACACTGACGCCCTTTTTCTCGCATATGCATCGCGCCTCCAGCATTTTTCCTCCTGGGACCGCTCCCCCCAGGTGAGCCCTCTGGGGTCCCTGCGCACAGCGCAGCGTGAAGCCTGTTGGGAGGCACCAGGAGGTGAGGTACAGCAGCATGGTCCCCTGGCCCCCTCCACAGCCCTTCCTCTGTCAGGCGCCCCTGTAGAAGTCACCCTCCTCATTTTTAAAAGCTTATTCTCCTCTCCTCTTCTCTCTTCTCCAAGAGCAGCACCAATCACCTGAGACTGGATGCAGAAGAAAACTAACCGCAGCAGGATCCGTCCTTTCATGGACACGCTGCAAAACACATGTTCTAACACAACCAGCATTTGATTAAAGGAAAATAGGATCGAACCAGTAGTTTTAGAGAGGGGTTTGACAGGATGCTGGCTTTATCCCATGAGCCTGCTTTACGGGATGCAGAGCCTAAAGTCCCAGTTCTACGTTACAGATAGACCTCCTCTGCCTCAGATTACACCTTAGGGGATGCAGAAGAAGGACTTGGACCTGAAAGTCCCAGCCTAATACCTAACCACCAGATGAGAAAGAAAGTTGTTATGCTACCACCTACCCCTGTAGTAATATTATTTTGCTGTATAAAATCCGCTGCGGATGCAATTTACATGACAAACATTCCCTGTGGGCTAAGCTCACATCGCTGTATGCTGTGCAGGTTTGGGATGCTCCACTTCTTTCCAGACTGCTGGAAGAGGGAACAGGGAAGGTAAAGGCTGAGCAGAAGGGAATCAATATTGGCAGGATGTGTATCTCCTGTGAATCTTATTTGATATGAGCTGTGGTAGCTTCCTCCCATTTCTCCAAAGACTCTGTACTGGTTCTGCAAGCTGCTGTGCATATATTATCCTGAAGCTGCTTGAGTTCCTTTTTGGTCACTGCTGCAAAAACTAGTAAGTTTTGTAAAGAATTTAAAGTGACCGAGGCTGAATAGACATATCCTGCTTAGATGGTATGGTTATGAACTTAAGTCTCATCAGACGTTTGCAGGCTGTGCCAGCCAGGAAAGCTCTGTTTACTTTACATCCAGAGGGCAAGGTTATTTTCATGGCAGCATAGGATAAATCAGGTCGGGAAGGGTCCCCCGGAGGTGTGTAGTCCAGTACCCTGCTCCAAACAGGGTCAACCATGAGGTCAGATTAGGGCTTTTTCCAGTCAGGTCTTGAAAATCTCTGTGGACGCAGAGTATTTTCACAATACTTATTGTCAGGGCGGCATCCTGGCTTGCAGGGTGAGTGATGGAAGGTTTATTCCACCTGAGTGGCACGCGTTAAACACTGCACCTCAAACACTGGCTGCAGTGACAGCAACCGTGGTGTGAAAGCACAGCAAACAACATTTGCAAACAATCTTTTAAGCCGCAGGCCCGGAGGGGACCAGCAACCCAGCCGGAGATGGCAAGGGGGAGAGTGAGGCGCTTGGGAAGGAGCAGTAGTAAGGAAGGACAAATAGGTGGGGTGAAGCCACTGGAGTTTTGGGAACTGGACAGGAGGATAGGATGCTGAGACTGCGGCTAGAAGGCAAAGGAAGAAACACGAGCACAGGCAGCAGAAAGAGACACAAGGGAACAAGGAGTGCACAAACACTCACTGGACAGACTTAGCACGGGGAAACTTTGGGACTGATAGGCAAGGAGGTGGGGGAAAATTAAGAGGGAACACTGAGGCTCATCCAAGTTATCTGAAATCTTTACCAAAGAGCTTTGGAGATGTGTAAGACTGAAAAGAAGAATTAGGGGAGATGGTGTTGGAGGTGGGGGAATCCAGAGGGAATGGACCAGGTTTGGGAACAATGGTGTCTCTCAACTTTCTGTACATGGAGGCAGAAAGCCTATAATGGAGCCAGAGATGCAGGAGTCCGAGCAGTCCTTTGCTGTGAGCATACCCCTGTGAAACCTGCTGGCACATCCTACATTTGGAGGTTCCCACAACTCCCTACTGACCTGTTTCTCTGCCATGCTCCAGTGACACCATCTTGTCACAGCCAAGGGCTGCAACTTGTCCAGTGTTTAACTGGGGCCAGTATATGCCACATACTTGATTTTGGAGTAGGAAGAAGGAGAAGAGTTTATGAGAGAGGCATTGCACTAAGTACTACATTAAAGAAGTTGTAATGCTAAAAAAAATCACTTCAAATATCACAATTGAGATTGCCTATGCAATTTTAATTCAGCCTTGCCTCTGCATGTGGTACAATCTAATCTAAATTAAACGATCACATGGATTATTATCTTGCTCCACAAGACCTCTGCTGCAGAGCAAGCACAAGAAAGTCATTAAGTCCCTACCCCAAAGAGCTTCCAGTATCAGGAAAACCATACAAGGGGCATGAAGGGACCCACCCTGGGAAGGAGGTGAGGAGGGAGCACCGGTGAGCATGAGTTTAAATAGAGCAGCAACATTCACAACTAGATTTTTTTTTTTCCTCAAGTCAGAGTAATATTAAGAAAAGAGATAAAAATAATTAAAGCTAGAAACAATTTCACAAAGCTTCTACTGTCCATCTGTCTCATTAATCGGAGCAGGTTGATGGGGGCAGGTTGCCACACTCAAGACCAAAAGAGAGTAAAGGGCTGGGGCATTCGCAACAGGCACTTCTGGGGTGGGCGGTAACATGGATTAAGGGGTGAGGAAGCCCCTGGGAGAGACAGCACCAGGGGCTCCACCAACACACGAGGCAAAGCGACGTGGAAGGTTTCAGTGCTGGAAGATGAAGATGTGAATCAGAACAATGGTGGTTTTTGGGGAAAAGCACTGGATTCCCCCTTCTGAATTCCCCCTACCTCAGAGGCTGGGGACAGGTGCAAGGTAATGTCTCGTTATCGATCCATGGGTAGCCGTTACATCAAACAGATGACATCAATAAAGTGTATTGCAATAGTGCCTTGTGGTCCCAGCATCCTAGAGCCGATACGAACACCTTGCTGGCCACAGTCCTTTGGGAATTGCCTACAAACAAAGTGCATTTAAAAAAAAAAAGCATGCTAAAATGAAGCTAAAATGCCTCCAGCTCTTTGCAGCTCTCCAGCCCCACTGCGAGGAGCCGTGCTTACCGGCCATTCACACCCAGCCCGCAACTCCCACAGCCCTTGCTAGACAGAACAAGCATCACGGGGTGTGCTTTTCCCTCCAGTTTTAATCACACGAGTGTGGGTGTGTTGGACTCTTTCCAAGCTCACAGCTAAAAAGCCTCTGCTGGGGATGGGTGGGAGGGCTTCCCCCCCCGCCTCGGCTGCTCCAGGCGCAGTTAGCAAATGCATTTCCCCAGAGGTGAGCAGTGTAGGATGGACGACAGCAGAAGGTCAACTGTATGCGTATAATATAAGCATGGTAAATGTAGTCTGTGTCACACCGTTTTGGAGCTCCCAAGGGGGCAAGGGGGGCTGTAGAGCCCTTCATGGGTCATTTGGTCTATAGCTTGACAGCTATATCCTCCACCAAGGACACCTGCGAATGTGTCACCTGTAGCAACTAGGCAGTGACTCATCACGCTCATCCAGTACCATCCACTGACCTGCCTCGGGGTAGTCACGGCCTTGGTTAAAGGCGTTGGCGCTGATCAGTCCCCATGAAGTCCTGTATGGGCACGTCCACCATCCCCAGACATGCTAACGCCGGTACTCTCACACCCCTCACACGTCGTGGGTGCGAGCATTCTCTACAGCCCTTCTCCCTCTTACCACCCTTGCCCACAAAGAGAATAGCTTGGATAGCTGCAATCAGGAGAGACGAGCCAGGCAGCCAGAGTCCTGAGGCACGCTTGTTAAGTTAACTAATTTCTTAAAAATAAATAAATAAAGTCTGCTCTCCGTAGTATCTCCTTCTTGCCCACCTACAAGTTGGCCCATGGCCACCCTGACCAGCGGGTGCATAAAGGGGAAGAGCACTTTTCCCTCCTCCCTGCTGGGGCCACAGTGCCGCTCCTGCAACTCTTTCATGACAGGGAAGGGAAACCTCAGCCCTGCAGCTGGGCTTTCTGCACCCTTGTGACAACCCACAGCGAGCCCCACTTGCTGTGCCAGAGTGGATGGTGGGGACGGCCCAAACCTGGGAGAGAGAAGGCCCACCAGGATCATCCGTATGCCACAGAGCCCTCCCAGGCGCCACAGTCCAAGGATAACAGGCCTCAGAGACCTCGTCTTAGACCACAAGGGAAGTCACACCTCTGAGACAGTGGTTGTAGTCATGCTTTGGCCATGGTAGATGTGGTGTGCTGCGCCTACAGGCAGTGGTCCCAGGAGAAGGGCACTTCCCCAACACCACTCTCCTTCCTGGCTTCCTCCCTGGTTACCCAGCACTCTTCCATCTCAGGTTAAAGGTAGTTTATTTAAAGATATTTTCATTCTCTTCCTTTTTAAAATCATCTCTACTTAGATATTTTTTTCTTTTCTTTTTTTTTGAAACTAACGATTTTTTAAGTGTGAACTTTGTCTCCCAAGCCGCAGGCTCGCGGCATCTCCTGGAGGAGAGATGCTCCGGCCGAGGCATCTTCCCACGCTCCGCCACAGCGCGGGCGCTTCAGGGCCAAGTGCAGGGCCCAGATTTGGGGTTCCCAACTCTCTACTTCGCCTCCCGGGCAGAAGCGCGTCGCTCCCTCAGCAAAGCACCCCGCACCCCACCCCCTTGCTGCACCCCTTGGCTCCAAAATTCGCCGAGACCGCCCTCCGCCGGGTCCCTTTGGGAGAGGGGCAACCTCTCGGGCACTTGAAGCCGGGAGGGGGAGCGCAGCCCCCGGCCCGGCTGCCTCCTCCCCGGGCACGGCGGGGTCCCGGCCCGCCGCCGCCGGCGGGGCAGGGGCGGGCGGGGAGGAGGCGGCCATCCCGGCTCCGCCCCGCGGCTCCGCGCCGGGAGGGCGGCGGGAGGGAGAGGGTCGGACCGGGAGGCGGCGGGACCGGCACCGGCACCGGCACCGGCACCGAACCCTGCTCGGCGGCGGCGGTGCCACGGCCCGGCGGGCCGGGGGTAAGTCCTAATTGCTGACACACACCCTCCTCCCCGCTCCCCTCCCGCCCGGTGCCGGCGGTCCCCTTCCCCGCAGCCCACCCCTCCCAACCCCCCCCGGGTTTCCCCAGCCTCCCTCGCCACCCGCGGCATCGCCGGGGCTCACGGCAGCCCCGGGCCGGGGGGCACGGCGGGAGCCGCGGAGCTGCCGCTGCCCGTCGGGTGCGGGAGCGGCGGGCGCGGAGCAGCACCCGCACCCGGAGCCGGACCCAAAACCCCGGCCGCGGCTGGACCCTGCGCTCGGACCCCGCCGCCCTCCCCCGCACCCTGTACCCCACGCCTGAACCCGCGCCCGGACCCTGCCGTGCGGACCGGGACCTGCAGCCGGACCCCTGCGAGGCTGACACCTACGGGAGGAGCATCCCCCCCACCCTTTCCCCTGCGACCGCTCGTCCCCACGGCAGCGACCCTTGTCCCTGCCGCCGCTCCCTGACCGGCTGCACCGGGCGGTGGGTATCCCGGTACCCTGGTGCCCTGTCCCGGTGTGCCTGTACCTGTGTCCCGCCACCCCCGTATGCGGGTGTCCCGGTACCCCTGGCACATCAGTATCCCGGTACCCCTGGCACACCCGTATCCCGGTACCCCTGGCACATCTGTATCCTGGTACCCCTGGCACATCCCTATCCCAGTACCCTGGCACATCTGTATCCTGGTACCCTGGCACATCTGTATCCCAGTACTCTGGCACATCCCTATCCCAGTACCCCTGGCACATCCCTATCCCAGTACCCCTGGCACATCCCTGTCCGGGTAGCCCTGGCACATCCGTATCCCGGTCCCTTGGTACTCGCCTGGTTTGGCAGCGCCCTGGCCGCGGGCAGAGCGAGCAGGGCCAGGGGGTGTGTGGGGCAGTCCAGGGCTGGGGGGTCTGGCAGGGCTGGGGGTGGGGAGCTGGGAAGGATGCCGGTAGGGAAGACTGGCCTCGGGGTGACAGTCGAAAATAGTGCTTTAGGATGTAAGGGGCAGGAGACAAGGCAGAAAACCCACAGGCAGACGGTGTGATGTGGTGCCTTAAGTCTTTTTGTTATATTGTACGTGCTGTTTTATTCACTCCTGGTCGTAGCTTTGCTTATCAGCTAGGCAGCAGCTTAATGTAGTTTTTATCCAACGCTACAGAGCTAGCCTTTCTTGGCCCCAGACAATACAGGTTTCCCAGAGCGGGAGCTGTGTCGGTGCGAGGGACACTGCAAAACGAGTCCTGTCTTCGGGTGGCTGCAGCTGAACTGTTTTATGAACAAACAGTCCTGGACTCGGCAGCAGCGCTCACGCTACGGGAAATCCTTCAGATCCAGTGGAAGGCTTAACTTCTTTGTCAGGGGCAGGCGGAAGAAAGATAGAGAAGGAGAGACAAGCATAGGCACTCTCAAACAAAACACATGCCATAAGAGATTGTTTCACCCCTGTCCTGAGGGATCTGTGTTCACGGGGCAGAGCGGAGTTGAGTTTCCATCGTCTCGGTCAACCTTTGTCCTCCCTCAACTACAAACCAACAGAAGCAAGTGACACCAGTTTTAAGGATGAATATATGCCAAGGGGCTGGAGAAATTTGTACCTATTGCACAGCTGCTCTTCCAGGAGTGCGTGCACCACAGATGCTGCTGTTCAAGGGGTGAGGTGGAACAAAAAGTAATACTTATACCATTGGCATTGCAACATTTTGTCCTTGCCTTTTGTACCTGTCACACCGATGATGAGTTCAGCGATGGGAGCACTAGCAAAGAAAGAAAAAAATCGGATACAGGCGACTAAATGTCACAGAACAACCCTGGGACAGCAGCCTTCATATACCTGGAAAAAATTGTCCCGCTTCTAAATCAAGAAAGGGTAGGTTCCTGAGCACAATCACGAATCCATTGTAAGAAAAAGAACTGCAGAGTACGCTGCAAGCATCCTTCCATTATTTCATCCCAAATGACAAGTTGATTTGCTCTTCAGCACAGGAAGCGGATCTTCTGGCCGGGCATGGAAAACGCAGAGCACAATATGGATGAAATGGGGGCAGCGCTGACAGTCAAGCTTTGGCAAGGCAGGCAGGGCTGAAGCAGAGTGTTATTTGAACAAAAGGCCTGGGACAAAAACAGGTTGCAGGAAAAGAGTAATTCAGTAGGCGGTGCTTACTGCCAGGCAGCAAAGGTTCAAGAGGCTACTTGAGCACTGCAGGTACGGTTTCTCTGCCAGGCTGACGAGCACTCGACTGTGTGAAGTTATTGAAGATGTTTTTTGATGAGGGAAAGGGGAGGGTGCTTCCCAGAAGAAAAGACACTAGGTCCAAGCTAGGTGATCTTAAAGGTCTTTTCCAAGCTAAAGGATTCTATGATTCTATTCAAAGCTCCTGGCCAAGCCTTAGTTTGGGTAACTGCGTTGGGTTGTCCTCAGCGCTACAAATTGTTGTCTTTCAGACTGCGCTTTTGCCTGGCTGACTTGTACCGCGGTGTGGCTTGGGTGCATCTTAAAACCATCGCTGCCTTCCATACAGCTACGCTGGTTGGTAAGTGCACCTTTCAAATGCACACGGGAGGTGAAATCTTTGAAATCGTGCATTCTTCTCTTAGCTTAGTTTCAGTGAAAAACCAAGCAAGACTTTAAGCAAAGCTCTGCCTATACATGACAAGAAAAAAGACCTATATCATTGGCTTGAAGGTATGAAAAAGTCATACACCATCCACAAAAGGTACTGTTCTCCAGACTTATTGTATAGCCCTGATTTTCAGTCATCTCTTTCTCTTTGCAGCGGCATGCTCATGGCACTCTTCACAAGAACCAGCAGTCATCCTAACACCACCGACCCCGTTCCCTGTGGGGCAGACAACACTACAGAGCCTGACCTGCCACACTCACATGCCTACTATGCCCTCTGCTACTGCATCTTGATTTTGGCCATCATCTTTGGGAACGTGCTGGTCTGCTTAGCTGTGCTGAGGGAACGCACCTTGCAAACCACAACAAACTACCTTGTGGTGAGCCTGGCGGTGGCGGACTTGCTGGTTGCTACTTTGGTGATGCCATGGGTGGTGTACCTGGAGGTGAGTACGTCTTAGGAAAGATTAGCAGAATTTAACGACAGTACGAGTTCACCACCTTTAGTCCACGCTCTCAGGGTAGGCCAGACGAAGTCCATTTGCTTTTAAACCTCACAGCTAGCTCTGGGGCACTTGTGGGGTGGGTGGCAGCCCACAACGTCACAGAGGTGGCCCTCGTAGACTGGACACATGCTGGACAAACGCACCACAGCCCCACCCATCGGCAGATACCCTCAGCCTTGCTCTTCCTGGCACAAAACAGCCTCTTTGAGCTTGAGTGGCAGCTGGGCTACAGCCAGTAATGTAGATTGTGGGTTCTCATGTGCTACACCACTTTCATCTGAGCATCCTTGAAGCTGACTCCAACCGCCAGAAGGGTTGCCAGTGAGCACCATGATGATTCAGGAATGGCGGGGGAGGCAATAGGGTGGATATTTCTTATAGGAACTCATCTTAGAGCCCAGATCAATCCCGACTCCTGCTGGCGAGAAAACAAGTAAGGGCAGTCAAATCCTTGTCTCCTGCAGAATTTAAGTGCCTTAATGTCCATGATGTTAGGTCAGCTCCAAGCTACATTCCCCAAGCAGGCTGACAAAGAGATGAAGGTGAAGAACACGCTCCAAAATCTCTTTTAAGTCATGTGAGCATTTTCATAATAACTTCAAAGGACTCATCAAGCCCTTGGGGGCTTCTTCTCCATCTCCTTGATCTTTGCATATTGGCCGGTGTAAAAATGTGCTGTCATGACCGTGCACACAGTATGGACAACACCATCAGATATAGGGCAGCAAAGATGGAAACCAAATTCCTCCACACTACGGTAAAGTCCTGAATTGCTGAAGCCAGTCCTGGGGCAAATATTTTTACTAAACTAAATACATGAAGGTATGCTACAGCTGACATTTTTATCTGTTCTCTTCAGCATTTTTACACTAATTCACAAAAATTGGTAGGTCTAGAAAAATTACAGTGAACATCTATCATCCGTAAGCTTTCAGCTGAGCCCTAGTACCCTGTTCTTATGCTAAGAGAGACAGAATAAGCCTCTGAGCCATGATCTCGCTGAAGCCTCATGCTCTTTCTGTAGGGGGCAAGCCGGGATCAGGCTGAAGGGGAGGGTAAATATTCTGTTGGCAGCTGCCCACCTTTGGCTGACCTCTTTCCCGCAAAACAAAGCCGAAGCAGAGAGAGATTTTGACTTGTGCATATGGACTGCGCAGTGCGTGAGCAGAAAAGTAGGACAAGACAGGACACCACCAGCAAATGCCAGACCTGCTATGTGGGTAGAAGGAGATTTGATCAAGTACCAGGGGACCGGCAGTGGCCTACAGCCCTCCTCTGCCACTGGGGTGTGTTGAACAGGCAACACAGCTCTAAGTTTTGGCACCCAGCCTAGGCATTTCCCTTGTGTTAACCCAAGACATTCCCCCAACCTGTGCCCACTGCAGTCACAGCAAGGCTACAATTAAGAGAAATTAAGGGTTTGCTCTGCATATAAGCATTATTAATAAGGGCATTGCTGGTTAATTATTTATGTATAGCATCACTGTAGACAGAAAGAACAAAGAGAGCACCGTGATACTGCGTGAGTGATCATGTTCCTAATGAAGTCTGTAGCAACATTTAGACTCATCTATGTGGAGTGGTCCTGGAGCTGGCCTGCAGGATGTCTACAGCTCAGTTGTGTTACATTGAATGATTTAAAAGCAAGGAGTAAGTGGGACATACACGCCATCCCAGGAAGATAGGATTAGACTCTGCAATTTGATTGCAACTAGAAATATTATTAAAAGTCAAATTTTATTTCAGACTGCTTATACAGGAATATTCTATCACCGCAAGCATATCCCAATCTTTAATGAAATCACAATGTGCTTTGCATTAGAAAAGACTTACCACTTCTTGTCACTGTGGAGATGGTGGAACTGAGGCACATCGGTGAAGCAGCCTCTGCCCCCATGTAGTACTGTGGTCACAATTTGTGAGGACCACAGTAGATCCATTCCCTAGTTGTGTTTGTAGACCAATTCAAGATTCATTTCAATCTCTGCAACTTGGAGAATCAAAGTAGCTGACCCAGGAGTCACCCAAACAACAGGGACAAGAACCCACACCCATCCCAAACCCAACCTACCACTCCCAGCATTGCACAGTATCTCCTAGAGAACTAGGCTGTAGGACTCCAATAAGATTAAGATTTAAAAAACAACCCAAAAAGCTCCAAAGTCATTTAGATATTTGCTGCTGTTTATGGATCAACGATGCTACCAATGAAGCGGACACAGCATCATGCTTCAGTACACGATGGGCCTGGAAATTGCCGAGAAATCATTCAGTCCCCAAAACTGTGTACAATACCTATTTATCTACTGAATGTTTGCCAAACTAGACATCTGATACCTAGCCATTATTTATGGAGAAGCTAAAGGTGGATGAATACCTCAGATTTAAATGTCACTTATGAAGTTGGTGCTTTGCACTCAATTTTTAGAGCCATCTGTGGCCTGGACCTTCTCCATGAAATTTGTCATTTTATCAGTCATGCAGACTAAAACTGTCTCTTTCTGAGAAGTCTTTTGGGAAGGCTGTGACAGAGCAACAATAGGAACATTTTATAACCTCAAAATCCTTATCTCCACTTAAAGTTTCTGGCACAAAAATGCTACTCAGCACTGTGTCTAGCAATCTTCTGGGGTCAACGGGCAAGTCTAATATACCAGCTCTGCTACCCCAGTTCTTTACTGATCTCTGATGCCGTGGCTGGCATGACTACTGAAGCTCACCAAGGTTTCTAAGACAGTGGCATTAGGGTATCCTGCCCACCAGAGTTTGGTGGCATTAAGTACCATCATGCCGTATAGTCATTGTATAAATGGAGGATGACATGTAGCAACATGGCCTGGAGCTTCCTTCTCAGTCTTCTCACAACATCCAGTTCTATCTCCAAAGAGAAAAAAGCTTCAGAAGATGATTGTCACTGAGGTCCTGTCTGCTGCTCTGTTCAGAGTGTGTGAGAGGAATGCTGTCTTCTCTTCCGTGGCTCTCACACGGGAGCAGCGAGACCTACAGCTGCCCTTTGAGCTCAAGGAGCTCGCCAGACAACCATCAGAGGGAAGACAGACAACTGCATTACTGCAGTTTACTCAGCAGTTTACCACTTGTCAGCAGACCTGACCGCATGCGTGCTCCTAGTTACTCCCGCCGTGCAAAAACATAAGCAGTCATTTCACAGCTGCAGGGAGCTAACAGCACCCCCAAGAAGAACGCTCTTTTAAACGCAAAACACTTAAGCGAGCATGCTTAGATGCATTGATGCTTAGACACCTGTCATCACGTGATGCAACTTCGTGTTCATACTTTCCCATCCCTGTACTCCTCAACACGGCATCATCATACATGTCTGATTTACGCAGATTCTTTTGTTTATTTTTAAGGATTCAGCAGAGTGACTGATCTGCATAAGTTTATGAACGCACAATGATTTATTTGTATTTTAAACTGGAAGACTTCCTACAGGGCTGGAAAGTTAAAAATAATAATACTGCAATTTTGTGGATAAAGCAGACTGGTCATCAAGAAAGATGAGGTGAGAACCTGACCTGAATATATAGGGAGCTTTAGCATTGTCTTTGACAGAGCCAGGATTTCATCCCGGACTCTATTCCCACTTCTACCGCGCACGCACTGAGTGGTAATGAGAGATTGTATCAGCTCATCTCTCTCTGTGGTTTGCTCTCATCAGCTGTAAGAGAATAATATTTGACCATCCACCTCACCCAGGCAGTTGTGAGGACTCATTCAATTAATACCTGTGATATGCTTTGAGATTCCTGGACAAAAGGCGCCAGAGGGATAAAGAACAGGTACCCTGCCAGCACACGAAAACCAGAAATGCGCACTGGCAAGTTCTAGCTGCTGTAGCAAAGACGAGCAGAACAGAGCAATAAAAGGAAGAGCAGAAATAGACTTTTCAAAATTATGAACAAGGCCTATAATAAAAAGGCTCATCTTCATTGTTAAATTCTGGAATAAATTCTGGGTTCGCATACCCCACAGGTAAATATTAACTACTTCACCGACTTCAGCAGAGCTACTCCCCATTTTAGAAGTTGTGGCTGGTGGAAGCGAGGATGGGTTTTAAGCCCAAACGTTTTGATCTGTGAAGCATCCTCTTAATACAAGCTACAGCTTATAATGCAGGCGGTGTGATCTGAATGCATCATCCTGAGAGGGTTCACTCCAGAGCCATTCCCACCACCACCTTCTTCAGTTTTAATGGTTCAGTTTAATTCTTGGGCTTAGCATTTGAATGTGGTCAGGACCTTGGAAACTCCCTCACTTAAGTGCTTGCACATCTACTGGGCTAGTGGCATCTGGCTTTCATGCGAACACCTGGCACCAGCTCCTGGTGAAATATTCTTCAGACTCCACAGACACTGCATTGCGTTTTGCCTCAGACTACAGAAACACCCCTTACTGGGTGCCTCTGCAAAGGCTTCCAGCATTTATGTTTTGGGTTTTTTTAATATTTTGAGGTGGTCAAGCAGCTCTCAAAATCTGCAACTAAAGCAAAAATGCTATGGGGTTTCTTTGAAAACCGAACCTGCCTATTAAGGTCTCTTTCAGAGGGACAGCCTTCCGTTTGCATGTCTTGTAGCTCACCTAGTTGTGCAGAATAGCTCTAAGGGTATGGTTTGGTTTTTTTTTTCCTTTGCTTGTTTTTTTTTTTAAAAGAAAACGAACCCCACAAGTGTCAGAGCTGAGGATGAAAGCACAGTCCCCTACCGCATTTTGCAAGCCAATTCCCACTTCTCATCTCTGCATTCAGGGGGTCTAATGGAAGACTGCCTCATTCAGTACCTGACTTCTGACACGTAGCAGCCGGGTCCAGCAGAGAACACCCTAAAGACACAGGTCACCTCAGCGAGTTTCTGTGCCCACGTGCGGGAATGCTGGCACAATCAAAACCATTTCAGTTTCTCAGGATTATTCTTAAACAATTCTGAAAACAACTTGCACAGAGTGAATTCTGTATTAATAGACGTGCTTCTCACTGCAGGGAGCTGCATCCTTCCTAGGAATCGACACTTGCTGTGGGGTTGACCTACTGCCTTAGAAGCCAAGCTTACTTGTGCCATCCTCTCCAGTCTGATCTGGGATGGGTATTTTTGAGTGGGTCTTGAAAACCTCCAAGGATGGAACCTGCACAGACTCACCAAGCAACTGGCTACACTGCCTCACTGTCCTCATGGTCAGAAAGTTTACCTTCATAACCACTTTGCGCCTTTCTTTTTTCCACTTATGCCTGTTGCTTCTTGTCCTCCCACCAGGCCCTGCTGTGAAAAAACTCCTCCATCTTCTTAGTAACCTGGCTTCAGCTTTCTTAATAGCCTCCCACTAGGCACTAGGGGATTGCTGTTAGTGCCTTCCCCCTCACCTCCCTGCCACCTCTTCTCCAGGCTGAACAAGCCCTATTCCCTTAGCTGCTCCTCACAGGACAAATGCTCCAGCCCACAGGAACCATCTTGGTGGCTCTCTACTGGGGACACTCTCATTGATCAATGCTTTTCCTGTAGTGGGGCCACGAAACCAGATGCAGTACTCCAGATGTGGAATAAATGTAGGCAGGGAGACCAGGAACTAACGCCAGTTCCTGACGGCTTCCCAGGATCCAGCTGAACCAGCAGGATCCACAGGGTTGAAAACTAAAATCCAGGCTCTCTCCAAGCAAGGAATTTCCTCCCTCTTTCTCTCCTACCCCCCTTCTCCAACAAGTGCAGCTTTAGATTTTTTTGCTGTACTCATCCGAAGGGCTTATCTGTTGGAGGGCAGGCGGCCTCCTTGTTCCTCTCCTACAAGGAGCAGGTGCTGAGGCAGACCACCTCGCTCAGAGTCAGGCTATCATCCCAGCCCCGAGGACAGCAGTGCCACGCGGTGCTTGGAGCATATTGTTGTCAGCCGAAAAGGTCATTGTCAAGAATGTGATGGCTGGGCCAAAAAATGCATTTCTCCATCAAAAAGATTGGTCACAGCTAAGCTTTCAAGATTACACACTTTGGATTAAAAATTCAAAACAACCAGAACAAAAGCTCGACATGGTAGCAAACCAAAACCCTTTATCTAAATAGCTTGTGATTTCTCACTCAGATCTAATACTCAAAATCTGTAGCTGAGATAAGAATCCAGATAAGGTTTTAGAGAAGCCTCGGGTCTCAGGTCTCTTTTTTTATGCATAAATGCGTAGAATTTGCAGCACTTTTCCAGCTCACTGCCTGCAAGAGAACTCCAGCAGCTAAGCTGAGGAACACTTTCAGCCCTTAGATTTTCTCAGATAATCCTTAATCAAAGGGTATATACAGTGATATCAAATTTAAATCAGTGTATCATGCTAGGCCTTAAGGGAAGAGATAGCTGCTATCTATTTCTTCACCCTGCCTCCCTCTCTATAACCAAAGGATTGAAATAAAGGTGGGGGCTCCTTCTCCATGACCTGCCACTATGTTATCTGGCACACAACATAGGTCCCTCAGTTACCCTGTGCACATCGAAGTGGATGTGAACTCACTTAGCTGTTGAGCTACTTGGAGGAGAGCACCTCCTTATACCTAACTTGTCAGGACTTGGTGCAGAGCAAGGCTGACATTTTTGTGGTTGTTGGTGCAGGTGACCGGAGGAGTTTGGACTTTCAGCCGCATGTGTTGTGATATCTTCGTCACCATGGATGTAATGATGTGCACAGCCAGCATTTTGAACCTCTGTGCTATCAGCATTGACAGGTGAGAGCCAACAGCATCCAGGGGGATAGCCTGGAGATGGGGATCGGCCCCATACCCCAGTGTGGCAGGGACAGAGAAGTGAGGTTTGCATGGGTAGCATCAGTGTCTTCAGGAACATAAACCTCCCTGCAAGCCTATCACTGCCACTGCTGCTCTGCCCACCACATGCTAGAAGATGTCTGCACATAAGGGCAGAGGCACAAGCAACAAAACATCACCAGTAGGTAGTCAACCACATCTTCATGCTTTTTGAAGGCAGGAACTAGAATTGGTCACCTAATTTCCATTGAGCCTCAAAGAGGGTTTCTCCTTCTGGAAACCTGATTCATGAAGTATTAATAAACAAAATCCTATCATATACATAGGGAGGAGTGAAGGTTATTGCTGTGTAATCTTCTACCTTGCCCTGTTTTTCTGCATCTTAAAACTGAGCCTATTTTAAGCAACGCTGAGGGCTGGATGTGAAGACCTCAGCACAGGTGGTACTGTTAGGACCAAGGAGTGGGGGAAGGAAAAAACACTGCATGGTACCTTTGTAATATGTGGTTCAAGGGTAACAGTATGAAGCAGCTCTCAACGCTGGGTTGGTCCAATGTTCCTCCAAGGGAATCTTTATCCCCGTTTCATTTTGGCTCTGTCTACAAGGAGCAGCCCCCGGGCTATCCTAAAGACGAGACTCCTGTGCCTTCCAAATCCTAGCCTTGCTGAGCTGCATTCCCTGGGGCATCCCAGCAGCTGAAGGCCCTGGACCTTGTGCTAGAAGATGTCTGCACGTAAGGGCAGAGAGGCACAAGCAACAAAACATCACCAGTAGGTAGTCAACCACATCCTCATGCTTTTTGAAGGCAGGGCTGCCTGTGGGCAATCCTCTGGCTGTCAGTGAAGCCGACACCAGAGTGGGCAGCTGAGGCATAGAGCGTAGCAGGCTGTGGTTGCTCCAGAGACCACTCTTTCCCCTATAACCTTAGGGGCGTGAGAGGTGGGGGTTTCCTGGGATTTCTAGATCCACCTGGTATCCCAAACCTTGTAGCTTCACAACGCCAGCAGTTCTGCAGAGCGTTTCTCTGCAGTGCTGACAACTAACTCTGATTTCCTCTGTTCCTCCCCCCAACGCCCCGCTTACCATTTCTACAAATTGCTGATCCCATCACCTGATCTTCTCTCCTTTCCTCTTCCATTTCTTCACCACGTTCACTATCATGTTCCCTATGTGGGTTTCATTTCTCCTTTTAAAACCTGGTCCTTTTCCTCCCTCCATTCTTACCTCTCCTCTTTCTGGAGCTGGTTTGGTCCGCAGATACACTGCCGTGGTGAAACCAGTTCAGTACCAGTACAGCACTGGGCAGAGCTCCTGCAGGAGAGTCTCTCTCATGATCGTGATAGTCTGGATGCTGGCATTCGCAGTGTCGTGCCCTCTCCTCTTCGGCTTCAATACTACAGGTATGTGACGTCCCGAACAATAGCATGCAGGGAGGGGGTGGAAATGGAGCTGTCCTGTGTATGGCCAGGTCATTTAACATGGGTCCTGCAGACTTTCCAAGTTAGAGGAAATTTTACGGAACTGGAAAGCACACTATGAAGTGTGAGAAAAATCTCCGGTGCTGGAGAGCAGATGTGCTCTTGTCTATAAACTTGCCATTTGCTCAGGCAGACACTGACTATTGGTCTGAAGACAGACCTGCCTGCTTTACTGCCAAATCAATGCCCATCAGTATGTCCAGGTCTACAGATCCCCCCAAACAATCACTCTGCACACACAGAGCAAATCTCCAGACTGAAGCACATCCAACACACGCACACACACACACATCAGACTTACTGCATCTTGCCAGTATCAACAGGCCTAGACACACAGTTTTAAGTCTGATATAGGACACATTTCTGAACAGCGAGGATTGCATACTGGCACTGCTTGTGATAAACCTCCTTCCCATCCCACTGGCTATCTGCTTCCTCACCTAATCCCTTGAGGAAAGCAAACAATTTAGCCTCCTTCTTGGAAGCAGGTTGGCCTTTCTCCTTCCCCTCACCTAGGGCAGCTCATTCTCCCTGGAGGCAGAGGGGCACAGGAGCCTTCCTCCCCCCTGAGCCACAGGCAGAAGTCCTCTGCTCCCCATCCATCCTCCGTGCAGTGCTTGAGGTGAGAAGGGGACAGGGGTTAGGAAGTGCTGCTGCCCCCCACTGCTTAGTCCAGACAGATGGGGGTGAAGACACACCTCTGCATCTAGACAGCTCAGAGGCTGTCAGAGGAATAGGAGAAAGGACGAAGGGAGAAAGGATCCTCTGAGAAAGGATGGGAATAGACATGAGAGAAGAGGGCAGAGCTGCTGGCCAGAAAAGCAGGCAGATGCATGCTGGGTCATGCTAGGTGGCCCTAGGTAGAGTCCATTTTAAGCATCGGTTAAGTGAGTGGGTAGGCCACAGTATAGTTTACAACAACAGAGGTAGGAGATACTTGCAATCCCTAGACTGCCTTTGTTCCCCGGCCATATTTACACTTGCTTTGCCAACGCACCAGAGCCTCCTCGTACTAATCCGAATCAGCTCAGCCGCTCCTCTCTCTCTCTCTTTCTCTCTTCTCCTCCCCAGGGGATCCCAGTGTCTGTTCCATATCCAACCCTAGTTTCATCATCTACTCCTCTTTGGTGTCCTTCTACCTCCCCTTCATGGTGACCCTGCTGCTCTATGTCCGGATTTACCTCGTGCTAAGACAAAGGCAAAAGAAGCGAACCCTCACCCGGCAGGGCAGCCACAGCGCCAGCACCAAACCGTGTTATGCACACAAAGTAAGATCCACATGAACGCAGTAGGAGCTGTCAAAAAGTACAGGGCATGCATCATCTCTTCGCCTCAAAGGGTCAAAGCACAGAACAGAAAGCATAAGAAGGGACATGGCATGTTTTCATCCCATCCCTCACTCATACACCATGATATTCAAGATGCAGAGGCTCCAATTAAATCCCTTTCAGCCCTCTAGAAAGAGGATACCCCTCATGCATCTCTGCCCTCTAGAACCAGGCAACTAGAAAAGAGCACAGCCTATTTCAATATTTCTTCAGAGCAGGGCTTTCTCAGCCATGCAGAAGCCCGGCTAATTTCTTCATTTATTGATTTTAATGTCTTCATTTATTGATTTTTTCCTCTAGGAGGCTTCATTCCCAGGGTTTCACAGACCTTAACCTAGATTAGTAAAAAAAAAAAAAAAACCAGCTCTTCATCTGACAGACTTAAGAGGTCAAAATGCTCATGGTGCACAGAGCATTTGTTCCACTGACCTTTCTAGATGAAATATCTGCAACCATGGGAACCAGCACAATGGTTTGAAAGGGATTGCCTGATCATGCATATCTGCTTGTTGTACCCATTTTCTCACAGTGAAGCTACACTAAAAAAGGTTGCGGATGTTAAGGGGAGCAGGGCCAACACTAAAATGCAAGTGAAAGGTTAGCAGAGCAGATGTTTCAGCTCTTCTTGTTCTCATGCTTCTCCTTGGTGGGATGGAGGCAGAGAGTTGTCCGGTGCTGGTTCACCCCTCTGATAAGCCAAGATCAGTTCAGAGGATATGGTGCAAACCTAAGAAGCAAGTGGGGCTAAGGATGACTCCTACAACTTTTCTCATCATCCTTTAACCCAATGAATGATTTGGATGGTTCCCAGCTCCTCTGTGGCATCCTCTCTTGCAGGAACACGTGGAGAGAAAAGCTTTGCCAAACAGATGCCAAGGCACCTTTTCCCCCTGTCTCCCACTCAAATGCTCAGGCCAGGACATGTCTACCAAAAGGAAGCTGCTGACTGTCTTCAGCCTGCAGCGGTACTGCAGCTTCTGCCACGAGGCATCCCTCACCAAGACGCCAGGGACTACACAACACAGCAGGCTGGAAGAGAAGAGAAACAGTACGAAGCCAGGACTGGAGGTACGGAGGCTCAGCGATGGCAAAACCATCAGCTCTTTGAAGCTAGCGCACCAGCAGCCCCGGCTGATCCAGCTTCGGGAGAGGAAGGCTACACAGATGCTAGCTATTGTCCTGGGTGAGTGAGAGCCGCTCTGTCTAGTGGGGTGGAAGGGCTGATGGTTTGGGACTTGCAAGAGCAAGGAACCTCCTAATACAGTACTGAGATTAAAAAAAAACGCAAGCCAGGCCCAGACTTCGGCTGTCACTGATCCACACACTCAGAAGAGACAATGGTGGGACATTTAGGGATCTAAGGTAATGTTCTCAGATGTTGAGAGCTAAGTATGTTAGTGTTTTATTTGCTATGTTTTGTTACCCTTTTGTATTAAATCAGTGGCCAATAAGCCCTGCTAGGGGAAGTAACAGCCAACACCTTTTGCTTTCTTTATTCCTGTATTATTTTGTTATTTTTATTATTATTATTAAGCTGGAACAATACTAATTTTCCATACAAGCAGCAGCTAGGAGGTCAAATTACAGAAGGGGAAGCTGAGGCAAGGAGCAGCAGAGGAACCATCTCATAGAGCTGAATAGAGAAGCCGGGAGACTGGTGCCCCAGTCACCTCCCACAGTCACCAGACGCACTGCTTCCCCTCATTAACCCAGTAGTAGCAGGGAAATAACGCAACCCTCGTCGTAACTGATTAAAGCAGCTAAGGCAGCAGTCTTTCCCTCTAAGTTGTGGCCACTTGCTTTTGTCTGTCACCAGGCCACTTCTGAAGCCCCATCCACCCATTCACATAACTGGTCCCAAGGAGCCTGAGCTCCTGCCAAGTCCCTCTGTATCAGGAATAAACGTCACCTTCAGCGTTTACCAAATGCAGACATGTGCATGGAACTAGTGAGAGGCTGGAGGGAGAGGGCACAGGTGCAGGTCCGTTTCCAAGTAGTTGCTTCTCTAAAGTCATGGATTGTTTTCTCCCTCTCTCTAAACCCAGGGACATTCATAGTCTGCTGGCTGCCCTTCTTCTTGATTCACATCCTCAACACCCACTGCCCATCCTGCCACGTGCCCCCAGGGCTTTACAGTGCCAGCACCTGGCTTGGCTACGTCAACAGCGCCCTCAACCCTATCATCTACACAACCTTCAACACCGACTTCCGCAAAGCCTTCTTCAAGATCCTCTGCTGCTGACCGTGGGGCCGGCACGGGGCTGCGTGGGCTGTGGTTTGCAGCAGCCTCCTGGGCTGGGGACAAAGTGCAGGGGCCTTTCCCTCCCTCTGCTTTACATGCTGTGGGGAGTGATGTGCTCCCCTCAGCTGTGAGTGGTGGTGGTCGGTGTGACGTGGTCATTGCCGACAGCCAGGCACCCTCTGCACGAGGGAAGAGCAGGAACGCGCCCCACCTGCACGGCTGGCTGCCCACACTGAGCCTCAACACTCCTGCTTAAGAGAGTACAAGTGCTCCTATGAGGAAAGGCTGAGACCTGGGTCTGTTAAGCCTGGAGAAGAGAAGACTGAGAAAGGATCTCATCAATGCCTATAAACACCTACAGAGCAGATGTCAAGAGGATGAGGCCAGACTCTTTTAAGTGGTGCCCAGCGACAGGACAAGGGGCACCAGGCACAAACTGGATCACAGGAAATTCTGTCTCAACATGAGGAAAAACTTCTTTACTTTGAGGGTGGCAGAGCACTGGAAGAGGCTGCCCAGAGATGTTGTGGAGTCTCCTTCTCTGGAGATCTTCAAAACCCACCTGGATGCACTCCTGTCAAACCTGCTTTGAACCTGCTTTGGCAGGGGGGTTGGACTAGATGATCTCTGAAGGTCCCTTCCAATCCTTACCATTCTGTGGTTCTGTGATGATTCCCGCTTCTGGGGAGGGAGGGGAGGAAGACACAGAGGCAAACCAGTGTTGGGCACAGCAGTGCTGAGAGGCAGAGCCGGGTGTGCCATGGAAGATCAGCCACCACTCCTGGGAGCTGCTGGGCTCGCAGAGCACACGGGACCCAAGCAGACAGTATGTCTCATCTCCCCAGCCTATGTGCTGGGAACGCATTTGCCCTCCCACTGCTGGAGCCTCAGCCCACAGACGGCACCCAGCTCACGCACAGCAGTCCTAACAAGAGGGTAGAACATCACTTCTTGGGTAAGGATCCTGATCCCTTTGATCTGGAGCCAAGAGCAAAAAATTGGCAAGGAAACTTAGAAAGGGAACACTAATGGAGAAAAGACAACATCCCTGTTGTCTCCATCAAAAGGTTTGCCCATAAAACTCAGTCAGTCTCAGTGGCTGAGAAAATTCCCCGAATGCAAATGAAACCTTCCCCCGTGCTACCAGCTCGTATTTTATTGTTTCTTGTGAGGTAGAGAGGTGGCTACCATCCCTCTGGTAGGTCAGGTTGCATGAGAAGTGCATCACTATCACAGTGTCCCCTCTCTTCCGAACCCAAGGATCAGCGATAGATTGTCCCCTACTTAACTACCACGCACCCAGTCATCTACTGGGGCAACTAAATAATGAACAAGGCCCAGGATAGCTTCAGTTATGCCTGCAATAGGTTCAAACCTGTTTTTTCAGCTGGGGCAGGTTGTATGCATCCTGTTTCAAAACTTGTTCGTGGTCTCTTTGGAACCAACCTCCATTTGTGCTCCTCTTCTCATCAGGAGCACTGCTGGAATAAGGATTTGTCCAGTCTGACTGTCCCGTCATAACTCCTGTTACAGCCTACCCCTGGGGGAGAGCTGTTTCAGTAACATCCCTCCCAGTAAGAAAGGACGTGTGCCTCGGGATCAGACCCAGGACTCTCCCTGCCAGCACACAGGGCGTCCATACATCCCAGCTTCCAGGAGCTGGCAAAACACAACCCTCCCATGGTCTCCTTTCCCAGCAGCATTTTACAAAGCCGCCTCCAGTAATTCCTGGATGCAAACACCAGACAAGCCCTGCCGTAGTGTGTAAGCTGGTCTCATGGTCTCGGCACTGGTGAGGCCCCACCTCGAGTACTGTGTTCAGTTTTGGGCCCCTCACTACAAGAAGGACATTGAGGTGTTGGAGCGTGTCCAGAGAAGGGCTACAAAGCTGGTGAGGGGTCTGGAGGACAAATCTTACGAGGAACGACTGAGGGAACTGGAGTTGTTTAGCCTGGAGAAGAGGAGGCTGAGGGGAGACCTTATCACCCTCTACAACTACCTGAAAGGAGGTTGTAGAGAGGTGGGGGCTGACCTCTTCTCCCGGGTGACAAGTGATAGGACAAGAGGAAATGGGTTTAAGTTATGTCAGGGGAGGTTTAGACTGGATATTAGGAAACATTTTTTCACTGGAAGGGTTATTAAACATTGGAATAGGCTGCCCAGGGAGGTGGTGGATTCACCATCTCTGGAGGTGTTTAAAAAAAGGGTAGATACGGTACTTAGGGACATTGTTTAGAAGTGGGTTTTGTCAGGTTAGGTTAATGGTTGGACTTGATGATCTTAAACGTCCCTTCCAACCTCAGCAATTCTATGATTCTATGATTCTCATGTCGGGGCAGTCTAATGCTCTGCTCCTTGTACAGACAAACCTGACTGGGGACAGTCTCAACAGGTTTCTCTCACTTTTCCCCCTCACTGTACAGGACCCGAGGCCCCGGCTCTCGCTCCCCTGGCTGGGCTTAGCTGTGCTGCTAGCTGCGCTCGTTTGGCAGCTTTGGGCATAACTGTGTGTGCTGTCTCTGTTCTCTCCCACACCACAGCTCCTCCGTCCGGGAAGGGCTTCCTCTCTTTCCTAATATAAAGCCAAAAAACATTGTCCTCCATCTCTGGAGCCCATAGCAGAGCTGTAGCTTCTTCTTTTGTTTGTCTGGGTTTTGGGAGGAGATGCTCGTGGACAGCGTGTATTCTTTGCTTGGGGAAGCACCCTCCATACTGCATTGTAACAGCATTAATCCAATAAAACACGGCTGTAATTAGAAGTTTTGGTACCTTTGTGGTGAACTTTGCCCTTCCATAAGCCTTTTCTCACCTGTAGCCCGCTTAACACTTTCCCTGCACAAAATGGTCATCTGCCTGGACACCTACAAGAGGTCTTTATTATTATTACTTGCATTTTACTTGCAACTGGGAAAGAAATCAACAGCTGCTATAAGCACCACCAGCAGATGAATTCTGAAAAATATGGTCAATTAGTTTCCCAGCTACAGCAGGCAGGCATGCAGTAGTGTTACTCCATCTGCTCAAAGGTGCTGGACAGCACGGGAGGTACTCGGCACACAGAATATTGAGGGTATTATCAAGTGAATCAACCTGCGGACACATTGCTGCTCAAGTAATTCTCATTAAGATGCTTCATAACACAGATCACCAGAGACCAGTTTCAGTTGCTTTATATACACAGTTGCCAGAAAGGTGGAAACAAGGAAAAAGATCTTTTAAAGGGTGACCAGGTCCATTTCAAGCCCTGGTCTAGCATTTCTCAGGTGTCATGTTCAGTCTGATCTTACTTGAATTTGAACCTGTTCTTCAAGCAGTGATCCCCAAGGCGATTCAGGATAGAAGTGAGGCACAGGAGGTGCAGCAGAAGACCAAGCAGTGTTTTGGTACCCACACAGCTATGAGGGATGGGGAAAGTTCCACATCTAAAAATATGGTCCCTGATTTAATAATTAAATTTGAACTATCAGATCACAGAAATGACAGCAACCACTTGAGCTATAACCTGCTATGGACAAAAAAAAAAAAAAAAAAAAAAAAGCACCACAAAACCCACCTGCAATTACAAAAACTCAACTCCAAAAGAAAACAATCTCTCTCTTCCCCTCCCTCAATTACTGCTTGAGCTCCATATCCAGTTTTACTGTGGCAATACGAACACAGGTCACCTCACAGGAAAGGCCAAGGAACAGAAGCAGTCAAAGGTGCAACCAGTTGACATCCCCCACCCTCCCGAGCGAGCCAGAGGGGCAGCTGAGGAGGTCCCCAGGACCTGTGCTTCACACACACCCCCCTCATTATTTGCTGTAGAATAATCTGCACTCCCTCATTTTTTAACTGAAATGCCTCCTCCTAACCTTCATTCTCTACAATGTTTTCATCTTTGCTGTTTTTTTTTTTCCTCTGGCTCCATGACTGGCTCGAAGAGGAGAGGTGAGCCGTGACTCTGTGCTCTGCTGAAGAACCACAGGCGTTGTACAGGGTTTCATTTACATGCTGATAGTCGCATTAGAAGAGCCTTTGGAGAATGCAGAAAGCTCCTCTCCCGCAGAGAGAAAGAGGGAGCTCAGAGACCGCCGCAGGCTGTAAATAATTCCCGGTGTCTGGAGACCTGCTCTGACAGCGCGCTGGGCAGACGTGCAGTCTGGGCTCACCTTCACCCTGCTCCACCAGGCAGCCGGAATGGGATACCTACAGTCCCCTGGGCTGGATGCCGTTTCTAAACCGGCCGGCAGACCAAATAGCCAGGAAGCATCTCTACTGTAGCTGAAGAGAGTTAAGACACTTTGGAGATGAAGGAGAGATGGCAAAACCCACTGCGAACAGCAGCCCCCCCCCGACAAGGTACAAGGCAGCCATCCAAGTACTGCCTGTCTAGACACAATTACAGCATGCCTGAGAAACGGACTGAAAAACACCATTTATCCCCGGCCGCCGCTGTTTCTCCAGGCAGACATGTTGCCCCAGCGCCCAGAGCTGTAGCTCTGACTGAACCGCGGGAGCCCAGACGAACCGCTCGCCCCACGTACCCCCAGGGCTTGCTCAGCAGGCTGGCAGTGAGTTACGCTCGCTCAGGTTGGCAGGCACAGGCAGCTCTCTCGCAGCACTGCACACCAACTCAGACAAAGCCATGGACCTACTGATCTCCTCCGCGCCTACCTGGAGCTCCCCAGACCTGCCACATCCATGGGGTACACCTGTGGTAGGTGTGCCACAGGTTGCGTGCCTCAAGTTTCCCGCTCCCACATGTAATGCTGCTCTGCGGGGGCTCCTAAACAGCACAACCCTCCCAGTGTCCTGGGGGGACACGGGGGACCCTGATGATGGCTGCAGCTCTGAAGCACTTTATTTTTTTGGAGCATGAAATGGATTATGACTCTGTTGTTCAGAATAAGAGGTTTTTCAGAATAAACAGTCAGAGATGCTCACCTCCCGCTCCCCCACCCAATTCTGGACTGGCTTTAAAGGCAACAATCTACTCTCCATGGTGCCTCTCAATGTGCAACATCTCCTCAGGCTGCTGTGGGGCGGCCATGATGGTAGAAGGTATTTAAGGTGGGTACCAATCCTATGAAAACAAGACAAGACAAGACAACCTGCCCCGAGGAGCTCTCAGTCACTCACTCCTACAAAGGACGGCTGGCAGAAGCAAGCAGAGAGCGTCTCCATAGCTTACTGCCACCCCTTCACAGACCACCAAAAATCTCTATTTAGGTTGCTGTATGGTGCTTGTTGTGACTACTTCTGTGGCTTACTTGAGTGCAGGTGCAACAGGAGATGTCCATCACAGATCAGAGCCCTATGTGTGCGCCGTGGTTCTCAGCTGTGTTCGTGAGGGCTACAACTTAAACTTCAGGCCTAGCAGCAAAATCATGGTTACCCGAGTTATTAAAACCTTAAATGGTACTGGGCATCAAACTGAAGCTATCCAGAGCTAAATTCAGAAGTTCTTATGTTGAGGTTTACATCGTAAAATGTAAACAGAGGAGCCATGAAATACTCTCCCCTGTCGGAGGCAGCAGCAGGCATGAGAGATGCCAGGTCACGCAGGAGGCTTTAAGCAGGAAAGCACAAAGGCCCACAGGGGAGAAGGTAAAACGACCTTCCACGAGGGAAAGCTGCCTGCTGGGAAGGCAAGGAACTGATGGAGGAGGTGGGTTTCACCCGCTGTCACAGTCCTGCCGCTCTGCAGGCCAGATTGCTCCGCCAACATGCTCCAGTGCACCTCGCAGCAGCTGCGGGAGGAGTTGTCTTAACAACCCCAGCTGCAGCCAGACATTAACCCCCCCACACACATTTGTCAGACTACGACATGGACAAAACAGTCTTGCAGAAAACCTGGCACCCCTGGGTAATCCCCCCTAGGCCCCTCAGGGGCTGGGTAGGCCAGCTCACGCAGCGGAGCCCGGCTGGACCCCGCTGTGGGGCTCAGCAGGAGCAGCTGCCCCTTGAGGGAACTGCACCTGGAGCATGCCCTATGGCAGCACCGCCGAGGGAGACCGGGGTGACCCGGGGACCTGCTTCCCCAGGCTGCTCCTTTGCCCACAGCCGGGGTCGGCGCAACCTGCTCAGGCTAGCAGCTCCTCTGGAAGGGGCAGCCTCATGCAAGACGGAGGTTGGCTTGAGCTTATTGCAGAGCACAACCCTGTCTCCGTCACTGTTAGTGACGTGGCGGTTTTTGAAGAACGTCTGATCAATGCCAGCACTGTGAAGAAGGTTCAACAGGCTGCAGGCTGCTGATATGGCGACGCTCAGGAAACTACAAATAGGAATTACAGACACCCAGAGGACACTGGTAGAGATCTGATTAGTTTCAGCCAAGCGTGTGATGGTTTGCTCACAAAGTGATGAGAGGGTAGGGCAGGCTTCAGCCTGCAAACGCTCCTGGCTGTGAGGTATCTCATCTCCCAAAGAGAATGGGCACGTCAGTTCTGCCCCAGACCAGTGCGAGTACCCCAAGTCTGAATTAGCCTTTGACTGAACAATTGAATTGAACTTTTCCTTATCTAATGGTAATAATGAATTAACGTAGTTGTCATCTGCTGGTGGCATCTTACCACCTGACCTGCTGCCTTAGGAGCAAAGGCAGGATCACAAGGCTGCAGACAATGTGAGGTGTGAGGGATTTGAAACACTACTTCTTCAAAGTCAGCGTCAGCTGCTACATACATCTTGCTGAATGACATTGAACAGGAGGTAAAAGATAAATCCCAGGCCAATCCTGCCTTTCAGTCTCAAGCGCCACTGATCCAGCTGCGCTCTGTTACTCTCCAAACAGTCAATTTCAACTCAAGGCAGAGTGGTGACCTATCGTGTTCTGCTTTCCTGGCATCACTCACACCGCCCTTTCTTGGTTTCATACCACCTCAAGCACCAGAACGGGAGCCATCAGCTCTGATGTCAACCAAACCTTTCTCCAACAGGGATGCTATTTCTCCCAGGCCCAGGTGACGAATTGTCCTGAGCCTCCTTCACGATTCTGGCCACACGTTAGTGAATGCCTTCCTGCCAGACACTGGTCTCATCTCTTCCCTGAATGCAAAGAAAAAGAAAGCCCCTAGAGCCAAAGAAGAAAACGAACATAATTAAAAATTAATTTCAGTATAATGATTTAAGCATCTCAGTGAGACAAGCACCAGGCTGCTGTATGTTTGGCGATGTGGGGAAGACCTTTCTGGTTCTCTGCCCTAGGGACTCCTGTCAGTTTTAATCAGTTTTACCCCGCAGCTGTGAGCATGGCAAACTGAACAGCACAAATAAAGGCTACTTTTCACCGGGCAGCAGCACACTTTCCGTGGGACCTTACGTCTCTTTCTGCCACCCTGTGCCATGGCTGAAGGGTTGTGATGCAGGCGGACTGCTCAGCTGCGATGCCTCAGCTGAGAGGCAGCGGCATTTCTGTCTGTCCATCTGTCTGTGAGAGACATGCAGAGGGAGATGGGCAGATCATTAATGTTGCAGGACTCCCCTGAATGTTCGCGACAGCACTGGCTGCGGGGAGTAGGGGAGCCAGGTATCAGGGGTGAGTTGACCACTCAATCGACCCTCAGCTTCAGGTCTGAAGGCATTACTCTGTAGCCTTTTGCCTTTGTGAGCAGGAGTACAGCAGCCATTGCTAAATTTCCTGAAAAACAACAAAATGCTTCGTCCCCCTCAAGACATGCGCAAAACAAGGGATGTAAAAAGGCATATGCCAGTGTCTTCTGCAGCTTGGTGTTGGCAATGCTACATGAGGACGTACTGCACAGCTCCCGCACTCCTTTCTTTGCTGGCCTTGCCAAGTCCTAATCATCCTGTTTGCGTATGCTCCTTCCTCCCAGATGCTCCATCTCCTGCTCCCTTCCTTGAAGATGCTGTGTCTCTTTGAAGGTTTCGGCTGCCTGCCAGTCTCTGTGTTCTCCCCCATACCAGTTTGTTCAGCTTCATCTGAGGAAAGCATCTGGCTTTCCTAAGGGTTGGTTTCCTCAGATGTTTTTCGGCACATATTAAATTTGACATTACATCATAGACGGTTCCATTCTGGTCTGGGAAGGGCCATATAAAAACAGATTTGGACAGATTTGTGGCCTCAGCTCTGCTGATTTCCTGCAAGATGCTGGCTGCATCACTTCAACACCTCCCCTGGTCACCTGGTCAAAAGGCAAACCGGCTGTTCTCCAGTGGGAGGAGGGAGCAACAAACACAAAGCATTACTACAAAGCCACCTTTGTGCCATGCTTTGCAATACATGGCCCGTACCTTGGAGAGGCAGTCAACTCAAGAGGGGAAGGCATCACACAGCACTGGAATGGGTCCGAGAACTTTAGGCAAGGACTTTGAAACCACTCATTTCTTTTGTGAAAAATCTGTGCTGGATCATTACATCTAAAAGTGCCATAGTTTTTAGATCTTTTCTTCACCACCAGTCTGCAAATCAACCCGCTCTGCAAGTATGGATGGGTGAGATGCACCTTGTCCTGTAGAGCCACAGGCATGAACCATAGCCATTGCCTTTCCCAGCGCATTGGCCATCCCCTTGACCAGAAAATGCTTTATGCAGTAGCGGTGGAATAGGGAAGACAGGAAGCTGGCTAATCCTGAGCTGTCTAGCAGATCCAGATGCCTCCAGTTATCATTTCTTTATATACGGCCCTGTCCCCACCATATAGCTTCTTAAATTTTCAGAATGAAGTTTGAAGTAACCCCAGTTAACCAGATAACCCCTTCTCATCCAAACCTGCTCCCCAAAGAGCTCTGCAAGATGTTTGGACACACAAACAGCTGCTGAAGAGAGCAGGCTTTCTCCTGTTTTCAAACTGATGGGGAGCGAGCAAGGCCAGGAGCTGGAGAAGGTACGTAAGAAGCGTGACAGAGCATCCCTCTGTGTTGCACCTTCACCCCACCGGTCTAATTAAATCGTACAGACGACAGATGTGGAAGTAACCAGGCAGTTCATCATCACCTCACCGTGAGGCAGGGAAGGTATCGCCTTTTCCAGCCAATATACCACCAGGAAGGGGACTGTGCACTCCGACAGACACCATTCACACCGGCAACATCAACAGGGAAACAAGAAGCGCATTTTGCTATAGGAAGACATTAATCACTTTTGTGCCAGCACCAACTTTGCCAATCTAGATCCAACTTTCCAAAGGGGTTTAACATCATTCTCTTCTTGTTTGAAAAAGTCCTATCATGGCTACAGAATGTGCTTAAGGAAAGATGGTAACACGTACTTGAACATCTTGAATAGTCTGGAGAAGTGAGTGCTGCATTACCGGAAAAGAGATGAAGTTCACAGTGAATTATGTAGATCACCCCAGAGTACTGCAAATAAGACCATTAAACTGGCCCGCACCATCATATTTTTTGTGTATGCCTTCCATATCACAGAGGAAACCTCTCTGAAATTACTGAGAGGAAGGTTTAAACATTTTATTTGGGCTATTTTTTTTTAAACAGCCCTTCGCCTGACAACTTGGGTTATGAATCAAAAATCAACAGGGTTCAGGAAGAAAAAAAATAGCTACCCAATGCTTAAAAGCACCTCTGAAACATACCTGGAGCTGACTTTTCTATGCATAAAAACCCCATGATCTGAAAGCCCTCTGGACCCAAGAGGTGTAGAAATAAATTGAACACCCTGCTGGAACACTTCCAGTTTTGGGCAGCTCCTGCAAGCCTATAGAGCCACAGCAGAGCAGACCTAGAAACTGTCAGACAAGGCTTGATACGACCTCTCATGGACACCGTGTCCTAGTAATTTAGAGGATGGATGGGGTGGGTGAACGTATTGGGGGAGAAATTACATACCTGAAGGAAAGGAGAAAACATTTTTGCGATAAAACAATTTGATCTTTTTTTTTTTTTTCCTTAATGCATTTTAAAGCATACCTTTGAAACTGCTAAAGAGTTTGCAATATTAAAATAGCTCTGAAAGGAGTTAAGTTACTGAGCTGAATACTGATGAGGCGGTCAGAATGGTACGGGACTTAACATTTACCATGGGGCCCTGCCAGTTATTCTCACGAGAAACAGAACAGCATGAAAGATGTTTCTTTATCGAGGGGAAGGTTACACTAAAAACTGCTAAGGGAAAGATGTTCAAGGGTCTAACGTTTTTGTAACACACCACCTCTTTTGTATTCTGTTCTGCTCTTTTGCATTCTGCCATTTGGGGACAGACGGCAGTAAAGGATGTTTTTGCAGTCTTCTATGCTAAGTAAAGTTAATTTAGCACAAAATTTTCCACTCCTTAGTCATATCAATTTTCACTTCTCCATGAAAACTTTAGTTTTCTTCATGTAGCTTTCTTCCCCATATTAGGGCAAGAATTCTGTTTCTGAAATAAATTAGATCTCTGCTTGGAAATAAAATATGAAGCTTTCTAAGCATGAAAAATGTTGCTTAAAATTTAAAATGTGAACTAGGAGGGCTGACAGATAGATTGAAAACTTGTGTAAATACAACACATTAAGGTTGTTTCAGGGTTAGTGAGCAAATTTTGCCCAATAGGAAATTGTTGACTTTGTGCAGCTGTGGTACACACATCTACACACACACACACGTGCTAAGCAGAGAACCATGACAGGAAAACCTGATCGGTATGACTGGAGAACGAACAGGGACACAGCGGTATGGAAAGACTGGAAGGCCAGAAGGAAGAGCAGGGGGGATATTGAGAATGGCATGTTATTAACACTTCACTTCGCTGTACTAGGATCTTAGTGACCTGCTACGTGCAACTTCTCAAAACACCCAGGTTGGGAGACAAAGAAAAATGAGTACATCCTAATGATTTATTAGGATAACGGAGGTGGGGCAGGATGAGGACACTGATCACAGCTACCTCCCAAAGGGTAAAAAACGGCACTTCCAAAACTAGCAATAGGGCTATCAACCTAAGAAGAATGCAGGCAACATGAGGAAGACACAATTGCTACCATCCCTTATTCTCTGTGTCTTCACAGAGCATCCCTGACAGACCTCCAGACACACGAGTCTTGGTGCCTGAATGCTGGCCTGACTCGTGCATTTTTGTGATTGTACGTGGATATGAAAATGTGAGTGGATGAGAAGTTTCAAAATTGTCACTCTCCCCTCCCACAAGGTTTTGCAGTGACACAACATTATAGAAACAGACACTGCAAAAACAAGCATTGCACAGTCCCAACACAACCACTGCATCCTGCATTCCTCTTGAAAGAAGCACAAAACGTTTTTGTTTCATTAGAATTCCCTGCCCTTTAAGATAGGTCTGACATTTTCAGGATCCACCTACCTCCCGCTGCATATCCAGGACACTATCTCCAAGTTGCCCAGCGCTGCATCAACATCAACAATCATAACATACTTCTCAGAGTGAGGACATTAGCCCTGTATTTTATGTAGTTTCTGTGGCTGAACTATTCCCCATAATCTCTGTTTAAAGACAACAGTAAAACAGTCTTTACACCCTTTCTTTAGGATCTTGTGGAACAGATATGTAGTTGGTACAACACAGTGGGTAAGGCTGGGATGGTAGAAAGGACTCTGACAGCATTGTGTGCCTGCCCAAGGAAACAGGGATGCACAGGTGATGCTGACAGGGAAGTAAAGACTTAGGTATAGTCTATGGTAAAGCTATTCTGATGCGATATTAAAATCTTAAAACATCGAAGAAATGGTGAAGAAGAGCAAACTGCAGATTAATCCTTAATTGCTTGAAGGCCAGCAACTTCAACTGTAGTATTTTCTTAAGCCCAATTCAGGTAGTAGAGTTCTTATGGGGAGAGGGACGGGCAGGTGTCTGTAACACTTCCCGGTCTATTACGGCTTCTTTTGAAGCAAACTATTTGGACCCCTGCTCCGTGACAGGATCCCACTTCTAGATGACTCACTGTCCTCCATCGGGCTGCTAGATCAAGGAAACACCTTCTTGAGTAACCCACTCAAGCTCTCTGGTACATCACCTCTGCCACAGATTGAGGAGCCAATGTAATTAATAATAAAAAAAATTTTTATTGTTACTTTGTAACAGAAAACTAATAAATCCAGGATTCCAAAGTAAGGGGCATTTTAAAAAAATTGCGTAAGAGGAATGACATAACTAAGTCATATTTTAAAACAAGGAGCCATAAGAATCTTTTCTAAATGCCTTTTTCTGCGATACATCTCTTCTACAGCTCCATCTCACACTGACATTTGCATAGCCTGCTATTTGACCAGTGCCAGGACAGTTGGAAAGAATTCATTATCATCCACACACTAGTGCAGGAGTGAAATCTTGGTCCATACAGGTGAAAGGGTACAGAGTCAAAAAAGCCCTCTATAGCAGGACATGGGTCAAACAGCTTCTCTTCTTTCTGTCTCTAATGTCAGAGTAGGACTCCTGAGGCAGGGGTTTTCAAGGCCAGGCTGAGGTAGACGGCCTCCTCCTGGCCCAGAGAACATTCTGCACTGCAGATGGCCTGAGGGAGAAGTACACACAGAGTCCCTCGTGCCACTGAACATGGCAGCACTTCCAGTCAGTTCTTTTCAAGGACAGAGATGCTGGCAGTGGCCATAAGGAACAGTGTGTTAGACTGAGGCAGGCTCTCTCACCAAGGAGCTGCGTGATGGGACAACCACACCACTGGGATCTTCTAGAAAAATAATTACCTGTAATATGCACTGGGTATGGAGTAAGAGTCCCAAACAGCTGCTGAGCCTCCTGTTAGCAGCTAGAGTAATTTAAAATATATGCCCCACTTCTTCAATCACAAGTTCAACAATTCTGTCCTGCCACGTGGCAAACCAACAGTGAGTAACTGTAAACAAAGCTATCCATACTGGTCTTGTGAATTGTTGCGGCCCCTCCATACCCTTAGAATGCACCAAGACGATTAACTGAAAGGGAAATTTGAATAAGATCATCCTTCCCCACCAGGAAGCAAGATCTTCTTCAAATGTCTCCTTCAATTTCCTCCAGGAAGGAAGGCATTCTAATACTAACTCGTCCAGGTGACACTGTTGGCAGTCCACCTTACGCAGTCCCGTTGGATAAGGATGTAGCCTGCAACCTTCTCTGAAATCACTGGCCTGGCTTCGCATTTGCTGGGCCTTGAAGTGCCTGCCTGAAGACAAGCTTTTTCAACTGATCCAGTTTATTGTCTCTTAAGGCATCCCGTATGGCACTGAAGAAACTGAAGTAGTGCTGGAAGTTGTGCATCATGAGCAGGACACCGGCCAACAGCTCATTTGTCACGAGGAGGTGATGGACGTAGGCGCGAGTATGCCTCTGACAACAGTAACAGGTGCATCCTTCCAGCAAAGGGCCAAAATCATCTTGGTATCTAAGGAGAAAGCAATGTTAGATAACATCAACAGTAAGAAGACCCAATCAAACAATAAAGACTGTCCAGTTACTACATGGCCTTTTGCAGGGACCCGAGCCTCGAAGTCCTGAGGGCCTGAATCCAGCTGCTGTAAGATGTGTTGACATCTACAGCCAGCACCACTGGCATGGAGGACTTCAAATATCAAGTAAGAACTCACTACAGAGCCAAAAGACCACACATCTAAGTCAGAGGAGAACTTTGACTACATCACAGCTAACAGCAGAGAGGGGCCTTATCTGTGCCTTCCCTGACAGACAAGCTGCAGCACAAGACAAGCCTCACTAGCTATCACACAGTCCATGAAGGAGGAAGCTATCAGAAACAAGAATGTACTGATTGCACTATTCACAGAACAGTATTCCCCTCTAGTGCAAAATGCACCATTCTCACAAAGTGGAGCGGATGGAGCAGAGCCACACAGTTGTCTGCTCAGGCAGCCTAGCGGTAGCTGTGGAAAGGAGAAGGAAGGACAGGTGCTAACACTGGCCAAAGTTTTTGCAAAGTATCCAGGAATTGCAGAATTGCTCTGCAGCTGCCCAAACTGAATCAGAAAGTGGAGGATCTCCATAGTTTAAATGAAATCCAGCATCTCAAGGTGATGCAAGTTAGATGTGGAAGACCAAAATGATCCCCAGACAACCTTTGTCAAGCTACTGTCTTTCAGCTAGAACATAGTTATGACCACAGTATGTCTTGCTGGATAAATTATAAGAAAATCCCTGGCTTTAGGTCAGGTGAAAGACGGTGCTTTCAGCCATACACTGTTGCCTGATAACAAGCTAGAATGCTTGTCCAACACTCTCCATTCAATGTCTAGAAGTACTTTCTTCAACACCTTCACATTTTATGAGGTCTCCCATCCAGCTATTGACAACATGCAATCAAATACAGAGGACAAAAGCATCACATTTACTGATACAGCTGCAGGTACCCTCCTCAAACTCATGTACCTTTTGTCCTTCAGAAATATCTCGAACGGTGTCATTTCTGGGTCAGCTTTGGAGATTTCATCCTGGTCTTCAGCACCATTCTCCTCCAGGTCCTGGGTCCCATTTTGTTCTAAAACTGTTTTAAATAAAAAGACAACAGCCTTTTAAGAACAGACAGCAAGGGCAGAGGAAGCTCTTTCCTATAGTAAGCAATTATTTTTTCTTTAATTGTCATAGGTTAGTTAACACAAATACAATTCTAGATGATTAAAACTGCAAGAGACAAGTGAAAACTAATCTACTAAACCCAATGAAAAGTTAGAGCTGAAACAACAGTATAACTTTTTGCTGCTCTGCTGAACTGAATTCTTAATAAAATGTCAAAAATATTTACAGTCTGAACTGCATGCTGAATAGAATGCAGTCACCTGAACAAATCGATTTTATTGAGATTTTGTTAGAGTAGACAGGCAACTCATCTGCATTCAATCATTCTACTTTCCATGCTGTCATCAGGCTCAGAGATTTAGATGCCTTTTTTTTTAACAATTAGAATAAAAAGAGACTGGTAGCACTGATGCAGAAGATGTAGATTCCACATCTGCCTTCTCAGCAGTCTATCTTAAAAATAAAAAATGATGCTACAATTTTGTAGGTTTGGATTTTTAGGCTTTCTTAAGTAGGATGTGTGTCTGGAAACATCAATATTACTGTTTGCACAGTCCATGTCTACTGAGTGTTAAACATAGAGAGAACAAAGAGATTGTCCTCATCCAGAATCTTATGATTTAAGAATAAGGTGAGACAAGGTAAAGAACAACAAAGAGAAGGGTTAAAAAAAATAGCAGCAAGCACAAAGAAACAAGATGTTCTGTTCTATTCAGCTGGTTTAAATTATCCAGGCAAGAAAAGCCACTAGGTTCTACCCAAGAGGAAAAATGTAAAATGTTTTTCTGTATTAAAAACATTTAATAGGCCAAAACAAGACGGCTGGTTGAAACACACTTGATAGATGCTTTAATGGGTGATACACATGCTCCCATCTCACAGCACAATGAGGTAATGAGTTATCAACATGTTCATTTTGTTCTGATATGAACTAATGAATGCAACGACAAGGAGGAAAGCTACCCAAAGAAATGGGATCCCTAACTTTTGTCAGCTAGAAAGGAGAAGAGACTTAAAAAATTTCTTATTAGAACAAACACATATTCAGGTAATTCGAGAGATCAAGTATCTTAGATCTCCACTTAAATAAGTCCAGCCTTCACTGCTAATGGTAACACAAAAATTTGCCAATGGTCTCAAACAAAAAACCCCAAACCCACATTCTATTCAGCATTTAAGAAATATTTGAACATATTTTGGCTAATCAGACATTCAGATCCCGGGCTGAGGCCTCAAGTTGCCTTCAACAGCTTTCACACCAAAATACCCCACCTTCAAGAGCAATACTTGACAGTGGAATTCCAATTTTTCCAGTGGTTACTGCTCTTACTTCAGGAACAAAAATCTCAAATACAGATTCCTCCAAAGCATGAATTATGCTTGCCACAATACTAATTGATACGGTAAAAATTATAGTTACCACCAAGAAGCCTACCTGCTGCTTCAGGATCTGGATGGCAGTCATAACTGAAAACCAAAGCACAGCCTCGCTCTGTCACTTGGAAGGGAAAGAAACTCTCAAAAATATCCACTCCCCTTTCAATGCATTCAAGCACCTCATCTGGTTTGCCTACACCATGGATGATCCTGTAAGAGACAAACAAGAAGACAAATCTCGAATAATCTGAGTACAAGCAAGCAGGTACCTGAAGGAAAAGGCACATATGCAGCATGCAACATTATCCCTGCAACTGCTAACCAGAAGGCAAGTGGGTACAACAGTCATCACTCAGAATCCTGTGTGCTTCCATTTCCCCACCTCCAACCTATCCAGTACCTGGCAGGCTTTTCTTCATCTGCCGTTTGGAAGGGAGCAATAATCCTTCATTCGCTGAGGAAAAACCTCATTCTGTCCATTATGTTTGAAGTGATTTTGTTTCTCTCACACACACATAAATACACTTAAATTCAAAATTCACCTAACATATATGCCTTAGAGCAGATATTTTCCTTAAGTCATGTTTGCGCCCCAGGGAACTACCAGTTTCCAGACACATGGACCCCTTTGCTTTGTAATTGCTTAGCAGACAGTCTAAAAAGACTTGATCAAGAGCAGCAGAGACAGCAGTAGATGGCTAGTCAAAGACAAAAGTCCTTCAGGTGACAGATATATCATACAGCACTTTGAGAACTGCCTGGAGGAGAATGTACTAATGAGAAATGTCATTGGAAAGAGAAAAGTTCCTTGCTTTATTCTTCTCTCTCCTCTACACTCTACCTGCTCAAATGATTTACCCAAAAACCTGGGCTGTAACATCTCCTGGGACATGGCATTAAAAGCCAGGAAGAGCTCAGCTGGATTGCCATCAATGGTAATAGAGATCCTGCTGTTAGCCAAATTTATCTGGCAGCTTCCCTGAGGGTGGGTGAAGCTGAAGAGAACAGAGAAGTGCCTGCTCTCCTGCAGGTGCATGGCTGGGCTGACAGCAGCTAATGTAGGGCAATGATCTAACCAGATAATTAGGAAAATACACAGGGGTTGATAAATGAAGTCACAAGGTGCCATTTTTAGTCACTTTTCCAAGCACTCCAATTAAACTGATGAGCACAGAATGAGGATGGGAGAAGTTTACAGCATGAGTGTCTTATGTTTCAGGCTCTCATGGCAGGGAGAAAGTGATCCTCAATAGTTAAAACAGTAGCTCTGCATATATGATCAAAACCCTTGCTAAAACTTATCTTTGCACATTTGTTCTTGCAAGGGTTCTGATACTATTGAAAATGAAAATAAATTTTACCGAGAGACTTCAGCATCTTCATGTACATGAAAGGACTCTAAAAAGTACATTCATAAGATCACTTCACCATCATACAAAAAGCAGTTGCTTTTTGGGTGAAGCACAGAAAGTATTTGTCTTCTAGAGCATTTCATATTGGGGTAGAAAACAGCTACAAAACAACTTCTCCAGCCAGAATGGCAAGGGCAATTCAGGAAAGCAGGACTGTCTGAAATTCACTTGAGGTACTTACAAGACCCCCTAGGGCTAACCAGCTTTCTTCCTACAAAGAGGTCAGAAACACCTGTCTTAACCAGACAAGCAAACTATGTGATAGATGAGGCAGATACAGTGGTAGACACTAAGGTTAGCTGAGCAGATTGGACTCTAATGCTCCCAAGGGATCTTTTTAAGTAGCTCAACCAGACAGGATGGCAACAACCCAGCAAGCCTTCTAATTGTCAGGAAAATTCAAACCCCAGGTACCACTAAGCATGAACAAGCTGCAACACCAGACACACGCTTTCACGTTTCATTTCCTTTTGACCACCATTAGGTAAGAGCAATGCTCAGCTAGCAGAGGGCAGCACAGCTACTGAAAGACAATGGGGCCCGAGTCACTCTTCAGGAAACAATTAAAAAGGCGCCCATACTACTTCTGTTACAGCTGCTTTTGCAAGAGCGACCCATGCAAAAGCCAGCAAGCTCACCCCAATGCTAAGAAACCCTTCCAGTTCTGAACCACTAGCAAACACTAGCACACGTTTTCTGGAAGGCTTTAGTTATTGTTAGTCATTTATAAGAGGCAAGAATGCTGCCACTCCTGTCCAGTCTCTGGCATGGATCAGATGGGCATAACACAGCGGGTCCCACACTGCGCCAGTCCCTGCAGAGAATACAATTGTTCTGGGCCAGGCTGTACCACCTCTGGTAGTTCACAAGCTCAGGGCCTCAGGTACAAGGTCAGAGCTGGCTGCCCTAAGATCACATAAGCCCTGGCTGGTTCTGTCAGCACCCCTCTCTGCTCTATTCCAGCTCAGACCAGAGAAAAACAGAAACATGACAGTTTTTCTGAGAAGAAATCCCTGTAAAATAGGTTGATAATAACGTTCTTGTTCAAGTTGAACTTCAAGTAAACCATAGCCTCAGAGGCCAAATGCAAGCTACCCAGACACATCCTACCTGTAATTCTTCTCAAAAAAAGTAAAGATGACTTGAACTAAAAATCGTGATTATTCTCCAAACATGGAGAATACTCAAACCCACAGTGTGAGCACAGCTTGGTGCGAGTTGCAGCTAAAAACTGAAACAAGGGTTGAAAACTGCAGCCAGACAGTGGCAGAATTTATGCAGCCTGGCACACATACGGAGCTGTGCAACACAGCGATTATTTCCTACACTGACATTGCACAGCAGCCTGTAGACGCTCTTCGTAACAGGACAGATGGACTTCTTGGGATGTTGCCCACACAACTTACCTTGGTTTATCCTCTGGCAACTCTGCTGTGACAGAAGCTATCAGTTTCAACTTGGTCTCCTTGGCCATGGCACATCCCTGGAAGCCATCTAGCAGAAAGCCACCCACAGGTCGCTTGGCAGTCTCCCTGGCTGATCTGAGCCTCTCTTCCAAGACATCTCCACCTTCAATTGCCCCAAACATTACACTTCCTTGTAGTTCCTGGCCCAGGAGAAAGCTACAAGTGTTAGAGTGTGCTCTGCCAAAAACACACAAGACATCTCACAGCCCAAACTCCAGATGCCTGCTACTTAAGCCCCAGATTCCCAGGAACTTGCCAGAGCCACAATGTTTCATCCCATGTTAAGACTATTCCCCACACAACACTGTGAAGTCCAAGCATAAGGTAGAAATGGGATTAGGAGAGACAAGATTCTGCTCCTTATCTTGACACTAACTCACTGAGAATTTTGGTGCCATTCTTCCCACCTCCCTATAGAACACAATAACCGCAGATCATCTTTGTACATGGCTTTTTATAGATGTCCCCTCAGCACTACATGTGTCAGTGCAGAATACAAAGCAGGTGCCATTATCCTGGCTGTCAGACACCAGATCTCACAATGAACTGCCTTTCAGGGGATATCAATATCAACTCCTGTCACCCATTTTCCTTTGTAGTACAGATTCAGATGATACGTCCCCTTTCACCAAAAGGGAAGGAAGTTTCAAACCTGGTGGAAGACACAAGAATAGCACTGGCAAATTCTAGCAAGTCCTCCCTCACTTGGAACTGAGGGGACTTCGGAGCAAAACAGATGAGTTGTCTCAATCTGAATGAGAAGATCCTACTTTGCCCATGTAGACAGCATGAAGGTAAGTGAAAGAAATGCACTACAGTTCAAAAGTGGAAAAAATCACATGCATGACGTACTTTCCTACTAAAACACATCTTGGGACTGGCCTAGGATGCAGCACAGACCAGAAAGCAGCTGCAGCACTACTGCCCCAATATTTTGGGGACCTTACCGGTGATTTCTCTAGCAGCTGAAGGCATACATCCAGGAAGGAAAGCGACCTATCCACAGACTTCTTGGCCCTTTTTCTACCAACTTCCCCAGAAATGGTGTCTCCGTCAGAGATGCACTGGAACCAGTCTGGCTGTATGGCCCGCTGTATGTCCATGAACTTGGAAGCTGTCATCTCCATGCGCCCTGAGTTTCCCCACAGGGACACTGTCTGTCAAGGAAGAATAGGGATGAAGGTTAGTTGCAAAGGTTAACAGACCTTAAGGGTCAAAGGAGAGAAGGGATGGGTCCGCTGAAACACCAGATACTGGAATGATATTTCATAGATAATCTCTCCAGGAGCATGGTGCCCTGGATAATCAGCTGCCCTTGGCACAATGAGTGAAAGGATATAAATGGCTAAACTGAGATTTCTGGGATAGTCTTTGGTGAAACCATTACACACACTCAACACAGTGACTTCTCAACATGTTTGGAAGTCTCTGAGATAGAGCTGCTGGTCTACCATCCCACAAATTACTGGCAAAATTGGAAAAAAAAAAAAAGAAGAAAAGATTTAATTCCCAAAGTTATGTTGTGATCTCATGAAAAGCAGCAAGGGCTGCAATGGGAAATACAGCTTGCTAATTTTCTGAACACAATACAAACCCAAGAAACTACTTCCTCTTCTGAGCAGTGAATTTGTACCATCCATGTGAATATATATCTGTATATAAATCACACAGACACACTGGGAAGAAGAAAAAAAGGTTGTTAGGCAATTTAATCTTAGAATCCAACGTTATTTTAGTTCCCAAATCCAGCCACTTAAGAAGTGACTGAAATGCCAAGTGCAAAAGAAATAGAGAGCTTTCAAACCCAACAACATAAGAAATGGCAGGTACTCATTAGGATTGCACACAGTCTCCGCAGTCTATTCACGTGCTTTCCATTCCGTGTGCACACATGGGCACCTTCCATCATTACTCCATGCTACCCTCATGAAAGATTTTAAAGCACGACAAAAGCACTTGCACTGAGAGGCTGTGTTACCTGAACACTTTGGGGCTAGCAGATGTTACTATGCAACTCACTAAACATTCAGATTCACAAAATGCTACTGCAGACACTGCAACTATGCATGCTACCGTGTTTTATCCTATTCTATGAAATCTTTAATTAACCTGTGAGCGCAGCTTGGCAGTTGGCTTTGTTGCATTATTGTTAGGCTTGTGACACTGCTCCTCCAAAATTTTAAAGGGGTATTCAAGCACGTTCAGTATTGGGCTCAAGCCCTTTAGAAGTTACTTCTTTTCATCTGCAATTCCATTAGTGCTTTTTTAAAAGAGGAATGGTTTTCAGCTACCAGAAATAGCTTATTGCTTGAAGTGTTGTGAGGACTTTTAGGGGCTTGAGGATTTAAATGCATTCTCCTAGCCTACACCAGACAGACAGATTAAGCAAAATGCAGTTCTCATGTATACTAATTCACAAATTGAATGTGATCAGCTGATGCAAAAAAATATGAGCAAAACAATTTTTTTGGTCTGGTCTCCACAAAAAACCAAAAGGATTTTGCAAATACACCACAAGTGTGCTATCCATCTCTCCTGATTACTTCTGGCCTCTTCAGCCAATTTCACTAAATTTGAGTAACAAAGAAACAGACAGAAGTCTCCAAAGTCATAGCACTTTTGTAAGTTTCCCATTAAAAAAAGAAAGAAACTCCAAAGGAGAAAGATCCCAGATTAGTACCTGCAGAACAACTGGAACACAGCAGCTATACATTGTCCTGCAGCAGCATGTTGGCCGGTTAGTACTGGCTGCCTCTTATGTGAGAGCATCAGGTAACAGCTGGTGAGGCAGGCGGAGGAAAGTCAGAATTGTTTGAGACAAAGGACACAGAGTGTAATCAAGCCTAGTTACCTTCATTCTGCTCTCCAGAGGAAAAAAGATGCTTTAAGAAATAAAATAGCCATGCAGCTTAGAGAACTGGGCATTACCCTGTGATTATTTAAATCCAGCCTGTGCCAGGCTTTCTGTTCCATTGCTTTCAAAAAGCTTTCATAAGTATTTGCCAGCACAGATCCAGTTGCAGAAGGCCTTGCAACAAGGTGACAAAAATCTTCACCAGCTTCAAAAAAATAGAAAAACAAAAGCCAAATCAAACCTGCCACACCCAGCCTTAGATCACTGCTATCACCTCATAGCTGTGCAACAGTGAGACAAGCTTCAAATAATTCCTTTCCTGCAGAGAGACAGGACTCAGCCTGGTACCCAGCAGCAAAAAATATATACTGCAAAAGAAACACTTTGGCAGTAGTTATCCTTTGTCATTTAGTGACCTTTCACCAAACGTGACCATACCCAAACAGGCCTTGGGACTGTCCATATCTAAGCAAGTGCCAGAAGTGGCCGCTTCAGGCCAAAGCTGTGGCAGGCAGCAGGCAGTGTGGGGACTGCACAGGGAACGTGCATGCCTATGGGCTGGAATTGGCAAACATCCACAAGACTACACACTCCTGGATCACTGAACCACCTTCCGGCAGAAATACTAAGTTCTTCCCCTTTGTGGGCTTGTAGCAAACTGTAAATACACATGCAGAGGTTCAGGTTTATTGCTTATCAGTGGCATCACCGTAAGCTTGTACAGCATATACGCTAAAACACAAGCATTTTCTTTTACTACCATATTAATGACACCAAGCCGTGTGGAGCGGTCAACATGCTGGAGGAAAGGGATGCCATCCAGAAGGACCTTGACAGGCTTGAGAAGTGGGCCTGTGTGAACCTCATGAAGTTCAACAAGGCCAAGTGCAAGGTCCTGCATGTGGGCTGGGGCAATCCCATGCACAAATACAGGTTGGGCGAGGAATCAATTGAGGGCAGCCCTGAGGAGAAGGACTTGGGGGTGTTGGTGGATGAGAAGCTCAACATGAGCCAGCAATGTGCACTCGCAGCCCAGAAAGCCAACCGCATCCTGGGCTGCATCAAAAGAAGCGTGGCCAGCAGGTCAAGGGAGGTGATTCTGCCCTTCTACTTCACTCTCGTGAGACCACACCTGGAGTACTGTGTCCAGCTCTAGAGCCCTCAGTACAGGAAAGACGTGGACCTGTTGGAGCGAGTCCAGAGGAGGGCCACGAAGATGATCAGAGAGATGGAGACCCTCTGCTATGAAGACAGGTTGAGAGAGTTGGGGCTGTTCAGCCTGGAAAAGAGAAGGCTCTGGAGAGACTTATAGCAGCCTTCCAGTATCTGAAGGGCGCCTATAAGAAAGCTGGAGAGGGACTTTTTACAAGGGCATGTAGTGATAGGACGAGGGAGAATGGCTTTAAACTGGGAGAGGGTAGGTTTAGATTAGGTATCAGGAAGAAATGTTTCACTATGAGGGTGGTGAGGCACTGGCACAGGTTGCCCAGGGAAGTTGTGGAAGCCCCATCCCTGGAAGTGTTCAAGGCCAGGTTGGATGGGTCTTTGAGCAACCTGGTCTAGTGGGAGGTGTCCCTACCCATGGCAGGGGGGTTGGAACTCGATGATCTTTAAGGTCCCTTCCAACCTAAACCATTCTATGATTCTATAACTGCAACAGCATGGGAGTCCAGAGCTCTCCTTCCTACCTGAATTGCCACTTAACTGCTCAGGAACTGTTTAGGGAACATTTTCTTACTGTCAAGTAAGAAAATGTCCAACTTTATTTAGTTGGAGGTATGAGCATGTAAATAACATTCCTCTTTGTGCAAAGATTTATTTTTCTATAAATCATAAAAAACATATTGTGGCTGTCTAAGCACACCCACACAGACGAGTGGAAGACTGGCAGCTTTCTTTCTAGAACTTTAAGTGGATTCTTTCAAGTCTTTACAGTTACTGTACCTTGTTCGTGTTGTAGCCAGATGGACAGGGAGCGACCGGGTCGTGAAGGGAGCAGTACAGCACTGCATCTGGCATACCTGGGAACAAAGCAACAGACACAAAGTAGACTTTCATGGACCAAAACAAAGCTAATGCAAAGATGTGGTTTGTAAATTTGCAAAAGGGAATAGGGTATTCTTCCCCACACAAGTAAATCCATTCTGACAAAGAAAATATTGTTCATTTGATCTCTCAGCACCAAAGGCAGCAGACTTTTTCCCCAGCTTTACTAGCTGCAGGGAGGAGAGTGCAGCATCAGGACAAACCATCAAATAAGACCCTTTGGTTCAGCAGTCTACACAGCTCCTTTGAGATCTATTGGTGTTTCTTGTTGATTAATACTCCTGCTACTAAAATTTGCCAGACACAACAGTTGACTCACTTGACCACTCAACTGATACACTGGAGACTTCCGATACAATCTAAACTGAGCAACAGCTCAAGCCTAGAAATTTTAAGGAAGGCCAACATATAGTGAGAGAACAGATCAGCTACAGAAATAAGAAATCCATCATCCCTGCCAGATTGAAGGCTTCACATTTCATACAGAAAGCTAGATAGTATGTCTCAATGACATACTCTTTCCTTTTGACAGATAGTCACTGAAACTGGTGAAGCCTCCAAGAAGTTCTGGATAAAAGAGATTTTCCATTTTTCTTGAAGGAATAAGTTGTCCCAAGGCAGCTGAAGTTTATTGAAAGCTGCGTGCACACTTCCTGTGGAAATCCAAGCCACAACTTTGCTTATGTAATGAAATACATGTCCAAAACTTTGATGGGCTTTTTTTATTAAAAAAAAAAAAAAGCTTGGTCTCCGTATATAGGACAAAAATGCTTAAACATTTTTAAAAGTATAATAATTGACATTATTTTATACATTCCTAATCTATGTGTAACTGTCACATACAAAATATTCATAAAAATACCTCAGCTTTGATACAAGCATTAGCAACTCAAAAGTGTTTTCTTGCAAAGCCCATTAGATTCCATATACAAAGAACTGTCTGTAAATTATAGAAGTTAAAGACATGACATCACCTGGACAGGATTAACCCTATACCCACTATAGCCTGAAATACATAGACAAACAAAGCATCCCAGAGAAGCTCGTTGACTTGGCTGATCGTCCTCCAGTTCTCTGAGCTGCCTCCTCAGATATAAGTACGGGCTATGATATAAATATTCACACAAGATGCTAACTCTGCATTCACTGAACACTCATGTTCCTTCACCATATGAGCCCAACTACAGTGATCTTGGCTACATAATGCATGCAGTCAGGCCTTTACTGATCTGTTATGACAACCAGAGGAAAACCCCAGGAGAGTGACAACCACAGGAACTGTGGTTTACTCACTCTTATCATCAAGGTGTTAAGATAAACATTTCATTCGTGAACTGCTCCAAGAATGGAGTACAGGGACTGATGAACATCACAAAGGCATGGTGCAGTAGCTGAGGGCTATGGCAATGTTTACTCTTTTGCATTTGACTATCCGTAAGTAAAACTGAGTATATTCTTAAAACTGACTCTTTAACATGGAAAAATGGAAGGAGAATACAGGGAGCAAGCACAGTCCAACTGCTAAACTGACAGGAACAAAGAACAGGGGGAAAAATGAGCTTCTCCACCTGTTCCTTTAGTTCCTCAAAGCTCCCATAAGTCAAACACGGATTCTTCCCCTAACACCTTCTCAGAACAAGAACAGCTCAGAGGCAGAAGCGTCCACCAGCTGAGACTGATTTAATGTGGGGTGCTTTGCTTGTTTATTCTTCATACTGGATGAAAATTTCCTGTTGGAAATCTTCAGATGAAACCAACTGCTTTATGAGAATCATAAAAAGCCAGCTTGAGCAGAGAGGTACTCTCTGGAAATGTGTTTGGATAGCTGTATGGGGAAGGCCGTTTTCATGACAATTTCTACTTCTCATCAAAAACAGTCAGAAATTGCATTTGGCAAGACTCGTTTGCAGCAGTGACTGGGGGCTACGGTAAAATCTCTCTCAATTGTAGCCTCAACTTCTGAGCTAAGCTTGTGCCAGTCAGTGCCGAAGGCCCCAAGGAAAAGGCTGGGTGTAGAAAAAGAGAAACGAAGCAAAAATACATATCTTCATAGCTTTTGAAGGATTTCCGGCCATACTATTGACAATGTATTATTTCAAGTCTTCCTTAACGCCATTTGAGTGAGAAAGCACCTAAATGCAGAAAGCCTATGCCTACATCTTTCTGGCTACTGTACTGCCTAAAAATGCACCAGTGGGATCCACCTGCATTATCTCTCCAGATGTGCAAGCAAACACACACACACTTTACCTATAAATTTTGCAGCTCCTTCTTTATATTCTTCCAGGACGTCATGAAGTTCTGCCCTGCATCCAGATACAGAAACACGTTAACTAAGCAAACAACTGTCAAGAAAAATCAGCAGTTTCATAACTAAGGCTTCTGATTCCATACTTATGTGTTGCCTGAACTTGGATTTGTTTAGGCACTGATAGTTGCCATCTAGGTATCAGGCAGCAAAGCAGGGGCAAATGGTACTAAACACCAGAGACACAGAGCTCAAGAATCACAGCTTACAAACTGGGGAACTCATAATTCCGTGGCAAAAAGGCAGAGCTTTTACCCGCGCTGACCAGTGACCACTGACTTGCTGGAGAGCATGCAGTCACACTGTGACTTTCTGGGTAGCATTACTAACATGCATCACTCGACAACTACGCAAGCTAGGGAGTGGAGAGCTTCTAACAAGCTGTCTGATGTTAATCTGCCCTTTCAGTTGCCACTTATCTAATTAGTTTTGAGAGTGAGCTGCTTCTAAAGCTGGTTATTCTGCCTGTGAAGTGGCTAAGAGGGGTTTGGCCAAAACACACTCAAAGCTTAGGCAGCCCTCTAGGTCCCTTACCTCCACTTGTTTGCAACCAAATCACTGCACCTCCCTTCGATGGGGAAGCAACAAAGGGGCAACCGACTTCGACATTTTGCCTTGCACCCGGGCAAGCGAGAAGCCCGCCTGCCCCCAGCAGCGCTGCGAGGCCTCACTGCTCCCACGGAGACACCCCACCCCCACGCCCCTTCCCCGGCCGCCGTACTCACAGGGTGGGCAGGGTGAGCTGGGCCACGGCGGGGACGCCGCTGACCGCCTCCAGGGTGTCGTGGGTGAGGTGGGGCGCCGAGCCGGTCCGCGTGTAGAGCAGGCAGCCCGGCAGCGCCAGGGCGGCGGCCCCGGACCTGCCCAGGCCCACCAGCGTCCCCAGCCGCCCGCCGCCCACGCCGCACAGCTTCACCTTCATCCTCGGCCCCGGAGCGCCGCTGAACGGTGTGGGGCTGGCGGGGGAGGGGGGCGCGGGCCTCCCCACTTCCCGTACGTGCCCCAATCACCTCACGCTGCGTCATCAGCGTGCGCCGGCGGCGGGGACTCACCTCCCTTCCGCCCCCCGCCTGAGGAGAGGCGGTGTTGCCATGGCGAAGGCCTTCCCGGCGCAGGGTGCCGCGGGCCCCGCTGAGAGGGGCGGGCGGCTGGCGGGGGGGCCCGGCGTGGCCGCGGCCTTGCCGGGGCACGGGGCGCGGCTGTACCGCTGGCGGCGCCTCACCGCCGGGGCCGGGCCGAAGGTAACGGGGCCTGGTAGGCCGCGGGACGGCACGGGGGGGCGGTGAGGCGGGGCGCGGAGATCGCTAGGGGGCGCCCTGCAGGGTGCTGGCCAATCAGGGGGCGCCCTGCAGGGCGCTGGCCAATCAGGGGGCGCCCTCTCCGGGTGCGGGGCCGCGCGCCGCCGCCACGCCCCTAACGGCTGTAGCGGCAGCGGGAGGCGCGGCGTGGGCCGCGCGCACGCGAGGCGGTCCCGCGGGGTCCCGGCCGCTTTTAAGAGCAGGGGGAGGCTCGGAGAAGAGGTTTCCCAGGTGCGTGGGAGGGCGTGATTTTGAGCGGCCCCGGAGGGAATGGCGCTGAGCTCGGCGACGTTAAACTCCTGTTCGGAAGAAGAGACAGGTGGTTGAAAGACTATTATTATTATTTTATTTAAAAAATAAATAAAAATCTTATTTCCCGCCAAGGTGTGACTCCGATAACTTGGAGCACTGGATCAGGGTGAGGTAATTTGCACAGTAACTCACTCCAGAGTAAGGTACCCCGTTGTTACGCATAAAACTCAAGGGTCACACACAAAACTGGCTGCTGAGGTTGTATGTACGGGCAAGTAATAGAAGAGGTTTACCTCAAAGCGCCGCCTCCTGCATCTGCAATCACCTAAGATCAAGTGACATGAGTTTTAGGGTGAACTTCCTTTTGTATTACTTCCTTGGGTATCACCTTGCTCCCACCTTCAGTGCGCTGCTTAGGGCAGGCAGGGGTGTGCGCCTGCGGCTTCACGCAGCCTCCTAAACCTCTCTGCAAAGGGAATAGGTTCTGCAGAAACGTGGGCTATCTGGGGTGCGGGTGTTACGTGTAAAAACACAGTGACACGTCAGGACCATTTACACCTCAGAGAGATGAATATGGGACAGAAAATCACTCAGACCATTTACACGGTGGCCAGCCTGGTTACGACAAAATGGTGATACCAGCTGGTGGTTGCTGGGGACTAACTCGGCAAGTCTCCGTTCAGCCCCCAGGGGCTGGGTGTTTGCATTCTCCCAACACGTTCTCCAATCACTGTGATTGGCACTAATTGCCAAATGAGTGCTTATTACTTAATCACTTCTAAGTCCAATTTCTTCAGTCAATCAAGAGCAGTCAGAGAAATGTGTTTCTTACAACAGGCATACTGTCTTGTGTTACAGTCCCACTAATGTTTGCTCTCTCTGGAGGAGAAACCCAGATATAGGAAGTTTAAAAATTAATATCATGCAATCCTTAGCAATGTTTTCCTTTCTTTAATTTAAAGAGAGTGGAGCAAGCCTCTGAGTATGCTGTCCCTGAAGCTTTTTCCCTTCAAAGGTCAAGATATCCACAGGGGCCTTGTGGTCCTATGACGAGTTTGGAAACTGTGGAACAGCTGCAAGATCATGATGAGGTCTGTGAGGAAGGTGAGCTGAAATACTGCCTGCTACAAACTGCCTAAAATTAATTCTTCTTCATCCGGTATTGTGGTTCTGGTCTGAACAGGCTCTTACAAAGCTTGAGACTAAAAGAAACAGTTTATTGTAAGATGCCTTTTATCTAACAGAGAAAGGCATGAGAAGAATCAATTGCTGGAGTTCAAGGTAGATCTTAATCAGCATACCTAAGAGAAGGATAAACTCTCTGTCTCCTGGAGATTTCAGGTCAAGACAAGGACGAATACTGCCCCTGAATACACACCGTATGGTCAAGTACAAGTTGGTGGGCTATAGGAAACCAGATGAAATTCCCTGATATATTTTTGATAGCAGGCCAGATGTGAAAATGGAGTTGCTCTGTGTAACTTTGACATCTACAAATAATTGTGTGGTTTTGCTTTGATGCCCATGCAAAATTTTCTTCACTAATTAGCTAACTAAATATTCCCTTTTTAATGCCTGCAGCCACAAGTGCTTACTGAAATTTGAAAATAAAACTGCAGTTCATTTAAAAAAATGAAAGAGAGGGAAATTATCGCCCATTAGTGCTAGAAGTACATCTGCAGTGTAAAAAGTTGATAGGAGACAGGATTTTAAAAACTGAGTTAACCATTCTTTTAAGACTCAGAAGTGAGCCTGAAGGAATGGAATGAAGACGTGTCTTGGGAGCGTCCACTTCAATACAGGAAGTCAGCTTTTTCACTTGTAATTATCACGGGTTCAACTAATAGCACGGAATACATCTGTCTGCTTACAGTGCACTGTCTGAATGCATTTATACAGCATAGTGGCTCAAAAAGAGCTGTCTTTGCAATTGTTGGAAAAGTTGCTTGCTTTCCTCATGTTTCTTTATTTTTGTTTGTCCTTCTCTGCTAGGGTTTTCCTTTTTATAGCTACCAATCCCTCAGGATTGTTCCTAGCTCAACGGAAAGCCCTTTATCTGGTATCCATTATTAGAATACTTAATGGTATTAACTACACTTAGTAGTTATTAAGTACACTTCGCGAAGAAAGGTATTGATAACAGAAGTGCCAGAAGTCTTTTACTCCACTTACGAGGAGCTCACATTTCCCAGTCAAAAAAGTACCCCTTCCCCAAGTGATAAGCTGTTTTTCTCTCTTCTTTCTGTTACCAGATATATTTCCTTGTTCCTGAGCTAGCCTGAGAGATTATAAAAGACAACAAAAGTGATTTGAAGGACAATAAACATTAGATTTATGTTTTCTTCAAAAACCCCACCCCTTTTTAAGGAAGTTTTAAAAAGGCTTTATTGCCTTAGAAATACCAGGACTCAATGGGAGCATCTTCATTTTGTCTTAGAACTAGAGACTTGGAGCAGCTGCTTCCTCCTGTCTAGTGGCTGTGTGCCTTTACATGGGATGACTTGCAGTGCAGTGGCTGCTGAGATCCCTGCACGGATGGCTCAGGATGGCTTAGCTTCTCACAGGGCTGCTCCTGATGCCCTGTAGTTTATAGCCTTGTGTTCTGCTTTAGAAACACCATTGCCACCCGTGCAGCGAGGCCAGGTGGTTTGTTGAGGCAGCAGCCACATTAGCTGTCCTTGCTTTGGAGTAGGAACTCTGAAAAAGGAATTTTTGCGCTTTTCCATGGAAGAGTGGAGGTGCAAATAAAGTCCACAGAAAGACTTTATACCAGTTGTTCCTTAAGCATTTGAGCTCACTGAGTAGTACCAAATCCATCATGGGTGCATTCCTGTAGTTGCCGTCTTAATTCTGAGTACAGGTTGTCCCTGGTGAAGTTTGTTACCTGACAGATTTGTAATCTAGACTCACCAGTTGTCCCTGGAGCTGTGGTACTTGCAAAGATTAACCCGTACACACGAAGCAAATATTTGTCCAAACAGTGGTTCTTTTTGTATTTAACATGACAACCTTGGCTGTATGTGTGGAAAATATCTAAGTGTCTGCAAGTGCAGTCATAAAACATATGAAAGCTATCTGAGTTATGAATTACCTCATGTGAATTCCATCTCCTTGATAAATGCTATAATAATCACATAAGTGATCTAAATGTCCACAGAATCTTGTAGGAAAAATGAGGTGGAGAAGAATTCATCTGTGACATATGTGACAGGGAAAAAGTTTGCCACCTTCTCTTCATGTTCTTTTATAGATCAAGATGAGAACAGAACTACTAGCCTTACTCCATTTTCTGTTGCAGATCAGCTTTCAGGTATTTTAGACAGCCTTCTCAGCATGTGATATAACTATCCCAGAGACAGAGTCTTGCTAATTTACACTTACCCATATATTTTTTAAGCAAGTGAACTCATCAGTCTGTTTCCTCATGGTAGCCCAAGAGTTGCTCAGTAGTTGGATGAAGTCCAAACTGCAAGTGGAGCTGATGAGCGATGGAGAAGAGGAAGTTGACTCCATCCTCCCAGAAAAGCCTTCTGCAGCCCCTCTGAAGTATAAGCGGTTTGATGGTGAGAGCACAACAAAGCAGTTCCTGGCTTCCTTTCTGAGGATGTGCTGGAGAAGGGAGCCAGGCAGCATAGCTTGTAAGACTGAGAGGTAAAAATTGCTTTGAGGCCAGGATAGTGGGCTCGGTAGAAACAAGATTAGAGGTGATGATTTTTCTCCCCCAGCTCTTACTGTAGTGCTTGTAGCTTGCTGTAGTGCACAAATGCACCTCATAAACATTCGATGTTTCCCTTTGTAAAAGAGAAATTTTATTTCTTTTGTGTATGGGTATTTGTGAGGCCTGTCAAATTTATACAGCCATTTGAGATGCTCAGAGGCAAGGCAGTAAAAAACGGACGAAATGTTGTTACTGTGCTAGCATGTTCAATGGGAGACTGATTAAGACTCTTTGGGGATAAATGGAGTGCAGTCAGTGTGTCAGCTTTCATCAGAAATGCATTCACAGTCTGAGAAAGTGATCCCTTTAATTACGTTAGGCTTTGTGATCTGAGACTGAGGCATTTACTCATTTCAGACTAGCCTGAGATAATCTGAATTCCTCATTTCAGACTTGTGCAGCTATCTAGAACATGAATTGGAAAGTTCTTCTGTCCAAGAATGCCTACAGCATATTTTACAGAGTAAAGCTGTGAACTGTGGGATCATGGAAGGCCTTAGACTTGAAGACATCAAGGAAAAACAAAAACTTGCAGATCCACGAATAATCATGGACCTCAGACACAAGCAGGTGAGCAGGCAAGGCAGCACAGTTAAAAGGAATAAGGTGGAGGATTACAGGATTAGAGTAAATGCTCAATGATACTTCCCCAGTATTCTCTCCCAACCTGCAATAATCTCTGACTTAGAGGCTGGTACCTGAGGTTACCCTTCCACAGTTTAGCTGAAACATTACTGTGTTTCCACGTGCACGTTAGCCATTCACAGTAGCTTGCACAATCAACTTTCACTATGTCTGCTCAGCTTTTCCCCCCTTCTGAAGACTGACAGGAAAAGCTGCCATGGCAGTCCGGTCTGAGTTTGCTCCCATCGAGTAGTACTGGTTTAACCTCACTCTCTTGAATTGAGTTTTTTGCTGGTCTGAGAGCAGAACCAGTCCAGCCAGTGCCAGCTATGGATAGGGTTCCTTGCTTCATGTGAAGGGTGCATTATGACCCACCCTGTCAGTGTACAATGAACTTCAGATTTTTCAGGCTTTGGCGTCTGCTTTGACTTTTGCTGATTTCCTTCTTCCCAGGTGAAAGAAAACCGAATGAGGCGTCAGAAGGCATTAGAGCTTCAGAGACAAGAAAAGTCCCTGAAGAAATTAGTTCTGTCTGAGGCCAAGCTCCAAGCACAGGAGGAGGACAGAAGGAAGGCCCTGAAGGCCAAGAAGGAGGAGGAGGAGATCCAGAGAGAAATGGTGAAGCTGCGAAAGGAAATGGCTGAGAAGAGGCACACCATGGCAGAAGCATGGAGAACGTAAGAGGGAGAGGGGGGCACGGAAAGAAACATATAAAGAACACTTCTCTTATCAGCTCCTTTTACTAAATGTAAGAGGAGTGGTGGTCCTAAAGGAAACATCTGCTATTCTTCTCTCTCTGAACTCTCCCAGAACTTTTTATTCCTTCTTAACCAATGTCACTTGCTGAGTTTATCATTAGTGGGAAGATGGGTTAAAGATACTGTTAGCCTCCCCTCAGCCATTACCATTAGGTACACTGAATCACAAAGTAGGAGTGTGTTTGCAGCACCGTACATTCTCTCCATCAGCTCTGTGTGGCCGCATCCAGCCTTGTTAGCATCAAATGCAGCATGAAAGCCAGTACACACACACACAAAAACAGTCTGTGTTGAAAGTCTAGCACTTACAATACTTCCTCTGCTATGAGAGAATAAAGAACATTCTTGGCTGAGAATTCTGCAGAGGCATAATCTTTGCTTCTGCTGAGCTTGGATTGTCACAGAGATGTGACTTGTAGGGATGCCATTTATTTACTTAGGCATCCTGACATCCTAAATCTTCTCATGCAAGTGCTTTACTGCAATCTTACTATTTTCTGTATTTTGGAATTGCTCCAGATTGTTTAATGTCGGGGACCCCAAACCATGACACAGGCTGTTTTCTAAGAAGGCCAAGTTAAATAATCAGCAACTTTCTAAGCTATAGAGGTGATTCTCTTAGGATTGACCACAATGAGAGTGAAATTTGTGCTACAGTACTTTCCTCATTGTATTAGATCTGTATGTTTGTTCACTTTCCAGGGAGGGGAAGAGACAAGAAAAAATTCAGAAGTTGCCAATGCAGGAGGTATCTCCTGCGTCACCACCCCTGGTCCTGAAGAAAGAGCAAGGAGAGGAGAAACAGAGAAAGGCTCAGGAGCTGCTGCATAGGATTCACACCAATAAGCAGAGAGTGAGCATCACCCTTCTTTATCTGAGACTCTGAGCTCCCTGTCCTCAGCTACCATTTGCAAAACTGAAGTAAAAAGTCCTGATTATCAGAATTTTTGTACTTCTTCCAAGCCCTCGTCCTGAAACCAGGAAAGTAGAAGACCAGGGCAAAAAGTATCTTACAAGACTAGGACCAAGAAATCCAGAGCCTCCATCCCCAGTGGGTCTATGCCTCAAGCATACTCAGTGAGAGGTTTCACTTAGAATTATGGAAAATGTGATGCTCAGAACAGTTGCAAACATAAAGGCTTCTGCAATTGAGAAATAGGCAGACATACAGAGGAGGCAGCGGAGCAAGATTTGTGTTCCCTCATGGAAGGAAGTAAAAGGGGGGGAGTGGCACAAAAGGATCTGACAAGCTTTTATTGTTTGTATGGGAAGATACTTTAAAGATTGCCTTGCAGACTGTCGTGGTTTAGGCCAAATCGGCCACTGGGGACATAGGGGACCCCAGATGGGACCGACAGATGCTCCCCTCTACCCCTCTTCAAAGAGAGAGGCAGAGGAGGAAAAAGAGACTTACGAGTTTAGAAAGATCTAAACTACTTTAATGAAGTATTAATAATAAAATAAAAGGAAATAATGAGAAATATACAAAACCGTATCAAGCTCCCAAGATGACAATCACAACACCGGCTGGCACTGGGGCAGTCCCAGGCTGGACTCAGTGACGGACGGGAACTGGATTCCGGATCTGGATTCAGGATCGGGTCCAAAGGCAGACGAACACACAGAGTCCTCCTCAGACGTCAGCCGTTGAAGCAAGAAGGGAAAAAGAAGGGCGAAAAAGAAGGAGCCAAAAAGAAGGGCTGACCCTTTGCTCCGTCAGCTTTTATACTGAGCATGAGGCAGATGGGATGGAATACGCTGTTGGTCAGTTTTGGGTCACCTGCCCTGTCCGCTCCTCCCCGCAGGTGGGACCCCATTATGCTTTTTCGCTTCCGACCCTCCAACGTGGCAAATAACACAGCCGGTTGGCCTTGGGTGTTAGAACAATAAGTGTAAGCAAGAGCCTCCCTGCATACCATGTCTGGACATCAGCTATAAACATCGGTCTTATCACTGTGAGAGAGTGAACATTGTCTGCACAATATGCTGTTAATTTTAGTAGTTAAAAGAGGCCCAGCTAAGAAGCGAAGCTACTGAACAAAATTGGTCCTGTTTTACCTCAAACCAGGACACAGACCCTGGTGCAGGAGAGGAGAGAGGATAGCAGTGCTGAGGCCTGGGATGAATTTTGAGCTGCATCTCCAAAGTATGCCAGCACACCCCCAATAATGGATTCCTTAAGGATCCACTCCCACTGGGTGCAGTAGGATATTCTGTGATATTGCAACAGCTCTTTTGAGGTGAACGCGCAGACTTTAATAACTCCTAGTAGGAACCTATTTCTTTTACACTTATTATTCTGATACCATAGCCAGCTCTGGGTTAAACACCTAGTTGTATCAAATACTTGCAATTAAAGAGCAATCTTTTTGTACTGAATAATTTTATATGAGCAGTCCCAGCAAAGGGAATAAATTTCCCTGAGTGCAGGTATGAATGCCATCCATCAGATAATGTTTTTAATTAATAGAGCAGTCATCATTGTTAATGTCTACTTATCTATATTTTCATAGAAGAATCCCATAGTTTTTATGGTGATTTTCCTGATGGCTCACTTCATCTGCCCATCTGCTGGATTTGAGCTTGGCTACTATTTAGCAGTACACAACCTCTCTTCAGCACAATCTAAGCTATGAAGATAAGCCTGAATGAAACCACAGAACAATTTAAGGCTGGCATAATGTGAGAAGCCATGACTTAGCTGAGTTAAGCAATAGTGACACTTTGATTATTTTCCTAAAGCAGAAAGAAATAGCTAATGCATTGACATTCTGTCCTTTTCGTAAGTCTCCATTTGGAGATTTCAGTGAGTGAGAGGAATGCAATTAAAACAAGGCATTATGACAAAAGGGGAATGGCTGAGTGTTGTGAGTTGACCCACTTGGAGGATCAAAATGAACAGAGTCTGCAGTGACAGGGCTAGAATTATGGGGTAGATTAGATAGCAAATTGCTGTTCTGTACAACGTAAATCACTCCCACAGGCAGCAAGTCTAATTACACAATAGGGGAAAGGTTTGGCTTCCTCCTGGAACACGGGTGAGCTTAGGTCATGTCATAAATTCATGGTAGGAAGTGTCTTGATTTTTGTCTAAGTTTAAAAAATAATTTAAAAAGTGGTGCATGGAGATATTTGAGAACTGTTCTCTGCAGAAGTGTTCTTACCTGTGGCATCGTAGACATTTTCTAGATTTTGAAACACCTTTCCTGTCTCTAGGAATTCTATGTTCCTCACCCATTTTATTCCTTTACACTTGGTGAACTAAGTGTGCTTCACTCAAAAGCATAGAGCCCCATGATGTTATCTTTCTGCTTTCTGTAGAAGACCTGCACATGCTCTGTGTTATTTTTTTTACCCTCAAGGTAATTATTGGAAGTGGGGATTCTAAGGAATCTCTAAAAGGGAAGTCAGATAAGGGGAAGGGTGGAGAGGATGTACATTTGTGTGACAGGCTGTATCTTGTCATTGATTTTTCTGAAACTCTCCCATGCAGTGCATGCAACGACATTTTTCTGCTTGGCTGAAAGTCATTCTGGAGCACAGAATTAAAATGGGAAAAGCCAGAGCCCTCGCTGACTGGAAATGCCAACTGAAGGCCCTGCGAGCTTGGAGAAACTATGCTTGGGCCCAGAAAGTAGAGCAGGAGACGCAGCAATTGGAAGCTCATCTCCAAGATCAAAACAGGTAGTGACCCTACACTGTGGAATTCCTCCTACTGCAGCAGTACTTTGGCAGTGCAGTGATTGGGGACTGTAAAAGGGGCTTGCCAGTTAGCCAGCAGGAGAAAAATAGTAGCTTTTTGAAAAAATTGCTACATTGCCTGCAGTCTGCCAGAGGCATTGTGGCACAGATGAAAAGGAGGACAGAGATAAACAAGAGCTTTAGCACTTTCCAACAAGCCTGCATCTCACTCTCTCTCTAGGTATCTTTCCTGGAAATCTCACCCTGGCTTGCTCTGGACCCTAGAGACTATGAGGTGCCATATTTATTCCTTATTAATATAGTTGTTTCCTATTTCAGTAGTAGTATAGTAGAGATCATTTTGGCCAGTGCCTTTCATTAAGGAGGCTGTTGGATGAATTCCCTATCAGCCAGAGAAAATGTTGCTCTTGCAGGTGTCTGGCAGGCTGTGTGGTGAGGCACTGCCGCTTCCCCCTGTGCAGCTGGCAAGGGAACAGGATACCTCTCTTGTACCTATCCTACAGCCCAAGTGTGACACAGGAAATTACAAAATGTGAACTAGGGAAACTTACTTCAAAATAACGGGCATCCTTTCTGCTCTCCCACTCCTCCTTGGAGAAACTCTGTACAGCTTTGGAGGGCCTTCAGAGTTAAGCAACAAAAGACTCGGGAAGTTATGGGGCTTCGTGCCGCGGCCTGGGCTGCTGTACTTGATGCAATTGTTTCAGGCAGGCCTGGGCAGAAGCCTCACGCCTATCATAACACAAGTGCTCTCTCATTCAGGAAAACACAACTGTCTGTGGAGCATAACCAGCGACGGCTTTTGCGCTGCTGCTTTCTGGCGTGGCAGCGCTGGAGCCAAGCAAAGATAGAAAAGCGAGACCTGCAGATCAAGAGGGAGGAGACGAAAAGAAAGATGGCACAACTGCTGGAGGCAGTGTCACTGGGGAAGGGTGGTCTGCACAGGCCAGTGGAGGTTAACAAGCCTGGGACAGCAAAAGTAAACCATCATCAAGATTTGCAGCGAGACAAGGTAAATCCTTCCCATGTTGTTTTGTCTATTGGCACTTCAGTACTCTTACAAAGTACTACTTTTGTGCAATCTGAAATGAAGAGTGCATTGTCCCAGATGAAGGCTTCTTTCCCAGGGTGACCCCCAAATACCTGTCTGCAACTGCTTAGGAGAGGTCTTTAAAAATCAAACATGAAGGACAATGGATGAGTTTTTAAAGTAATCTCTAATGCTGCCAGAGAACAACCCTTCATGTACTGTGAGTCGCAATGAGAGTCCCACCCCCAGATCACTTTTGCTGAGAGATTAGTTACATCTTTGATGCCTGCTTAGACTGAAAAAGAATAACGCTTGACTGCATGACAAGAGATTTTGTCACGCCAGTGCAGCTCTCTGGCTTTTAAGCATAGGGGGAAAAAAGTTGTCACTGGCTGTTTCAGGATAATGTGCATCACAAGGAGGCAGGTGAGGAGAATCAGAGGTTGCTTCCTTAAATTGTCATTTGTCAGGTCAGAGCCTGCCCTTCCTTTCTGTCTATAAAACCTGTACCACAGCAGTGTCCCGATCCTAGCATGAGAGCTCACACACACACACATTACAGGTCAAGCTTTTTGTTTGCTTAAGCGTCAGCAGAAATTGAGTTCATACAGTGCTTACATCATCCTAGTAGGCCCGTATTTTTCTTCTGATGCATTGGTAAACTTTGTGCTGGAAGGATGGGACTGAATTTGGGGTTTGGCCTAGGAATTAGAAAGCAGACCTTACACATCTGATGCTGCTTCAAAGAAAGATCATGTGTCAGAAAAGGCGCAGCCTCATTCCCCACTGTGCACCAGCTTCATGGTAATATTTATCAAAGCTGGAGAAGAAGAAAGAGGAAGCAGCACCTTGTAGACTTCTTTTCCATCTGAAAGGTGTCTGTTCGGTAGATCAGCCATATACGTCGCTTCAACTGTTTTTTTCCTTTATTCTCCATCTGAGTGCCGAGTGGGGACACCACAGTCCAAAAGGGAGTGTGCTAATCCCTGAGAAGTGAGCTGTCTTGAGATGTGCTCCCTAACAAAATAGTCAGGATGTATTCCTGCTGGAGCTCTAGCCTAATTAGGAGTTCTTGCTGCCAGTGAAATGGCACACAGCTCCTTAGCAGTTCTTTCCTACAGCCCCACAGTTTGTGCGTAACAGGGCCCCTCTGCCCTGGCTAGCAACTGGTTAATGATTGCATAGCTGAGATTACCCTACTTCTCAGGCATCTCACTAGATTTGTATTAAAGAAACACTTACTATGTAGGAAGGGCAGAAGAGTGCTTGGTTTTAATCAATGCCAAATTTTTTTTTCCCCTCCCTAGCCAACTGAAACTTGCCTCATACAGGAAGAACCTGACCAGACCAGAGACCACTCTTGTTGTGATGCTGCTCACACATCTCATTCCTACAGAAAACCCAAATTTGCCTGGGAGATTACCCTAAAACATGCATCGCCAAGTGCCCAGGACCAGGCTGTGTACAGGAATCAAATAGTCACTCTCCCCCAGCAGTTTCACGCCCCTGGTCCAAGGACAGCTGCTGCTTATGGTAGCCGTTTTGAGCACCGTCATGCCTTCCAGAAACGTCTGATTGAGGAGCAGAGGCAGCAGCTTCAGAAACAGCAAGAGCTGATCCTTGAACTGCAGGAAAATCAGAGGCTGAGCAGGGCTAAAGAAGAGGCAGCACAAGCCATGGCTGTAACCCAGCCACTTAACAACTCTGCTTCACAAACCCGGGAGGAAAAACTGAAGACAGAAAAACAATCTAGATACAAGAATACGACCCATTTGAGGTATATGCCCTCGATAAAGCAGGCTCAATTAATCAGCATGTCTCATTCCTACGCAAGTTGAGCCAGAATTTGCCAGGCACACTTCAGTCATGCTAGTGCTGTCTGCTCTTCCCTCACCTGTGACTTTGCCTCAAGGGTAGTATGAGGCTGGCCACAGTTCTACATCCTCCCATTTTGCAATGGCTCAACACCGTGTGATCCATACAGGATCCACTTAGAAACAGCAACACTAGAATGTCACACATAGTAGCAGGGATTTTAGTTGGGGGGGGGCGGAGAAGAGTGTCGTTGTCAGTATTTCAAAACACGCAGCACCCCTGGGTAGTCAGCTCCTTTGCAAGGATGCATCATTAATCCCATTTCAAGCAGAAGAAAGGCGTATCAGAGACTCAGAATGAAAATACAGCACAATGGAGAATTGGAACTGCAAGGTCTGTTTCTCAACCATAGGTGGAGGTGGTAGGTGCGAGACATCATTTGACCATATTCATTGATGAATTTACTCTTTCCTTTCATAGCCCACCTGTTTCTCATGGGCCAGAAAACACAAGGGCAGTGATGCAAGGCAGAAGGCCCTCCAGCCAGCTGACCTCAGCTCATCCCATACTGAAAGGTATTGTTCTAGATAGCACAGACCATTCCACACCACTTTTCTCAACAGCTTGTCTCGAAACTTCTCTTTCTTCACCTCAGCGTTGCTGGTTGATGACAATATGCAAGTAAAACTCAGCACACTCTTTCCCAGCCTGATCAGCGCTGTGAGAGGGTGAGCTGTTTTCATGCCAAAGTCAGGCATCTGTAAAACCTGGGCCTCTGCAAGCCCCGTCAGTCCACGCTTAGTACACTGTGGTAGCAGTTACTCCTAACACTTGTGATTGTTTCTGGTGTGACAAGACCCAGAGAGAGAAGCTCTACAGGGTTTCTTTGCTGTCATTCTTATTCCCCTCATCTAAGTAAGAGTTAAACTGACCAATCATTTTCGTCTAACTTTGACAGAGGTATTGAGATTTCAGAGGGAATCAAGTGCCTACCCAGGGTTTTGTGAGACAACAGTAGCTAAGCTGGGGAAGGAGCTCCACATATCTGCCTTCTGTGAGGTATCTTCCCTTCTTCTGCCCACACCGGAACAGCATGTACATGTTAAACATGCAGCAGAGCCTTTTCATGCAGTAAATTAAGATCAGGTTCTGGTATATCCCTAGGTCGTGTTCTTCCATATCAACTGGGGGGTGGTCACGGTCAGCGTGAAAGGCTGTCTGGAATATGATCATTGTGATGTTTTAACAGTTTCGGGATCACCAGAGCTTTTTGGCCATGACAGTTGGGCATTGAGTTGCCTTTCATTAACTGACTGTGTTCAGCTCCAATCATACATAGTCCAAGCCATCACTCACCCTGATTTGCCTGAACTCTTTACACCTTAGAGACAGTAAGTGTATTTTGAGAGTACTCAAGTGCTTTTGTTTGAAGATCCCAAAAAATTCAGTGAATAAGTTATCACTGAATGATATTCCTTTGGCAGAAAATCCTGGGACAGCTAAAAGGAGAAAAGAATCTGAGGAAACCTATTGTGGTCAAAACACTTAAATGCCCCCCAGTTATTGACTGCTCCAGCCTGTCCTTCATTTTCAACTTCAGAAGAAGTGAGCACGGGTTCTCAACTCCACTGCATGTTCTGTATCGTCACATCAGCACTGTAACGCTTTTGCAGATAGCCAGCAAGATCCCCACATCACAATTTATCTCCCAAAAGAAGCATTAAACAGTAGTTTCTCACTAGTGCAGCCAAGTACTTGTGTGTCAGTGTGGCAGGGATGACTTCCATCATGAAGTCGCTCTTTAAATAAGCAATTGGAGCTTATTGGACCTCATAACAATTGGTGCTACATCAGGTGCCCTGAGCCTCAGCACTCGATCAGGGATAAAACCTTTGAACAGAGCTCCTTTCACAACTGAGCCTTATGGCTGTGACTGTCAACCAAGGAGGGTGGAGGGAATCTAATTGGGGTAGTCCTGAGTCATCTCGTAAGTGTTTATGGATTCCTTGTTCATGACACTGCCAGCTATAAGAAACCGCAAAAAGCAAGTCCCTTTGTGCTGGCATTGCCAGGTCAACACGGGCCTGGCAGTAGAGTGAAGTGGTCATCCTTATTCACCAAATTTCTGCCATTACCCTATAGCTCATTTCCACTAAGCCTTATGTCCTCTGTTTCTGTAGCTATGGAGGAGAGAGCAACTCAGCGGGCAGAACGGAGGAGAAAACTAGAAGAAGCCAAACAACAAAGAGAAGAGGAAAAATTGGTAAGGGAAGTAGAGAATGAAATGAAGTCTCTTTCATACCATTCCAGTTACAAGAAATGCTGTTTGAATCCCAGAGTCAGGGACCGAGAAGAGGCCCTTTCTCCAAAACAGGAGTTTTATAGCTTGTAAGAAAGTAGATGTCCGACACACATCAAAAGAAGTAGTTATTGCTGCATTTGCATACAGTGACAGCACTAGCCCTGCCATATCACAGGCAGACACTTCATGCTGATGCAGTCGCAATTCTAGAAGCAGCCTCCCTTACCACCACCCCAACACTTATTTCACAGCTACGCCATGACTGTAGCTTGTCCTTGCCGAGGATGGGAAGGGTGGAAGTGCATGCAGAGATCCACTTGATTGGACCTGGCAGTGGTGGGTTTCCCCTCCCCTGCCTTTCCTGTCTGGTCACATGCAGCCTCACCGAGTAAAAATCCTGCATCTTTCTAGCAAATCTCTGCTGAAGAGAGAAGATACTGACAATGTTTGCAGAGTTAATACACAAATTCTGTGATATACATCCAACAGAGGAGCCTTCTTAGCTCCAGGGCATTGAGCTGTTACTGAAAACATTGTTAGTAAATTGTATTAGGATTAGAAGGCTCAGAACTAGGGTCCTAAAATAACCAGCATTTCTTCCTTCTCTAAGCAAGAGAGAGGTACTCACATACGCAGGAGGCTGAAACAAGCCTTAGAGAACACTTTAACCATAGAGTGGACAGACAAGCATCAGGTTAGGTTCCTTCAACTGCAGTTGCCACGATCCTAGAGACCAGGAACCACGTTCATAGTCATCATGCATTAGGGTTGGTGTGGCTTTTAGGCCTTTGATGCATACGTCAAGAGCAAAAGCTTTGTGAAATGAAAAGCAGGGTGGGATTTGCAAGGGGAGTAGATAAACATTCAGAGAGGGATATTGTGCCAAGTATGACCAGTACTGAAGTAAAACAACTTTGATCTTCAGTGTTTGGGAAGAGAAATGTTTGGGTCCCTGTAATGCTGCTTTGCATGTAGAAGTAAAACTTCAGAGCACAGCCCAGAGATTCAGAACTGACTTCAGCAATCAGGTTATCAATAAATAACTTTGTATATGGTTTAAATGTTTTAGGGGAAGAGTGGGCAAATACTATAACTTAGGGCAAAGAAAGATATAGGTGTGTATATACATAGGTGGTAGAAAGATACATATAGGTAGTAGAAAGAACAGTCCCTCCTTCCTCTCCCTTCCACAGTTCATTGTCTAGCACAGATCATGTCTAGTGTGTGACAAAGTCTGCTTCCTTCTGAAGTTCCAGGTGCTGGTCAATACTAGAGGAGTACTGGGAAAGCTTAGAGGTCTGTGTTCTCTGAAAAGGTGACATTCACCAAAATAAATTTTACCTTCCTCCATTTTCTCCATTTCAAGGCCCAGCTGAAGGCTGAAGAGGAAGCACGACAGAGGAAGGAGGCAGAGGAAAAAGCAGCTCAGCAGGAAAAACGACGGGAGGAGAGAAGGCAGCAGAAGCGGGTGACCAAACACCTCACCTGTTTCCCCCCACCTCTAGCAGGAATTAGGGAAGAAGAGCCATTACCCACTAGCACTAAGTCTACAGCCAGAGTAACGCGGACTGAAGGTCTTCGTTAGTAGAGCAGAGTTCCATAGCACAGCACCTGCTATATCATCACCTTACCTTTTTTGGCAACATTAGGGGAAGGGCTGTGGACCAAACACACCATGAAGTATATACTGTCTTTGTCTCATCAGCAGGACTAGAGGTCCCAGCTGGTGGACATTCACTGCTGAGGTATAGCCAACATAAGCCCCCAGAGTGGCAGCACGTTCAGCCTACTTTCAGACTGCTTCTTCCACTTTTATCCCTCTCCAGCATACACAATGATACCAGTCACAAACACACAATTTAAAAATAAAAAAGCCTGACAGATATATCAAGGACAACTTTCCACCTGAAGAACAGAAGCATCCTCTCCTTGGAGCTAGCCTAGGAATAGCCCCACTTCATTATTGTTACTTGGAAATGAGCTGTCCTAATAACCCAAATAGCACATTTGAAATCCTACAGGAATTTGACCTATAACTACTGTTCTACTTGGATTGAGTGTTTTAGGATGTTTGACCTTCATCCCTGAGTCTCAGTGAAAAGTAATATTGTACAGTTATATAACACCCACATCCCTCCCCTCCTGTTTAGGTTAGATGAAGTGGTAGGGTCCATACGTAAACTCAGAATCTTTTTTGGACGTGTTTTCAGTTTAGTCCTATAAACATAGGAAGCTGCCCTCCGCAAGCTCACCAAAGCACCCCTCCCCGTATTGATGAAGGCCCATCGAAAGGGGGTTCCTGCTACGTCTGCATTGCTGGTAACCACAGATTACGTGTCTGCTACAGTAACACCAAACTGCAGTGCTGGGGGAAGGCCACATGCTGATACACGGCCCAGGGAAGTGTCCAGAAATGCCATCATCTTCCGTAAGGATTTTCGAGACAGTTTGCTCTGCTTTCTACCACAGGCTTTAGTACATGGGGTCATGTCTGGTCTGCACTGCTAAAGATGATGCAGATCCCTATCTCCTGTCAGGTCAGGACCCCCAGCTTCAGTATGGCAATCTGTCATCATTGCTTAACATCCTCCTCATCCAGAATGAATTAAAACTACTGCTCTTTGTATTGTAGAAAGAGTTGGAAAAGCAGAGGAGGCTGGAGAAAGAGCAGCAACTCCAGAGAAAGGCCAGAGATCACTATGAGAAGGTCCTGCTGAGAAAGTTGGGAATGGTGCCATGGAAAATGCTGAGGGAGCAAGCCCAGGAAAACCTGGTGGTAAGTGCTGAGGATAAAGGAAAGGGCTGGTGCCATGGGAGGAAGGGAAAAAGAATGGATGCAGCACTTGGCAAAAACTTTAATAGGCTCTTAAGCCAGGTAGAGCTGGAAAAAGCAAAAATTCTCCCTGCACGCCCTGCCCTATATTAGTTCTTTAAATCAGCCCATCTGACAATAATCCTGAAAGGTCATCAAAAACCCACGAGGGTGGCATCCTCATTTACAGCTGATTAAACAGGAACCAAAAGGAGAGAGAAAGGAACGAATTTCAATCTAATGAGAAGTCATCTTTTGTTAGCCTCCACTTGTCTGCAGTACTAACTGCCACATGATTGGATACCAATAACACAGTGGGAGTTAGTTTAGTATGACACAGCCAAAAAGATAAATTGAAGTTATACGACATGAGCCAGTCAGTTCTTTTGCTCCACAGCAAAGCTAATCAGTAGGACACTGCCAAGCCACTGTAGTTACAGTACAGTTAATCCCAGGCGATCAACAGGGCTTTCCCTCTCTCTGGAGTCGCTGCTGGTGCACTTGTGGCCACTGCCAGAGGCAGGACACCACAGGTGATAATCCGGCAATCTGTTCTAGCCTGGCCATACCTGCAGTGCAGAATAGCAAATGGTCGCCTCTGAGATCTTGACATGTAAATATTACTAATGAAACATTTCCGTACATGACTGAATTGGCATGCTTTATCAGGGGTGGACTAATAACGCTCAACCGTATCCTGAATATGTAGACAGAGCCCAGGGCTAAGTTGGGAAGCTTCCATTTAAGTCACTGGAACTGCAGCTACTCACAGTACTCGACCAAATGCACATAGGCCTCTGGCTGGGAAGAAGTAGAGGGACAGCAGCTGCTCCATAAGTCAGCGTTACAGATGGGGTTGGACTAAAGTGTTATAGGCCATGCCTCTGCTCCATTCACAACAGGTTAAACTGAGCATCTCATTCAAAAGGATATTCTCTAGCAGTGACACAGCAGTAGCCTGATAGAGAAACTGGTCTTGTTCCTTATGCTTACCCCTCTTTGTGTGAACCAATCCTGTAAGTTATTCCAGCTGCCAGACATCTGTATTTTGGGGGCCCCCAAAAGCTGAGGTGATTTTCTAGTGTACCCAGTTTTCTGTAGCTTTATGTTTACGTAGTCACTAGTCCAAGTAACTAGCTGCCGCGTCTGCTGTCTTTACTCAGGTGGCACAAAGGCACCACCGCTTGGGCCTGCAGAGGAAATGCCTGATGACTTGGCTCCAGCACACCCAGGGGACCCTCATGGAGAAGATGTCTCGGGCTGAGGACTTCTATTGCTATACGTTACTGAGACAGGGCTTCAGGAATTGGCTAAAGGTTTGCCTGCACCACAGTGGAAAAATGATACCAAGCGAGCTAGCTGCTGCCACGCTTTCCCCTCACCGCAGTGCCACTTCACGCACCTGCAGCCCAGCCTTTGCCGAGTTACACTGTCCCCGTTCCAGCAACTTCATTCCCTTCTTCAGAGACCTTCTCTCAGCTCTCCACTCTCCATCACTCTCCTCCACCCAGGACAGTCTCCTACATACTGCTTCTCTGCCTTTGCACTCTCTCACCCTGCTCCCTGCCGATTTTCCTCCACTCGTGTCCCCATTACCCTTCAATGCCACAGTCTCAGCACTGCTCTGTTTCTGCTTATTGAGCTGGGGGTTGGGAGGAGGAAACCATTCTCACCTCTTTCTCTGTCCTCCTTCCCTAGTACAAGGATTATCTCTCCACTCTGGAGGAGAGAGCGAGTACCCTCCATGCAGCCTGGCTCATGAGGAAGTGCTTCTGGGCATGGTTTGATCTGATCATGGAGGAAAAAAGTACCTTATGGGAGAAGCTGAAGATTGCTACTGAACACAGTAACAAGTAAGTGCACTCCCTTGCCAGCAGTTCTTTTTACTTAGGTTTAATATACCTTATAGATTATTTTAGAGACTACTTTTGACAGGTCAATTATCTGCTCCCCAAGAACATGTGAAACAGGTTCTTTCCTGCTGGTATTTTGCTTCTGTGATATGCACAGACATCAGCAGAGGTTTATGGTAAGAATTTTCCATGCAGCCTGGAGAAGGAAGTTTAGTGGTACCCTTCACTGGACTTTTAAATCTGCTGAAAGAGAATACAGTGAAAGCGGATAAGTAGCTGAAACTTTCTAAGCTGATTAGCAGATCTGGCCATGCAGCTTCTGCTAAAAGCTGCCTTAGAAAAATCTTTAAGTACAATTATAGCAAGCCAAATGATTGTGCAGGAATTACACTGTATTGTTTTGTCCACAGCAGATGATTTAGTTCACAAATCCAAAGTTGATCAACTAGAAATCCTACTTAAGGAATCTTTCTGTTTATGCCATCGTCAGCCTGACTTGGCAGTGAGAACTACAGCAGACAGTTCTGCCGATCGTGACTGGAGCTGGATGCACCCAGTTCACTCATTGTCCTATAACTGCATTAGCTATGCATTTTAACAGGAGGAAAAAAACACTATTGTCAAAGTTCAGCAGAAAACAGAAGTATATTCACCTACCTCACCATGAAAGCATGTCGGCTGCATACAGTCATGGATAGGCTGTGCCTGTGCATAGCCCAGACAGGATCTGCCACACCTTGGAGGATGAATTAAATTAAATTCACCTCTTACGTGCTAGAGCGAACCTCTTCTAGCGTGCCGTTTCAGTCAGACCAGAACAGTGCATGATTTAACCCAACAATCCAGAAAACTGGAGGAACCAGGGAAAATTCAGACCCAGGAAGAGAGTGCATTCATTCCACAGGAGTATGACCTCATACTAAGAGCATAATCACCTGTCATTCCACATTACCTCTTGCCCCACTGACTGACAAAGGGCAGTTCAGACCATGACATAGCAAAACTATTCTTTAGACAGGACTGTTGCTCCCTACTGCCCATGTGGGAACCCAGGGCAAGGCACCTTTTGTAGGGTGACTCAAATCAGGTCAGAATTGGAGCCCAGCTACCTGTGCTCCCAAGTGGTTGGTCTGGACCAAACAAGCCTGCATTTTTCCTGGAGAAACTGCTTTCAGAGACCCCATTTATTTTTGAAGAAACATTTTTCATCTTCAGAGTGCTCAGCAAACACCAGCTAGTAAATCCTGTCAGAGGGAGGAACAAAATTCTTGGGGGAGAGGAATAGAGAAGGGCAATTTGTTATTTTTCCCTGGGATGACTGCCATTGATGGAGTGGTCTGCACGCAGGTGTTTAACATGTCACAGCCCTGACTAGCAGCAGAAAAGACAAATCCCACAGGTATTTTAGGGGAGTTCCCCCTCAAATAGAAGTCGTCTTTTGATTACCTGTTGTGTTATGCACACATCTGCATGTCGTCACTTTGTTCTTTGTGTCCCCAATTTCTTTAAGGAGACTCATGCTGAATGCATTCAAGGCATGGAGGCAGTACCCGTTACTGACGAAAAAGGAAAGAGAGAGAGAGGAAAGGAGAAACCAGCTACGCAGGAGAGTAGCTGAAATTCTCCCCGACTTCCAAACATGACGGAAGAGAGTCAAAGGAGACTGGGAAAGGGGACAAAAAGACCGATTCTGTTCAGTGCCGTCTTCCTACTGACTGAAACAAATCCAAGGGGAAGTCCTGCCCAGTGCAAAGGGTCTAACAGCCAAAGGAAGGCCCCTGGGGCCACTGCTGTGGTAAACTAAGCATACATGTAAACTTACCCGATGGTTTCACTTTGCACTTCAGGGGGTTATTCCCCACAAGGTCTTCCTCATGTGAAGTCTCCATAGGGAAGTCTTGACTGGTGGCAGTGAGGCCTAGGTAACCAAAGCCTAGCACAGGCCAACACCATTTCTACAAGCAGAGCTGACACAAATCCTCCTCCATCGCAGAAAGCACAGAACTGAACTGCACCTATTTTTCCTTAAGCAGTAACCTGGTGTTTTTCTGTTGCCAGTACTCTGTAGGGTGACACAGCTTGATCAGAGAGCGAACAGACCTGACTGTCAGCTGACCACTACCCACTGCTGCAAACTTGGCCATCCAGAGAATGGTTTCTGGCTAACTGTGCCAGGAAAGTTTGGGTGGGGGGAGGAGACGGAAGAGCTATTTATACAAATCATATTTGCTAACTGTCCAGGTTGCAGCATCGCATATGGACAATCTAAAACCGGGTTCTTTTTCAAGGGACTGCCTAGTTTGCAGCACTGGCCAGCTCACAAGCACAGTACTTTGATTTTGTTGGCAAGTGGTGATTCCAAGTTCATGAGCCTCTATCTTCTTGACATTTAAAGATTTTCCAAGCTGGTTAACTGTAGTATTTAAAGATGTGTTGTGCAAGTCTGTCTGGGCCTTTTCGCCTGATCCAACACTTCAAAAAAAAACAAAAAATCCAAGAAAGTCATACTGTATTTTAACATAAGCTAAAGCTGACATGATTAAAATGAAAGTTTCTTGTCACTGTTCAGCTGTAACCTGCAGCATAGTGCAGATAGGGTAACGCTGTTAAGGTACAGTATGCCTTGTCTTAGCAACAGCATAAGGCAGGAATCTGGAATTGCTTCCCCCTCACAAGAAGATAGGCAAAGTTCTCTCCAAAAGCATTTGGCAGTACAGGGAGCACTTTGGTAACACCAGGAAGAAGACGGTTTACTGTTACCCGTTTAAAAACCTGTATATGCACTGAAAGTTTCCAATAAACCCAAATCTGAAATGAGCACAACTGAGTTGTTGGTGCAAATTGTATCAGACGCTGACTGAATGGCACTAGACAGAAGTCCAGGGTCAGGGACCGAGATCAGCGCTAAGCCCTGCCAGTGAGGCGGTTTGGGACAGGTCAGGTGCCCGGGCCCAGCAGCAGGCTCCAGAGCTTTAGCACCACCAGTTTGTCCATGCGGAGAGCTCACGGGCATGTGGTCAGAGCCTCCCTGCCTACACAAACCAGGCTGTCGAGCAGACTCTCAGTGCAGGTCTGAAGACAACGGTCACTCCCAGGTTACCTCCCACAGCCATCCTCGACAACACGTGAATGTTGACCATCTCCCAAAGGCTGATTACAGCCCTGACCACCAGCAGGTCAGATGAGCGCATTTTCCAAGCACAGGGAGCTGAAGGTGCCTGCGCGGAGTGTGGGCGAGTACAGACCATCTGGCTGCATTAAAGGCAGATTGCAAGAGGAAGCGACAAGCTGAGAGAGGGCTGAATAACTCGTGTTGCGGGGAAGAACGGGCACTGCAGAAGGGTAGCGTCTTTCACAGAGGAGGGAGCCAAAGAGGCAGGGAGGAGCAGAGCTGGGGGACTGAGCTCCTGTCCCAGTGCAGCCAGTAGTCACGCTTGATGCAAACAGCAGCAAGCTGTGGCAGCACAGCAGCAGCAATCCGCTTTCTCTTAGTATACTCTCTCCCCTTGGAAGTCTCTCCTAATGAGCTCCTGGAACACCTCCGAACCAGCCCTTATGCTCCCATGTTACTGCTGCCCTTTTTCCAGGCTAACTTCCTCCTTACCAGGGCTTGGCAACGAACGGAGCAGGGAAAGCCTCCAGCCCACCCTCCACCTGGATTCACGGCACAAGAAGGATGGTGAACCAGAGGATGAAAGGTAAGGACACATGGCTTTCTCAGCTAGAGAGAAAGGTAGCATTGCAGGCAGCTGGAGATGGGACACACAACAGCTGTAAGGGGAGTAGCAGAAATACAGAGCAGTAGAGTGGGTGAGTCCACACGCAGCCTGGTCTTGACCCTAGCAACAGGCTGAACGGGGGTTGAATCTACATCTCACACACTAAAAGGGTGCCCCAAACCACTGGCAACTCAGGAGTGCTTCCAGTTGACTGAACTGCAGATTCTTCCCCCAGCAATGCCACACTTGCACATTTTGTCCTCGAGGTCCACAACTCCCACTCACCTCAGTGCCCACTCACCATCCGTGAAAATAATACTGCTTATGTGGGGCACAACTTCCCCACACACAGAACCCGAAGTAGTCAACACTTACTTTTGAAAACTGGCCTTTGTCTCCAATACTCTTACCTTCTAGAGTTTTCTTCTCTTCTTAGCAGCTTTGACAAAGATTCTTCTATTAAGATGCTCTTCCGCTGGTCAGTTCAAGCAGTAAGAAGCCAAAAAGATGATCCAGGAGGAGCTGTACGTTGATACCCCTTTGCCCTTGCCTACTGCTAATTCCATGCTAGCATGGAGCTGAAGCTTCAGCTGGATTCAGCTGAGGGAAAGGGATGATGTTCAGGGATCAGGCACATTCATACTGAACCTGGCCAGAATCAAAGGGAGATGGAGAAGTCCCTCGACTTCCCCATTCAGTCCACACCTGGCTGAAACAGCCCGTACCTCCTTGGCAGAAGAGAGGCTGTGGATGATGATGCTGTTGAGAGACTGCACGGGACACCCCTAAAGTCTCTGGCATGATGTTAGCGTTTTGCAAATTAAAGCTCCAGCAAACAGTTCCCAGCAGGAGGGTGACACACAAGGGAGCTTGTCAGACCGAGGAAATCGCTTCAGCCTGCAGCTGTGCCAGAGTACCCCTCCTGCTCCAGCACTTGGTTAAATACAGATGTCAATGCCTTAATGCTGGTCATCAGCCCACACTTAGAGCTCAGGCTCACTCCTACCTGTCAGCTCCTTGCTTTTCTTAGCAAGAGAGGGAGGTGGCTGCACAGCCAGACTTTCCTTCTCCTGCGCAGGGAGGGGTGGGAGGACCTTCGTTTTGGTACAACAGCAAACACAGAACCCTGAAATGATGACAAACTCCCCTTCTGCCCAACCCCATCCCCAGCTGACAACTGTCCTTCAGAGTTCTTACACGCTTTCCCAAAAACCTTGACCACAGAAATACCTTCTTGTCCATAAATCTGTACACCAGTCTCTTCAAAGGCTCCCACGCCCAGCTCAAACTGGATTTGAAACAGTGCCTGAAGTATTAAACAATTTCCTGTGCTCCTCCCAAGCAAACAAGAGTGTAGCTGGGGACGCTAGTTAGCCCAGGAAGGGACCATGAACCACTGCAGGCTGGTCCATAGCTCATATTTGCAGGCCCTGTTATGTGTCACAGGTGCCAGCCGCAGTAACGCACCTTGGCCTTCCCCAACACCAGACACACTGCTGCTGTGTGGGGACACCATGGCAAGCTGGGGAGAGACAGTAGTCTCGGGTGTCCCCATCAGCAGCACTGGAGGTAAGTTGGTGGCTTCTGGGGCATCAGAAGTCTGACACCCTTCTGCACACACACCGCTTTCACCTAACTACAAACCTGGTTCCCTGCTAGTGCGAGGTCCTTGTTGTCGATGAGTGCAAAGTAATCTTCAAAGAGAAACAGCTGAATAGCAGAGAAGTGCCACCCAGGCAAATCACAGCAGAGCTCTGGGAACAATCAAAGGCACCTGTGATTCTACTCATTAAAAGTCATCTTGCCTTTCAATAGATGTCCCAAGATACCGACAGGATCAAAGGCAACATCTCTTCCCACTATCTGCGCAGAGAATATCCGTATCATTTCCAAACGTGTCTCGGAGAGGGGTTAAAGGAAGAGATTGTTTGAAATCCCTTTTTGGGGTTCTGGATGTATTGTGTGAGCAGGTATAGGAGGGAAAGCAAGATGCTGGACAAAAAGGCTAGGAACCCGATCACATACAAACACTCGATATCTGAAAACAGATTGCTCTCAGGATGCAAGATCCCCGTTCAAAGCCCCACCGCAGGGGAACATCCCTAGATTCCAGGATGGTGAGCACTGCCAGCAGATCTCTGTTTCATCCCAACCCCAACAAACCCAAACGTCAATTTTTGCAGAACCGGAAGAACACTTGTTTCCTAGCTTCTCCTTAGCCCGTTGCTCCCTTATTCCCAAGTCCAGTTCACAGCTAAATAGCCACAAGATGATGGCCGCTTTTGGTCATGTGACTGGCTGAGTACATTGGCGTAAACCAACAGGCCACTCCACAGATGATTTCTAATCATTTATTTTGATTCACAATCGCATCCATTTGGAAACACTGCATATGATGCAAAATGGACAAACACACACACGCGAGTCCTTTCAACAAAGCTCACAAATGTGTTTCACAAAAGTTCTTACTAAAACTTAGGCTAAAAAAAAGAAAACAAAACCAAAAAACCACCAGAACACCTCACAGTTCTTCCAGAGCCCATCATTCTTCACATTATCAGTAAAGGAGTTCCATAAAGACAAGATCTTGGGAGGCTGAATTAACGCATTTCAGAGCAAGCCTCACCTGTCCGCAGAAAGATCTGCACTGTACAAACATCCTGACAGGGGAAGAAAATCCTAGGAAGCTGTAGAGTTCTTCACTGAAAGCAATACAGGAAAACACATCCATAATCACACACGCTTCCTGCCCTAATGAGGCAATATACATTCATATAGAAGGAAAAATCCAAGCACATTATTAAGACATTAGGCAGTGAGGCAGTATCCATTTTATCTTCAGAAGAATTTTTACAGCAAATGGTTTCATTAAGACACTTGAAAGCAACCTACTTAAAAAGAAAAAAAAGCACCATCATAGCATGAAGGCTGAAATGTGATTAGGAGTCACAAGCAGCACCAACTCAGGCTCACCAGTGACTTTTGTCATTTAAGGACAAGTTAAACGGAGAAACAGTCAATGTGGGGACCTGTGACTTGCCTACAAAAAAGCATGATTTAAGACAACATAGTTAAAGAGCGCCAAGCCACCTTTTGCAGGGCGTATCTAATGGTACACGGTTCTTAGTATAGTCACCAAACAGTAGGGTGCTGGCATTTGGACAGGGAGGGTTTAACACTACAACAGCAGCAACATCAGAACCCTCATCCCTTAAGAGTTGCCCTGGTCTGCAGAAGTCCACACTGTTTGTGAAACAGCAAATGCTTCTTAAAAGGTCATGGTTAAAGCAGGATAAACTACCCAAGTCTGGGTGGAGAAACATCAAGGCTAGATTCTACCAACATTCTTCCCTGCTTCTGACCAGCTCTGTGTCCTCTCTTCTTACACAGGGAAAACGTTTCAAGGGCCAGCAGGGTAGTGTTTTCTGCACTGCCAGGTATTGCACACGGTTTTACAGGCGAGACGCTAGTCCTGGCCTCAAGGCCGCACACGCACATGACCCACAAGTCACCTGTCAAATGCAGCCTGCTCCCACTGCTCTAACACCCAGGCAGCATGGGTCTAGGCAGCTACTAGAAGAGTGAGCCCAAGGATTGACTTTTTATGTCTACTTTTTAATGTTTTTTCTGCCAGCGCAGTCAGTAACAAGCTCAGCGAGAAAATACTCAGAAAAGAAACTGTCCCTCAGTGCACAAGAGATCACAACAGTCTGCCCTCGCTATAAGTGCAAAAGGGAGCGTTACCCTTCAGGGGCTTCTAGCTGATTCTCAGGGCTATGAAAAGGACAGCTCCAAAGTATGCATCTGACGCTCGCAACTCTTCCGCTCTTTTAGATATCCAGTTACTTTCTGTTTTCCACTTCCCCAGGCATTCACAAGGTAAATCCTCTCAGGAAGAAGCCTGGATGGTAAACAAAAGCCATGTCCTTAAAGAAAAAGTCACCACTGCTATGCTATGCAGATTACAACCCTGTGAACCTCCGATTCACTGGGGAATCAGGACTGCATTCTCCTCCTAAAAACTGCAGCCTTCCAACCAAACTAAATTTTACAGTCCTGAATGGTTCCAGTTCCCTCTGGAATGAATGCAAAAATAAATTTTACTTTAGCACTTCACCCCCACTACATTGCAGTAGGCTTGACCAAAGTATGGTAATGGTTACGTTAGTCTGAGGTCCTTTGTTCTTAGTTTGCAGTTCAAAGTCCACGCTGCCTGGGAAAATACCACTGGAAGTATCTCAGTGTAAGCAGTTCAAATGAAATCTCCCGTGCCAGAGCTCGCTAGGAGACGAGGGACAAGGCTACACTGACAGACAGGCTACAAATCAGTAACCAAGCTCTGCTTGCAGGAGAAAGCGACATAGCAGGGTCAGGCACTGCCAGGGAAATGATCTGTGATCTGCTCTGCTTTCTCCCAGCCAGGACTAGCAGGACTCTGAGAAACCACTTATCTCAAACCTGTAAATGCTCCCAGAGCTCATGTGGCTCATGATTGAAGTCTGCGCATGTAACTCACAGGGACAGAGAGGTCGGCTACCTCCACTGCAGGGGTTCATTTAGCCCAGGAGGTTTTTCTTCCTTAATCTTTCCAAATGCCAGCAGGATGAGGTCTGAGAAGATCACAAACCTGCTAGCCCACAGCATCCCTCTCTCTGGGGCTGCCACACTCCAGCTTATCTCAGCAGACACCACAAAATGCATATGCACCATGGAAATGTTTACAGACAACTCATGTGGAGGCAAAGTCTTTGCATTAATTTAAACTCCTAGGGTCAGGCTCCAGCTCCAAACAGTCAGAAGGTCATACTTAGCTGCCAGAGAAACAGTTAGTGCAGTCCAGCTGAGTGCCTTTTTCTTCACAACAGGGCCAGGGAAGTGGTCAGAAACCTCTTAGTGTGTTCGGTTAGAGGCAGGAAGCAATAGAGGTGTCCCCTTCACCTCCTTATGAAGGACTGCTCACTGGATGAAAAGGGGTAAGAGGAAATAAGCGGCACTCAATAAGTCAGTATCTCTTTCTGCACAGCCACATTCCAAGTGCAGCTGCTCTTCAATTACTCGCTGGCTATACACAGTGCCACTTGAGGAAACCAAACAGTACAAAGAGGGACATGGTCATCACCTTACACTGGGACACGCAATCATGAATGCACAACACCAAATATGGCAAGGATCTCAAGGGACACCCCCACCAACCCTCCTACCATCCATCCATTCTTCAGAGATAACGCACAGTGAATTTGCATCACTCAGCCAACATCCCCCAGCTGCCTGCCACACAACCGGAGTCAGGGAGTATGATCTGTGCATGCTGCACACACGTCTAAAGTCAGTAGCTAGGAGGAGGCTCTTCCTTCTGCTTCTGCATCTTAGGCCCAACCTGTAACTCTTGTGCCATGGTCCCCAGCTTTTCCAGCCAGACTGTTCATATTATTACTGCAGGAACAATAACATACACAAAGGGTTTAAAACAAAAAGCAACAAAAAATAACCCCACCCACAAAAACCAGAAACCATTGCTACCAAAACCTTGTGATTTCAGCTGAAGGTCAAGTCTGGGCAATACTACAGATGCAGGCTGCCGAGGAACATGTGGCATTCTTACAGAACACGCTTAACACATTCATTCATCTGCCAGTGCAGGTAATCTACCCCAGAAGCAGCCAGCTCCAACACATCCTCTCCATCTCCCTACATACGCAGAGACTGAACTGTTCCTCGGCTTCCCGGCTTGAGAAAATAGATCTAGTCAGGTGGCTCCACAGTGACTGCGTTGAGAGCAGACTGGATCACTGTGTTATTGGCGACACAACCAACTAAGATACCACCTACCAATAATGCTGTTAGCAGAATTGTCTACTCTCCCACAGACTCCCTTCTCCTACAGAGAGTGGGAGAACGGTAGTTTCCATAAAGCAACAGTAACATCAGACAGCACTCTGTTTTCCCCTCAGAGCCCACCATTACATGTAGCTTCAAAACATCCCATTCTTGGTACGTTTAGCTGCTGTCTCATGTCACAATCCATAATCAGAGCAGAAACACTTCGAGGGAGATGAGCCAAGCCTTCAAACAAACACAGACCCAGCTTGCAGAGAGAACAAGATTGAAGATGACAGTGTCTTCTCACCCAGTCAGACAAATGGGGATGGAATAACAACTTTAGGGGTCAAGAGGTGAAGGGATCTTACAAAGCCCTACAGGAATGTTGCTCACAAAGGCACTTAATACAAGCATGTATACAGCTGGATGGAATAGAAGATAGAAAAAAAAAAAAAAATGCACCAGAGATGAGGGAGCTGCTCAGTGACTGCCTAGACACAGTCTCTTTTAGCCCAAGAGCCTGGCTTCTGCAGCAGTCCATCTGTTATCTGTATCAAAAGTTCACCCTCCTGACATCTCTGGAGTGTCGCACGTAGGTAGAAGCCAGGAATTCCTTAACCTTTGCAGGAACCAGTGCATGCTCTGAAGTCCAGCAGCAGGTTCCTCTTGATGCCAGGGTTCACATCTAACAAAAACTCAAGTTCTCAAAACCTTGTGCTCTTCTTCCTGCTGAGCTGAGCTGCACAAAGTTCCCCACCGTGGAAAAAGGCAGCAGGCTCCTTCTCTCCAGGTTTGTGCATATGGCTTACTGCTTTCTGCATCCTATTGCTGGCTGACAGCATGCGAAGAACCATTCTGCCTGGGAAAGCCTCCGATGTTGTCAGTGATGGGATAGGCAGCCCATACACCAACCACAAAGGAAGGGTGTGGGAGGAGAGAGTCCTAGTGGAAGGGGCCATTCCCCTGGCTAAAGAAAGTCAGTCAACATCATCTGCAGGAAGAAAGTTGTCACACGATGTCTTCAGCAGAGCGCTGTGGAGGAGAAGACCCCAGGCTCAAGAAATGGCCCCAGTTGCATAGGAAACCCCTGTTATACTGGCCAGTGTCTATCACTAACCCACCCAGGAGCCTGCGCCCAGTGTTGTCCCGCAGAGCCAGCCGAGCTTCCCTCTCGGTCACGTTGTAGCTGATGTTCAACAGCTGGACAAGGAGGATGTATCCCATGCCAGCTGTTACAATGGCACAGTACCACACACAGGTGAACGACAGAGCAGAGCTGGCAGCAGGGAAAAAGATGGGAAGGAAGCCATTTAGTTTTGGAGCAGCTGCTTTAGAGTGACTTTCCCTGGTAATCACTATCCTTTCAAATCCCTGTCTACATCTGCCACAGTGATCTCACTTTGCTGCTTTCATCAGATAATCCTAAAGGCTTTCTCAAAATTAAAGCTTCAGGACTTACTTAATGAGAGCTTTTAGCACTACCAGAGCTACTCTTGCACATTGCTTTCGCACTACCTAGCTCTTTACTCTTACTTTTGTAAAGGTACTCGGTCCTTAAATAAGGACACAACGATGCTCACGCTCACTAGATCATGAAATGGAGTACAGAAGAAGGTGGAGTCACTTGTGCTAGCGTACTCTGCCCATCAATGGCAGCGCCAGTCTCTGAACTCCTGTCCAACGCCTCTCACCACCCTCCCTGCCAGACACGGCACATTAACGCTGTCTGTTCTAAGCAGATAACTTGGAGGGACAGTCACTAGATAAACAGTGAGTGATGAGAGGGAGAGACAGCACACGGATTCCAGACTGTCAGACTGTTACCTGCATCTGTGGGCAAACGTATTTAAGAGTGTATCTTCTATACAGGACACAATAAATAAAGACTTCAAACCCCAGCTCCTCCAACAACTTTTTCCAAACAAACAGTGAGATCTCTCTGAGCCTCAGGTTCCCCACCTTGGCAAAAGCAGTGATGCATCCCTGCTTTCCAGAGCTCTTTAGGGAGCACTTTTTGGTCAGGTTTAACAGCCAACAGCACTGGCCTAGAGCACAGAATGAGGAACAGGAGCTAAACTGCCTGGTCAGGACCGAATTCCCACCCCAGCTCTCTCCCAGACAGACATCTCACCTGTAGTCAGAATAGGCCCCGGGGCAGTAGAACAATGCCACAAATGCAGTTCGGTCCCTACAGATGGTGTGCAGGGTCAACGTAATCCCATACACAGAGGTGATCATGAAGAAGGAGAGTGCAAGGATGAATGCTTGGTGGTTCTGCTCCCCTACACAGCTGTTAATCCTCCAAAAGGAAAGAAGAGATTACTTTGCTTAAAAAGAAAAGAAACTAGCTTCTCTTTCCTCCTCCCTCCCCCAGCTGTCAGAGAACCCAATTTCCAAGGTCCTTCCATACAACACAGGCTAAGCACTTTGAAACATGTTCAAAGAAGCTTAATAGCTTTTTCATAGAAAGTTTATACGCACAAGTCAATAGACCAGTAGGGTAACAGTGGTAGACCATTTGCCTCAAACTTCTAGCAATGTAGCATCCTTTGCTGAAACGTATTATACTCTACTGCTCCTCGGTGCAGCTTTGGGTTCCCTTGCCCCAGGAGAGCACTAATGCAAGTTAACTGCAGGATTGCTAGTGCTCCACAGACCGAGTCTAAAAAAACCCCAACAAAAACACAAGCCAAAAAAAACCCCATCAAACAAACAAAAAAAACCCCAAACAGATGAAAACCAGTACAGAAACAAAGGCAATTCTGAAGTATGCTGTAGAAGTTATCAGCTATCAGGTCAACCCACTTACAATAAAGCTGTTTAAATTGTTCTTTAAAACAGTAAATAAAAATTTACCGTTTTAAAGAACATCACCAGGTCTTGTACATAACAAAAGCAACCCCATTTGATAGAGACTGTAAAAAAGAAGCTAACTTGAAGAGGTGTGAAGAGAGAGAACATGTAGCTTCAGCAGTGCAAAACCTACCAGACACAGTGATGGTCCAGTCTCCTTACACACCTGCCACAGAGCCGGCAGTGCCCTGCTCGGGCTGGTCTCACCAGCTGGCATTTAGCGCACCAGTCCTTTTTCACACCTTCTGACTCCTCAGCTGACATCCTGGAATAGCCTTTGGCCTCCCCGTTCACAGCACGGCTGCCAGCAGCTCCCGACACAGTGATGCCATGGAGCCCATTGGAGCTCCCTCTCACACTCTTGTTGGGCAAACCCTGGCACGATGACTTCACGTCGCTTGCTGGGATGGGAAGGTAGCCAGGGTCTTTCTTGGCTCGAGACAGGGCTGCAAGCATAAGGATTAACCCACACGTGAGAGCGACCACTTGGGAATACCCCACGCGGCCTCGGGGAACCACCTCCTGGAGAAACACGTAGTACATGTAGCCCAAGGAGAAGAGCCCCAGGCTCAAGAAGAAGAGAGTCCGCTCCTTCCTCCTGTGGGTGAGGTAGTAATACCAGAGCACCACCACGGGCAGAGACGTCAAGACCACGAGCCCCAGCAGGAAGTGCAGAGCGGCCACGTGGAGGAAGACGGGCAGCAGCACCAGGGGCGGCACGAGGCTGACGTTGACCTTCACGGCCCCCGCGAACCAGGGGACCCGCACTCGGTCGGCCACGGTGTCGGCGATTCTCTCCAGAGCTCCCGGCGGCAGCGATTTGCACGTCAGCCACCTGTTCGGGGGAAGGGGAGAAGCACAGGCGCCGGCTAGCGGACGGGCCCCCCGTGGCCCTTCCCCTGCCGCCTCCCGCTCCTGCAGCCTGCTCCGAGCCGGGCACGGCCCGCCCGCCCGCCCGCCGCCCCGGGGCAGCCCCCACCCGCCGCTGTCTTTCCCTTCTCTCCCGTCGAGTTTCCCCGAGAAGCGGCGCGCAGCTCCGCTCCCCTCAGGGCGGCAGCCCCGCCGGGGCGAGGCGGAAGGACCGGCTGCCCGCGGGGCTCCCCGCCAGGCGAGGGGGACACCCCGCCGAGGTGGGGTGGGGTGGGGTGGGGTGGGGTGGGGGGCCGTGCGTGTCTCGCAGGGGCCCGGCGGAGCGGGGGAGCCGTTACCTCTCGCAGCCCTCGTCCAGGTCCTCGCAGTCGCAGCAGCACGCCGCCAGGTGGTTCCGCTCGCCCCTCCGGTCCACGTACTCGCAGCAGCAGAGGGGCTCCTCCATCGCCGCCGCCGCTGCCCTTCCCTCAGCCGCCGCCGCCGGGCCCGGGACGCGGCTCGCCCGGCAGCGCCGCCGCGGCAGCCGCCCCGCCCCGCTCCCCCCCCCCCCCTCCCCAACGGCCGCAGGTGCCTCGCGCCCGCCACCGCCTCCTCCGCCGCGGCCCCGCCCCCTTCAGCGGAGCCCGGCCGCCATTGGCCGCCCGCGCCCCAAGCGCCTCCCGCGCGCGCGGAGGTGTGCGGGTGGTGGTGGTCGCGGGGGTGTGTGTGTGTGTGTGTGAGGGGACCCCCCCCCCCCCCCCCTCAGCCCGAGCCCATCCACCTGACGGCGGAATGGCCCAATGCCTGCGCGGGAGGGGCGGGGCTGGCCGTGACGCGGCGGCACCTGGCTTAAAGGGCCAGAGCAACAGGTGGCGGCCGGGGCACGGCGGGGTCCCGCGGGGGCGGGGGGGAGCGATCCCGCCGCGCAGCCCTGGGCGGCGGGGGGAAACACGGCCGCGATCAGCTTTGCTGCTCCCCGGGGGGGGGGGGACACGCGCAGGGCTGGGAAAGTTTCCCACGCGGCGCAACGGCCACCGTGGGTGTTTAAAGCTACCGCCGCCCCCCCCCCCCCCCGGCATTTTGGGGGCTGAAGCACCCACCTGCCCTGGGCTGCAGCCGGAGGAAGCCGAAGCAGCTGTTGGCACCACCGAGCACCGCCGCGCATCAGCCGGCAACTGCCCTACCACCACGGGCCGAGCCCCCCCCCCCACACTCCGTGCTGCCGCTAGCGCCGCTTCCCGTGCTTTTAATTTTTATTTTCGTCTTCCTTCTCTCGACCTGCTTAGAGGGAAAAAAAAAAAAAAGCTCGAAGGCAGAAGAAAAGGTGTTTGATCAGCAGCGGGCACACCGCGCTACAGGACTGAAGAGCAGCCCCTGACGGAGGGAAAATACTGCGGGCTGAGATTTCTCTGGGAGAGCCAGAAACATATGGCAGGAGGCAGTCTGCCAAAGCGCACAGCATGCGAGAGAGATTTAGCAGAGAGGGATCAAGCGTTTTCCTGTTTCGTTAATTAATCTTAAAAATATTCAATCCTTAAAGATGGTGACTTGTTTTACAAAGTCCCCGTGGCTAAAAAAAAAAAAAAAAAAAAGCATAGAAATATCCTGCGGCCGTGAAACCACTACCTGTTCTTTTTCTCCAAAACAGTCTTCATTGATGGTCATTTTTCAAGTTGACATAAAAAGCTACAATTTCCTTAAAGACAAGCCCAGCTCTCTGCTGAGGGTGTTCTCCCCTCCTCCAAAATTTGCAGATCCGTTAAGCACAGCAGTACAGCTGCCCTCGCTCGCTTACCATGGGATTTGAGAGCTCCGCGCCATTTGTAAGCGAGACTCTCCTGCCAGCCCTGCATCCTGGGGAGGCACAGCGCCAGGCTACAGGAACGCAGAACCCAACTTACTTCTTCCAGAAACCTTTATTCCGTGCAGCTTTTCAGCCAAATAGTAAGGAGTCCGAAGGTGACAGTTAGAATCCCTAACCCGCAAGTCCTCACACACACATCTCCTCCTTCCGACGACTTCAACGGAAAAGCTGATGTGGGTATTAACTCTCGGTCTTGCCGCTCTGTGTCCTGTTCAAGTGGTCGAAGCTTCTTTGGAGCATGGAAAGGGAGATCTTTAGCTGTGAAAATATAAAACCATCATAACCACACACCCCCCAATTACTTAAGTTAGTCTCCTGCACGGGTGAGTGATACCAGTAAAATTATGTCTCCCTCCTCCTTTTCTTTTAAAGATTTCATGCTACTTCCTCCTCCCTGTTTCTATAAACAGTTGCCTTCCTGTGCTCTCCGAACAGCTGTACTCTGTAAAGTTTGTAATTACTAACAGTCCAGTACGATAAAGTCCTAACACCTCGCCAGACAACAGTGCAGAAGATAAGCCACCCCAGTCATTTTTAGTCACAGTTAACATTTATAGCAAATACTCTAAGGAACGTGACAGCAAAGCATGAGTTTTCTTTTAATACCCGGCCCTCCCAGTGCATTTGGGTGCACAAAATGTGTTTAGATTATTGAGAACCCTCAGAAAACACAAGGTAACAGACACTAAGATGTGTCATGACTTCCAGACAAAAGTGTTATTTGGGATGAAAAAAGATGGTTGAATTCTCACTTTTTTTTTTTTGTTTTTTTACACTCTGTCTGTTCAAAAGGCAATTTAACACTTCAGAATTAGTTATTTTCTGGGTAGTAAGCAGAGAATCTGAAAAGGGCATGGAAAACAGGAAATTCATTTCCACAGTGAAATTTCCAGCACTCAAGCTTTTTCAAGCTGTGATCAAAATGGTTAATAGATTAATAGCAATTTTGTGTGCAGAGACACCTCTGAACAAGGAGTATCAAAAATGGCTTCTTTTTCTACCCTCCTTTACTGCGTGGGAGAACACAGAGCAAACTGGTGATGGATAGAGGTACATGTGAACTCCCCCACAGCTTTCCTAATCTAATAATTTCTTCTGTCACATTTTAAGATTTAATAAAAGAACTTAAAATCAGAACATTCATAGGTTATAAATAAAAAAAACCCCAAAGTATGAATTTACTGTCCTTCACTTACTGAATTGGAATTTCAGCCTAGGGGTTTACTAGTCCTGGACTTCAGGATCAGAGAAACACAACAGCATTCAACAACCTCATTTTTTATATAGTGTTTGTAGTATGAAAGAGCCTAGAAGTATACATTACCGGGAAGAAGGGAAGATTAACTCCATAGCTATGGAGCCTCTCAGAAACATATGATCTGTAGAATTTATTTTTCACTGGAGATTAGGTGGCCCACTGATACCAAGGGTAAGTGAAGCTCTCACCCATACCTAGAAGACTAGTGGGGAGCGAAAGCCAGGATAAACCTGAATGAAGAAACCCCAGAACAAGGTGGGCAAATACTTAACATTATGGTTTGAGTCTTCTTCGAAAAGAGGATCTGCTTTGAATTACTCCAGTCTTTGCTTTGTCATGATTCAGAATTCCATCAACACATCTCATCAATAAAGGTACTTGACAGGTTGAAGAAAATTGACATGAATATTTAATCTTAGTCAAAAAAAAAACCCCAACCCAAAACATCAGAAACATGAGCATTGCCTGTGTACCAAATTCAAGCCTAGGACAAAATGGGTCAGGGCGTCATGGAAACTTTCATTAGTACTAGAAGACATCAAACAAAAGCTATGATGGCATAAGGGAAAAAAAACTTGGGTTGTTGAGAAACAAGAATATCACCAGGAAAGCTTGTGAAACCTACCTGCTCAAGCATTTCAATTGAGTCTCTCAAAACTCCCTTCACATGTTTAACCTGTTCCTTATCATACTGAGGGATCTCCTCTTTTGATACCATTTCTGGGGATATGCTGAAAGAGATTGAGATTGCATCAGAAACCTGAAACAAGCACCTCCAATTCCTTTTTAAAAGCAACTGCTCTCTGCCACCATTGCTCTGCCATTGCCAAAAGCATCCTTTCCCAAAAGCTGCATAAAAAGCTGCCTGCAGTTGAATTCCAATCCCTGTTGTCTTGAAAATACTGCCTCGGACCTTTGTAGACAATGGCTGCCACAAACAAATGAGCTCAGATTATGTCTACAATGTAAATTTTCACACTTGAGAGGGCAAGATCCTTCTTACGAAGAAAGCTACTCTAACCAGTTCCAACATGATCACCAGAGGAGGTCACCACATCACTTCCATACCCAAGATCAGGTTATGTTTTTTAACTTGTTCGCCGATACCATATAGAAGAGAGGAAGCAACGTCTGAGCCTCTCCCATGTGTCTGAATACAAAAGCTACCCAACACGGAAATCTGAGGGGGATAAGAAGTTTAGCAGGAGACTCACAGAAAGAGGCTAGAAAGCTAAAAGAATCTTTAACATTACATTTGAGATCATTCTGCTTCACACAGGATGAAGCGCGCACTTCGGTTCTGTGATCAGCACTATGATATTCACACAAGATGAGTCACAGCAGGGTGACAAACACAAGCTAAGGTTAACACTCCCCCAAAAAACAGCTTGTCAAGGAAGAAATTTATTACTGCAAGATGCAGTCAGACATGTCACCAAATACAGACCACAGCAAGCCCCAGCAGCTATATGAAAACTTGCCATCAAGTTTCATTGTTCAAAATTTATTTCTTTAGATCAGATTCTCACATAAGCTGAGGAAGAAAGAAAGAAAGCAAAGATTCTGAATTCAACTTACTTCAAAGAGCTTTCTTCCTGAAGCTGGACATGATAGAGGGACTGAGCTGCATGCTCTATCTTTGACAGTTTGAGAAACAGTGTTATATTCAGCAAGACCAAGAGCAGCAAACTGTGGAGAGAAGAGAACAAAAAAAATCAAGTCCTGTAACAATTTTGGTTGCAATGCTACAAAAACAAAACTTGAGCTAAAAACAGCTAAGAAAAGAGAACCTTTCCTGAAGAAAAGAAGGTGTGGGGCAGCGCTATACTGAAAACAAAGATCTATCCGATTCTTAGCAGTTAGTGTTAAACTGTGTAATAGCAACCAATAGGAATGACAACAGCGTCTCTCCTCTTGGAGCTTTTAAAACTAGAGCTAGGAATGAGTAAATCCTAGACTTTATTTTTTTTTAGGATCAGACCTAAGTAAACCTGCAAGGCAGACTAGTTTGGCAAGTCAGCATTTTCATTCCGCATGTCACTTCTTAAGTCAATCCATTCCCCTCCTGTATCTGAGTGCTCCATTCCAATTAGGTTAGCATCTATCATGCTACGTGCAATGGTAACATGCAAGTGAGGTACAGACAGATACAGGTAAAGACCAAGATGAGCTTGAGTCAAGCCACATTTTAATGCAAGTGAGTACTTACAAGACACTCATTACTACAATGATGGTGGTGGTCCTACTTACAGCATCTCTTTTCCTTCCTATAGGGCATGGAAGAGAAGGAGGTTAAAAAGTACTGAAGAACATTCCTAAAGGATGCCTGCAGATACATGTCAGTGCCCAGCATTTCACACAGAATAGCTCAACAGCTTCTGATGGAAAAAAATAACAGATCATGTGGGTGCACAAGATCATCTCCAACATTCACCAAGGCATTTTTGCAGTCATCTCAGACAAGTCAGCTGGCCAGTCAGGCTCTTGCATAAGGGGCAGGATTCCCTCAATCCCAGTATGCTGTGGAGAACACAGTGCTGGGGTATGTTCACACTAAACCTAGACAGCCTGAGAAGGCTACGGTCCATCCGTTACTAACGCTCATTCAGCCCATACACTGCTAGTCACACACAAGCAGAGACAGGCTGCAAAGTGGGCCTCTTCTGCTTGTTCTCCTGCCCACATTAGTCTCTCTGACAACCAGTGTCAAATCAAGTTCTCCTGTTACTTGTCTCATCCTTACTGGCTTTGTTTATGTATTGGCCTGAATACAGCCTTTCAGAAGAGCATCTGCTAGTCATCAGGCAACGGGGACCAGACACTAGTGAAGGAGGGGAAGTGTGCACATCCTCTCCAAACTGAAGAGCAAATCACCTACCACCTTGGGCAGGCTGATCTTTAAATACAATTACCTGTTCTCCTAAAACAGTTCCTTACATTCACATTTCCTGCCCTGGACAAAGGGCATACACAAAAGCTGTAGTGTATACCGAGACAGACACACTCACCTGAAAAGGTGGAGCAGCAGCCGCAAAATTAAGTAATCAGGAAGTAATCTCAGCTGGGTAAAGAGTCCATTACACATGCTGTTGATCCAAGTGCCCTCTCAGTGCTATACTCAGTGTTGCCTCCCTTTTGCCTTTAAGAAAGAGCACTTGCTCCTACTTCAGTATTTACAGTTCAACTTGTGTCGTGAAATCCACCATTCTCTGGTACACATTAGTGCACAGATGTTCCTCATCTCTGTAGCTAATATTGCATATGCTAGTATCCAAGCCTGCCATGCCTAGTGGCAGTGGAACTGCAAGAAATGCTTCAGTGACACAGAAGTTACAGAAGCAGACAGGAAATGGACTCTTTTAACATTAAAAAAAATAAAATCAAGGAAGAAAGGAGTGTCCACAGAAGGGCAATGAAGCTGGTGAGGGTCTAGAGAACAAGTTTTATGAGGAGTGGCTGAGGGAACTGGGGTTGTTTAGTCTGGGGAAAAGGAGTCTGAGGGGAGACCTTATCGCTCCCTACAACTACCTGAAAGGAGGTTGTAGTGAGGTGGGGGTTGGTCTCTTCTCCCACGTAACGGTGATAGGTCAAGAGGAAATGGCCTCAAGTTGCACCAGGGGAGGTTTAGGATGGATATTAGGAAAAAAATTTCTTCACCGAAAGGGTTGTTAAACATTGGAACAGGCTGCCCAGGGAAGTGGTTGAATCACCATCCCTGGAGGTATTTAAAAGACAGGTAGACATGGTGCTTAGGGACATGGTTTAGTGGTGGTTATGGCAGTATTAAGTCAATGGTTGGACTCAATCTTAAAGGTCCCTTCCAACCTAGACAACTCTATGATTCTACAATAGGACTCAGAGGCAAGTGACAGTTAAAGTTCAACCAACTCATGAGTTGTGTGTGCAGTTATTTGAAGAACTAGAGCAATTTTTCAGCAACTTCACAAAAGTTAAATTTTTTTCTGATCCTGTCTCATTTTCAATCCTATGCAGGTACAGTGCAGCATTTTAGGTTTTGGTTGGGGTTTGTTTGTTTGTTTTAAAAACAGAGGGTGAGATTAGGTTCGACTTCATGAGATACTCATCATAAAAGTGACTATGCACCCTCCAAATTTATTTTATGCAAGCCTGAACACACCAGAGCATTTGCTATCACAACAATTAAAGACAATGAGAGTAATATACAAACAAGTGTTACTCTTGCACTATTTTAAAAGTTAAGCTTTCTTGAACACACCTTTTGGAAAACAATTGATGTAAAAATTCCTACCTATTATGCTGCCCTGGGACTCTATTCCCATGTCACCAGCAGAGTGTTGGGAAGAGCGTTTGGGAAGCGATTCTGCTAGACCCCGGTGTAAAGTGCGTCGTCTTCGTCTCAGGGCAACTAATTTTCCAGAGTCTTCTATGGACTGATTAATTGCATATTCCTCCATTAAGAGATCTGATTCTGAAGTGGAAAAAACAAGATTATTGACCTTTCAAGAGGAAAGCTGAAAAACCTAGCACTGAAGACTTAAGTTGTGAGATATGGAGGGTGGTAGCAAAAGCAGTAAGTGTACTTTCTAGTAAATGAACTTAAAACAGTTAATTGACAAAAACTACACCTTAACCTATACTGCCTGTCCTATTCGCTAGGTGGCATTTAGTACACTTTTCAGGTATGATGTACATTCAGCCTATGCAGGATTGTCTAACGATATGTCAGACAGCAGTTGGAGTACTTCAAGACACTGTTAGACTGAGACTAGGAATTGCGTTAGACTGAGTCTGCTGCCGTGGCTGGCCAGGCTGTTAACAGACATAGCCAGGGACCCTGGAGGTGCCACTGTTTCTTTTCTCATACCCACCATCAAGAAAATACTTAAAGGTAGGCGCGTGCAGTTGAGAGTAACAGCTTTCCTGCTGCTCTTCACGTTTCCTTCAGAAAGCAATTACTGTCAAGGTATACAGGAGCTCCTTGTTAGCATTAAGCTACCAGGCTTCTTTTGCATCCTGGAATTGGCAGATATATTTATGACAGGAACTTCTGACTTGGAGGTTCCTTTGGTGTTGCCCTCTTTTCAAACCATTCTTTAAGGAATCGAGTTTGACAGACATGAAAACACTCATAGGAAAGGTAGCCTCCTTACTCCAGCACAAAGAAGAAAAAGTCTCACCAAGTTGTTTGAAGTTTTCCTGTATTCCTCCCCAGGTATTCTTCTCAATTACAGACTTTACAAGGCCCCAAGGCTGTTTTTTGTACTTCACTTCTGCAGAAACCCTAATAAACAGAATGCAATGGTGAAAGAGTACTCTTCTAGGTAACACAGTGACAGTAGAAGTCTCTTATCAGAAGCAGGCCTCTAGCTTATGTCCATAATCTGAAATACCAACTGGAACTGCCTTGACTTTCCACCTGGGCAGCACTCACACCAAAGCAAGGCAACAGACAGATAGTAGCAAAGACAACATATCTAGCTAAAGCCTCAGGAGATCTGAGTGTCCAAACTAGGGAAAACGTTTTGAAGTGTTTTCCTTCAGACACAGACTAGCAGAGAATTTCTGTCCTCTGAAGTGTTCTCATTTTAACATACATTTAAAGTAGGCTTCAGGCTTTCAGATTGTAAAGTCCTGGTTTTTACTCTGTATATGTACACAATGTGTTACACAGGCACTGCAACGGCAGCGAGTGAAATTCATTATCACCACTCATGCACCAAGTGCTCAGATCATACCCTGAGCAGACAGAAATTAGAATCTGTCTTTCTGTGCACATGACAGAGGGGAAGTGACATTCCTGCCTTGCACTCCCCAGGTCAAGCTAATCAATAATGCTTCCAGAATAGGAATGAATTGCAGCAGAATCCTTCAGAGGGCTGCTTCTAACAACTGAATGAATCCCAAAGCTCTTCATAAAGGACAAAAGGATAGCCTGTGGTCTTGATTTGTTTAAGTCAAGAACACCGACCACCCTAGAATACACTTTTTTCAACATTTTCAAATAATCAGTGTAAGCCCACTGTGTTTCTAGTCTAACAAAACAGCATCTTTTCAGAGTTTTTGAGCCATTTTAAAAGCAGTATAATAAAGCCAGCTGTAACACCACCATACACCTTCTGTTCTATATATGCATGCTCTGTGCACCATATTGAAACCTAGGTTTTTGCTCCTACCCTAGGGTTGCCATGTGTCTCAGATAAAACAAATATAGCCCTCAAAGAGGAAGAATGACTCACTCAAAAATCATCCAGAACAGTTGTTCAAGGATCTTTCTTCCTTTCTCCTCCCAGTAGAGAGGGACTCTTCAGCACTTTGATAGCCTGAGATAAGCCAGAATAAAATCCAGGCTTGCTTACCTTTCCTGGGTACTGGTGAAGTTTGAGATAAAAGGCTTTACTAAAGACAGCAGAAAAACTACCAATGATTACATAATCAAAGTGACACAAACGCACTGAATATGGAACTTGATCACTTCAGGCGTTTTCAACAGACGGGAGAGGAAAGGGAAGTGCTTTTAAGACTTCCCTATCTAGGTAGAGTTTAGTAATGAAGCCTGATTCTCTGGAGTACCCTGCAAAAGTAGGTATGTTCCATCTTCCCTGCACCTTCCTGTGAACCATCCTCCTCTGCAGGCCCTTAGCAAGGGCATCGGGAAACTTTGTAATAAAACACCTCTGGTAGTTCCAATTTATCCCACTCACACAGCTGCAATCAAAAATGCAAGGCTGGTCAGAACCCAGTTCAGTCTTGGCCATGAGTTCTGTACCTTGTAGGGTCAAACATAAGAGTTAAGTTTCTCACTGAATTAATGAGATCCAAATACAGCATTCACGTGATGAGATAAACCAAGCTTATTTTTCAGAGGAGATCCCCAACTTCAAGAGAAACTGACCTTCTCTATGCTGTTGGCAGATCTTTTGATAAGCACACTTCATCAACCTGTAACATACATGCCTTGGCTTCTCCCCTCCCACTGTGCACCACTCAGGCTCACCGTAATCGACACTTGTGACTGGATGTGCGGCTGATATAGTATCTGTTCACAGTGTAGAAATAATCATGGTAGGGAACATCATGGGTCAGTACCTCAGCATCCACCTGATAAGACTGACCTTTCTGACTCTGCTTATGCAGGATCTACCATAAAAGAAAATAAAAATAAGAAGATATATTCATGGTACCTGATTTTTTATTTCCCTCCACACTCCCCACCCCCCTCTTCGGCCTGAATTCCTTGGGCTAGATCCACCAACTCCAAGTGAACTAGAGTAGGGAGAAAGCCTGAACAACCACAATAAAAGCCAGTTAAGAATGGCAAGTATAGATGGGGTGGAGAAAGAGAAGATGCCTTCTGCTAGAGCCAACATAGGTGGCAGCAGCAGTACTTCCTCACTGCCATTTCAAGCACCTCACTGCCATTTCAAGCTAGCCACTGACTTGTGACCACAGCTCTTCTTTGAGACTGACATACAAGACATTTCCCAAAGCAGAATTACAGAATAGTTGGAATTGGAAGGCACCTCTGGTGGTCATCTTGTCCAAGAACCCTGCTCAAGAAGGGCCATCTAGAACTGGTTGCCCAGAACGATGTCCAGATGGCTTTCCAATATCTCCGATGAAGGGGACACAACCACCTCTATGGACAATCTGTTCCAGCGCTCCATCACCCTCACAGTAAAAGTGTGTTTCCTGATGTTCAGAGGGAACCACCTGTGTTTCAGCTTGTGCCATTGCCTCTGGTCCTGTCACCAAGGACCACTGAAAGGTGCGGCCTTTGGTGGTGAAGGCCTGGCTTGGTCTTCTTTGCACTCTCCCTTCAGATACTTATATACATTGTAAGATCTCCTGTGAGCCTTCTCTCTTCTCCAGGCTGAACAGTCCCAGCCATTTCTCATATGAGGTGCTCCAGTCCCTTAATTATCTTAGTGGCCCTTCGCTAGACTCTTTCCATCTCTCCCTGTCTTACTGGGGACCTCAGAAGTAGACATCGAGGGCATTTCATTGCATCTTTTCACACACCAATTTGTAAGAGTTGTTAACACTTTTCCCCACAGACTTTGTGAGAGAAGTTTACAGCCATCTGTAAAGGTAAAAAGCCTCTCCGATTTCATCAGCATTTGCTCACTAATGGCGAGAGGGGCAGCTAGCTATCCTTAGAGATGCTATGTTTAAACTGCAGATCCACATTTAGCTCACTGAACTCTAATCCATTGTCAGATCTCTGACAGACCATAGAGTTGACCTCTCCCTTGCTTTAAAGGGCACCAAACACACACACACACAGAGTACCTGCTTTTCAGTTGCAGTTGTGAACTTCCCACAAAGTGGATTGTTAATCGTTACAGTGTACGTCAAAGTCCTCAACTGGTTGCCACTGGAATCTCTATTCCAAGGGGTTGATACAGCATCTAGATGAGAAATTATGCAAAATCTCACATGCAGATTACCTAAAAGGCATTATCTCTGCCCTTTCATATCTTAACAGTTTAAGAACAGCTGTGGGAACAGAGACAGAAAACTGGTTGTGTGTTTTGCAGGAAAAGGGAAAATTGTAGTTCACCAATGAACAAAGGTGAGGCACTAAGTAGCTTAAACTGAGCCTACTGAAAGAGTCTTGAGGGTGGGGAGAAGAGTAAGCAATTAAATAAAAATATGTCATTTCCCTCTTGCTTAAAGTTGAATAGATTCACTTAGCATTATCAAAAGCTTTTGCCACTTTGCCTTCCAAGCTGACACTGAATAAATATTACCCTTTTTGACTTAATTTTCTGTTCTTATGATTTCAGTGAATAAAATTTACTCATCCAGAAAATTAAAGCCTGTGAGTATCGTTTAGGAGCTGTGTGCCAGCCATACACATTTCACTATTTCTGGGACACAATGTAATCAGAAATACCCCACAGAATGCATCAACTTAATAGCCTACCCAAAATTCAGACATTAAGGTGCAGTTTTGTGACACACTGAAGTGAGGTTTTTACTCCAAAATGTGAGTGATCTACAGAAATAACAGGCTAGCTTTAAATATCCTCTCATAGAGAAACTTTAAAGCAAGGAGAAACTTAAAATTCAACTTAGCCCTTTTTAACATTTCTCAGAAGTTGACATTTTCAGGATAGTTTGCAACATGAGCAGAAGGGAGAAGAGTATATTACCTACTATGCTCCTGGAATTGAGAAACCTCTGCATGAAGTGAGAATTGGTGAAAAGGATTTCAAACATCTTGTCTGCAGTGATGTGGAAAACTCTGTTTATAAAAAGTCTCCCATAGAGATCATTCTCAGAGACAGTCTCCTTCACTGCTAAGGAAAAGCAGAGAGATCAGGTTAAGAAAAGAGCAATATTATGAAGAAACTTTATAATATTCTAAGCTTTATTACATCTCAAATCCTTCCCAAGCTTGCACCAGCATTTGTTTCCCACTCTCAGAAACCCAGTAATGATAGCAGCGCATGATTTGGTAGGTAGGTTGTCTTTGGAAGCAAAGTCCGGGTTTGATTTTCCAGCCCCCACTCCCCATTTCCCTGTGCAAACATAAATTGACAAATCAACATCACAAGGTCTCATCCCTTTAGTTTTTGCCTTCAGTATTCTACTAATCCTACAGGAAACATTGGGGAAGACAAAAAGTTAGCATAGTCTTCATTAATACGTGTGCCTATTGTACAAAGAACACCTGCATACCAAGCAGGACAGTGAAACTATATTGGCTTTCTTCTTACTTGTGGCTAGCTTCAGAATTCTGCTTTTAACATCTGTAATGTTGGTAGCGTCCACAGTCTAAGAGACCAGGTACAGACTCCCAAACAGTTCCTTAAACTGTTCCTCCCTCCATACCTATTTATAATAGAAATGCAGGAGGAACCATGCTCCATTTGGCAGTCCTGAAAAAGTGCACCAAGATGCTTAATCGCCATCCCCTACTTCAAAATCACCAACAAGCACCCCAGCGGCATTCTGTGGCTGCAGCACTGATCTTTGCTATTTCTGCTTCTTGTTGGTTGCTGGCATGACTCAGCTTTGTGGTTGTCTCAGCCACTCTTGCAAGAGATAAGGGAGAGAATTATAAACCTGGAGGGCAAGCAGTTTCCTGTGTCAACCCCAACTCAATCTGCTTATGCTCTAGAAACAAGTCCATCCCAAGTTATAATCTCCCCCCCCCAAAAAAAAAAAAAAAAACAAAAAAACCACCACCCCCACACATTGCTAAAACAAAGCAAAGAGCCTGAAAGCAAATCTTGCGGAAGCAAGACAGAAGTCAGGACGCCTAACCTTTCAACTGATACAAATGAACGCTCAGAGCTAGCAAAGGTCAGTGCCAGCCACCAATGCAAAGGTAGTTTGAATATCAAGCTATAGTTCACAAGCTGCCTGTAGGCTAAGGTTACAGCACTTAAAACATTACTGCTTGGTAGCAGTCAATATTGATGAATGCAAATGCAGCAACTAAACACCGCAACAGTCCCCAACGAAATCCAGTTCCGACTCTGAGCAGACTTCTGTTCCAGCGCTGCTTCTAGCCTGCTAAAAGTCCCTGTCACACATCTGCCTCCAAAAAAAGTTGTCTTTTTCCTAATCAGGCTTCAACGTAGGACCCCAGAAGTGAAGCATGAGCGCCATATTTTTGTGCTTGCTCAAGAGATGGACTTCCTTCCCATGTCATGTTCTGCTTATGCAATTGTCAGTCTATAGAATTGCGAGGTGGGACAGAAAGCAAGCATGCATTTTAAGAGGCCTATTTAACCAGCCAATATGCAGTCATTACTTGCTAGAATACGGCCTCTGCTGTGCTGAAACAGTCTGCGGGAAGCCAGAAATTCAGCCTGGGTTTTCAGCTACTGTTCAACTCTATTTCCTCTCGGAGCTGAACCTAATTCCATCAAATGCAGTCCCAGTGAACTGTAAGTTTGACCTCAGCTAACAAGGCCTCAACATTACAGACCTCTCCTTTCAGAGTGCACTCCCCACTGCCCCTCTTTCCCCGAAGAGACAGGAAGCTTCAGGTATTGGTGTTGGCATCCCCTTTGACTACTGCGCATCAGCTAACATGCATGGAGTCAGACACCAGGTAATGCAAACCTAGTTACTCTGGTTGAGTCATACTCAGCTGGACCTTGACATGCCCAAGGAATCTGCCACCACTTATACAAATAGCCTTTGTATTTTTTTTTTTTTAATGTCTTGGCAAATACAAGATAATACAAGTTACCTTTGCCCCAGTGAGGCTTAGCTAAACAACACAACTTTATGTTCACCTGAAATGCCTAAGGACAGCTGCTATGTTTCTGCTGATGTGAGGTAATTTGATAAGCCACAGAAACTTATGATATGCACAAAGCCCACGCATTATTACCTTAAGGTACAGACCTTGCTTCTGAGATATTTTACTCTTCAAGCACAAAGTCTGTCCTCCTACTGAATCTTAAGCAAGAGCATCCACGGGTCTATACAAAATTTCCTGTTATTTGATTTACCTACACTATTTCTATCTAGTCATGTCTCTAATAAGGAACAGTCAATGAAATCCCAAGCGCATGAGAGTATCTACTGAGAAATATGCTTTTACTTACAATCCCTCTCAGCACTTGGAACAAACAAAAAAACTTTAATAAATGGTGTTATCACATAAAGCAGTATATTTGTAAAATCCAAGCTGAAACTGAGTTTCAGCTCAAACTGGTTTCATCAGGCCCACCAGCCACTTTAGATGCTAGGATTCAAACAGCTGTTTTCCAGAAAGCCATTATAGGTCTGGAAGGTGCATGTATGAATGCTGCTGCGAGTTCCACATCTGTGGAAGCAAGTTGCTGCATACACTGAGACCTTGACAAGCTTCAAGTCACTTCCACCTGGGCGTCTCAGAGTTCATCTGTAGAAATCCTAGATGAAGCAGTGAGCAGGAACAGTAGCATAGCAAAGTATGAGTGTACAGTATACACGCTTGCAATTTGAGCAGAATAGAAAGCTTTAACCACTTGTCTCTGCTACAAATGAATATGTATGTCTACTGTTTTCTTTTGTTTGTTTGAGCTCACACGGATAAACTTACCTGCCTCAATACTAGAGCAACATCAAGCACTTTAGCTAGGAGGACTGGCTTAGAAATACTGTTTACAAACAAAGTGTTTTGTGCAAGTATCTAGATATCAATCTAACTCCTTAACTTTTAATGCTGCTCTAACTCCTCAGCAGTATGCAGTTATCAACCACTAACTCTCTTAGCCTGAATAAATTTATAGATTAATTGGAGCTATTGTGTGATAAGAGAACATGAGATTATTCTGACTTTAGGTTAGGATCCCTAGGGAGCCCCAAAAAAATCCAGAAGCAAACGTATTACCCAGAGTGTCCTGGTTCAGCATAAAGACAGCAAATCTGTTCCCTCCCCCACTATTGCCTTGCACTTCCATAAGGTCACTTTCATCACTGCAAGGCAAGCTGTGAAATACTGTTTGAATATAATACCATTATGCACCAGTGATTGCAGAGGTTTGAAAACATCTGCAGTGCAAGTAAAGAAAGAGACCGAAAACTGGAGGGGCAGAAAGAAGGCAGGAAAAAAAAAGTCCTTAAAATTCCTGTTAACAACCAACAGCCTGAAGCTAACACACACCACAAGCAAATTAAGAAAGCCGAACCGATAAGAGCAGAAGCTATCAAACAAATTAATAAGATGGCTCATTTTTCCACTCCACAGAGTTGGGGGAGGATCAGGAGAAAAAAAAAAGTATCTATGCAAATCTTGGTACTATTGAGGATTTCTATGCCATTGGGGATAGGGAAAAATTGCACGCTGCATGAAGAATATGCAGGTAGGAGCCTTTAACCAGATACACCCAAAATCAAGTCAATAAAACCAATTCCTAGAGTGAACATGTTCCAGACACCATCTATTTAAAGACTACATCAGCAATATTAACCATTATCAAAGAGCTCTCCTACATTTTAAAAGATTAAGTACAAAATTAACTTAGGGAGGTACTGAGACAATGCCAGCTTTTTCCAGTTCACAAGATAAAAAAACAAAACCAAAAAAAACTTATGCCTTTAGATAACTTAAACATATATCCTCCAAATTCCAAAGTAATTGGCAGTTATAATGTCAACAAAATATGTGCTTTCAGTATTTTGATTAAAATGCCAACAAGATAACAGGGCTATTCCTCTTTACATACACTCTATATCCAAAATTTCATATCTTGGGGACAAAAACCAAAAAACAACAAAACCGGACTGAACTAATCTCAGCCACCCTGTATTTCAATCATTTTCCGCCCCATATATCCCTATCTGCAAGAAAAGTCAAGCCACCACTGTACCCATCTCACAGCACTACAGTGCAAGCAGTTACGCTCTCCTGCAGACCACACATTTAAGGTGGTTATTAATACAAATAGAAACATTATGGTAAGTCTGTCAAGTTATGCAAGGAGATCAGCAATTTATGATGTCTCCATATACAGTAAAGCTTTCTAACAGAAAAGACTGTTTTCCAGTTTCCTGCTTACCCCTTCCTTCTCTTAAGTATTTTATGTTGCTGAACGTTGTCATTGCATATAGAAACCCTACATACAAAAGAGTCATTTGAGGAAATTCAGAATCTCCTGGCTCTATTTTGGAAATATATATTCTGTGCTTGAACTAAAATTTGCGCAGATACTAATTTTTAGCTTAGTCAAAGGTTGTCACGGCTTGACATTTATACTCCAATTTATGAAACTGAACAAAAGCACCAAGATGCAGGTCAATAGGCCAGTGGAGCACAGTGAGACAAATACCCCGCATTGTCCAGGAAACAATGTGAGAATTGCTTAGGGCAAGGAAACTAGTGTTGCTAAGGCTCTGGCATTCCAGCTTTGGGTGTCAGGTGGACCCAGAGTTGGAGAACAAGAGTCTTGAGCTTGCCCCTCACCTTATTTGCCAGGACACCTCCATGGGCAGCCTGAGTATGAGCCAGAGGACACAAGACAGATTAAATACATGGGTAAACCTTTGCCATGTGGGAAAACTAGTTTCATTTGCATGAAGAAATTCACCTTGTAACAGTATGGGGCAACTGCAATAGAAAAGAGAGAGAAACAGAAAAAAAAAATTTTCTAAGCATGAAGAAGGGAATCTGAGAGAAAAGATTAATGTTGTGGGACTAGAAAATCCTGCTCTGAATAAAAAAAAAAAAACAAACTAGTCTTGGGGGAGGGAAGAGAAATAAGAACAGCAGAAAGAAGCCAGTTCTCTTTTAAAGGGACATCTCCAGTTTAATATGCTCTATTTACTGAACATCACCAATGCAGGGATGACAGGGAGTATTTACTGCTATCACTCAGGCAAACAGCAGCATGAAAGACTAAAGGACTATTTTCAATTGGTTTCACTGGAGACCTTTGCCTTAAGAAATAAAATCCAGAGACAGAAGACAGATATGGTACTAAGGGGGCAGGAAAGCTGCAAGATATCTAAAACATCCGAAGGGCAAAACTTTCTGCTGTTCTAAAAGACACACCTGTGATGGATAAACAATTAATTTGTGAAGCTCGTTAAGTGTGTAGGAGAACAGGCTGCTGTTTATGCCATACAAGTAGGTATATTCACAAAAATTATACAACTTTATATGCATCAAGTTGAACCTGAACTCAAGCAAACACAGCAGTAGCGTGCGTAAGCAAAAGGAAAGTTACTTGAATATAAAGTATATCCTCAGGCAACAATCACAACTTGCAGGTGGCCAATTCAATCCATGACTTCGAAAGCTTTCCTGGACACCTGAGTGATCCCACCACAGTGACACCTGCAAACAACGTCAGTTACCAACTCTGAAAGGATAAGATGCAAGGTTTCTCAGCCAGATTAAGAACTGGCCTCAGTTAACTCAAGTGTTCTATTCCTGCCAACAGGTGATGAAACTAAGTTATCTCTTCACATATGAAATATTCAGCTGCTACTGAGAACACTGCTGCTGTTGAGCTTTTCTGTCCTTCATTTGCACACTACTGTACAACTTTGGAACCAATACAAGTTGTGCGCACCTCGTTTTAAAGGCATTTGCAGAGTCCAAGATTGGGATATTTAACAGAACATCCACCACAACTTCAGGGAGCTGTTTGAACAACTACGGCCCTTTGGCACAGACAAGTTCCCCACGGTAAGTGAAAACCTCACTTTAGAGAGAGAAAACTTGTCAGGGGCTACTGTGGGACCACAGAACAAGCACCCACAGACCTCACTACAAGTCTCACTGTCATTCAGCCTGGGTAGAAAGCACACTCTGGCCTTACTCTCACCCCTGGACATAGTAAAAACCCTCATACCAAAACCACTATGAGAAATACAGCTATGCTTTTCTCTCCTACAGTGAGAAGAGGAAAGGAAGTAGGTAACAGCCGAGTTACAATCTCTACACTACTGTGGTATCCAAGTTGCTTCTCATCTTGTACTGGGTAATGAGGTACGAGTTATAACAATGGTGTATTAGGATCCATTAAGATACTAACTCTGTTGGCACACAAAGTATAAGCTGCTCCAAGATACACATTAAGGTTTTTCATCTTCAGACCAGATTCAGAATATGCACAATACATTTCTGAAAGTTGGGAAGTTGTCTTGCTTCGACTTACAGTGAGTTCCTCAGTTTACTCCATCAGTAACATTGAAGCCCATATAGCTCAAGAAAGCAGAAGTGTAAAGAGGGGGGGTGGGGGGTGGAGAGGGTTGGGGAATCTTTCAGAAACTGGATAACAGTCTGAAATGTTTCCCCTCAGTTCCCAAGAAGTGAAAACAAAGGAAAGAAAAATAGTTGAAATACGTGTGAGCAGGGAAAGTGAACAACCACCACCACATTTAAAAAAAAAAAAAAGATTTCTTGATGTTAAAGCTGTTAATAACTCTTTACCCACCAAAGGAAAAAAAGCAAAACCAGAATCTGTTTTCATTCTAAACTTCCCCAACAATTTTTTTTTCCTCCCCAGAAACTAAGTAAGATACAAAGATGGTTTTTGCTGCAATTCCATGAAACAAACGAGCAAACAAGTTTCATAAGATCAGAAAGCTCTCTAACTTGCTGCACAAGTGAGATGGAACACTAGAGTCAGGTTGTCTTACAGAACAAAATCGTTAAGAGATTTACCTTCTTCACTATCTGAGGCGCTGCTCTTGTCTGGAAGATTTTCATTCTCATTCAGGTCCAAGGACTTTTCTAAAGACCTGCTCCTGACTAGCTTAACAGGTTTTCTTTCTGAAGATGGAAGAGGGCTCTTCTTTATTTGCTTCTCACTTGGGGACTCCTCCACCTGAAATAGCCAAGAGAAAAAAAATGCATTAGTAATGACAGACTATTTAAAAAAAGAGAAAGTTACTTTCAAAGAAGAAAGTCACATAAAGGAAGCCACAAGTTCTATCTACTCAATTACCACACAGTCAAGAACTAATTTCTCCCTTGTTCCCCCACCCCAGCCAACCGCTTTCTCTTTATTTCATTTTACCCAAGTAACAAGGGACAGATTTACTCATCTGTACTGTCATACCTAGAGCTCCCTTAAAAGCCACAATTTACTCCCCATTCAGGTCCCTTGCACCCACCTGCATGGTTTCATCCCCTTCCCTGCATCAACTCTGACACAGATTATTTACTTTTTATTGATCTGGTTAGTTTTTTCCTGCCAGTTTAGCAAAGGCCTCCCTTTTTTCAGGAAGATTAGATCATCCCAATTATACATTTGAAAGGTGTTCTTATTTTATAGGGCTCCATTATGTTTTGACAAAAAAAAGTTTTAAAACACTGTCTAGAAGCATTCTACCTACAAAGCCTTACTTCTCAGAAACAAAGCAATGGAGTAGCATTTGCCATCTCCAGTATATTAGCAGGACATCCCCCAAAACATCAGTCACTGAATCAATGATGCAGGTCTTAACCCTAAACTATACTAACTGGTGGCTAAGCCTACAGGCCATTGCACATTTCAAGATGTAATTTCTAGTGAAACCACACGCACAACGTTTTTACATTTCAAAATTCCACTGAAAAAGCTTAGCTACTAGCTAAGAATCATAGCTTTCATTCTATACCTCTCCTCAAAGCTCCCATTGCCTCCAGTGGAACAGCTGGGATCAACAGTAGTACAGCTCCCTATAGTAGGGGGGTTGGTATTGGTCAGTACACTGACCATAATAAAGATGATCAAGACTCCTCAATTGAGTAGTTCCAATTCATTTTTGATACCATCATCCCTAAAGATTATTTAGCACTCACTTAAAAAAGCAAGAGCATCTGCTACTCGAATGGTTACCATGTACTTACTTCCTATACTTCTTGGATTTTTTGAAAATAAAGACCATCTACTTTTTTGTGCAACATTAGCAGAAGGTGGGTGGCTAGAAAACAGAGACAGGCATGAATCTGACTGCAGTATAAGCAGGCAAAAATAATCCCTCACGGTCAGGGGTGGAAAAAAAAAAAAAAAAGGAAGACTGCATCAGAAAAGCAGATCAGTTAACAAATGCTCCCATTGAAAGGAGCTACCATGCCTGAAGTTACACTCAGTCACACAACAGGAACTAGGACAGAACCAACACTTCCATGTCAAAATACTCTACCAATACAGATGGAAGTCAGAAAGGAGATAGTTGTGGTTAAACTGTCTAAAAACACAAATCCAGCACAAATCCAAGGAAATCTCATAGCATTTTGATGAAGATTAGGGATCTGGTGAACAGGTGGAACTCCCACCAGCAGCGTCAAAGCAGCCCCTCGCTATGCCATGCACAGAGCAGGAAAGTCCGCTCAAGGCAGAAGACTAGAGCAACTGCTCTTACAAAAAAAGCCTTTTGTGAAGTCAGGCAAGAGGAGATTCATGCTGAGGCTTTTGGAATAACTGATTAATTCAAACAGGGTTTGAATCTTGTTTCTATTTTTTTTTTTTCCCCTAAGGAGTAATGATTTTAAGATCTGTCAGCTGGAATTAAAGATGTATAATTTCTCCATATATACATTTATCTCCTGACCTAGTCCAGTACTGCTAAGATATGTGCCAAGGCTTTTCAGTTTTCTAATCTGTGAACAGCAGGCTCCAGGACTGGAAGGCTTTAAGGTCTCTCTATGAGAGGTGGAGCGAAGAAGATGGTTGATTCAGACAGGTAATAAGGTGGTTCCCACATTGTGATGAACTGCGCTTAAGAGAAGCACATGTGCTGTGACTGGCGTTATACACAGACTTTCTTTAAATCAACAATGGACAGCTGTTGACAATTTTTTTTTTCCAAGACAGGCCAAGCACTATAGCCAACAGGTCCACCAATTCAGATCTCCCTCTGAAGAGAGCTTTAGTTCTTACTTTGCCTATCAGAGCAGGAAAGAAGGGGTTAAGTCTGTTTCTCTCCAGTCTTCTGAAGGTGACTAAATGTGTTTTGTGTCATCAGTGCCACCTTTTTTGATAACTACACTTGAAGCACTACTGTCTCCTCCTATTGCCCCTATGTTTCTACAACATATGCTGTAATCCTGGGGTTGTGGAGAGTGTGTTGACATTTTGGAGAAGTGCCAAGTGACACATATAGCTGAACACAGTCATCACGTATTTTAATTACACTGAAACAGTAAGCTACACAGTTTAGCTACACATTTATCAAGACTGCACTTTCACACTACAATTAAAGGACTTTCAAAAAGCATTTTATTCAAGGGAGAAGAATCCTAGTGTTTTTCCTTGCGTATAGACCAAATCCCTAGGCATCACTGCTTACCAGCGTGCCCAATTATATTTAGCACCTCCAAGAGACATCTCTGGGTGTGGCATGCAGTAGGTTAACAAAACACTTTAAGGCAGAGCAATTATTTCTAAACAGCTTCTTCTTGTGCAAGTCCAAACCAAGGCTACCTGGGTAGATTTTTAGTTATCCTAAAGAGCCCATATTCCAGTAGCATCCACAAGCTTCCCTTACAGCTCTCCAAAAAATCTTGGTTTATATTGCTAGGATTTCCACAAAAGGATACCCATCATCTGAGTAACTAAGCATCTGACAAATACCAGTATTGTTTGCTGGGTATGAGTCTCTAGCCATTAACTTGGATTTCAGCAAAACTATCTAAAGCCTGCTTAACCTCCTGATCAGTTTTAGCAAGTGACAAATGCCAGAAGATGTATATGGTAGTAAAAACTATTACAAGCATCTCCTTTCTTCCCCCCGAACTTTTCCAAAGCAGAAACAGCAATTAGGTACCCAGCCCTAGTGAAGTTTGTAAGAAATGCTTTCGTGATTTATTCCTTTTTCCAAGATTTTTCCCTTGGGGTACCTATTAACCAAGAGAAAATGTCTGTAACCTTTTAGGACTACAACTACACACAGGAGTCCCAGCAACTGTGCGAGACACTGTGCACATCTCAGATACTGCTACTAATGTGCTTGCCCTCCCAACCAGCCAAATATATTCAAATTCGTACATCATCATGAGTGAAGCACCCATGCTTGTTCAGCTGTATTAACCCAAGGCATTAAGGTAAAACTCATCTTTATTGTATCAAGGGTGGGTTTTTTTTCCACACCTTCCTTCTAAAACATTTCCACAAACTTAAATAAAAAAAGGTTTCATATATTCACAACAGCAGACTAACTGAGCTTTGAAGGCAAGGATAAAAAAGCATAACTACCCTCTAATAAATCTCATGGATAGGAGAGACAGAAGTGTAAGAGGAGATATTTTTTTAAACAACAAATAGTGTAGGCAAGAAAGCATTAGAAGTGAACAAAGGCATTATTTTCATAAAGCACATGCATAAAAATGCACGTGGTCCCTAGGAAGGTGGCTAAAACACAGTTAATTTTGTTTTTAAACAAAAACGGACCAGGGCACAAGCCTCAGCCTTCTAACCAAGTTATGCAGTGAATTAGTGATAGGACATTGTTGAAACTCACACCAACGATATTCTTTTATACAGAAGTTTGTTCATTTCCAAATTCCAGAAATATTCTTGAAACCTGAAGACATTCGTATTAAATTTCTGATGTGAAAACCTCCTAGATTATTACGAATTCTGAGAGGTTTATGGAAGTTACAATCTCCATGCATCCTATACTTACAGATATCCAAGTTAAGCATATATGCTTGTCAGTTACAAATAACAAGAAAGGCTGTGTCAGTACTTACTCCTGGCAACGCGTGTCTATTGAGTGAGTCTCCTTCTGTTTGAAGTGTGGGTTCCCGAACTAAACCAATCATTTTAGGTAGTTTTTCATCCCTTTCTCCAGAATCATCACAAATACTGGATCTGTGCAAAGCAAAAAGTAAGATATCTTTGGAGATGTAAGTGCTGAAAAAATCTGAGAAAGCTTCTCGTGTGATTTTTGCATTCAAACCATGGCTGTTCCACTAATATTAAAAGCTACCAACTCATTCTTCCCACATCCAGCTCATTAATCTCTCAAGCCATTTTCCTCATCCTAGCCACCTTTCAGAGGGATTCAGCTTCTGATCATAAGGTTAGTAAAACCAAACACTGGTGAATCAGCAAGAAAGTGAGTGGTATGGGAAGAGAGGAAACAGAGGTAGGTTAAAACAAATTTGGAAAGAAAATGTTTTAAGAAAGCTTGGGGACAAGAATTTTTTTCCCGTGTCCCTGACTCCAGAGTTTCAGAGTAGTGCATTTTTTACAGGAAAAAAAAACCCAGGTAATATTTAGTGGGACATCTTTTGAAGCTTGCAGTGAACTTAAGATTTTTTTATTTTTTTTTAACAAGCATACTCAGATAACACAATATTGAAGAGAGACATAAATCACATTGTTTCGGTTTGCAGAGCCATACTTATTTACATACAAATACAAAAAATTAAAGCCCCTTTATTAGACTGACACTGACAGTTCATAAGTTAGTTCACATTTGTTCCAAGAAATCAAGGCAACTGCATTAAAAAAAAAAAAAAGAAATCCACATATAGTTAGATTATTCCAGCTTCCTAATTCAAGCTGAGCACAATGCAAAAATAAGCTAAGACCTCAGACATCAGGAGAACAAAGCAAAGCAACTGTTTCAGTCTCCACAGAGGAGAGTGTCTGAACATCATATATAGCTCCATTCCACTCAGCCTTTCCATATTGTTGAAGGGCATAGAGATATTGACTAGACACCATCATGAGAAAAGGCTATTATTTAAGTTACCCTGTTGATATCCCCAAGGAGATCCAGGGAGAACAAAATTTTCCTATCTCCCCCCTCTGAGTGGCTTCAGCTGTGCTCCCCCTATTTTAGGCAATGAACACATTTAAGTTTTTATGTATGCTCAGTTTACGCAGTTCGATTATTTGCATCTTTTTACTACAGGCTCAACTCTTCTGGTAAGGCTACAGCAGCACTTTGGGAAAAGAATTTTTAAGAGGACAGTGCTTCTCCCCATGTATTTCAATAAACTTTATAGTCTCTCCTTACCGAGACTGCCCGTTGTCCTCAGATGATGAGTGGAAGCTCTCCATCTCCTCACTGTTCAGGCCCAGCTCAGAGCCATAGCTCTGGTGCACCAGCTGCCAGAATTCCTGCTTGGTCAGCCTCTGAAAGAAAGAGAGCCACTCAAGAACTACAGTATGGGACAGTAAGGCACAGGAGGTAAAACAGCAAGAAGTTTGAATTACGCCACAGCCTTTAACCTCAATTCTGACAAGGACTGAAAGCATTTAGGTATCACATTTCAAGATTGGATTTCAGCATTTTGGGGAACTGTATGCCCGTCTACTACATATTCCCAACACACATCATTGTTCAACCAGTAACACCAGACATGAGAAAAATTATTTCAAGAAAACACACAATTGCAACCACTACTTGCTTCTTCACGTATCACCAATGTTTTCACAGATATCCTCAAGGTAGCTCCCTCTTGAATTTCACTCGATACGGTACAATACCAGTAACTAGTAGACAGCCAGGGACTCCCGCTTTGATCTTGGACAAACTGCTTAATAGATACATGCCTGTTTCCTCAGGATGTTCAGAGCCCTTTACAAATGGCGAGAGGCTAGCGTTTCAGTCACTACAGACAGTGGTGTCTAGGTCAGCCAACTATCCACTTTGCCACGGTAGGACAGGAGGTCCTCACTTTGGAATGACACCAGAGCGCCCTTTACATAAAATAGTTGCTTTTGCTCAGTAACAGTGTCACATTGAAACATCACTGGCTGCTCTTCTCTTTCTCTATAATCTCTCTGGCCTGCTCCGTGAATTCTCACAACTACTGGCATATATTTAAGTTCTCTCAGATCATCAGGAAAGTCAGGAAGCGAAAGTAGTATTACAAACTTGTATCGGCAACGTAAGCAACTAGTTTCAAAGTCCACTTCAGCTGTAAAGGGCTCAGGGGAAAAAAAAAAAAAAAATGAAAAAAAAAAGAAAGAGAAAGGAAATAAGGTTCTGGGATTTAACAGAGCTCAGAGAGCAATACTAGCAATCTTAAAAAAAGAGATGCCACACTGGAAAATGTGCCTCAGCCACAATCCATATTGATCAAGGGAACAGAAGTGTGCTAATGAGGCAGTAACACAAGTACCGCTCACTATTTGCATGAAATGATCACGTTAAATACCCATGCATTATTTAAAGAGCTTTTAAATGATCCTCTCCACCTCCCTGCTCCACCTGCACGGTGTTACACTACCCGCAATTTTAGACAGACATAAAAAAGCTGATCCACAGGCAAGAAAATAAATGCGTGCCCATATACGCCCTCGGCGCTCCTCCCCCCCCCTCCCCCGTGGGCTCCCGACACCCGCCCGCCCCCCGCCCCGTGTCCCCCCCGGACCCGGAGGGCGCCCGTCGCCCCTCATCGCGACAGACCTGGCGCTTCCCGCTCCCGGGACACCCCCGGCCCCGCCGGCTGCCGCCGCGCTCCCGCTTCCTGCTGGGCGGCGGGGCCCGGCCGGGGCCACCCCCACACCCCCCTCCCCGCCCGGGGCAGCGCCTTCCCCGGCAGCCGCCGCGCTCCGCCCGGCGCCGTGTGAGGAGGGAGCAGGGGGACACGGGCGGGCATCGCCACACCGCCTGTCCTCCCTCCTCGCCAGGACACCCACGGGTGTCCCTCTGACCCCGCACTGCATCGCAAGGGCGCCGTTCCTCCCCCCTCCGCCCCAAACAGGGGCAAAGCGTGCGAGGGTCGGGGCACAGCCAGCCCGGGGCAGGACAGGGCTCTTCGCCGCCGCTCCCTAAGAGGGGTTTGTCCCTCGGGTAACCCCCGGCACAAGGAGGTTTCGGGCTTTTCCAAAAGCGGCTGGCACAAGCACCCTATTGGTAGAGACCCGTGTCAAGGTATTTAATCCTACCAAGGACAAAGCAAACATTAAAAAACATAAAAAACACACACATATGAAAACACGGGTCGTAACAGCTAATGCCAGCCTCCCTCTGCCACGGGGGTTTGTTCTACAGAGCAGCGTAGTGCTAAACACGCGTGCACCGACACACAGCCGCCTTATTTTCCCCAGGCATGCTGTACTTTGGAGCAGTAAACTCATAACCACAAACAACTACCTACAGCTGTTTTCATTAAACGGCTGAAAACAGGAGTAGGCATTACACAGTTTCAAAACGTGACTGAGGTGTACCTTTAGATAGCACACCTTTCGGCCAGAAATTAAAGGACAACCAAAGCCACTTTCACTTCTGTTGCCCAATACAGCCAGTGCCTTTATTTCCAGTCATAAGAAAGTAACTGGGAAACAGCTAATGTCACTAATTGCATTCACTAGCACGTTCTGCACCAGTCTGTGGGCAAATCAGACTGCCCTTGTACAGAGCTCAATGGTTTGAGGAAAGCAGCAAAACTTTCAGCTATGCATTTTAGGAATCTATAAAGCTCTTTCCTGTGGTTTTGCGAAGTCAATGTTACCAACTTGTGCTTCTAAAAAAGGATTCTTGCACTCTGCTCAATTATTCTTAGCTCAGCGAGATGTATGAAGTTGTTAACGGTCACAGCCCAAGATCAAACCAGACTTGCTTTATTGTATCAGAAAGGATTAGTTGTGAAGGCAAAGAAGGGCACATATTTTCTGGGTCAGACTTCTGCTTCTGAGAAGATGGTTTGAGAAGCCCTGAAGCTTGAAAGGCTGAATCTAAACATGAATTACTTTGCCCCCTCAAGGTGATGGGCTATGCTGGGTTTTTCTCAGTTCTCTTTGTACACAGAAACAAAGGCCACAAGAAGCAGCTGGGACACGTTTTTGTCTTTTTAACCGGGAGCAGAGAACATCAATAATTTGTTTCATGCTAGACAAAAGTGGTGGCATTGCACAAGCAGTACTACAGAATACCACTGACATAAGTGAAGCCGCTGATTTTTGCCCCCTATGGACAGATGCAGAAATAAGAACAAGACACTCCATACAGGTTTACTCCAGAGACAACTCCCCACCAACACACCACGCTCCTACCAGGCAACTCCGATGTGGAATTACATCCGATCGCTTGTTCACAAGGGAGAACAGTGAACTCCCCCCTCTAACTGCCCAATGAAATCAACCCAAGCCCTCTTTGATCTCTAAGACACCCTTGGTTGCACACAAAGGTGCAAATAAACTTTTTTGGGTTTGTTTTTGTTTTGCTTTTTTTTTCCACACAACCTTCCCTGAGAAGCTGCTGGGGAAGGCAGAACTGTTGTCCTGGTAGATGTTTGCCACAAGAAGCCCAGCTCATCAGAAATTCTGGTCCCTTCTCACACCTCTAGACTTACCTGCTACAGTGACTCTGGAGACACGTGCAAATCTCTACCCAGCAAAGCATAAGGAGAACAATAGGAAAATAAATCCAATTCTAAGGAAGAGGTCTCATGGGAATTGAGACTGATTAAGTTAAGATCGTGTTCCATTAGAAATAAGGAGCACTGTGTTTGTTTGGGATTTGAATGACCTGCCTAATTAGATTTTAATTTGTTCCTTCTCCCTTAAACTGGAAGGATATTTGACACCCATAAGCCTCAGGAAAATAAAGAAAAAGTATAAATGGCATTGCTCTTACTGTCAATAGCAGCCATTACTAAACTTGCTTTACCAATCTCAAAAACCTGTTGCAAAACAGGAATTTTGGCTGATTTTATAAGCTGATGTATTATTGAAAGCCTCAGTGGATGTGGAAGCAGCTATCTGTTTTATCAAGACCGGTGTCATGTCTCTTCCAGACCTACATTAATGACTCCTTATTTTCCATGATGCTTCCCCTTTTGACCAGGAGCATTTAAAAAACAATGGCAAGGTAAAAACCTAAGGAGACTCGCTCTGAGCACATTTTACAACAGGAATGGAAAAAAGGTGGAATTTTCCTTGAAAGAAAAAAGTCTTTATATGGACATTAAAAAAAAAAAAAACAAACCTAAGGCAGGACCATCTTAAGAGAAAGGTACCCACTGATTCCCAGAGGAACCAAAGTTGAAGGGCACCAAATGCACAGTATTCTACTCTGAGCAAGATTAGAAAGAGAAGCTACAAGCTGGAGAATTACAGCTTGGCTAAGGGGGCCAGGAGTCCTATCAGAACAGTGACACAAAGTCAGGGGAGAGCATCTTGATGACCAAAGTAAGCTTGGGCATGGAATAGCACATAACCATCTACTGTTTTTCTTACACAATGCAACTCACTTCTAATAGAAGACGACTTGTTCAACTGTCTAAGACACGCGATACTTAAGCGCAAGGCAGAATGGCCACAAGATGGAGATCTGGGAAAGGGCATGCTGACCCTACCGAGAAGTTCTGCAGGTGGTGAAAGCTTAAGGTATATCAGGTAAAGCAGATAGGTTGCGCTTCAGAGGTGAGACCTCATAACACGAAATCTATGCCCAGGAAGCACTGAAGAGGGCAGAGTCAGTGACCGAAAGTGACCTCTGCACAGATGTGATTTGAAGCAATTGCAATTCCATTCCTCTGGATCCAGATCCTGCAAATTGGGGATTATCCACCATCAGGTGGCGCAAACCAGCACTGTGACAGCTACAATCAGCGTTAACACTTCTGACGACACCAGGACTTTATTTCATAATTTAACATTTGGATGTCATCTCCAGGTCTAGCAGATGCACTCCAGATAACTAAATTACCCATAGACTTTAAAATATTTAGCTATTGGCAGAGAAAACAAAAAATTAAAACCAGGTCTTTTTGGAATTGCTTCCAGAGCAAGATTTGGGGGTTTTGTCACAAGCCTAACAAATTCTGACAGGATCCCTTCAATCACTGGAGCCCAAAAACACCAGGCTTCATATACTCAGGGCATTGGATACCATGCCAGAGCCTCAGATGTACGAGATCTCTTTCAAATGCAGGCTGTCCCCTGCCATGGGCGGAGAGGGGGAGAAAGCAGCAAAACTGCTTGGATGCAGCAAGGGCTTTCTTCTTAAGAAGAGGTCAGTGGACAGCTGTTATTGTAGAAGAGGCCATGGATCCAGTTCTAGCAACTTCATTTTCTGCTTTCACCTCCTGTGTGCCCCTCTATAGCTTGATCTAGTTTGGTTAAGCAGTAAAGAATCATCAAGCAGGCAGACAGGCGACTTAAAATACATTCTAGCAGAGAATCAGACTTCACTACTACATTGCAAAAGTAGGAGCTCAACCAAACAGAAATCCTGTTTCAAGAAGCAACTACAAATATACCACATTAAAAAACCCTACATACACCTCATGGTAACGCTCCATTTTACAACTGAGAACTCCAAGCAGAAATTCACATAATGGACATATTTCAGTGAGGACGGAAGAAAGCTAATATCAAGATTAGACAGAAAGAATAAGGACAGTTCCCAAGCCACTCAGATGCACTGGTCCCTAAAACCTGCTGGCTTAATTAATTTCATCTTACACACAGCCCATGGCTTCTACTTTCATATCTATCCTTTAGTTACTACTCTGAAGTGAAGAATTTTTCCTAATGTGACACTCATTTCAGTGGCAAAGAGTAGAAACACACAGGAGAAACTAATAGCGAACAGCACAGAGCTTGTTGCCTCTGTTCCAGCCCCATGGATAGGTTCATATACCTGAACGCCCATACATCCACCCTCCAGCACCACAAACTAACCAACTGAATAACTTAATTACCATTCCTGACAAACTTTGCCTAACAAAAGGCTACCAGCTTAATTGCAGTTGCACATTCCAGTCAAAAGATGACATAGTACATTCCGGGTTTTGCAGTGCTACTGCTGGATTCAAGGCGAGAATGATGTTAACTGGTATTTGATGTGAGTAATAAGAGATTTGCAGGGAGCATTAGTTTTGCCTTAATTGGCACTTTCCTTTATTTTTGGCTTTTGTTTGACAAAAAGTGCCTCTGGTCTGCCCTAAAATTCATCTAACAAAAAAAACCTGTGTGCACTACATATAAGTAGTACAACAGCTGTAAGCCTTTGGGGACCATTGTAGTGCAGAGTTATATATGGATATTTCAGTGTTCTATTGCAACTGTGTTGAAATATTTAAACAACGAGAGCCATAAACAGGAAGGAATTGGTTTACAAAAATTGCATTACTTACAGTGATGTTGTGCAAAAGTGTCAGTACATTTTTAGAAAGAAGATTAGCTTAAGTGTACACAAATTGCAATATAAATCAAGGTAACTAGCAGAAGTTGCCAAAATACACTTCCATATCATAGAGCCTGCCTTTGTTGCTTTTATTCAAGGTCAGGGGAGTTGTAATGAGTTAGCTGGCAAAGGTTCAGATAACTTATCTGAGAAGGTGACTTTTGGCTTTTTTCTTAAGAAAAAAAGCTTTCACTGAAAAAGCCTCTTGCCTTGTTGGTCACAGATTAGCCATAGAAAGTGTGAAGCAAATGCATGCCAATTTAGTAATACCTGCTCGAGTTGGCAGTGAAGTTGGCATGCAACCTATCTTCAAAGACGAAACACTCCATCAACATAAGAGTTGTGGATGGCAGCACAAGGAAAGGATGGGAAGTTTATCTGGGAACGTAAAGTACAACAAGCTGAAGGAGAACATCAGATTAGATTTCTGTGTCAGAAAGAAAAAGCTAATTTATTACGGAAAGCCTCTTATCCTCCAAAGACACATCTGCTTACATCAGAAAAAAAGACTATTTTGCTGGTACCTGAGGTTAACTAACACTTCCAAGCTTACCTTATCCAGCAACACATTCTGCCATAAGCGGAAGATACTGAGGTAGCTTCTGTCTCTTGCACTGAATGATGTGAAGAAAAACTGCAACAAAAACAAGGTGCAAAAAGCTCACTTGTAGGTATTTTCAAGAAACCCAGAATGCTTCTTTGTATCTTGAATACATACAAGGTTTTCAGCAATGGCATGCTCCTCTCACACTCAAAACCTGGGCTCGTATTTCTCACACGCCACACTTTTTATCCCTTTTAATAAGTGAGAGTTTGAGTTAGTTCCCCAATATCCACATACTATATAAAGACACTTGCTTTTCTGGACATAAAATTGCAATCATTTGTACCTTTGGCATAAAGAAAGAGCTCCCCCTCAACTAACTACACGGGTAAATCTTTCTCCCACTTCCAAATCAGAGGTGGAACAAATCAGAGATGCATATGCCTATTTCTTACAGGCCACAGCCCTTTCCATCCTTCCACCATGTATTCCTTTTACTAATCTTTTCACATGAGAAGATGTGAAATTAAAACAGGAGATCAAATTAGATGCAGCATTAGAATCTTTCCCATTCAAAAGTTTGTTTCGCAGAGAAAGAGGCTTATCTTCTTTGATGATAAAAGTGAATATTTAATAAATTGAGAGGGAACAGCCAAATATGAGGAATCACCACTCATTCACAAAGAACAGCTCCAGACTGACCCTGGAAAACTATTCTCTGTATCCAGCCAAGAATTACTGTTTTCAGCAATTTTCTTCCAGGGGCACTTTAAACCCAGTGAGATCGCAAAAATATCAAACTCAAGGACATACATTCTGAATTCATGCCCTGAATTTTCAGTTTTCACATGGACTTCCTTTGAAAATTTGTGGGACAAAGACTTCCCTACTTTTTGGTTACTGCATCAACGCTAGTCTGCAATCAAACTAAAGCTGAATTATCAAGACAATACACACAGGGACCAAAACACCAAGTCTGTCTTCTAATCCTAACTACATTTAAAGATTTGACAGAGAAGTTACTTGTGCAAATTTAGAAACTACAAGTGCTCTGCCCTGGACACTATAATTAAAAAAACCCCAAACCATATTTAAATAGAGGTTTTCACCTTCTCTCCTTTTGTTGCTATTTGTATGGCATTTGGAATGAGCCGAGCAGTCTTCTCCTTTGTCATGAAAGTGATATCCTTCAAGGCAATAGAAATCTAAGCAGAAATAGAGTTAATAAGTCATATTAAAAATAACTGTTAAAACTAAAAATTTACAAAGTCACAGAACATGCAAGAGGAACTCAAACTAATCCCAAACCCTGGGATGCAATTCAGTTGAGACCACAAAGGCAATTACTGTCCCCACTTGCTAACCTTAACAGCAAGCATTCCAAAGTAGAAGCAAGTTAAGATGACTTAAGAGTAATCTCTTCTTCTTTCATACTATGACTAGGGAAGCAAGTAATTCTTTCTTCTTTCCTTCCATTTCTCCAGCCACACTTGAGGATTAAGGGCATAATCCCAACCACAGATCTGAAACCAACCCCAATCAGTACACTATACATAAGGCAGGACATACATCAGATAACATAGTCGAGATAGTCGGTTATCTCACACAAACTTGTGATCTAGTCCATTTTCAGATGTTTGTTTGCCATCCAGACACTGCAAGGAAGTCGTCCTGCTTGGGTGTGTTTGGCTTGTGTATTAGTACTTGAAATGTTTTTGTTTGGAAGAGCATGGTCTGACTGGCTGCAACAAGCCATTTCCATTCAGCCACCCCCTTCCCTTGAAGATAAGGCTGTGCTGCCATTCAGCTTAGAGAAAGGAAGAACGTACAGTTGGATTTTGCTTTTTATTGTGTGTGCAGAAGGTCCTCCACTCTCTCTCTGCATCAACGCAGCCTGCTAAGGAGATCCCAAAGCTTGGCTCTAGCATTGTAGCTGATAAACTCAGATTGCCTTAAGATATTACCCTGCTAGGCAGGCAGGAACAGGTTACCAGAATGTACGCTGTTTTGGCTGAAAAATTAGTCTTTGACTAGTTTATATATTCAAGGGTGTAATTTCAAGGGGATTAAAAAAAAAATCTCAAGTCTACAATAAGAAACATTCGATCATCAAATCCACCTGATGAAATTAAGCTTGGTTTTCAGTTAAGCATTTCTACATCCCTGCTTTGTCTTAAGTACACAAGCTATTTGTTGTCTGTCCTGTGTATTTCAGAGCACACATAATAGAATTTAAGAGGATTAATTTAAGGTGTGAGCAGTCTCACAGCTGCACAACATTTTGATACATCTCCATCACCTATTAACTCGGTTACCTTCCCTTTCTCATTCACTGCCTCATACTATTTCTACAGCAGATGCAACAACTACTTGAATGAAAAATTTTAACTCATTAGCCGAACTTGACAGAAATAGAGGGCCAACACATCAAATATCTACTTTTGCTCACACTGATCAAAAGCTACAGACTACAATATGAGAACTTGCAGAGGTGATTTATAAATTCTCTTCAGCTATTCTTAGATGCTGTTATTTACATGTGAGACCAAACCAAGTAAGCTTCAATGCTGGAGAGTTCTTGAACAGGCAACACCACGCACTGTACCATGCTCCTGGTCTTACAGGAGAAGTTTACATGTTACATCCTTTATAGAGCAACTCTACTTGGTAAGGAGAAGCAAATCGTCATCCAGAAATGTAAATGATCAGCTTCAGCGTAACTCCTGAACTCCTTCCTATGCTGAATGACTGACTGAGCAGGCTTACTTCAGCATTCAGGTGTCTCCAATGCTATTCTCATTTTATGGAGCAACCGATCTGTATTTCCACTCAGGGATGCAGGCTCTTTCTTTTCAGCACAAAGTTACTAGCATGAGACTGACAGGGTAAGATTTGTTTGAGGGACTGTTATATCCTGATAGTCCAGGACAAAGAAGAGGTGGGGTTCACGTGAGCTGAGATATCTTACTGTGGTCTCCCATCGGAAAATGTTGCTGTGGAAACAGAGCCAGTTTTCAGAGAGATACAAGCGTCCTTGCAGCAGGATATCCTTCTGGAGTGCACAGGCATAATCTATGTACAGAAAGCAAGAGCAAGTTTACTCACTTACCGCAGCTCAGTTGACTAACCTGTTAACTTAAAATGAGATAAGGGTATTACAATACAAACAAAAAGCCATTTCTTTCACTCTTCAAAAGTTTGTGAAGGCAGACTTATACTGGGTTGCATTCAGGCCACTGTCTGGGAACACCTCAAAGGTGGAGTTGATGGAAGTATCTGTGTGACAACAGCACTTCATGTATCAACTCCCTGTGCATTATCTTATATTTTCAGGGAAAAGGTATCAAGCAAGATCAGGAGTGCATGGAAGAAGTACTCCTAAGTCAAACTCCAAAGCACCTAAACAACAGAATACACAAACATTTTATAGTATAACAGATAAAACTGTCAACTTCTACATTAGATTAGTTCATGTGTTGTAGCAAGATAATTTTCCACTAAAAAGATCCTATCACTAGTTAAAACTATCTTCAGAGTGAGACACTAAAAGGTAGCTTGAAGATATCCAGTTCTTCAGGCAGTGGATATTTTCAGAAGCCATTTTTTATTATGGTACTGCCTCTGGCTGAAACATCCCTGTTGAGAAACAGATTTCATCTAGAATGCAATTACCCATCATCAGATACCTGCTAATTAAGAACAAGAGCAGAGGATTTGGTTGCACTTTTAAAAAGCCTGTCAGAGAGCTTTCATAACTTCAGAGCTTGAAGATTCAAACAAAAGAAATTTTCAGAAGTACTACTGCTAGAAAGTTAAGACAGATCGCTTTTGGAAGCTCCAACCTAAAGAAGGTTACCTTATGTATAGAAAATACTCAGAATGCACCTATTCATGCAGGATGTTCAAGATTTTAACTTTAGGAGGCATCAAAGAGTTTTGTTATTTTGCAAACCATTGTATCTGGTATTGTCTGAGCCAGAATTTTGATTTTGTGTACAACAAGATGAATACAGTTCTTATTCAAGTACCAAGAGGTTCAGGAGTCCCTCACCATCCTAACTTCAAGGTAACTCTGCATCTACAGAAGCTTTTATGATGGTTGTTTTGGGTTTTTTTTTTAATTCTATTGAATTTTCCCCTCAAATAATCAAGTGGAAATAAAGTTTCTTGCAACAAGTGTGAGGCATGTATACAAGCCCTTGGAGACATAATACAAACAGAATTACATAAACCTAAAGAAATCCAAGCCAGTAAGTTGCAAGTGCATGTTTAAAGAGAAGTCAGACACCAAAATGCTGGGAGAGCAGGGAGAGGAAAGGCAGCAGGAGTTTGAGATTAAGGACTTGAGGAAAGCATTACCAAGAAGTTTGCAACCAACTTCTGTGTTTGGGGAAGGGAAAGGGATTCAGATCTATAAATACTGGAGCACTGGGCAAGTGATGAGTAATACCACCATGACCTACCTACACAAAAGAGAATATCAAAACAAAAGGGATAGATTAGCACTTCTTCTAAGTTTTCAGATCCAGTAACTTAAGATACTGCTTGTAAACAACATTTCCAGACAAATTAGTGGCAGCCCTTTAAACTCCCATTTCGAAAATCTAAGTAATTTCTTTTTCATTATAAGAAAAGAATTATATTTCATATAATCTTTATATACAGGGCTCATTACAGTGGAATAGTCACTTCTTTTTTAACAGCTAAGTTAAGAACAGGAGCAGTTACAGTTCTTTTAACGAACAGCAGCAATTAATTGCTGCTTTGAGCACTGTAAAGCCTATGATAAGTTTCTCTGCATCAAGCAAAGGAAGAGCTGTTTGCTTGGAAGGTGCAAAAAGCCCTTCCAAAGGAGCACTGCTTTTTATGGGGTAAAAAAAATGTATATAAAGTAATGACTTTGCTTCTAATGGAGCAGGTGCTACATCGTTGAGATTAACCCATTACTAAATCTCTCCAAGTCCTAGGCAGTCTGTTCATTGAAACTGTGCTTCAGAGTTTGCTCCATGGCTTTCTATATCAATCCTGTGAAGAAAAACATCAAAAACAACACTTTAAAGTAATATCCTTTTTTTTCTGTTTTACTTCTGTACTGAACTCAAGTATTTTAAAGATGCAGAAAGCATTTCAAAGGATAACTGCCTCCTTCTGAGGCTGGAAAAGGACACAGGGATTTAACTGTTTCTAGGCAAGTGTAAGCTCTAATTTCTCTTCCATTAACCTGGAAGGAACTCAGCATGCTGCAAGCATATACTGACAGCCTCTCAATATTCACTTCCTTAAAGGTTGCATAAGATGAGAGATGAACTTTAAACAGTCACAATGCCACTTTTGTATAAAAACACCCCCCAATTCTTGGACAGTGTATTTGTTCCATAACACTTGGTCAGCTGCAAGGCAAGCCAAGTGATAAAAGAGGGAATAAGGTGCACCACTGCATGCAAAGGAGGTACGGTTACGTGCTTGCCCTCTTTGGATTTTGCAGTGGAGCAAAACAGGGAGTCAGAGCTCAAAAGGAACACTTCAGTGCCAAGAAGCTATGCACCATAGTTCACAGCATTATAAGTCAGGATAAAATGAAGATTGGTTTGTGTTTTCCAATTATGTCCTATGACAGCTGATGGGAATTACACACTTAGATACTGAATTTTTTGTCCTCATACCACATAGCTGACATTTGTCTCTGAAAAGAGTCTTTTAAATTACAAGCACCCACTGCGTCACTCAGTCCCAGAGGTCACATTAATCAAGATGCCTAGGGCAAGGGTCTAGGCTTAGTTCCAGGGCACAAGGGAAAAGCGCCTGCTAAGGATGATCCACCTACTTAACAGAGTCACTGAAGCAACATCCCTTACCTTTGTACCCAAGCACCAAACCATTACAACTATGGAATCATTCCCTCCATTCCTCACATCTATGGTAACTGACTCAGTCATAACTAGATGCCTCTTTAAAGTAAAAGAGAGGCCTTAGACACTCACAGGGTAGAAAATAAATGGTTAGGACACTGCAAAAGGTACCAAGTTGGTTGTCTGCGCTGGAAAGAACATAAAACAAACTCACCCCTCTCAGGATTTAACTCTACATCTGTTCTTCTCACACTTGCATTGCACAAGTCCGTCAATGCACATATATTGAGTTATGTGCTCAGTGCTCACCCTGACCCTGCATGGTGACCTTTCTTTCCAGCTTGTCAGCTAACAGCTGTCAGACAGTCATGTCTCCACTGCTGTCAGGAAGGGTTTTGTCTAAAAACCCACTAAAAAGTAGCAGCAGGAAAAGGCATTGAGGCTCCCATCCCATATCTAGATGAACTGGAGGATTCTCTATCCTCTCCTTCACTTCTCAGCCCCCAAAAGGAACCTGTCTTTTCTCACAAAGCAGGCAGTATAGGAGAGGAGTATGGACCTGACTTTCCCTGAAGGTATTTGATGCTAGTTCACAGACAGGAGAATAGGAAGCTATTAGCTATAGTTAGAATTTACCATAAAAAGAACACCTTGGCACTGCTGCAATCTCGAGTTATCAGTCAGAAGACAAGCACTTTTGCTGTGATTATGTCTTACCTACTATGAGTCTCTCCGAGTCTGGCAGATGAGAAAACTGTCTCTTGAATTCCTCACTCCTATATTTGTAAGTGGAACTTGAGAGCTACAATAAAGAAGGATAAAAGGTTAAGCAAACAGATTTATTTTCAGCCATCATCTGTCTTCATACTGAATGCATAATTTTATCTTGAACAAATGAACATCAAAAGAGCAATAAAGAATAGGTGGTATCTAAATGTAGTCATCGCTGTAACTTTATGCTTGCTTATGTAAGAGTGTGCTTCCAGTATTTAGCATAGGATGGGCCAAACCGTTCCCTGTATGAGGCCAGGTGCCAATTACAAGCCATTACAGCTGTATGATGGCAACCTGCTCCACTCGTAAGGACATAAGAGCCCCTTCCAGGGCTAAGTCTTCTAGCACAGACGAAAAGAAGAGGCAGCAAGGCCACAACAAATGAGGTGATAGAGCAGATCAAGTCCTCATGCAGGCCAATAGCTGGACACAAGGACACAACGTGGAACAGCAATTTCTAATTGCAGTACCATTTCAAAAATACTACAATGCAGTGGGGTTTTTGCCAGTTGCTATAATTAGACTTATAGGAATAAAGGCCAAAGTTTCCTCCAGTAAACACAAATAGCAGCATCGCCATCACCTCTTGATTTCCAGACCTGTTCTGCATTTCACCCCATATTTAAAAGATCACTGTTCATTTAGGACTCAAATTAGGTGGTAATCTCACAGGAACGAAGATTAATCTTGATGGACTTTAACTCCTTATTCTTATAAACAAATGACCCTGCTCCCATTCAAATAAAGAGCTTCAGCATGTTCTCCAGAAAAAAATTCTACTGTAAAAGACATATTTTTCATTTTGCAGTAATAACAAGGTCATATTTTTTTTCCCCCAACAGATGTTGGTCATTTATTTTAGGGGCCATTCTAACTAAATGCTGTACAAGGCAACGACTCATCTGGACTATAGTTAAGACAGGAAGAAGTCACTTTCAAGTGTTACAAAAAAACAGGTGTAAGGACAGTATAAAAGCCTCTGTTACAGCTTTTTTTTTTTTTAACCTTTCTAAGGATCTCAAGCATGTGGCTACTGTTCTCTCCTTGAGCACTTGTATTACTCCAAAGCTTGACATTCACCACTAAACCCATCTCTACCATAAAATCAGTGGCTACTTATGCTCAGGGTGGAAGAAAAAAGAAGAAAGGAGGCAAAGAACCGCTTTTGACTGTATGACCTTGCATCAGGTTTACTAAAAAATTCAGTTTTAGCACTCCTGCAGCATGTTAGTTGGTCACTACCCTTTCATTATGTCTGTGCTTGTCATCAAAACAATCCCAGAACAAAGACAGACTGTCTTCAGCTTGAGGGTGTTTTAATAAATGAGTGCCAACAGTGCCCTCACCTCATCAAGGTTCTCACCCTTTGCTATTTTCCACAGAAGAGATTGCTGCTTCTCATAGTTCAAAAGTTCCCTGAACACCACTCTACACACACATCCTACGATGGTCTGTCATCTACCTGTACTTGAGAATCAAGCTCTTTGGCCACAAGAACACGTAAGTGCTACTTCAAGGTCAAGTGTTTAAGTGCACACAAGAGAGGACAAAGTAGCCCTGACTTAGTTCAGCTTTAAAAAAAGAAGTTAATGTTACCTTCTATTACCACCAATAAAAGAAAGTCTTTATGTTTGGCCACTGGTAAGTACGTATTTGCTGTCCACTAATATTCTGAGCATTGCAATGCAAAAAAACAGTAAGGGAGGGAGACAGAAAAAACATCCACCCCTTCCCTTCTGAGAAAAGTAAGCATGAAAGTTTTAGGTGCAACCAACAGGGCAACATGTTAGACATGTCCTCTAAACTGTATGCTTCCAGTTATACTTCAGCTATTTCAGAGATTATGAAAATAACATTCTCAGAGCATGTCATCTACTAGAAAGCAGTTAGGATAAGGTTTCTTGGCCTTTCCACATCGAGCCCTGAAATGCACGCTTTTAACTGATCATCCGAAACAGGCATCCAATGACCGTACCACTTTGAAGAAATGGAGTTCTTTGCAATTACTGTGGAAAGAGATATGGGGGAAAATGAAAAGTTAACTCAAATCTATAAAGTTTCCACCTGTAGCTCCAGAGGCCCTACAGTTTACACAGTCATACCTCAATTGACTGAAGTCTGAGCTTGTGATGACAACACTAACACAGAAGTGGAAAAAAAGAACTGGTCTGCCATGAGAGCAAAAGAACGTTCACAATCTTAAAGCCTGATTTACGAAACCACGATTTAAGAAGCCGTGCTTTTAAGGAGACAAGTAGTTTCTCAAACACGCTGTATACAAGAGGTAAGAGCTACAGTGAAGTTAAGCATTTTTGTGGTTACAAGACAAAAAGGAATCAGGAAGAGAATAGGAACATTACAGTATCACAGACACATTCATATTCATGGCTGAATCAGCCAGTTCAACAGCTCCAAGGATCCAAACTCAAGATATCTTGAGTTTTACTTAGAAATGAATTTTTTCTAGAGTATAAAACCTGCTATAGCTTGTCTGAGAAACCCTTGCCAGCATTTAGAAATGTTCTTTGTCACAAGTGACAGACAGGCCATAAGAAATCCTCTTATTAACTGTAGATTTCTACTGAGCTTTCACGACATTTATGAAGAGGCTGCTCTGAATCCTTACCTAATCAGCAGAAAAAAAAAAGTGAGCACATTGAAACTTTTTAACCTTATCTTTTCCTTAATTTGTACAAAAACTAGCTCACTTAGATCCGTACTTATTATGTACTCAGTATGTAGCTTGGTGATTAAAAGATCACTCAATAGACTTGGGAAACAACAGAGAATTTTAACACTATTGGCACTATCAATTTCCTTAAAGTGAAGAAAACAAGACATTTCCTTTTCTATGAATACAGTATCTCTCATAATGACTATTATAATATCCAAGACATGACAGCATTTGAGGCAGGTTGCCACCTCTGGGTTACAAAACTTACCATCAAATATTAAAAGAAAGGCATAAATTAGGCTGTAGTATGGCATTTAAGAGATGAAAACAGCAACTCATTTTTAACACATGCACATTTCTAAGTTTAATTATAACTCATCAGGCAAACATTTTGCCCAAGGATAATCTTAGACATTTATGGGTATGCTATATTTAATCACTAAGAAAATTATTAAGTCCAGCCAACAACACATTAGCATTCTTTATCTGAAGCCATAAAATACACCAGAAACCTGTAAAATAGCATAAGCAGAAAAACCTTTACAGTGTCATCCAGAAGGTTTTACAGAAGACAGTTATGTAGGGGTGGCTGACACTCCAGAGGGCTGTGCTGCCATCCAGCGTGACCTGGACAGGCTGGAGAGCTGGGCAGAGAAGAACCTAATGAGGTTCAACAAGAGTAAGTGCAAGGTCCTGCACCCAGGGAGGAAGAATGCTAGGCACCAGTATAGGTTAGGGGTGGACCTGCTGGGAAATAGTTCTGAGGAGAAGGATCTGGGAGTCCTGGTGGATAGTAAATTATCCATGATCCAGCAATGTGCCCTTGTCGCCAAAAAGGCCAATGGAATCCTGGGCTGCAAAGGGAAGAGTATGGCCAGCAGGTCGAGGGAGGTCATTCTCCCCCTCTATTCTGCACTGGTGAGGCCACAACTGAAATACTGTGTCCAGTTCTGGGCTCCCCAGTTCAAGAGAGACAGGGAACTACTGGAGAGAGTCCAGCGTAGGGCAACTAAGATGATTGAGGGATTGGAGCATCTCCCTTATGAGGAAAGGCTGAGAGAGCTGGGACTCTTTAGCCTGGAGAAGAGAAGGCTGAGGGGAGACCTTATTTTGGCATGCAAGTATCTAAAGGGTGGGTTGAAGGACAATGGAGCCAGACTCTTTTCAGTGGTTCCCAGTGACAGGACAAGGGGCAATGGGCACAAGTTGGAACATAGGAAGTTCCGTTCAAATACACGGAAAAACTTCTTTATGGTTAGGGTGACAGAGCACTGGCACAGGCTGCCCAGGGGGGCTGGGGAGTCCCCTTCTCTGGAGATTTTCAAGGCCCGCCTGGATGCAGTCCTGAGTAACGTGCTCTAGGCAATCCTGCTTTAGCAGAGGAGTTGGACTAGATGATCTCTAGAAGTCCCTTCCAACTCTGAAAATTCCATGATTCCGTAAGAACCAGATACTACTGGAAGACACATAACGAAGTGATTCTCATACCTTGTTTAGAAATGGACTAGGGTCCAAACATATAAAGTCATGTTCCAGAAAAAAACACGTTAACTTAAATAGGACTAAGCCGAGTTACTTATATGATAGAAACCTGTTAAAAACCACCTTCCCTTTATGTTTACACCTTCAAAGTGTGGACATTACAAATAATTTGAGCCATTTCGCAAACCGTGGAGGAAAATTAAGCTACACCTTCTCCCAGGAGTACAGCAAAAATGCTAATCGTTAGGAAATTGGCTTGCACATATCACTAAGCATGCAAGTATTCAATCAACCTCAGCAGAACGGTGTGTGCATTTTTTAACATTTGCTAATGACAGTAATAATTTAGCATTTGTTTTGTTAGGTTTTTTCTCCTTGCTTTGAGATGCCACAAAACCCACACATTACCTGACAATTTGCATTCTATAGTTCTGACATGCAGCTATGAATACAAACAGCTGAGAACACAGGTAAGTTGACCTCACCACTAGAATAATACAACTCTGATGTCACCTGTTTTAAGAGATGCACACATGCCTCCCACTGAGCTGCAGTCTTGATATCAGTTACCACCAAGTGCTTGGGGGGGGTGCCCAGAATCAAATAAGCCTATATGCAAGCTGCCCGACCTACTTCCCTTTTATCCTCAGAAGCCTCACTTCACCTTCAAAATATGGCCAATGACACGCATGGCTTCACTCCTCTGTCTACAAGCAAGCAAATCCATACCATTATCTCTACACCCAATTTAAAGACCACCTGATAGGCTGTTCCCCAAAGACAGAAGAGCATGATCTGTGTTTTCCTGTGAAGTTTCCAGACATGGTCAAAAACAAATTTTGAGATATTAGTAAGGTTAGGATGAAAGTAATTTTTAATCCTACACACTAGCACATTAGAACAAACATTAAATATCCTGGCAAAAATATTGCATTTCTACTGAAGAACACATTGTTTCCCCCCCCCTCTTCAAATTAATCTAAAATCCTGCTTAGCATCAGGAGAAAGAAAAAGAAAACAGCTTCCAGAAGAACAACACACAATCAGAGAGGAAGTTGAGTTTATACAAAAAGGCTACATCTATTCTTGAAACTTACCTGATAAGTGAGAATTAAAAAAAACAAAACCAAACAAAATATACCAACACCCCACTTTCAGCGAGTCTAAAGCCCCACTAGGCTAGGAGAGACGTAAGCTAACAGCCCTGAACAAAAGCCACATTTGACACTATAATGCACACAAACTTAAGACCTCACATACTCCAAAACAGATTTAGGCAGACTTATCTATAAACACAAGAACAACTCCCATGGCACACTGAGATGGCAGTCACTCTGCTGAGACTACCTGTAAAACATGCCAAGTCTGACAAGCCTTTCCATCAGAGAAATGTTGATCCCACTGCAGCCATTTATTCAGTCCAGAAAAGTTCATTATGACCATTCAATCTCATCCATAACACACAAGCCACAGCTATCCCGCAATTTAGCTCCTGCTTTAAAACCAGAGCTGCAATGACCAAATTTTCCTTTGGGAAAGAAAAAAAAAAAAATACATTTTTACCTTCTTAAATTAAAAGTCACCCCTGATGGAAAAATCCATCCTAGCTATGGATAGTTCTTCTAGTGGTCTGTTGGTTAATCTTATCCTTACTTTGTGAATTATTTTTTGATAGTAAGCAAGTTACCCCATATCTTCTGGGGTAGGAATTAAGCTTCTCATTTCTATTAACAAAAAGATTTTTTTTCAGACTTATTCTCATAGCTCTTCTAAATACTCTCCTATTTTCAATGTGCTTCTTGAGAGCTAGACATAATGTTGCAGGAGTCACTGCAAACACACACAAATCCAACTCACGTTTGTTTTTAGCCACAGAATCACAGTGGAAGCTCACGTCCACGTGACTACCAGCCTCCCTTTTCACAGTTCTAGAGCACAGTTTTCCATTTCTTCTGAAAACAGGCACGAAGATGTATTTTGAAAGTGTCAGACTTGTTCTCCGTTTACCCTGTCACAAGCAAACAGTCCAGATCTACTCTGCAACAGTGATCTATTTTCACTAACCATTCCTTGACAGAATCACAGGAAAATTTGGCGTTAGAATAACTTTGAATTATTGAGCACTCATAAGCTTTACTAGCAGTAACTTACTGTTCTTTCTGTTCTCTTGAAGCACAAAAACATTAAACTTGCACAGGGAAAGAAGCTCTCACCTGAAGAGCAACACCACCTTACTTAGGGTGACTTAGTGTGCTGTGTAAAGTACACTGTGCACTTTGGGACTCTGTGTACAGAGTGTCCACTTTTTTTTTTAAATAAGGAGCTATTAGATCACACCTGATTATCCACACAGTTGTATTTAATTCATAGGTCCTATGAGGCATGTTAACCAATAAAAAAAAAGAAAGAAAAACAAGCAACTTGCCAGGGTTGGCTCAACCATGTATTCCCTAGGAGCCTGCTTTCCAAAAGTTCCCATGCTCTCAAAGAAATGGAAACAAGCTCATAGCCACAGTGGGAGGGGGAAGAGTTTAAGGAGCCAGGACTGTTTTACTTACACTCATTATACACTTTTCTTCATCCACCCTTAACTTCTTTGGAGAGGGGAGTCTCAAGCACAGGGCAGTCTTCCAGTGGGCCACTGGAAGGCACAGGGCGGTGCGCTAGGGTTATTATATCCATTTCTGTGGCCCAGCCCTCCTCATTTGCAGAGGCTGAAGGTGAAACCGATTTTAATATTTCTTAGTGACCGAGCAAAAAGCAAACCAATAGCAGTTCTTGAGTGGCATCTGTGTGCAGGCAGAGTGGCATCCAGGAAGGATTTTGGGGCAACTCTGTCTTTCTTCTGTTGGAAATATAACAGGTAAAATTTCAAGGGAGAGATATGAAAATATAGGCCATGAGCAAATACTCAAGCTACTGTATTTTCTAAGGTTTTGTTTGTTTGGGGGTTTTGTGGTTTTGGGTTTTTTTGGTTTTGTTTTGGTTTTTGGTTTTTTGGTTGGTGTTTTGGTTTTTTTTTTTTGTTTTACATCCTATAAGATCCCATAAACAAGGGTAAAGACAGAGTCCCTAGGTGCCCCAAAATGAGTGTTACTATTAACTAGTTCTCCCAGACACATGGGTAGCTACACTAAAAATGTTAGACAGACTATTATTTACCACTAAAACAGGCAGTTTCCAAGAAAATGTGTGTAGGAAAAACTCCTCAGAGCTATTTCATTATGGAGAGCTTCTGAAATATTGGATGCCCACTTAAAAAGTATTTGACACCCAGTGTTGTGAAACTAACTGAATTAGCTACTTCTGAAAGGGAGAGTGCTCCCATTTATTTTAAAGACCGTGTCTAGTACATCAAAAGTGCCGTCACACAATCCCCTGCCTTATCTGTTCCTCCACTTGTGTCCCACAGACAGCACCTCAACAGTAGTCCACCTCTCCTCACCAGCTCCACTGTGGTCATGAGCCTCATCAAGCCATCATTGACCTGACACGTGGTAAGACCTTGCTTTTCTGAAAAGCAGTTCTGGTCACTACTGACCAGGGAGGCCTGTATCACAACTGCTTATCCCATGGTGTGACATGAACTCTGCCAAACTAGGAATCCTGCTCACAAAAGGTCTAGTCATCTCCTGCACCTCACCAGTCACCTTGTCCTTCCAAGAGCAGGAAAGAAGGTCTCATACTTGAGCCTTGCCTATACAAATAAAAATATCAAATCACGTTGGAGTACAGCTTGGAAAACAGCCTACAAAATCCACAACCAATGTTGTCACAATTATGATTCTGACAGACAAGAAAATTTAGCATCATATGAAATCCTAGGAACTATGCTGCTAGCATCAGGTTATATATTTAGAAGTAGAACAAAAGTATTTTATTTTTTTTTACCGTGAAGAATTTTTGAATTTGGCTTTCTTCCCAAGCAGAAAGAAAACTCAAAGACTTGATGTTTAAAAAGTTGAAAGGTGCAAAGGTATTTCTTTGGAGAACCTTCAAGTTGCACAACTAGTTAAAGATTATTTTGTTTAATTTTCTTTAGGAAAAAAAAAAAAAACCAAACAGTAGAAGAGAACTGGAAGAACTTTGTTACAAAGTATTTCAGCTTAGAACAAGTGAGGGCCTCTCCCAAGTTTCTCCTTCAAGATCCCATCAGAATTAGTTCAATTTCACAAGCCATTACATTTCACTGAAATTGGGTTCAGCTGAAGCTAGTCCAACAAGGTCCTTGAGAAACAAGCTGATAACATTATTATCAATTAAAAGAAAGCCTCGTCATTAGTAATATTATAGACTTTTCCCTGAAAAAAAATAAAAATCATAGTTTGGATTGAGAATGCCCCCTGCTTATTCTGAAGCAATTGCTTTGTAGTATTCAGTACTTTCTGCAAATAAGTGTTCTAAAGCAGTTTTAAATGGTGAAACCAATGTACTCTTGTAACAACTTCAATTTGGATATAAAATCTCAAGTTTGACATGTACAGTGAGGAAGAAAGCATATGCTCCATTTCAGAAATAAAACTGACTGAGGCATGAAGCTAACATAAAGTCAGAAGACGTACACCCCCTACACATACCTCCTCCTCTAGCTGCCTGCAACCTGTTCCAACCCATGCAATTCCCCGACCAACACTCAGGCAGCCTCTACAGCTCCCCCTTCTCTCATCCATTTGCTCAGAGCTGGTGCTGGACACCATCCAGCAGAGCTAGCTAGCGTTCTACCAGCCTCTGCTTGCACACAAGCTTGGAAAACAGGCTGAAACACACTAGCCTTGCAGAACGTGCACATAAATGCTGCAGCAAGTGGTCAGAGAAAATGTAAGCGGTGGTGGGTGACATAGAGCTGCCCACCTCCGATCTAATATCATTATCGTCTACATGGATTTGGGGAGGCAGACTGCAGTAGCATAGGTCATTTCAAGCTCACAAAATTTCCAAAGGGGACAGCAGAGGAAAGTACCATCACCAGGGAAACACCAGCTTGGAAAGGAGCACTCAATGCCCAGCGCTCCTCCTCTGCTCCTCCTTTCTGCGTCACTGAAGGCTACAGCCCATGCACCGATTGCGCACCAGTCTTAAAGACAGAGTACAACATACAACTACACCTGGTAACTCAGTATGGATCCAAATCTACTCTCACACAAGACTTGTTCATTGTCCGCTTTAAAAGTCAAGCCCCTGTTAAGAGATGTCCTGAGTCTGAGCTCCAGAGCAGGGAAGGGAGGAGACCAGGGCACACTTCATGCACAGCCAAGCTCCCAAAATGAGTATGCTACCAACAACCCCTCCACCACTTGCCCAGAGCTCAGTCCTTTGTAGGCCCAGAGCAGACGCTTTGAGGCAAAGGATATAGGGCTTTGCATGCCTGTTAGACCTCTCTGCCTGCTGTGAAAAGGGAACAGCAAGCACACGTCTACTCTGCTTTGTTTGTGCTGTCTGTCCCCTTCCATCTGTCTTACCTAGAACCTGTATGCTGCATTTCTGTGAGTAACAAAACAAAGTCAGGCTCTGACTGCAGTTTGTGTAAGGGGGCTGTTCTGGAAGCGAGGACTACACAGGACTACATATATGCTGGCTGCATACAAGCTTCACCCCTCACAGACTGTGACCCACTACTGCCGGGAGGGGCTGTGGAGACCCCTTTGCTGCAGGGCACCACTCATCCATCCCGAGCTGCGAGACCGCGTCCCCAGAAACTATCACAACACACACGCAGTTTCAGAGCTAGAGGAGAAGAGGCATGTGTCTCTATGCTGCATCCACCTAGCCCACTGAAGGCCCAGCCTTCCACAAGCCGGATCCCCTTGGGTGCTTGGCTGAAGATACAGCTAATGACTCACTCAACAGCAGGGAGGAGAGATGCCTCTCCTAGCGCAGCCCTACTGAGGAAGGTGAAAGAAGAAACAGAAAAATGGATTTCAAGGCGTTTCAATAACTCATATAATCAGATTTAAATCTGGATGCCTAAGAGGAGAAGATAATTGAACACAATGGGGCCGTATTTCCGTCATTTTACCAGCTACAGCTGCTCGATAGGATTAAACAGTTGTCTTCGTGCACCTAGCTGGGTGGTGACGCTTTAGATTGCCCGCAGTTCTGTTGTCAAGATCAGCTACATATGTAAATAGCAGGAACTGGTTTCACCAGAAAAACGGGGCAACTCTGCTGCCTTCCCAAAGCAAGGCTAGGATACATCACAGGGAATCTCTGCCTGCTGAAGGAGCAGCAAGATATCGGCAAGCAAATCTATACAGAAAAACATTAATTGGCAATTTCTTTCCATCAGAAAGACAGTAAGAGGACTCAAAGTGATCTCAGAAAGGGCCTGCCAAAGCTTGGGTACCAGTGTGACTCAGGCCTCAGAAGCAGCACGAGCATAAAGTGATTTAAGTGCATTTCCTGTTTATAAGATAACATCACCTTCAGCTGATTAAACACCTCAGTCTGGAAGTTTGCACTTGCAATAACACTGATAATTTCCATTTCAAATACAATTATTTATATAACTGCTACCAAGTACATCTGAGTCTGTGTGAAACAAACATTTAGATTTTAGTTAAGAAGGTAAAGCAAGTTGTTCAAGAGATTTGGACACTTCCATAGAAAAACCATCCTCCCCAAATCTGAACTGAAAACTAAGGTGCTTTCAGCTCTTTCAGGAGGCAAGATTCTCCAGTTAAGTAACTCAGAGTCCTCATCAACACCATCTGTAGCTGGCAATAACTTTTTTGGATCTGGTAATAAAATTATGCCTATAATACCTCTGCCAGAGACCATGTTTCATACTGGCTCCCCAAAACACTACTATAAGCCAAGATCACAAGTCTTAAGTGCCTAGCTGCTCTTCATTTTAGGGAAGAATTGCAGATCTGTACCTACTTGCCTGACTTCAAAGATGCAGCATTCAAGCAATCTTCTTAGGGTTTTTTTAAAGTCCTTTTAGTAATTTTATCACCATTCCTTGTCATAAAATTGTTAAAAAACTGTTAAAAAAACCCACACATAAACCCCGAAAAACACTCCAAAAGTCCCATGATACCCCAAGTTCTAAAAAAACTTAATACAAATAAACCAAGTGTGTTTGTATGAACTCTGCAGTTACTATTTTAACATTGTTTAATTGAGAAGAGTTTATCACCCTCCCAACACCAAGTTATACTTTAGCTCAGATAATTCGTCTGTTCCCCAGTTTAAATTTTGAGTCTTGTAACTACATTGTCCAGGTTTCAACAGTCATAAGTGTACTAACTAATATGATGCAATGGCAATTAAAAGCTCAGTCAAGATGATTTCCTTTTGGATAAAAAATACATTCCTTTCTAAACAGCAGTTTCATCTGACTCATATTTCTTCCTACAGCATGTGTGTTAAACAATTAGCCAATGTTATTTGTTAAGAACATCTGTTCCTTCACCTGATCTTTCACTGCAGGCTGCTTAAGTAAAGGAAAAAAAAACAAAAACAAACCAAATTGCTTTTCTTTAGACTTACTTGATCCATTTAATAAGTAGAGGGGGGGAATCCACGATGGGCAGCAGGGGGAGAACATGACCTCATACAATAAAGTAACTAAAAGAGATTACTTCTGAACTCTCATCTTTCCTACCTACAAAAAAAGTCCCACCAAAGTTACTTAATACACAATTAGCTAAATACAGACGGAAAAGAATGGCATACTTCTGTCACACTTTTCCCTCCTTACTCTCCCCAAACTGGACTCTGGCATCTGTATTTAAGTTTAGTAACAGTCCCCAAATATCAGTCAGAAAAAAAGGTTATGAAAGAAGCAAACAATTCCCTTAAGTAAGAGCAATAGGAAGATATATTAAAAAAAAAAGTTCTCAAAAGACTTATTCCACTTTCACTTAGTGCTTCAGATGTAGTAACTGATCTGTGCCATTTACTTTTCAGCAACTCATAGAAGGATACATAACTATTTTGGATCAGGACTACGTGAAAACCATTAGGAGCGTATTAGACAAACTACAACAGCAGTTACATAGTTAATGCAGTAGTGACTGTAGCCTACTGCAGGAACTGCGTTGGTATAAATTACGCTGGTCATCTCATTAAGCCTGCGAGTAGCCCTACTGCATTTGAAATTGCATGGAAAATCGCAGTCACCAAGCAATTGCCCCAAATCTATTTTTCTTGTGAAATATCTAATGTCATCCCTTCCTTTTCTACCTTAGACACCAAGTGCAGATTTTACTCTTAGTCATCTCTATATTAAAAGCTGCTACCAGATTTGATTGAGCCATTTTCAGCAAAGACAGACCATACACAATTTTTCTTCAACTAAAGATGGAAGGCAAAGGGTCAGCTATTGGGAGACGTGTATCAGTACAAGCTGATCAGAGCTACATACACACCATGGTTCATGATCACATACCTCCAGCTCACTCTGAACAAGAGGTCGTATCTTGAGTCCTGGTGGGTAGGAACAGTAGAAAACAGAAGAAACTGAGAGGTCATATGAGCAGGCTAAAGTCCCGAATGACTTTACACATCATTGCCCTAGGGGCTTTAGGGGTGTGCAGTAACAAATACATAATCTGAACATATTACCAAAGTTAAAGCTTGCGCGTGAGCACCCCAAGTGTAGGCTTTACTGCCTCTGCAAGCAACTTCAATAAAAAAGCATGACCTAAAAAAAAAAAAACAAAACACACTTACTCCACGTAATTTCTAAAATGCTGCCGATATTACCAAGGAATCTTGACATAGCTCAATTACTACATAACCATCTGCTGCATAGGATGAGGCAAAATATAACTTCCAGAGGAGTCATTAGCAGAAAAGCCATACACTCTTGTCTAGAATGCCCTTATGTCTTTAGATAGGTAAGTATGTGTCCCAAATCATGTAAACCGCAACAAAAGATTTCAGATTTTGATTTTTTTTTTCCTTAAACATCTCCTGCAGAATCTTCTACTCCTGGTTGCTGCTAATGACTTAAATGTATTACTAAACAATCACATCCTGTAGATTTTTGTCTACCTGTTGTCTTTCCCTTCAAAGAGATGCAAGTAGCTCACCCCTAGCAGACTTGAAAAAGACAATGTTACACCACTGCTTCTTTGCAGAAACACTGAACAAAGCTGTAACCAAACCAAAGACCAAAAAAGAGCTTGAATTCCATCTCCTAGATTTGCCTTTTAAAGCTTTCATTCCATAAGCTATGAACTCCCCTTTCATTAAACGGACAGCACAATTCAAGCAACTCCATGCTGATTTTCTGAACTATGTTGCATTTCTGATGGTTTTGCTCCCAGTGACTTACAAAATAAGTAAATCAGACAAATCTGAAGTATTTTCTTCCTCATCTATTACACTTAACTTTCAGACTCTAGACTAATTATTTAGGTGTATGCAATAATAATTCATATTATATAGAACTTACCACTGCTGCAGCTAGGGAAAGCTTATTTAGACAGGACACCAACTGCCAGTCTTTGTTCAGGGAAGGCTGAAACTCAGTGGCAGTCGTATCTACCCCAGTGCTCAGTTTAGAGCTGCACCAACAGAAATAAAAGACATTTCCAGGGTGAAAATAAGTGAAAAAAACACTTTAGCCTAATCAGCCAAGCTCAAGGGCTAGTCATAACTGCAGTTTCTTTTTTTACTATCTTAAAATGCTGCTTCTGTATAATCAGTGCTATCACAGGACTTTAAAAGAAAAAAACAAACACCTATTCCAGATAGGTAAACAAACAACATACCAGCGTTACAAGTACAGCAAAAGCTATTTATACTAAAAGTTATGACATTTCAGAAAAAGCAGCATAAGTGTGCTTAAGACTTTTATTCTCTTTGGAGACCTACAGCATTTATCCAATTGTCATCCTCCTTACCAGGCTGCTCCCTACCAGCAAATAAAAAGGAGGCTAAAAATTATCCTCTGATGTCACAAGTTGTGATGTCACATTTGGAGGCACAGATGAGAAGAAAAAGCTTTCTTCAGGAGTAAAATACCAAGTACACAAGACAGAAGATGAAGCAACCGTCAGAAGACCTTAAATACCAGTCTGCCAAAACAAAGTTACTGATTTAACAAGCCCAGTAAACCCTTCCCACAGCGAACGTGAGTCTTCAGAGAAAGGTGGAAGGAGCATTCAAACAACTATAGATGCAAGAAACATTTCATCTAACCCTTACTAGTCTTGGGCCCCAGAGTATGTCAACTCGCATCTGTGCTGCAGTAAGTTATCTTCCAAACTGTAATGTACATCCGCATCCCTCCTGTGCAGGTTTGAGTCATGTATGTTTACCGTATTCTTGGCACACGTATCCTCACATGCTCCCACAGACTAGCTCTTTCTCAGAGAAACCAAATCCATGTTTGTCAAAAACCAAAATCCTTTCCCAAATCTTGTGCAACCTCACTTGTTCTTGTATTATGAAAAATAAAAGGCTTACTTTCACTTTTCACTGTATCACTTGTTTGCTTCTATTGTTGTACCCCTTCACACTGACCAACTCTTTAAACTGATATTACATTGCAACCAAGTTGGCTTTTTTAAAGCCTATTTTATTATTTTCTTTCCAATACCTTCTTGGCACCTCACATTTCCAAATTCTTAAACAAGCCTCCCAGATAAAGGCAATTTTCTGAGAGATGCTCACTTGATTTCAACCCTTTCCACCTACCTTTTCATTGCAAAAGAAGGACTTACTTTTTTGTTCTTTCTTTCCACAGGCATTCTTCTTATTGTAGACATATATGAACTTTCTTTGACTGTTTATTAATGGAAACTAGAGTCCCCAGCCAGAACACCCTCACTTTTGATGCAAGGATCCTTTTCATTAGCTTCCTCATTCACCTTTACCTTCTTCATTACAGTAGGAGAACACTTAATATTTTCATGTGTTTCTTCTTCCAAGGATATTAAGTTTAATTATATTTCAGTATGAAGAGTATAAAAAGGATAAAACGTGAATTCAGAATCTTGAGATAGGGCTTCCAGATGTAACTTAATTTCCAAAGCATCTTTGACTTTCATCATTTCTATTTGCAGGTGCCAAAACTAGAACCATTTAATCACAGTAGATGCAAGCTTTACAGATTCCAGTAAAGAATGAAACCCCTGAGATTAAGTTCACAAGCAAGTTTTTTTTCTTCCTCCAGTGAGGTTATAAAAGTCTAGCTTTGTCCACCTCCAGGGAACTGTCTTCAAGAAAAAAAACAAAAAACCAAACACAAAACCAAAAAACCACCCACCTTAAAAACAGCAGTTAGTAGCACTACCAGTTTAAAAATAGAGAATTGCTTACAGTAGTACAGAAAAAGACTTCTTTCTCAAAATTATTCCATAAAGCTAAAAAAAAAAAAGAATACTTTGGATAGAGATGGAGAAAAATTATGAATTGTAGGATTCCCTTCTTTTCTTCTTTCCCTGCTAATTTTTCTGCTACCCATCCTTCTCCCCACTCACCATAGTCAGGAAAGAGATTATAACCCAGAGGCTCCCAGCCTTAGCTTGTGCTAATTACATGTGCTCACAGCACCTACTGAGCATTCATGATACCTGGCCTGACTTCCAGAGGCATGGCACAACTGCCTACTCCCACTCAAATCCATGAAAAATTGAAGTCAAACCAGTCAGGCTCTAACATACACATTTGGTTTCCATCATCAGAGAAGCAAGAGTACATACTTAGAAGAAATGAATCCTTGGAGCAAACCAAAGTTGTCAGAAATGTACAGCCTCTCAGAGCAAATAACGCAGGCAACAAAAGCTGACCCCTGGATGCTACCACAGGCTAGCCTTGCTGCTGTAGCAATTCCTTAGTTCTACTGACTTAAGAGTAAGAATGAGCACAACAAATCCACACCTGCCACAGGACACTAAGATCATCCTTTGTCAAATGTTAGTGACACAATGCTTTGCAAGCTGCCTTCCGTGTTATCACATACACATTTACTATGACTCATTATTTCGGGAGTTTTAATGATTTGTTTACATAGTCAGCAGCTGATCGTCAACTGTGCAAGTTATTAAAACACATTTTCTGTCTAGAAAAGCAGGGAAAGATGCCAATGCCACAACATTTTAATCAGAAGATCTTAACTTTTGCCTTGAATTTGTGACTTTCTGCCTTGTGCTACTTCTAAGTTCAGCCCCCTTGGGGCTGAGAAAATGAGTACCGCAGCCTCCTATAACCAGATTGGTGCAGGTTTTTAAAACTAATCAGTGATGAACGGTATGGGTAGAACTTTACGAGCCACAGCACAATGTTACAAGAGGCAAGTATTTACACAATTCCTTTGTTTTAGCTGCAAGGTCATATTTGCAGAACCAGATAAACAGTAACTTCAAACAAATTCTGAGGTCTTGAAGTATAGATCATCGACAGAAGGCAACCATTTAATCTTACCAGAGAACACCTCACACCCTCTTAGCAGCCGCCACTGCACTGAAGAACCCTATTCCCCTGAAGTTACAGGCATGCATGACTATGGGAAGCAGAAAGTGGTACTGTGAGGACACATGATACTCTGCACTGCACATGCCTAAAGCCCTGTTCAAAGAAACTTCTAACCTTTGGCATGTGTCTCAAACCTAAAAATGCAAAGCCAAGTTATAGTCTTCATATATTATACTTTACAGACTTTATTTTAGATTGCCAACCTTATCGAGGAAAGACTGAGTTGCTAACCGCAAGTCCAACAAATTGGCTCCAAGACCTAAACAGGTTTCTTCCTCGCATAAACTACCAACTGCATTAACGGTTGTATACAAACCATTAAGAGTGAGTTTACACAGTCTAATTTTTCATCTAATGACAGCTGGCAGTTACAATGTCTGCGCAGCGCGATTTGCTATCGATTCAAGTACAGAGATACAGCTGTGCACAGGCAGAATGGCCCTGTATCATCTTTGCTGCTGTAGGAACAGCAGAGAAAATACTGAACGATCCAATACTCGAGCAACACAATTCTACAACCTGCTGGGATTCATTCAGCCTGTCCCACATCCATTGGCTCCAGACTACTGTCGCTCAGTTTAAAAGTACGCGTGCATTTTGGGGGAAGTTTATGCTACTGCCTGAGATGCAAAATCAATGTTCTGACCATTAGGATATTTGCGTAGTTTGAACATGAGGGATGAAGAGACATACATACTAAATTTATCAACAAGGGAGTTGGGAAATCTGATCCCCCAGTTCCGCTCGCAGGTCTGCCGCTGATTCCCTATGGCCTTTGCTAGTTACTTAATCTTTCACCTGTTGAGCGCAATGAACACTCCGATGACCTCATCAGGACAAGGACACAGTAGTCCAGATGATGTTCCTATGCACAAGCCAAAGCACGCCAATTTACTGAGGCCACCTGACAAAGAACCTGAGTCAGACTGTCAGAGCTGTGAGGAAGGGAATCTGAGTCTCTCGTGAGATCAGGTGTTACCCTGCCTGTGGTTGCACGCACAAGGGTTCCCCCTTTCGTATCTAACAGCAGCAACCCATCCACCAAACTAACAGCAAAACATATGCTCTAGGTCTACGCCCATAAGTTTACCTTCTCTCAGGGCATTAAAAAAAAAAAAAAAAGAGAGAGAGAGAAAAATCCATCAAAAGCACGAGAGGAGTATTAAAGACAGCATTTATTATTACACCCTCCACTTTTAGTGAGGCACCTCCCTGGATAGGAGCAAAATTAAACCCCTCACTTCTGCCCTTCTTATTCACAAATTCCATTCTTTACACAGAACACAGGAAGCTTATTTACTCTTGTGGAAAACAAGAGTGTTTACTTGATAAAAAACAGACACTAGGAAAGCACATCAGAAGAACTATCCAACACTAAGAATCAAAATTCAGTCCTTACTGTTAAGAAGTATCAACAATGTCTTTCTAAAGGCACAAAGAGACATTTGATAGGTTAATGAACCATGCAAGGAACAGGGAGACAGGACCGGACACAGAAGCCAGAAGTCCTGTCACTAACTTGATACGTCAGGTAAACAACTTCATCCCCTCTCAGTCTCAGCTTACACTGTAGTAAGCTGATAATGATAAAATTACCTACCTCACTACATAGGTGGAGAATGCTTTACTAATTCACGACTACAAAGCAACTTGAGAACTGTGGATATAAAGCTGGTACATATACACACATACATAAATTAAAATATACGTGTATTATATTTATAAATAAAACACAAGTTAGAAGAAAGATAAAACACATTACCCAAAAGCTCCAGTCAGCACTCCAGCTGTATTGAGCAGGACCCTGCATTTTCTCTGTGCACGAACTAAGAGTCTCCTCTGAATCAGCAAGTAGCTGGCTAATAAGACCATGATCCACTTCATGAACTTCCTGTGAACAAAGAAGCAAGGTATGTAATTCGACAACGGAGGAGAAAGGTGAAATAAGAAGATAGTTAATCCACTTAACAACTATGTATTAAATAAAACTTGACATGCTAGTTTCACCAAGGCGAGTGGCATGGAATCGCTTCCCACTGACAGCCTTTTCATTGATTTTACATTTTTTCCAGTGTATACTATATTTAGTTATTACTTACATTTTTATCAGAGTATTTTATGTCCACAGCAGCCCCCCAACCTGCACATTGAAGGTGCGCAGACATTTAGAGCTGGAATAACATCAACGTGAGACATCAGTGCATAACATGCAGCACGTCTCTAGAACCTGTGGGACCTTTCAAAACTTGAGAAAGGTCATGCAGGTGCATGCAGCATTTTCCAGAGGACTGACATATATTATCATAATACAAATACACCAAATATTTATACTTATTAGTTACACTCTAAATTGTATGCTTTGTTACATATAAATACAAGCGCAATGCTTTGGAGGCAAATAGTTCTACTTGTATCACTTACTATAAAGATAAGCACTTTAGTAGCACTCTCCCTCGGTATCACTATTCTTCACTTGGGAGGTCAGTTTTACTTTATGAAGGGAAACCAAGCCACGGAAAGACACTCGTCCCAAACCACCCAGCAAACCGGTACAAAACCGGCACAGGGACCTAACCAATAACTACCACCGCCCGTACTACTGGATCCATCAGTAAGAGACGAAGCTGGGTTCCCGGTCCGAAAACGACTCGAACCCAAACCGATGCTGGCACACACGCGTGCCCGTGGCTAGCCAGGGGCCAGTGCTCCCCCGAGGCCCCAGCCAAGCCCACGGCCCAGGCTGGAGTTACGCCGGGAGAGAAGGCAACGGGGTGAGGCAGCCCCCAGAGACACCCCAGGCTGCGCGGGGCGGGGAGCAGGGCGGCTGGCTGCTCCCCGCAGGCCTTCCCCGCCAACACACGGACTCGCTGCAACTTCCACCCCGGCCTCCCGCACGGCCGACAGACCCCGGTGAATGCCACCCACCATGTCGCCGGAGCTCAGCGGCTGCCACAGCAACCCCGCCTGGGTGTCTCCCTCTCTCTCTCCCCCTCCCTTCCCCCGCCGGCTCTCGGTACCCGACAGCCCACACCGACCCTCCCTCCGGGGGCCGCGGCCACCCCGCGGGACGCAGGCCGCCCCTCCTCACCGGGGCGGGGGGGGGGGGCACAGCGCTGGCGCTTGGCGGGCCCGGAGGGCCGCCGCCACCCCCCCGGCCGTGCCCTCCTCGCCCCCAAAAAAACTTTCGAGGAGGCGGAGGGGGCGGCGGTGGCGGCAGAGCGGACCGCGCCGGCCCCGCACCCCCGGGCGGTGCTTCCCAGCGCTGCCCGCGGGGGCCACCCCGCCGCCCGGCCTCCGGGGCAAGCCCCGCGGCCTCGGCCACCCCGTCGCGTCCCGTCCCCCGGGGGAAGGAGCGGGGCTCCTGCCCGTCGTCCCCCCCCCCCGCCTCCGCCCCGCACCTACCTGCGCAGCCCGCCGCCGGCTCCCCCCGGGGGGCGGCGCGGCGGCGGGGCAGCGGCCGGGGGCATGGAGCCCACCGGAGGGGCGGGCGAGGGCTGGCGGGAAAGGCGCAGACCACCGCGGCGGCGCTTACCATGGAGGGGGGCGAGGGCGGCGCGGCGCCCGCTAACTGCCTCAGCGGGGCGCACGGCGGGGCCGCGGCCGCCATTTAAAGGGGCAGGCGCCGGCCGGCCCGCCGGACCCGAGGCGGTTGCCAAGGGCGAGCGGTGGCCGCTGCTCCTGAGGAGGGCGAGCCGTGAAGGGGGGGCCGGAGAAGGCGGCGGCGCCGCCGCCGCCTCTGATCCCCCCACCCCCCGCCTCCTCGCTGAGGGGAAACCCCTCAGCGGCTTCCAGAAGGGTTAATTTGCGAAGCCTCAGAACCGGTGGAAAGTTTTGAGGACCGGAGCAGGGAAAAACTCGCGGCTGCGGGGAGGGCGGCGGGGGGGGGCGGCCTTCGCTGCCTCCCTCCTGAGGGAAAGCCCCGCGCCCCGCCGCCCTGCCCAGCCCCGGCAGCTGATTAAACAGCGTCCGGGCAGCAAAAGCGGTTCCTAAATCTGCCGAGGGGGGTGGTGGTGTTGGGGTTCCATGGAAAATACCGCCGAGAGGCCGCTCCAGGGGGACACCTAGGGGGAGAGAGGCGAAAGGAAGGCCGCCCTGCGCTGCGCGCTCCTCAGGCGCCCCCCGGGGCCCGGCGACGAGCCGCCGCCTGAGGGGCCGTCCAGGGCCGGACCCCGCGTCCCCCGGCCCGCCGCCGGAGCGCAGGGACAGGGCTGCCCCCCCCTTGCCCGGCGGGGGTGGGGGGGAACCGGCGGAGGCCTGCCTCTGCCCCCGCTGCCGTGGGGGCTGAGCGGGGACGGGGTGGGGGGGGTGGGGGGGCGGTGAGGTGAGAGGAGGGCAGTGGGTGGGGGGGGACTGGTCCCGGGGAACGCGGGCCCCGGTTTGGTAAAGCTGCTGGGCGGCGCCAAGTGGTTTCTGCCCACGCTGTGAGCCGGCAGGGGTTTGCCAAGCCGGGCTGCGAGTTAGGCGGCACCAGGCGGCGCCCCTCAAAGTCAGGGGGACCCAGCCGGAGCGGTGATGTGTTCCGCAGATTTGTGCCCTCAGGTCACCTGCAGGAAAAAAAAAAAAAAAAGGAGAGCCCTGTGAGGTGGGGAGAAATCTCCACCTTGCTGGGTGGATGGCCGAGGGGAGGAGGAGTAGGGCAGCCTGGGGTGGCAGCGCTGTTTCTTCCTGCTGTCCCTTTTCCCTCCACCGCCTCCCCAGAAAGTGGGTTGAGGCTCTCCCTGAAGGGACATCTCTGGGCCCTGGGGTATCTGCCCGCTAACAAAGCAAAGGTGCCAGAAGTCCCTGCAGCTGACGCCCCCCCTCCCAGCTGTTGGCCCAGAGAGGACAGCTTTAATGCTGCCAACTGTGAGCGTCCAAAATTTACCAGAAAGTGTAAAAAAGAATGTGTGCTTTATTTAATTTTTGTTGCTTGATTTCTTGATTTGGACCTCGGAAACTGAAAATTTTCAGGCTTTTCTCAGCAACACTCAAGGGACCAGTTTACCTTTCTTTTTGTCCAAAAATCAAGATTCTCTCTGAATCATATTGGCTTATCCAAGTGGGAGAAGCTTCATGTTCAACTGATGGCTGCCAGCAAAAAACGCCTTTGTATTCCCTCAGTTAAAAGCTGGCTGACCTGACAGTTTTGCTCAGGCATGTCCTATTTAATGGGGGATTCACAAGACAATTGCTATTACAGGATGAAATGAACATAAACAGCATTTGCCGGAACAGTGGTAGTATGTCCATCACAACACGCTTGAAGGTTTTTTTAGAAAAACCCCGAATACTTGGGTTTAAATCAGACACTGTTTGGAATGCCTTTGGTCCAGCTCCATCCTCCCACGCAGACTTCTCTGACATGCGGTCACAGCCAGTACTCTAAGCCAGTAACTCAGTCCCAGTTGGTCTTGATCTGCCAGGTGCCTTTGACTCTACTGGTTATTCCTTCCTCAAACTCGTGATTGTTTTTGACTCCTCTGACTTTTTGGTTTTGCTCACTAATGCTATGGCAGTACTTCCTTCAGAAGACCCTCACGATCTACCTTCCAGCTTTCTACTGAAGGCTATGTTGCTCTGCACTTGGTCCCAGTTCCCTTAATATATGGTTTATGTCGGAGTGATTCCTTCCTGGTAATCCCCGGTCTTCCCTCTCTCCCAAGCCATTTCAAACAGAGAAGAAATATTTGCCTTCTAGGTTACTTTAGCTGTACTCCCTCTAGCCTGTCCGGCTTTTGCTGGTACAGGTTTCACCACATCAAAGCTAGAGCAACAAGTGGTCACTTGAGCAATGTGTTGTTCCTCTTGATGTTGCTTGGTTTAGCAGATTTTTGCAAGTCAGATGTGGAATCTCTTGAAACAGTTGTTGTGGAGCATCCACATGCAAAGATACAGACCACAGAATTTATTAAAAGTGTATTCAAGAAAGCCATATGACAGTAGGATGATGACAGATTTCCTTATGGTGTGATGGGGGCTTTTGGGGGGTCCTTTTTGCTTTCAAATACGAATAAAAGCAGAAATACTCATGCCTGTCTCAGCTGAACTGTGCTTTGTGTTTTAACAGAGGTGGAATTGAGTCTTTACTGGATACTCAAGTATAATTCCGTTATCTGAAGAGTCCTAAAGATAAGCAAAATCATTAGATAAAGCCAGCAGGCTTGTGGAAAGGTGTGCCATAATCCCTAATCCCATAGCCGAGGGAAAAGGAGTCAGCCAGCTAGCGAGAGCGACACAAACTCGGTACAGTGGTAGCCCTGCTTGGCAGGGCTGGGTGCTACAGGTGAGGGTTTGGGGCTGCTGTAGCTCTTCCCACAAAGCCGTGATGCGTATGTACCTATGTGTAAACCCAGACTTTCCGTTCCAGAGCGCACCTGCTAGTTTTGCAGATGGGCCATCCGCTTTAGCAGTTTTCCCCTCCACCCTGGTGGCATAGATGAGCTTTACTTAAACGGAGTTTAAGTAATCAACTTTTGGTGAAAAAGGATTGGTTCTGCACTGGAAAAAAATACTTTGAGGAACACATTTTACCCATAAACACCATGTGCATTACAGCCACAAAGATATTTAATTCCTATAACTTCCTTTCATGGTGAATTAGGACAACAGGAGTCTGGCTGCTCAGAAAATCAAGCCAATGCTCTTCTCACCTCCACTAGGGAGGAGGTTCAGCAGAAGAGAGGTGTCCTTTTGAGTATCTGGATATTCTGTACTCAGCCCAAAGTCCTGGTTTATACAAGGCCAAAGCAAAAAACAATGGATTATCTTCCCTCTGCTCTCAGAGCATTTTCAGCATCTTCTCTGGGAGAGATCAGAACAGCCCCCGGGAACTCATTGTTGTCACTTCAAACGTGGCTGTCATCCAGGCAGCAGACAGAGCACTGTGAGCTCAAAGCTGTGGTAACTTTAGTAAGTGTGACATTCACTGGGCAGAATGTGAGGTCCTGTTGCAATAACACAGACATATTTTTTTGCCCGTACTACCAGAGGGAGAGACGGCGAGGCCATATACTTCAGCAACTATGAGCCAGCACATTGGGAAGCTCTGTAGCTCTGCAGTGTCTTCGTTCCTCCTCTTCTTGCTGACGGGTGAGTACTAAACCACCTTCCTTAATTAGAAGAAATGTAGCTTGTTCCTAGAGTTTGGCTTGAGAGGTTCTCTTCTTTTTTTTCAAAAAGCAACTTTCCATTGAGGGCTTCCTCAGGATGCAGGAAAACTATATCTAGTGTTGCACACTGCATTAAAACATACTTTTCATTATAGATACATTCCTGTTTAGCTAATAGAATTGTTCAGAAAGAGTATGTTTGCCTGTCTTTTTGAAGACGAAAGGCTGTGTATCATCATTGCTAGTAGCTTCATTTCTATTTTGGTTCTCTGATGTATTAGCAACCAGTTATCATCACAAGGTAGTTATTCATATCCATTTGCAAAAGCCAACCTCAGCCCAGGGCAAAAGTCATATAAATTAAGATGAGCAATGTGCAGTCATTGATCACTTAATCATAGACAACTGGGACCTGGATACAGCTCATGTAGCACCCTCATGGCACCAGCTGAGTGTGAAGTTGAGCTCTAAAGCCAACAAAACCATCTGAAAGACAGTCATTTCAGCATGAGAGGATTTTTATGTGCGTTGGAAATCGAGCCCTATTTGCCCTTCAACCTCTCCTCCATCTATTGAGTGTGAACAAAGGAGAGGAGGCTCAACTAGAAAGGTCAAATTTTGCACTGACCTCCACCCACCATTTTGGTTGGCAGCTGGCAGAAGCAGCTTGCAGGGCTGCTCGGGTTTAGTCCAGGCACCAAAGAGTAATTTAGAGGCTCCAGGAGTGGACAGGTATATTTTCTTCTTTCCTTTTGTCACCTCACCTCCTCTAGCCTGCTTTGTGTATTTTTCATTCACAGCCAACGATATGGCCTTACATGGGAAAGTATCAACCTGCAGATGGCATAAAGGGGAGGCTGATGGCTGAGTAGGTGCCCTATTAGTACTGCCAAATGTGGAGCACATTGTCACATTACAGGGAGTCCCAGAGAGCTTTCTCCCCTCATGGTTAAAAGCTGGCCGTGAACAATGACAGATGACAGTGACCTATTAGATCATCTAATCATTTTTCCAGGTCAAGACAAGATCGTCCATGCTGTATTTCTCTGCACTCTGTCTAGCTCGAGTGCTTTCACCAAAAAACCTTGCATTCCTCTCCATCGGGGATTGAGCCCTACAACCCGCACGGCAGGGGACCTACACATCACTCTGCTAATGAAGCAATTGACGTAAAAAGAGCTTTGAAGCAGAGTCAACAAGGCATTTGGCATGATATGCTCCCAGATGCCAATATGATAAGGGCATTGTGTATTTGAATACCAGTGAACTAGTACGTTCCAGTTTTGCAATCTTACCAAAGAAAAAGAAAGAAAGAAAGGGAGAAAGAAAAATAGAGGCTGTGCTTTGACCTTGTCAGTGAAACCTCCAAACAGAGCTGGGACGAAACAATGCAGCCTAGTTCTTTCGCGTTTTGTTTTTCCCAACTAGCCGTAAGTTACATGATATGTATTGAATCAAAGACGTGGGATAACACAGATAGCAAGGCCAGTTATTTCATGACAGGAGGTGCAAATAAAACTCATGAACAGGCACAACATCAAAGCACATTGTTCCTGCTCGGTCATGTTTTCTGTGCCACTAAATGACTGTGTAAAAATGGTACCTTTTACATCACTAAAAGGCATAAAAATTATAATTGTGTTGCGAGGGGTGCACAAGGTGAGGCTGGAATAGCCTGTGGCCTTTCCTTGAAAAGAAGGTAGCAGTAGCACATACTGCGCTAGCTAAAGCAGCAGTATCCCATGCAGATAATGGTGGATGAGCAGAGATTTTAAAAGAGTATTAATGACAAAACTGCTCAAATTCACTCTAACAAATGACCAAATATATCACATCAGAATATTTGATGCATAAAGATGGTAATATGTCAAGGTACCATAAGCTTTGTCAAGTATTTCACCTATGCTTTGTACTTCATCAAAGTACCTTGTCAAGATACTTCAACTTTTACGACTGCTGCATTGATACACTGTTACCTAACTGGAAAGGGAAAATCTGGTCCTCGGATTGCTCCGAGTAGCTCCAGTGCGCTCATGAGGATAATATTTCATCCGGTATCTTTAATAAGGACTACTCATTTTAGGGGATTGGATCCAGAACTACAATAATACTTGGGTCCCTAATTCTTGGGCATCCAATTCCCATGGATCGGTGTCCCAGTTACAAGGCCAAAATTTTTACTCTGAGGTAAAAGCATGGATCACCAAACAGGTCTGAAGGGTTTTCACATGCTTTGTTTTTGCCTAGTTTCATAACCAGCCTGTATTTTCAATATTTTTGCATCCGTGAGTTATCGCTCATCTGATATTTAAACTGTAATCTCTGTACCCCATCCTTCTATAAGGCACCTAGAGCAACAGGGCCCTGCTGCCTGACAGAAATTGTCAGTGCTACTCCCATACGAGTTATAAATAATAATAACTATGAATACAACTGTGATTTTGTGCACAAGCATGCCTGGAGGAGCCATTCAAGTAACTCTCATACCGATCATCAAGGGGTTTGGTTTTTCCATTGCCTTGAGACACTTGTCCCTGAGCATTCAGGCTATTGTCATTGTGAAGCTTTATTAGACCCAGACACTAGCGTTTCACACCCTTTGGATGGCAATGAAAGACTCAAGACAATGGCAAATCAAGACCTTCACCCCTGGGATGGTCTTCAGTCCTTGAGAGGGTACCAACTAGTATGAAGGGAGACCATTTCACTTGAGGAAAATAAAACAACAGAAGACACTTCTCAAAAAATTAGTTTGAACTCTTTCTTGGCGGCAGCTGTTGGCATATTTTTAAGAGTTTGTTTTCCCCTCTTTTTGTTCCAGCTGGGGATTTGAGACAGCAACTATTCCTCTCATCTTCTGAGCCCAGGCTTCTTTCCAGAAATGAGATCTACCCGCACTACTCTTAGCTCGAGGCTGTTTGATACTATGATTAGCAGCTGCGTGAGAGAAGGCAGATTTAAATCTGTACTACAGACGTGTTGTCCATATTGTTCTAACAAAGAGTAGCAGGACAATGTAGTACCTTCACAGAGAACAGATGTCACCCAGCATACTGTCAAGAGGCCTCTTAATTTTAAACATGATAGTATGACTCTGTCTTCAGGTGCATCTTCTGTGTCTTTCAGGATGTTGGTTGTCAAAATGGAATTGGCTATTTCATATGCCAAATGTTTTCACAGCAGCTCTTAAGTTATCAAAACTTACATGTCAAATGAAATTCACAGCAACTCAGGGTTGTCAAAAAACAGTTACAGAAACTGGCCTGCCCAGGCAGAAGGACTCCACTAACCTTCTACTGGGCAAACAGGAAATCAAGTGCCGTCTTTGTACTTTCCCACTCTATTTGTAAAACAGACAATAAACTTCAGCCAGTGCCTCTCACCACTAGCTTCCCTTGGCACAGGGACTTCTGCATTACAAAATCTCTCTTTGCCTCTCGTGAGCAGAGTGTTATCATGCTAGGGAAACTCACCTATGCCAGTGTGTTCAGTACCAATACCCGCAGGGGCAGCAACATCAGGCCCCGAGACTTTCTGGAGTGGGAAGAAAGAGGTTAGCATTCCAGGTGGGAATGTGGCTGACCGGACTCTAAATTTCACCCAAAGCTGTTGGACAATGGTATTAATTTTCCTCTAGTATGGCAGTAGAAAGGAACTAACAATCAGGAAAAGACCTAGCTGTACACACAAACAGAATCTAAGCAGGAATCGGGAAAACCATCCCTATCATCATAATAGTGACTACCCTCAAGTCTTAATTCCAGGGACCGTTCTTTGTGCTGGTTACAGGTCAGGAGCAGCCAGAAAGTTTATCCTCCTATCACCCTCAACCCTCCTCTTCTTTCTCTTTCCTGGTACAGATGTTGGTGTTAGTAGTGGAAGTGCAAGCAAGGAGAATGCAGCTGTAACTCATATAACAGCACAGCCTTCGTTGTTGACAACACCTGAGCCATGGCACCTTCTGGTGACTCAAACACCAGCCAAGGAAAAAGCCAAAGAGGGTGAAACTGTGGTCTTAAATTGCCACTTTAACACTCCACGACGTCCCTCCCTGACTGACCTGGTGGTGAAGTGGTACAAGGAAGATGAAAAGGGGCAGATGGACCTGCTGGAAAACAATGTGACCGTCTTGCCAAATAACTCCAGGGTTTTCATGAGCGGAGACTTGTCCCGAGGGGATGCATCCCTGGTGATTCTCAATGTGACAACCGGTGACCATGGTATTTATTTCTGTGAGGTTACACTTCCGGATGGGAAGGTGGTGACAGGAGATGGCACAAAGCTCAGGATCAGGAGGGCTCTGGGTAATATTTGGTGTTATTTATCTCTCTTCTCCCTCGTTCTCCTCCAAAGCTTCTGTACACGCTTGCAGAAAGAGGGAAGTTGGCCTGTTTGGCCTCTAGCAGATAGGGCCCGGTGTCATGGAGTGTAATCGCTCCATAGCATTTTTCATTCTTTTTGTTAGGCCATCTAATATTGACTGGTAATATTGTAAGGAGGGGCATTTACAACCAAAAAAAGAAGGAATAATTTTATCACTAAAATCAAAGTCAGTACCGAGGGTGAAACAGTCAGATAAGGTCTCTTGTACTCACAGCTCTGTTTAGCAGAGCCCCCATGAGTGACAGGTGTCAAGATACCATCTCAGGGAATAGGTCCAATCTCCTTTTTTTTTTTGACATTATTTCTCTCCAGCCCCCTAACTTGGATTCCTTAACTCTGGATGATGTAAGTAATCCCACAATAAACATGAAGATCACATTATATCATTTCTGCTTAACTTCATTCACATTAAAATCAAAGTAGCATTAAAAGTGCCATGCTATGTTTTCTTAGCATCACAAACAGATACTAGGCATATTAAGTAAGGAGATAACTTGCTTTGCCTTTATTAGCTGGAAATGTCAAAGCAGCTTTCCTTTTTATGTAGGCTAAACACACTCCAGTCCCAACAAATCAACACATCAGAAGGTTTATTATCTTATTATCTAATTAACAAAAAATAGCACTTTCTGTGGCAAGAGTAAATTACGCAAGTGCCACTTCCCCCTTATTCTTTGCCAAAGCTTCTAGCTCACGGAGATTCACTAAGCCTGTGCCCTTTTGAGCACAGTTCTTCCCTTCCTAATTTTTATAAAACTACTCAGTTTAAACCGTAGCTCTAACAAGGCAAGAAAACTGTGCCCCCCTGTAAGGTCTTGGTCATGTGTCTGGTGAGGTCTCCCGTTGGCTTAATCTCATAGTCTCAGCAGTGCAGGTTACTCTTGCAATGTCTGCACCCTGGCCAGTCTAAGTCTCATTGCCTTTCTGTGTTCCTGAGAAGATGAAATATGTAATTTCTGCACTATGCCTGAGTTAAAGGGGCAACAGAATATGAGAAATATAATTCATAAAGAAACGTTAGGTGTCACAAATACAGACTGTTCAAAAACTTATCTAAAATTAAAAGGAGAAATTAGATGACTCTGTTGACTTGTGCATTGCAGGAAGCAAATGACATGCATTTTGAAGTAAGGTAAGTAATGGTTCCACAGCACCATCATTGCCCTCACTTTCCTGATTAAATGAGCAGCCCCACAAATGAGTTTAAGCTACAGGATACCTCCCTGTATGAGGCAGGAAGGCGGTGGTATTTATTGATGAGCTACAGCTGGTTTACGGGTGAGCTGCTGTCCGTCCGTCCACTGGGCTAGGTAGCACAGAGTAGCAGCTACTCCTGTGAATGGGTGGCCTGACGCTTGGAATTCTGTGTGTGAATATGGTAGCAAAACTGTCCAAATTTTCTAGTGAAGCTTAAACAGAACCACACAGAGCTGTGTAATGAATGCCTGATTGTACTGTAATTGTAGATAAAACTGGAAGGCTTTTAAACCATGCTTTTATTACCCTTCCCGGGTGAGTCACGTGGCAAAACAACTACCGTGAGCATGAGGCAGTCACTTAAAATCTGATCAGATCGGTCTTGCGCCATTGCCCAGCCAGTTCCCTCTCTCTAAAGAGACACTCCTGCTCTGGCAGACTCTACGCTGAGGGCAGATCCTCTCCATGCTGCATTCCATAACCCATGTTACAGTCCCTCCTACTGTGTTCACCTGGCCAACGGCTCTTCCTGAATCATCCTTCGGTCCTGACAAATTAAAAAGCCAGAATGCCGATGTGCTCTTACCTCAAAGAAAATGGGATTATCCCGTCTCTGCCATGAAACAGTCCCAAAGAGCAACAAATCATAGAAAGGAGTTCAGTGGAGCTCTGCCCACCCGCTTGTGCAATCTCCTTTGAAGGTAGATAGGGAGAATGATGACTTTCTCAAAACTGTCTAAGTATTTTTTTCCATTTCAAAATAAAGTATACAGGCTTGAGTCCCATTAATTCAGGCAGCAGCATCTTTTGCCATCCCATAGCATCCAGCTGTTAAGGGAGACTGCTAGGGAGATGGGGCTGCCCTGTCCCTAAATCCCTAGAAAGCATAGCAGCTTCCTACCTAGGAATGAAAAAAATCAATAACTCCGTAGTGCAATACACTGTCTCCCATGTAGAAGCCCATGGTTTCATGTCAGACAAGATATCAGCATAATCGATATTACAGTAAGCAGCTTCCTCTGCAGCCACTGCAGAAAACATGCTGGCTGCATTGCACACGTTTGCCTGGATGACATCTTAGGTTACTCTCTCTGCCTCCCCTTCTCCCCTAGGCTTGTTTGGCATAGAGGAATCCATCGGAACCATCATTGGGGTTGTGGCGGCTGGTATCGGAGGCGTAGTGGTTCTGATCATTGTTTTAACCCCACAGCTGAGGAGGTGCGTCCTCTGCATGAGACAAGGCTCTCACCAAGGTAAGGAACACAAACCAAAATCTGGAATCCCTTGCCAGAAAGATGAACCCGATCACCCATTTCCAAAGGTACCTTTTTTTTTTTTTAACTTAAGGAGGAATTAGCCATTTACTTACTTCTGGTCAGACGTGGGATCTGGTTCAGGAAATAAGCAGTGTGGATGAAACTCTAACAGCGCTGGCTCTATATTCCATCTCTTTTTCAAATAGTTCTTTGTTAATGTTGGGTAGAGCTTCACCCATGGGCCTAATGAGTTACCTATAAACAAAACAATAGGATCTTTAATTGCCGCTTTTGGCGAAGTGTTGCTCAATGAGATGCTCCGTCTTCTTTTAATGAAATCCTGGGTCTCCTTCTGTTGCTTTAGGTTTATGCTGCAGGATGGTTCTTCCTCCAACCAACTACATGCTTACATCCATATTCTTGTAATGCTTGTGTACAGAAAGCCTATGACGGCCTAAGTGTATATTTGAGGTGTGGTTTGTAAAGCCCAGTAATATCTTTTATTAGATCAGCTGATTCGGTTGGGAAAACGAGATATTTTCATCACACATGAGCCATAGAAATTACCCGAGAAGAGGCTGGTGTACCTGAAAGCTCCCCTGTTTTTTCCAGTTCTGTCAGCTTGTCTAACCAGAGTAGACTGACGCTGAAGGCTGGATTTTGAAACAAGCTTAGTTCCCGTTTTGTGCAACCCAAGATGTGCCCTGCGTTTCAGACCGAGCTCAGCTGACTTTTTGCTTTCAGTGAGGCGCCGTGTGATTTGCACCTCTTCTTCCCCCACTCAAAAATCTTGCTCGGCCTGCTGGGAAAAAAATAAATAAATAAATAAATAAATCCCCTTCCCGAAGGGATGAAGGAAGAGCTGCTCTTGCCATTCACTGGAGCGCTGCCGCCACCTGATGGCCAACCTGGCGGGGACAGGGACACGGCCGGGAGCTCTGCCCCAGCTTACCGGCGAGGGTCTTCCAGCCCTTGCACCCCCAGACTGGTGCTGCCCACGCAGCGTCATCCCTCTGCAAACCCTCGGCACGAACAGAGCTCACGACTTCTTTACTTGCCAGAAAACCTGGGAGGAGTTTATTGTGTTGTACCAACGCCGCGTCGCTCACTCTCTCGTTTCCTTCTTGCTCAGCCTAGCTTGAGGTGCAGCGTTACAGGAGCGGCTGGAAGGTGCAAAGCCCACAGGTGGAACGACTTCTGATGCCCTGTACGCCAAAAATGGAGCTCTAGATGGAATAAAAGCTTTCTCCTCAGTACACGTTGTCTTTGGCATTTCTATTTTTGTTAGTCTGTTTCTTTTTCCCGCAGCTTTGACCGCCACAGTGGCATATTCAGCATCCTTCAGCAGCGAGGAGCAAACCAGCCTTTTGGAAAGGCATTTGTATGATCACCTGCCAACACCCTGCTTAGTCTGGCCACATATCTCTGAATCTAGACTCTGATGAGGTACCTTGGGTCTTTCCCTGCCATTACTTCTTATTTTAGAGGTGATACTCGAAGTTCGTCAGCTGTGCTTCAGAAAAGACAGAAGGAGCCTGACCTACCCCGGCCCCCCAGCTCCCCAGCTGCTAACATCTGCCTGAGGAAATTGAATGCATTGCTTCTGGGAGTGCAACTGTGGCTCCCGTCTGTCTTGTGCCTCTCAGTATAGAAGCTCTTGTCTTGGTGTCCTGCTCCAGCCCACAGGCTTGTAACGAAGAGGCAAAGAAGGCCCACTTGAACATAGCTAGCCCTGGCTGAAAGAATGGGATTTTGGCTTACTCTTGCCAGAAGAAAATGTAGGGTTTCAATATAAGCCTCTAATACTCTTAAAAAAAAAAAAGAGGAGAGATGAAAGGTTTGCTTGCGTGACTAATGCTATCCACAGCCCCAGTTTCCTGACATGACAGTAACTGATTCCCAAGTGGTCAGAGACTGGGGGATATGCCAATACCTGTACAGGGATAGCTCTGAAGTGTGTGTGGCAGGTAAGCAACGTGTCCTTTTGCAAAGTATGGATGTGCCAACTAGTGAAAATCAGAAACCCCTGCTGGCCTTGCAAAAGCAATAGCCCAGTGTGACCCTGCCTACCTTTGAATGTGCCTCAGAAGTGTCCCCAGTGCTGTGATGCAGGAACGTGAGGGATAGGACAGCTGGCTATATAAGCTAAGAAACACACACACACACCCTCGGCAAGAGAGGATGGAGCCCTCCCCTGGGCCAGACTCTGCTTTTCCTTTTGGTAGGAAGCAGAACTTTTCCGAGCACAAATAAGGAATAAGAAGGCATCTTCCCTCTTTGATGTTCCCTCTCCTCCTGCTTGTCCAGGACAGTAAAGTGGGTCACTCTACTTCCAGACCGGCATGCCTTGGGTCTTCAAAGGCCAGTGTATCTTTTCACAGAGATGGATTATTTTATTTTTTCAAACCAGTCCAATGGAAGTCTCTACATATTTTCCAGATCACGTGCAAATGTGTGGGAGCTGAAAGTCAGGCAACGTGAAAGGACAAAAAAAGCCATTTGGTGACAGGTAATGTGTTCTCATTGCACTGCAGACCGAACCCTCTGTTTCGGCAAAGGTGGGGATCAGGGCAGGATCTTATCCTTACTTCATATATTTTACCCTGTGACTCCTCCCCATAAACCCTGGCCTGATAGAAATTCTCTCACACCATTGCTAGGTCTGGTAAAAGAGGTAAAATTTTATTCCAGCACCTTCAGATTCAAAGGGTTCGAAGAAAGGTGCTAAAAAGACTATTCTGCCCCCTCATATTTGAAATGGCAGGTGGGGTGAGTCTGTCCGCACAAAAAGTTTGGCCAGAGGATGAAGTGTGGGTTGTACGGGGCTGCTTTCCAACACTTGGCTGCTTCTTGGTCACACAGGCACACCATTTTTTGACATCGGTCTGTCAGGTTATCTGCAAAAGAAAACATGAGCAGAGGATGAGAGATTCTATATCAGATGAAGGCAAGAAACAGTTTTAAGAGGAACAATTCCCTAATAAAGCAATTTGTGGGAGCAGGAAGCGAGAAGGACCAACATGCCCTGTTGTGAGTGGATCTGACCCTCCACTGTCCTGTCTCTGTCAACAGGTCTGACCTTACCTGTGACCAAGAGCATCAGAAAGTAGCAGCTAAATGTAAATTTGCAATGCTTATAAAAATCTTCCCAGCACAGAGTGCTCCCCGCTTCTAGAGCTGTGTGAACAATGGGGGTTTAGTTCAGCAGCTGAAGCTAAGAAAGAAAAATATTTTAGCTTAGCCTAAGCTAAAAATATTCATTTTTCCCTCAATTCAGTCAATTTCCCTTCCAACTTCTCCCTCTGCAAATCAGACAGATTTCAAAATAAAAAATGATTCTTTGAAAGGAAGAATCTCCAGAAGGACATTCAGAAACCTGGGGGCATGGAAGCACCCACCAGCCATCCTTCACTTGTGCTCCATGAGTTGTTCTTACATCTCTCTCTGATCACGGCAGAGGAGCCATGGAACTCTGCCGCAGGGTCAGGTACCCAATTTTTATGAGTCAGCAGCTAATGAAGCTGATCAAAATCATATGTATGGAACTACTTATAATGCAATTAAATGACTACATGATGAGGTAAGGACCACAAGGTACATCAAAGCAACTAGCTCAAGCAGCTACATTGCAAATGACTGATTTTGGGTTAATGAACCCCATCCCACCTACAGATGACTATAATGCAGCCATTGGGCTAATATTATTTAAAAGCACATTGCCTTGTTTATTCAAGGCTGCTACTATGGATTATCTAACACCCAACAAACCCTGCGCTAATCAAAATTTATGGTGTAACTTCATGCCAGTACACGTGGGCTTTGCTCCAAAACCAGTTGCAATGAGTAGAGGAATCCTCCCAAATTTCACTGGACTTTGCTGGGTAAACCCTGTATCTGACAAATAAGGAGAGCCCCTATTTCTTAAGCTTGTCTGATGTCACATTTACCAGTAAAAAGAGTTTCAAGGGTCTCACTGATGTGGACTCAGCCCTAATTCAATTTTTTGAAAGTTGATGGTTGCTTCTCAGGCCTTGCCTGGCCGTCAGTTAAGAAATTAACGGCATTTGTCTAACTAATGCTTGTTAGCTAGGTTGGAGAAAATGCAGCCCAGTACACTCTTATGAGACATACTTTGCACATGTCTCATGGGCTTGATGATACATCTCACATCCTCAACTAGGATCGTTCCTTCACAGCAAAAAGAAACAGGATTTTTTCTTCATATAAAATAGCTAGCAGAAAATATCAGTCAGCTATGGAAATACGGGTAAGCAGGAGGGAGAGCAGTTATACATTAAAGCAATACATTCCTTCGCCAGCATTTTGTATTTAATAGGTTGTTCTGGCACTTGGAAAAGAGCAACTGTGTGCTGATGTGCTGCACCCCATCCCATATCTGCTGGCAGATTTTCAGCTGCTGGAGAGGCTGAGGATTGCACCAGTAGAATATGGTCTTCCGATAAGGTAGAAATAGTCTTCCAATGTTCAAGCAAGTAGCTGTGTTGGTATGGGGACAAGCTGTATTCTCACATGTTTCTTTTCAAACTTTCAAAGTGTTCTACAATGGATTTTACCATCAGGGACTTTTTGGAGACTTAGAAATAGAAGCGACAAATTCTAAGACTCAAATCATCTGGTGTATGTCAAAACAAACTGGTGCCAGCCACTGATGGGCTGTGACTGTGCAATTCAAGACCTTCTTGACTGGGTACCAGCTGTAGAGCTGAGCACAGCCTACACTTGCTGTATGCCTGCGGCACTCAAGAGCATTTGATTCTGTAAGCTTCAAAATCCTCGCTGGAGCCGTAGGGCTTCAGGCTGGAGCCCCACAGGATGTGGAGATGTGGGCTGGCCCCCTGTGTAACCTGTCTCACGGCCATGCATCATAGCACGGCTCTTCTCTAGCAGTACGTAATGGTGAGTAAAAAAGGCAACAGTCCTACTGGAGGGAGGGCCAAAACTGCCACAGGAAGACCACGCCTGCAGACCACTGCACTGGGAAGCAGTCGGCAAGGAGAAGGCATGCTTAATGCAAGCGAGTGGAGAGCCTCCAGAGGGGCATCTGCCTCCCTGCCAAACTGAGATGGATTGTGGGCTCCAGGGCCGCCACTCCCACTCTTCGGCTTGGGGATGACTCAGGTTACCTGGAACGGGTGGTGCTGGAGCTCCAGCCTTCCTTCCAGCTCCAGCTGGGGACTCTTGGCAAGCCTAGTGATCTGGGCAAGGGATGGGCAGAGAGCTTGGAGGAGAATGGACGTTGCCTAACGTAGCTTTGAAACCAGCTCAGCATACACAGACCTACCTCTGAGGCCCACAAAGCTCTTCAGTCAGCCTAGTGCCTGCAGAGGAGGGGGCGAAACGAACCCGACGTGAGGGAGCATTTCCTTACCACACCGCACGGCGTTCTGCTCACACTCCCACTTGTAGCTCTGTGCCTTGGGGCTGCAGCCTTCCTTCTCTGCCTTGTCATAGCAGCAGTCATGCCTGTGGCAGCACCTGGGAGAGAATAAAAGGTAGAGTTTGGGTGCCCTCCTGCATCCTGCACACATTTTTCTCAGGGGTGTTTGCATGTACTCCGCTCACACACTGCTCACGATAGCAGTGCTTGCCCCAGCCGGTCAGTAAACCATCTGTTGATGAACCAAGCATCCTGGCACCTCTGTGAAAGTTCACACGGTTCAGGAGCTCATTAATGCCATATTTGCTCCCATGACCACTGTGCTTTTTCCTCCGAGCTTTTGTCCTCAGAAAGGCAGGTGTGGTCAACACATGGCAATCTCACCGAAAGGGAGATGAAGCGTTCGTATGAGGTGCATGATCGTGGCTCACTGGCTTAGGCTTAGACCCATCCCAGATTTTGGAGTCAGAATGGTTTTTGCCTTCCTTAGCATGACCAAGCAGCTTCATCTCTTCAGTTCACCTGGACCTGCCATGCGCTCTTTGGCCCATCCAGTTTCCGAGGGCTGGCTACAAACTCATCAGCCTCAATGGTGGAATTCATATCAGTTAACTTCAGATTCCTAAATGTAAACATCTACATCTAAGGCATTGATCTATACTCCCTTTATGCATGTCGGGCACAGTTCATATTATAATACTACAGAGATCTAACATAGGTGAGAAACATTGCATTTGAAAGTGCAATTGCCTTTCATTGACCGTAGAGGGGGCTGAGGGTGACTAGCTCAGCTGATGACATTTGTCCTACGGACTAGTCAGTGAGGTAATTCCCACTGTCAATTACTTCAGAATTTATGGAAAAATTGACCCCACTTGAATTTTATTCTGGTAGTTTAGGGACTCAAAATACACTGCGAAAAGATTCAGCACTTAGAGAGGCCCCCTGCCAATAACAAAGGTTGTTTCAGCAAGGATGTGAGGTCAGAGGCTAGAGCCAGAGAGCAGTGATCTCCTGCATTTCCAGAAGCTGTCCCTGCAAGATCACTGGGACTTTACAGAAAAACCACTCTACTAACTGGGAAGCATTGAGGCAGGCTGATATTAGGGGTAAACGAAGAGCCGACAGCTTTTAGAGAGGCTCTTGAGTCCTAGGTGTGAATCTGTTCAAGAGGTTAATGAACTGGCCAAAAGGGAGCATGACTGTGCTGGCTGCCCATAGATTACCAAATCCAGCTGATGATCTTGATTTTTACCTTCAAGACCCGAGGCCAGTGTACCTAAAAAGCGAACGAAAGTCTGGGACCCATCATTATGTCACTCTGGAAAAGTGGAACAACCCTGCAAGAAGGATAAAGGTCCTTTGTGCAGGAAGCGGGGCTACTCCACGCACCCATCGGAAGCTGCCAGTACCTTACCCAAGAGCTCAGAAACATCACGAACTTCATCACCCCCTGCTGCAGGAGAATTTTGCCCTTTTGGAAATTGGTTTATGGGTAAGAGGGCTGGTGGGCTCTGTGAGGTGACAAAGCCCAGGAAAAAAAAAAGCAACAATTTTTTAAGTATGACAAAGAAGAACTACCACTGATGCAAATTCTAATAAAATAACTGGAAGTAGATCAGGTGAAGCATGTGAAAGAGACAACAGAATCAGACCAGTCAGATCAAATTCAGTCCTCATGTAACCCCTGTGATTACACACAGGCTGAATTTAGTCCAGTGTGCTTTCCCTACTGACTGAGCTCCCAGTTTAGTAGCTAAAAGTAGCAATGTCATCCCACTAAATGCCTTTTCTTTCTCAGCTTGCAAAGATGAAACCTGTGTGATGATTACAACCAGACTACTCAAGGCATTGTGAAACCTAGAAATGTAAGTTAGCAGTAGCAGACTCTCCTTCCATACCAGCTCCTCAAAGTACTTCAGAATGGGACTAAGCCCTATGGGATATACATATCTACAAGTTTTCCCATGTGGAGTTACAGCGATTCCTTTAATTGAGAAGACCTTATTCATCCCATGGAACCAGTTCTGTTGGACATCATGGCAGTAACAGGCTGTGGGGCAGATCTTTGTTGGTTCAGTAGCACCTCACTCCTGGGCTTGTCTTGAAGAGGTTAGATGTGAAAGGCCAAAGGAGAGAAGAATTTTCACCCTTGTGGAAAGTGTGAAATTCTCAGCTTTCTCCAATGTTTGAGTCCCTATGCAATGTGTCATATGATATGACAGGGATGGACTACAGCACTGAGCTACAACTGGGGCACGTCATCTGTAGGAGTTGCTGTAGCCCACGGCACTCTGGCTAACATACCTGAAGCTGCAGCACAGCCTCATCCATCCTCAGGGATGATAGATAGCAGAGCAGGCCCATCATTGGTGTCCCATATATGGGACACAGAGCACAAGAGGCCATGGTGGACAGCCACAAATCAAGTTGAGCTGAGGTGGAGAGCCAGCTGGAGAAATCATAGGCTTTGTGAGGTCTGGGGAGTGAATCAGTAGTCAAATTGGTAAAGTTGGTGTCAGTGACGGAGGAGCGCGGGGAGGACAAACAACATGAAGACAGACTGGCAAAGGGGGGAGTTAGGAGCCGGTGTGCCAAGGGAATGAAATTGCTCTTCATGGACAGCCAGAGGGAAGGAACAAAAAAAGAAGCAGGAGAAGTAAGAACAGATCTTGGGAAGAGGGCAAAAGGTGGTCTGTGAATCAGGCAAGGACAAGCAAAAGAGCACTAGAGAGGTGTGCTGGCTAGCTGTGAGAACTCGCTGCTCTGTAGCTGGCTTGTGGAAATCAGGGGGATTGTATAAATTCTGCAGGACGACAGGATTTGCAGCACAATTCTGCTTCCCCTTACACCAGTTGGTCCTGGTGATACCCATAACTGCAGCGGGGTGACATGTAGCTTACATCAACACAAAGCAGGAAGACTTTGACTCATGTTTTACAAACATCTCTTTCGGATGCGCTGAAAGAATTGACAGGGAATGAAGACTGAGGAAACCTATTGTTGTCCTTTGCCACCTTCAGATGGTCCCCTCCTGTCTGGAAATGTCATTTCCTACACCTGGGTCAGAGCGTGGTGTTAAGCTTTTTATAACCTGCTAACGCTCGGTTAGACCAAAGCAAACAGTCAGCCAACACGATGGCAGAGCACTGGTCAACAGGTATGGAAAACAAATACAACCGTGTCATCTAGTTAGTAAGCAACTCATTCATCACGTCTGGGCTACGAGACAGCCCTAATGGCTACACACAGCTCCGGCTGGCCCGCAGGGATCAGCTGGCCAGACCCCTGCCGTTGAGTAAATGCCATTAAGGTAAGAATTTGTCACGTTGTGTGTGTCATGTTAACAGCACAGCCACCGCTGTGCGTCCTTTTGTTTTGCTTTAACTCAGCAACTGAGGGGAAATCCTACTCTTCCCTATGAGTTTGCCAGGACTCAGATGAGCCATATATGCCACCCTGCCTTTCACAGCATTCAGTGTTTTCAGGGAGATGCTGAGCACCTGCAGGTCCTCCTTTACAAATTGGGTGCTGCAGCAATCCCAGGGACTGGAAAGGGGAAGGAGAAACAAATCTATTGACTTTATGCAGAAGAGATGCCATTATGTCTTGAAGTGATGGGACTGTGAGAGGGGAACAAAAGGGAAAAGGTAATTACCGACAATGCCACATCAAAGTCAGTGTGTGGAATAAACCTTGTAAAAGGATTACCAACTTGATGGCTTTTTTTCTTTTCCCATAAAAGAGAGGTGCTTAGAAGCACTCTAGTCTTGTCTAGACAGATTGACTGAATTACTCACAAGAAAATTACTCCTTTTGTAAGGGTCTCAGTAATAAAGCTAGAAGTGTCAAGGGGGTGAGTAATTTCAAACAGTGTTTGTCACTCAGGGACAGTAGTTTTGCCACTCCACTTCTTTCTTTTTTAGAATGGTAAATATGGAAAATAATGTGGTCACTTCAACAGGCATGGTGTATTCAGCCACACTGATTTTTTCAGTAATTCTCAGTAATGGATATCAGAAGATTACTTTAGCAAACATAAAACAGAAATTTTTAGTGCTAAATCTAGTGGGGCATTGCCAATTCTTCCTTGCTAAGAACCTAACTGCAAACCTTGCTGGTTTTTTCTTCGTTTGTTTGTTTGTTTTTTCAGCCAAGCATTGCAGCTAAGGAATAATACTGAATACACTTGAAGGATCAACCTTATTTTTTACAAACTATCTGGTATTTTGAGGCATTTTCAGTTGCGGAGTCCTCCTTTGCTGCTGTTAGGATAAAATCCACATCCCATGGAAATCACATACCAGCAGAAACACTGGCTGATGAACACATAGCCATATTTTACTCTCTCTCTCTGTTTTCCAGGAGTGCTGACAGCTCACATCTCTCACAGTCACCTGAACTTGGGGGTCACCCAATGTCTGTGGAAAACAGTTTTTAGGTGACTCCACTCAACCCTTCAGTAAAAGTATTCCAAATTAGTGAAGCTGTGTTTTACTTTAAAGGCTTGATTATGAGAGTTGGTAAGGGGCTATCAAAAATAATAAACACGTTTGTAGACACTGCTGTAGGTGGTAATAAGCAGGTAAAGAGATATTACTGAAAATTAAAAGTAGCCTCTACACTTGAAAGCTATGACACTGTGTAGGCAGTTACGCATATTTGTAAGTCCCATGTTGACTGTTTCATAGATTAAATGTTTCATAGGTACAAACCAGGGATGTGAAGGGAGAGCTTTGGGAGTGAAACTTCTCGCTGCATTAATAAAGACGTCTCCGCTAATTTTAAGGGACACTTGCTCTTTTATGCCCACAGAGGAGCTGGTCTTTAATCTCAGCACATTTTCTTCCTTTTTTTTCCTTTTTCTGTCCTGCCAATTCAGCAAAAGTTTGGTTTTGTAGCAATGCGAAATGTCTCCAATGGCTGGATATTCTGGGAAGCTTGGGTTCCTCTCCAGTGAGCCACATGCTGCCTTCACCCCTGCTAAAAGTAGCGCTTGCTTATCGGTAACACCTACACTGTTGGCTGTCAATAAATAGATAGACTTGGGTGCTCTGTCTTTGAGGTTTAAAACCAGACAAGATTGCAAATAACGGGCTCAGAGCACACAAGAGTCCACCATGATCAAGATTTACATGTATGCTAATCACAAAGTACAGGAAAGAAACCTTTGATTGCAATACCTCCTAAACTCATTACTTTTAGCCTCGGGAATAACAAGCACGGCATCTTCCCCACTAACAAGGAAGAAGGGAAATAACACCATGCTCTACCCTGTTGTTGTTCTTCCTTGATTAAGAGTGAACTAACATGCAATGAAGGCAAAATATTTGATTACTCCTTGCAATGATCTGGATTTCTTCCAAACGACAAACAGTGATATTCCCATCGCTGCCATTTTCAGGACCTGGGTGAAATAACCCTCCAAATACTTTGGTCACTCCCGTTTTTTTCAGGCAGAGCTTGCTCTCTGCGATTAAACATGCAGCTCTTTCAGGAAATCATATCCTGGTTCCTCCTTTGCCCTCCACCCCACATAGTACAAGGTCCCAAGAGCTCTGCTCTCATCCAGAAGGTGGTTAAACCCTCATTCAAACCCCAAGCGATACGTGGGTCCTCACTCACAATTCCCCAGCGCTGTTCATATACACGAAGCTCCCCCTCCACAAGACAGTAACAAGTCCACAGAGTCACAGGAGTATGAACAGGGAAGGCTGGGGAGATCTGCACTGCTTCTGGACACATAGTTGAGGTTCTTCTTACCAGTCTGTTTTATCTTTAGGCCAGCCTTGTCCTCCCAGTCCACAGTAGCATCCGTAGCCAATATATGCCAAGGGAGACCGTCCCGTGCCACACGATATAGCTCCTGCCAATTCGATGATTCCTCGGGTGTGCAGCGAATGGGATTTTCCCAAAGCACCTTTCCAAACTGCAAAGACAGAACACGGCTTCACACCAGGATTAAACGCGCCTGACGCTGGTTTTCTTGAAGCCCTTAAAGGGGAATGTTTTGGGCCTTGACTAGTTGGTTGGGTGCAGCCTTGACAATCTGGTTAACCATGACATTCAGCCTGCAAAGGGGACTCTGCAGGGGCCTCCCTGGAGGGTAGGGATACCCAGGAGGCAGACACAGAGTTCTACTCAAGCAGGATATCTCTGCAGAGGGAGCTCAGTTCAAGCAGGACTTACTAGCTCTGGTGTGCTGCCGTGTGATTGCAGCTATATTGCACCCGGGAGCAGCGTGCCCGGTTTTGCAGATGACGGAGCCCAAGCTGTTAAGCTTTACAGGACCTGTGCCAGCATCAGGCAGAGCCAGCTGGGCTCCACGGCACCCCAGAGCTCCCAAACCTGGGAAAGCTTACAGGCTACGCTGTGGTCCCAAGTGAGATGGGAAGCAGCAGAGGACAAACACACAACCAGACCTAACCTGGGCTCTACGGGAAAAAGTGAGGTTTCTGTGTTGCCCAAGATGTCTTATATTACCCAAGTTTCCCCTACTAGTCAGCATATTTTAACCCATTCTCCAGATGGCAAAGAGCTGACTACTGTTAATTTGCGTACAGGGATAGCAACAAGTCCCTGAGCCCTTAGGGCATACTTTGTCAAGGATAGAGCGCCTACGTTAGGCAACATGTATGTATATTGGCTTTCTTTTGAGCATTTGGAAGTGCTGGCAACATTTACATCCGACTCCGTTATTACGTTCCATTTAAGTCGTAACATCAGGTTGGCTGCATCAATTTGGAAAAATAAAAAAAGGGAGCTCTGTGTCAGCTGAAGTGTGCGGATGGCCACCCAAACCGGTCTGGAGTTTTTTGAGTTACAAGTCTTTCAAAGAGAGTTGTGATTTCACATGTTAATTTGCAACTTCTTTAGAAACCACAGGCTCTACCTTGCAGTAACTGCTACAGAAACCAAGAATACCCTGCCCCTAATACTCAAACCACTGTCATGCTCAGCTGAAAATGTTGATGCTTATCATGTTAATGATAGCAACAGACAGGAGTACTTATTGCCTGGGTTTACCGTGAGGGACCAAGGGCGCTTTGCACTGCTCTACGGTGCGTGGCAAAGCTACTCACCAGGAGCATCAGACCCCGTGGACCAACTGCCCAACCCATCCATTCGTCCCACCCGTGCACAGCCGCTCCGAAAAGAAAAGCCTGCCTGCATGGGGGGGCTTTGCAGCAGGCTCCGATGGAGAGGGCGGTGACGCCTGGGAGCGGGGAACCCGCCAACGAAGTTGTTTTGCCACCTGCCCCCGGCTGTTGCAGCATGCTTGACCTCTCCAAAGTGCTGTGCAAACACGGGCTAATTAATCCCCTAAACCACCCGAGGACTCAATACTATTATTAAAACCGTTGCTTTCCTTTTAAAACCTCGCCTCTAATCCCCATCCTTGGGCCTCTCCCCGCATCTCCTGGGCTGGCTCGTCCTCCCAGCCTGATCCAACCCCCCTGCAAGGGCAAGGAGGGTCTCTCCCTGTGAAGGACAAGGCAGGGCTTTGCTCCCTCTGTGCAGCCTGAGCCCCCAGCGGGAACGAGCGCTTCCCTCCACCGTTTTTGCTCTAGCAATTGGCTCCTTGGGCAGTCCCAGCGCGGGGAGGGGGGTTTTGCACAGCCTCCTTATGCTTCCCAGGGCATTCCTTGGGGATTAAATGCACATTCCTGAAAAAGTAACCGCGCTGCTCACCTAAACACTGCTTGAGTGTTCAGGTTTCGTGCTAAAAACGCATCAGGCGCGTGTTATTCGAGACTAAAGAGACAACCTATTTCCCTTGCCTAAACAGCCGGGGCTCCGGAGTTGGAAGCCAGCTCAGCTCTCAGGTGCCCCAGGGGAAATCACAAGCAGTGAGCTGCTCTGGATTTGGGGTTAAAAATCATGCTTTTCCAACCTGTTGCAGTTTGCAGACCCTGAAAAAGTTCCAATGGAGACAAAAACTTCTTTGTATGCATTCAGGCCTCCTGATGAGCTGCTTGCATTTTTTTTTTAGCTTTTGCTGACCTCTTAAGCCAGGACTGCTAGGCTTGGTCTGTTGACCGCTGGCTGAAAACAGCCGAGGCGGTTGTAAGGTAACAGCACCTCACCCAGAAGAAGAAAGGCCATTCTTCTTTTGGGGTTATCTCTGAGGATCAAGGAGCTGTAATTACAGTGCAGGGCTGCTCATGAAAGTGGAGAGAAAGCCCCAAAGGGAACTGAGTCCAAAAAATGGTGCTTCGGGCTGCGCGCTCTGTGAGAGCTTGAAATAACGTGGGCATCCAGGCAGCCTCTGATGTTCCTGTTTCGTTCTTTGAAAGATGGCTGGGTTTTGAGCTGACAGCGGGTCGCTGCAGCTGAGAGGTCAGCCCGAGCAAGTACGTTTCAATATTCATGTGCGTGGCTAATAACTTGACCAAGAACTGAAATTGCTTTTTTCTATGCTGGGCAGCTAAGCCAACGCAGCTGGGAAAGCCTTGAAAAAGTCCAAGGCTCCACAGCAGCCTGCATTGAGCTTTATCTCCCATTAGGCACTTGTCCAATCATTAGCCCTATTACTAAGGGGACACCTTAGCAGAGGACATACCTGCAGGGAGGTGAGAAGGGGTGGATCTGACAGCATACGCTTTTATTTCCTGCTTAAACGGGCAGCCTTTGCTGCAGATTAAAGCAACATTTTGGGTTTTATTTTCAAGCTGTGCTGCAGGTATAACTTCAGACCTGCCAATTTACTGTTGTGTTGCCTCTGTGTGTAGGGGCTTTATGTTAGCAGGCATTTATGGCTTTTTTTTTAACAGGCTTTTAAAAAATTACTTTAAATTGAGATGAGTTGAAAACTGCTTACTCTGCGGTCACTGGTATAAAATGAGGGTATTTCTATGGAGAAACACAGAGGCCAACAACTTTGTAGCAGAAAACTACCCAAAAAAGAAAATGCCCCATGTTTACGCAGCCCCGGCTCTGACAACTGCCAGGGAAGCGAGGCAGGCAGGCAGCTCCCTCACACAGCCCCTCGCTATACAGTTGAAAAGAGTCGAGCAGCGCTTTCTTTTTTTCTCACTTGGCCAAACCACACCGAGGTCCCGGCTGCGCCGCAGGGAAAGCTGACAGCCTGGGGAGAGGCTGTCCCGGGACCAGGGCAGGGGGAGAGGCATGGGGAAGGAGAGGGACCGAGAGGTGGTACTCACCTGCCTGAAGCAGCATCAGCATCAGCAGCAGGCGGGATCCCATGGGCAGATCGCTCCCGTCCTCCTGTACGCCGGGGTTTGGCCGCCGGGACGGCCGGCAGCACCTCGCCAGGCTGCCAAGTGAGCCGAGGTGTGGGTGTGTTTAACAATCCTCCCGGGCCGCTGCTCCAGGGTTTATATACACATGGCTCTGCGCCTGTCTCAAGTGAAACACCCTCTTCTGCGATGCCACTGAGCCCCAGCCCGGATCCCCATCCGTCCCCGCAGAGGGCAAAGGGTGGCTCTGTTTGCCTCCCATCGCCTTTGGGAGGGAGGGGCTGCTGGAAGGGCATTAGGCTGGTGGTCCCCGGGACAGCCCCAGACACCCAGGCACTAAGCCGGGCTCCCTCTTTAAGCTGTTTGCTTACAGACCCTGGTTAACCTCTGAGTAGCTTGTGGAAAAGGGAAGCCTGTGGCCGGGCTCTCTGCGGCTTGGGCTCGCTGCTGCGGCATCCCCCTGGCAAGGGTTTTCTCTTTTTATAGATCACTCTTTCCAGGGTAATTTTTTTATCTTTTTTTAAGTTATTCTATTTTAAGACCGATTATTTTTCACATTTAAAAGAGACAAAACTATAAAAATCCAACAGAAAGAATACTGTTAGGTGCAGGTATCTAATTATAAACCAACCAGAGCAGCTAATTCTGCGCCACTCCTGAGGGAAAAAATACCCTCTTAGCCTGTTGCTGCACTTGACCGAGGCTAATTAATTTCTTGAAGACTCGCCAGTATGTGGGTCCCAGCCAAGGAAACACACCAGAGGGTGGGGACAGTCCCCTGGGGCCAGCCGTGCTCTGGTCATGCTGGGCAGCCGGATTGGCAAGGCGGCCTCCCCGTCACACAGCCTCCGCTTGTGCGGGGCAGCAGGCAACCTGAGCGGAACGGATGGCCATGGTTATTTTGCCTTTGGGGTTGAAACGGCTTCTCCCAGCCCTGCAGGGCTTTAAAAACTCCTGCCTTGTTTGGTAGAGCAGCCATCCATCCCCCTTGTCGGGGTCTAAGCATCTGCCCCTTCCCCAGCGTGGGCACGATGGCGGAGGGATGGCTGCTCTGCTGGGAGAGGGAGAGGAGGGGATGAAGGCTGCTTGCCCCTTCCCCTGCACAGCCCGGGCCCTTCTCAGCAGCATCCCTTGTCTGTGTTCACCGTGGTAAAGCTGCGCCTTCCTCCTTAATGGCGTGGTTTTAAATATTTTCTTGCTAAATATTGGTACGTGAATCAAAAGTCGGCAGCAAGTCGCTTACGGGGCGGCCTCCTGCCGCGACCAGGCCCGCCGCAGCAGCTGGCACTCTTTGCCGAGCAAGTTTTCAAGACCGAGTGTGTATCGGGTGCCTTTGATACAGGGCAAACGAGATGGCAGGATTGGGTAAATCTCATGACAACTGTGAGGCTGAAATCCCCTGTCTGCCCCCATGATGGGCAGCGTGCTGGCAGCAGGAGAGGGAGGAGGATGAAGCGAGCTGCCCCGAGCCCCGGCTCCTCCACGTCGGAGGGGCCCAGGAGGAGCCGTGCAGCTTACACCTCCTCCCTCGGAAACTCCCTCCAGTAATTATACATTTACTCAAGCAATAATGCCAGTTCCTATGTATGTGAGCTGTTGCTGGCTAATATTTAACCTTAAGAACATAAGTTTGCAGAAGGAGGATGCTGGAGGGCGGGCGTGCTGTATTTGAAGGCTCTGTGGATGCAAGTCCTCAAAATGGGAAGTGCAAAGAGAAGGCGCCAGGCATTGAGAGACCACATGGGGCCTGGATGAACAAGACGCCCTGTGAGAGCAAACTCCATCCCTGAGAGATGCCTGGCAGGCCCCATTCTTAATTGGGGACCAAGGGGGAATTGTGAGGAACCTCTGCAGATGCTTTATGGGATTCCTGAGGTCCCCAAGCCCAGCGAAGTGCCTTCAAGTGCCCAGATTGTCTGCTCTATGACTTGGATTTATCAGAGTCATTTTGGGTTTTGCAAACTTACATTTAATCTTTTTCTTTCAAATCCTTCCTGAATTACAAACCTGATCAAAAAAAGGCACTGGGAATTTTCAGACCACAGTTTAATTCTATTCTTCCCTTTCTCACAGCCCCCTGCCCCCCAAAAATAGATGAGGTTTCTGTCCCCAGTTCAGCAAAAAATACAAAGTAAAGAAATACAGGCTCCTTTGATAGCCAAATGTATCTGCAACATTGGAAGCAGACTTTTGCATGGCATTAGGGGGGGGATGCCCAAATTCAAACTTAAAATGGGAAGCAGAATTAATGTATTGTTTCCTTGTGATGGTTTCACACTGCTGACTGGACAAGTTTGTTATTTATCTGTGCAATTACTGATTACTGTTGCCTAAGTTAATCAGCGTATTTATTAAATAGTGCTAATTTATTAAGTGCTAATCATGGTCTTACTATGTTATGGAAAGTGCACTGGGATCACAAAGGCATTTTTAATACCATTTAGGGAAACAAAGTGAATTCCCTGATCTCACTCCTTCCCACGTGTTTTTCATGTTACTTGCTTGAGCTCCACTTCTCACTACCAGCGAGAGGCAGCACACGAGGGTGTTGGGTATCATCTCAGCAAACTGAGCTATACAGACTACTGGCTCTTCGAAAAACTGCATAAACTTACTTTGAGCCTCAGGTCACTTGCATGGGGCAATCAAGCCGTACTGTTGGAGGGCTACTTCTTTAGATGAACTCTGAGCTGTGTTGCAAACGGAGTTCCCTTGGTTTGCAGCACCAAAGCAGCTGGTCCTCAGGGATGATTCTACCTCATGGTCTTGGGGCTCCTTATTGTTGAAAGACACTGTTAGGAAAAAGCTTTCAGCTGAAGGAGAGAAGAATTCGTAAGGTCTCCACAGTTTTTATTGCTGTTTACCCAATGAGGTTCAAGATGTCAGCTGTTCTTGTAGAAGCTGGGCTGTCCTTCATCCCATAGAGGCTGTTCTTCCTCAAATAAAATACCCATCCATCTCTGTGGATGTCACCACCAACCACGAGAAGAGGTGTCTGGTCAGCACCAGCAGATTCAATGCTGCGTTTGCTGCCCAGGCCAAGGGCTTTTCCCACAAGGGGCAGAGGAATCTTTCCTGCAATGCTATGGGCATTAGAGCTTCCCTAAAGGAACCAGCCCCTCAAAGACTGGTTTATAGGAGGATGACAAGAGACTTGAGAATACTGAATGACAGTTTGGGTAGTGGGAGTTAGAAGATAAAATCAGTTCTAAAGGGAAACAATCTCCACATTACCTGTTCAGAGGAAAAAAAAAACAACCATATCTAAGACTGCCACGTGATTTGTGGTTACATAACCATTTATCAGCTGAGCAACCTTAGGCAGTTGGCTCTCATTTTAGAGCCCCAGTGACATTTCCCACCTAGGAGAGAGGATATATTACTAGAATTAAAGCACACCTAAAACAGGAACAGGTTGAATAAAGGCATCTTATTTAAATACTGACACCATCTCAGGCTGCTTAGTTTATGAGATCCACCAAGAGGCTGGGCTGCTTCATCCGATAGGAGGCCCAGGGAACACACACATGGAGATGAACACAGTCTGATATCCAAGACCAATTCCTGAAATGCCTCTGAGTTGCCTGAAAAGGAATGGCTAACATAAATGTCTGTGTCCATTTAACAGGAACCCCTGTCGGAGACAAAGCTAGAAGACCCACGATACCAGTTCATACCAATGACACCAAGATTCATGCTACTCATCCAGACTCTGAAGCCCATTAAAATACTTGTTTTGACGTGTCAGTGTTTTGAAGTCTGTTGTTTAAATTCATGGGCAGTCCTCAACAGTGTAAAATTACATTGGTCTTTTCTGGGTGTAAAGATAACGTAAACAGAGGTGTGTTCATAGCTCCTCCTAGGAAAGAGAGGAAGGGATGGCCTGGGTGGGGAAGGCGTAATACAGAACAGGAGCACATAAAATTCTTATTCCACCTTTGCAAATACATTTCAACCCTGACTATTCTAAACCACCACCCTCACTCAGTTCTGCCAGTATATTCCAGTGCTGCCTATCTATGTAGTCTGCTGTGTACTGAGTCACCTTGTCCAAATGCTGCCTGCTTTAGCTTCTAATTTCCCCATTGTTCAGGCTTCATTTTCCTTTTTTTCCAATTGCTAAAAGTTTTCCTGCTTCTGCACTTGCCATCTCACACTTCTCTCCTTCCACCCTTTGTCCCAGCTTAGCACTCGCACCTACAACATCATAAATAGCTTGAAAACTCATGCTGGTACTCTCTCAAGCCTCAGGTACCAACAGAGACAGAAAAATGCTTTTTTATTGAAGGCCTCCATTCATATCAACAGTTGGACCTGTCTAGATCACGGAGCACTTGGGAGCTCTGAATCTTCCACTTTTAAGAGGACGGGCAATTGGAGACTTCCTGAAGAAAAGGACATACATGTTACACTACCTCCACTCTGTTATCCAGATTGCTTTATTAGGATGCACACGGTGTACAAACTAGTGTCTTTTATGTTTGATACCTGAGCATATAGAGAAAGCCTAAACGGCCTAAATTTTAGGTGGTGTTCCTACTCTTACAGCGCATGTGAAATCAAGCATTCCCCGAAGGTGCTACCACAATGATTCACAAACTGCTTTCCTGTAGCCCTGTTGAAGGCTGGCCATGATCTCAACGTTACTGCTGTAGATTTATTAGGAGAGACGCTAGAGAACAAGTGTTTAGCTACTCTCTTCTCTTGACATCAACCAGTGCTGCATGTGGCAAGTTTTTAAGCATTCCCAGAATCCCTGTGCTGTTAGTCAGGCCAGGCTTTTGTTAACTCCTACAGAGACATACGATTAAGCTTATATTTATTAAAGTACTCTATTGGGAAACTCTTCTTTACCATTTCCCCAATCCCAATCCAAATTATCAAGACCAGCTTCAAATACTGTACTCTGCTTACACAGTTAATATGATTTCACAGGCCCTTCAAACCCTCTCTTTCTATACAAGCATACAACCCTGTGCTGACACTCATGTTTGCCACCACGACCTTGTTTTTGTTTCATGACTCATCGCCTCCTCACTGCTGTGGAAATTGTTGTCTTCTGGGTTTCATACTTGGTATATAAAAAGGTTTGGAATAAAAGAAAAGGAAGAAACATCAGGACAATCAAAAGAGCTCCACCTTTCAGGAGGAAAAGAGGAGGCAGCTCTGCAATTTGTTCTGCTGGGGAGGCAATGCTCTGAGCTGGTCACCGTGATCACCTGGTTGGTTTATGTTTCTTTCCTTTCTGACCAGCCCCCAGCCGAGGGCACGCTGCATGCTTTACATCTCATCTTCAAGCTTTATGCTTTTTGGTGGGTAACCAACCACATCTGCAGTCCTCTTCTCCCTTACATGACAAGGATTTATCTGATCAAAGCCTGTACCTTTGTGCCCAAGGACGGGTTAGGTGAGGACTGGGTGCTGCTGAGCTCTGAAATCTGAACAGTTTAGTGCCTCCGTGTGACCAACAGCCCTCAAGCCATAGTGAGGAACTGCCAACGTGGGAAGCTCCCAACCCCAGAGAGATCTGCTCGGTTCCCAGTAAAACCGCTTCTTTTATGCTCGGCAAATAATCCTGACAAGGCATTTTGGCTATGATTTCACATAGTCATTTGCTTACTGCTATAGGAAGATTTCAGCCTTCACCTGGCTCATCTGACTGTTGCTCATACCAGTCCTGGACATTACAGTAAACTTAAGACCACGCTGAAGGACACAGATAGTGTAATTAAAATTGTAAGTGCTAATTTATCATTAGTATGTCATTGGTTGTGCTGTGGCAGAACGAGACAGCAGGCTGCGCCTGCTGAAATGCCTTATCACTTCATTGGTAACAGTCACTGCTTGGGAGTTCAGGAGTTCACCCAGTCCCCAGCACAACGAGAAACTGCCTACAATAAGAATGCTTGTATTGTTAACAAGAAAAAGATCTGCAGTGATAAAGCAGCGGGTAAATTCATGTAGGCTGTTTGGCCTTCTAGGTTGGGCAGCAAAGAGTGGGTCAACTCTATTAACCCCGGTTAAAATGGCTCCGTTCAACTTCAGTGCATTTTCCCCCACAGTTAAGCCACTCATCCTTCCCACTTTGCTCTGTTGTACAGTTGGAAGTTGCATATTTTCATTGTCTCTTTTTGCATCTCATCCCCATGCGTATGTCCCACTGGACATCAAGTCCCTGATCTCTATCAGTCATATTTGCACAGTAAGCAGCATCTGTCCCCCCCCAGAGGCATTCTTCTCATTCCAAACAGCTCCAATATATGTGGCAACAAGCTCCTGAACTCTCTGACATAAGATTTATTGAAGGTTTCAGTATCTTCATAAGCAATGCTATACTGGACACTCAATCTGTATGAATATTTTGGAACACATAAGAAGATGAAGCTTCTCTTTTCTCCAGTCAGAAGAAGCAGTGTGAACACTGGTAAAGCTCATGCCCCTTCTTTGCCTACTCATAGTAGGTTCTGCCTGGAAGTTAGCTCACAGGTGAGCATGGTTGATATTTACTCCTACATCTATTGGACTGAGGACATAGAACTCTCTGGTTCTCAAATTCTCTTGTTGGGCAGGCAGCATACCGCAATATGGCAAGAGCTACAGACATGTGGACTTTTTGTGGTGACTTTTCCAGACTTGTGTCATAGACCTTGGTGATGAGCAGGTCTGCCAGGTATGATGTTGCACTTATGCTTATTTTAGTTTTGCTTTTTCGCCTCCTTCTCGGAGACACAAGAATCATCCAACTAGTTGTCCTCATGGTCATACAAATTTTCACAGTAGATGACATTCTAATACAACAGCTGCTGTGCTATGAGGGTTCATATATTCCCTAAATCAGGTCCCCAGGGGTATTCTCAACCCCTCTGCCCTGTTATTAGTCTTCTTAACATGGTAAGGGAGCACTTTATCCAAATTGCTGGTACTCATTTTTGGCACCAAATTGTAAGAATATCACGGCTTTTCCCCAAATCAGATCATATTTCTTTCATTGCATGCATCTGGCAGGCAACTCTATAGGGTGTTTTGGTTAAATTGTTTGGGCCTAGGCATCTTGGCTGAGTTTCCTAGGGCTTTCAGAGCTGGTCACCTGGCTTTATGTATTTCAGGACAAGGATACTGTCTGCTTAAATTCTTCTTTTACTTTAGAAATACAGAATTATTTTTTTTTTTCTTCAATAAGTACTCTGTAAAGCTCTGCTGGAATGAGTGACACAAGCAGTCTACTTCTTGGAGTATCCAGAAGATATTACTTGTTTTCTTTCCAAAACATTAAGATTTTTTGCAGCTTTGCTACAGAAAAGCCAAAATCGCATGCATGCTCTTCCAGTAGCACTTGTTTGGTTTGCAAATCTACCAAGGGCATAATTTGCCACTCATTTCTTAAGTTTAACTGTAAATAAATACATCCATCAATCAAAACATATTTCTCAGTAATTGCTATACTTCCTGATATTTTAATCTTTTGTAATTTTCCTTGGAATTTGGCTTTCCCTGGTGGAGTGATAGTTAAGCCACTGTGTAGTAGTTTAAATTTGGCTTGGCAAGTTTGCTATCCTCTCTGGCACAGCGCTGAGCGTGTCTTTGTGCATTCAGCCACTGCCAAATTGTGTTTGGTGCTTTGTTTCCTGTTTGTACAGGCAGCATTTTTTTCTGAGGCTACTACTGAATTAATTTTTGCTTATCTGCACTATGTTGATGCTAGATATGACCAAAATCTTGTTTTCTGAGTCATTGCTTACTTTCTTTAAAAAAAAAAAAAAAAATATGTTTGTCATTTACTTTCTTCTCTGCTTACCTTTTCCAGCTACAATTACTGTACTTGGCTAGTAAACGAACATTTCTGAATTTTCATTTCTTAATTCCTACATGTGGGATTGGGGAGATTGCGTCAAGTCTGAGTTTTTTGCTCATTGCTGTAATTCTGTACTTGTGCACTTATTTTTCCTTGCCTCCTCAAGGCTCCCTTGTGCTATTTGCCGCAGTATCTCTGTACCATCATACAGCGCTGGAACTGGAAGCCTGATATTAACAGGCTAGTGCCAGGGTGCACTGTGAAAAAGTAAGGATTGGAAATGTTCAGCTGCTTACACTTACCCTTCACCAATATTTTCATAATTCTTTATAGGATAAAGCCTCAGACAAGGTAATTTGTCAGCCTTAATGCACTATGACAACGGTCAAAGCAACCTAATCCTAGATATTACATGTGTTGGTGCAGTGATCTCTGGGCAGATGTTTCTCCTACATAGAACCACATACTAAGATTTTCTTTGCCTCAAAAACAAAGAAAACCTCAAAACAAAACAAACCCCATAAGCTGCAAAACCACAACACAGTTTCAAAACAAATTCCCTATACCGCTGACTCTAGGTAAGCAACAAAGCCCCGAAGTTTCTTCTTACTTTTCAGTAAGACTTTGGGCAAGATTTTGAAACAAAATTAACATCTAACACTAAAATCTTAACTTTAAATATAAAGCCCTTAATTGTGTGATCTGGTCATACCAGAGTTGAACTCACACCGTTTCCTTGTAACTTTTTAATATGAGAGCTACTGCATCAGCTTCACATACCTCTGCTTCACATACCCACAAAGCACATAAAGTGCCCACCACTGTAGCATTGACCTGCCAACAACTCTCTTCAAATTTGATTATTTCTAGTTGGACCCAGCTCTTCTCTCTAGCCTTAACTGCTCATGATTTTAATTTACTTACCTTTACGTTACTCTTTGTCTTCTTGTTTGTTAAAGTTTGTCACTGGGAGAAGATTTGTGCTGTGTTCAATAACACGAGCTGGAAAGAGTTCAAAGAACTCATCCAGGAGAGGTTATTCGTAGGTTGGAAAGAACTGTATACTTAAAAAATAAAGACACAGAGAACAAAGGGGAACTCAAGATTGGAGCACCTCTGATAAGACACAATCAATTCAGATAGGGCAGAATCTATTCTTAGAAAAAGATTATCAGGAGAAACAAACTATTTCCTCTTTGAAAGATAATTAATTATGTCTTAGAAATCAGTAACAACGAAGAGATCTCGCTTAACTAGCCTTATTTTCAGAGGCAAATTGCAAAGAAGTTTTTGGGAAACCAGCTGACAAATACTTCTATGTGAACAAGCTCAAGAAGAATACTATGTCAGAACAGATATATCACTAACATGAAGCTACCTTCTCTCCTGCAAGGCCAGAAGAAATATCAGCTTTATTTATTATCAGCTTTATTATAATATTATAATATTTTATATTATTTATTATTCAGACTTATTTTCCAAACTTTGCTTTTGTTGAGTTCTCTGTCATGTCTTATTTCTGATGCATTCCCTTGGTCACTTTCATTTCAGCCGGACTCAGCGTAACAAACATCAAAATGAAGTCTTGTTGCATGTCAAACATCTGCTCTTATTCTCCTATTTATGACAATTTTTTAATGTCATTCCATATGGACTAATTCATCAATGCCTAAAAAAGAGCAATTCTGGGCTACAAACAATAGATACACGTAGACTCATTTCACCTCCACAGGAAACACCATAAATGGGACAGGAATCTAATGTGAGATACATTGCAAAGAGTGAATCAGCAGGCAATTTTTCATTACGCTAGAATGACTGATTTCCTTAAAATGTCGCACCAAGGTTCAAAGCAGTTATATATATACACGAGTCTGAGAATTTTACAGACCAGGTCTGCATGGCATCACTCAAGCACCTGCAGGATTTCAAGGCTAACCTTTTGTTTGTTCTAAAACCAGGAGGAGCAAGTCCCAATGCATTTCATTCATCCCTTGCAAAATCACCTAAATAAGTCCCAATAGGTAATACCTCTCATTTATTGCACAGCAGTGACATCAAGGATTCAACAAAAAAAGGGTGAGATGATGGTGAACTGTAAACTAGACAAAGGGCTGTCCTGTGTAGTAAGCACTTGGATGGCAATGCCTCCTTCAGTGGAGGCACTAACAGAGTCCCCAGCCTCTACGAGGCCTCTCTACAGGAAACTTGTAAGAAACAGTATTTCAGCAATCCGGCTTGAACTGGCCAAGAGATTCTAAAGGGGAAGGAAGGACAATAATCATAAATACATAGACATCACAGTTTCCTCAGGTGTGTCTCACTTAAAGGCTAGATTAAATAAGCCTCAAATAAACACAGTAAATGAAAATTCTACAAAAGTCTACGTAAGTGACTTCTTGGAACACATCTTGAGCCAGTGTCTCAGGTAAAACAAGTAGGTGGATCGTTACTGAATTTCACAACACTCACTTGAGGGTCCATGCTCAATTACCTTTTTTTGGCATTTGTATTCCATACATTCTGTGACAGAATAAGCCAAGAAAGTCCCTCAGGAATAGTATCTCTTGATAACACTCAGCAGATCAGCCCTTGGGTAGATGGAATTCTTCCTGAAGATGGTTGGAACAAGGAATATAACGGTATAGGGCTGGAAGGGACAAATAATCATCTAGCTCAGAATCAAGCATGCCTAGACCAAGATTTTTTTTTTTGTGTCCATCGCCTTAGTTCTCCTTTACTACAAACTAAGCTGGTTACCTGTCACCAGTGGATGTGGACATCTACCACCCATTGTCTGTATTAATTCCTTTTGCAAAAAACATTACTTGCCCCACCCAAAGAGTCCTTCCTGCTACACAATGCCTCTGTTGCTCCCTATCTTGTAGGTTACGGTTTCCAAACCTTCTAGAGCTGCTGTTCACTCCTCTCAGAATACCCCCCAACTACCTGCAGCTTCAACACACCTGTCTACAACTTCAACACACAACAAAGGCTGAATTAGGCCCAGTGAAGAACAATAATTATTTCCTGCATCTTTTATGCATGTCCCAAATTGCTACATCCCAGAATAGGAAACCTACAGAAAACATCACCTTTGCCTGAAATTTATCTTCCTGAATCTTCATTATCGGTAACTTTTTTTGTCCCACTTATTTCTCACCGCTTCAAGTAACTCTCAGGACTTTTCCTTTGGTCGGGCAGCTTGAAATTAGTGACATCTTTGTTGAACATCTTCCTTTTCAGTGAGAAGACAAAGGTGACTCCCATAATTTTAAGAAACTCTAACAGTTAATCTAAAAATTACTGGTAATAAAGGAAGAAACCTGAGCTGAATATTTGATACGGCCCCTGAAAAATGGGGGAAAAAAATCCCCATAGTCTTTACCTATAAACCAGACTCCTTGCATTGCGCGTGATGGCACCACAGGGGTTTTCTTTACTGATCAATCAGTTGATCCCTGCTTCCGTGCCAGCTTGTTGAACACGAACAATGCCCAAATATCAAGAAGTTTTCAGCTCCCTACTGGCACCTCCTGGGGTGAAGATGACCCAGGGTAGGGAGCATAACAGAAGCAGACGGCTGGCAGGAACAAAAGCTCCTTTAGCCCAGACTGTACGATGCAAATCTTTTACTGCAAATTTAAGGTCTTAATTCTCATTCTGTAAACACTAGATGCAAAGAATTTAAACCGTAAGCCGAGTGCCCGGCTGAGCAGAGCGCGCAGCATCCAGGCCACATTAAAAAGGGTGCCAGCGCTTGAAAGGCATTCAGGGCCATCGCTACATGCCCTAACAAATGTTCCTGTGCCTAGCATTCCCAGTCAGCTGGCTCTAGGCTTCCAGATGCACCAAACTGGGTCACAGGGATGTGGACAGGCTTAAGGTCCTTTGAGTATGGCCCAACGTGCCTCTAAAGTGGGTAGCTAGTTTATTTATTGTGGTAAAAGAAGCTATGAAAGACAGAGAACAGAGAGGGGAGAACCAGCACAGGAGCTGGGAGAAGGAAGCAAGGAGACGCAGAAGGGGCACAACAAGTCTATCACCCGGATGATGACTCTCCTGCCAGCTCTCAAAGGTGGCTGGAGGTAAAATACACCTGTCTGCCGCAGAACAGGTTTGGCTTCCCCTCCCCATAACGCTACGTGCTTCCTTGTGCTCCCCACAGGGGACAGTGCTGGCTGCTACAGCCTCCTCTTCATCACCAGGCCCACGGGGGAAATCGCCGAGCATTGTCCATGCTGTCCCTCACACCGTTGATACAGTTGTCCCAGTGCTGTTCCTGGGCAGGTCTGCAGCAGCTCAAACAGAAGAGCGAAGCTGCTCCAAAACCTGAGACCCACTTTCAGGGGCTGCTTGTTTCCCCCTGCAGCCCATGTCCTGCTCACCAGCTCCTCCTGCCTCACCTCCCAGCTCAGCACTGGGAGGCAGGGGCAAATACGCCAGCAGCATCCCGCTCGCTGCTGACACCATTCATGACGTCCTCATTTGTGGGCAGTTAATCACTTCCCAGAACTCGAAGACCTTTAGACCCGAGCAGTTCTAGTTGAGACCTGAGCAGTTCTAGCACCACGAAGACGCTGTGGTTTTATACCGCTGCTGCTGTTGGTTTGTCCGGAAGTAAACATCAAAATGCAAATCAAACCTAGCTAGTTAAATGGGTCCCTTGAGCGCAAGACAAAAGGGATCTGTTTGCAAAAGAAACTACCTGCAACAGTCCCAGAAAGCACTCAAGAGAGCAGAGTTTATTTCTGGTGAAGACAAACCCTACTCCTTTCTCAACCAAAGCAATTTAGTGAGGGTTGGAGAAATTATTTGAGTAACATCACTGGGACCACAAAACCACCCACACAAGTAGTTTTTTTAAATTAGGGAATCAGCAGTGGTAAGGGAACATGGCACGGTGCAGGGCTCAGCCCCAGGAAGGATTTGGAACCAGTTCTCCAGCGTCTGCCATCCGTATCGCCCATAGGCAGGAAGGCTCTGGCAGAGCTGAGGCATCACAGAAAATTAGCACCCGCTCTGCGCTGCCACTCCAGCACACGCTCATCCAGCCAGCACTCCAAAACACACATCAGTTTGGTGATTAACTGGTGGATACAATCAACGATTAAATCAACATCAGTGTAAATATATTGGATGGTCACCTTTGATGCTCTTTACATGTTTGTCACAGGCAAATCCTCTGATAATGAGGGAGGTTCCTCGGTGAATTTACATAGAAACCATTTAATGTAAAAAGACGTTGTCATGGTCACTTAGCCAACAGTGCCAGCTACCAGGCTCTGCGGAGAAATCTCCCAAAGAATCAGATCAGCTAAAGGTACAAGCTGTACTTGGCCTCAGAGAAAGGAAAAAACCCAATCATTTTCGGTAGCTTAGCCCAAGAGCGTACTCATGGCACATCATGGCTGGACACTGCTGGGAAAGGCTCTAGTCACACTCGCATGACACAGTGTGAAGGACACCCAACACCAACACTTACAGCTAACACAAGTCTCCACCACTGAGCTTACGGGTATGGAAACACGATGGGGCACTGGCAAAAAGCAACGCTCCCTCCAGCAGGAAGGGTCCACCTTGGCTCCTCCAGGCAGTTCTTCCACAAAGAGACCACGTGCTGCTTCTTCACAGGGGTTTTCCATCTTTCTAACAACTGAGGCGTTGTGGTGTAACCCTTTTATCATGAGGATGATAAAAGGTGAAGTTACAATGGGGAACGGTCCTCAACCACGGCTCAATCAAGTTAATGTGCAGCAAAATATACCTCACGTGCATTCAGCTGTGGAAGCTGAATGGAGAAAGGACTGATTGTAAAGGCCCAGACACATGGTAGGTCGTAACATGGAATAGGAGGAGTCCGGCAAACAAAGTGCTCTGGGAACACTCCCTCATTAATTATTTTTGAAAGGCTACTAGGCATGTTTGGATCAATCTTATTTTTAATAGGTACTCCAAATTTTTAAAAATGTCCATGTCTGACATTGAGAACAACCCAAATTACAGATGCAACAGGTAGATGCATTAACAAGTTACATATGTAAGGGTTTCCTCTTCTCAAACAGTGATACAAAATACACCAGGAGATCATCATCTTTGCAAACATCAAGCTAAAAAAGATAATATTCTAAAACCATTTAATGTAGGAAACATTTTAAAAGATGCAGAGGAAAGACTTGAGAAAGCTAGAAAAACATCTATTAAAAAACCCACTAACTTTTTTTTTGTGGACAGTTTTGATTAAGCAATAATTAATTTTGATTAAACAAAAGATTCTAGTTTTCTCAAAAATTTTCAGTCTTCACCTCAGAAACCCCAAAGCTAGAGTGATGCTTGGATCCTCTGCAAAGATCAATTATCATCTCCTTCACCCTTGTCTGCACACAGAAAGCAGGAAGCACAGAGACATCTGACACTCATTGCTCTAACCTGATCAATAAATAAAACACTGTCCCTAGGGTGATTTTTAAAAGTAGTAATTTTAGAAGCGAAGAGGAGAGAGAGGAGTGGAATATGTTATTGCTGTTAGATTTTTTTTTTCCCAGTGGTCATCGGTTTGTATAAAGGTTTGGCATATATCAGTGTGCAGACAGGTGCTTAAGTGTAATTTTGCTTATGGCTGTTATTGCCATATCCATATACCTATACAGTCTTCCAGTTACACAGTACCCATTCTTCAACTGTCACGTATCTGAACCGTAACTTGAACAAAGGCTTCACTTTACACCCTGCAGTTTTGAAAGCTGTAGTTTCAAAATATAGGGCAAGAATAATATTCCACAGCAACAGAAGAGTTAGTAGTAAACACGCAAACTTTTGATCTTTTCCTATTAGAAACCAGGTTATAAAAGAGCTCTATAGCAAAAAACTCTATCTATTCTTGAGGTAACAGGAGAAAAAAAACGCAGCATCTTCAAGATGTTATCCTCTCTGTTGAGATACACAATCTACTCAAGCAGGAAATACACACACATAGAGGTGGACAATCAGCTCGAGATATAATGATGACAAGCTGCTGACATTTCAGATTTTCTCTTTGAAGCGCAGGTGCTGGGTGAGAACACACAACACACAAGTGAGCAGGAAGGAGCTTTTCAGAGCTCATTGCCTTGAATCACAGAACTGCAACAGCACTGCAAAAGACAAACTGCGAGCTGGTACATAACCTGGTGCCAACCATAAGTGACACAGAACAGAAAAAATAATAATTAAAAAAATGAAACACCTTTCTCAAAACATACTTCAGGGCATTTTACATGAGGGGAGAGGAGGCATTCATTATCACCGTAGCAAAAGAATGCAACAGACTTTCCATGAGGAAAGGACCACCCAGCCAACGCACAATCCAGAGGGAAAACTAGACCAGCACACACGGTTTCTGGCATAACAACAGATTAGAAGGGCCTCTTGGGTCACCCAAGACTATGCTATCGCTTGCACCCACAATGTATTTCTCCTTTCGTAAGTGGTGAACTGTCCCCTTGACACAACAAAGCAATTTTTTGGTGTTTGGTCTATACTGCTATTTTATTAAAGTAAGGAAATGGGATTGACTGCAGTTTTCAGCAATCTCTCCTCTTACACCAGTGGGAGGTGTTGTTTCAGCCACAATAATACACCCCCTCTTTGTGGCTTCATTGACCAGTCCCTTCTCGGAGCTATCTGGAGCAGCGGGAGAGGACAGGGAAAACATCACTTTGATGAAAAAATAAGAGGCTGTTAACCTAGACTCAACACCTCGCTGCTCCACGCAGCTTTCTGCTAGCCCTGCTTTCCTAGTAGTTTCACTAGGTTGGCAGGAAAACAAGCCCAAGCCTGCGAAGAAGAAATGTTGTCACAGGGGCACGTTTGAAGGACAAATGCAGCTTGCCCACCTCGGATTCAGGGGACAGAACCTCTATGGGCTTCTCATAAGCACAAGAGGAGAGTTCACCCACCTGCTTATGCCGCCGCTGTGGCGGTGCCGTGGGTGGGCAGGAAGGCAGTAGTGGCGGAGGAGCAGCAGCTGGCCTTTGCCACGCTGGCTACGCTGTACCACACGGGGAGTTCACGCTGCAGTCCTGGGAGCTTGCTCCCATGCAGTGTCAAGAGTCCTTGGTTCTCTTGCTCAGTCGGAGCAGATTCCTCCTCCTCTTTTTGTTTCTCCTTTTCCTTTGATATGTCTTCTCTTCACTTCCACTGCCCCATACAACAGTGTTAGAGATGTGTGCCACTTCCCCTGTGCGTGCAGACACACAAGGACATCCCTTTTTTTCATCTTGGTGTGTATCTGCCTCATCCCCATCTCCAACACTGAACCAGTATCTGTAAACATCTCCCATGGTCAGACCACAAAATACTGAAGAACACAAATCAGCCTTTAATCTCACCACTTTCTTACAGAGTTGGAGCACTCTTCACTATTTTGAGCAAGGGTGTCTGCATTTGCATATATGTATGTGACCACAAAACATACACACAGGCCTCAAACTTCTCTTGAATGCAGCCAACATCTGAATGTGGCATGAGGACCTCCCAGCATGAAGGGCCCGTACCATGCGTTCTGGGTCATGATCTGTCTCGCTACCTGTTAGTGCGCTTAATCACCTCTCTTTTATAAAATTACTTCATTCTCAGCGTCTACTCTGTCCTCCTCCAATGCCATTTAGTGCACCCAAGCCAGCAGTTCAAAAACTCTTCTTGCTTCCTTGACACTTGAGTAAAGTACAGTTACACAGCAAAGTAGCTACACGCAGATCCACCACCCCAGACAACGCAGACAGCGAGCCCTCTTTCTGCATGAAATCTGCTTCTGATGAAGACATCCTTACAACAAGAGCAAAGGCAAAAAAACCCTGAAACACAAAATCCTGAAAGGTGACCCTCATTTTAGGTAAATGTTCCAAATCAAGGATCAATTAAAGCCTGTTTTCTTCATTTCAGAGCAGAGAAAGCTAGCAGCATTCATCTCAGACACAGACAAAAGCGGGCAATCTTGGTTTTGCTGACACTTAAAATGATCAAGAAAGGACTGGCAGCACCACTAACATTCAATTTTCTCTCCATAACAATCACTCTTTTGGAAGCAAGAATGGTAACGTTCAAAAACTGAGATTTACATTTCAGAAAAATAGGTGCTGATACCAGAGGAGAGATTAAGCACACAGGATCCCCACTGCTCAGATTAATATCACAAGATAGGATTATTCTGCCAGCTCCTGAAAAAAGAAGAAAACACCCAAACTGTACTAGATACAATAACCAGCAGTGTTTCCTCTCAAAGTGCAGAATAGCACCTTCCAGTCCTTTTGACCCAAGCTGAGGCTTGCATGCCCTAGTATTTTTGACAAATGAGGACCCAGACAAACTGATCAGTTAGACCTTATCTACCGAAGTCAGAGATAACTAACGACTCTCAAAAAAGCACCATATCAGTACATATCAGCAGCACGGCTTTTCATTTACTCTCAGCTACTGCACAGAAGTACCACATTCCCCTCTCACAGGATTAGAATTGGCCCAGATGTTGTAGAGAGGGAAAGAAGCTGTCTTAGGACGAAGGTGAAAAATTACTCAACAGCAAGAGAAAGAGGATTATCTTGAACGACCGCTGCTTTTTCAGTGATCCTGGTTTTCATCATCATCCTTGTTTCATTTTGTAGAGACTCCAGTGATGATAATAAAAGGAGAAGTATGTTGATCCCTATCACACACACGATAAAAAAAAAATAAAGAAACGATACTAGCAGGTATCTCTGATCTCCAGGGAACTAGTGACTAGGGCTGTTGCTGACCCAGCAAGGACAGCCTGGGTAGAAGTACCTACTGAAAAAAAAAAAACAGCACAAAACAACCCAAAAAAACAGCTGTGAGCTAAAAATGTGTATTTCTGTGTCACTCTGATCAACAGGATTTCACAGAATCCTTGCCATCACAGACTTACTCACTTTGTCAGGATTTATTTCTTCTGAGACATATTTCTTCTATTAACCATGGAGCAAGGAAACAAGGGGAGTTAAGGCCTCAGAATTAAACAATTTAGTCTTGGAACATTGTTTTCTAGCTAAGACATGCCACTCAGTCTGGCTAGAGTTGCAGTGATTTAGAAGAAATATGTGCAGCAGCTGTGAACTAATTAGAAAATATGGGGTGTTGCACACCCCCAATAATGAGCAGGAGAAAATTTAAAGTTAGCAGGAGCCCAAGAATTTAATTAAAAAAAAATAATCTAACCAAACATCTTTGCTTCTGGTGACATTTCCCTGAAAACAGAGAATGATCTAGACATTGGCTTTTCTTTCCCCAAGTAAAACTCACTTCAGACCATTCCGTCACCATCCCATCGGATTAATGCAACGCTGAAAATTTCTGAGCTGCTTTTTTTATTATTATTTAATTTAAACAATAGGTTTCGGGCAAGATGGGAAAAGAGCAGCACCTTTTAAAAAAACCCTGTTGTGTGGTATATAGGATAAATAAGTGAGTTTTAAAAAATGTTTTTATATGTACATATACACACATTCACGAAACCAAATTAAAACCGAAAGACTTGTGAAGAGTCATTTTCAACACAAGAGAGAGGAAAGCCTTATTTCACAGCAAGCAAAAGCACCACAAAGTTAAGATCAGAGTGCACTATCACATGTAGTGCAGACACCAAACTAGCCTGTCCTGGAAGCAGTGCAGCTACAGCAGCACAAAGCTCCACATGGGCCAACTTATCCTACTCCTCGGCAAACAGGACAGCAGAGGCTACTTTGGGATGGTGTGCTGTGCAGGCACTCCCACAGCCGGCTGCTCTGCCTGCATCAGTTTGGGCAGAGGCCAGAAAAAGTAGCAAACTAATGAGAATAAGAGACCCAAAGCAAAGCTATAGGACCGATTTAGCTACAGTATTTCCGTAACAGAGGTTTCCGAGTTTTCCCATGTCTCTTGGGTGCTCTCAGTAGGTACTGCCTGCTTGGGCCACACAGCAGACAGCTCCCGATTATTTATTATTTGTGCACTGCAGTTCCCATTCTTGCCTACCCGCATCTTTTCTTTTCCTATCTCTCTTCCATCCCACAACACCATTCCTATTTCTGCCAGGCTGACAGGGTAATAAAATTAGGAAGGGGCATGTACACCTAACCAAGGGGATATTCGACAACCAAATGAAGTTAAAAAATAATAATTCTTAAAAAAACCAATTTAAAAACGCATTCAAGTTCTGCAGACTTCTGGCAACATTTGGTCATTTAGCCCAGAGGTCTTTGTCTTCAGGGCCCACAGGCTAAATTGTCTCAACTGGCAAGAAGCATGCAGTACAAGGATAAAATTCTGACTAAAAGAAAAAAGTAGTACGGGTTGGGGGAGAAGAGGCTATAACGTGGAAACCCAATAGTTCGGTAGCAGCACTTATGCTACACGGTACGCTTTCAAGAGAGTGAATTCCTTTCTGTTGGTGCGAGCCGCCCAGATGAAAAGAGCAGCTGCCATAAACTGCAAAGGTGCCGAGACACAGGCTAGGCAGAAGGACCAGCCGAATTCACCCCTCACATCATCAGGCAGGGGCAGCTTCTTATGGAGCAGCTCAATCCCAGCGACGTAGCAGCCAACCAGGCCCAGCGTACAAAGCCCTGAGGAAGGTAAAGCGCAATGAGCTCACTGTTGGAAGTGTTCTGGCTGTCGCCATGAGCTTCTGGAGGAGGGAGGGTAAGTTGGTGGATGGGGGGAGACCTACCTGCTAGGAAATGGAGGACTCCGGTGGCAATGGCAGGGTAAAGGCTGCGACAGGCACAAGCACAGAGCCCAATCAGAGCCCCAAAGCACATGAGGCCAAGGCTGACAAAGGGCAGGAGAAACTGCAATCGCCAGAGATCTGCACACGAAAAAACATACAAAAGTTTGTTGAAAAAGTACTAGAAACTGACCTTCTGACACCATCCTATATTCCCTTCTACCCACACTGCTTCTGCTTCATCAGACACCCTACATTAACAGCTAAAAAGGACCAAAGGCCCCACTAAAGTAGGCAGAACTTTGTTAACTCCTGAATTCTTGTACTGCATTCATGGGCAAAAAACCTTTGCTAAAGCACTTAATTTTTCCTTTTAAACTTTGACCTACTGCCTGTGCTACTGTGAAGACAAAAAAAAAAAAAACCCAAAACAGAGCAAGATACAGACACTTCCCTCACCAGTGACTGTACTTGAGAAACGTCTTTTTTTTCATCCTACTTGTTTACCTGCCAGAAGTGAAAGACACTTACAAGTTCGATTCAAATCCGTGCCACTATTGTGATTTCCAGGCTCTATGTACTTTTCCATAAACTGATCAGAGAGGGAAAAACTGATGCAGTTTGTAGTCATACCAGTTTCTGAGGGAAAAAAGAGAAAAAAATTACCATTAGGCGTCTCCCTCCCATCTCCTCCCTTCAATTTCTCTTTTCTCAACCATTTAAGCTGGGAAGCTCCTCAGAGAAAAAATTTTAGAGAAAACTAATTTTAGAGAAAAAAGATTACCTCTCAAGACAGATCTGTAGGATGCCTTATCATAATGCAGTTAGCATAACAGAGTTACTACAATGAGGGATAGCATTCAAACATCTAGAATCTTCAGCGTTCCCTGGGTTATCCACAGAGAACTTGGCCATGCTTGACAGACTGGGAAAGAAATGTGGCATATGATGTTCAACTGTGTTGTTATGTATTCTTGTACTCAGAGTTGCTTAACCGAGCTGTGCTTCTCTCCATGTACAGAATGTAGTATCATACTAAACAATTCATTCAAAAATGGGATAAACAGGACTAAAAATGGGATAGAAAGGACTAAAAATATTTGCTTCTCTACACTAAATTTCTCCTCAGTTAGATTTTGCTTTGAGAATACTATTGAGCAAAGCTGGTTTAAGTGTCTTCCAAAATAAGTATTTTAATTAGAGAAAAAATATATTTTATGTAATGTTTTCTCTCCAGAAAAAGTGTTTGAAAGTACATTTTTTTTAAGAGGGTTCAAAATGAAGGGCTTCACACACACAATATGTGTCCAAAATCTACTTTGAAGCAATTGAAATAATTGCTCACCACACTTTATCCTCCAACCATTGTGAAAAAGAATATAAGCATCTCATTCTATATTCAACGCTATGATGATACAAGGAGTCTTAAAATGCACTGATGCAACAGTGGGACATTTGTGATACTCAAGCAAAATGAACGACTAGCTAAAAGGAGCAAGTGCTCCCTTGAAAAAGTAGTATCTTTATTCCATTGCTGGATCCCAGGACCTCTCCTAAAAGGACAGTGAGTGGCAGAGCAACTATAACTGTATCCCCACTTGGACAGCACATGCAAAAGAAAATCAAGTTATACCTGACTAAATTTAGATCAAGGATCATGTATCAAATCCAGAGTCTGTAGCACTGACAGCCACAGATCATATTCGCCTTTCATTTCTTTAAAAATTTAGATTGTCTTTACTAAAAAACCAACAACACATAAGCTAGAAATAAGCCTTCTGGAGGAACAAAGTGGCACGAATACGTTGTGAGGAAGTTAGCACATACCACCCCAGGCAAGCGAGAGAAGTGTTAATGGCTCTGGAGATACCTGGTGAGTTGTACCAGTGAAAGTTTTTGGGTACAGTGATACACCTCCGCCACAATCCAACTGTGCCGTTGCACCGGAAAAGCGCATCTGTGTAGGTCTTCTCATCTGCCTCTTCGCTGACAAATTCATCCAGGATGCTCCTACCAGCTTCACTAACATTCTCAGCTGGGGACAGGGTGTGGTATTCGTACCAAAAGTCAGTGCCAATGGAAGCTGCCATATAGATGGTGGAGATGAGGCTGAGAACACAAGCAATTACTAGCGCTGTAGCAAAACGGTTGTCCATCATTGTGCCCTTGCTGCTGTAAGGGAAGAGAAGGCCAAGTGAGTAACTCCTCTGACAGTAAACGCAAAGTTATCCCAGCAGTGTCAACCTCGTGACATCATTCCTTTTACGCAACGTCCTCTCAGGATATGCATGTCTCCCTCTTCCAACATGCTGGAAACAAAGCAACAACTGAGCAAGTCTACAGTACTCGCAAATTCGAGGCATGGATATCGCCCTTCTCCCAGCCACACTGCACTAGCTGCTCTCTCTGAGACAGCAACTGACAGAGCAACAGCAACTCTGTCCCCAAAGCAGATGGCACAGCTCACTGCCATTTGTGATCCTGATTGTAGGGAACCACAGAGAATCCATTCACAGCGCCCAGGCAGAAGACTTATCTTTCCTTAAGAGATTACCAAGGGTGGAAGCTATTTTTAGCCTGCCATCCCATAAGGCTTTCACAGCTTGTGTTTACAGCAAAGATAAGAACCACAGGCATGCCAAAAAAGCTCTTCCAGACTGTTCACAAAGGGCAGCCATGCCAAGATGCTGAAATGCCTTTAGGGAAGCAAAGGAATGTATATATGTGGTATAGACAGAACACAAAGAAAGTACTGAAAGACAAATTTAGAAATTATGATAAATGCTGCAATAATGCCACAATACATACAGTGGTGTTTCTGAAGAACTAAACCAATGCAGGGGGGATGCCCTGTTCCATGGGAACAGGATGACAAGAGCTTCCAAAACTGAAAGGCTTTCCTGCACTGGCATGAGGACCTTGCTCTGGCTCCCTGTATTAGGGGTCACTTATGCCCTCCTTTGCAGGGTCATGCTCACAAACCATGTAAATTCAGGGGCAGAGGCGGCATGGGAAAATAGAGATACCTCACGTGCCTACACTTATGACAATGCTGTCACTTTAATGAGTAATTGATTGCTAATACATTGACTGTTTTGCAGATAGTGCAATACGTCAGAGGACTCTCAGATGCCTGTTGTGCTCATGTGTTTTCTATGCCTGATTAAATTTATGGATTATGATGAATCAGGCTTGATGCACTTGCCAAAAAAATTAAAAAGAAAAATCAATTGAAGTTAACTCAGCCGCTAGAGCTAGTTTGGTTACATGAGCTACTATCTAATCAGCTCTTGTCTATTGCTTGTTCTACCTCCCTTCTCCCACATACTTTGATCAAAATATTTTGGTCTAGCTTCTTTGCAACTGAATGAACCGCAACTGGAAACACCAAATGCCTTAAAACACAACATTCACAAGGAAAAACATAAGCACTCAAGTCAGACCTGCCAATAAGAAATTCAAGGTGCAAATTAAGCCAGGGAGTTTCAAAGGCACTGATATTTGCCGCTAACAATGCCATTCTTATTTCTCTTCCCTCCCATCTTCTCTTCTATTTGAAACTGGCTAACAGGGCTGGGGAGGAGAGATGATGTGTACCCATATCATCCCCTATGCTTAATTTCCATATTCAAGGGGGGATATTACAGAAAGCGTGCCTCATTTAACTGCATCCTTAGCGACGAGTAAGAATAGAACTGATTTTTGGTGAACTGACAAGCTGCACCCGTTTAAAATACTGCAAAGTTTGCTTACCACAACCGTACTTAAATAAGAATCCACAAGCTGGGGACTCTTTAAGCTAGGACAAATATTGAGAGGGAGAAAACACTGTACCTGGGGGCTTATTTATCTAGAAGACCTAGAATCAAGTCTGGACTTGAAAGCAAATACTCTGTGCAGTGTTTAATTCTTGGTTCTGTACTTACATTCTCCTTCAATACCCTAGCATCTAGCTCAAGGTACACAGGACATTGGACAAGCAGAATAGGGACAGAGCAAGTTGCTGTATAGGGCTGACCTCACTATTCATCCCCACTGAGTTCACTGAGGGATCCCCTCCCCTTCACAAACTTCTCACAAAGCAAACAGGGCAAGTGGCATCTCCAGGGGCAAAGCTGTGTTGCCCAGCTCCTGCTCAGCTGAGGTCAGAGCTGAGCAGATCATCTGGGAACTCGCTCTCAGGGCAAGCAGCAGAACAGGCTGCTGAGCAGGCTGGTCTGGATTTTCCACTATATTGCAGTCACATTCACTGCAAGAGGAACCCTCTGTAACAAACTCGTCTCTTTAAAAAGGGCTCTTGCTGGAAGGAGGAATCGCAAGAATCTACAAGCTCTATTCTCAGAGTAGTGTCCGGCAAAAAAGAAAGTAAGCAGGACATTATTTTTTGGTTTGCTGCCATTGCCTTTTAATATAAATGCTTACAATAACAAAGTTCTCTCAACTTTGTACCTAACATACAGAAAGAAAACAACTGGCTCAAAAAAAAATCTTACTTTCAGATACAACATCCCTACCGCCGAGTGCAGAACACTGGTGCTGGAAACATTAAAGCACAATCACACACTTCTAGCCAGTTTTTTGTGCGTTGGCATACGGTGGACTTGGCAGAGCTGATGTCAGCTAGCAACCAAGAGCAGTTCACAAGCAAAATGAAGGATTAAAAATCAAACAGTAAATTAAAGGACTGACATTACCCACTTGGTGAAAGGGACATGGCTATTTACGTTCAATCTTTGCAATGCACAGCTGCAGGGATAGGTAGAAAGCAGCTGAGGTGGCTACAGTCCCCAGTGGCTTTGTGTGGCATTTGTCCCAGAAAGAACACTCATGGATTTTCAGTATGGACAAGACAGTGCCAGGGCAAGAGCACACCCCCAATTCCTTATAATAAAGGTCCCCTCAACACTTCTGTCTACACTTCAACTACTTACAGAAGAGAAGAAGAACTCTAAAACATTTTATGCAAATTTTGAAATATAAGTTCTTCCTGCCACAGTGTAGTTGACTACTCTGCCCATTCACTGTGTATAGCCAATGCATACTCATTTACAGTAGACACACCCCCACTTAAACGAGGTGTCCTTTGCTCTGTTAAAGAGAGAACCATCCTTCCAAGCCCCAGGCAGAGCTCAATGGGAGTAGTAAGCATAGTCAGTAAGAAATAGTTACCAGAGAAGACCATGAAGAAAGACACTGCATGTTTACAGATTATGACACACTTTGCAAAAGGTTCTAAGGTTCTATGCAGAACAATATGTAGGAGGTGCCTTAGAATAAGCTCACTTACCAAAAAATAACATTAATTATAAGGACATAAAGATCGATAATAAATGGAAATACTTTGCTTTTATAGGCTGTCAGCAAGAACCTTCATTGTTTTTACAAAACATTTGTTCATATGGCACCGCCAGCACATTCTATTCTAACAGTAGAAGCTATTTCAAACAAGTTATGGCTGAAACTAAGCTGTGCAATGAATACAAGACAACACAAGGCAGCAGTAAGCAGGCACTCAAGCAGAAGTGCTTCACAGGATACTATACCCATTTTTGAAAGAAGCGAGACACGTAAAAATTTCAAAGCACCAGCTCATAAAAGAGAAGGCAAAGGTCAAACTAGCAGCAACGTTCAAAGGAATGGCTAGATAGGTGCGCTTCACAGAAGGGGAAAAAACAAGGCAAGTCAGTGGAGTTGAAAAAGATAAAAAACACAGAGCAGCACAAAAGCAAGTATTCTGGAAAAAATTCAACTATAAGACTGGAGAACACAGAAGCATTTTAAGAAGTTACTGTACCATGGCAGAGGGGGATACAAAAATAAGCATATTTTTATCCTGTTACAGCAATCACTCCCTTCAGCCAATAGCAGGCCACCAGATTTAAGAAACTCCTTCTACCTGACATCACAAAAGAATAAGGCTGCATTTGCTGGCATTTTCTCAGAAAACACGCTTGCAATCTGACTGCTCTTTGGGAAAGCAGAATAGGCAGAACGCCTAAAAGAAGGCATAAATGTGGGGAAGACAACTGGCAACGCTACCAAACAGGATCCTCCTTTTAATGCTCAGAGCAACGGAGGATTAGGAAAGAATGCTACCAAATACTTTTTTACCTTCAGAGTTCCTCAGAGTCCCTCAGGACACACAGCTCCAATGCTTCCAGGTCACTTCAGAGACACAGCGTTGTTTGTGTCTTGTGGCAAGGGGGGAGCATGAAATGCAAACTTCCTATCTGCCCTGACTGTTCCATTCATTCAGTTTCTTCACCACCACCAGTTCACAAGAAGTGATCTAGAAGTAGAAAGCAACCCAAATAGTCTGACATCACCATTTCACTTTGAAATTATTTAATAGACACCTCCCAGCGTTACTCATTAAGAAAAAAAAAAAAATAAAAAGTAAGGGGTGGGTGGGTGGGCAATGACTGCGAGAGCCCTCAGGCCAGCAGCACCATGCCCCACCGGGATCAGTCCCGCACACGGGCAGACAGGCAGCGCCGGGCTGAGTGACCGTAGGAACGGCTCTCGCCCCCTCCACACGCCGAGCCCCACAGCCCGTCGGCTACCCGGGCCGCCCTCCGGCACCGCCACCGCCCGCAGCCCGCCCGAGCCCTGCCGACAACGCCTCCCCCCCCCCCGCCGCCGGGACGGAGGCAGGGGCCGGGCCGGGCCAGCCGGCCCATCTCCACAGAGCGCGACCGCCCGCCCGGCCGCTCCGGCCTCTCAGGCGACAGCCCTGCGGGGCGGAGGGGGTGGCGGGGGGGGAGCAACATCCCGCCGGCGGCCAGCAAACCCCCGGAGAGCGCCTCCCCGCCCCCTCCCACACTCAGCAACGGCCCCCTCCAACGGTTACAACCGCCGCGGCGCGACCCGGCCCGGCCCGCCGCCGCACCCACCGCCCATCGCCGCCTCGCACCCCCGGCCCGGCCCCGCCGCGCCGCTTCCGCCCCGTCGTGCCCAGGGACGGGGCAGCGCCCCTCCCCGCCGCGCCGCGCAGGGCACCATGGGGGATGGAGTTCTCCCACCCTCTTCCGGAACAGCGGGGGGGGGGGGCCGGCGGCACCGCGGGAGTTGTAGTTCTCCATCGCGCCCCGCCCCTGCGCCGCCGCCGCGGTGCCGCCTGGGAGTTGTAGTTTCCTGCGGGGCGGCCCGCCTTCGCCTGTCGACGCCCCCGAGCAACCCGCCTCGCCTCCTCCCCTCAGCCACCGGTGGTGTGTCCGCGGGGCGCCTGGTGGCTGGCACCCCCCCCGACACCTGCAGGCCCCAAACCAGGGCCCCGCCGCTGACACAGGCCCGGCTTCGCGGGAATGGCGGCGGCCTGGCCTCACACCGCCCTCATCCACCTGAGGCGTGGCGCTGGTTCACAGAATGGTTTGGGTTGGAAGGGTCAAGAAGAGTGTGGCCAGCAGGTTGAGGGAGGTCATCCTCCCCCTCTACTCTGCCCTGGTGAGGCCCCATCTGGAGTACTGTGTCCAGTTCTGGGCTCCCCGGGTCAAAAAGGACAGGGAACTGCTGGAGAGGGTCCAGCAAAGGGCTACCAAGATGATTAGGGGACTGGAGCATCTTTCTTATGAGGAAAGGCTGAGGGACTTGGGGCTTTTTAGTCTAGAGAAAAGAAGACTCAGGGGGGATCTTATCAATACTTACAAATACTTAAAGGGAGGGTGCCAGGTAGATGAGAAGAGTCTTTTTTCAGTGGTGCCCATTGACAGGACAAAAGGTAACGGGCACAAACTGGAGCACAGGAAGTTCCATCTTAACATGAGGAGGAACTTCTTTACTCTGAGGGTGGCAGAGCAGTGGCACAGGCTGCCCAGAGAGGGTGTGGAGTCTCCCACACTGGAGACACTCAAAACCCGCCTGGACGCCGTCCTGTGCAACTGCTGTAGGTGTCCCTGCTGTGGCAGGGGGGTTGGACTAGATGATCTCCAGAGGTCCCTTCCAACCCTGACCACTCTGTGAGTCTGTGACTCTGTGGTCCTTGAAGATCATTGAGTTCCAACCCCCCTGCCATGGGCAGGGACACCTCCCACCAGACCAGGTCGCTCAAAGACCCATCCAGCCTGGCCTTGAACACCTCCAGGGATGGGGCCTCCGCAGCCTCTCTGGGCAGCCTGTGCCAGTGCCTCACCACCCTCACAGTAAAGGATCAACTCTGATTAATGCCAAAATTGCACACCTGTAATTGGGCATTTGGGATTCTGGGGCCATGGTCCTAATGTCCCGTATCTGCTGTAACAGCCATCAGTTTTTACAGAAACACAAAAAAACCCACCTTTACAAACTCTCGTTTCTACAATTTCTATTATTTGGTCTGCCCCTGCAGCCGTAACGCTCACGTTTCTTTCTTTTTTGCTTGATTGCTTGTAAAAATGGTGACGCGATATCTGGGGTGACTGATGAGGGAAAACACCAAGTAAGGAAAAAAAAAGATTTAATAAAAATTGCAAAAACTGGCACCACTGGCTCCCTGCCCCAAGCTGGGACATTTCCCCCATCCCTGGTACAGATACCCACGCAAATTACAAGAGGACTCTTAAAAGCGGTTAACACCTCCCCTGCTTGGGATACCACCACGCCCAGTTTTGATTTTACCAACCTCCAAACTAGCAAACAAATACTCAGAAAAAAAACTGAATCGCGTCCGAGGTTTTCACGTCCCTGAGGACTGACCTGAGGGAACGATCCTGACCAACGCCCCCTCCAGAGCAGCCAGGGAGCGCTTTTGCAGCGAGGTAAGAAGCCAGGATGGCAAAGGTAAAAGCAGCGATACAAGAAACTTCTCTGACTTGGTGCGACAAAATGATTTTATTTTAAAAAATAATTAGAAATTATGTTTAATTAAGAAACCTCTGCCTATACGCCCCACCTCTCCCAGATCATGGAACCTCACCAACACCTCATAATGTAACTGTCTGCAAGGACGCACTTTGGGAGTCTGACTGGGATTTATGCTAAACTCTAAAATATTTAACATCTTTACCGATGGCCTGGAAGAAAGCAGCGTATCTCTGATAAACTTCAGAGGTGACACGAGGCCTGGGGGAAGGGTAAATAATGACAGGGAGAGGGCACCGGTACAGGGTGACCTGATCACTGGGCAGCCGGGGGCAAGCAAACACGCATTTCAATAAGGTCATCGATGAGCTCATTCATTTAAGAGCAAAGAGTGGAGGCTGCATATACTTACCCAACAGAAAACTTTTTATCCTGGGAAGCACAAAATGGAAAGGACAAACGGGTGACGGTGGATTGCCAACCGCCAAGATGGTGCTGTGGCCAAAACCTACAATTTTTTTCTGCAACCTCAGATGTATAAGCAGAGGAATCACCGGGAGGAAAGAAGTTGTGCCGCGCCTGGAGTTGCTGCTGGCTGCTGAAATAGCATGTCTAGTTTTGACATGCTGATAAAGTAGAGAGAAACCTGAAAAGGGACACGAAAAATCACTGAGCAATTAGAAAACCCCTCTCAGTGAAATATATCACAGCAGGTCAGTCAATTTCATTTATTGAAGAGAGAGCTAAGGAGTTGCAAGACCATAAAATACATGTAATGGCAACAGGGAACAAAACATTGGTAATCGTTTTTTTTTTCAGTATACCTGGCAAAACTGTCAGAAGTTGAAGCTAGAAAAAAAAGAAAACAAAACAAAACAAAACAAAACCCGTCTGTATTCTAAATCGTGGCATAAGCAGAATTGCAACCGTTTACTGTAAATCGTAGTGAATTACTGGCAAGTAATCTCGTAAAAATGAGAATCAATTCTGGAAAATTTTGCAGCCATTGCCACTTCCATTATTGAATTAGACTACAGTGGTGTCCTCCTCATCATCTACCCTATCAATATGATGTGTGCAGCTGCTCAAAAACAGCCAGAGGGAAGAGATGTGTTTTCATTTTATTTAATTTTAAATTCAGATTTCTCTACAGATTTCACCTGGTTTGTTGTTTTTTTTCTGGAAAAAAAACCCTCCATATAATAAGAGTAAGCCAATAAAAATGCTACAAAATGAACGCACAGTAATTCATTGCTAACACCTATCTTTTTTCGTTTTCTCTTCTTTTCACACCTCCTCAGCATACCTCAGCAGATCCACTGGTTGATCAGTTTAGCTACAGACCAGGATCATTCGGGAAGGTTTTCAAAGTAAAAGTTTGCTTTACTGTGCAGAAAGTGTGGCAGTTTGCACATGAAAGCACGAAGGCTTTCATCAGCTATAGCTGATGGCTACAGCTTAAACGCTGTCCCTGCTTTTTGCAAAACTGAAGTTTCTTGGCTCGCAGACCTGGACCACGTGCACTCGTTAGTACCTCTTAACAGAAGTTCTCAGGCACCCACAGACAGCTTAAAATCACAGTACTGCAAACAAAACAAGCAAAACAAACAAAACCCCAGTATGTTGCAAAAAATTTGTGTCATACAAAATTTGTGTCATTTTAGCTCTCACAGTCTAAGGAAGTAAGTAAACATTTGTAGGAGGCGGCACTACCTGTATTAAATGGAGTTGATACAGGATGAGAAATTAGATGAGAAATGAAAAGACCTTCTTCCTGTGTCACATTCGCTTCAGAAGTTATTGATTCAGACGTGAAAAAGGTGTTCAAAAGTCTGCCGGTTTCTTCCAATACTACTAGCTAATTTACTACCAGGTATTGCCTCTCCCAACAAATACTCTCTTTGCCATAATAAAAAGGGCAGTTTGAGTTTTTGTGTTTTAGTCACCGTCTACAAGCATTTCATATCACAGAATCACAGTATCACAGAATGGTCAGGGTTGGAAGGGACCTCTGGAGATCATCCAGTCCAACCCCCCTGCCAGAGCAGGGTCACCTACAGCAGTTGCACAGGACGGCGTCCAGGCGGGTTTTGAGTGTCTCCAGTGTGGGAGACTCCACACCCTCTCTGGGCAGCCTGTGCCAGTGCTCTGCCACCCTCAGAGTAAAGAAGTTCCTCCTCATGTTAAGATGGAACTTCCTGTGCTCCAGTTTGTGCCCGTTACCTCTTGTCCTATCACTGGGCACCACTGAAAAAAGACTGTTCCCATCTCCCTGGCATCCTCCCCTTAAGGATTTATAAGTATTGGTAAGATCCCCCCTGAGTCTTCTTTTTTCTAGACTAAAAAGCCCCAAGTCCCTGAGCCTTTTCTCATAAGAAAGATGCTCCAATCCCTTAATCGTCTTGGTAGCCCTTTGCTGGACCCTCTCCAGCAGTTCCCTGTCCTTCTTGAACCGAGGAGCCCAGAACTGGACACAGTAATCGCCTGAATAAGCAGAAAATCCCATGGATTCCCCTCACACCTCTTTATACAGTTTCCGTGGTTTTGTTTCTGCCTTCTGTATTTTTCTATCTATCTGTGGCACAGAACACAGTAGGTTAAGAAAACCCTACCATAATTATAATTTTCACAAGGAGAAGACCTTCTAGATGTGCTTCTTCCAAACACAACGAATAGCACAGGTTCCCTTTAATGATATCCACTTGTCCTCTAAGCTCCAAACTGTTGTATCATCCACCCCATCAGTAAAAACTTTTTGAGCATGCACCCCTATTATATGTGCATTTTTAAAAACAATTATATATGTGTACTACTGTACTAATCTATTATTAGTATACAGAATACTAGTTAATATATTAACATACACAAAAATATAAATTAAAAAAGGATGAGATAAAGAGGATATACACACTATTTTTAAAATAGTTATTTTATTAAGTGTACACAAAGTATTTTCTTCCCACACCCCACTTCGGAGACCACTGCTCTCAGTATGAAACTATTTCAACCTATCCCGATCCGCTGTTTCAGTGCCCGCAATTTTACCTAAATCAGTTCTACCCTCTTCTCTTTGTTTGGGGGTGAAACTTCTGCTGGTTAGTATTCATCTGGTTACCTCTGAGCCTGCCTTAATCTAGGTTATAATACAGTAGGGCAGTTTCAGCCAATTTAGTGGGGGGTTTGGTTGTTTTTTTAATTAGATCTGCAAATCTCTATTCCTTACAGAAGGTTTTTGAAGCACAATCATTTAGAAACTACTACACTTTCTTTTAAAGCCAAATGAACCTCTGTTCCTTCTCAGCATTTATCATCACTAATAATTTACAGATACGCAGCTTTTTTTACCTAGATGCCTGGGCTTACCTAAAAGCACATGTACAAGTTGGAATAAACTCACATTTAAACTATCAGTAAAACAGAGACGTAAACAAAATGTAAAAAAAAATCGGGAGAAAACAAACCCCACACCTTGCTACCAGAAATGCTTCAACTGCCGAGATGTGTAAGGGGAGTGTGTGTATGTAACAAAATACGTCAATAACCCGGCATACCCCCTGCGCAGATTGTTCTGCGGCACATGTCTTTTACTGATTTTGCCATAACATTAGAAGGCTACCATAATACACCTATCACAAGCATTACACAACTGTGAACAAAAGACATGAAATCTTTTCCCTTGCTACCGTTGGAAAGACCTCGGTATTTCCTATGAGGAAGATTTAAGGAATGGTACAAACACTGACACAACAAACTTCACAAGTGCATTTTAGACAGGCAGGACCATCAGAGAAATGTACGCTTTAAAGCAGAACTGGCCAAGTTCACGGCCATGGTGACAGTCGGGAGCGTGTGGTTACTAAAGCTTTAGGTTCACTCTCAGGTTCAAAATTACTCAGCACCCCGCGGCTGCATTTTTCAGACCACTTCAGCAGAGCTCCATCAAGGGCTGGACAAGACGGGTACCCCGAATGGAAGAACGTACACCCAAGCCAAGCTAGTAGTTGTTGCTTCAGCAGAAAATTTTGTTCAGGGAAAAAGGTTTACACGTGTCTGGTGATGTCTGGGAGGAACAAAGTCCTGGGGAAGCCTAGGAAGAAGGTGAGGAGAGGGTAGAGGCTGTCCTCCTGGTAACAAAACATCTCACTCCATGTCTTCTATCTTAGCACATCACGTGCTGAGCTTTCTGGAATATCCATGTAGATGTGTTATGAGGGGAATTTCCGCATGCTGAGTATTTTTGCGAGCTTGGCTCTACCTTGAGAAACGAGCTCTGGGAAGAGTCAGGCCCTACATGAAGCCCTAAATGAATCAATACCACATAAAAAAAGCCCAAGGCTTACAGGCTACCATCACATACGCCTGCTGCTGCTTCACTCAGATAACCACAGATCACTTCATTATTCATGACAATGCTTCATACTATCTTTGCAAATCTTCTGCCCAGATAAGGAAGTGTCACATCTGTAATATGGCAACACACAGTGGCATCCACAAATCTATCTAGAGCATTCAAGAAATACAGAGCATGTTCAAGAGAACAGAGTTGATCCCTCTTGGATCTTGGAAAGGTTTACTATCTAATTTTTTATTTTAGTAAGTAAGGCTATTAAACTGCAGGGAGACAACAAAGTGAGGAACTGCAAACACAAGAATACATGGACATATACTTATTTTTATGGTTCCATTAAGCTTTTTTAAATGTTACTCACTTTTTTGTCTGTTCTGGGATTGGGAGAGGGAGGGAGTGAATTTCGAGAAGGAGTACGTAGTGGTGTGAGACGGAGGGAGAGAAGTTTGTGCCCAATTTCTAAAGGTTGCAACTGCATGTAAGCTCTTAGGGTCTAAGTGCAGAGTAAAATAATGTGTAAGTCCATCTTTGCAAAAGAAGCAGAACTATTATACCGCAGACTGTAAGGCTCAGCTGATCTTCTACTCTAGTACTGATAGAAAGATAATGCCTCTATTTATGAGTGCTTCTTGGAAGAAAAAAACTGAAACACATTCCTTGAAGCAGAAATAAGCAAAGATGACACCAAACTCACTTCTGTACTGAATCCATCAAAAATAATTCCTGTAAACTGTAAGATACTTGGGCATTTTTACACAACTCTTAGCTGAAAAGTAGGTGTATCTTTTGTAATCTTCAGAAGACAATGGGATTATTTTAGCCTACACCTCGTTACAGGTTCACACTTACGCCTGTGTCATACAAATTAGTAATCTAAGACAGGGTGTTTTTATACACCTTGATGGCTGAATTACACTCACTGAGATGGCGAAATCCTTACGCATTCCATGAAAAATAGTCTAGAGGTGGAGTCCACTAGTGCCCCACTGATAAGGCAGTCGTATATAACTGGATCCTTATTACATATCAGCGTACCTACACAAGAGAGAGTGCCCACCTAAATATCCCTCGATCCAGCAGCCAGTCGTTTAACAGCAGCTGGCTGCTTTTCCAGGTGCCTGGAAGTCTACCAGGTATCCTCTGCACAGGAGCACATAACCAGAGCACTGCCAGAGCGAATCTGAGGGCATACAGACTGCACTGGATGCGACAAATTTGCTGTCCGTGCGACTTGGCGTTGCTCTTTGCCTGCGGAGATATACATGGATGCAATCTATCTGGCGGGGCTCAAGCATGCTCTGGTAAGCAATTTGCTCAAAGCTTTGAGAATTCTGAAGAGGCGCTTGGTCTGGGAACATGCAGGTGGGAGAGAGAGGAAGGAGAAGATGAAATTATCTGCAGAAGAGGGGAAGGAAGATGAAGTAGTAGAAGTTTCAAATTAGTAAGCACTGCACAAAGCTGTAATAAATTCAGTAGTTTAAAAAGTGAGAATTTTCATTTGATTTACGTAACTGTGAAAAACCTGCCTGTAAGGTAAGCCACAGCTGGAGCGATATTGATATTGCGAATGAAAGATGAAGAAAATAATCTCTTTAAGAGAAGTCCTTTAAGAGAAGCAAGCACTGTACACAACAATGGCTCAGGAGCCAGAAGGAGAAGGAACAAACCACTGCTCTGGAAACCAGGACTGTGACCGTTAAGGAAGCCTGTGCAGGGATGGGAACATCAAGTTTCAAATTGCAGAAGAATATACGAGACACTGGAAAACAGTCCTCTAAGTTCCTAATACATTCATAAAGCTGGGTGTGGGGGCCCCAGGGCTAGGGGAACTGAAGGGCTGCAGGGCAGGAGGAGGGCACTGGCAGAGCAGCGCAGAGCAGAATGGAGATGGGTTTTTTTCCTAAATGTTTTTCCCTAAATATGTTCATATGAGAGAATTACTCTCAACAGAAAGCAACAATCATAAATGGACAAAGAAAGTAAAGACCTCCAAGCCTCAGAAAAGTTGAACTTGCCCCAAAAAGCATAAAATACAAAATGTTTTGAGTAAAGACAAAGAATGTGGCACCTGAATTCACCGTTCTCTGACTTCTTCTGAGCTGGTACAATCTCAGACCTCTGCAAACTAGCAATATCCTGTCTTAAAAAATAAGAAGTGCATAATCCTGAAAACTACCTTCCCTCCCCCCAAAATAAAAGCAAAACCCAAACCTGGTTTGCTTATACAGGCAAATGCAAAATGAAGATAAAATCAGTAAAACTAAACCTGATTTTAAAAAAAGAAGCAAGTGTTTATTCTGAAGACAGGGTTTTGACTAATCAGAGACTTGTCGCTTGTCCGTTGCTTATGTGATTGGCTAAACGTATATAGATTACCCCTTCAAAACCACTTTTCTCCTCCTCCCTCCCCCTACTCCTCCCCCCTCACTCGCTAACATGTTTTTAAAGAAGACCTTGAGGGGAAGGGCAGGGGGAGCTCAGAGCGTTCCTCAGAGCGGGGATGAGGACAGCTTGGCCAGAAATGGAACCCACCCAGCTTTCGCCCGTGACTACAGTCACTTTCAACTACGACTACTACTACGATGACAACTGCCAGTATCAGCATCTGCAACAGATGTCTACTTTCCTCCCTATCCTGTACACTGCTGTGTTCCTGGTGGGCATCGTCGGAAACTCCATTTTGATAGTAGCTTTGGTCTTCAAGCGACGGGTCCAGAGGCTGATCGACGTCTTCATCATCAACCTCGCTGCATCTGACTTCATCTTCCTCATCACGCTGCCGTTCTGGGTGGACAAGGAGGCGTCGGACGGGAGCTGGAGGGTAGGCTCTTTCCTCTGTAAAGCTAGTTCCTATGTCATCTCAGTCAACATGTACTGCAGCATCCTCCTCCTCACTTGTATGAGTGCGGACAGGTACCTTGCTATCATGCATCCCTCTATTGCTAGACGGGTCAGAACCAGATCCTATTCCAGTGGACTCTGCATCTGTGTCTGGTTATTATCGTGCTGCTTAGGGATGCCAACCCTTTTGTCCAGAGAACTGAAGAAGCAATACGGAAAGACTTACTGCACAGACAAAGCCGTGACAGAAGCCAAACAGATCATGTCACTGATGCTTTTAATCCTGGCCTTCTTCTTCCCACTGTTGAGTATCTTAACCTTTTACTGCTCCATCACCAAGAGACTCTGTGTGCATTATCAGACAGCTGGGAAACATGATAAGAAACTGAGGAAATCCATCAAGATCGTCTTCATTGTAGTGGCGGCTTTTGTTATCTCCTGGGTTCCCTTCAATCTTTTCAAGCTTATGGCCATCCTTTTGGGACTTCTGAAGCAGCCCGACTGTTTTCCCGACATGGTTGCCCAGGTGGGCATGAAGGTGAGCAGCCCTTTTGCTTTTGCCAACAGCTGTGCCAACCCTTTCATTTACTACTGCTTTGACAACTACATCCGCAGAGCCATGCTCCGCTGCCTGTGCCCACGGGTGAAAATGAGCAGCAGTGGCAACAACTCTGATACTCTGGACACTCGCCTGAGCCACTCCTTATCCAATTTTGTTGCGGGGGAGTATGCCGCTAGGAAGAGGAAGCGTTCTGTGTCCCTCTGACTGGGAGCCGGGACTGTGGAGGAAGGAACTTCTCTCTCCAAGGATGGCAGGAAAAGGATAAAGCGAGAGAAGCTGTAAAAAAGAAACAAGCGACAGAGGCAGAGGTGCAAGAGTAAATAAATGCAGTCGGCACTTCAGGTGGGAGGAACACTGCTTCCCTTTACATGAAGATTAATGGAATAGGAAACTGTAACCACAGAATTATGGTTCACAATGATCGCTGTGTCACTGCATAGTGTAAATCTGAAACCATTGTACTGAAAAATATCCACAAACGCTTACACTGGAACCCCAGTATAAGTGCTACAAACTACAGAAAAGAATCATGTGATTCAGCCAAAGCCGCTCCGAGGCAAGCTTTGAACTTAAATGTATATAGGTTTTTATTCTGTGCAGAGCAAGAAAAACAACACACTCTATTTGGTTGCTAGCGTACCCACAAACGAGTCACAATGTCCTCAAACCAACCTGATCAATTCTGCTTTTTTGGAGGTTTTCTGAATTTAGAAATGCAATGTTTTAATGAATTTGTGTGTTAACAGTTCTCATAACTTGAGTATTGTGCATTTTTCTTTAAGTTTCAGCTTCTTATTATGGCATTAAATCTGAGTTTTAATCGTGGTAATTAAAGTAAGTTTCTAGGCCCTGTGATTTCAGAAAAAAAAACCCTGAAGGTTGAGAAACCAGAAGACAAGCAAAAGAAATCCTGCATTTAACCTTCTTCTTAAAGGAAAACAAACCCAACAAAAACCAGTTGTGCTTTTTAAGACTTTTTTGAGGATCTGACACAATTTCTGACTGCTTGGGTTGTCGTATAATGGTATGACATTGTGTGCCATTCAAAGTCCAGGTCTGCTTTGTTTAGATGCAACTGGTTTATTTAAAGACATATGCAGTATGGGTGCTTTCTCCCACTGGAGTCGAAGTCAAATGCACATGTGCTTGGAAAGCAAAATTAGCCAGAGTTTCACAAACATTTGCGTGATTCTCTGTGAGAAGCACAGGGCATCACAGAAAATGCTGAGAAACCTTGCGTGCAGGGATGCTCACAGAAAAGGAATTCAAAAGGACCAATGTTTTCATTCATTTACAGCGTTGAACTCTGTAAATGAAACAGCACTATACAGTTGGCTCATTCCTATCCAGCAATCTTTGGGAAATGCAAAGGTCTTGCATTTAATACGCTGTGGGGAGGATACCATTTGCCCAACTGGTGTCAAGTCTGACAGCAAATGGGGTGGGGAAGCAGAGGAAGCCCCGTATTTTTAACAGCTGTAGTATCTCCTAGATTTACAAGCTGAATAAATATGGAGCAAGGAATTAGGCATCTCACCAGAAAACTGTTAATGGACTTCTATAAAGCTGACTACATCTATTTTATTAAATCTTTTGTATCCTTCTAAATGCCAATGATTGATAGAAATGTTTGCTTAAAACAAAGAAAACAGGGTACAATGTTTTGAAGTGCACAGTTAAAGTGAGAATTAAACTTCCAACAGCACTGGGATACCTTGGCTGTGTTGCAATATCTCATACTCTGTTGTCTCTCCTGTTAAATGTTTAGCTTAATATAATACTGCTTGTCATAAATATAATAAATCAGTATCATAAAGCATCCAGAATGTGTAATGTGACTAAGTTAAAAGACTGTTAGAAACTTTTTTATTTCCTGATTTTTAAAGATTTTTATCTCTTCTCTTTTGCATTTAGCCTTTAAAGCCTTTGAACTAGCTTTCACAAAACCCACAAAGGTGTTGACTACAGGCAGAAGTTATCTTATCACTAAGTGATAAAATACATGGAAATAAATCTTGAATTGCAATATGTAAAAAGATTTTTAATGGTACTTACAGCCCTGCAAGATAAAGCAAACTCAACTCTGCCAATGAAAGAAAGAGTCAGTAAATATACATCTTTGGGTCTACTTTTTAAGAAGTAAAATAAGCTGGTAACAACTTGCATGCAATTTGCTGTACAGCAAACCCTGTATGATTTTACTATTTTACAGTGTTTCAAGTTAAGTTTTAAGAGTTTGGTTCTGTGTTCCCTTCTCCGGACTTTGCCAGGAAAGGAATAAGCTGGCACACAAATCCATACTGTAACTAAACACAGGGACTGAGAGACAAGTCTCTCATAAAAGATATGCAGCAATAGTCCCTGGATCACTTTGATCACCAGAGAAGAGAGAGACTTTTACATTTCATTGAAGCTAAGAATTGTTTTCTAGGCAATCAGACACAGCAGATTATTCCTAGAATAACAATAAGGCATTTTACAAATCTATGGAAAGTTACTTTTATTCTAATCAGGGAGTGGTCTAACGAAAAGGATTTACTCTTTCCTACTTAAGAAGAGGACAGGGTTTTAGGGTGAACACTTACGCCCACGCAGACCCGCTAAAAGGCTTCAAAGGGCAGAGAGGTCTACCAGCTTACATAATTCATGAGAAACAGAAACAAATGGCCAAAGCTTAAAGACCCAACTACCATCTGGACAGCAGGGCAAAAAATGTGTAAACTGAATGACAGAAGAGGTATCCCTCTGATGTAAGTGCTGTGCGAGTACATTCACTATAGCTTTTATTTTCACACCTCTATTTTCTAAACATCTGTAAATGGGGATGACTATTTTGAGTGTTACAAATAAATCCTCGTATTTGCATTTTTTATTGAACCTTGTGGTCGTGCACTTCAATGCAGGCAGAGAAACAAAAACACGCCTCACCCAAGGGCAGTGCAAACCTAGAAACCAAGGCATGGACATCTTGCCCAACTCCGCAGCCAGCTCCCTGCTGTACCTGCAGGCTAACAGAGCAAACCCTCATTTGAGCAGGCGGAGCGCTGGCACCACAGGGTCAGTAGAGGCAAAAGGGTCTTTCAGCAATTGACAGTGACATCGTGTGCTTTCTGGCACACAGTAAAATAGCAGGATATGGGCCTGGGCTACAAGGCAGGCATCAGAGACGCACACTAGCTTTTTGCTCTCCCCTCCCTTCACTGCATGTGCTTTTTTTCTCCCCCACTACCTCTTCTAAAAGATTTTGTTTTTCTTCCTCCACGTGACAGACTTCTCCCCACACCTAACGGCCAAACTCCTTTTTCAGGCTTACAAATGCGTGAAGAACATCAACTGCGTTTTCAGACCTTCCAGTGGCTGAAAATCAGAACAGTGTCAGCTCAAATTTTAATCTTACTTGCAGTGACCCTCAAAAATGACTGTCTCAATAGTCTCTTCTCAGTTTCTTATTCTCTGTCTACCTTTACTAGTACATAACAAGAGACTTATTTAATTACAAAAAGAAGCCTAAGACTTGTCTTTCAACTAACGTATGATTTTTATTACACAAAAAAATTCACATCTTGTTTTAAAGAGGGTTTTCTTAGTAAATCAGACTCATTATTTCCGCAACCCCCACCCAAAGCAGAAAAGTATCTTTGGAATATAATCAATCTACAAGAACTCAATTTTAAGTTATGGCTGCCAGTTTCTTTTTTTTTTTTTTTAATACTTAAAAATAACACATGCAATTGGAACAATGACCAAGGAAATCTATCAAGATCTCCTTCCATTGCCTAAAGCTTTAGTACTGGCATCTAGAAAAAAACAAACAAACTTGCTAAATATTGCCAGGCTTGAAGAGAATCACATACAAATGCCACAGCAAATGCTCCACGTGAATGAAAAAAAAAATAGAAAAGAGGTAACTAATTCAATAAAGCAAAACCCTCTGGATTCTCTTAGGCTTTCATCCAAAAGACTGTAGGCTATGAAGGTGCTTTTTTTACTCTTGTATGCAGATCTAGTTGACACTTTCACGACAGTGTAAACATTATTTTCAATGATTTCTTGCAAAGAAAAGGCAACCTATGCTTGAACAAACTTCTGGAATTTTTACTGTTCCATGTTAATATTCATTATTCACTTGTTATCACTAATACAGTTCAGGATGATACAAAAATTATTGTGATTTTAAGTATTTAACCTGGTAGACTTGAGTAATATAACACGATGCCTATTTTATCTGTGTTAAAAGAACTTAATGACTGTAAAGTGGTTTGCTATATGAAATGGAAACAGTGCAACTCTGATATGACACCTGCCAAGGATCTTGGTAAATAATTTGGACCAGGTTTTTTTCCTCACTTATTATTTTTAAAATAAATTATTTTTAAAATAAAAATAAAACCACTGTGATTGCAGCTAAGAAATATGGTTTAGTTTCTTGTAATCTAACTTCTCCTTTCATTGTCATGAAAAGGTAGCAAAGCATTACTAGAAAATCTGTCAGCAAATCTGAATGGGAACATTCATCTGCCCATCCCACAAACCTTTTCATGATTTCAAAGCAGCTTTTGTACTGCCTTTGAACAAAATCAAGACCTTTTGAGGCTTTTCATGAAAACAACTACACCACCAGCACCACCCCCAACAATGTAGAGGTTGGTGCACTTCCCTGAGATGTGCACAATCAAGGTTGAAGTGCCTCTGCTTCTTGATAGAAATCAGGTCCTAGTTAGATACAGTTCTTGGTCTCCATTTTGGCTTCAATGAATCAGCATTTTTCAGAAATAAAGTATTTCATCTCAACACAATGAAAAATTGTACCCAGATCTGATGCTTACTTAAATGGGCACAGAATTTTTGCAATTTTCATTTCAGTGCCAGGTGCGCTAACACTGACAACTGCACCGCTGCTAAAGGGTACTTCAAGTTGCAGAGGACTGAGGACAAAATCACACAGGTAATAGCTTCAGATCCAAAACGAGCAGGGCCGACTCACTGCCATCAAACAAGTAAGACAAGTGGTGTAGTCACTGCACTAGACTGACTCTCCACGAGTACTGCAGTAAAGGTTGGCTGTTGGAAGCTAAGAGGAACACTTCCACTGATTAAGGAGCGTCAGCATTTCATCTGTAGCTTCTTGTCCTGGCTCTGTCGGCTGGTGGGATGAAAAACCCCTCACAGCATGTCTGTGCCTCAGGTTTCAAATAGGCTGAATTACAGGAAGAACATTTCCTGACTTTGCAAAGATGTTGCACCGATACCTTTGTTGACTGCTGCACAGGAACAGTAAGCCTGTTGACAAATGAAGGGTTTTTTTCAGGTGCTTGCAAGGCATACAGTAGAAAGACATCTCAACTCGTGGGTGGGAACACCTATGTGCACTTTTAGCAGTTACACACTACTGGAATACTGATTTGTTATCCCTGTATGGTCCCCTATATTCAAGAGGTCAACAGGGAATTGTGAGTAGATTTTCAAGCTGTGAGCACAAATCATTACACGTCCCAAAATTTCCAACTGAAAACCAGTTCCAACTCTTCTCTTGTTTGAAAGGCTTCACCCAGCTAAGGAGCACATTTCATGGAAAGAGAAGTACAGGAAGCACTGACCACAAAGAGCCTAAAGACAATCCTGCAATGGGAAATCCATCCACTCAGGCTATTTACCAAATATGTCCGTGTTCTGCATGTCATCAGAGAAAGGGAAATCAGTTCATGAATAGGAACAAAGAAAGAGCTACCTAAACTCATAACCGATGGAAACAGGCACTGAAGATGCAATAAATGGACTCAGAAGCACCTATGATGCTACCAAATTTCACATACAGAGGTGGCTGGGTAGCCCTAGAAAACCAGAAAAAGCCCATGTTATCTCATATAATATTTAATACTATACCACTAAGCCTGCAATTAGTGCACTCTAGGTTTCAATAACAACCCAAGCACCTGCTCAGTTTGCAGATGTGGGTGTTCAGTATCCTGCTGGAGTCTTGCTGCAGGTGACAGGAGGTTTTGGAGTACTCCACTCTGGGTAAAAGCCAGAGGGAGTTTGGCCCCAAACATGTAGGCAGCTAAGACTGGAGTTCATAATAAAGTAAAAGAATGCAAGACATGGGAGATGAGAAAGCAAGTGGATTGGAAACCAACAGCCTTCAAGAGGAAAGGCAGCCTTCCCCATGTGGCTCAGTAAAAAAGCCTTGCCAAAGGCCATGCTGCTTGGGTTGATACTTATTTTTAAATATGAATTGAATTGTAGGTTTTATTTTCCCGATTCACCTCTCTTACATTTTTGCAACAGATTGCAGCAGCTTTGGAAATAGAGGCCGCATGTTGTGGTTTGAGAGCACGCAACATTATCAGTATCAATCATCTAAACAATGCATTGTGACCAAAATACATATTTTCAAACTTCAAAACAGTTTCCTTATTAGTAAGAGAGCATATTCTTAGTCAGAAGCTCCCACTAAGTCTAGTTAGTGAACATACTTCCTCTACTGTTTACTTTTCACATTTTCTAGACCACATGGGATTTTACAAGAGGCAACTCAACAACATATCTCAGAAAAGAAGAGACCAATGCTCCTCTTGAAATTTGGACTGCATTTTGCTGCTTTGGGGACTAGAGTAGGGCACAGGGGAGGTAAGGTAAGAATCTGTGTTCAAAGAAAATGTTTCCCACAAAATGATTACAAAATTCAGGGGCTTTCATTTGTAAATGTCTAGCTTGAGACCCTTCGCAAAGCACTGATTTCCAGAAAGGGCCAAGTACTCACTTTCTAAAGACCAGGTCCTTCAAAAATAAATGAGTTAGATAATACCAGGAAATAACTGGATGCCTCCAAAAGTCACTAGTCAATTCTGGGAAAAAAAAAACCCTCTCTCTTTTACTGTGCAACAGAGATCCCAGAATCTGATGATCTCTTTCTAAACTGATAAAAATAGTTAATATAAATATAAAAGAACAGCTGTTCCCCAAAGGATGCCCTTTCTTTTACCCTCAATTCGAGGCAAAGAAAAACAGACTGCGAAACTGTGTGGCACTCTGCTTAGTTAGAGAATGAAACTTGGTCAGTGGTTTTTAGATCAATCCAAATTTTCAGTCTAGCTTTAAAACTGGTACACAAAATGACCAGAAAGTCAGACTTAAAATGCAAAAAGCAGTTTTTCCACTGAGGAACACCATGTATAAATAAATGCACAGCAAATACTCGCCTTATATAGTACCACGCACCTGACTTGACCACTCACTTGACTTCCCTATATGCACTGCCTAAGCACCTGCATGACCACACCACCCATTTCCCCTGTCACCCACTCCTCACCCTCCCTCCTCTGGGAACCACAGAAACATCTACCCACGCCTCACACACAGCAAAACATTCAAACCATTACAAAAAGATGAAAAAAAAAAAAAAAGAGAGAGGTGCATATTTGGTATTGCATAGCTTTGAACCTGTGGGAGTTATCTGCCATGGGTGCAATCACGCCACCTAAGGAAACGTTGCAGGTAAGAGTAGAAGCTCGATAGCTTTCAAGAAACATATATGTATATAAACTTCTGCTCTCCTCATAACCAACTGGGACATTATGGATGGAGGGGTGCTAAAAAGCAGAGAGAGGTGCAGACAAATGCACTGAAAAGTGCAATGGCATGCCCAAGATCTCACAGCAGCTCAGCTGTAGATAAGGTGCCAGATATTCTGATTTCTAGTCAAAGAACGTGGTACTTCAGACCACTTAGGAACACTCAAGTAATTGAAAAATTGTGGATATCTTGCCAGGACAGAGAAAAAGGATCAGGGAAAAATCAAGAGAATAAAGGTGAGGAGAGACCTGGAGAGTACCTTTTTTTTTTTTTGTAATGAGTAAAACAAAGAGTATATGGCAGATATGAAATATGCTAAAACAAGGTACCCATGAGAAACTAAGCTAGCACTTGAGAGAACATTTCAGCACAGAGCTGCTGCACAGAAAAAGGACTAGATCTAGCTAGAGAAAAGGAGAGAGTAAACATTGAACAACCCTTGTAATTCAGTAGCTTCTAGAGCTAACGTTTTGGCAGCAGGAATCAATGGTGCTGTCGCATGCTCACATTTGCATAGCCACTTTGGAGGCTGCAACCATCCTGAGGCTATTAAAAATGTCTGAAATCCCTGCTGATTCATGAAAGATGTAACCCTCCTACTATTCTAATTTTTAAGAACTTGTGCAACTAGACTAATGATGCTTACACGTCCTTACCTCCACTGTCACCCAAATAAATACCAATTAAAGTCAGTAGGGAAACTGCTGTTTTCATTGAAATCAACTGGAGTTTTATACGATTAACTTCAAGAGAATTGGGGTTTGGCTGAATGAGAAGACCGGAAGTCTAACCCACAGACTACTTACCCAGTAGTGAAGCCAGCTGGATTAACGTGCCCTCTTTCAGAGTTCATGCTAATGATTCATCTCCAAAAGATATGAAGATCCACGAAATTCCTATAATTATATGGCCTCGCTTATCCATATAGAGAGGAGCCATCTGAATAGATGCTCCCAGCTGTGCTGCTGGACTAGGTTTCCTCATACTATTAGCTGCACCTTCCTTAAATTGCCTTTAAGCAACTTGGATAAAGTGTAGGACGAGATCATGCCAATTTAGGCACCTGTGTTCTCTGCTAAGGCATGCATGCTCTTCTCGTGTCCTTCTAAGAAGGTGAGGCAGCACTGTCAGGGAGCAATGCCAGGCACAGGACCTCCCCCAGGCAAGCACCATAGGTCCCTCTGCGCTTTGTGCCTGGGTTGGACTTCATTTGCACCACAGCTTGAACTGGCAACTGCAACACTGGAAGCTGTGAACCTGCTCACCCAAACGCAGTGATCACAGGCAAGGGCAGCAAAGATGCAGCTATGGGAAGGAATGAACAAGCCTCAGGGGACTGGGACTGTACGTTTGGGTTGCAAGCTGACACTGGAGTGCATGCTGGCATTTCTTCATCTGTAGCAAGCCTGTGAACTAGTCAAATGAAAGTAGCAAAGGTATCCTAACCCACATGGCAACCATAGCTCTGGCTGCACCGCAGGCCAGTGCGTCACACAGCGAAACATGAGTGGTTTGTCGGTTTGAAGGCTGAGTCCCCTCTCCATTCTGTAACAGGCAAAGCTAGCGCCTTCCTCCAGTGCTCAGCAGCTGGACAGAAAGCATCACTGGGGAACGTCCCCAAAAGATCAGGCAAAACCAAGCTTGCCAGCCCCAAGCTTTGGGTTCAGGATGGGACAAGGTTTCTGCCACGGAAAGGGACCCAGCTGGGAGGGTGCTGGAGGGAGCAAGCCCCAGGAAGGCAAGCTTCCCACTCTGCTGGCTGGAAGGCCATCCTTCCCTGGCAGCATCTCCTTCCCTGCACATCCAGGTCTCCTGCAGTAGTCAGCCACCAGCACGGCTCTCCAGACCTCTGGCACAGGCAAAACAGGCAGCAGGGCTACAGCTAATGTGCTGCTCTACCCCTGGTTGCCCCCCTAGGTCATGTACCCAGACAATACCCGCTTCAGCCATACCTGAAAGTCAGAGGCGGTCAGTGAAGATAAGTGGCCAATAAAATAAAATAAAATAAAATCTGTGTTTGCCTTAAGACCAGATAGGAAAGCATGTGCCCTAAATCAAGTCTTGTGAAAAGGTCCAGAGGAAGTGAAAAAGGAAGACTACAATAAAAACAGGATTTCCAAAACGATGCACATAGTGAACAGGACCAAAGTATGCATTTTCAGTCTTATAATTAAACTAAACCAACAAAAAACAATTGCCAGTTCATCCTCTGCTCAATTCAGACTTGGCATGGAAGTGTCAACATTTTCATCAGGCAAAAAAAACAAACCAAGGGCTCCTGCACACAATGGGCGTGATTCCATTAGTGTGTGAAACACACATGGAGTGAAGGTGATAAATTGTAGTGTAAAAACACAAAGGCTGAGGTGTCTGCTAAGAGCTGTAGAATACTACTGGTTTTTGACAGTGTCTCATGTTCACAGAAAAGACAAATAGTGACATGCAGCCTTCTTCCTTTTTATTTTAAGAAAGCAAACTTGTATTCTGACTCATGCTTTAACACAAGTGGCACTACCAGTACAACACAGCTGGAGGAGACCTCAGGCGACCATCTAGTTCACTAAGAGCAAATACACATAGATTATCTTTGACACATATCTGTCAAAAACCATAAGGGTAGGCCATCCTCAGAGTTCACAAAATTCACTGACAATCATGACACGCCATGCGAATATATTCAGACGATCCTTTTAATTGCTTTGGAACTCATAAGTTTACCCTTTAACCACATGCTTTCTCTGCAAACAGGAGGGGAAACAAACCTTCATTTAAAAAGAAAGGCAGTAGGCTTTGAAGACAGAAGCAGCTATTAGGATCACCAAATTGTCAGTTCACTCAGGGAATGGACATGCTCCCACATACCAGTTTAGATGCTTCAAAACCAGATTTTGTATTTACTCAGTTCAGGTCTGTGATTTACTCAATCAAGGGAGTAAGGGAGTAAATCATAAACTCTGGTACCCTATGGGAGCAAGTGCTTGTGGATTACTGAAGTACTTTGTGCATTCATGCTCCGTATTTTGATCTTATGTGCTATGACATAACATGAGTTAGCAATGTCTGCATTACCTGCCAGCCCTCTGTGGTGGCTGGCTACCAATGAGTTGCCCAAAAGACTTGTCACAGTGCCTGGTATTCTTGTCTTCTGCCTTTTGCCACAAGCACCTTTCTCTGGGTTGACAGATGACAATCGCCTGCAGCGTATTTCTAACACTGCACGTGAGCTGGCAAAAATTACTGACCTACATTGAGTCAATTCAATACAGAAATACTTATTTTCCTCCCTCGTTCAGCCACCCAGTGCACCCTCCACAATAATACATGACGGAGCAAAAGGTGCTTACGATTGAAGTGGAAAACTTTTAAACCTAGCCACTCACAAGAAGTCCTTAGAAGAAGTACAGAGTTTATATGGACAAAGGACATTTTTACAAATACAGAAGTTAATCAGATGAATGACTATTTTGGATGAAGCATTGTTTCTCAATAAATATTAAAGTATTACATGCCATGTATGTGTGTATTGATTTTATATAGTAGATCTTTATTTTTCTGAGAAATCAAAGTACTATTTGGGTAAATGGGTAACTCCAAAAAAATTAGCATTCTCTCCCTCCAGCAATATCTACCAGAGTTATTTTTACAAAATATGACTTCTCTTGAGTCAACCTTATTATCAGAATATTAAAAGCGCCTTTTAAATCTAAAAATCACCGCAAGCTTTTACTTGCCAAAAAACTTAATGAGTTACTTAAATTGCTAAAATAACTGTGTAGGTATATAACTCCAACAATTTTTGACACCCAAAAAAGAGAAATATGAGACTTCCCACTTTTGCACCAAGAAAAGCAGCTCAAAATCACGGGAAACCTAAACGACTGAATTAGCTAACAGCTACAGTGGCAGTTTAACTGACAAAAGACAGCGTTAAACTAAGGATGCAACAGCCTGTAACTATTAAGAAGGTTTGATTTGTGTTTTTTTTTTCTTTTTTAAAAACAGAACTTTGTGTTTTACTGACCACAACTGAAAACAGATTAGTCCTGCAGATCACGCAGCCGTGCTGGCTGTTTTACAGTTCTGTGCTCTCCAAGCGGCAAAGCCGACCTGAGCACGCCATTTTGAAGACGCCTCTGCGGGGAAGGTTACCTGGGACGGTCCGTACCCCACTCCAAAGGGAGCAATCCTCCACTGGCAGAACTTTAACGTCATCACACTGCAGAAAGGCAAGGCACAAGGGAGCCTTTGGAGAGAAGAGAAAATGTTAAAATTAGGGAAAAAAAAGTAATCTTGACGTGGTTGCTCTAAGCAGTGAACTTAATCCACTTGTTTTTAAACAGAGTTACACATTTTCTCTTGCACCTGCAGCTTTCGTCTCTTAAGTGGACTCTGTGAATAAAGCAGCCTCAAAACCAGTATGAGAACCCATTTAACGGGGATGCTACTGTAAACCTGGAGATGGGAAGCTGTGAAAATAAAAGATCTGTGCTCTTTACTGACATATATCACAGCTGTGCTTGTAAATATTTATTCTACTGTTAAGATCTTCGGTCATGAGTGCAACTCGGGGTTGATAGCAACTTCTCTTATAAACCATTTCCAGATGCGTGGCAGCGAGCAGGCCAGTGCATCTCCCACGCGACATGGATGCCACCTGATGCCGTGGCACACACTCCCAACGCTGCCGCGTTTACGGCACTGGGAAACTTTTAATAAAGTCAAGGCAGTTAGCTTGCACTTCTGCTGCGATTTTCTAAGCTTCTGAATAGCAAAACCACAAATAAGCGTTTCTGAAAGAAACCTTACAGCATTTTTTTGAGAAGTGACCAAGTCCCGTATCACCCCCAAATTTAAGCGTAAAGAGGAATTCTGTAACGCGGGGCCATTTGGTTTGGCATACGCTTCTTCCCCTCCAAAAAAAAAAAAAAAAAAAAAGTATAAATTAGGGTCTGCGTGCACGGCGCCGTGATTAACACACTCGAGGGACAGAACTCCCAGCTCGCTGGTAAGCACGCAGGTAAGCGGGCAAACGTATGTGAAAAACCGCCTTTCTACACGTTATGGGAAACAACATTCAAACCCTCCACACCCAACACCGTCCCAGCCGCGGCCTCTCAAACCCCCACACCCCCCACACCCCCCAGCTCGGCCCATGCCAGAACACCCTTCCCCTTCCACGGCCTCCACGGGTGGGCCCTCGCCGGCCGCCATTTACCCCTCCCAGCCCCACCTCAACGCGCGTTTACTGCCATGATAACCGCTCCTCCCTCACCCCACCCCGGCCCCTCTCTGCTCGACTCCCGCCTCCCCGGGCAGACCCGGCTCGGGGCCGGGGACACCCTCGGCCTTCCCGGGCGGGGATTGCGGTGCCCCACCGGCTGCCGGCAGACCCTCGCTTTTCCCCCGCGGCTCAGCTCCGCGACGGCTGCCCGAGCTCCTCTGGGGGCACGGCCTGGCACCGCAGCTTCCCAAAAACTAACAGCCCCTCCACCAAAAAAAAAAAAAAAAAAGTAAAAACTGAGGTAAATACGTGAGAGAGTGTGTGTGTGTGCCCGGGGGAGGAGCCGCCCTGGCAGCAGCACGCCTCTTCCCGCGCCCCGGCGCTCCCGCTGCCCGAGCCTACCTGCGCGCCCGGGCCGCTCCCGGCCCTGCCGCCGCCCCGGCTCCGAGCCGGGTTGGGAGTGCGACGGCGACGGCGGCGGCAGGGCCGGGAGCGGGGCCGGGAGCTGAGGCGGGGGTGTTGGGGGGAGGGGGCAGGCCCGGCGGCATCGCGTGCGAAGCGGGTGGCGGCGAAGGTGCCGCTCTGAGTCAGTACTCGCCGCGGCGGTGGCTGTGAGCGAAAGGGAGACAGACGCTGACTGATCTCTGCCGCCCGCCGCCGGCCGCCTGGCACGCAAGGCTCTCTGTCAGCCGCCCGCCCGCGGCGGGACGGCGCTGCCCCACCGGCACGGACCCCCGATTAGTTCCCCTCGCCCCGCAGCCTCCCAACGGGCCCGCCTGAGGAGATTCTCCTGCCCCCGCCGGGCAACGCGGCGGGCGGTGGCCGGTAGCCCCCGTCCCTCAGCGCTGCTGGAGACCGGCAGCCGCCTCCCACGGCGCCAGACCGGGACAGCTGGAGCCACCTGTTTTCTCTGGGTGCCAGTTTTCATAAAGCTATTATTATTATTATTATTATTATTATTATTATTATTATTATTATTATTATTATTATTATTATTATTATTATTATTGCCAAACGCCTGTGGGAAGCGCAGAACCATGTGAAGAAAGGCTGTGTCAGCTCGGCACCTCAGCAGCCGTCCACCATCTTTGCCCGCTCCCTCATGGTGGCGGCCGCACCTCTCCGTCCCTGCCCGCGCAGCCGTGCGCTGCCATCACCGGAAGACAAAATATATAATACCTTTAAAAGGAAAGTGGGGGTGTGGGTGCGGGTGTGTGTGGAGAAAGGGGTCACCTCATGGGTCTTCAAGTGTGACCACCATCCCTAAATTTCGAATATTTTACATGACTTCTTCCAGCCTTCGTCATCACTCCTTCGAAGGAGAGAACACCTCATGTTCAGGTTGCAGCTGCTGAAGGACTTGGGCTGTTTGTCACTGTCGACAAGGACACCCGCCATTTCTGACAGTGGCGCAGAGCCCGAGGCATTCATTCGTTAGCATTAATTCATGATTTTTCCAACTGTTAAAATAAGAGGTATGGGGAACTAGGAAGTGTAAAAGCCGAACAGTTCTGCACCATCAACACTCGTAAGCCACTGAAAACGGTGTAAAGTATTCACCATAATAAACAATTTTCGAGAAAGGGTGTTTTTGCAGAAATCAGGAACAGATGAGGTGTTATTCGTCCACCTCGGAAACAACAGAAAACTGACATTTCTTAAGATTTCATTTCAATGGACTGAGTTGAACCAGTTACACCACAAGCTTTCCCAAAGCTGCTAAGTGAATGGCGATTACTCACAAAGAAAGTTTCTGTGACATGAATCTCACTGAAATGAACACTTGAGTTATGAAGCCTCTCCAAGAATCTTGAAGCACTCAGTGAACTTTCACAGACATCACTTGGGAAGTTATTTCCATCCCTATTTTACAAAGAAATTGCAGAATAGGCTAATTCCTACTGAAAAGTGGGAGCAGATGTGAAATATTTTGACTTTGAGAGTAAAACATATGGCCCTCTCATTACCTGTCACATGAATTTGCCCCAGGATCCTTTTTGGGATAAAATGCTTCCCCCCCCCCCCCTCTTTTTTTTCCCCTACCTGATCCCATCCTGAATGTTGTCTCAGCTGCTAGTTTCTGCCTTTAAGGAACTCACCACAGGGTGATGCCAGTAACATCAGGCTCAGAAGTGGCAGTGGGAGGTTGTCTACTTTGCTCTTCGTAGATTCCCCTACGTTGTAGATTGTACAGCAGATTAACCATCTGGAAGATTTTCTGTTTATTTCTTTTAAAGCATACAAATGCATAGATAACTACACGATCAGGAGATTCAGTACAAACAGATACAGAGATCTATGGGCTGATTCAGTTTTGCCTGTATAGTAAGATCTGTCGGATATCAAGCAGCTAATCAGCATGTGGCTGGCTTGGATTTTCTGGAGGTTACATTGCAGAAGAACTAAAGGGTTATAATTAAGTGCATTTAATAAAATATCAAAACTTTGTTTATTTTTAGCATGGAATTCATACCAGGTAGTGCTGCGCTCCAGCTGTGCAGTGATAGAATGCAGAAATGCTGCTGGGTTTCATTGGTGAAGTCACACAACAGGCTTGAAATGCAACATGACCCCCTACACTTTCCAAACTTTTTCCTGCCCTTTTTGGCAGTGCATACAAGTAGATTGAAAAGGCTACACCAATGGTTTCCAGGACACCAAACTCTTAAGGGCACGTTTAATTTCTTTCATATGACTCACAACTTTCACTCTCAGAAAGAAATATTTTTGAAGTGTCAAAAGAACAAGCTCTATCCTGAGAAAACTCAGAATGCTGAATTCTTCCCTGGAGTGAGAGGGGATTTAAGCTGCAGGGCTTTTCCTACCAGGCTTATATTTGGGAAAAAAGAAAGACAGACTGAGCAGACACACGCAAAACAAGCAGATAGGAAATCGTCTCTGTAGCAGAAAGATGAAGTTTCTGGCTTTTTCATGTGGTAAACACTCTTATCAGCCCAAACTGCACTTTTCTAAACCTTCTTCTAAATACCGGTGCATTTACATAATACATATGCACCTGCGCATTCATGTGTGACCAGGGAAGCACAGGCAGTCTAAGCAAAACAGGCTGCAATAAAGAAATCTGCAAAAGACCTCTGCAGAAGTGGTGAAGCAACCAGAGATGGAAGAACTTGCTGCTCTGCACGGGGACACTGCTTTTATTCCGATCGTGCATGGTACCAAGCAGCTGCTGAGACATAGAAAATGCAAAATGAGATTTTTTTATTCCAGGCAAATGGTTAAGTGCAAGTTTATATTGATAGCTGATCTGACTGATAATTACAAAACCAAAACAAAACAACAAAATAACCAACCCCAAAACATCGGGGACTTGTTTCTCCTGTATTATCGATAACCTACTAAATTGCTCCAACAGGACAACAGCTACAACACGTTCAGGTTTGCACTGAAGCAGACTCTTCTCAGTAGCAAATACCGTGGGAGATGAAATTCAGACTGGGGCAACAGGAAGCTTTGGAGACTCAAGTACTGCTGGCAGTAAGTCTTTCTGATCATTGAGAAAGAAAGTGGACACACACATTTTCAGTATCCAGCGCTTCAGGTTGGAGAAAGAGCCTTACTCTTAGCTTAGGGCATTCTTCCTCCACCCTCGACGCTGCCTAAGCAATAGGACTATGGAAGCTCAACAATGGCAAAGCCTTCTTTCCTGAGATGGTCAAGTACTGTTGTAAAATGCGGAGAACAGGCTAAAATAAAGGCCTGGAACTGTGTACATGGGGTCAGGGCAGTTCTCCCACCAGTGCTAGTGGAGGTTGGCACAGAGATACAGCATGAAATATAGCCTTTGTCTGTTAATTAGCCTTTTGTCAGCTATTTAATTTCCATAGTTAAACCCAGACAGAGGGAAGGGGTAGCCTTGAGGAAGTACATTCAGCTTTTAGAGCAATTGCTGCTGATTCTTTTTCTTCCTTCAGTCTCTATTACTTCTCCCTTCTCTCTGTCACCCCCCATCTCTCTCTTTGCTGTCTTGCATGCTTCCATGGGAAGGGCCAAACACTGACATCTCACCAGTCCTTCTTGGGCTTCTCCGCTTCTCCCGCTTCCCTGACTCAACTGTTGGTTACCTGATAATCTAGAAATAGTGTCAGGAAGCAGCAAGAGCTGGGCTGCTCCAAGAGGGAGGACAAGCCAGGAACCAGCAGAGACCACAGCACACATAGTGATACTCCCAGCTAGGGCACAGTCTCACTGTACCCAAGCAGACATGAGGTAGTAACCGTGACAGGGTCCATCAGCTGTACCAGGGAGCCCACTCAGGACAGCAGGAGGCAGAGCTGGAAGCAAGGCTGCAGCGTAGGTCCAAGGTCCATCACGGAAGCACAACCAAGGCTAGAATAAGGCTACCTACAATGTAGGTCCAGCATCCATGCAAGAAAACCCACCAGTAAGCCAAGACAGCAGGGAGCAGCCACAGCTCTGGGTGCCCAGAGCCTGAGCTTAGGTGTGGCTCCTGGGTCCAAAGTCAGGGTGCGTGGATGAGGGTCCCAGGTGAGGGCCCTTACTGGTGCTCTCAAGCCCTGACAGATAGCTAAGGGTAATGCTGAAGCAGAACAAAGTTTTAGGTTTAAGACCCCAGTGAGAGGAACATAAATGGAAATGAACCTTAAAAGACAGTAGCGTTGCTTTGCAGTTATTAGACAAATATCCTTTTGCCAGTTGTAGTGATGCTCTCCCTTCTAAGCAGTAGCTCTTCCCATGTGCACATGGCTCCTGGGTCTCAGGCTAGCAGGGGTTTGTTTTAGCCTCTGCTGCAGTCTCCTGTTGTGATTTCAGACAAATTGCCTGCTTGTTTCTGCTTGCTTAATGATAAAGTAGATGGATTTCTTTATCCAGTGTGGGCATCTGAGCTGAGGCCATTACACAGGGCTGACAAGGACCTGCCAGGTCGTCATAGACAGTCCTGGGCATAGGTGCCCCTCTCATAAACTGATCACCCTCCATCTTGAAGACAGTGAGAATTTTTCCCCTCGTTTCTCCTTTGGAAAGGCTATTCAGTTGCCTCAGTGGTTGGCTGATGAAACGTACTTTCAAAGTCCTGCTCAGATTGATGGACAGTTCAGTTTACTGGCACTTGTTTTCCCAAACGATCTGAAATTTTCAGACACTTGATACAGGTGCACCTGCTTGCTTCTTACTTAACTGAGGAGCACAATCAGTAGGACTCAACATTTCATGGTCTTTCCTGATGTGAGGGTACAGTTGCGATGTTGTGGCTACCCTAAAAGATGATCAGGTAGTCATGTTGTCCATCCATCCATCTGCCTCCCCCCTCTCCTTCCCCCCACCCCCTGACAAGAAGAACCTGAGCTTAGTTAAATGTGCCTGAACGGTCAGGGTTTGTTAGCGTTGCCTGCAACAACTTCTTGTGAATCACAGCTACATTTTCAACAGAATGGGATGCTGAGGTGGATGTGGTTTTGTAACAGTCAATACACAGGAAACTTGAGGAAGTGTAACAACGAACATTTTTTTATTGGAGGGTCAATGACCAAGCCATTCAGGAGGAATTAATTTTCAGGATTTGGCTACAGAAGAAATTGCCTTCCCCATGCCCAGCAGCGTGTGTTTTTGGCGGGGGGGGAGACTTCAGCAGATGCCTTCCATCCTTTGGTCTTTGAAGCTGGGTTCCCTCTAGAGGCATGAAGAGGAGCATCGATTCTGTCTTATTGACTGATCTTGGTCAGTAGTAGGAGCAGGGGGAAAGAGGACACTGCAGGGTGCTACCAACTCCCATCAGGAACTACTGACTTCTATTCACCCGGCTAGTAGCCTAGAACTCTTGTGTACCACAGGTTCTTTATTTTCTCCATCAGCTGTTCAGCCAGTATACTGAGTTTAGTTGTTTCTCTGATGAGGAAGTTCCTGCAGGAGATGACAGTGTATGTGGTAAGATACACAAATACAGGAGGGTAATCTCTGCTGTAGTTATCACGCTGCCTGTCACTGAGAGCGCAAAGCTCCTCAGCAGTCCCAGAAGAGCTTTCCTCAGAAGACAGGAATAGGCTGTACGTGTTTGCCATGAGTTACATGAAACTGTATCTCTTGGGTCATCATGCTTTTCCTTTTGGGAGGAAACCCTTTCCCCTTCTTTGAGGAGTATGTATTTACAGCTAGAGCCAATTTTGTGATTTGCATTGAGTGACAGCAGTATTTCCTGGCACCTTCAGTACTTAGCCCCTCACAGACAGCACTACAGCACCTTTCCAGGGGTGCTGATCTCCCACCAGCCAGTGGACCCCTCCCTCACTCCCCGTTTATAAAGAGCAGTGCTGCTATCCCCATGAGCATTGTCGTGTTCAATGTGCACCCCTGGGAAGAGTTTGCACTTTCACGTGAAACGAGACCGTCCCATCCCACCTTTCCAGCGCCCCACTCCCATTGTAGTCACATCAGGCTTTGGTTGCTGATTCACTTCCCATTGGGTATCCCTGTATAGATACATGATTAATTTGTTCTTTCTGCCACTCCTCCCTTTCCCTCTCCACCCATGGCTACTGCAACACTAGCGCAGAAGATCTTTCCATACCTGGTCACAACAACTACTGGAGTCTGGGCAGCATCCACCAAGAACTGGCCAACTTTAGGGGACATCTTGTTCACAGTTTCATAGATGTAAGCTGCAATTGCGTCGGGGATTACCAACCAGTCACGACGGTCTCTCTCAAAGATGGACTTTGAGTGCACTTCTGAGAAAGAGGAGGCAAAAACCATGAGGCTTCTCTAGTCACTTGTGTTGCTGATATCATCTCCCAGGCGTAGTGGGAAGCGACTTGAGATTCTGACATTCAAAGCCTCCCCCAGAATTCACTCTAGTAGCATCCAGGAGCACCTCATCACTCATTTTTGGGCAGCTAGGTCGTGGGCCTTACATGGCAAGAGTATTTGCATCAGGTATGGACAATTTTCATGCCAGGCCCCTACCGACTTGTTTCACACTGCCGAGCAGTATATATTCATGTCTTGAACTGTGTTAATGGGCTTCAGTCCTACTTTATGGATGGGCTGGACTTCTTTCTCTAAGGCAAGTGAGAACCTGTAGAGCTGAGCCTTGTCTCAGGCAGGCAGAAAAGCTTTTCAGACTTACCAGGGAGAGTGGTGCTAAGGAGCAGAATCAGAGCTATCACCAATGCCCTGGATTGCACCATGGTTTGCAGTACCAGTTCTGCTCTCTACACCAAGAGACCTGCTGGAATCAGCATACAATGTTTTGTTTGTTTTCAGAGAAATAAAATATGTGTCATTTAAACACCAGATTTTTGCAACAAACCTAACCAATAAATGAAGAAGAGAACAGGAAAGATTACAGTGCATTTCCTCTGAAGAAATGAGGAAAAGATAGTAGTAAAATTAAATTGTCCTTTTATTTGTATGTTTACAAATATCCACAATGAATGATAGCTTTCAGAGCTTCAAGAAATACATGACAGTTAAAGCTACTTCTTTTATATGAGAGCTAAAATTCCTTGTTTCAGCACATAAGCAAACCACTAAAGCTGTCAGAAGTCAGAATAGGCTTCCTTCATACGTAAGTACAACTGAAAAATTAATAACATGGGATTTTTTTGTTTCTTTTTTTTTTGGTGTGAATTGCTCTAAAGAACATTGTGAATGCATCACATACAGTGATAATCTTAGTGACCTGGTGATCTGAGTATTTTGTCTTGCTCCAGTTGAGGAAAAACCCAACTACCCAAGTAGGTTCTCTTATCTTTTCCACACTGGGATTAATGAAGCAGATAGTAGCCCAGGCAGAACAAGTTCTCAAAAGGCAGGAAGTGCAAACTTTAGCCTCATCCAACGTCATTTATTTTGTCTATTAAAAAAGTCAGAATTGGAGGAACTCTTGAAAATTTGGTACTTGATACATTGAAAAGATGACATTACATCTAAATGAGCTTTTCAAACATGCTGCACTTAAAAAGGTGTTTAGAAGTTAAAGTTGATTTATGCCCTGAATTAGAGGGCTGCATCACTCAGAGCAACATGAAAGAAACATCACAGTGTTAGGAATTGCAATGGCAAAAAAGGCTGCAAGGCTATTACATGTGTCTGCTTTGCCAAATTCTGTGCCAGGTAGCTACAAGTCAATGCTCCGTCTTATCCCACAGTAAGGAAATTTCCATCCATTTTTATTTCCTTCTGTGCACAGATTACCTCCAAAAGCTACTACTCCATCTTCCCTAGGCATTTGCTGACCAGCAGCAGTTGCCCTGTTACCACCCTTCCTTGATTTTTAATCCTAGAGCCAGTTTCTTCCTCTGTAGACAAAAGGTATAAATTTGCTTCCCAAAAGCACAGAGGGTCTTACCCGCTTTAGAGCCTGTGGTCCCTGTGGTGAAGACAGCTGGGAAAAGGTTACGTATCTTCCCGCACTGAAAATCTGCAATCCCTACTATGGGCTTGACCCTCTTGTGAGTGTCTTATGGAGCATCCATCACTCAGCTTCAATCCAGGTCACCTCAAGCACTCCCACCCTCCTTCATTTCAGCAATATTCGTGGCTGTGGGGCGTGAGAAGGGCTCACACTTTTTGGCTTGCCATAAGAAATGGGGCAAAATAGGAGACCACCTCCACTCACTTTGCTATGTCCTAGATACACCAGTCACAAAGTCCATACCACCCAGAAGAGAGAGTTCAGCTCTTACCTGTCCTGCTTTCTCTCTCTTTCTCAGGCCGAAGCTGAGGTAGATGCTCATCTGAGACACCGGCATTTATGCAGAGCTAATATAGCGATAGCAAGGGGTCAAAGGTCCTGCTTTGTTTCTCCATTCGCTCTTTTGCAAGCAGATCCAGCTCAGTGGGATAGGCAAGAAGCTGTTGAGGACTCTGGACCTGTTATTGAGATTTGGTAATGGAGGGTCAGTCTGACCTGAGCTTAAGAGACGTGGAAGGCAGCTCCTGGGTCACTGAGTCCCCTACAGGCAACCATGTCATAGAAACCCCTTTCATAAGTTGACCAAATTCCACATTAACAGTAGCTAGAGCTGGGCTGAATTTTGCTCCCACTGTTCCTGTAGGAAGGCCTGTGCCATGACCTCGCTGCTCTGACAGTTGGAATTTATTTGTGGCTAACACACCCACTTGTATTTCACCCTCCATTTCCAACAAATGGATTAACCAAGTGGTGCACAGGGGTAAGCGTGCACCTCTCTCACATTTCTTCTTTCCCCATGCCCAAGCCTTTTTGCACAGGCTGACAAGATGGGCATACATCTGAGCGAGCTGTCAAAACTTGCCAAGGGGAAACATGCAGCTCTGAGGCCAGCAGCACAGCAAAGACATGGACCTGTTAGACTGGGTCCAGAGGAGGGCCATGAAAATGATCAGAGGGTTGGAACACCTCTCCTATGGAGAAAGGCAGAGAGAGTTGGGGTTGTTCAGGCTGGAGAGGAGAAGGCTCTGCGGACACCTTATTGCAGCCTTTCAGTACTTAAAAGTAGGCTTATAAAGATGGAAAAAGACTTTTTACCAAGGCCTATAGTGACAGAACAAGGGGAAATGGTTTTAAACTGAACGAGGGTAGATTTAGATTGAATATAAGGAAGAAATTCTTAATGAGTGTGGTGAGACACTGGAACAGGTTGCCTGGAGAAGTTGTGGACACCCTGTCATTGGAAGTATTCAAGGTCAGGTTGGATAGGGCTTTGAGCAACATGATATAGTGAAAGATGTCACTGCCCAAGGCAGGGGCAGGGTGGACGAGATGATCTTTAAAGGTCCTTTGCAACCCAAACCATTCTATGATAACTTCTCCCCAGGCTCCCTGGGGACCTGGTCCCAGTCAAAAAGTGGCTGCATTGCCGCTGTAGGGCCTATTTTCCCATAGCTCAAGTTCCAAGTGCCCATTGGGTCTTCAGTCAGGGCAACCATCTGTATTTGGCATGTGCAACCATTGAGCAGTAGGGGGAAGAGACAGAAAAGCTGCAACACTGAGCTACAAATGACATTAGCTAAGAGGAATGGGGAGGACATGAGGCATAAATTAAGCCTACTCTGTGAGACCCAACAGACCTCCATTCTTGTGTCAGCCACTTATTTATTAGGTGACTGCCACATGTAGAAAGTGTGAAAAGCTCAACATGTATCTTCATTTATCAGCCAAACAAAATTTCCAGAAGACTTTTCTTCTCATGGAGTGCAAAGTCCTTTAGAACCAAACAGTAAGCTTTCTTGTTTTTCAGACATGGCAGCCAAATCACCAATTGCTGCAGTGGGTCACATCATTACAGAGGGCTGCCAATGGTTTTCCAGACATTTTTCTGCTGTCTTGGTGAATATTGATTCAAATTATCTTCTTTCTTAGAAAAACAAAGGAAAAAAAGTCTCCCAAAATAAGACGAACAAGAAGTCCCCCATACAAGCAAACCATTTTGCATTTTTGTCCAAAAAATAACAACAGAAAATTCTTACTAATGTATAACAAGGTTAATTCCAGAAGTAAGAACTGAGAATTTTCAGTTCCATTTCTGGTGCAAACACTAAAAAGCAATTTGTCGTCTAGGAAGAACACGCAAGAGCAACTGGTTGAAAGTTCTCTTATATTTTAATCATACATTTGACAGTCATTGAAGAGAATCTACACATTTACCATCTGCTTTTACAGCTGGAATAATATTCAGAAGACCAGCACAAGGCACATTATAGGCATTAAACTTAGCAGAAATAGCAACGAGCAGTCATTACTTGTGGGGGTTTAGTAAAACCTCGAGTGTCATCTCTCTCCTATGGAGACAAATGGAAGGCTCTAACCATATTAAGTGGATGTTTTAAACTGATGGGCTGCTGGAGGTAGTAACACAGAGGGGACTTAGCTACCCTATGTAGTAATACATACTGCTGAAGAGCTCTGCATTGTGGTCGTTATCACACAAGGTAACTCCCCCCCCCCGCCAAAGTTAGCCTAACTTTAGCTAGTGCTATCATGAATACAATCCCAGAGATAGCAACTGGGCATTTCAGCACTTTCTACTGCCAAACAGGCACTTGCCAAGACCAGATCGATGATTGCACAAGAAGCAGCCCTTGCCCTCCATTCCTGGAACGGCATTCCGGAATGGCAGGGCGCTCTGCAAATAAGCAAGAAAGCCAGATATTGCAAGTCCTTTCTTAATCAAAGAAAAATTACATGACTTTTTTTTTATCTGTCTTATGAATCTCTGGTCTGAGGTGGAAAGCAGCTGACAGGAGCAGCACGGGCGTCCTTGTCTGCCCCGTGTGGCACGGTTACTTACTCATGACATTATTATTTTAAATTAGGGTAACTCCAGGGGCTATCCAGGCACTTAATCTGAGGCAGAAAATTCATTCTTGGGGCTAAGGTATCTTTCTTCAGCTCTATGACAGGAAGAAGAAAAGTCTAGAATGGCAATAACTCCCAAATGTGAAACATATTCAACTTTTTTTCATCACAAATGGGCTGACATAGGAACATCAGCTCTTTGGAATGGCTGAAAAATTAAGCATGAATAAATTACAACCTAGAAAGAACGAGGCTAGGCTACTTCCTACTGTTATTTCTTTCAATGTGCAGTATTTGAGCTGCTCAATTCTCTCTGTCTTTTAAAAAGTCAAAGACCCTGTAATCTTACTGGAAAAAAGAGTCCACGTAGTATTGTACAGTGCTGTTACAACGGCTTTCATTTATAGCCAATTAAAAACAGAAATAAGCATTCAAAGCAGAGCCTATTTCCACCGCACTTTTCTGTCTGCTTGCGGTTGCAAAGCACGCAGATACAGATTTCCTTTGTCATTATTTCACAGCCCACCCACTGGTGTTTTATGAACCGCAGTGGTCTGCGGACCAGTAAACCTGGTACCATTTCTGCTTCCCTGCTGGATAACCTAATCTACTTCTGTCACAATTCAACAAGTTACAGAATTAAGACTGAAATACAATCAATTTTCCCTGAAGAGTTTTGTTTAATGTTTCTATAAATATGAACAAAGTGACTGAAGAGGAGCTCAAGTATGATAAAGATAAAACTCTTCAGACTTCACATAGCACAAATTGTGCAAATTCACACAATCTACAATTAGTCACCCTAGCTCAGTTATGGGGACTAGAGGAATGAATAAAGATGGAGGGCTCCTTCACACAATTTAGATAAAATAGCACAACCTCTGCAGTTAGTGTGCTCACACTACAGCAGCAAGCTTCAACAGCTGCTACTGTTACACAAAGCCATCTAGGTTTTCTTGCTGTGTGAGGGGGTTCTTGCTCTTGGGCAAACTTGCTGGACATGTGTCGGCTTGTAGACACTTGAATGCGAAGGAAAGTGAACTCTTTCCCATGCTGCCATCTTGGGATCTCAACTGATGTCTTAGTAGCCTCTACTCTTGATGGAGAAAGGGCCAGCCCTTCCCTGATACCCGGACATTTGAGCTGGGTTGAGGTGACAGGAAGAAGTTGTCCTGCATGACGTATGTACCTATTGGAAGTGTAAGAAGAGAGTCAAATTCCAAGCCACTAATTCAGCTTCCAAGGGGAGAATCTGCAGGGCCCTGGGTATCTGCTACTAGTTGCCAGAGGGCAATGCTAAAGTCAAAACAGGGTGCTAGTTTCGGAAGAAGGAGCCCCAGATTATTTTCTGTCATTGCAGTCACCATAAACTCCTCTTAACTAAAAAAAAAATATACTAGCTCGTCATAGAAGAGGGGATGCATAAAACCCTCAGCATGTCATTAAATAAGGAGAAAAATGATTCACAGCCAGTGACTGAGAACCAGATGGAAGAGTGACACTGGCTTTGCAACCTCTGCGAACACACTTAATTCCCTATATTTCAGATGTAACTCACGGGTCAGTTCACATTATTCACAGTTTGGGTCTACTGCAGACAAGGACTACACTTAATACAGATTTCCTTTCTTGAATTCAAACTTTGGAGTTGGTCTTTTAGCTCTTCTAGCTGTTTTGTGCTAGCCATCAACTGTTAGTGAACAGCCCCTCTGTCTTTAAAAAGTAGGCCTCTTGTTCTAAAACAAAGTCAACCAGAGAAGCTAGTGGGTCCTCCTGCTTTATCTCCATACACAGGAATTAGAAATAAGCACTGTCAGCCAAGAAACTGTAGGAAAATGAGCACTCTCTGGAGTAGCCTTTGGTTGACCAGCAACTGCATTGGCTATCCAGCTAGGAGTATTTGCTCGAAGTGTGATGTTTCCCATCATTGTCCAAAGAAAAGAAAAAAAAGGAAGTGGGCAAAGTGAAGGCCTCTCCAAGTCAGTCTTCCAAGGGAAAGCATAAGCACATCAGTAATTGGGACATTAAAGAACAAATAGTAGCAAGTGCCCCCTGCGGCACTGGTTGGGAAATCAGCTAGGCAATACAGTCATTGATACTGGCCAATCTCTAGTGCCTCTGGGTTACACAATACTTCACAAGATTCTCCAAAAGCTCCTTGCCAACAATTGAGTTTCTTGAATCCAAAAAGTCCTTTGGCAAGCCAGTTTCCTGTGGAAGCAGCCAGCACCCACAGAACCTCTCTTTTTCCAGTCCATTTTAAATGAAAACAGTGGATGAATCACATCAAGGAGAAATGGCAAGTTTTTCTCCTTCACAGCTGGTGTCAGAGCATACAGAAGTTCTGTGTTCCAGTTGGAAGAGAAACAATGAGAAAACCGTGCAATCTACCTACAGATCGGATGTACCACATATGCAGATTTGGTATAAATGTCAGGACAATAGTAAAAATGGTGACTGTAAGACTTCTTCACAGCCCTTTATCCTACCCCATGTATATGATACATGGCACAGAGAGAAAAGAGAGAACATAAAATGCATGGAAAAGAGTATATGGCTTAGGAAAGATATATCCACTGAGGTCGTGCTTCCTAGAGTTGAAAGAAATTCTGGTCCATGGTGTGAGGGACAATAGTCATACCTTGTTCAGTCTCTGTAGGGACAGCCAAACCTTTGTAAATTGAGCCCTTTAAGTTTACAAATAAATTCAAGTCTGAGTTAAAGGCTAGAAAAAGTATCTTTTAAGGCACTACAGTCCAAGCTTAAAATAGGGCAGGTTGCTTCAGTCAGTGTAGGGCAGATAAGCTGGCAATTTGCAGCAATTTGCAGATGTCCTAGTGAGCTCTTGTTGAGGCAGTCAAACATCCTTCCAACATTGTGATCCTTCTGTTTCGAAGGGAGGCTTACCGGGGACAAAAGGAAGCAACTGCCCCAACTATGCTGAGCAGCCAAGCAGAAACAGCAAACGTTACACATTGTGAAGCACAACAGAGGGCCTTAGAAAAGAGATGCTGTGCCTCCCTATGTCAAACTCCCAGGGGACTGGATCAGATGACCACCAGAGGCCTCTTCCAACCTAGATTATTCTATTGTCCTGTGACGTTACAACTCTGCGATCATCGGAGCCGTTCTTCAGTAACTGGTGTGCAAAGGAACAACATTCTACGGACTGAGCTCCTTGCAATGCCAGGGCACCTGGCAATCTCTCTTTAAAGATTGGGAATACACCATTTACTAAAAAAATCTGCTGTTTCCAATAGAATGTCTTCAATGAACCACAAGAATAAAAAGGGGTTATGTATTGGTTTCACAGCCACTAGACATAGATTCTTCAGAGTTACAAGTCTAAGGGGAAGCTGCTTCATCTGCTTTTTTGCTGGTTGTCAGTTCAATCAAAAGCAGCCATCCCAACATACATAGTAGAAAAGCTAAGAGGAGTCCTGTGGGAATCTTAGTCCTTTCAGTACTGGCATTAAATGACTATGCTTCTTGCACTGTGGGAACTTCCTCTGTCCTGCAAGAGAAAAGAAAAGATTCAGGAACAAGGAAGGATGAATGGAAATCACGTGTCTTCCTACCTGCTCTGAGCAACGTAACAAAACCATTCATACACATCCCAGCTGGGACTAGAACGGCACTTCCTTCCAAAACTCAGAAAGGAAAATGGGTAATGTGCAAAATGCAGCCCTTTGAGAAGACTCCCACCTGGTAAAATTCTGCATATATGTGATAAGGAACATTTAACATTTTTTAATTTTAAAAAAACTTCATTTTTTTAAGGGGGAATACACAGTGTAACTTGGGAGACTGGCAATTGGATATGAAGCTTTTCAGACTTAGGCTGCTACCTGAAATCTAGTTCCAATGTAAACTGACAAGATGAGCTGTGAACAATAGCTGTTCACTTCCCATATAATGCATGTTCAGTTTTCAGGAGTCCCAACAAGCGAGCCATCTTCTTCCACCTGGCCTGGAGGATCACACATTTCTCACCACTATAGCCACCCATGATCTTAAAGCCTACTTCATGTAGCTTTAGGCATCTTACCTGGATGCTTTCCCATATGAACCATCTTAAAAATATAACCAAGATACCATAAAAATTAAAGGTTGGAGATCAATAATAGGAGAATCATGCACATGTTGAAAGAAATCAGAAGTAAACCAACACCAGAGAGGGCTGCAGAGGGATACTCAGTACTGCTGCCTACCCTGGAAGTGCTTTCTCCCCAGGCAGTGCCAGGAAAACAGCTATTCTAACACCAACACATACACAGAGCCCCAAATGCCTCTAGTTGGGGACAGAAGTGAGAAGGTATAACATGTCACCCGGTGTGGAATGTGATAGGGGACCTACTTTATTCGATTGCACACTTTACCCCTGAATACATTATAGCCATGCAACACATGTCTGAAGGCAGGGAACTCAGCAGCCTCTTCATAACCAAGCTGCTCAAGGCACCCAGTGCTCCTTGCTCTCTGTTTGAAAAATAACTGCCTGCAGAAAGTAACAAACATTCACTCTCACTCCACAAAATCCACCTCTGTGCATAGATGGGAAAGCAAAAATGCAGCCGACTCACCGAGCGTAGCCCTGCGCTGCCTTTGTGCTTCTTCTCCTGACCTGGGATGACTTCTAATGAACGATAACTAGGGGGTTTATCTTCTGGCCATTCCCGAGACCGGTGTCGCCGCCCGCGCTTTGTTGCTGGGAGACGGACTTGCTCTTCTGAGGAGCTCCACGACCCCCGGCGAGAAGGGGGAGAGTAGCTGTGCCGCCGCTGACCTGAGTTATTGCTCCTCCTGGTGTGGTGCTGGTAGTCTCGCCTCCCTGTGGGCTCCTGTCTCCAGCCACGATGGTGGCTGAAGCGCTCCTTGGCCTCCTCCGGATAGAAACTGCAGCTGCTGCTGCTGCTCTTGCCCCTTTCAGCCTGGCGTGGGGGTGACACATCCCGTCTAGAGTGCTGGGGCCTGCCATTGTAGCCGCCTGTCCTCTGCCTCTGATGATAGTCCTCTCGCTGCCTGTCCCAGGGCTCCCGACTGTAGCTGGAATGAGAATCCTCACTGGAAGGTAAGGGCAACCTCCGGTTTTCCCTTCTGTCCTCTGCTGCAGAGTCCCAGGGTCTGGGGGTGCGGGCAGCTCTCTGTGGCCGTGAGGAGTTGCTGCTTCCATGGATGGAAGAGATGTGATCAGCGAGAGGAGGTGGCATGATCTCAGAGCCCAGGGAGGACAGCAAGCTGGGCTGCACAGCCTGCCGCTGGTGGGAGGGTGGCCGGAGCTGTGACATGTTAAGGTTTTGGATTTCAGACTCCAGGTAGTCCAAAACACCCTTGTTAGGAGAAAGCTGAGCTTGTGGCTGCACCAGTGGAAGACTGTTCTGCAGAGACACTTCTACGGATAAAAGCACAGGAGAACACAGCAAGTCAAGAGGAAGCAATAAAGAGAGGGCTTTCTGCACTAATGATCCTGACTGTGTCCCTTGAGCCTCTTCTCCTGATCCTCCTCACTGCAAGAGCTGCACGAGCCTCAAGCACCACAGCCAGCACATCCAGACCACACAAGGTAAGGTGGAAAGAGTAGTAACTAGTAAGTTGCAGCGTGATCTGTGTTTTGAGCAGCACAGAGGTAAGAAATCACAAAATCATCCAGCGCACCTGGAAATATAGCTTATGTATTTAGAGAGGAGCATTTTTTTCCTACAGCATTGATACTAAATTTTATTTTAAAAAAACCAGAAAGTTCACAGTATTTCCTCTCATAGTTCATTGAACTGGAAGAAATATGAACCACTACTGCAAAAGAAAAAGAAATTTTTATATGTATGCACACGTACACACACACGTATATATAGATATAAGGAGAAAATGGAGAAGTTTCTTCACTAGGAGGCTGGTCCAGCTCTGAAACAGTTACCCAAAGAAGTCATGGAATCTCCATCCTTGCAGGTTTCCAAGACTCGGCTGGACAAAGCCACAGCTAATGTGACTGAGGTTGGTGATAGTCCTGCTTTGAGCAAGACGTAGGACTAGATGACCTCAGAGGTTCCTTCAACTCAGTATCTCTAAAAAGCTGACATGAAACAAATTTAAGGGAAACTGAAGCACAGGAGATTCAAGGACTGTGAAAACACAGGCTAAGAAACTGCCCAAGGAACTTATTAGCCCATTTTCTGCCAGCATGTACATGGATTTTCTTGAAAAGACTTGGTGTATTCTGCCTTAAATCATGATGGCTCGGTCACCAGATCTTCCGAAGGAAAACTGGTGCCCTGGCTAGGAAAAATGGTAGCTGTAGAATTAACTACTGGGCTAAAAAGGTATATACTCAAACATCTTCAATGTAGCATTTAAGATGTTTGGAAGCTATTTCTTCAAACAATAATTAAGACTCATCAGACACAGACTAAATCTGTGACTGCTCTATAGTGATGAAAAGCTAGTTTCAGATGAAAAGTATGTTATATTTATTTGAGAAGTAACTATGCTGAATTCCCATGTTTTCCTTGGGCTATTAAATAATATTGGTGGTAGTAAGTCGTTTTATTACTTATTTCTCTAGGACTTCAGAGACTCTATCTTCCCTCCTCCATTAAAGTTACAAATAAATGCCACTAATACAAGCAATTTTGGGGCAGAACAACTGGAAAATACTTCCTGGTTCACTAGAGTCCATTATTTGCTGCATGCAGGCTAGATATATTGCACAGAAGGCAGTTTGCCCTTAATCATTTGAAGACTAGGCGTTTGATAAGAACTCAAACAAATTGCACCTCACTTGTCATGTCAGTTTTGGCCATAAGGAGTTGACCGTGACCAGCACAGCAAAACAAAGAGACAGTACCCTCCTCTACCACACGAAGTGAGATAAGCTGGGTATATTTACCCTGCAGTCACTGGGGTGTAGCACAGATATACCTCACTTAACATTAAACTACTTCACCCAGCACTGAGCCTAGCAAGACACTTAAGATGGATGGGCTGTGTTTATCCACCCAGGCAGATCTGTAGTACACTGTAGATGTGACAGAGCTGCCATGCTAGGACATGCAGTCATGCTAGGAACACCTTTCTCTCTTTGATAGTAGAGAGGCAAAAGCCTCACCTGCTGAACCTCCCTAAGAAGTTACCTGTTTCTCACCCTGGTTTCCCTCTGAAATGATGCCCATGGTCTCACCTTGTTGCAGTAGAGGGTTGAGCTGGTAAGAGGAAAGTTGCGAGTTCCTGTCGCCGCCTCCATAGAACATGTTGGGTGACATCCAAGGTGCAAGTGCCTTAGCCCGCTTCATGAACCGATGCCGTTCCAGTACTGTAAAAGAAGAAGAAAGCTTACAGCAGTGATCCAGAGAGCACAGCTTGCAGACCACATACCATTTTGCTTGATAGGCTGTAGCCTTTGGATGTGATCAGATACAGGAAATTCACAGAATGAAAAGCTGTCTCTGCCCTATGACAAAATTAAGACAGAGCACAGGAAATTCCAATACAAAGTTGTACAGCTCCAAAAAGATACCTAAAACAGAAGAAAAGGGTTACTGCCTGATATTCAGGGTACAGTTCCAGCAACTGGGAATAAATGGTACTATGATTAAGTATGCAGAACATAACCAAATGCAAGAGTTCTACCTGCCCTGTCATTATGAGTACAGTTGTGGAAAGGTGGGAAATAATGTTTCATACAGCAAGACATACCACACTGTTTTCTCTCTTTTAAAACTTTTTCAGCTCATCATTGGTCCTTTCCCTTTTTGGCTTTGATTTACAGCTAAATGAGACCTTTTTTTGCCGCCTTCATGTAGGCTCTGTCCAGATCATATTTTCCACGCCATACTCCATCATTTCCTCTCTGTTCCACAAACAGGGCAGAGATGCACTGTCCACCTTCTTTTCTAGTCTTTCAACCACTTGTCTCTCTCTGTAATTTACCTCAGCAGGACTGCTAAAATTAAATCCCTTAGGACAATGTGGTCAAACTGGTGAACAAACTAAATCTCCTATATTCAACAGCAATGTCCAGTGTGCCAAAAGAGGAAACTCAGTGGAAATTTCTCTCCCTCACTGTTTTTTGATGACTGCTAACTGCAGACCCCTACTTATGGGGTCAGACTCCAATTCCACTTCACTTTCTTCAGTGCTTCCATCTCACCTCCTCTACACAGACAACTTCACCATCCCTGTCTTCAAAACCATTGCTCATTGCTGCTTCTTTTTTGGGAATATCTAAAAACATCTTACAGAAACTTACTCTTTCTACCACAGACAATCAAAACTTAAGTTTACATGCAAATAAATTCTGTAAGCCCCAGACCTTACAAAGCCTGACTCTGCTTGGTTTGTCTGTCATTACTGGGTGAAGCTTTTCTGCAACAGGGCCTTTGCAAAATTTTTCTTATATGGCTTCTCTGGAGTTTCAGAAGTGGCAGGCTTTTACTGCAGCCTCTTCTCTGGTCAGGCATGAACAGAACATTCGTGGGTATACGGTTCAGAAGACAGATAGGAACATAATTGCCTTTGAGAATTTTTCCCCTTTGATAAATCTGGCTGAAGTTGGCTGATGAAATTAAAAGCTATTGGAGGGAAAGAGACAGGGGATAGACAGACAGGTTGACTGCATAAGACTAACTTCTTTAGGAAACCAGGCTACAGCTAAGCTCCAATTAATTCCGTCCCCTGAGTTCATCTGCAGCAGGCAGCATTTAGACTGCGCGCTCTTTGGGACTCAGCTCTCCATTTCAGGCAGCACTCCAGTTATTAAACATGTCCTCCTTTAGCGGTTTCACTGAATTTCTACAGAGCACCTCTTGCAGCAAAACAGGGACTGACCATGCCTCTCAACACATCCTTCACTTTCTCCACAGTTCATGCAGCTCCACTTCGTTCTCCACTCCAAACTCCCTCCCTCTCCCCAGCCTGGTTCCAACCAGAGTGAACTACAAAGCTGGAAATTTCAGGGGTTTCAATCCTAATACTCTGATTTTTCTTCAAAGCTGTGTGGCCTGAGGTAGCAGCTTTCAAGCATTTTATGTCAAACTTGCTTTGTTATTTTTTTTCCCCAAGGGATTTTCCTCCAGTTTATGTTTCAAACTTAGAGGAAGAGAGAAAGAGGAAAATGAAAGGGGATAAAAAGAAGGGAAAGGCCTTATCTCTTCCTCTCCTGTTCCTCCAGTTATCACCTTGAGAATGTCCTAGAACCTGCTGAGTGCATGTCCCTGGATTTTGACCAGTCTTTGCCTGAGGAGTGAAAGGCCTAGTAGCTGTGGGCATACCTACTTTGGGTTCCCCTCCTTAGGGTACGAAGACAGTCACTGGGACCAAAGTCATCCTGTCCCTGTAATTCTCTGCTCTCTCCCTACAGTTGAACAAATGCAGAATTACCCATGGACTTCCTTCACTACCTTCAGCCTCTCTTCCTTCCCCAGATAATTTCCTTCCAGTCTGAACCTGATGTATACTCAGGTTCCCCACGTGCAAAATGGAAGTAAAGTTACTTCTGTTTTAAAAGTGGATATATTTATCTAAGGAAGGTCAGATTTACCCGAAGTCCAAAACTTATACTTGCTATAAAACTTTGGCAGAATGTCATGTTGTTCCCTCCACTTACTCCCTGCTGAGAAAGGTTGTTCTTCACCTTTGACAGACTTTACAGATGCTGGGCCAATTATCCAATTATTAAAAAAAATAATATTTTTCCAACCTAGTCAGACCCAGGTGCAAGTATATCCTATTTTGCACCAATTCATTAGTGGAAGAAGTTCACAGTAGAAAAGGAACAAATAAGAACAGAAAGAGGTCATATGTATATTTACCCTAGTGGGCTTTTCTCAGAGGTTTCCACGGGGAATGTAATTGGCTTGCTCCTGGGGCATGTTTAATATTTCTGTACACCAATTCTGAACTACTCAAACAATGCACTTCTTTTATTACTAGGTTCAAAATCATGTTAGTTAATGACCTGACTTAAACACACAGAATTACCTTGCCTACACGGCATCTGTAACTGTTCAGCAGATCTAGGCTACCCTCTAGTGGCCAATAATTGGGAAGAAATCACCGGTACTCGGCTTCCACCGTGACTAGTAAGACTTAGTTGAGGATTTCTGCCTTCTCTTCAGCTGTGTGGAATTGTTATTCCTCTGGACTGTTTTTTAAGATGCCCCTGTATCTATCTTCCTGGGGTTTTCAAGGCCTCCAGTTCATTTCTTGGAGTGCAAAAAAGCACGTCAGAGGCAGGATGAAGTGAAGAGAAGGGGAGCAGGCACAAAGATCCCTTGCAAAGCGGATAAAGAGGGCAGGCAGCTGGGATGGAAATGACAACCACAGATTCCAACAGCCAGTCAAGGAGGCTGGACTTGTCTGTGCCTTCTGTGATGAGCAGGGAAAGGTTTTGGGAAGCCTTCAATAATCCCTCCTACCTATCCTCAACAGGAGACAGGAAAGACAAGAGCAGCAGTCTGGCGTGTGTGCGCTATCATCTCCTACAGCACAGAAAAACAAAAAAGAACTCAAACATATTCTGAATCCCTTTTTTGATGAGAACTATAAAGTCTGGAGGTGTAAGTCTTTCATCTCCATCACCTCTCTCTCCCTTCAAGGAAACTAATTTTCTGCCAACTTTCCGTAGCCTCCTCAATACCACGCATTTTACTTGACAGCTTGTAAAGCTCCCAGAAAGTGTTTTGTTTTGGTTTGTTTTGCTTTTAGCAAATGAGAGGGATGCTGTGTTTGCTCTTTGCAAGGGCTAAGCAAATTAAGCTTAAATCTAAAACTCCCACAGCTTACTAACACCCAAGGTATACCAAATAGGTCTTTTGCACGTAAAGGGAAACCAGAAATACAGCTCCTTGTTCATAAGCTCTCTCCTTGTAGCATCCGGGGAAGAATCCGGTGATTTCAGTGTTACATAAATGTATTTGTTGCATTTTGTTCCTGTCAGATTGTGCAAGCTGCAGGGGGGCTATTCCACCTTGTGTCGCTACTAAGTTACAGGAACACAGAGGTTATCTGACCTTAGTAGCCAAAATCAAACGCTGGCCTTATTTAAGAGAACAGGGTCTGGATGCCGAATCTTTCTTACTGCTAAAAACTATGCACAACAAAGTTTCTCTTGACCCTGAAAACCTCAGAATGCATTTGTAGGGTTGACAGACGATCTTTCTCCTTTCTTTTTCCTCACTTCCTTCCCCAAGGAAAAACAAACAAAACCTTTTTCTTGTAAAAGGAGCGGCTCTGAAAATAACACGAAGATAGAAAGTTCCAATTTTTACATAATTACCTCTCAGAGTACCTCAGTAGTACCAAGGCATTTGCTTGCTTTCATCACATGCACAGGCCACAAGACAGGGAAGAAAAGTCCCAAGCTACTCATACAAGGGAAGTGATCGTGCCCTGGATGAGATGAGAGATGTTGGTAGCAAGGTGGGAGTGGGGAGGAACTTCTGAAAGTAGGACACAGAGGAGCAAGATGGGGTACGTGTGTCCTAGCTCCCCTCCTCTAAACTCAAATAAACTGGTCATGGTGGTCACATTGGCCAAATAAATGTCTCAGTCTATATGGACGCTGAACTGGAGGGAGAAAGTGGAGCTTGGCAAGCTCCAAGTCAAGCTTTTGTCTTGACAGAAGCCATGAATGGATGAACATTTGCTTGAACCTTACCTTCCTCATTACAGCAGCACCGGGTTGGGCAGCAGACACACGGGATGTGGCAGCAGCAATACTGTGGGCAGCACTGGCACCAGCATATTCCAATCAGCAGGAGGAGAAGGAGGCCACCGAAAATTATGAGGAGTACTGTGAGCCAGTCTATGGGAAACATGGAGAGAGAAAGAGGATCCTGATGTACCTGGGCATAGTAAGCTACTGAGCACCTCTCCACTGCTGGAGACATCTTGGGGTGGGGAGAAAGAGAACAGGAGGAGATATCTGCCACCCAGAAAACAAACCACAGGCACTTACGGAGAACAATCAGCTTAACTTCTTTGTCAGCATCACCTGAGGTATCTCCTGGTGCTTCCACAGTGCAGTAGTACACGCCATGGTCCCACCACATGACCTCACTGATGACAAGGTCTGCCCCTGAAGGAGAGGGACTGAGAGGTCAGTAGGCTATTTGGGACTGACAGACACTGCTTTCAGGCCCCACTCTAAGAGGGCCCTCTGCCTGCAGGTGACATATAGTACTGCATCTCCCCTCTTCCCAAGCATAGCCATCACCTTCAAACAATCCCACTGGAGTCCATTGAGAACTCCTGTAAAACAGCATCAACTGCCAGTTCCATTTTTCTTTGCGTTGCTGGAAGGCAATGCTATTTAGAAGCATGACTAGTTCTGTGTGGAGTGAAATAATCCACATTAGTCCACATTAGGCCAGCCATCCCAATAACTCTTCTGGCTATTGCTCCAGGGCCAGCAGGGAGCATATAACGGACCTGGACAACTATGCAATACTTCTTCGAGGAAAGAACTGTTTTCTAGCCCCTGGGCTCCTCAGCTTACTTTTGCACTCTTCAGCAAAATGCTCAGGCATCCTCAGCTCAGCCTTAGCTTGTAGTGCCTCCAACACCCTCAGGCCAGCTGGGGACAGGGCCTTTCACAATTCTTATTTCATTGCCACCTCACAGAATATGTAAGCTACAGATGACATTAGCCATGTTTATGCTTCTCTTCACTTGGTAGGCCCAGATATCAGATAGATAGTTACTGAGTTCACTCCCTGTCTGGGAGGTCAAGTCACTTACGGTTCTGAATGGTGATCTTTCGTTGCTGGTAGTCGATACCCAGCACAGGCTCCTTCTGCCCATATTTCTGGATGACAATGCGCACCTTTCGCTGGCTGTCATTGCAGTCATCAGATGGGTCCTGGCCAAGAGCCAAAGCAGCCTGGTATGCTACAAAAACACATCATCAAATAAGATGCCAAAAGTTATTTCTATCCCCTTGTGAGCAGCAGAGAAACTCTTGAATGCCTATGTGCATTTGCTGTGGTTTAGTAACACAAAGCATGGCTTCAAACCAGCAAGGACAAGTTGCTTTGGAGTACTCAAAAGCAAACAGAGGTAGAGCCACAGGAATGGCAGAGATTTTGAGAATGCAGGAGCTGCAGAGGAGATGCCTCCTGCACTCACAGCTGAACGAACAACAGTAGAAAGAAGCTAATGGTGGTAGGCTGGAGGACAGCTCCCAGGATAAAGATAACCTGAAAGTAAAAGTAAAAGTAAAACTCCCAGGAGTACTGAAACTAAAATAAAAGTGTGTTTATTTACCAAACAAAATCTCCAGACATACATGAACCACTGTAGGGATCTCCCTCCTGTATCCCATTAGATGTTGTGGAGCTCATAAAGACAGAAAAGAATCCTTCATCTGATTCCAGCTAAGGATTACGCGTAGAGAGACCCAACAGAATTAATGGAGGGCTAGAGGCAATTTCAGGCCAATACTCTTATGGCACACTCACAATATAAACTATTTTCCAGGTATTTGGGAGCTGTCATTTGGGGACACAAGTGATACAGACAGTCAGCATTGTCTGTAAAGGGCTTGCAATGAAGAGAGGACAAAGTTTGTCAAAGGTTCCTCTGTTGCTGTATCTACAATGGATCGTGAAGAGCAGATCCAACTAAGGAAACACCGTGATCTTCATGCTTTCTGTCCCTGTTGAGGGCTATTATTATTTATATATCACATTATGCTGGGGGGGAAGGGAAGGGAAGGGTAGGGGAAAAGAAAAGACAAGAGGAAAAGAAAAGAGAAGAAAAGAAAGGAGAAGAGAAGAAAAGGAGAAGAGAAGAGAAGAGAAGAGAAGAGAAGAGAAGAGAAGAGAAGAGAAGAGAAGAGACGAGACGAGACGAGACGAGACGAGACGAGACGAGACGAGACGAGACGAGACGAGACCACCAGAAAGTCTGCACACAAAGTGCTGCCACCAGTACTAAATGTTATTACGTAGAAGTCTTTCTCCCCTCTGGAATGCACGTGTTTCTTCTAAACGTGATTCTAAAATCAGTAACACCTGGTCACAGGTATCTAGCTCCTACCATAGGGTCTCCCATGGAATCATGAAGTCCACTTGTTGCAGGGCCCTTGCTTTCAAACATGCTGAAGCATAAGGTGGGGCTGCCATGACTGACACATGTCAAACATGGCTGAGCCTCTCTGCCTTCTGAGTTGATGACAAGGAAGACAAATGAGCTGCTTTGTCTGGGATTTCTACAACGTCATATCCTAAAGCCTTGACATTGCAAAGGAAATCACAGACATGACCTATTTTTTTCTTGGAGTGCAGGGAATTACCACAACCTGACCGGGTTTTTGGGCAGGAAGATGTCAAAAGCCTTTATTCCCCAGTAAGTCTACCTTCTCCCTCATTTCCGTTTGAAGAGGGATTCCTTGGAGGACAAGCCTGACACTTACAGACCGAGTAATAGTCAAAGATGGGGTCCTTGCAGAAGGATTTGAAGCGCCAGGTCACCACCACGTCCTGCAGCTGTGCTGAGGTGCTGTAGTCACACCTGAGGATAACACTGGCAAATAAGGTGGTATAACGTTCAACATCCTGCACTGACACCAGCAGGGAGAGGCAACCTGCAAATGAGAACACAGAAGGCAGTCAACCAGTAGAAATACACATTGCATCACAACTTTCACTCTGCACAACACCAACAACTGAAGTACATCTCCCTCAGCCTCATCCAGGACCTGCACCTACAGACCTCACCAGCCCCTCTGCTGAAGCCATCCAGAGTTACGAATCCTGGTTCGAACATGAGCCTCACCTTTCCCTGACAGAAGGCAGCTTGAGCCAGCTGCACTGGCCTGCATTATGGACTGAATTCTTTTCTCCAAAGCAACTATTAGTAGCCATTATGTAGCACATCACTCAGTGCTTTCCTTCTGCATGGCGAAAACTGTTCCTCCAAGCTGGGGGAGATAATTTGTTTGACCCAGAAGCACACAGGATGGAATTGCCTGGCCATCCTAACTAGAAAAGTTCTGCAGCGCCATCATATAAACTCCAAGTGAATTTTATCAAGGTCTCTCTAAGACAGTCATCAGAATGTTACCTAGCGGTGACGAGGATTAAGACAATACAACTTTTGGGCTGCAGCGTCTTGAACTGTTTATTGCCGCTTCAGAGCAGCACACATTAATTACCCTTTTTTTCCTTTTTAATGAAGCTATTGTTATGTATGTTTAGAACTCATCTGTAACAACCTCGATAGCATTTTCTATCCAAGCAGCTGCACCCACTGAACGAGGTTTTACACAGTTTCTCATAAGCTATGCTTTATTTTAGCCACACTCCAGAGACATCTCTATCTTATTTAAACTTCGATAATACAGTAAGTTGTGCTTGTCATTAACAATAGCAAAGTTATCACCAGTTGCCTTCGATAAGGCAATACAAACAGTGCGGAGCAAGCGTGGGATGCCCTGTCTGGAATATACCCTGGAGAACAGGGCAGGGGTTGCAGTGCTATGCCAGTTGCTTCTTAACCAGGGAGCACAACAGCAGGAAAGGAGGGAAGCTAAGGGGGTCGCTTGGAAGGTACCAACTGAAAGGGTCACCATGAACCAGAACTTGATTTTTATTGCATATTCTAAGACTTTCCGACTCCTCCATGTTTTCAGGATAAGAGCAAGGGAACAAGGGACTATGTAGGAACATCTGGATCACAACTGTAAGCGTCATTCTTTCAGTGTCCTCAAGCTGCACTTCCACAGTATGTTCCAGGCAAATACGAGCTCACCCAGTTTCCACCCAGTGGAAAACATGCTGCAGAGGTGCAGCGCTGCCTCAACAAGTAATTCTGCAGTAGGATATTGTCCATGCAGCACTTGCTCAGTTTCTGGTTTGAAATGGACTCCTGCTCAGCCAACCCAAAGCATCAGCAGCAAACTCATTTGCCTTAAAAATACCACACAAACACAGAGAGGACCAGGGTAAACTCTTGAGTCCGAGGCTTTTCTGAAGAGTAAAATATACATACATGCACTTAAACACAGAAATACCAGCAGCTGTGGAAACCTCTAGCAAAACCAAGGATCTCTAGTTTTTACAATGCCGTAGCAAAGCAAGGTCCAGACTGGTGACAGGTAGTTACAGTCGCTCTTATTTGAGAGCATCGTACTTCAACACATCTTGTTTCAGCTTTCATTGTGAAATAGCTGACCCCCAGGTTCTTACTGCAGGAAATCACAAGAAACCAACTGAAAATCCAGACTCTCAAGATTGGGAAAACCTTCATCTCACTGTCAGTCAAATGAATTCTGACCTGTTGAGGCTCATGGAAACAGAACACATTTTCCATGGGTTTCCTACAGCATCATCTCATCGGCAAGAATAAAATACTCAAAATCAGTACCTGCTTTTCAGTTACAGAAACCAAAGCTCTTTATGAAAGGGATCCTTCCTCATTACCTCTGTTCTGCAAAAGAGTCAACAGTTGGAAGATGAGTTCCTTACAGCGGTTAAAAAACTACTGTTCCCAGCGGAGGACAGTTGAATGTCTCTGCACGTCTGATGTTTCATACTAACCTCCTCCAAGAAAACTGAAAAGTTGTGAAATTAAGGCCGGTTCCTAAACTTGGACTGCATTAATCCACTGCGTGCTGCTATCCCTCTTATGCTGCTTGGAAAGAACAAATCTGGACACTACCGACCTAGTAAGTTGCTGCTACTCCAGGTCTATGGCTTCGCTTTGAAGACACTAACTTTCAGAGGCAGTCAAGCCAAGTTTTAGCCAGAACATCATGCACGGAACGTGGCTGTGAAGCAAGATAATCAACAAGCGTACCTCCGTACTTTTTTTTTTTTCTTCGTTTACCGGTTCTCTGTGAAAAACTGAACTTTGGTATTTAAAGGTAAACCATCAGCAAAGACCCAGGCAAGAAAAGAAAGGAGCAAAATGATCACTATACTTCCTACAGGAGGTCACAAGCTGCCAGGCAACCTGCAAAGCTTGGCAGAGAGGACTCCGCTTGCTGAAGGCCGCCCGCGGACACGGAGGTGAGCTGCCATTCTCCATACAAGCATGTATCTAACAGGGGATGGAAGCCCTGCAGCTACACCAGATCCCCAGAGCGGCGGGGGCTGCTGAGCTCGCAGGGGCGGGCGCTTGTGAGGGGACCCCGCTGTGTCTGTACCCCCTCTTCTGCTCAGGTCGAAACTAAGCTGGCGGCAGGCGAGCGATACTGGAGCCTGCCGGGAAGCAGGAAGAGAGAGCAGTTAGCCGCACCTTTGGGGTAACGAAACTCCTCTCCGCATGGCTTTTGTCCCGAGCTCGGGAGAGCCCCGCTCTTCCGCCGGGCGGGGAAGGACACCAAGGTGTGGGGTGGAGAGGAACAACGCTCGCCCGGGCCAGGCCGCCCCTTCCCCCTCGCCGCGGGGCCGCCGCTCCCCTCACCCCCCTCCCCCGCCGCACCACCTTAACCCCCGGGCGAAACCCGAGGGCGCCTCCCGGGTCCCGGCCCTCTGTTGCCACACGGGTGTCGCGGGCGCGAGGAGTGGCCCCAGGAGGAGGAGGAGGCCGGGACCCCACCACCACCGCCGCCGCGGCCCCACTCACCGGCCGGCAGCCAGGCCAGCAGCAGCGCCCACCGGCAGCACCCGCGCGGGGCCATGGCGCTGCCTCCTCCGCCCGCCCGGGGACGTCGCGCCGGGCCACCCCGCCGCGCCCACAGGGCCCTCCCCTTCCCGTGGCACCTGTCCCAGGGCCGGGCGCTGCCGCCGGCTGCAGTCCCCTCCCTCCGCGGCCCCTCGCCGTCCGCCCGGCGGCAGGTACGCTTCCCTTCCTCCCTCCCTCCCTCCTCCGCGAGGCCGAAAGACAAAATGCCAGCCGCCAGCTTCAGAAACGCCTTAAAAATATATATATATTTACACGTAAAAAACGTGCACACAGGTGTATGTGAAGGTGCGGAGACGCAGCTACGCGGTTTCGCCCGAGCTGTTGCCGTCGGGGGGGGGGAAAATACGCCGCAACCGAGCGGCGCCCGGGAGCGCTCGCTTCGTCTTGTGGGCAGAAAGTTGAGGGGATTAATGTAATTTATTTTCCCGCTGAGTTCTGAAAAGACCGCAACGGTGGCCAAAAGAGATGTTAGTTTAAAAAAAAAAAACAACCCAAACCAAACAAACAACCAAACCCCAACCAAACACGCCCCAGCCCCTCTAATTTATTGCGGAGTCGGCGCTGTGGTGCGTCCCCCTCAGCCCCGGCCGTGACACCGGTAACGGCCGCCGGCAGCTGCCCGCCCCCCGCCGGACCCCGCCGCCCCCCGCCGCCCCGCCAGCCGGCGCATGCGCGCAGCGCCCCCCTCCCACCGACAGCTCCCGGAGCGCCCCGCGCGCCGCCGGAGCGGTTGCCTGGAAACCGGTAACGCCGCGATGGAGGCGGCCCCAGGTACGGGGTGGTGGGGAGGGACAGGGCCCGCTCCGGCCCCGCACCGGCCCACATCGCCCCTCAGTGCGGGGGTGAGGGGCGCAGGCCCCCGTGTGTCCCCGCCTCCCATGGGTCGGGCCCCAGTAGCCACCCCGCTCCTCACGCACCCGCCGCTGCCGGGGCGTCTCCTCACTGCGTCCCGCTGGGTCCCTCCCACGGCACCCTGCCCATGGCCCCTCAGCGGCTCCCTTCGCTGCTCTCCCTGAGGAGCTCCGGGTGTCCCTCGCCTGCCCCTTTGCTATCCCCCGCAAAGCAGCGTGTCACGGGGCGCCATGGCCTTTTCCTGTGTCCGGGTGGAAGGTGGCCTCGGAAGGGTGTCAGGCTGAGGCAGCGCTGGGCCTGCACCTCTGCGCAAGTCCGATGCCATCACCTTTGTATGCCGAAGTCTGTGTGGGACCAGTCTTCCTACACCGAGGCTTTTGGAAAAGAAAAGCCTTTATTCTCAGGTTGATGCTTTGCTTTGGAAAAGTGAAACAGGATCGAACGTTCTGCAGCTGAGATAGACCACCCCGTACTTAATTTGAAATGCGGGCCTTGTTGGTTTTGCTGTACCATGTGCAAGGCAGTTAATTTTATTACCTGTTGCATTTGTGGCACAGTCCTCATGCACATTTTTATGATTTTCCTTTATACTGTAAGTTAATAAGTAACTGTGGTGATGTCACCTGTTCCCATATCTGCTTAATAAAAACCTGGTAACCTTTATTCGCACAGCAGACTTTAAGAGACTTGAAACTCTAGCTTGCATGAGACAGAGCGAGGACATGTGGATCATACAGAGGACTACTTTAGTTGTAAGGTTGGAAATTAGAGTTAGGTTTTATTTCTCCTAATTTTATACAAAAATATTTTGAATGTGTGCAACATAGCAATAGTGAGGTTCTAAGCAGGGCTGTCATGTCCACTCTTTTCTGTCTCTGATAGGAGGGAAAAAGAGACAATGGGACTTTGATAAAGATGATGTGTCTAGATTCTGCTTTGTAGCTTTATCCTTGCTGCCTCAGTCAGACTGGTAAATATTTTATATACTTAACCTTAACTGCTGTGGGAATTGATATGTTCTGTTATTCTCCTTGCTCTTAAGTCTTCTAGCTATTGTAAGAGAGACAGCAATATTCTCTAGTACAGAAAATTTCTTCTTTGGGATTTTGGGTTGATTGCCTGAAACTGGCTTTTATTACTAATTTCATAGTAATGCTGACTGATAATAGTACACAGACAGCACTGGATGGCTATGCCTGATTTACACTTGCATATTTTTCTTTGTGTATACAAGCACTAAAGGACTTTAATTATTTTTTTTAAATGAAATTAAGTTTTGCAAAACTCACTGCGTGCGCATGTTGTGCTCATCAGCAGCCCAGTAAATTGCTGATATACTCTGATGTGGTCTGAAGGCTAAAAGGAATGCTTAGAGAGTTGTTCAATGGCATGCTGTTTTTCATAAAGAAATGGAAGTCTCAGCAAAAACTGCTGAGGGGACTGTATCTGAAGATGAGTTAAACAAGCAGGACTTGGCAGATGGGAAGAAATCTGACACATCCAAAGCAGAGCTAGACTTGAAGATGCCTCAGCCTGGAACAGATGATTAGTATGTAATTCCTTGTGGCAGACACTCCTCATGATAGCCAAACGTTGCAGGCATTATTTCAGGCCGGCGTTACCCCCAGGCCAGAAAGAGAGCAGAGTGTAGCCTGTAAGTCTCATAGTATGGTGCTAAGAGGAGTAAGGATTGGAAACAATAAAGCAAAATAAAGTCCTGGGAAGAACTGAGTTCCTTCATGTGGAATGAAGACAAGTGAAGGAATAACACACAAGACAATCTCTCCTGAAGAAAAGAACAAGTGACTTTTTTTTCAAAGCCCACTGGTGACCAAAGCTTTTCTACAAAAAATTGCACATTTTGGAGTGCACCAAAAAATGAAATCCTGCAGAAGTAGAACGGTGTAGAGATGAATTTTTTATCCCTTGCTTATTACTGGTACTAATAGCATTGCAGTTATGTTCTGCAGGAATAGCTCCCTATTTCTACATATCTTGAATTAGTGGACAAAAGTGATTATCACTCTTCTGTAGATGTAAAAGCTGAGGTGAGATAGGTGATGTCTTTTAAGCACAGTCACACAGTTAATGGTGGGGCAGTGACAGCTTAAAATAATAACTACTAGATACATTCAGTTTCTAAAGTAAAACTGTAGGCCGCATTTTGATCATTATTTAATTTGATGCATTTTATGCAGTTGAAGTGTCAGTCACGGGATTTATGAAGGCAAACACTGCATTTCTGAAGCTCACACGTTTAAACACACTTCTTTCTGGAAAGAGGAAAATGTAGGATGACAAAATAAAAAGAAAGTCCTGTCATCTCAGTGAATTTGTTTACGTGTTACCAAATAAACATCCATTTGGCTTAATTATCCTGTATTTTAAATAAATGAGACAATTGTCTGAGGTGAGAAATCTCTTAATGTCCAAATTTAGAGAATTTTTGAGAAGCTCCTATATATAAGGATTCTGCGTGGCAGCAAAATTGCCAGGAAACATCTTAGTTTTGGAATAATTGAAAGAATATACCCAAGTGAACACATTTCTCCAGTCTGAGGTGAGCTGTGGCTTTTGAGAACATAGCTAAGAGAAAGGCAATTTGAAAGAAAATGGAGCTTAGCTAAAATTCACAGCTTATAGCACTGGCCACTGGAACAAAGAAAACCTGGATTCACTCCTGAGTGAGTTCTTAGAAAGCGAAATGGTGGAACCGATGTGGATCTGGTACAGTGTTTCTGGTCAATATCTTGAATTACTAGGACTAGGGGAAAAAAAATAATACTGTCCTGATCGGGCATAGTGTATAGTTATGGTTGGCAAAAATGTCTGTTTGCCAACTTGTTTTTTTTTTCCCCACTTCACAGCAGTTCTACTTGGCACTATCTCAGTTTTCAGTATCAAAAGCCTTAATTCTAGCTTATTTAGGAAAACTGTCTCAAAAAAATAGAGGAAAAGAAAATCAGCATTCAGAGAGATGTGTACCTTTGTCACAGTGAACTTACACAAAAGTTTTCTGTATCAGTCAACCCAGGAAACTCAGAATCTGCAACCAAAGTGGATGTGTGTGTCCCCTGAGCCTCCTCAGAGTTTTTAAATTCAAAATTTGTTTTGGCACAGTGCTTGAACACCATCACAGTAATATGCACAGTGAACATTGCAATAGCTTTCTTTAACTAGAACCCAGATATTGATGCAGACGGAAATGTTCATACCCTCTTTCAGCCTAAAGCATTTTCCAGATAGGAATTAATTTATAATGAAAACTATGATAGTCTTAATTTTTAGAAGATAAATGATTGCTAATTAGTTACAATAATTTGAAATTTTATAGCACTTTTCTCTATGGATATCAAAACACTTTGCTGAGATGGGTAAGTATTATTATCTCATTTTTCACAAGAGATAACTGAGACAGCCAGAGGTGAAATGGCTGATACAAATTGTACACGCCATTACTGGGTTTGGAATTAGAATTCAGGTCTCTGAACACTCCACTGTATATTTATGCAACTAGTCTGTAACTATTTCTTCAACTTCAGTGATATCAGTTCTGTTACCCCATTAAAAACTCATGAATTTCATTTAAATATATTGAGATATATTGCAATTGTTTTCTTTTGATTTGTTTTCTGAATGTAAAACTTCCTGCATGTCTATGTTCAAGGCTTTCTCAGCACTCCTGAGGGGTAAAAACTCATTTTAATTCTAAATGAAATTATGCAGGAAAGTCAGATTCTGGCAGAGACCCAGAACATCTTTGGATGAAGATTGAGTAGGGCAGGTTGTCTATATAGTGACAAGAATGGTACGTCTACAATATTTCTTTGCCCTCACCGTCCTTCTGGTGGATGGCATTATGTTTGGACACTTTGCCTTTCCTGAAATGCCTGAAAAGTCTGAAATGCCTCAAAAGATCTTTTTCCCAAATAGTTTCTGACCTAAAGCCAGAAACAGGAAGTGCATTTTTAGGGACTTTTTCTTGGTATCAAAGTCAGGCTTACACATAAAAAGAGATTCATTTGCATCCTGCCTTTATTTGTTATTCTGACTATTTAGGTTTCTTTACATTCAACTTTGAACTTTCTGATTTCTGATAGTATTTTATAGCTGTAGACTGAGGGAACTGGGGTTGTTTAGCCTGGAGAAGAGGAGGCTGAGGGGTGACCTTATCACCCTCTACAACTACCTGAAGGGAGGTTTTAGAGAGATGGGGGCTGACCTCTTCTCCCACGTGGCAAGTGATAGGACAAGAGGAAACGGGTTCAAGTTATGTCAGGGCAGGTTTAGATTGGATATTAGGAAGCATTTTTTCACTCAAAGGGTTATTAAACATTGGAATGGGCTGCCCAGAGAGGTGGTGGATTCACCATCCCTGGAGGTGTTTAAGAAAAGGGTAGATGAGATGCTTAGGGACATGGTTTAGAAGTGGGTGTTTTTAAATCAGGGTAGGTTAACGGTTGGACTTGATGATCTTAATGGTCCCTTCCAACCTCACTTATTCTATGATTCTATGATTCTATTTGTACAAAATTGCTCCAGTGTTCATTTTAAGGTGTTTTATGTGGAAATGGAGACCATATTTGAAATCAAAAGGCAGAACAAATTTAGAATAAGAGCAATGCTTGTGCTTTTTTGCTTCTTTCAGAGATGTTTATATAAATGATTGATGTGTTTGGTTTTTATATGAAAAAAAAAATTGGATCTTCCCCACTGCAGAGGACAATGGTAACTAATGAAATTGTAGCCCTCTGAAAATGATAGTCTGAAAGCTGAAAAATTGCTGGGGGGTGTTAGTTAAGCTGTTTAAAGGTCGGTTGTTTTTTCATTGTGTTAGTTTTATTAATTCACTTTCCATGAATATAGAATGTTTTGAAGAAAGTCTTTTTTTCTTAAAGATTCATCTCTCCTGCTTTTATATTCAAGATATTAGATGGTCTCAGAATGTCTATCTGCTGATATTTTTGTGAAATCCACCGGAAAGGTAGAGGAATAGTCTTGTTGTCTCAGAAACAAATTTCCCCCGGTATATTAAAGAGAAGCCCAAAACATGTAAATCTGTCTTCAGCTTCCCGTGTTATGCAATATTTAGTCTTTCTATAGCAATGTACACAGAGCCCGGAGTCCTAAAACCCGAACCAATTAATTCACCCTACAAATTAGGCCATACCTTTGGATTATCCATATAACACACAACACAAATATTATCTTTGGGAATCTCAAAGCATTTGAGAGGAAATCAAAATTATCTAAATGGCAGATGAAGGCAAAAATACTAAAAGTTCCTCTTCACCACCACCAGGTAAAGAAGACATGCCATCTTTTCCAAGGGAACAGGGGGGAGCTGATGAGAATGCAACAAAAGGTGCACGGGCAGATCACAGTGGTGTCCGTGAGTATTTCCTGCTGTTGTATAATGATTTCAATACTGAACCTACAGTAGCTTCTGGCTTCTCCCACCAGTCACCCCTTGCTTACTAGTTGAAGTTCCAGTTGCCTGTCCAGTGTCTATTTCAGGTGTTCTGCATATCATCTAACACACTATATCTAGGCAGCATGGATAACAAAATCCACTCGTGAGTCTACTGTGGAACTTTGGAAGGATTTTTGATGCTTATATTGCCACATTACTTTCAGCATTTATTTGATCTTCCTGTTACACCTCTTTTCCTGTTATAGGATGTGTTTCTTTCCTTCCCCTAAGTTTTAAAATACTTTTTTTTTAAAGCAAACTGCTCCCTACACTTAATGCTAAACAGCAGGAAGTCCATTGTTGGGCAGAAGGGATTTTTTTTTTTACTACTACAGAACTATGCATTTATTTAACATGACATGTATGAGCAAATTAGTCAAAGGAATTCATACCTAAGAGAGTAATCCCAATTGTCCTTTGCAGAAGAAAGCAAAACTAGCCTTCCAAAGGCATCACCAACTACAGAGGAACAGGAGGAAGAAGCGGAGCAAGTGGAATCAGACACTGAGAGCATTGGTGAGCACTGCTTTCCACTGAGGAGATGTTGGCACGACCTTAAAAATCCTACTACTTTCTAGTTTTCATTTTTTCACTGTTATTGTTATGAACAGCACCTTGGACCAGTGCCATCAAGTTACAGTTACTGAGTTTCTCTGATCCCTTTCAGTTGACTTACCTTGTGTACTTTGTTTTGCTCTTTCCCATGGCTGGTCTCTCTCTGACTCCTTTGGTTATTTTTCATAGAACACTCAGGAGAGAAAAAAATCAAGACAGGGTGAAAAGCTTACAAAATAGGTCATGGTGATTTGGTCTGAGGTATCAAACTGAAAAGTACTTTTAACAAGTGTGTATGACTAGTTGGAAGTCAAGTTGACAGTATTCTGCACTGCAGTCCAGTGAAGAACTATGCTGGATCACACATTAGCAGTATGGCTTTTTGAGGACAATGGTGTCTTATGGTGGTCTGTTGTATCTGTTTTTACTAATTGTTTTGTATAATGATGTGCATTCAATAGCTACTGAAACTTTAAATTGACACTTTAAACTTTATTTGGTTTCTAAAGCTGATACCTAACCACCAAGCAAAGCTGAACCAAACTACTTTGGTAGGTCTTGAGTTTTAAAATCTTTTTTTTTAAAACACTCTCAAAATTTTTCTTCTTTAAATTCTTCAGGTTTGAATAGTCACAGTAAAGTTTTTACAAGCCCAAGGGAGTGCTTGTTACAGGCTGTTCCAGGACAAGTTGTTACTAAGACATGATACGTCTGTTTTGAGCTACGGAGTGCCTATTATTCTGTTGAAGGATGCAAGGAATGTGTGAATCCTTCCCTTTTGCAGTTAGGTGCCAATATCAGCGAAGACCCTAGAATTTATGGTGAATATAAATTTCCTTTATGTTCCCACTTCTGAGATGCAGAAGGTGATTTGGAAGAGCAAGATAATAGTGAAGTACTCTTGGAGGCACAAAAAAGTCCTGAGAAGGTAGAAAAGAAAATCTCGGAAACTTTCTTCTATAACTATGAAGATATATATTCACGACCATTTGTCACTGAAGACGCTGGGATACCAATTAACCTTCTTACTCTTAAGTATCCTTTCTTTTGAGGCTGTGCAAATTTAAAGCTAAGGATATTTAATATATGTTCTTAAAATTGTACTTGTCTAATTTGGAGTAGCCTGTGTGGCATTAGTGGGATACCTTTGGTTGAGACACAGATAAGGTTCCTGACCAGTTATGGTTCTGGGTGAATTTAATCTTAAACATTGTCTTGACCTCATAAACATTTCTTCTTTGGCATATTTCTTACTGTTATAAGTACTCTTGTAGAAGAACTAGATCATGGCCAAGTCAATGTGACCAGGCAGAAGACTTTCCTAAGAATATCCCCTGCAAAGCTCTCCCTTTATGTGTAGCCACAATGGTGTTCTCCAAGAAGCTGAGGGGAGGGCAGGAGAAGAGCAGCTGTGTACCTCATGCTTCCTCACAGAACTGCTAAGGGAGAAGTGAGGAAGAAACCAGCTAGATTTGTAGCCTGGTGCTCAGAAGATCTAAACTGGCAGAGTGAAGGAAGTGATGCCCATCAATTAAGAGCTGCGGTAAATCCTTTGCTAGATATGGTCAAGCAGGATACGATATGTGACTCTCACAAGTGCTGGTGGTTTTCTTTTCAGACACAGTCAAGTTGCTATTGAAAACTGGATTTTCCCTTCTCTACATCTGCTGGTAAACATTTAAGAGATGAGCTTGAGCACTTCCTTGGTTTGACCTCTCTTCTGTAGAACATCTCCTAGTAATCTGATGCACATCTCTTACATTTTGTTTGAAAAGAGAACACCAGTAGAATATGAATTCCTTGCAACCCCAAAGGATCCAGCAGAGGCAAAAGGTGTGCCCTGTAGTGGAGATGAAGGGACGGACTATGAACTTTAGAAGGTCTTCAGTTGTGCCTTCCCCTCACTGACAGAGGCTTGATATATTTCCCTTCACTGTATACTGAACAAAAGTATCTCCTACCATCAGGCTTTCAGTCACCAGATTCAGTATTCCCATTTCAGTTTTGGTTTAAGTGTTTCTATCCACTTAGTAAACTCTTCTAGAAAGCCAGTGTCAAATCTTTTCCTTATTGAACTGTTCTCAGACATTCTTTTGGATACGACTGCACCAGAAGTGTAAACCTGCTGCTGATGGATAGCAAAACACTGATGTATATAGCAGGCAACCAAGTGGTACTTCTGGACCTGAAAACTAAATCTCAAAGTTATCTCCGGAGCAGCGGTGGTGGTGGAATTGGGTTTATCACGGTATGATATTTGTTTTGTGTTTTAGGATGTTAGTCACTTTCTAGAAGCAAAATTTTTACTTGGTTGCCTGATGGGAGATTTCTACAGCTGCATGTGCATATACATAAGAAAGTATGGTATTGATTAGGGGGATGTGTGGACTATGCAGTGTGGGCTACTCAGCTCGTCAACATAATTGGCAGAGGACAAATATCTGCATACCTAGGTCCCAGGCTCAGGTACCTTAAAGGACTGACAGGTGCCAGCTAGGATTAATTTTTAGAACTATTACATTCTTATTTCAGCTCATATCAACTTTTTATTTTTTAACACTCATCTCTCCTAGTCACAGCTGATATTAGTGTAGAGTTTTGCCTGCAGTTAAAATTTAGAAAATCAAATTCCTAGGTAAATGAAGAGAAAAAGTATCTGGTTTCCTTCTAGTAACTCTCAAATGCTTCCTCTGGATTTGAAGCACCTTACCTTGTGAACGGCTCTTCCATCTCTCAGTTGTATTCCACATCAGCGAGGCCTTCAGAACACCAGCCTCAGACTGTTCTGCTCCATTGTAAGCAGCCGTTTCTGGGGAATCATGGTACATCTTTATGTCTTCAGAACAACGTCATTCGGGATGGCTTTTCTGCAGCTGTCTGCTAAAGTAGACGGCTGCTGACACAAATCTTGCTCGTGGAAAGATTAGCTAGTGAGTTGAGTGAGGTAGGAGTAGTAAAAGAATGCATAATAAAACAAATTATTTCACAGTTTGTCGTGGTTCTGCATTATGTGTGCAATATATCATTTTGTGTGCATAATGGTTTTACTATTTTGTGTGCATAGTACCTTCATTCTGATATTTAGCAACAGATTGGCAGTTGTTCAGAATGGACACACAGAAAAATGCAACCCAGTATTTATGGCAGTATCTTTTGACTAATGAGTGAGTAAATACAGTAACTCAATAACTAGCAGAATAGAGACAAAGATGTCATTAAAGCATGCAATGGGACTTTTGCTTTTTCAAGGCACATCCTACTAAGCAGTACTTTGCAGTAGGAGAAAAAGGAAAGAAGCCAAACCTCATCATCTATGATTATCCTTCACTGAGGCCCTACAGAATACTACGAGGTAGTGTAAAAAGTTCTATTTTCATTTTACACAAATGAGCCAGTGTTTATAGATCCCAGCAGATGGAGTAGTGGGTCACTTTAGTAGTTTAGAAGGAAATAAACCATTTGGTCCTTCAAAGCAAAATAGAAAATACCGATTTCAAGCGTTTTCATTATTGCATGGAAGGAAACTTTTATTTAGTAAAAGTAGCCAACTGAGAGCTATTACCTAGGGAAAAAAAAATAATTGCAGTGAAAGTTAAGCTCCTTCTAAGTAGATTTCCTATTGTTTCTTCCTCTTTTCTGTGTGTGTGTGTTTGTATTGGGGCTTGTGTGTTTCTTCAGGTGGAACAGAGGAAGCCTATGTTTTTGGTGATTTCAATGAGGCTGGCACTTTGCTGGCCAGTGTCGGGAGTAGCCCTGACTACATGCTGACTATCTGGGACTGGAAACAAGAAAAGATTGTGTTGAGGTCAAAAGCTTTTTCACAGGATGTGTACAAGGTCACATTCTCTGCTGATAATGAAGAGCAACTAACTACATCTGGAGCAGGACACATCAGGTAGGTTTACAGATTAGGATTAATATATATCACCTCTAAAGTCATAATATGTAGAAGATGACTAACAGGAATGTATCAGTAGCAAACATGGATGAATGAGAAATGCTATTTTACCTGGCCATTACAATTACAAAAATGAGAACGTTCAAGTCAGCCAGCCAAGTCTTTTAACACCTTTGCTGTGCAAAAAGAATGATGCTTGATGTTGAATGTCAGTACCACTGGCTCCATTCTTGTAACTTCAACAAGCACCAGGGAGAATTAATAAAAAATATTAATACATACATGTCTTCTAGCCTGTAACACAGCATATATGCCTCCTGTGCCTTCTGGGCTTTCTACCTTTGATTTCTTGAACTCATCTGCTGTTTGGGCAGCCATTAAAACTGGTTGCCAAAGCATGGTCAGAAATCCTCTGATACCACCAAAAACCTGCAAGGAAGCCTTACAAAAGATATGCTTCCATACACTCCCTTCTCTGGTAAGTTCATGGATCCTTTTGTAATAAAAAATAAACTACAACTTTAAACTCTTTGGGACAAGAACTAGCTTTGTTCTGTATTTATCCAGTGTTCAATGTTAATACAGCAGAGACTTAAGATATGACTTGGATGCTATTGTAATAGAAGTGATTACTTTAAAATGGTAACATATCTAAAGTTTCTTTGAATTTTAACAGAGGAATCAGATAAAAATCTGAGTTTTGCTCTATAGTTTGGTTGCAATGTGGATCTGAAATAGCAAATAGCTTATTTAGACCCAGAACAAATGTGGTTTAGAATACATTATTTATGGAAATCTTACAAAACAAAATCTCTTATAAACTTTCTTTTGAGCTAAAATACTATGAATAAACTCTGACATAGCTTTTATAACATATTAAACATGACGTTTCACTCAAATATGGTCTCAAATTCCAATTTCCAAAACCTGTCTTAAATGTAATGTCTCTGGCACACACAGCGAACCATCCCTAATTGCAGTAGATGTTAATTTTTCTGTAATGCAGTAATTTAAGGATATGTTTCATACTGCTAAAAATATAACGATCAAATAGAAATAGCTATGAAGATCTAGGATAAAACCTTTGGCTCAGTGACATTTTATAGTCAAGCTCAAGTCCATAGGGGTACTTGGATGAAATTCAGTGAAGACCTTAGTACATTGTATTTACAAAGTTGAGCATCATACAGTGGAGACAGCAAGACTTAGGTATTAGGTATTCTTAACTATGTGTATTGATTGTAGCGGGAAAGATGTAGCTATGCATTTTACACTTGTTAATTTTAAATAGTAGTTTAATCTTCATTCTGCCCATTCCAAATACTTTTCCTAGCTTTTTCGTAGGGGTAGTACAGGGAAATGTTTGTGTAGTTACAAAGCTTTATCTCATTTTAAAAAGAAAAACCCAAGGTCTCCTGTGAAAAAGAATAATAAATGAACAGCTCGTACCTCAGAGGCATCCCTGGTAAGATTATTACAATGTCTGAGAGGGACTGAAGAGTGTGTTTAGGAATCTTGTATCAGAGCGCGGTGTTTTTTCTATACTCAGGTTCTGGAAGATGGCTCTCACATTCACTGGTCTCAAGTTACAAGGAGCTTTGGGTAGGTTTGGAAAAACAGCAGTGACCGACATTATAGGTTATGTGGAGCTGCCTGATGGGAAGGTATGTAAAAAAAAGTTTAATTGATTTTATGCTCCCTCTCAGGTTTTGATATAAAGTCTACTGAGTAAGTTGGAGAGTTACTATTTGCTTCAAAGTGATTTGAATTAGACCCTCAATGCACTGCTCTGATAAGCTAATATTGACTTTAATTTGCCAAAAACCTGGCTTGCTTTGTAATAATTGAAAAGTACGGCTAGTATTGTAATTCCCAGACAAAAGACCTCTGTTGGCTTAGAGCTGAGGTTTCTCTAATGGGGTAGTAAAAACCTTAGTGTAAAGAAATACAAGACTGTTAGCCCTAATCTTTAACCATTTCAATGCATGTAAGTTATGTCACATTGTTAAAAAGTTGATCTTCTCACCCTTTTCACCTTCTCTTGTACGCTCCGTGCATTGCTATCGATTTAATGCTTTCATGGAAGGAAGCCACAAATGTTAACCAATTCTTGCCAATATTTCTGCATGGTTAAGTGCAGATGCTTATGTGTTTATCTTCATTTGCATCAAAGGTTATCTCAGGGACTGAGTGGGGCAACTTGCTGCTTTGGGAAGGGGGCCTCATTAAAGTAGAGCTCTGTCGAGCTGGACACAAGCCCTGTCACAGTGGCCCTGTCAGCCAGTTAGTTCTGGATGAAGGAGAACTTGTCACTGTTGGAAAAGATGGCTTCATTCGGGTGAGTTTTTCTTCTGCTCTGCATTTAGGTGTGCAAATTTGTGGTCAACAGGTACATGTTACATGTTTTTTTTTACCAGGGCTTATTTATGGAGGCAATTTTCCAATGTGGTTTCCTTCTGAGAATGAATTTTTAGAACAGACAGAATAAGAGCACAGCTCCGCAGTGTGTATGTTTGAATCGGATAATGTTCACGCAACATTCTCTGTTTCATAGTAGTAAATAAATCACCTTTTACTGTAGCAAATCAGAATAATTTTCAGGGATTCTCTAACAGCTTTGTTCTTGCCTGCATTCTAACATTTTTTTTCATGTGTAGTTTTGGTTAATCTTTATAATTTTCAGGCCTATTAATACATCTGGTGTTATTTTGAAGGATAAACTACAGCAATATTTAAAATTAATTTTCTCAATATTTCAAAGCCCAGATTATTAATGTTAAAATGACACAGAAATTTACTAGCATCTCAGAGATACATATACTAAAATAGAGGAACAATTAAAAGAAAAAACATCCTGAAGTTAACAGATAATTCTGCAAATTAAGGCCAAAAAATTTTCCTTATCCATACCACCAGTTTCTGATCTCACCTGTCAATTATCAAGGATTTTGCAATCTTTTTTGCCTGCTCTTTAAGGGAAGACATGATGTGTATTCTGCTGATGTGTGAAAGACCCAGACAATCAACAGGAAGATGACTGTTATAGACAGCGGAGGGTTTCAGACATCCTTGAGTTTTTGTTGTTGTTGTGTTTTATAAACTGATATTATCCCATTAAGAAAACTCACTTGGTTATAAGGGTGCCAACTGATGTCTTGTCCTTATCCCACAGAGCAGAAGACGGATGTGTTAGATTGGCCATTCTTTCTTCTGTGCTGCATGAGAGCAGGCAGATACCCTTTACTCTATAGTTCTGAAGCTGCCATGTATAGCTCTGCCAGTGTCCGGGCTGAACTTAAGCTCCTGTTTCAGAATTGGACAGAGAACTTTTACATATACTTTGCATTGCACCCAAATGTATCAGAGAGTAGTTGCTGATAGTCACTGTTCTAGGTTACATTCAAAGCAGCGAGGCAGATATGCAGGTTTCATACTCTACCTGTAGAATCTACACTCCCCTGGTTTCTTATAATTTTGAATTTCCATTTTAATTGTGTATGAAAACATAACCTGGCCTCATAAAAACTCATTTATTTAATGCTTTTAATGCCACGAAGGTGTGGAACTTCGAGACAATAGATGCTGCTGACTCTGTGGATGACACAGGGTTACTGGAAGTGGAGCCTATGAATGAGCTTCATGTTGGCAGGAATGTCAGTCTGAGTTTCATGTCAAAAGTTCATGAGTGTGGACAGCCTGTTTGGTATGCTCAGGTAAGATACACACAAGTACATACATCTCTGGAGAAACACAGAATGAGGGAGGTGGTGTTAAATAAGAGCAGGAGTCCATTACAAATCAGTACGTTTCTTTTATGTGCATTTATATATATATAAAAAATCATCATGATCTTTCAAACACTGGAACAGGCTTCCTAGAGAACTTGTTTATGTCCCATGCCTGTCAGTGTTTAAAAGGCACTTGGACAATGCCTTAATAACATGCTTTAACTTTTGATCAGCCCTGAAATGGTCAGGCAGTTGGACTAGATGATCATTGTAGGTTCCTTCCACCTGAACTGTTCTATTCTATGCTGTTCTATTCTATGTTTTTACTGTGTAGTAACATGTGAGACTCTATATTTCAGAGCCAGAACTGCACAAGAATAGGAGAATGTCAAAATGTATTGTCCAAGTTCTGTTGTCCTGGATTATTGGATAGGACTGATAGGACCAACATCACCACATTCAGCTATTTCGGTTTCACAATGATAATCCTTAAGGAATTTTTAAGAAGTCACCATGGGCAGTTTTATTTCCAAATTGAGTTTGAAAATATTCAAGTTGCATGTTTTTGGTTTTTCTTCTTCAGGATACCAATGGAGCAATCTGGAAGCTGGATTTGACTTTTTCAAATATGGTAAATTTGTTTTATTTTTCCTTCTGATTTCTTCAATTCTTTTGCAATATCTTCCTTTAACTATAATGCATGCATTTGCAATTAAGTTTGTGTGTTATGAAGCTGCACAGTTGAAAATTTTAGCATTGAAACAGGTTTTTTTTTCTTAAAAATTTATTTTCATGATGTTATTGATTATAATGATTCTGCAGGATTATAAAAAATAATTTGATTTTTGATTCCTGAGATTTTGGCTGCCAAATTCAAGTTACCTTAAAGGAGTTTTATTCTCATAAACTAGTAATAAAAGTTGCATAAGTGCAGGAAATAAGTTAAAGGAGTATTGATATATCCTATCTGGATAGGTGTTTGAAACAATCCTTACTGGTGCCTCTAAATGACATAAAGAACTAGGAAAAACAAGGAGAGGATGAAATTCACTTCATGTGTTTTATCTTACTAGTTACTAGTGTTACTGCTGGAGATGTTTTTGATGGAGAAATAGATAACACAGTTAAAATGGAGGCATTTAATTTTTGCACCCAAACATATTAAAGTAAATGGGAACAATCCCTTTGAGTGGAATAAAGTTCTGTGGCAACAGGTAAAATTATGTTCCAAGAATTTTATGGTAAATAAAAGATGTACAAAGCATTCTGTAAAAACTAATGTAAAAAATGTATAGCAAAACTTAGAATTCTTTGGATGATGAAATGATTTCCCAGGCAGCATAAGCCCTAGGTTTGAGAGCATTTTCTTTGACTTCAGAGCAACAGCTCTTTGTTAAAAATACTAATTCCAAGCCTGAAACCACTTAATGAAAGGCATTCCCTCCCCTTTATTTTCACATAGAAAATGATGGATTTTTAAATGAACTTAATGTTCCTACACTAATTTTTCTCACGATCTTCTTATGAACAATTACATTTGTAAAAAATGGGAATTGCATATAGGTACCTCATGCATGCCAAATTTTGTTCAGACAAACAGCACCTGTCTAGATTTTTCAGGTCGCTGTAGGTATGGCTGGTAATACCATATAAGTGCAGCTCCAGTGTGTAGCAGAATTTCTGTTCTTCTGTTTTGTGCTGCAGACCCGTGATCCAGAGTGCCTGTATACCTTTCACTCTGGAAGGATTGAGGCCCTGTGTGTCTCTCCCATTACATACCTTATGGCCACCACTGCTCTTGACCGTAAGTACACTATTCCTTTCCTGTCATACCACTGTAATTGTTTTTTTAAAAGCAACGATGGTTGGTTTGGAAGTATTCTGTTTTGAACTGAAGTTGTGTATTTGCTCTTGAAAAGTCACTTTACAGCCAGTTGTTATTCCTGGGATCAAATCTTTAATAGTTAAGACAAATCATTAATGTTTTGAAATAATGTATTAAGACTGCTTCATCTTAAAAGCCTGGGATTTTGACAAGAGAAGTTTTTAATGGGAAACTTTGTAAATTCTGGCCGTTCTGAAGGAACGGCTGAGAAGATGAAACATTTGGTTTGAATAACAGCACTTATATTCAAGGCTCTGGATCGGTAAGTGTTGGGATTTTTGTTCTGTAAGGAATTACATACATATCTAGCATTGTGTAAGTCATTGTGAATATTAATATTTGTGGCTTTCTAAGAAAATGCAATAGCTATCATGGTCTCAACAACAGCTAACGTGTAATTACAGACATATTTATTTAACTTCTGTAAATATTGCAATTTACGCCTCTCAGAGTTAGCTTTACCATGCTTCGAAAGAAGAACCACTGGCCAGAACATTAACAATGTCATTTACACTTCTCAGGAAATGCTATAAGGTCTTTAACTCAATTCTTGTCAGCAGTATCTTGTCATTTGTCTGTGTTATACGATGTACATGCTCTTCTAGCCTGAGGACAAACTCCTACCAGTTGAGCAAATGATACTTGGGATATATGCCAGCTGGAATGGAATTTTATGCAGACCAATATGTGTGTCTATGAATCTGTTAATTTCACCTCTAGTGAAACTGGCTTTTCTTTGGACAATCGCCCATTTTCATCCATTTAAATATTTTTCTCCCTAGGCAATCCCAAGTAGTAGCATATCATCTTTTCCTATGTTGTCAGTACAGATTTTCCTTACAGCATGCCACAGTTTTGTGATTACATGAAAATTACACATGGTGGTCAGCATGGGACTTCTTATTACAATCCTCAGCCCAGACAATGCTTGGGAGCGTGTAAGTTAATCAGTGAAGAAAGCTTATGTTTTGTTCATGAGCACCATGCTAGCTGTGGCACACTGTAACCAGCAGTCATGTCTTCCCAGGCAGGCATTTGATACTCAAAGAGTATCAAGCATTCTATCCAGCTTTGATTCAAATATAAATAGACATTTGTCCATAAATCTTAAAATGTAAGTGAAGTTGCAAGAAATAAATTCTTACTGTCTCCTTTCCACGCAGGGTCAGTGCGTATCTATGATTTCATCAGCAACAGTCAACTGAGTCAAATTAAGTTTAAACAAGGAGGAACAGCACTGACGTGGGCACCTCGTATTGTGAGTTTTTGCTAGTGTGTTAACAAAAATTTGAAAGGGGCCTATGAACCTGCCAGCATCAAGGAAGTTGCTCACCATGCAAGACCTTAATGAAGTCACTGTTAGGCCATGGTGGAATTTACTGTAGTAGTATGTATATATAAGTTTGTGAAGTAGTATGTATGTATACAGTATGTCTACAGTTTGAATTTACTGTGGATTATCAGGTATCCTACTTTGTGTCTTCCTGAGATTTTAAAATCACATCTCAGCGTGCAGTCCCAGGAAGTAGTCTTAGTTTATAGACTAACAGCTTCTATTTAACCCACACAGAGTAATTGTCAATTAACATGAGTTGGTTAACACATTTTGAAATGACAGCCCAGACAATCCACAAACATTTGGAGATAAATCATAAAAAACTGTTGCCAGAACTGATCATTTGTGGAGCGTGGAGTCTATCACTTTTAGACATATTTGCTAATGTTAATTAAAATAGTGTCTAATTACATTCTTGAGGAAAATAGCAAGCCTCGTGGGTTAATTATAAGCAAATTTATGGAGGAAAGTGCTCTACTTGAATTTTCAAGGCTAGAGCAACACTGGAACAGTGCTCTTATAACTATAATTCTGGCCACGCAGACTTTCAGGGACGCTATTAAGTGATGACTTATGCATTCGAGAGGTAAGCTGACTACCATAATAAATTGTTTAGCATTACAAAACTGACTCAGTTCAATTTTACAAAAGTTAGTACTAAACACAATCTGAAAAATCAAGGGTACTTAGTCTATCTAGCTGCATTTAAAATCTCATTAGATACTTACACATAGCTTAAGGTGCACAAATGTATTTGAAAATCTGTGCTATTAATCTGAGCAAATTTCATCCAACGTACTTTGAAGCATCTGTATGCCCTAATATCCTCATAGGCAAGCTAGCAACATACAGGTTAGATGCATGAACAGTGACATGGATTTAAAACTGCCTAAATGGCTGGGCCCCAGGGGGTAGTGATCAGCAGCACAAAGTCCAGTTAGAGGCAAGTCTCAAGTGGTTTACCCTAGGGGTCATTATGGGTGCCAATATTCTTCTTTAATTACCTGGACACTGGAACAGAGTGCACCCTCACCAAGTTCACAGATGATCTGAAACTGAGAAGAGTGGGTGGTACTCTAGAGGGTTGTGCTGACATTCAGGGGGATCTGGACAAGCTGGAGAATTGGGCTGAGGAGAATCTCATTAAATTCAACAAGGCATAATGCGAAGTCCTGCACCTGAGTAGGAGTAACCCCAGGCGCCAGTGCCGCCTGGGGGCCCGCCAGCTGGAAGGCAGCTCTACAGAGAAGGATCTTGGGATCCTGGGGGACACCAAGCTGGCCATGAGCCAGCAATGCACCCAAAGAAGTCCAACAGCATCCTGGGCTGCTAATGCAGCAGCCTTCCTAATGGAAGGACATTACGAGTTGGTTGAGGGAGGTGATCCTTCCTCTTTACTCAGCACTAGGGAGGCCACATCTCGAGTGATGGCTTCCTGGTAGAGGAAAGATATGGAATTAATGGAGCCAAACACAGAGCCTTAAATTTGAGGTCCATGAGTGATTCCTTTTGGTCATTTACCGAGCAGTGCTATTGTACACCTGATTATTACAGAGGGGCTTTTTAAGATGAGACTTCATAGACTGATCTCCCCAGATAATGGGAAGACAGTTACCCCAAGCTCCCTTCTGAACAATAAACTTTTCCTTACCTAAGATCACATTTTTGCCAATTGCTCACAAATCTTATTCATTGACTCTCATCTCTTCACACAGCAATTCTCCTTCTGGTCTCATTTCTGGTGTGCATTAGTATTCATCTGTGCCATCTCTGGAGCAGGCTCAGCTTGTAAAGCACTTCAAGACACTACCACATATGGCTAATATCAGCTAAATATGCAAGTCCAGCTAGATCCAGCTAAAACACAGGCCTGTTTCTGCTAACTCTTCTCTCTCACAATTCAAGCCTGTCTACATAATTAGCAACTGGCATACCTACTGGGCCTATAGTAAAGACTCCATAGCCTCCTCTTTCCATCTCAAGTAGCTGTCCCTGTTGACAACTGTACTTTACATGGAGTCGGCCAGACTTCAAAAATCATACAAAATTCGATACCCAATTCAGGGTAATATAATAAACTCCTTTTTTGAGTTCCAACTCTTTTCCTTCAGAAGAAGCTACTGATGTATTTGTATATCTGTATGAATTACGTCTTCCTCAGATGTTACAACTACATCCTCATTAACATTTCTAGTCTCAATGGCATGTTATCAATAAAAGAACCAACCACTCCAAACCAAAAAATAAACCCCAGTCCTCCCACTCCCTTTATGGGAGAGAATAAACAACATTTTGCATGTATGAAACATTCTTTGTGCTTTAGCAACACTTCCATGTAAGATGAGTTACAGGTTAACACCAGAGCATGTACCCTACAGATTCTTGTTCTAAGCTCTTAGATGTACACTGTGATTTTTTTCTTCATTCTTCCACTCAAAGGTAAATCCAAAAGGAGGTCTAATTGCTGTGGGGTTTGAAGATGGTGTTGTGCGCATAATTGAGGTTTATGATCCCAAAGGACTGCCCGTTCTTGCAGGACAGACCAATACAGAGAATGCAGAGATAAATCTGAAACAAGCTTTCAAACCTCATGCTACTGCAGTTACAGCCTTGGCATATGAACGAAATGGAGATGTGCTTGCCACAGGGGTACGTATCACTTCTTTCGGTTATTTCAATTAAGCCACAAATGTAGAGATTATTTAAAGGGATAAGGTAAAGTTTGTTTACTGACAACACAGTAGTACTTCTGTTACTGCTCTTGATCGCTTCTTGTAGTTCTCTGCAGTGCTGGGGGAAGAGAAGGATCTGTTTGCACTCACATTTGTTTTCTGAAGGAAAGCAACTGTGCAATTCATACAATTAATTTTGTGAATTACTGGACTGTTTAGTGTGAATACTGTAATCCCCTTTGAAGATGGATTTGGTTCATTTTGGAATTAGTTTAATAGTATCTTGGAATTAGTAAAAGCAAGTCCGTTTGTACACCACCTTGACAGCATTCCAGCTGCTACCCAACACTGCTTGGCCTGGCAGGACCGACCAGTTGGTTTGTCAGTGTACCTACTAGTCTTTGAGATGATTTCCAGTTAATGTAGGCTCTTTTTAAAAGCTAGCCTTCAGCCATGATCAGTACATTTGCAGTTACGCATTCCTTGAGCTGAATCACCATGCATTTCACTTGATGCAGGATTTAAGCTGCCACACATCATTTTGTGTACCAGTTCTGGATTTTCTTGTTATCTAGGGAAATCAGCCTGAGCTGTCTTATCTGAAAAATCAGGCCTAAGCCTGAGTGTTAATGGAGCTCCTGGGGCAATGTGCAGAAAGCACATGGCTGGGGATACCAGGTGAGGCCCATCAGGGTAATTCAGAACAATGGGTGCACTCAGGGCCCTGGAGCAGGGTGAGCAGGATTTTTATTTCTTCCTTGTAATCATCATGGAAATTCAATTCTAAGTTCCAAGTCACTTGTAAGTCCCCCTGTTGAGCCACAAAACATTTGAAGTATTTGTTTATGTCATAAAGTACTTACAGTCTTTTGAATTTTTGGTCAGCTTTGATTCAGTCATCATCTTTGGGGTTTTTTTTTTCCTCAGAGTAAAGACAAAACTGTTTTCTTTTTTGCTGTTGAAGATGAATACAAGCCAATTGGATTCATCTGTGTCCCTGGGCCTGTGCAGGCATTACAGTGGTCTCCATCTTCTCATGTGAGTAATGCATGTTTCCTTCCCTACAGTATTAAATGTCATTTTGAGAAGAATTTCAGATGAAAATAGATGAAGACCCATGACCCTGGCCATGTTCTCTATAGACAATGCAAAAGATGTTTTGCTACTTTGGTCTTCATGCTGCTTCAGAATGACAGGTTCTGTGTAGCTGTATCTCTGGTTTCATCACTCTGGACATATTTTGGACTTCGGATAATAAAGAGTAGAAATACATGCAAACCACAAAATTTTGCTCAGTTCTTTGAGTTCCTGCCTTGAAGAAACAAGCCTGAGCATTAGTTTTTGGAAGGTGTTAGTCTTCTTTGATAAAAGAGTTATTTGACCATTATTGCCTGTGTGTCTTGCCCATATCAAAACAGCCTTTTTCAAAGCTTTTGAGCCACAGTAAGAAAGCTTTTGGGTGCTTCTGGGAATTCACACTCTGTTTGAAGTGTGTCAGTGACATATTCAAATAGATTCTTGGTAATATTTAAGAAGTTTTATAAGGTTAGAGTAACATCTGAAATTTTGGTTGATCCAGTATTCTTATTTAGAAGGGAGATTGTTCATTATATTTAGACACTGACAAAGTGGCCAGCAAGATATGTCATACTGGTGCACAGTGGCAAAGTGTAGCTATTATTTTTTGTTCATGGGAACTGATAAAAACTGCATTGGCAAAAGAAGTTTTGCTGGTATGAATTCTATCTTACTGCAGAAATGACAGCTCTTGATCTAACAGTTGCATTTTGAGTCCTTTCCTTGAGGACAAGGTACTCTTAATTACTAAAAAAGCACCCATCATGTCTTTGATATGTTAGGTTCCTTCTGAGTAATTTGTCTACTGGTATCAGGTCTCCACTGCTAGATATGAACACTTACTAAACATAGTACAAGCATCTGAGTGTTACACTACTTTTTTTTCTCTTTAAAAAAAACCACCTTGGTGATTAAATACTATACATTTAATGAATGCATTTGTAAGGCTGAGATTTTATAGACATAAGAACCACATCACTTCTAGTTAAGATTTCCATAGCAACTCTAATATGCCCCCTTTGTACAATTTTAGTGATGGGTCAGCTAAAATAAGCCTGTCTCTATTCTCCATATTGCTTAAAAAATTTAAACTAAATACAGATTTGCCTTTTCAAATCTCAAAACACTAAATAATAATTACCCTTACCTCACCTATTCTTCCTAACTTTGCATTTTAAAGGACCTCGCAGGTACCAGCAAAGAACAAAGAAATTCAAAGCTAAATAGTATTTGGCAAGATTCCAAGCCCAGTGTTGAAGCTATAAGGGATTTATTAGTATAAAAATGTATGACCTTTTGAGCAATTATCAAAACAAAACCTCAGTTCCTAACTTTTGGGTCAGATCCATCCTTTAATTTAATCAAACTCCCAAAATATCATCATGCTGCTTCCAAGCTAGATAGTGTCAGAATGATAGCTCTCTTGTGTATGGCAAAGACTTCTTCAATTCCTTAGCTTTGCCTAGGATACATAGTATAAAAGAAGCTCACTGATTTCTGATGTTCTTTTAAAAGTGTCCATTTAAATAAGAGCACAGTTAGAGTTAATGCCTCCTGTCTGGAGCTTGGCTTTGTGCCTATGCATCTTCTGTCTAACTTTTTCCCATTTCTCTCAGTTCCATGTATACAGCTGTGCTGTACTTGTATTTTCTGTGGTTTTGTACAGGTGAAGAGCACACTGCTCATCCTTTGTGAGAATGGCTTTGCTCTCCAGGTTCCTGCCCCTCTCCCTGAGGAACATGATACAGTGTCCACCTATCAAATAAAAAACCTGCCGACACAGTACTTCCATTTTTATAGTATTAAATCCCGAATCAAGGTAAAGAACTCTCCTGTGGATGAATTATATGTTCTTTATGTGCCAGAGGACAAAACTACCCAAAAAGGTTTCTAGTGCCTGTACTGCATCACAGGATTTCTGCTAAGCTCCTTGAAGGGAAGGCCAGGTAGAGGCCACTTGTGGCTGAGTTTCAACATTTGAAATTTCAAGTTGTTGTTTGTTTATTCAAAGAGAACATACATCACACTGAAAGTGTGATGTGCATTTTGATTACAAGTAAAAGATAGCATTAGTGAAAGGGAAAGGTAGTTAGCATGTTAGTTCTTAAAATATTTTCATTTTGGTAATTTTCAGAAAAAGTATGTTTCTTGTGGTTGATGTTAGCCCTGTAGGAAATCCCTTTGAACAGTCATAAAACAATCATGTGGTCACTTTGAGGCAAACATGAAACATCTTTTTTTTTCCAGCAGTAACATATTTCTGATTTTTTTAAATGTTGTAATAGCTTTAAAGGTGTCGTTTTTATTTCTGAATGAGAACTCGCATTTTAGAAGATATGTGTGGCCAAAGGAAAAGAGTTATGCCAGCTCTCAGCTATAGTTAATTTCGTGAAATTAAAAAGCAAGCTGATGTTAGGCTCAGGAGCAGAGCTCCAGTGGGCAGGTTCTCAGTCACATGTTCAATCCACTACAATCCAACAGCCTCTCTGATTTTATTCTTAACCTATGACTTCTCTGCTTTCTGTATTAACTGTTCCTGTCTTCTGAGTGGTGCATTACTGACCCTCAGTAAGTTCACAGATGACACTAAGCTGGGCAGGCGTGTTGATCAGCTTGAGGGTAGGAGAGCTTTACAGAGGGATCTGGACAGGCTGGACCGATGGGCTGAGGCCAATGGTATGAGGTTCAACATGGCCAACTGCCGGGTCCTGCACTTGGGTCACAACAACCCCATGCAGCACTACAGGCTTGGCGTGGAGTGGCTCAAAAGCTGCCCAGCAGAAAAGGACCTGGGGGTGTTGGTGGACAGCCGGCTGAATATGAGCTGGCAGTGTGCCCAGGTGGCCAAGGAGACCAACGGCATCCTGGCCTGTATCAGGAATAGGGTGGCCAGCAGGACTAGGGAAGTGATCATTCCCCTGTACTCAGCACTGGTGAGTCCCCACCTCGAGTACGGTGTTCAGTTTTGGGCCCCTCACTACAAGAAGGACATTGAGGTGTTGGAGCATGTCCAGAGAAGTGCAACGAAGCTGGTGAGGGGTCTGGAGGACGTCTTATGAGGAACGACTGAGGGAACTGGGGTTGTTTAGCCTGGAGAAGAGGAGGCTGAGGGGAGACCTTATCACTCTCTACAACTACCTGAAAGGAGGTTGTAGAAAGGTGGGGGCTGACCTCTTCTCCCTAGCAACAAGTGATAGGACAAGAGGAAATGGGTTCACGTTATGCTGGGTGAGGTTTAGATTGGATATTGGGAAATTTTTTTTCACTGAAAGTGTTATCAAACATTGAAATAAGCTGCCCAGGGAGGTGATGGATTTGCCATCCCTGGATGAGTTTAAAAAAAGGGTAGACGTGGTACTTGGGGACATGGTTTAGAAGTGGTTTTGTCAGGTTAGGTTAATGATTGGACTTGATGATCTTAAAGGTCCCTTCCAACCTCAACAATTCTATGATTCTATGATTACTGAATGTCAGGCAAAGCCTCATTTCTTGTTAAAACTAGGAGGAATCAACATTCAGGAGAAAGATTTCTTGGTGGTTTTCTCACAGGAAGAATCACAAGAATGATCACAAAGCTAGCATACATGTGTAAGGAAAAACTGAAAGAATGTGTGTGGAGTTTTGGAGGGGTTTTTTAGTTTGTTTTGGGTTTTTTTAAGTTAAAGGAGAAGAATATTGTTGGGAGACACTATAAATCTTTAAAAATAAAAAAGGTTTCTACAGAGAGAAAGAATATTAATTGCTCTATCTTTCCTCTAGGAATAGATCAATAATTAATAAGTTGCAACAGGGATGTTTTAGATAAGATGTAAGGAAAGATTTCTAACAGTAAGGGTGGTGAAGCACTGAAATAGTTTGCATAGCCTGTAGAGTCCCCATAGGAGACTTTTAAAGAGTAGGTCAGACAAACATCAGCCGATAATATTTAAGGTTTAGCTGATTCTGCTTTTGGGTAAAAGAATGTTCTTTTGGGATCCTTTCCAGACCTTTCTCTATGATTTGCTGTCTAATGAAGATCCTATTTTAAAGAATATTTTATATTTGTTTGTGCTAAAGTAGGCTTGAATGGAAAGGGGTTTTTAAAGGTTTTATAAATCCGCAAATGTCTTCCCTTCATTGTTGAGAGGAAGTGAAGTCCATTACTGCTCCTCTTTTTACTTTATGTCAGTGATGCATTAGAACTTGGGAATCTGACTTCAGCTTTCCAGTGCTTTTCTTTCTCCTGGGAAGGCAGAGGACAGGACTTAGGAGTTCTGCAGAAGTAGTATGTGCTAATAGTGGTTAATTTTGGGAATAATCTCTCTGAGGAAATGCTGAAGTCTGCTTCTCATGCAGAATGGTTTCTGTTTCAAAGGATCATGGGTTGAAATACTTTAGAGGAGGGAAATGGGGCCATTTCCACTGGAGACTCCCATGAAGTCTGGTTGATCTTTGCTTAGTTGAAGTAAAAGAGATTTCTCTAGATATTCTTTATATATAATGCCAGGACCACCTTCGATTTCATTTATGAGACTCCTTCAGTCAGTAATGCGTGGAATGCCTTGGTTTCACGTCTCCATGTTTCTCTGCTTGTTGTAATAGCTGGAAGAGGAGATTGCACTGAGAGAGAAAAAAAAGCAGGAGAAGGAGAAAGCGAAGCTTGAATGGATAAAGCAGCAACAGGAGATGGGAAAGGAGATAGAAGAAGAACCTGAAGAGGAACCCGAAGAAGAGCCACTGCCACCTCTCTACATACCAGAGGAGCCCAGTCCCATCCTCTGTGGGTTTTATTCATCACCAGGAAAATTCTGGCTTTCCTTGGTAAATCAATTTTTATTTCATGTTGATGGGATTGCAAGATGTGGCAACCTTCCTTTCATATCTGGGTGCCTTAGAAAACTGACTATTTGAAACCTGCTATCTCTAGGATATGCAATCCCCTGCGTACTTGATAGTTTCAGTGGTCTCTGTGAAGTAAATCAGTAGTGTCACTCCAATTCAGATTGTTTAGTAAATTTCCAATAGGTACGCTTCTTGGTGATGCCTGGATGAGCACAAAGACTAAGTTGTTCTGCTCACAAGCAGAAGGTAAAATCTTAACATATTGGTAGGATGGCTTGTAATTCCGGTGATCATGATAGATTTTTCTCTGTGGGTAAATAGGATCTCTAGATGATTGGAAGTAACATTTTCTAACCTATAGTATATCCTTAAGAAAGGAAGAATTATTCTGAAAATTGTATTTACTTGGTCAGCTGCTTCAGTGTTCTTTTGTTACCATTTCTTTATGGTCCTTCTCTTCAGGGTGCGTATGACTCAGGGTTCCTCTATCATTGTGAATTCTCCTCAAATGATCACCAAGAAGACCCTGAAAACAGGCAAGATGAACCCTTTGAAGTGATTCCTATTGAGGGCACTGATGACAATCCCATCCACCAAATCTTCTTCTGGTAAAACATTGTAGTATAACAGTTAGCTTCATGATAAAGCTTGATGAAATTGAACTTGGAAAGGAGGAGGATACACTGCTTTATCCTTATTTTAATTGTGGGTCAACTGTAGTATGCAGGAACTATCTCTGTTTTTCCTGGCACTGAATTTCAATTAAAATTCCTAATGGACACAGTTGGGCGCTGTATCTGACAGCATAATTTTAAAAGCCCTTCAAAGACGAAAATGTCAGATTTCTAATTAAGTACTCATTAGGACTCAAACATCCTAGATTGTCGATCTCCAGGAGACCCATTAGAAGTCTCTGCAAATTGTGATCATCAGAACAGCAGTTCTTTTTGGTAGTTAGCAAAGAGAGGACACAGCCCTCGAGGAGGACATGGAGGGATCAGTCCATCCCTCTTGTGCAGAGAATACAGGCTTCTCAGGACATTCTGTGAACTGTATGAAAAGGTACCAATGAAAAGGGTAAACTATTTTCAGACTCCCAATATTAGGTCCCCTGTAAGACTAGGCATGATCTACATCTAAGGAAACAGGTTTAGTTCAGGCTTTAATCTACATCTGGCTGTACTCACCACCATCTGTACTAGATGGAGAGCAGGGAGGGAAAACGGTTCTGCTAGCTCTGAACTTGGTGTCTGCTACCCTGCACAAGTCAGGGCTGAGACCAGTTCCATGATACCCAGCAAGTGCTGGAACATTCCTCAGCAGCCAGTTAGCTGGAAAAAGTTTGTAGTAGTATCACACATATTTTAAATGGTCAAAATACTTTGCTCCCAGCTTACGAACTTGGGAAGGCTACATTTATTCAGATAGGTTAGCTCTTCTAAAGAAGTATCACGTTTTGAGCTGTGGCCTTACTTGTTACAAGTTGCCTGTTATTACTGTTTCTCGTTGCTTATTTGACAGTACCAGCAGACTATTGATGTTCTGTGGGATGCAGAATGGTGCACTGCGTGTTTATCCTCTCCAAGATAAAGACCTCTCAGTGAATACCCTGAAGGAATACTGGTCCTTCAATGTACATGACAATGATTACGGCCAGATCCAGGGGATCTGTTCTAGTTATGATGATAGGTTTCTGATCACCTGTGGTGGAGATGGAAACATTTTTACTTTCAACATCTTGTCTCCGGAGGATGTTCACAAAGAGCTAAAAGCCAAAATCCCCTCTCCTAGGGTAAGTTGCTGCCCTCTTTCACCGGATTTGGCCTATTTACAACAAAACTACTGCAGGGGGAAAAATCCAGTTCAATTACTTGGCACCATAAATCTTTCATAGGCAAAGCTGAGGTTTCCCAAGCAGTTTGGAAGAAGAGCTCTGGCAAAACATTCCCTAATAAACAGGCGCTATGACTGGATTGTTCCATCTGAATGTTCTGTTTTTTTCTCCAAATAAGCATACTACGTGTTGTTCATATGTAATATTCTACTAGTCTTTTCCCACACAAAGATGTAATCATGCACATTCCTAGAATGAAAGAACCACAAGGATTTGTCATACTTCATATCTGCCTTGGATTTAGTTCCAGTAAAGCATGATTCTGCTCTGGATGGGGATTCTAGAAATAATGTTGGAGAATACCAAATGTATAGTTTCTCAGTGCGTCTAGTACCGTTCATATACGATTCAGAAGATGAATTTTTTATATTTGCAAAATAGCACAGCATGATGCTGATCCTGTTCCTCTTTCACTCTTGAACAGCATTTGCAGTAATGATTTTACAGGTGTCTTGTAATCACTGTAGAGGTCATCACCTTTAGCATGTTTGAACAGATGACACTGGAACTCAGTAACACTTCTGATAATACACAAGAAGAGAGAGGTGTGAAATCCCTCACTAAAAATGGTCAGACTTAATTGAATTGTTCAAAATTACACACATTTTAAAAATCTCTTGAGTGCTTGAATTAAACAAATACAACTTGAAAGAAGCAGTGAGACCTGTTGAGTAAAGAAGTGCTATCATGCACAATGAATTTTGGAGTAGATATACATTCAGTACAGTTTAAAAATCTTCAAAGTGTCAGCATAAACCAAATTCAACTTTTAAATATTTTTAATATTAGTTGGTAACTATGTTTTAAAAGATGCTTGACAAGGGAGATAGAGAGGAAATTGTGATTTTGATCATTTAGTTAAATTGTTCATGACTAGTTGGAATTACCTGTATCACAAGAATATACAGCACTAAGAATAGACTTAAAATTATTTTCTTAAACTAAGTGAATGATTGGAACCTGTGATATCAGAGCCTTGCTACCTCCAGTATTACAAGTAGTGATTAATAAAGAATTATAAAGCATATATATACAGTTTTATCATTTTGAGTATGTAAGTAGGTCTATATAAAGATCTTTATGGTCAATTTCTATTGTTCAGACTAGCAACATTGCTTAATGACCATCTTAATAGACTTTTTCCCTTATCAAACTGTATCTTCATTAAGTATCCACTCTAGTTTTAGGTCATGTGGAAGATTTTAAAAATTCCATCTTCATTAAACATAATGGGATTCTTAGAGAATCAAATACAAGTCCACTGAAACTAATTGAGTTAAATTACAGATCAATTTAGTACAACTGTATTCACTGTAAAATGATAGGCCCCCCTCTTTTTTTAGAGCATGACTGCCTAGGGAAATGAGGCTTATGTGATTGCAAGGTCCATCCATCTGTCATTCTTCACAGCTAATAATTGTGAACCCATTATGCAGTCAGCAGAAGCAAACCAGATGAATTACACATGTAACTTGGAATTAGCTCAGGATATGTTGTCTTTGTCAACGTGGCAGTGAGGGGAGACAAGAGAATTGGGTTTGGGGGGGTAGAGAACCGAAGATACTATAGGACAGAGTGAAGTTAGGACAAGCAATGATGTAATGGTTAAAGTCAATGGGGAGATACAGGATTTGTGTTCTCTAACCCTAAGAACTGTGCTTCATTAGTTCTTTTACATGTAAACCAACTAAATTGCTTTTTGTTCTTGAAACATGAAAATCTGATATTTAAGGCCTGTATGGCAATATTGATCATGAAGGTTTTGGGTTTGTGAGAGGCAATGGGAGCTCTGTCCTAATGTTTGTAAAAGCTTTATTGTCTATTGAAACTATTATTGCATGTTTAAAGGCAAGACAACATTTTTATTCCAGAGTGGTCTTGAGAAGGAGAAGGCTGCTGAAGACATTGAGGATCCCAATGCCTACAAGTAAGAGATGCTTGGATAATGATGAAAGAGATTTTCAAGTGTTGGTTTTTGGTTGGTCTTTCTTCAGACCACATGTTTATTTTTGCCCCCTAAGAGGAGGGAGAAGTTGACCACCCTGAATTTGGATCATTTCCTTGTTACACACAAAGTTTTTGCAGCCTTTCCCTCTATTTCATCTACTTTTCTGTGGTAGTAATTCAAATGTGTTACTCCAAGACTTACTTAACTTCAGACTACAGAGGTAACACATGGTCAAGGTCAAAGCCCCATGATGTTAGGACTGTACAAATACACAGGAAGATGATTCCTTTCTAAGTTACCTTCAGAGCCATTGAGTTCAGTGGGATTTTAAGGCTGTCAAGGAAATCTAAAAGGTTACATAAACTGTAATCTTTCCTCTCTTCCACTGAGATAACGTCATTTCCTTTTTCATGTGTTTTCAGCATTGAGGAAGTCAAACAGAAAAAGGAGTATGAACGGATAATGAAGGAAGCTGAAGGGAAAAAAAAAAAAGAAAAGAGAGGAGTTAATTGCACTGAGGCATGAGTTTCTTTTTCTTCTTCAGAAGAATCAGGAGTTGCCCAAGCACATGCAGCTGCACAGAGAGGTACATCTGCTTTTTATAAGGGTCATTTACCTTTAGAGGCACCTTCTTGTAAAATATTGCCACGCGATGTGTTGGGGCCAAATATGTCCAACTCTTTGGATTAAGGTAGTTCTATGAATATATAATTTGTTGTGACTTCTGCGTCACAGCTGATGATTTGTGCCATTTAAGAAGCACGAGAGAAAAATGTGGTTCTCTGTGGAGATCTGAATAGCTCCTGAAATAAAGGATTGTGTTGATGTGCATAGAACTCTGGCATCTGGGCAAAAATATTTATTACAAAAACCTAGTAGCCCAGATGATGTGATGCTGGGTTTTCTGTCTTTCTGCAGCAGTATGAGATGGACCATAGGATCTTTGAGGAGCTGGATAGGCAGACAGCACAGAGAATCCAGTTAGTGCAAAAAGAGCTGGCATGGGAGCGTGAGAAATGCTTGATTGGACTGCAGAAACTACAAAATCAGTAAGTACCACTTTTCTTCTACTTCTCTCTCTGAGCTTGCACAGGGGTTATCACTTACAATGTTGTACCTGCTACAAGGAAAAAGAATGTGATCTTTTTTTCCTCATATAGTCAATATTTCTTCTGTTCTGTTATAATTCTGTTCTTATTTTACTTGGAACATGCACAAGAGTATATATTGATATTTGGGTGTACTTACTTACTTTAGAATTTTTGGTAAAAATTCAAATATGCAAATCAAGGAAATAGCTTCATTCTGATTTGCTTCTATATGAAGAAGATTGGGGTGTTTTTTGAGACTAAGTTTGCTTGGGTTTTTGCCAGTAAGTTCAGTAAGAACGAAGAACTCTTGTTGGAACTTTGAAGAACAACCTATGAAATGAACTCCTGTTTTTCAGGCATGTTACATGTCTGTCAGATATTTTAGTGTCATAGCTAACGCAATGTTCCCTATACAGTTTAAAGTTATGAAATGAACTTTCTCAAGAACGCAACTTTAAGCACAAGGTGCATTTTGGGTGGGTTTTCTTAAATCTAAGTATATAGCAAAAGATGAATTCCTAAAAATAAATACACAATAGAAATAATACATAATAACAAAAGCACCTTTCCCAGTGTGTGAATGGGAAAAATGCTTTAATGAAAAAGTTTTTAATCAGTCCATAATGGAAGATGAAAGATATTCTCATGAAGAACCTGGTGTAACTTTCAATATTGAGAGATGTGTTATTATGTTTATTCTTGAGTATATCCATTCCTAGGTTGGATACAAGTTAACAGATAGTGTCAGATGTCATCATGCTATTACTTACTGACTTGTGAGTTTGCATGTATTCATTGTATGTGCAATAAGTACACTATGTTATTCATGTCTGTTTGGTCAAGGAAAAATGGTAGGTTGCACCTACTGACATCAAACAGTTTTGTCTAATTTGGATTTTCAGGTTTCGGGACTCACTGGAATTTGACACTGTTGTTGTTCATGCTATTCAAAGCAATCATCAGATTTCTACGTACAGACTTCTAGCAATGTCCGAGAAATACTACCGAGATAAAGAACGTCTGTCATGGAAGAAGACAGTACTTAAAGGGGCATGGAAACAAGCAGAGAAAAGGGAGATCGTTGGAGAGACAAGGCGTACGCATAGGGCTAATGATGACTATTTAAATCTTATCAGTAATACAGTTTCTGTCTTTCATCTCATTTTGTTTTCCTGAGTCCAAGCTAAAGAAATGATAATTTCTTTAGGTACATGTAAAGAACTATAACTGTGGTATGTTTTTTACTACCTACATACATAGTAACACACATACATAGTTTTCCATGTTTAGGTCAATCTTAGCAACTGTCTGTTAACCCTGTGGGTAGAACGTGATTAAGAGTCAAGACGAAGAAGCTGAATATGTTCAGAACATCCACTGCAGTGGAACTATACTGGATCGACACTGGCTCTACACGAGCTGTCCCAGGCAGTTTCCAGTAGTTAGGACTGCACTGTGCTGCATGGTATTTACATCTTCACGTGGTTATTTTTAGGTTCAGATGCTAGAATTTTCGAGGGTGAGGCTGAAAAGCTGAAGACACTAGAGGTCCGAAAGCCAACTACACGTTATATAGAAAGCAAACGTGAGCAAATCAGAAGAATTGTTGAGAAATCTGACAAGGTGAAAGCTAATATCATGAAGAGGAAGGCAGAGTGGGATGAATTGTGAGTCTTGGATTCTGTGCCCTTCTAGTTCTGCTTCTTGTCTGACGTCAAATAATGCTATTTAGCTGTCATATGGCACTACAATCTCTCTGCCTAGTTTTTTATATTTCTAATGGCTGTAATTAAAATACATCAGTTTTCATGTATCTCTGAATCTCAAGAGAGCATTAAAATCTTGCAGTTAGTTTCTATTGTTCTTCTAAAACACTAAAAAAGTTGAATTCAGCGAGGTAGCTGCATCTTCAGATAAGGAGTAAAAAGGTGCCTAAATTGATCATGACTGAGGGACACCTAGACCATTACAGTCAACTGTCAGTTAACCCTACCAGCACCACATAGAGCAGATGCTGTAGCAGCTAGGTTAGGTCAATTGTGCTAACATCATGGCCATTATGTGAGCGCTTGCGATATGCCTTCACGCTCCATGCTGGTCTTTATCTTGAGAGGCAAAAAAGAGGGACAAGGTATTTTGAATGCTCATGGAAGTACAGCAGTTCTTCATTAGAAGATGAATGGTGGGGAATAGGACCAACGTCGAGTCAGAGTACAAGGCTTTTTAAAGTTATTAAGTGTTTAACAATATAGAGTGGGATCAGATATTCTGTGTATTGTGGAGTCTTGACACATGGCTCCCTGAGACTGAGAGCAGCATGCAGTCGCTAAACCCAGAACTCAGTCCAAGTGTAGAGCTTTAACCTGTCCCATGGCAGGGCTATGTTATAAGAGGGGTTTTTTGGGGAAAAAAAAAATAAAATAAAATAAATCTGAGGTTTTCATTTAAATGTGCAAGGATATTCTTCTCAAAGTAGCCATTGGTTTCTGAGAGAGGCGTGTGATTCTTGATCCCTAGCTCATGCCCCAAGCCTTGCTGCAGAAATCAGAAGGTATGAAATGACCCTGTTTGTTCATCTGTATCTTTTCTGTCTTAAAGTTCAGCTTTGTTTTGTACCTACCAGATACAAGAGCAAACCTAGTGATGACTATGAGAACCCCAAGGATGTTGAGGACATCAGAGAAGCACAGGAAAATATGGGATGTTATAAGCTGAAGACTGCCACTAATTACAGAGTCCCTGAACACATGCGTATGAACACTGAGAAGAAGGTGATGCAGCTTGCATCCCTGGAAGTGTTGGTATGTAAACTGATTCATTGATGTGTATATTTCCCCCCTTTTTTAGGGGAGGGAGGGTAGTGTATTAGTCACTGAAGAAATTTTTTGAAAGGAAATCAAAGTAGATGTGGGAAGAGGCCTTAGAGGATAGACTGTCTTGAGTCAGCTTTAGTTTCAAATCAGCCTTTCTCTTGTGAACTGTTAGTGCTTCACCAAACTGAAACCTGAATCAATCCAGGATAACTCTCAGCTGGCTCTTTTTAAATGAGAAAGAGAATTTACCTTTTCCGGTACTTCAGCAGGAACATCTGTCTTTTTGAATTCTTCAAAAAGTCTTATCACCTAGTAAGTGGCATCCTTAAAACACTGAGCTAACCCCTGCCATGAAATACCTCTACAAAACCAGGGATGTGAGCAAGGACAGGTGTTTCTTGTGTGGCCTCTCCATATTTGCACTTTGGCAATCGCTGCTTCTGGGTACTAAGCATTGGAATCTTCCTGAGAAACCAGGTCTTTTGAAGCCACCTTTCTGTGATAGGACTCCCACAGCTACCACATGTCTTTTAACCACAAAGACACAAGAAGCTTAAATGCTGTGCAGTATCTTTGTTGCTTTCCTTCTGACTTCTTTCTCCCCATCCTTTTCCTCATAGGAATTGTTTTTCATTTTATTTGGTTGGAGTGCAAAAGAGTGACATTTCTTTAGCTAAAAGAACAATGAAGTCATATATCTATTGAGCTTGGAACAATCTAATTGCTTTTTGGTAGGAAGGCTTATTTCTTACCCTGCTTACTGACAGAAGAGCCTCTTCTCTGCATGGTTTATCTTTGTCTGGCAAAGTGTAAGTTATACTCTCAGTGGCCCTAAATCTTCTTCAGTCTTATTCTCATGAACTGGTTGCCTAATCTCCTGCACCCTCTTGGCTGGGTCTCTTTGATAGCAAGGTCTAAGCATTACAGAAGCAACGCTTCAGTTCCAGGGAATTTGTTGGATCATCTTAATCTCATGCTTGGACTCCAGTACTTCATTGTAGTGCTGATGTTACCAGATACCCAGTGGTTAACCTAACTCAGTAGGACAAGCCGATACAAACAAAGGGAATAGTTCTTGTAAATTCCACGTTTATATAGATGAAGAACTCCAGTTACTTCAGGTGACTGGTGTATAGGATTGTTTTCTTTTTTAAAGATCAGAGAAGTTTCTGCCAAATATGTTAATGTTAGATCACATTTGATTATTATTTTGTGTGAAAAGAGTAAATTAATAGTGTCTCTTTATCACAGAATCACAGAATGATTGAAGTTGGAAGACACTTCTGATGGTAATCTAGTCCAAACCTTCTGCCCATCTAGACCAGGTTGCCCAGGACCATGTCCAGGTGGCTTTTTAATGTCTTCAAGGGTGGAGACCCCACAATCTCACTGGGCAACCTGTGCTAGTGCTCAGCCATCCTCACAGTAAAAAAGTGTTTCCTGATGGAAAACAGGAGGGAACCACAGGAGGGAATCTCCTGTGATTCAGTTTGTGCTTATCTCCTCTTGCCAGTCACTGGGCACCACTGAAAAGAGCCTGGCTCCATCAATATACATTGATGAGATCCCTGCCTGAGTCTTCTCCAGGCTGAACAGTCAGAGCTCTCTCAGCCTTTCCTTATAGGAGAGATGCTCCAGTCATTTAATCATCTTAGTGGCCCCTCGCTGGACTGTGTCCAGTAGTGCCATCTTTCTCTTGTATTGGGGAGCCCAGAACTGGACACAGCACTCCAGATGTGACCTCATCTGCTGAGGAGGGATCACCTCTCTTGACCTGTGGCAACACTCCCTAATGCAGCCCAGGATAATGTTAGCCCTTTTTGCCACAAGGGTGCACTGGTGGCTCATGGTCCACTTGGTGTCCACCAAGACCCCCATGTTCTTTTCTGCAAAATTGCTCTCCAGCTGGGCAGCCCCCAGCATGTACCGGTGCATGGGGTTGTTCCCCCAAGATGCAGGACTTTGCACTTCTACTTGTTGAACTTCATGAGATTGCTGTCAGTCCATCTCTCCAGCCTGCCCCTCTGGAGGGCAGCACAACCCTCTGGTGTATGAGCCACTCCTCCCAGTTTGGCATTTTCAGCAGACTTGCTGAGGATACACTTTACACCATCGTCCAGACAATTAGTCATGTTGAACAGAATTATTATTACTGAATTATTAATATAGAATTATTACTGAGGTCTGCCTACAGGCCAAGCAAGATGCAAACAAGTTCTTACAAATAGATTTTGCTGCACTTGGCTGTTTAATTCCCATCCTCTGACAGCTGATATAAGTGTCACTTTTCAGATCAGTTGATCTTCCTCTTGAGTTGGAGAAAGAATATTAAGCTGATGCCAAAGTTTTCTGAGTTGACTTTGTGACTCTGGATTGCTGGAAGGCCTGGAGAGAATTTGTTTTGGAAATCTAGTGGCTTGTATGAAATCCAAAAGCATCTGACAGAATGTTACTTTCTTGCTTTTAATATTGCTATCTACTATACTTCAAAAATTCAAAACTTTGTTCCACTTTTACCTACCTGCAGTAGCTGTGATTTCAGCTTCACCATCACGTATAAAATACAAGAATCATATCTACCTTGCAGAATCTACATTTATGGAGGACTGCTTCAGTATCTTTGAGGTTATGTGAGATAACAGCTTTGTTTCAATGACTATGATTTCTGTATTTCAATGATCTAGATTTCTGTACAGCTGTGCATTTGGTAGTGTGTACAGTAAACGTCCTCTCAGGTATGTTTCTTTTGTCTTGGAGATGGAAGCTTGCTTTACAAAATACTAAAAGAAACCTAATTTCCTTTTTGTTAGTGTATTATTTGTACTATATGCCTGAAAAGAGGGCCATATATCAAAGGTGAGATACTCTCTGTATTTAATGAGAGACAGCCCAAATGACTAATCCTGAAAAACCCACAGCTTATTTTCACAGCCTCTGTCTGCTTTCTGCATTGCTTCAACATCTCATGTCAAGAAACTCACGATCAAGTCAGAAACTGAGAGAATGGGGAAGCCTTGTTTCTTTTCTTACACCTTTGCTATTTTCTGTGAAGGAGAGGAAGAGAGGTGGTTCCAAAGGTTTTAAAACCACAGACTGAAATAGAGCTGTTTAACCATGCTAATGTATGGAGATGGTACAGAAAAGAAAGCTAGTATGGAAATATGGAAAGAAGGAAAGTCAGTATGACAAGCCTGGTAACCATTACTTGTGTTGGGGAAGACTACGTACTGTGTAAGTGTTCATGGGGAATACTACTAAATTTGTTTTTCCTTTGCAGATCCATAAGAGGAAAGTGAATATGAACAAAGAGATCATGTCTTTGCGGGATCTCAAGGTTTCTATTATTGATGAAATCAAGTGTTTAGTGCAAGAATTGAAATCCATACAAGCAGCCTTGGATTTATCAGAACGCCTCCCTCTTCCCCTGATCCCTCAGTTACACCCAGATGAGGTTCCTGAAAAAAAATTTGAGTATAACAGTGATATCCTCCTGAAGTTCAAAGAAGAGCAGGAGGCCAAGGCAAAGCTCCAGGAACAATTAGAAGGGTCTCCCTCATCTCATGCATTTAGGCAGGGGTTTCTTCGAGCTCCTTCCATTAAAGAGATTGACCTCATGGCCCAGGCTGCAGGTCCACGCCCGATGAAAACAGCATCATCTGTGGTCACAGAGCAGCGAAAGGTTTTTGAGATTGAGAAGGCAGAGCCAACAGAAATGGAACTGGAAATTTTAAAAAGGGAGAAGATAAAAAATCTATACTTGCAGGAGACCTTGATTAAAAAGGTAGGAAATAAAGTTATTTTTGTCGGATTGAACAATCCCACTGTATCAGAAATAAAACCAAAACCTCTTGCATCTTATTTTTGCAGCAACTCTTGCCTTTCCAAAGTTCAGGAAAATGCTATCTGGTGCAAATTTACAGTGTAAATCAGTATAAATCCCTAACTGTGACTGTGTGCTGACTATTACCAAATGAAAAACCGATCTTAGATTTCTTATTGATTGTTCTACGAAACTGTGAGCTTAGTGGACAAAAAAAAACCAGTAAAATGTTAGAAATTACTTGAAAAGTGACAAAGAAGGAAAAAAAGACCATCACTACAATTTTGTAGATTCATGATGTTCTCAGCTCTTAAATAACTGTAGTCCCGACCCTTTGGTCCAAAAAATGGTTTATACAATTAGAAAAGATACAAAAGAGAGTAACCAAAATGCTTAGTCATGGAAAAGCTTCTTTAAAATGCACATCTAAATGAATAAAGCATCTTTGGCCTGGAAAAGGGGCAGCTGAAAGGGTTGTAAGCAGAGGTGATAAAATTATGAATAGCATAGAAAAGGAAAGTGGGAATCATCTCTTAAAAGAAGGAGAGATATCAAATGAAATGGTCATGTAGAAAGCTTGAAATATGCAAATGGAAATAGTTTTTCTATCCAACAATAACTAAGCTTTGGAACTCAGTGTTAGGATGTTGGGGAAGCTACAATGTGGTAAAGTCTGGAAGAAAAATCCATTCAAAGCTGTTGAATACAAACATACTGCTTCAAGCTCAGGATGTCCCTAAGTCAGAGTTTAGGAGGGTACAGAGAGGAGCCTGCCAGAGGTGTTCACTTGTTTGATCTGTTTCTTACTGTCTTTTCTCTAACTTCTGCTATTGGCCATTGACTCTTTGGTCTACCCCAGCATAGACAGCCTTGTGTTCATGCGTGTGAAGGCTCTGAGGAATATCCAAATGCTGCTGTGACCATTACATATATATATAAGTTAATGTTGGCAGCTGAAAGAAGCCTGTCAAGGCAGAAGACATATTTATTGCTATGTCTGGGATTGTTACATGAACTACTTCAGGCTACAGTAAAACATTCTCTGAAGAGAATGTTTTTGCCTCAGTCTTCACTTCTCTTCCCACACTGCTCGAGTGGATGGACCACAAGACAGAGAATCGGGGAGCAAAATCCCTCCCACTGTAAGAGAAAACCAGGTTTGTGACCACCTGAGGAACCTGAACATACAGCAGTCTATGGGACCTGACAAGATGCATCCCAGAGTCCTGAAGGAATTGGCTGATGTAGTTGCCAAGCCACTCTCCACGATATTTGAAAAATCATGGCAGTCAGCTGAAGTCCCCAGTGACTGCAAAAAGGGAAACATTGCACCCATTTTAAAAAAGGGTAGTAAGGAGGACCCTGGGAACTACTGACCTGTCAGCCTCACCTCTATGCCTGGGAAGATTATGGAGCAGATCCTCCTAGAAGCTATGCTAAGGCACACAGAGGACAGGGATGTGATTTGAGACAGTTAGCATGGCTTCACCATGGGAAAATCCTGCCTCACCAACCTAGTGGCCTTCTATGATGGAATAACTACATCAGTGGACAAGGAAAAAGCTATGGATGTTGTCTATCTGGACTTCTGTAAGGCCTTTGACATGGAAACCGCACAACATCCTTCTCTCTAAATTGGATAGGCCTGGATTTGATAGGTGGACTGTTCAGTGGATGAGGAATTGGTTGGATGGTCGCATCAAGAGGGTAGTGGTTAATGGCTCAATGTCCAGATGGAGATCGGTGACAAGTGGTGTCCCTCAGGGGTCCATATTGGGACCAGTACTGTTTAATATCTTCATTAATGACATAGACAGTGGGATCGAGTGCACCCTCAGCAAGTTTGCAGACAACACCAAGCTGAATGGTGCGGTTGACATGCCTGAGGGATGGGATGCCATCCAGAGGGACCTGGACAAGCTCAAGAAGTGGGCCTGTGTGAACCTCATGAGGTTCTACAAGGCCAAGTGCAAGGTCCTGCACTTGGGTCAGGGAAACCCCCAGTATCAATACAGGCTGGGGGATGAAGGGATTGAGAGCAGCCCTGAGGAGAAGCACTTGGGGGTACTGGTGGATGAAAAGCTGGACATGAGCTGGCAATGCATGCTTAGAGCCCAGAAGGCCAACCATATCCGGGGCTGTATCAAAAGAAGCGTGGCCAGCAGGTTGAGGGAGGCGATTCTGCCCCTCTACTCTGCTCTCATGAAACCCCCACCTGGAGTACTGCGTCCAGCTCTGGGGCCACCAAAGTAAGCAGGACATGGATCTGTTGGAGCTGGTCCAGAGGAGGGCCATGAAGATGATCAGAGGGATGGAACACTTCTCATATGAGGACAGCTGAGAGAGTTGGGGTTATTCAGCCTGGAGAAGAGAAGGCTCCAGGAAGACCTTATTGCGGCCTTTCAGTGCTTACAGGGGGCTTATAAGAAAGATGGGGACAGACTTTTTAGCAGGGCCTGTTGCGATAGGACAAGGGGTAATGGTTTTAAACTAAAAGAGGGTAGATCTAGACTAGATACAGGGAAGAAATTTTTTACACTGATGATGGTGAAACACTAGAACAGGTTGCCCAGAGAGGTGGCAGATGCCCCGTTGCTGGAAGCATTCAAGGTCAGGTTGGATGGGGCTCTGAGCAACCTGATCTAGTTGAAGATGTCTCTGCTCATTGCAGGGGGTTGGACTAGATGACCTTTAAAGGTCCCTTCCAACTCTAACTATTCTAAGATTCTATAAGAGTAAAATACTTCTGGGATGGAATGGGATGCAGTGAAACATTCCTGTGAAGCCCTGGTGATTCTTTCACTATTGTGCTGAGAACGAAGACACGTTTGGGGTTGACTTTGTCTTTCTAAGTGCTTTGGTAATCCATAGTAAATAGCATGGGCGAGTTGTTGATTTGGCAGAGAGAATTCTTCCTTTCTGCCTCTTTCTCTAGCTTTACATGTTTAGCTCCACTCCCAATACATTCCCTGTTCCTCATTTGACTCTCTCATATGCTCAGATCAATGCATTGGTGATCAGCTTTGATGCTGAACTTCGCTTTCTGCGGCACAAGAAACTGAAGCTGGATGTGCAGATGAAAAGTGCTGACCTGCGCTACATCACGTGGTATGAAGAGCTGCTTATCCTGAAGAACCTTGAGAAACATGAGAACCTTCTCCAGGAGCGTGTTAGCACCCTCATCAGGGAGCAGGAGGCCATGCAAGTAAGTAGGCCACGTGTCTCTGGATTTAACAGTACCACTAATGCATGTCTCGAAACATAAGCAAGCCATAAAGTAAATGGTGGCATCTCTTTGCTTCATTTGCTTCATTGCACTGATCCAGCGTCTAGTGCTAAATCTTGAAAACAAAGAAACTTTATGATCAGCCTAGGATGGTCACTTTTAACTTCCAATAGTTAATCTTTTAATAATCTTAAGAATTGTATTTTAATAGGTACTTCAGGCTGTAAAATAAATGACAAATCATATACTTAAATTTACGAACATACTTCTAGGTTTTGCTTGATTGAAGCATGGGTTTAAAGAGAGAAAGGCAAGTTTTGCATTTCCAGATCTTCACAGATACATCCTATATATGCACACATGGGTTGTACCTTTTAACTGAAGTAGCTTTTTTGTTTGTTCAGTCAAAATTGAACAGCTACCTTGCACAGATGGAGGATAGAAAGTGTGAGATTGTAAAGCTTCAGGAATGTGAGAAAGCTCTTTATGCCAACTTCCAAGCATCCCTTGGAGAAGACAATGAGTTTGCCCATTTTCTGACCAAGGTTCTGAAAAAGAAAATCAAGTGCATGGAAAAAAAAGAAGTCGGAAGAGAAGCAGGTTGGGGAGATACTGTTCTTTTTGTCTTATGGATTTGTTACACATACTTCCGGGTGGTCAATTAAATGTCTCTCAATCTAGCTGGAGCCCTGGGTACATGGAACATTGAACTCAGTTCAAAAAACCATAGATCAGACCTACCTAGATTTGTTTATATACCGACCCATGTCCTGTGGCAGCCATCTTGAATGATAACAATGATATAATTCAGTCTGTAACATGACCACATTTGGTCTGATGACAGCTCCTGCAATTTACTTCCTGTAAGTCAATACTGAGGACTGATAATTGGTATGAAGAAGAGGCAAAGCTTTAAATAGGTACTTCCTATCCTGTACCAATGGGAGCTGTGGATACGTTATTAGTCTGCCACATTTGTGACATTCTCTTTTAATCTGTCCGTTGACTAATGAGAGATCATAGACCTAATGTGCAATCATCTATTAGTCTAAACATATTATGAAAGGATTTAATTTATCTTAGTGACTTGTTTTTAAACTGTTAAGGCAAGGGAGACTTACTGAGCTAAAATGCTTGTGCCCTGTCTCTGACTTGGCTTTTGATTTCAAGTGGGACGTGATTAGCAAAAAGCGCAGGCAACAGTGATGCTTTTGTGCCATTATTTTGCCTCCATATTTTGCTTGGTTGATTAATCTCTGTAGTAGAATCGTAAACCCACAAAGTTTAAATTCCTAGCACATATAAAGAGTGGAAACATTATTGAAGGAAGTCCCAAAAATATGCCTGTGTCTGTGCTTTTGGCACTTCTAGGTGATCTCTCTCCCTCATTTTTTTCCTTTTTTCTTTCTGTGAAATTACCAGATCAATACAATAGGCACAAGGTGCCCGGATTCACATATTAGCAGGATGATCTTTCATGGCTTATTGGGACTGTGTTCACCAGCACACTGGCATAATGCACAGCTAGTGGGTCTGGGGGTGTTCTGCAAGCCAGCAGTACTGTCCTTTTCTTCCAGATGAAGAAAATGAGAATGAAGAGGAGAACGATGAAGTGTCCAGCTCAGGGATGGATGAAGAAAATTCTGGATCTGAAGATGAAGTCTTTGATGATACTGTTTGCCCAAAGAGTACCTAATCCGTCATTTCCTTGGGTTGACTACTTGTTTAGCTTTAGGGGCAATATTGTGTGTTTAAAAAGAAAACACAGAATTTTCCATTATTCACTGCATATTAATACCATTAAGGACCAGATGTGTGTACCCCTCCTGACTGCAGCATTTCTCCCCAGGAAATCTCAGTGAAAAGAATTAAACTACTGATAGTATAGAGTACCCTAATTAAAAAGTTTGGAAAAATAAAACTTAGCTAAGCAGTAAGAATTAATTATTTTGTGTAAAGAACCATTCAGCATTTCATTCACCAGCTGTTTTCTGGAGAGAAAAGGCTCCTCTCAGGAGTGGAACTGGAGCGAGGCTGTAGCTGCTCTCTGGAAACCTGCTGCCTGGCCTAGCTGGGTCCCTGTTCAGCGAAGTTCTGCGGGGACCACACCATGCTGTTAAATTAAGCTCTTTGTTACCACCTTGTGGATTTATGCAGCAATTGCCTGTTGCTAGGCTGCTCTCTTAAGGGTAGCTGAAAAGTTAGGAGCTTTACTTTGCAAAATCTTATTCATTCCTTCCTTCAACAAAGGCACACCACCCCCCTCCCCCCCCCGCCCCCCCCCCCAGGAGTTTAGCTAATGTAGGGTGATGGTTTTTTAAAAAAAAATATCTTTTGAGAGGTATGTCAATGACTATGTAACAACACTCCTCTATTTTCAGTTAGAACTTACCAACAAATTACCCTATCATACTTTTTAAAATTGGATTTTAACATCATTTCCACAAATTGAATTTTCTATTAACTCCTCATTCATCTCCTTTTTCAATGAGATGGGAAGAAATGAAGATTTTTACTTTTTATTAAAAAAAGTCCAAATTACTAATTTTATAGGAAAATTACATGTTGCATTAGCCTGTTCATATTTGTCTCTTTGTGTCATTTGCTTTGCCTTTATTGGACTCCTTTTTTTTTTTTTTTTATTATGCCCTCTGATCTGGACATAATTATGCACTTGATTAGTATGACTGAAATCACTGCATTAGATAGATAGAAATTCACAGCTCTTCCTTACCATGAAACAAATGAAACAGGTCCTATGAGCCACAGCTTTGTTTAAAAATAGAGCTATAAATGATCTTTACAGCAAATTCATCATTTATAGTGAAGGGTGCTATGGATAAACAATTACATGTTCACATAAGAGAAGATTATACTGTAACATGTGTGAATTACTGAGACTGCTTTACTTACAAAAGCTAACTTTTGAGTACTGGGCGTTGATGCATTTAGTCTTACTTCTGGCAACAAGTTGTCTTGACTGAACGTAAAGAAAATGATCCATCCAAGACATTCAGCCCCTCATGGAGGAACGTGGCCCATGTGGTTTATGTTTGAGAAAGCTGTAGGGAACAAAGAGCACGGTCTTTGGGTCTATGGGGAACGCTGGGTGGTGTGCACAGTAGGAGAAGTTACTAGCTCCAGCCTGTAGCTGTAGTACAGTCATAATGAAACTAAGCTATTCTTTGACTCATTCCTTCTCAGACTGCAGTGAGGCGCTCTTCCAAAACACCATCCAGCTCCGGCAGAAGCGGTTGGACATTGAGAAAGCTTTAACAGAGGAGAAGAAAGTTGCTGCTAACCTCAGAAAGAAACATAATACCTTGGCCAAAAAGGTATTGAATGTTCTCTTCTCAGCAAGCATCGTCTGGCTCCGTTACAGTGAAAATGTTGTGCTAGTGATTTTGACTAAGATATAAAAACAAAATCCTAAGCCTTTGAGAGGTCTCCGTTTGGGTAGATACCACAGATACCGAGATATCTGTGGCAGCACAGAGGCAGGAGGCAGCTCAATATGGTTCACCTGTCCTCCTGAAAAGGCTAAATCAAGGCGGTCCAACCTTAGCTGCTATGAGGCTGGATCCAGGTTTTCGGTCCAGTTCCTTCCCAGCTGTCTAACCAACACGCACCAGCAGGAATGGGATTCTCTGGTTCAGATGAAACACCTGGTATAGCCTGGCCTATCCTCTGTGCACGTGTATGGGGATGGAGAGATTAAAGAATACTTATCCTAACACAAATGCAGGTTAAAATAAATGCATAAAAATGCTATTCTTCCATCTGTTTCTTTTGCTTTTAGTTATTTTCTTTTGCTCTTTGTCATAGTAATCACTGAATAAGCTCTCTTGGTGCAAGTTTTCCTTTTAGCTTTTTTTGAGCTCCTGCATTCATCAAAACATTTGATTTATATTAATTCAAAAATATCTTAATTTGAAGGGTTATCCGGGATAGAGAGAGAGAGTTCTGCCAAAATAACATTATGCAAGTCTTGCTTTTATTGTGTCTCAAAAATGTTCCATCAAATATGCTTAACTTACAGCATTTTTTGTTTAGTTTTTAAAGACTTTCCTAAGTGCCAGCTGCCACATAGTCACCCTGGGGTCTGACATTTGAGTCTGAATTGTTTCTTTCTCATGCAGAATCAATAAGCATTTCCAGGCAAAACACAATAAAAAATATCTTGCAGGCTCGGTAGATCTAGAAGTGTTTTAGACACTAAACAAAGCAGCTGTCTCTTGATACATACAGGGCTACTAAGGAAACATTTATGAGTGTACGTGTGTACAGAGGTATTCAGGGTAGAATCTTGCTTGAATATGTAGATGATCCTCATGTACGCCTATGAAATTCAGCTATTATAGTATGTTAAAAAAAAAGCAATTTTTTCTATACTCCTTTCCCTTTGGATCAGAACTCTAACACAGAACTGTGCTGCCTTATGTGTTTGAGTAGTACAGGATTTTTGTTTGTTCACAATTTGTCTTTCTGCAGGCAAAAGTAGTGGAAATCAGTCTGAACACCGCAGAGAGGGAACTGGAGACCTTTCAGTGGGAAAAGCAGCAGAGACTGAACGAGCTATATGTAGTTGTGCCTTTGAAACTCCATCAGGTAATGTAAGATGTTGTGCACCTGCAGGTGCAGAATGGCCTCTGTACATCTGAACAATGGTGTTACTGTTCTTTGGGGCCCTTAGTTCCTGATTCACCATAGTCTTCAGGGAGTGAAATGCCATTAATTGAATTTCATGCTGCTAGTTGCTCTAGATTTTTTTTCCTTCTCCTATACTGACAGAAATGAGTTAAGGACAGACAGGTTGGCCCATTGCTGAAATGTGCATAGTCTTCAAGTGTTTTGTAAGTTTGGCATGGGATTTTCCTTCAGGTCCATACCTACTGATATTCTCCTGGAAAAAAAATCCCCAAAAAACAAACCAAAAAAGACCCCAAACTATTGAAACTAATGGGAGTTTTGCCCAATTCAATAATGCTGGATTGGATGCAATGCATTCATCTACACAGCTGTTAGCACAGGGATGATAAGTAGAAAATAAAGGGGAAAATTGAAGACAATACTGTTATTTCCTCTGGGCTGAATCTTGTCCTCAGAGAGAGAAGATAGGCCTCTGCCTGTTCTGGCTTATATACCTCTGAGGCAAGCTCAGCTTTCTCCATTTGTTCTATCTCCCTTCCTTAAAAGCTTGGTAATAAAGACAGAAGAGTCTAAGGCCAGACTATGGCAATCCTGCAACTCTCAGATCTTTCAAAAGTACAGTTGACAGAGAGTCCCTTACTCCCCCTTTGTTCCAGGTGCCATGGAAGGGTAGACAGCTTTATATGTAGGCAATCATCACAGCTCTAAGTAGTCTTTGAGCTTTGCTGAGTGGTAGTGATTCTCTGGTCCAAAATGTAAGAGTTGTGCCCATGCTTACTATTAACTCACTCATTAGTTCTCTAATGCTCACACATTTGTTACCCAGAGAGATCACCAGCACCCTTAATAAGTCAGCCTTGCTCATGGCTGTCTCTTGCAGGTGGAGTATTTGGTTAATGGGGAGATGCCCAGTGACTTCTCCCAGGCTTTGGTATTTACCAACCAGTCCTTAGAGTATCTGCAGAAGAGAATTGTGGACCTACGTAATGAAAAGATAATGCAAAGAGAGATCTATAAGAAGGCCCAGGAGCAACACAAGCAGCTTGTCCGGGACAAAAAGGAGATGGAGATAAATATTCGACGTGAGTAACAGAGACTCTGAACAACACAGCATACTAATGCTCATTCTGTCCCCCTCACTGGGTGTGGGTAACTCGCCAGATGTCTGTCTTTACGCTCACACAGATGTCACAGCTGGTTACTGCAGAAAATAAAACAGAAAGAGCAGATCAAGTGGACTGTTTTGATGAAGTACTGGTAGTTCTCCAGCACTGCAGAGTCATTAATTAGGCTGTGTGAAATAATTTGGGAACTTAGTATAGGGAGAGTTTACTGAGATGAGACACTGGAAGTCAGGACACGATTGCTATTTCTGGCTGTAAACCAGAACTGCTAGGAAAAAAATACTTTCCCCAAAGCTACATAAGCTTTTTTGGCAATTTCTTTCTCTGTGAAACATAAGAAGAATGAAACAAGCCCTATTTGAAACATTTACTTTCCCAAGCACCAAACCCAAAGATGTGTCTAGCACCACCAAACCTGTGGGGGCCCTGTAAAGCCTTTGGTGTGGCAGTGGCTTACTAGGACTGGTGTAGAGTGTGGCTTAGTGACCACACAGACATGATCACGGGCAAGGACAACCAGCAATACTCAGTTGTGAGATCTGTGTAGTTTCGTGTGAATTATTTATTACAGAGCAAATACCAAAGAGCTCAAACAAAAAGCTGGGGGTAAGGCAGAAATTCTTATTAACCAATGAAAGACAGTGCCGTCATTTGTGCCATGCCCCTTCTGTTAGGACTGGAAGAGAAGTGCAATCATCTGATGATGAAGAAGTTTGGCCGGCTGGTTGATTTTGAAGCAGTTCAAGCACACTCTGTTAATGTACACATGGAAGAGTTGAAAGTGCAAATAATGGAGAAAGAATATGCGCACTCCCAGGAGCTCAAAGAGTGGGAGGTAAGGAGCAGGAAAAGGAGGAAGACGTGTGTTATGATGATCTCTTAACGCTTCATTTCCCTGGAGCTGAATGGTTACACTAAAATCTTTTGTGAACATGTTCATGTTTGTTTCTCTTTTCACTTGTCATTAATAGACCATAATGTCCAACACCCATTTCCCATCATCATTCCTACCTCTGCTCCAGTTGCTGATGCACATCCTATTTTCTCATGGAGATAGCTGATGATCTTTTTGTTTTACTTTCCTCAAATGCATCCTTCTGCTTCAGTCCCTATGTGAAGTTCTTCCGGAGTGCTTTCCTTTGGTTTTCAGCTAGCATTTGGCACCTACTGCCTCCTCCCACCGCCTTTGGTGACAAACCGGTTGAGTACAGGGCAGCCCTGACTCATGCCTGGGGTGCTGGTCTGTGCAGTCTGAAAATTCATGTCTCTGTCTGGGGGGGGCATAAGGCTCAGCTGCACCACAGTGCAACCAGGCAACACGCTTATGCTGCCCTTACAGAAGGGCACATACGGATGTACTGTGTTCCTAATGGCTTTCTCTTTTCCACACTTTTGCCTGCTTTACCTACTCAGGCATTTGCAATATTAAAAAAAAAAAAAAAAACTAAAAAGACGACAACACCAGATTGTGCTGAAGGTAGTGTGGGATCAGGTGGTGTATGCAGGATCAGTCTGTTGTTTACCTTACCTCTCTTGTGTGACACGTTGTGCCTAGCACTTCTTCCCCACTTCACACTTTTTGTCCTCTCTCATCCCAGCTCAACCTGTTATATCTTTCTAGGAAAGAATCTTAGACCTGCAGCAGCAGCTCATGAAGCTGACAAAGGAAAACACCAGCAAGCTGCAGCAGCTGAACCAGTTTTGCCTTGAAAAGCAGCAACTTGAAACTAAGCTGGCTTCGCTAAAGAATGATCTGGTAAGCTTTTTAGCCCCTGTACTACATGCAGGTTTGGGACTGTTCAGAAATGAGTAAGCGATCATCTTGGCCCTCGTCAGCTCTCTGGCCTCCCATCCGGCTCTGCAGTCAGCAGTTCGGGCTACTATTGCCCAGCGGCACAGGCTGAGTGGCTGCTCCTGTAGACAGGGAGGTGAATGAGCTGATCCTGAAGTAGGCCATACCTTAGCTTCTCTGTAATTTCTTACTTAGCTGCTTTCTAATAATGAAACAAACTCATCTTATTTCTAATTAAAAACCCTCTTGCATCAAGTCAAAATTATTCCTTTGTTACATGGAAACAGCCAAATAAAGTGTTTTCTTTGCTCTGTATTAGGGAGTAAGGCAGCCACCTGTGACAGTCTGAGTCTAAGCGGTCCCTCACTCTGACTTCCAAGTAGTTCTGACTGAGGAGTGGAGATGTCACGGGCTGTCCTGCCTCTTAGAAAGCTTCGCTTTCCTGCTTGAAATAAATTTCCACCGTTTATTCTCCTACGTTTTATAGGAGCTATTTTTTTTCATCTCCTTATAGGGAGTAGAATTTCAGGGCACCCGAACTACTGACATCAAAGAGAAGGCCAGGCTGGAGTCGCGGCTCAAGCACATGGCTCATGACACAGCCCTCCTAAGAGAAGAAATCAATCTTCTAAGCAGAAAAGATGGGTGCTTAAGAGAAGAACTTGCTCTCCTTAGAAGAAAAGATGAGTGCCTCTTTCTACAACCTTCATCACCACAGGACTCTCAGACACCAACTGAATCGTTCCCTGTTCTTACACCAGAAACGGTAGCTAACAGTCCAAGCCTCCCTTAAAAATGAACATGGTTAACTGTGGCAGTAGTCACACCTGGGAGTGTAAAATTAATTGCTTTGGCTATACAGAGGTTTAGTTGTAAAAGGTTGTATTTGTTTCCCATATCAAAATATGACTGTAGCAACAGATATGGAATATAAAAGTGCAAATACAACTAGTAAATGCTGTTATCGGTCCACTGCAGAGATTTGCACTGGACAGATGCCCTGTGTGTGTGCATATGTGTATGTTTGTTCTTCAGACGGCTGCCCTTCACATGGGCAAATACAGCTTTGGTACTTGTGGTCTCAAAAATGGTAAAAGTCTGCCTTAAGGGTACATTCTGTTATTTGCTGAACATTCTAGCAGCAATGGCACTTCTCTGCTAACTGAGCTAGTTAGAGTCAAGGGAAGTGCCATTTGTTTGGAGAAAGCAAAGGGACCTTTCTCCTCAGAGCCCACAGCGCTCAGATGGGTACGGAGCCAGCCAGTATCTTCCCACTTGCCTCTGCTCCGTAGCAGTGGAAAACTGCACTGCGGTGCAGGACATGGTATTCACCTGGCAGAAGGAGGATACAGCAAACGCAAAGTCTGCCTGCAATTTCACTGGCTTGCACCTACCCGAACAGAGCGAGAGAGAGCCCAGGCTCTGTATGTTTTCAGGTTTTATCCTTTTTTGCCTCTGGCATTCGGTATGGTGGCAGTGCACAATCATTTACAGCGCTTAACCCTGTCTTACTATGAAAACTTCCTTCATCCCCAAAGCAGAGGGGTTGTGTTGCACCATTCTTCCAGTGCAAAGCTTCTGAGGGTTTATGGGAAGGCTTGGGGTTTCTTGCTAATTTTTAATTAAATAGATTGAACAACCTGCAGCTGCAGCCTCCCCGCTCCCTGCCTTTTGCCACTGGTCTTTGCTCCTCTGTCCGGTGTATGCTCAGCCAGGAGCCGACCAGATCCCAGCCAGGCACAAGCACTGCCCCTGCTGGCCTCAGCACACCTGCATGAATGGTACATGTGCAGTCTGCCTTTTCAGCGGGTCCCTGTGAAGGTGCTGAGCATCCCCTGTTTCCTTAAGGAAAAACACACCACCCTTATCCACAGGTCTGGATGCTGAAAAACCACAGGATGGCAAGTGGAGGGATAAGGAAACAAAATTTGCAGTGACTTAGGTGTCCGTCTGCCTCCCTCCCCATCACCAAAGTCATGCAGCTGTCCTTGGAGATAAATGAAAATTTCCTCTAGCTGTGCTCCTCACTGGAAGTTTTATGTCACTTAACTGGCACAGGTAGTGGCCGTCCCTGTTCTCCTGAGCTCAGCATTAAGAAGATTCGTGTCGGTAGCTATGTGGAAAACTGTAAGTGCAGGAAAATGTCGCCTTTCCCCAGCCGTCCTGCTTGCTGTATGTCTGCAAGTAAAAAAGAGTAGGTTCATTCTGTGGGAGGATTTAGCATACAGCCAGCCACAGAAAAGACTAAAGCCTTTATTTTAGATGTTAAAGCGTGGGTTTGTCTTTACAGATATGCGGCTGCAGATGGCGTGTATGTGAAGGGTTGTTTAAGTTGATTAGGCAGAGTGCATCGCTCCAGTCCATTCACAGGAGCCTGGTCCTGGGACAAACCTTCCTGTGGGGGAGAGGAAAAGACCTTATCGACAGCATTATCTTTCGTGAAGCCCTCACTGCAAGAGGGTGCTACATCTTGGTGGTGGCAGCTCTCTTCGGACCCATGTCCTGCAATGTCTCTTGTGCTGCTGTTTCCATCTTGTGCTCCGATGAACAGCCCGGTGCCACGGGTAGCTGCTGCCTTGTTTCTTGGGCCCTCCTCTGACCTTGCTGAGGATGCCTTCTGTCTCCATAGCATTATAAAAGGCACATATACATCTATATACAAGTGCATAAATATATAAATAGGGGCGTTATACAAAAATAAATACCCATTCTCTTTTTCTCTTTAGAATAAGTCTCTCGCAAAAGGCAGCTTGCTCCCTAGCTGGTGGGAGAATGAGTCTCTAAGGGCCTCAGTGGTGGTGGGCTGCTGTTCAGATGTTTTGGTAGGTCCTGCCCGAAAGATGTGATCACTGGGTTCTGGGGATGGAGATCTCCTCTGGACTGGCAGCAATCTAGTCTTTCTACCTCTTCCACTGGCACTAGGCCTAGGCAGCAAGGGCTTCCTGAAAGGGAAAGGAGCAAGAAACGATTACAATGCATACAGAAATGACAGATACTATGGTAGCTCTCTAGTCAACAGTCCACTTTATGAGGATAGGTACTCTGATCAAACAGGAAGATCTGCATTCTGGAAGTCCCGGCTACATGGGAGTTTGATCCTATGCTTGCACACAAGTTTGATCTACACTACAGTGGTGGATCAACGGATCAGGTCCTAGGGAGACAGATGCACATTCATTTTCCAGGGACCTTGTTTTACTGGTGGTCTGGAAAATGCAAAATTAAAAAGACTAAATCAAGGACAGCATCTCTGCAACTGGAGGTGGGTATGTGTCCTTCCAGCAGCATACAGGTCAAGCTTTTGGAGAAACGGGAAATGTGTCCTCTAAAACTGACTGAGACAATTTACAGTCACCAGCTGGCTAGTATGGCCTTTCCACGCTGCTGTTCTATGCAGTGTTAAAACTGTCCTTGCACCACAGAAGAAAGCATGAACAGAGCCATGAGAAAGGCCCTACAGTGAGGTTTCCCTTCAAGATGAGCCTAAAATGATGCGATGAAGCAAGCATGGAGTTTTCCAGACCACTGACCTTGATGGAACAGGGGATCCCGTCGAGCATCCAGGTTAGGGCCTCCCACTTTGCTGCCCATCACTGGATGATGGAGGCCAACAAAGTGCTCTTGAAGGTGAGGACAATCATCTTGTGGCTGAAGAAGCTGGTGAGTGGAGTCATCCGGGAGACTGTAGAGGAAAGAGCTGTCTTCTGTTCTTGAGTTGGGCAATCTGGGGAGGCAGACAAAGAGGTTTAGCACTATTCACAGATCTTTCCTTCCTGAAAGATACAACCTATGTAACGTCTCCACCAGCTGCACCAACGCAATGACATGGAGCATTCCTAAATGAGGGGAAGAGCACAAATTGGGATGTACTTGTGGGACGGGAATGAGGTGACGGGACCTGGTATACACGATTCAAAAATCCAGTGCGTGTCACAGGAGCTGGGAGGAGTAGTGCCTCCTGAGGAGCATGGGAATAATGACTTGACGTCTGAACAGTGAGACACAAAGCACCTGCACTTGGACCCTGGCCAGATTCTGGGGCAGCTGTTTATCAGCATCCAGTCATAAACGTTACCTTCTCTCATCCTTACTTTTCAGCCTCCCATTTAGGAGCAGGGGAAGGAAAAGGAGGCAAGGGGAAGTAGGTCTTGGCCATCTCCACGATTAAATTATCCCTCCCTCAAACTGTAAGAGGCACGAGCTGTACGAAGACAATTTAGACCAAGAAGGCCTAGTGCTTGAGCATGGATTTTTTTCCCAAGCGAATTGGGACAGATGGGAGGGTGCTGAGGGCGAGCTTTTGTGAGCGTGTAGTCTTGCGGGCCCCACTGGATTGTTCCGCCCTCCCCATCCATAAGCCAGGGCTAACCTGGAGGGCTGGTAGTCTTGCTGGGCATTCCCGTTTTGCAGCACTCTGGCCTGCAGCAAGGCGTTGGTCTCCTCGTGTGACTGGAAGGAGAGAGAAGGATTCTCAGCAGAGCAACGCCACAAAGCAGCATTAAGAGGCGGGTGCTGATCTGGGAGCCAGAGCCATGGGGCAGACTGGTGAAGCTCTTATGACAGAAGGCAGAGAAAGCTGAAACTTTCGCTATAAAGGACAGCGTAGAACTGACCACTGAAAAGCTCACTTCATGCTTAATGCTGAATCACTGGGAGGTGATAACCAATTTACAGTCTCAGCTGCCTTGGCCTGTGTTACTGTTTACACACAGAGTGCTCAGCATTGTCAGTCCTTCTGAGCTTTGCCCAGAAGAGGACCCTTTCCCATAAGAGTAGCCTTTCCTCACTGCTTCCTCTATACTTAGAGCCACTACCCCAAGAAACCACCTCTTCACCAGTGTTTTGGAGACCTTCCTGTTCCTCCCATGTTTCAGACTCCACTGCAAAGGCAAAATTTCTTTTAAGAAGGAGCCAGTCTTGCCACTTCTACGTGCTGCAAAGGGTGCCAGCCATGCCTGGGGAAGCCCTCTCACTTCAACCACAGCCTCCAGCTCATGTCAAACTAACTGCTAACCGCAAGTGTGGACGTACCTGTGGGACTTCATCTGGACTGTAATCTCGAGGCTTGGTGCTTGCATAGCCCACTCCTGCAGAGGGGCAGATGCCATTCAGATGTGCCCCGTTAGCGTAGGGCTGGCCGTTAACATAGGGATGTCCACTGGCACGAGGAGCAGAGATGCCCCTCAGAGGCACCATGGTGTACTGGCAGGATGATACCAGAAGCCCAGCTCCTGGGAAGCCCATGTCGATGGTTTGCTCTGCAGATAGAAGAAAAAGGAAGTCTGAGGCCAAAAGCAGAGGTTCTTGAAGTGAGCTGCCAGCAGGGATAGTGTTAGGCTGTCCTATCACGGAGCTATTTTGGCACCCAAAGCACCCTTGGAAACAAATGGTGGAAAGGGGCCCTACACAAAGGCAAAGTGAGTGCCCCTTTACCCCTGTTCTAGTCCCAGAGTTCCTTCTCAACAAGGTAAGCAGGACAAGGGACAAACAGCGGCCTTTGTCTTTACAGGGTTCCACAGGACATTTGGGACTCGCCAGCTGCCCACCCTCTTCCTCCTTCCCAGAATGTGCAGCCCTTACAATTTGGGTGTTTGACCCAACTACACCCAGGGTTAGATCTAACCCACAGGGCAGAGCACATCTTGTAAATCAGCCCTCAAGAAAGAACCCTTACTCTGTTTGGACCAGGCTCTCCAAAGGCAAAAGGGGATGAAGGCCACGATGAGGAGCACGATAGAGCCCAGCACAACGCCTACAATCAAGTATGGCAAGTCGCTGGAACGGGCCACCATGGCTCCTGTCCCCAGGCCACTGTGCCCACCACTGAGTGGGGGATGTTGCTGAGGGGACACTGTGGAGGGTGGAAGACGACCGGGCAGACCAAGAGACTTCCGAGCTGCAAAGGGAAGAAAGAGGGAGAGCATTAGACACGGACATGGCCGATGGAATAGCAGCCTGCTCCAGGGATGTCTATGCTGCTTTGGCGCAGACAGATTTCTATGGTGGCTTTAAAGAAGTACTCCTGGAGGACAGAGGATTTCCTAGGCTGATGCATATTGCAGTACAGACAAGTCCTCTGTGCTTGGCTTACAGATCTGCCAGGCTCTTGGGTTGCTACAGCAAAAGGAAAAAGGAAAATAGCTTCTCCAAAATACACACTTGGACTTAATGCTGTTCCTATCATGACAGTGCAGCTGCTTGGAAGACAACATGGGACCTGCTTATAACCAAACACAGGAGTTCAGCACAGCAAGGGAAAGTCAGCCCTTCTGGTTCCAGTCACCATCTACGTGATGCTTAGGAAAACAAAAGGTAACTGCTACTCTGAGGGAATCGGTCACGGACTCTGCACAAGCGGTCTGTGCGTACTGGTATGGCTATATACACACACTGATCAGCAGCTTCAACAAACCTGTGCCTCTCTGCTCCCCAGTGCCGCCTCCATCTCCTTGCCTGAGCTTGGGTGACGCACCGCCAGGCAGGGATGGTGCCCGCCTTGCTGTGCTCTGACAGCTGCAGGCAGGGACGGCCGCAGGCTGCCCTCCCAGAGGTGCCCTGCGAAGCTGGTTACCTTTGGTTTCACAGATCATCACGTTGCTGAACTCGCTTTCGCCACCCTCGTTGAAGCATTGCATCTTAATGTCATACGAGGTCTCTGGCTGCAGGTGGCTGATGGAGTGCCAGTACCGGTCTCCTGAGGAGGGAACACACACACGGTGCCATTAGTTTTCTTGGGGAACGTGCAGCTGGCCCAGCTCTGCAGCAGTGCCAAGTAAAGGCGGCCAGGACAGCAGCAGCTGCTTTTTGTGCTCCTTCTGGCTGTGTAATCTTCCAGGAGGAACCAGCAGCTGGGACTGGATTCTGAGTATCTCCTACCTTCCACCATGTCCTTCTTGTAGTCACTGTCATTGTCACTGTCAGTGGGGCGGTAGTAGATGTAAAAACCATGGATGGGAGTGTTGTTGTTGCTGGCTGGGATATACTGCAGAGAACAGGAGGGAGAGCAGAAATTAGCAGAGATGTCTGTGCTCCATATTGTGCTAGGTGAGGAGCAGTGGGGATAAATGGGATGGCACATTAGGAAGACCCAGCAGGGGACCTTCCTTGTGTCGACACTGGTTTGCACAGTAAGGGCTTCCTTCCAAGAGCTCAGTGCTATTTTATACTCTCACACCTTGCTTTTCTCTGCTAACAGACACACCGTGAGTCTGGTCCTGTCACCCCAAGCATCCAGTGCTCTGTTCCCTCTCCGCAGCCACAGCAATGTTTCAAAGAAAAAAGTCCTCAGCAAGAGTGACTCAGCTGGGCAAGGACAAGCACACCTTCACCTTGACTCCAGTAGGCTCACGGCTTCCAGACAAACTGCATCTTGCCACAAACCAGTGACCGCAGGAGTCTTGTGTTTCTGAAGACAGCCCTGTTCCTCCCTCACCCAGAGCAGTACTGTTCCAGCTCCATGTGTTCTTGCTGTCTTTCACCCAGTATTTTATCAGCTACTGTGCGTGTTTAAATAAGCAGCAGTGCTCATCCTGCCCTGTTGCAATTTCTGGTGAGAAGCAGCTAGGAGAGAAGGCGGCAATGCATCTCTCCGAATAAGTTCTAAGTTGGAAACACTTGGATCTGGGCTTGTGATCCAAAAGATTCTGCCCACTCCTGAAAATCCTCTGGGGTGGACTGCTGTAAATGCTTATCAGCACTTAGGACTGCTACCCAGCAAGTGAGAGTGAAGGACATATCTGCTGGAAACTACTGGGACAGACAGAGGTGCTAATGGATTGCAGGAATTTGGCCAGGAGAACAAGCAGCCGCCCCATGTGTTGTTGGGCTGTGCTTGTTGAACAAAATGGTCAAGACCCTGAGGTTAGCCGCTGAAATGCCTCCTGTGTACAATGTTGGATTCAGATGAAAAGGGTTTCCTAGGCTCTCTGATTTCCTCCACTTCTATGTCCCCCAAGCTCAATCCTCCTCTGCCGGAGGGAGCTATTGGATCCCAGATCCATTTGTGCTGGTGACAGGCTCCAGTGTGGTAACGTGGAAGATGTGTAAGCCAGGCAAGTAGCACCCACACACCTGCTTCCTGCACATTCAGAGATCTCCACCCTTACAAACCTTACCATCCACTTCAGCATGATGGTGGTCTCATTGATGGCATCTGTGAAGGTGATGTACGGCCCGGCCACAGGGCGCTCGTAGACTCGGTTGCTGTACCCAGACACCACATATGGCCGAGATGCCGCACTGGGCTCGCTCTCTCCCAGGATGTTCAGTGCCCGGACACGGAATTTATAGGACATGCCTAGGGGGAAAATGGGAAATAAAAGAGTTGCAGAGATTGGAGTCTTCCAAGACTTCAACTGTCAGCACAGGCCTGACTGTGGAGAGGGGCTATATCTTCTCCAGAAGGCAGAGAGCCTACAGAGAAGTTTTGATCAAAGTAGAAACACTGAATGGCCAGATTTCAGCCATGTGCTAGATGGAGCCTGCTTTTATTTGTCTTCCTCAATTCCTGTCTGGACGGTCTAGAGGTCAGGTAGCAGTTCTGAAAGGTTGTGGGTGGATTCAGAGATGCCTGAAAGGATGTCCTGACCCAAGAGCAGGTACAGGAAGGTGTTCTTCCTCTACTACATGGAAATTAGTATATAAACATCAGTTAAAAGGTTAAAGCCTAAATAATTTTTAACCAAACATCATTTTACTGGTCTTTAAGTTGGGGTAGATATGTTGCCCTTTTAAGCTGTCCAGCTCAGTTACTCCATCTTTTCTCATGTGAAGTGCAATGGGAATTGTGTGCCCATCTGTCTTGGCAAAACCAAATGCCCTTAGTGACTATATCCTGTAATACAGAAAAGCGCATGAAAGCCTCCTTGAGGGAGGTCAAATCCATGCTGGTCTTTGCAGCTGGAGAAATTGGAGAAGCATCTGCAGCTTTTCCCCATGCATCTAAGGCTGGGGCTGGGGAGGCTTTGTTTTGCTTGCGCGTGGCAGGGCTAAGCATGACGTGACAGATGGCTAACCATCCTACAGGGACTGCACAGCTTTCCTACAGACCTCCAGGAAGCAGGGAGAAGAACATCTGCCTACCTTTCTCCAGGCCTGGGATTTCCACAGAGAGGCGAGAGGGAGGAATGTCACTGGTGGCCAGGACCCAGTCTCCCAACTTCTTCAGTTTCTTATATTCCACACGGAAAGACTGGATGGGGAACCCGCCATTCCCCCGGGGGATCCAGGTCACGTACACAGATGTCTCTGATGCCATGGAGATGGTTGGACGGTCTGGAGCCTCTGGAGCTGCAAGGGGCACAGAAGGACACCAGAACATGAACCACATTCCTCTCACCGTCTGGAGGATGCTGTAGCTCAGAGGTATGTTGGTGAAGGACAACCTGCATTTCAATCACCCACATGCTCTTTAAGTCCTAAATGCCCTCTTCTTTCTGCCTCTTCATTAGAACTGGCACCCCCAAATCCTCACTCCTTTCAGTTTGTGCCATGCAAACATCTTTTACTCCTGCTTGCATCTTGCTCCTTTTCCACTCCCAACTCAAGTAGGATGAGACAAGGTTTGAGGAGTGTACACCCATCGTGGGAGAGAGAACAGTGAGATGTGGATGCAGGGCTGGAGATAGAGCAACAGGCCTGGCTGATGTGGAAGCAGTGGGCAGGGGGAGGCTGACACTGGGGACAGACGAGTGTAGGAGATAAAAGCAGGAGAGACTGAGAAGAACCGGCTGAGGAGGAAATAGGGAAAAGTTCTGAACTGTATAAATGTAATTTGATAGAAAACCAATCAGAAAATGGGAGGGAAAGAGATAAACTGAGCTGTGGAGATTAAAGAAAAGGCAGCACATGAATGTGTGGGAGGGATTGAAGGAGGGGACTTCACAGAAAGGATGACTGAAGGAGAGAATTTGACAGAAAGGATAATGGCACTGGTGAATAATAGCAATGGCAGACACAAGGTGGCAAACAATGAATTGGACGAACCAGACAAGAACTGATGTTTCTCCAGTGCAGCAAAATACCCAAATGGAGCACCCTGCACCCCCAGAATGGGCACAAACTGCCCCTTGTCAGGGCTTGGCTGAGACAAGAGGATGCCAGGACCTGCAGGGACTTGGTTCCCCTTTCTCCCTCGTGTTCCCCCAGCACCCACTGGTGCACGGCAGCTTGTTGGTCCTGTGCACCACACATTCACAGTCTCCACAGCAGGGCTTTCTGAACCCTCCATGTGAAACTCAGCAAGAGACAGAGAGTTTCTGACAAGTCCTTGCATTAATGGTGGGGACAGGCAGTGGAAACAGCCTGATTCTCCTAAGGCTGCCTGCCTGCCAAGTCCAGTAGCAGGGGTGTCCGAGAAGGACCTCTCCTCGTCAGGGTGTTCCCATATAGGTTTGAACAGTCTTGCTTTACCCAGCGGAGACTTCAACCCCAGCACAGCCTGGCCACTGCCACCCACAAGAGATCCAGCACCTCCCTCCTTGCCCAGTTCAGGGAGGGCCTTACGGGAGAGACGGCTGTTGTCAGACTGGTTACTGCTCTGAGTGCTCGTGCCTGGGTCATCCCTCTGGATTTGCTGCTCTTTGCTGGCAACAATCTCTGGTTTTGGGCGCCGGCCTGTGCAGAAGGAAGAGGTGGCATTAGTGACACGGAGATGCAGCTCAGAGTTAATTTTTGCTGTGATGAACAAAGAAAACATTGCCAGCTACGATGCCGAGGCAAGTACTCTCCGGACTCAAACGGCCCTATGGGTTCAAAGCACCCAACCTGCAGGCAGGAACTAAAGCTAAAGGGGCAAGTTTGTTAAACTGTTAATAGGTCCCCCTCGTGTTTCATTTTATAAAACTTTTAATTGGTTTTCTTGAAACGTTGCTAGATTTCTGCCTGAGAAGGTAGTAATTAGCACAAGACAGGGGCCGGAGGGGAGATGTGAGCAAGCCCACCACCATGGGGCAGGTTGCTACGAAGGGAATGCCATTCCCCACAGCTGCTGGAGACAAGACAAGCAGCCAGGGGACAGGGGGACTTAGCGGAGACATTTGGAACATCCTTTTAGTGGCAAAGACAGCTCAGCACCAAGCAGACTGTGTGGGAAGGCTTGGAGTTTCCTCTAGCGCAGGACAAGGTTTTAAAAACACATTAAACAAACACTTGTTGGGAACAACCCCCACAGGCTGATCCTGTCTCCAGGCAGAGGATGGATGAAACGACCTCTTGACATCCCTGCCAGACCTATTTTCTACGGTTCTGCAGGTGTCCAACTGAGACACCGAGGGAAGAAGGGGCTTACTCCAACCCAGGCAGAGGGGAAGACCCAATTTCCCCCACCCCACTTCAATCCCACACTACACTTCTTCTGACAGAGGTGCTCTAAGCTGAGGGCAGATGGGTTTCCAGAGCAGAAACAGCCCCTCTGTCCCAGGGCTGGTGCCTGTGCCTCAGGGCTGGGGCAGCACGTCTCAGAGGGGCCCTCCCCTGACTCAGAGCAAAACACCCAGGGAAAGGTTTGACCTTTACCAGTCCGGAAGGTCACCATGGCCGTCTGTCCCTCGCCGGCACAGTTGTGAGCGGCCATCTCCACCTCGTAGAGGCTCCCAGGGTCCAGCCTGGTGAGGGTCAGGCGGTGCTGCGAGGCTGGGACATCCCTCACTGCCCAGTTGTCCGAGGCGTTGGTGACCTGCTGAGAGACCAACGCAGGCATTGCAAAGCTGTGGGCAGGCTGGGCTTCTTGCCTGCACCGAGCTCAGAAACTTTCGTGACAGGTTGTGTGTCAACCAGGGCTACCTTCCCTGCCTGGAGGCCAGCTCCCTGCCTGCAAAGGAGGGAGATGTTCCCAGCCTGACTTTGCAAAGCTGAAGGATTCACGCATAAGCAGGACAAGTCCCCAAGCACCAGGGTGTTTTCTTGACCTCAGAGGTTCCCTCAGTTCTGTCCGTTGGTCCCCTCTGATACCACTGCCCCTCAACGTGCATAAAGCTCTGGTGCAGGCGTGCCCACCACAGGCAGCATTAGCCAGAGGCTCAAGCTGCTTTAGGAGCCAAATCTCTCCTGCAGCCCAGCTGCTGAGCTGCTCATTTAGACCACGGCTCATGGCCATTTCCATGGGACGAGGTACCTGGACACCGCTTTGCTCATCTGGACCCAAACCATTTGACTAACAGCTTTTTATCCAGGTTTATCCAGCCTCACCGCTGGCACTTTCTGGCTGAAATGAGGAAGCGCAACGTTTGAGCCCAGGGTTCTGCAGGGAAGAGACCCTGTATGGCCGTGGCCCCCAGAAAGGCTTGGAAACACAGCTCGTTTGTCGGTGACACCCCAATGTCCCACACGGAGGGGGAGGGAAGGTGGGACCTTCCTCCTTCTCCCCAGCTGCAAGGATAATATTTTTGCAGGCAAACAGGCAGGACACTGAAGTGACCCGGTGCCGAAAGGAGCATTAGCAATGCAGGCAATGCGACAAAACGGAAATGCCAAGACTCTGCCGTATCATTCATCTTCTCCAAGCGCTTGACACTGACTGATTAATGCCTGCCTCGTTTTATTTTTATTCCCAAGCCCGCCAAGTTGTGAGGCCAGGGAGGGGAGCCCTAAAGACTGCTAATATCCAGGAAAGAAAAAGAGAAATTCTTAAGAAACAAAGATAACGGCTGCATGGCATGTGACTGCTTGCAGGCTGCTGAGATTTTAGGGGCAGCGTAAGAGCAAGGAAAAAAAAAAAAAAAAAAAAGAGATATCCGCAGATCTTTTCCAGAGGAGAAGCAGACCCTTGCCCAGTACAAATGTAAGCCTCCCGTCAGTAGGTTTTACTTTCCTTATAGCCATCTTTCACACAAAGAGCCTTTTCTTTTGTTGCCGAATTGATTCCTTCCCTCTCCACACACATGCTTTTCCAGTCAGAGATGTCAAAACCAGATCATTATATAACTTGATCCTAAGGATCTCTGATAGAAAGAGATTCTTTCTAAACAAGTGTAAGGGTTATTGGGACTAATTCCTTCCCACACAATCCTTAAGCATCCCAAGAAAGAGTCTCCAGCTGAGAATTTGGACTACACTGAAAACATATTACTGCAAACTGCAGTGACCCACGGTGACCTCCACTGCCCTACAGCCTCTTCCAGGTGAAGCGCTGAAAAACAAATAAAATATGGACAAACCCCAGTCTGCAAGTTAAGATCGCATGCAGAATTGGTAGTTACATGATACACCATTGGGAGACAAATCTCTTCTTGGCAGACAACCAGAGCCAATAGTCTGGTGAGGCCTTTGGCATCTTTTGTTTTTTATTTAAGCTTGCCCTATTGTGTTCTTGTGTTGGCATCTTCTGCCTTTGTTTAAAGGGTTCTTTAAAGAGATGGTTAGCTGAAACAGCTTAAGTTTTCAGAAAGAAATCAAGGATGTGTAGGGGTTATAACAGCCTGCCATTATACCATATTTTCACAAAATCAAACAACTCCAGGAAAACAGATACATATATTCACATATAATTGAAAACGGTGCCTTGCAGTGGCTGGGAATCCAAAACATGCCAGATCTGGAATGCACTCAAACCCCAAAGCAAAACCTGCCTCTCTACTGCAACTCCCTGCCTACCCAAAGGAAATACAAGCAGCAAACACATAAATTCAAGCCCCTTTTTTCCCCACTTATCTGCAGCAAAATGGGAAGAGATGCTCTACACCTCAAAAGCAGAATTTTACCTCAACAATGCTTTGCTATTTACAGAAACCGCTGGGCTACAGCTCTGCCTGCACTCTGCCCACGGTGCTGAGAAGCACCGCAGCGGGCAGGAGCCCCTGGGCTCAAGCAGGGCTCGGCAGCGCACCGTGTGCTCATGCCGTGCAGCCAGCCAAGAGACACGCTCAACAGTGCACTGCCTTTCAGCTTCCAGAATAAAACCAGTGGTTGAGGACCTTCCCGGAGGATCTAGCATGCCTGTGACGGCTCTCTGCTGGCTCCTCACAGTCACTGAGCATGGGTGCTTCAGTGCTGCTGAGCAGGGCAGGTACGTGCAGCAGAGAGAGGCTGCTGCTCTGTGTCCCGCAGCCCTTTCAAGGCAGAGGTGTCCCCAAGGCTTGTGCCAAGACAAAAGCATTAGAGAGCAAGTCACTGTGCAATCTGCCCTCAGGACTTCCTGCTTGTGTAAGCACACGACTGGGAAGTGGAAGCTCTCCAGACTGGAAATACACATGTGCGCATATGCCCTCTGCGTACTTTGGCAGATGGGCACCACTACTGTCTCTTCTTGGACAGCTCGGCAAACCTCTTCTCGCAGCCTGTACTCATCACACCTCCACAGGCTGAGGCTGCAGCTGAGGAGGTCCAACCAGCACCACCAGTGAGTGATGGGTGCCTGTGCCCCAACGCATCTGCTCAGGAGGTATGAAAATGTGCAGTGAGGCCACCAGCCTGCCTGTGGAACGGCACGGAGGGAAGATGGGAGCAGGACAGAACAGCAATACCTTGCGATGCTTCACCACATAATAGAGGATGGGGGCTCTGCTGTCAGGCCGGGGTCTCCACACCAGATCATAGCTGTCTGTCTTGGATGTCCGGGGAGAACTGAGGATGATGGGGGCCTCGGCTGGAGACACCAACTCCCTGTTGGCTGCACACTGCAGAGACGCTGCCAGCGGGGTTGTCCCAGCCTTCGGCAGTCCAGCTTTATCCAGGGACAGCTTTAAGGCACTGTCCCTGGAAGGCGGTGTTGGAGGCTGAGCCGAGCTGAGCTGGACATCTCGCCCAGGGTTGAGTGTAGCTCCTGAAAGACAAGGTGTCGAGGCAGGGTAAATTCCCGTCCCAGTCTGTGGTGATTGCAGAGCTATGAGACCCTTGAACTCCTCAGAAGACCAGCTCTATACACCTATTGCAGCACAGGCACCTCAGAGGTATCAGGTTCCAGGCGATGCTGCTTGCTGTACCACTCAGAAAGGTGTTGGCAACAATCTCTCCTTCTCCCTCTAGAAATCTAACGCACCTTGCTGGGGCCTCTCTGAGAACAGGCCTTGGCCACATGGGGCCTCCTCCCTCTCTGAAGCCCCTCTTACCCTGGATAAGTTCAGCAGGGTCCAAGGTGGTACCTCTCTTACCCCAGGTGAATCCACCCACATCAGTGTTTATGCTCCTGCTCAGTGCAAGCTCAGAGGCAGAGCTGAGTAGCCATGGGGTCAAGCACTACACCCAGATGTCCTACGCCTCTCACGTAGACATAGCTCAAGTATGCACACATTGCACTGCACTTAGAAGCAAAAATTCAATCTGGGATTGAATGCTCACAAGCTTGGAGAGAGGGACTTACCTGGCCGGGCTGTCCTCAGCTGCACCATGGCTTGCGCGCTGCCGACCTCGTTCTCTGCCATGCACTGGTATATGCCGTCATCCTCGGGCCCCACGCTGACCAGTCGCAGTGCCCTGCGGGACAGCCGGAGCCGGTGGCTGGCGGAGAGCGGGACGGCATTGCGCAGCCACATGACGGAGGGCTGGGGGTTCCCTCGCACCTCGCAGGTGAACTTGGCGCTCTGGCCCCAGGGAATGATCTGCTGGGACAGCTCCATGGTGACCTCCGGGGGCTCTGTGCAGGGAAAAAACACGGTTGCTGAGTGCCACTTGGCAGGGAGCATGGCACAGTCATGGCTTTGCACTTTCCTCTCCTTACCCCAACCCCCAAGTCCCATTCCTTTGTGGGGGCCCACAGGGGTCTGGCTTCATTGCACCTACCCTCAGCATCCCCGTGAGCCACAAGGAGAGGTGGTGCAAGGTTATCTGCCCCTCTCAGACGGCAGCAGCCACCTACAAGTCCCATTTTTCTGAGCTGAAATGCTACTCTGCAAAGATTGCGCTTGTGCCAAAACATCGGCACCTGGATGAAATGCAATCCAATAAAGCATAGGCTTAGCCTCCCTCATGCTTGTGAGGAGGGGAAGGACGCATGGTAGAAATATCTAAGGTGTAGTATCCCTTACGTTTCCCGCCCCATAGAGAGCTTCCCTACAGAACAAAACAAAAAGCAAGACAGTCTGATGTCTTCCCTGTGCCAATGTCACATACATCTAAGAAGCAGCCAGTCCTCCACTAGAAAGTGTTAGAGCAAACCCAGTGCCCCAAATGACAAGAGAAGAGCTCCTACAGAGGAAAGGAGGATTCATCGTCTCCAGCCAGGAGAGCCAGGAAGAAGAAACTACCACCCTCAAGGAAGAATTTGTCCCATCTCCTAGAAACTGGAACTACAGGCAGGGGTTTGCATTACACTGCGGTTTGTCCAGGGACGGGAAGAGTACAGCAGCACTGGTATTTTCCCCTGAAAGCAGGAGAAAGTCCAAGCCCTTCCTGAAAGGGCTACAGCAGCACTCACCAAACACCTGCACGTTGTAGAAGATGAATGCGGCTCCGGCCTCCCCAACCCCATTGTCAGCTGTGCAGCTGTAGGTGCCCGAGTCCTCCTCACTCGTGGGGTCAATCAGGAGGTTGCTGAGCAGGAAGCGCGTCTTGTTGTACGCGGAGACGCTGGAGCCGTCTTTGGCCCAGGTGACCCGCGGCGGGGGGATCCCACTGGCCACACACTCCAGGATGAGGCTTTGGCCCTTGGTGACAATGATGGTCTGAGCTTCGGGGGGGTAAATTATCCGGGCTGCCTCCGCCGTGGAGCCTGGTGAGGAGAGCAGGAGGAAGGAAGTGGGTGGGAAGGAAGGTGGCCGGTGGGAAAGCACCCTGTGCAGAGTGCAGGCAGGGGTAATGGTAGGGCTAGCGTGCTGCTCCCCTGCGCTGGGGTGGATAAACGGCAACGCAGGCCAAGAGGGACGTTCCTTAAGGGATGCGGGCACACAGCAAGCGGTCTTGCTGAAGGGCTAAGGACCTTTGCTTGCCTGTCACCAAGAACAAGTCCTGAGGAGGTACAGCAATCCCAGGGTTGCACACACATACCCCAGGAGCAGACCTTGGGGCCTTCTGCTGCTGGAAAGGAGTTTCCCAGCAAATGATAATGTCAGTTCACACAGAAAACCAGCTGCGATGATAGCACTGGTACGTGCTCCCAGGGCTGGAAGCGCTATGGAGAAGACATGCAGTGAAGGGAGAGCGGCTTACGTCTCACACGGAGCCTCTCACTGGAAACCGAGGTTTTCACCTCCTGTGTCACGGGGTTGTAGGCAGCACATTTGTAAGTCCCCTCATCCTCTTGGCTGGCATTGACGATCTGAAGGTTCCCGGACGGCATGATAAGGTAATTGTCTGTAGAGAGAGAAGAGGAGGTGGCACATGGTCACAAGATACACTCCCGCCCAGCCTCCTGGAAGACATGCAGCGCCCTGAAGAAAAGGTGGACAAGTGGAAAGGGAAGAAACAATGCGATAACACCAACAGCACTGAAATGACCCCTTTTGGTTCAACTATCAGGGGGAGGAATGATGCAATGATGGAACAAACAGAGCCTCAGGTGCAGCTCACTTGTCACAGGTACATGCAGCAGATAGAGTGGAGCTGCAAAATTCAGATTCAAATTTTAAAAATTTTCGCAAAGTCAAAGTCACCTTTATCCAGGCTGGGCTACAAGAATGCTTCATGGACACATGAAGACTGATGATGTGCATCACCTAATTCCTTTCACCTTACTGCAGGCTGGTGTTACATGTGGCTCCCCAGTCCCAGGCAGTGGGGACATCAGGGAGACCTGGCAGAGACCCTAAGCCTGTGCTCAGACGGGCGACAAAGGGACAACAGGGAGACAGCAGGCAGAGAAAGCTACTGCTGGTAGGGAAGGGTAAAACTGAGGGTCCTGGGAGGGGACCCAGTGGGACAGACGCCTGTGGCACTCACCTCGGGAGGCCTCTAGCCACTCCTGCTTCACGCTGTAGCGGACCTGAGCCTTGGGGTGACTTTCAGGCAGGTCACAGGCGATCACGGCTGTGTTCCCTTCATCCACCTCGATCACGTGCTGGCCATCGAACTTGAAATCTTTCAGATCTGCAGAGAGAGCAAACGACATCTCAGTGGCTGGCTCAGCACCCTGGCCTCGGCTCATCCTCTCCCTGCGGACCTGGGGCTGTTTCATTGCAGTGCCGGCAGAGGACTGCTTTGTCCCCAGCAGTTAGGGAAACTGGCCTGGTTTCAGAGCTTTATTTTTTTTCTCCTCCTCCTTCCTACAAAACGGATAACTTAAAACACAGCTTCTGGAGAAACTGCCTGCTCCACGGCTGAGAAACTGGGTGTGAAAAATCCTGGCCTGAGAGTAAAAAATGAGCCAACTTACTGCAGCACTGAAGGGCGGCCAAAAATGGTCCTTCTGCCGCCTGCTATTTCAAACATGGCTGCTGTCCTGTCTACCGATAAGCTAACTTTCGAGTCCTAACTCAAGGAGCCCAGCCTGCTTCAAGGGTGTACAGATGCCGGGTGACACAGCGGGAGAAGGTGTGTGACTGCTGGACACTCCCAGAGCTGCCCTGAGCTCCTCCAGTGCCCGAGCAATCAGTGTCTCCACTCTGGGCACTCTCGCTCCCATCAAATATCCCGTGGCCAAAGGCTGGTTAACCACGATGCTTCGCGTATGCCCAAGCAGTGCCCACGCCCCAGTTCAAGGAACAGGGACTTGCAAGGAAAAGGAGCTCTTCCTCCACACAGCACAGCTGCCCCCTCCCTAAAGAGGCCGTGAAAACACCCTGTCCCATCACGTGTCCTCCTACGAAGCTCTGACGGGGGTTGTTCCCCTGGCAGGGCCGATGTGGGCAGCAGGAGTGGCAGCATGGGGGCAGGAGAGAGGGGAACCTGACTTTTTGTTTTCTTTTCCCTGTTTTTCAAAGCAGGAGCAGAGGACTGAGGTGAAACCCCGCAGATCTGGCAGGCAGGGACCACACCAGCCTGGCCCCACCAAGCTTCCTGGAGGTGAAACCAGTCCCTGCTCTCCCTGGGCACAATGGCAAATCCTGCTGGGGTGCTGCAAGCCCAAAGTTTGTCCTGGTCAGCCCGTGCTGGGAGGGAGAGGGTTCTGTGCCAGGAAAAAGCATCCCACACGCGCATTTTTATGGTGCCATGCACCAGCCCAGGCGACCGCTAGCGACAACTGCACATCCCGCAGTGGGTCGCAAGTCACGTTGTCGCATCAAGGCTCCAGCCAGCCCATCTTCCCCGGGACCCAGTGCTAACACACGTCTCCTGAGCGGCACGCAGCTAAATCCGGACGAGACCGCACTCCCTTTTCAAAACCCCACGCTAAGGCAGCACATCGCATCCGTCGCCACGACACAGCCTGGCCACGCGCTGTCAACAGCTCCCTCGCCCCTCAAAACCCATCCCGGGATGCAGAGCCTGCGACCTCGGGCAGTTTGGAGAGGCGGAGGGGGGGAAGCAGGAGGGCTGGCGGCGGTCGGACAGCAGGCAGCCTCCCTTGGCAGCCCCAGCCGGCAGAAAAATGTGTTTTTGTTCCCTGGGAAATGCAGCAGTGCTCCAAGAGCAAAAGACAACTCTGGCTCCAAGCTTCTCCCACCCACAGTCATGGAAAAGTGACATGAAATTTCTCAAGCAGACTTTCTGATTAAAGCAAGATCCTTTATGGAGTTTAAATAAAAACCAGCTCTCTTGGCAAGGCGGCAAGAAAGCCTCCCCGAGTGCGGCGCAGAGGGGCTGCCGGGCGGCTGCCGGGGGAGCCAGCGTTCCCGGGCCCAGATCTGAGGGAAGGGGAGGAGGTTGAAAAGAAAAGGGGAGGTTTTGCAATGTCATAAAAATGATTTGCAGCGAACATGCTTAATACTTCTGGAATTTCTTGGCATCGTTCAATTAAAAAAAATAATAATAAAAAGAAGGAATACGGGTGAACTTCAGAAATGTGATTAATCCTCTAAGACAAACCGAGGAGCGGAGCCATGTTTCCACTGGGTATTAAAGCCAGATGAAGGTTAACTCTTAACTTGTGAAAAGCTGGCAGCGCCTCGTGCTCCTCCAACAACGAAAGTTACTGCTGGGGAGGGGAAGGGTGCAGGATATTTTCTCCTCTTTGCTTTTTATATTTGATCAAGGAATAAAATAGTAAGAGCCACAGAAATGGAAAGAGGTGGAGAAGAGGCGAGAGCCCAGTGTCTGCCTGCCCACATCACGCATATTTCTCCGATCAACAAAATATAAACGAGCATCAGGAAAATTAATGTGCGCCTTGGTGGTCTGGATTCATCACAGCCAAATTAAGATTTCAGAGCCAAGGCATAGGCTCCAGCAATGCTGGCAGGGATCTGCGCGCGCACACACACATATACACACACACACACAGACCCTGAAGAGAAGGGGCCCAGAAGCCTGGAGGAAGAGCAGACCCACAGCCCCGGCTCAGTGGAGCCCACCGGGGAGCACCACGCTCTTGGAGACGGAAAATGATGTCCTCGTGCCGGGGGACCCCCAGGACGACCTTGGGCTGGGTGGATGAGGGGGTACCTCATGTGCAGCCCCCCCAGACGGCAGCTCAGCCCACTGCTTTCACAGCCGTGAGCGCTGCAGCCCCATGGGGGGAAAGTGGGACCCCCGCCTCTTCCTGCCTTCTCCTCCCAGCCCAGGGGACGAGGGGCGAAGCTGTGCGTGGAGGGGGAAAGGATGGAGGAAAGGGTCCCTAAGGTGCCTGAGGGAGCAAGAACTGGGCACCATCAGATAAGCGGAGCAAAACCCACAGGAGAGAGGGGAAAAACATCAGGTGGGCACTGGGACAAATTATTTTCCAATACGCAAGTGTACGAGCTTCCTGCCAAACTACTCCCCTAAATTCCTGCTCCCCCACAGCGAACAAGACTGTTTTATTTGCCAGTGAGTTTTGGCCACAGGCGGTCTCAACCGCCCCACTCCCCGCTGGTACGGGCACATACAGCCGTCCATTAATGCCGATGGGTTGGCTGGAGCTGGCAAGGGGTGGATGGGGGCACCGCCAGCCCTGTGGCGGGGGCCCCCTTGCGTGGGATGAGCCCCCCCTTCACACACCCCTTTGCACTTGGCCCCAGCGCAGCAAAACGGAGGCTGCCACGCCACGCTAGGACACAAGTTTTGCCCTGGGGGCTTCAAATGAGCCTCCCCTGAGATGTGGGGAGCCACGCGTGCCTCCCCCGACCAGGCAGTGCAGGGTGGGGTGGAGGAGAGGGTCAGCGCCGGGGGTGGGGGATGCAGCGCTCACCCCCTTGGCTGCCTGGCCAGCAGCAGCCGTGCCCCACGAATAATATGCAATTTGCACCCTGGGCCTAACTCCCGCCGCAGCTGGAAGAAACCACATCCCCTCTCCACTGGCTGGGTTTTCCTTTTCATATGGCCGCGCCTGATGTGCCAGCCCATGTCCTTGTCCTTAAAAGACACGCCTGATCACAGGGAAGCAGCAAGTCCTCATCCACCAGCCACCGGCCAGGAGGTGCTGCAGACAGACAGAGCGAGCACTGCCAATCCCAGCCATGCTGGCATAACAGGCTTTATTTTTTTTTCCCTTTTTTTTTTTCCTTTTTTCCCCTCTTTGTTTAGAAGGGAGCCCAACTGAAGGCCATTGCTTGTGTCCATCTGCGCCCCGCTCCGCGGCGCGATGGGGCGCGGGGAGGGTCAGCTCTACGGCTAGCTGCGCCGCTGTCATCGGGGAGGGAAACCAGCTGAATCCCAGGGCTGGGGGCCAAGCAACGAGGCAGGCGAGACAGACCAGATTAAATGAATGGGAGACCATAAATAACTTCGGAGAAGAAGCAGTAGTAAATAAAATGCCGGCCCTCAAGGTGAAAAGTCCTCCCCGTTGTAGGGAAGAGTGAGGGAGGGAAGGGAGGGACACCGAGAAGAGGAATCGGCAGGGATGGGGGACGCCCAGCCTGGGGGCAGGCACACTCCACTAATCCCCCCTTGGCTGTCAGAGCAGCCCAGGGTTACGGCTCTCCCTCCCCGTCCGGTCAGTGCCTGTCCCCACCAGACTCCTCCCACCCCGAGGGGACAGGCACAGCCCCCCAGCACTCCCAAGTGCATCCCCCCTGCCATGCCCCGCTCCCCCATGTCACCCCCGGGCCCATTGCACGGCCCTCGTGCCACAGCTCTGCCGGCTCAAGCAACACCACCTGTGTTTTTCTTCTCTCCCCTCCTCACGCCACCTCTGCCCCCGGGGCCAGAGCCCCCCGTGCCTGCTCAGCAAATGCTTTTCCAACACGCAGCCACCCTCTTACTTCCCTCTCTCCCTCCCTCCCGCCATCGCCTCCGGGGAGCTGTCAGAGGAGAGGCCCAGGCGGAGGAAAATGAATGGGGCTGTTTTCAGAAAGCAGCTGCAAATTCCTGGGGGATGCCCGGCCGGACCCGGCGCAGGGTCACTGCCCACGAGTCCCGCGCGCGGAGGCCCGGCTTCCCCCATGTGCTGCCGCAAAGCTGAGGGCTGCCCTCACCGGCAGCGCCGATGGAGGGCCACAGCGCAATGAGCCTCCCTTGTCCCACAGCGTCCCCGGGACACAGGTGCCCCACGCTCCTCTCCTCCCTGGCCACAGGGGATACAGCAGGACGGGTGAAGTCCCTTTTGCTGCACCCCTCATCTATTTTTTTGTTTTGTTTTTAAACGTCATGTCTATCCAGGTCAGGCTTGCTCTTCTGCTCACTGCGCTGATTTTCCACGCACGCAGCTGAATGCTGGGAATTTCACGGCTTTCGCCACTTCTGCCAGCCGGCTTTGCTCCAGCTGCCCCGTGAGCTCCAACAAGGGTTCTCAACCTTCCACATCTTTTGCTGTTGCAGGACCAGCCCACAGCGCTGTGCTTGTGTCCCTGGTGGATTTATTCAGCCCCACCAGAGCCCACTGGAACCATACCTTTTTCATATAGCTCCTCTACCCAGGAGAGGGGCTGGAGGAAGGCTTCTGGCGTGATGGCAAATTTGCCACCTGCAAGGGGGCAGAGAAAATACCTTTCTCTTCGTTGCAGCACTCAGCCATGTGAAGGCTTAGGGCCTGGCTTGGAAAACCAGGAATATCCCTGCTCCATCCATTCAAGCTGTCCCAGAGCCCAGCCCATCGCTGTCGGGCCGAAGGGCTGCCCTGGAGCTGATCTCGCACAGCACAGCAGGTCAGCAGTGGTCAGCACGTATCTATCTGCACCGATGAGCCATGGGCTGCCAAGGTTGAGCGTGGGATCATGGGGCACCAGCTTGGCCCTAACTGGACTCAGAAGTGCCCAAGTAATGCCTGAAGTGCTGCTCCTTTTGTTGCTTTACGAAATCTTCCCCTTTCTGCAAATCCCTCCTCCCTCCAGCCCTCAGCTATACAATAGCTATTTTATCTCTGCTGGAGGAATTAAATGCTAGTTTCAACCAGCCCTCGGAGCCAGGGAGAGCAGATACGGACTCAGCATCCCTGTGCCACAGACGGGAGAAGGAGGTATCAGTCTCAAGGCTATGCTGTGGCTGCCAGCACGGCAGTGATGGTTATCTGCTTGCTGACTGTCAGCAAAGCACAAGGAGGCCCTGAGGGACCAGGCAGGCACAGCCTGCGGTGCTCCAGGGTGTTTCCTCCAAAGGAGGCAGAGTGCAAATAGCCTAAAAGTTGGCCAGATGATGTTACCTACACCCCTCAAAACCTACCAAGACACTTTTTCCAGTGACGCCAGGTCCTCTTCCAAAATAAACCTAAACCTTGAAAATATTTCCACCACTCTCCCCCCGCTGCTTTCATTCACATTCTCATTTCACTCTCCCCCGACCCCCAAAAATAATCTTTGGATGGGACTAATACTTTCAGAGGGTTTTCTTTCAGCCCAGCAGGTGATCTGGAAGAGATGTATCAACTGCAATGTCAAGCTGCCAGGGGCTTCCCTCTCCACCCGCAGGATGATGGTCCCCACCGAATCAGCTCAGAGCAAGGCCCTGTAGAGGAGGCCTGGAGCGGGAGTGAGAGCCCGTGGCACAGCTGCTACCGCGGCTTTCACACTCCGTCCCACCACAAATCAGTGCCCCCTGTTATTTCAGACCACTGCAAGGCCACTGTTGCAAAAAGCAGCCTCCAGCTCATGAACATGAAACTGGTTATTTGAACGCCTCCGGAAGGTTTCCCTCCTACACCTTCAGCCCCATGTCTTTCCTGGGATGCCCTCTCTCTCTCTTCACTCATTGACTGCCAAGTCTTCCCAATCTGAGGGCTCTCTATCACCTGAGGCTGTCCGGGTGTATGGGACATGGCCTCTGCCACCCCCAGTTCCCCTCGAGGACAGAGGACCCATGCAGCATAGTACAGGGGCACTCCACGATGGTTTAGTTGTTTGTTCAACCAACCTCTGGCTCTGGATTTGTGAGCTCCACTGAACGGTGCTCCTCACCTCCCTTCGGCAATAGTGCCTTTGCTGCAGCAAGGACTGCAGCAATGGCCAAGTCCCCATCTTTTGCACCCCCATCCCCAGTGGCAATCTGGTAGCTGAAGGTGATTTGCCTGCTGGAGAGGGCTGGGGAACTACTCAGTTGTGGCTTTGATTTGTCCTGAGGGACACAGTGGGACCTTCTGGTGCTCTAGGACCTGCCTCCTGTCCACCACTGACGCTAGACCAAAGCAGACAGATAGGTCAAACAGCCACGCTTTGTCCCAGGAGACGGAGCTGGTGGTGGTGGGTTGGCGTGAGGGTAAAAAAAGAAAAGGGGATCAGCCTAAGAAGGAAACAATCAGGCTGAGGAGCTGTGCACACCCTCCTCTCCTAAATGCAAACCATGCCCTTGGTAATCCCATCCACCTCTCCCCTCCTCTCCTTCCCTCTATCAGGCCACCAGCGCACACAGCCCCCTTTCTGCTCTGGAATGTGTTCTCCGAAACTTAATCTCAGCACGGGGCTCAGGCCAAATCCCCCGACAGATTCGGCCCCGTGACAACCCCCTCCCACTCCGCTTCAGAGCTCAGCAACTCTCCCCTCGCTCTCCCTCACCTCCTCCTCCCACCCAGCCTGGCCTAAACATTTCATTCCTGATTAATGTATCAGTGACAAGCCAATAGCTCTTGGCGTTAGAGCAAAGCCAGCCCCCACTATACACAAACATCTTCACTTCTTCATTTTCTTAAGACTTAGCCCCAAACTCCCCCTTGCTGGGAAGACGAAGCCCTTTCCACGCCCAGGGGCTGTCACTGCCAGGAGACGGTGATCTCCTCTGCACGCACTTGTTCCACCAAAAACTGCACGGTCTCTGAGAAGATTAGATTCTCCGTTGCCTGAACAAGGGTGGTCCACACAGAGCCCCCCCCCCCATCTCCAAGCAAGCGTGGGCTGCTCCTTCTCAGATGCATCCAAAGACAGGACTTTCTCACATTTGAGCATAACATCTTGGCCAAAACCAGGCGCCTGTTAAGAGAAGTTCCCCACTTAAGGCACCCCCTCACACACACACCTCCTTGGTCTGTTGCCAATGCCAGAGGGCAGCAGTGAGGAGCACATAAGCTCAGGGATAGAAGCAAAGTCCCTCACTCAGCACTGTGGCTCAGAAACAAGGTGGCTCTTTGCTGCCATGCCACTACAACCTCGTAGGAAGAGAACAAGGCCCTGGAAAGGGGGAGTGCACCCTCCTGGCACCACCAGCAGTGGTAATGAATACAGCCTCCTGCCCCTTAAAGACAAAAACCTCGTTACGAGTGCTGTTAGATACTCTGCTCTCCTGTACCCATCTCCTGCCGACTTCTGTGCCTGCCTTACCAAATGAGGACAGCACAGCCTCTGCCCTCAACATCACCATGCACCCGTTCTCCCAGCACTCCCTCCCTCACCTTGCATTTTGGCAAGGGATCTTCCCAATGGTGCACAGAGGGCCACCAGCCACTGCATACAGGTGCTCAGGCGTGCCTCCTTACCACAGCCAGACCAACCTTTCCTTACTGTGAGCATGGGGGCTGGTACTTTGGTTACGATGAACCCAGGTGCAACACAAAAAAGTGCAGGTCCCATCACAGCACAAGCAGGGCAAGGGACTTCACTTTCTGTGGGTCAGGAAGGCAGCAAAACTTAGCACACACTGACCCAGCACTGGCAACAACCCCACAGCAGGCAGTGGTTCGGCCATCGGCACCAGAAGGTACTTTTTAGCAACCTCAATCGAGAAGTCAGAAACCAGATGGGGCAACATGACAGCCAGGGAACCAACCAGGCACACAAACCCCTTCATCTCAAGTATTTCCTGCTCTCTGTGGTCTTGCAAAAACTGTCACTGCAGGACAGGTCTGCAGCCTACCATGCAGGAGGACTGCTTGGGTCACGGCTTGGCCACAACATCACAGCCAGTCCGTGGTCAAAAATGCTCCAAAAGTGGTCTAAGCCAAAGGAGCCCTCCTTTGATGACAGCATGAACAAGTGAATGGATGAGCCTTTCAAGATGCACAAGTGATGTCCTGAGCAATGCCGGGGATGGCGGAGGACTGAAATTACTCACTGGCTAACGTGACCACTGCGGGGACACTGGCAATGACTCCTTCAGGCACACGAGCAATGCACTGGTATCGCCCCACGGTGTTGTTGTTGAGAGCTGCGATGACGAGTTTCCCTCGCTCGATGCGGATACCCAGCACCTCATCCGACCCAGTCAGCTCCTTCCCGTTCAGTCTCCAGGTGAGGTTCACTCTGGGGGGGTCCACCACACACCCCAGGCTGACTGGGCCCCCAAGCTTTTGGACAATGGAGGCAGGTTGCACTGTAACGTGCAGAGATTCACCTACACAGAAGAAAAAAAAAGGAATAAGAAAGGTCCGTGAGACTCTACAAAAGAAAAGCAGAGGGAAAAACTGCAGTGCTGGTACATTTTGCACTCCCCACCGCTTCTGCTTGTGCTGCACCTTCCCCCGAGCTCCCCACGCACCCACCCTGGTGCTTTGAGATGCATGCCAGCCCCATTTCTTCTTGGCACCACTAGACAGATATGTCCAGCTCCAACTGTAACCCCTTCTCCTCTGGAGGAGTGTTTGAACCCAGACCTTTGGTAAAGGCTATTGAGGAAGCAGCGGAAAGAGAAAACCACTTTGTGCTTGAGGTATGGCTATACTAACCAGCTTCAAGGCAAAACAAATGAAATGGAACAAACGGGTAAGAATAAAAACTTACTCAGTTTGGCAAAGCAGCTAGCGGCTGCGAGGATGAAGCAAGGGATGGGGAACATGGGTCTCTTCTTTCCACTTGTCATTGCCATCCCATGCGGTGTGTCCTGGGGCAGAGGCGCCCAGGGACAGGTCCCATAAGCTGCCTCAGGGGATGCAGTGGAGATGCGGCAGCGGATTCCTGTGGATGACAAGAGACACAATGGATGAAACCCTCAGACTTCCCTCTGCTTTCCAGCTCTCCCTGGCTTCTCTACCAACATCCCTAAACTCCCAGGGATTCACCGAGCCAGTGTCCCAAGCAGGCTACAGACACTGATGCAAGCACTTCTCTTCTCCAGCCTCTCCCCCAAGCATGGTCGTGAGTCTCCCAAGACATCCCATCCTCAGCCCTCCGTACAAATCTACATGTGTGCACACAGACACATAGAATGGTTAGAGTTGGAAGGGACCTTAAAGACCGTCTAGTTCCAACCCTCCTGTACCATGGGCAGGAACACCTTCCACTAGACCAGGTACACTCACTCTCCTTCCCCATTTCCAATTCAGCACAGTGAATGCCTGTACTGTGCCAGCAATGCACACCAGGCAATTTTCAGGAGCAAAACACAAACATTTCCAACAGAGCGTCACGGGAGATATTCACTAAGTGTTGCTGCCACTTCTTGGCTGCGTCTGGAATATATTCTAGCTTGAACACAGAAAGTAAATGAGTAGTACAAGTCCTGAGCTACAGAGGTGATCCTGCAGTTTCACAGTCTCTTCCTGAGACACTGGCAATGTTGCTACTGGGCGTACCTATGTTTCAATCCACACGGGACTCCTTAGGAGATGTAAAAGTTTTTCAGGGCATTTCTGCAAGGAATTATTCTGAAGTAGAGGGGACACTTTTTCAGGAGAAAAAAAAATGCCCAGTTCTAAATTTGTTTAAATTCAGTGCGGTGAGCTGAGGTCGGATTACACTAATTTGGCATAACACACATTTATTCTAAACTAAGAGACCCAATCTGGGGAAAGATTTCAGATTAACTGTTCTGCCTGAAACACACTGCTTATTTTGAGTTGAACTACCCTGTCTGGAGACAAACCACGAGGTTCACATTTGAAAGCATCAACAGTCTCCAAAAAACTTGAAGCCAAAGGCCACCCGTCACAACCCAGATTGCTGTGATCTGCTGCACACTGCAGCAGCTGTTTCGGAGAGACTGTCATGAATGAACGCTAAAGCAAACAAGCCAGGTCAGGGAGATTAAAGATCTAAGTGGCTGCACCAAGAGACACCTCAGATGTCAGACTGAATTCAGCTTCAACCAAAGGCAAAGGGCTGAAGTCAAGAAGAGACTTCCCTCTATGGACATCCTAATGCAGCTACAGGATTCTGAGATCCCTCCAGCTGCAGCACTAAGAGGATGATCCGTCAGTCTCAAAGGCATTTCAAAACTGCTCCTGTAGCATGTCCGCATTGGTAGGGGAGAAGCCCAAGACCAAACAAACAGCCAGCCCAAACAGCAGTTATATTGCCCGCTCCCTCCGCAGATACACAATTAACCGCAACCACCATCCTCAAGAGCACCTGGTGTCTGCAGAGCAGTACTTGCTACTTCCACCATGGTCACTGATCCAGCCATCACCTATTTGAGCATGCCCCTTCCAAACCCCACTCAGTCAAAAAGAGGGGACAAGCCCCTTCAAGCACAATCTCCAAAAATAAACCTCCTAACTCCTGAAGTAAGGACTGCCACAGAGTCCCCACGAGATGCTCAGCAAGTCGTTTGAGGCAAGGCTGATTACTGCTAGCAAGGAGCCACAGCATTTGGGGACATCTCACCCAGCTACTCTCAGATGGCTTTGCTTGGCCTCTGGTGACAGCAAGGGTGCAAGAGCGCAGCACGGAGTCATGCCGAGGCCCACATCACAACAGCAGGAATCCACCTAGCTAGCTTGCACGCATCTCTGCAAATTGGACTGTCCCTCTGACAGCCTCATAAGCTGTGTGTCCCGTCCCGTCCCCCCCACCAAGCACTGCTTGGGGGAGAAGTCACGGAGGAGACAAGAAAAAGAAAAGCCACTTGTGAGCTGGCAGTTTCATGAAGGAAGCAACGCCAAGTAAAGTGACCTGCAGCTGGAGCTTTGCAAACACCACAAAGAGCATCTTCATGTGGCACTTTGCAGGCTGATGTGAACTCACTTGGCCAGCCTGCTCAGCAGGCTCAAGGCAAGGCAGCTGTTTCCCAGAAGTTACCCAGCCATGATTAGTGCAGCCATGCGCCCAACAAGCCCTGCTGATGGGTAGGGTAAGTTAGGTCAAGCTTGGCATGGCCTCATGTGGCTTCTGGGTGGCTGGGAGCATGGACAGAGCCTGGCCATCAGACGTCAGGCTAGGCATACTCTGAAGGCACCCAGAAAAATCAGCTAGACTCATATTCTAGCTACAGCAGCCCACAGCCCCGTTACATGTGGAAATCCTCTGTGGGCAACCTCCAATACCAAAACAACAAGACAGCAACAACTTTCCCAGGTGCCTCATCCTTCCCAGTATCGTTCTCCTCCTGCCAAAGAGGGAAGAGAGTCTCAACAATTTGCCTTTGAAGAGTTTCCCCCATCAACCAGCACATACAGTTGTACAAGATCCTTTCACTACCAGCTTGGAGACCATCTGAGATACTCAATTTCATTGCTCCATGTAAGACAGCCACCAAAGTACCCTTCGTTATGCCGCAGCCATCTAGGGCAAACCACCACTGACCATGGCCGTAAAAGTGCTCGAGGTCTGTCTGCACCAGAACGGGCGCTGTTGACACCACTGATGTGCCACTAATTACACTCATCTGGAAAAGAACTTTGAGTTACTTTAGGCTTAAAAAAAACAGGTTTTGTTTGTACCTCGCACCATCAGGGTTGCCGGGGATAGAAAGCCTTCCACCAACATAGAAGAAACATTTTGGGGTAGGACTTGATGTCTTATTCCTCAGTTCTGGAAGCCTACAGAACAAAGCTGACTCATTCCCCCTATCTGGATGGGTTTGGCAGCAGGATGGAAAAATGTTGGACGGAAAGAGTTGCTCCTTGGAGCCCATGCTGGGGGAGGGGGTAGGCAAAGATGTTCCCAACCAGACCTCCCTGCAGCTCTGCGTCGTATGGAGCCTCTGGCCAGAAGGGCAAAGCCAAAGGCGCAGAAATGTGTAACGGACCCTTCATGAGCTAGGACCACCCAGGCACATCGATACAACGACTAAATCGGCTGCCCCCAGGTCTGTAAAAAGATGAAGGGCAATAGGTGGGGAGAAAAAAGGGGAGATGAAAAAAATTTGGCCACGGCACTGTGCAGATTGAACATTATTGAGCACAGACTGAAGAGAGAAGGTGTGTTGCAACAAGTGTATGGTACCTCCCCAAACCTCCAGGCAGAATATAAGCTCTAAATAGGGACATGTGGCCATTTCTTTCACAGCTGAGTGAAGTACAAAAAGTAAATGGCCAGCATAAAAATAATGAGGAAAATGAATGAAAACATCAATTCCAAAAGAACTATTAGGATCCAGGGCCAGATTTCGAAATTCTCAGCTTCCACAATTGAAGCCAGATTTTCAAAAGCATTCAGTTCTTGACATGCTGAGCTCTCCTGAATAGGCAACCAACTTATTTCGATGCTTAAATGGGAGCTGACCTCTTTTGAAAATGCTGCCCCTAAGCAGCCTGCAGTAGTGCTAAGCAAGGAACTTTATTAATCAGGCAGCTTTCTATCTGCCCGGCGTCTCTGCAAGCACCAGGCAGAGCAGGCTGTAGGGGGAGAGGCGGCAGAGGTGGGGAGCGGAGGAGGCCCCAGGTGCTCTGGTTGCCTTCCCAGAGGTGGTGGTCCTGGGCAGGGGGCCATGCCAGGAGCCACAGGGCTGCTGCATGATGGCGTCCTGCTCTGCCACCTCCTCTCCCCAAGGCAGGTACCCTACGAGATACCCCTGGTTGCCAACACTTCTGCAGCCACTGACAGCACCAGCCTCAGCAGCTCTTGCTTAATTGCTCTTTGGGAAAAGAAAGAGTTAAAGTCATTTAAAGAGCTTCAACCGGGAGGGAAAACAAAAAAAATATTTGTTTATTTATTTTTAATTCTTTCCTGCCAGGTTAAAATAACAATTTCCTGTCTGTGGAGTGAAGGCTCTAAGTCCCTTTCAGACAGCCCAGTAAATCAATGGAGGGGCCATTAGGAGAACAAAATTAACGAGAGCTTCATCAGATATAGTGGGTGGTGGGGGTGTAAAATCTGTCGGCTCAGCTTCCCGCCACACACCTAAGCCCACCGAGGCCCCCGCACGCAGCCCCAGCTGTGCCGCAGCGACGGAGGGCACCGCAAAGGGAGCGGAGCAAGAAAGAAAAACCAGAGGTGAAGATATAAAAGAGAAGGAAGGCGTGCGCGTGTGCAGGGTGTGTGTGTGTGTGTGTGTGTGATAAAGCTGGAAAGGAAAAAGGGATCTGAATTAAGCGCAGGCAGCAGGAGAGGTGTTTGCTGATTAGAAACTGAAGGTTTTACTGAGGAAATGCTGCCCACAGGCCCAAGCCCCCTCCTGCTTAACAAGGGCCGGCCAAGCAGCCCTTGTTACTGCCATGCTGCCTGTGATTTACAAGGCTCCCAAATAGGAACCAGCCTCTGCCCCGGCACCACACACCCCAGCTCCGCGGGCAGGCAGGGGGGAAATGCAGAGGCAGCCTGGGTCAGGTCGGACGCATCCATGCTGGTACCCTCCAGGACAGCACGCGTGCCAGTGCACATGAGGGCGTTTTGGGGTTGCGGCAGGCGGCCGGACCCAGAGCCCCTCTTTGTGCCGGGGAGGAACAGCGGGAAGGGGAAGGGGCTGCTTTGCACTAAGGCAAAGGCTGCAGCAACTCAGGTCCGGCTACCAGCTGGGGACACCCTGGGTGACTCTGGAGAATTCATTGCAGCTGGTCTCCATTTCCGACGGGTCAAGTAGGGACAATGATACTCCCAGTTCTCTATTTTATACATTGAGACTTAAGCTCTTCAGAAAAAGCAAATGTCTTACACAGCACAGCGTGCCAATTTTACTTGTAATCATTAGTTTTTAATACAAGACAGTATTTTTTTTTGTTGTTTCATAGAGCTTAAAGCACTGAAACAAAAAATGTAAAAGAGAAAAGAGCCACAGTACCCCTTTGCTTTACAAACAAGGGAACCTGAGGGCTAGAAGAGGAAGCCAACCTGGTGCAATGTTATACAATAAAGCAGTGGCAGGGCTGGAAACCAAAAGGTCTCTGACTGGGGCCCTTATCCCATCAGGCAAGTTGTTTTGGATCCAAAATCTTTGATGTCCCATCTGACAAAAATTTAACACCACACAACTGTATAATCCTCTAGCTGAAAAAAAAAGGTGACACACCTGAGCAGGTCAGCTGCAAAGTGTCTGCATGATTCCTGGGCACGGATGGATGGCAAACTGGGCACCCCTGAAGCAGACTACTTCTTCAAAACCATCAAACAAAAACAATGCCAGAGGGCAAAATTAACCTCTACCAACCCCCACGCCAAGTACTAATTTCACACCTTTAAGTTATATTCACTCACTCTGAAAGTGTTTGGAAAAGGAGAGGTTTGCAGCAGGATAGATACTCCCCCTCCCATGTAACAGCACGGGCATCCGATAGGGATGGGGATGCAGATGCTGTAGGGAGAGGCAGGATCCCAAACGGGAAGCGGATGGTGTCAGGAGGGGGCAGAGGCAGGCAGCATCCAACGTTACACTGCTGTGTTAAAGTCAAGGAGGTAGCACAGTGTACGTGCAAACAGGGATAAAAGCTTGCCTGCTTCCCTCTATAGCACTGAAAGCTCCTGACTTCAGAGTGCATTAGCTCTGTTAGCCCTTGTTAGCATTACCCCTTGATCAACTGTGTGAGGATTCCCCCCCCCCCCCCTCCTTTTTAAAGTGATTAGGCAAAAAAGACTCTCTTACTGGCTACTTGTGAGCTCAGCGAGTCCATCAAGAAGCTGCAACAGAGAAAGCCTTGGATAAATTCATGCTTATAGCTGGGAGAAGGAAAATATCCAGAGCAAAACCTGGCACGGCACCACCACCACCACCACCACGCACATGAGCAAGTTTGCCTGCAAACTACAAATCGCGCTTGGGCACTGGGTGACACTGAAAAAGAACCACAGATTCAGTGGCGATAAACACCTCACTCAAAAATAAATTAAACTCGCAGGTAAACTAGCTTTTTCCTTAACAGAACTGCTCATGCAAACCAAACCAGCAAAAAACCAAACAAAACATGCAGTGATCTTTGTGACTTTTTTCGCCCATCTTCCTCAAGACAAAGCTGGGCAGCTCCTTTCCACAACCGCCTGTGGTATCACCAGGGAGGGGGCCAGGCATGCCGGCTTCAAATTAGCAACAGGACGCAAAGCCATCCCATCGCCCGTCTGACTTGTGCTCGCACCCCTGAAGACCCAACGCCTGTGTTTCCTGGCACCTCTCCATCCAACAGTTCCTGTGAAATGAGTGCCACTTTCCAGCGGGCATTGATCAGGCTGACTTTGCCGAGCGCCAGCAAAACCCCTTCACGTTGATGCTTCAGCCGCCAGCAAGCGTGAGGCTGCTTGAAGAACAAAACGACACCCTCATGCCGGCCACAAGCTACCCAGTGCCACCACAGTGGTGGCACCGCAGCGAGTGCGGCTTGCCTTGGGCGATGCCTGTGGCACGGTGGTCCCAGGTGGTTGGGCCCACCAGCCTGAGACAGCGATGCCGCAGGCGGGCCAGAGATGCGAGGATGGCCTTGCCCCGCAGGATACGCCTCCCTTTTTCCACAGCTACCAGGAGAGGAGCCCTGTGCTAAAACAGAGTATGCACGCTGGCTTTTGCTGCCCCTTGGCGCGCCCCGAAAACAGCTCCAGCCCTTGAAAAGACAAGGCTAAAGTGTAAGAAAGAAAGAAAACCCGAGTCCTTTCTTCAATATCATGCTCCCCCCATGCCCTAGACACTTAATTTCCCTCCTTCCCCCCCCCGGCTTCCCCCTCCATTCTGAGTAAATTCAATTTGACAACCCTGCTAATTGGATAAACGCTGCTCCCTACGCTCCTTTAAGGCTGCCCGCTTTTCTCTCCTTGTTTTTGGAGGGCGATTGTGGCTGTTCTTTAACATGAATTCCATCTGCTTTATTTCTCCTCTGCCCATTCAAGACCCCTCCTGAATATGTATGAGGGGCTGCGCCCCCCCACCCCTTTTCTCCTCCATCCCACCTCCCTCCCTCATCACCCCCCCATCCCTCTCCCTGCCCTCTCCCATTGCCCGGGACAATAACCCCCCAAATGCCCCCTTCTCCCACCCCGGCCCTTTTTGCTTTAGATAAACACAGGCAGTGTCAAGTGTGAGGAGGGGGGGGGGAAGGATGGGGTTCAACTGCCAGTCAAGCCTCAGGCCCTCAATGAAGCCCGGAGGCCTACCCTAATCTGCTGCATGCTTGCCATATGGGAGCTGTGTTGCCCTGGGAAACACTAACAGGCAGAACGGAGCTTAATAGAGTCCATATTCATTGTAATGCAGTGAAATGGCTCGAGGGACTATTGCCCCTTGGGTCTGTTTTCATTCTTCTGTTCCCCCTCTTTCTTTTCTCTCTCTCTTTTTTTTTTTTTTAATAAATTTTTTTTCCTCCCCTCCTTCTCCCCCCTCCCTTTTTTTTTTTTTCCCTCTCTCCTTTCCCCCCCTTTTCTTCCTTTCAAAAAGACCAAGTCCCTGGAGAGCTCTAATCTGGAGAGGCTGGGGGCTCCCAGAAGGGCTGGCCGGCCGGCGGGGCAGGAGCGGGAAGGGGGAAGGGAGAGGGTGGAGGTGGTCAGGGAGGCGAAGGAGAGGTGGAGGGCAAGAGGAAAGGAGCAACTAATAAGCATGCAGCCGGCCAGCTGTCAAGATGCTGACAATGCTGCTTCGGGTGCAAAGAGCCCGGCGGCCAGCGCTGGCACGGAGGCTGGCGCGGCGTCCTGTTGGGGAAGCGCTCGCCTCCCCTAAGTGCCTCCGTCCTCGCCTGCTGAACGTGGCACAAGCGACAAAAAAAAAAAAAAAAAGAAAAAACCCACAAAAACAAACCACAAGAAGGGCGCAGATGGAGCGTGCTGCACAGCCTCTTCAGAAACAAAGTGCACCTAGGAAACAGATGTTGTTGCTGCAACAAGCCTGGAGCTGCTGGCTGCTCTCTGGCTCCTTCTCCCAAGCATGCGAGGGGGGAAAAGCAGCGCCGCAGCGGTCGCCGGGGCTGCCCCTGCAGCCGGGACAGGCACCTCTCCAGTCAAAAGCCTTCATCAAGACTCAGTCCAGCTTTGGTCCCAAGCTGGGAGAGCTACCATAGCTTTAGACCAACTTTTCCTCCACAGTCCCCATCCTTCTCATCCTTGATCCACCTGTGGACTCTCCAGCCTCCCAGCTAACATCCTAATTTAAAGAGCTGAGGAGTCCCAAAGGGAGTGCACATCTCCAGTGCTTACAGACGGGTGCAGGTCAAGCACCTGGAGGGCTGAACATCTAATGTCAGGGAATCAGCATGTGAGTTGCTGGTTATCATGGTCCGGTGAGACCACAACCAAGTGTACACGGGGTTGCAGCTCAAACTACTCTTACACCAAAGTTGGTGTAGCGAGAAAGGGTCAGGATTCCCTTGGAAAACCACATCAGTGTAGCCACACGCTTGTGGAGATCACTTACCTACTCTGGCACGTTTTTAGTTTCCCCACGCCTGCTACAAACTCAGCTCACAACGCTGCAAGAAAGTCTGACTTATCTGGGCCTTTGCAATGGGACAACACTGCATTTTTGTGGTGGGAAACGCTGCAGGGGAGGCAGCAGGAAAGGGGTCACCCACTGACACAAGTGGGATGTGAAAACACACCTTCAGCCTTAGAAGCAGGGCATTTACTGCACTGTATTACTTGCCCGCCAACTCAAGCATCCTATCTCTTGCCATATGAAGACAATACCCATTTTATCATTCACAGCACCACCAAAGCCAGAGATCAGCATCAGTGCAGTCAGAGCCACAGACAGATGCCACACTAAGCACAGAGCAAAAAATATCCCATGTCCTAGAAACTTCACACCACTGGCTAGAAAAGTTACTCACTTTAGGCTGTTTGATACAAGCAGTAACAAAATTTAGATATCTACACCTGTTCCTGTTTGCACAGAGAGGCAAAGCATGCAGCAAGGAGCCAGGAATGAGGGAGAACATGCACCTGGGGGAGGAAAGCCCAGGGGATGGCTCTGCTGGGGGCTGACGCTGTGGGACCCGCAGGATGGGCGGCAAGTGCCGGGAGATACTGCTGGCTGTGGTCTGGGCTCCACCACGCCGAATCCCACACCAACACGAGCCGGGTGTCAGGTTGTTCCCCTCCTTGTCAGCAACTACAGCAGAGGAGAGCGCTGGGAGGGATGGGCAGTTCCCACCAGGAGCCGTCATCGCCCAGGCACAGATGTGCCTGTGGCTAGTTTACATTAGTCAGGGCACTGCTTTTGTTTTTCCCTTCTCATCCTTTCCAAACAAACAAAAAAAAAAACAACAACAAAACACCAACAAAACAACCAACCCAAAACTTGAAGTCTGAGGTTGAGGCTTTAATTGCCTCTTGGGTTAGGGAGAGGTCAGAGAAGAGGCAGGCCCAGCAGACGCAGCAAAAGTGATGCCGGGCAAAAGCCCTGCGAGACACCAAAGGAGAGCAGGGAATAAAGGTGGCAGAAAGGAAAATGCAGGAAAACTAAATTGAGATGAGGGGGTCAAGAAAGAAGGAAGAATGGGGGAGTTGGGATTTTGGCTGATTTCCTTACGCTGCGCTTGTCCCCACTGCTCCAGGGGCTGGGTAGGCAAGGAGCGGGCAATGCTGCGGCTCACCTGCCACGCGCAAGCCCAGGCTCAAGCCCTTGCCCTGCCTTCCTCACAACAGGGGCCGTCCCCTGGGACTGCCACATCTCAAGCAAATCTCTCCTTCCCCAGCTGCCACTCTTCCACTTTGTTTAAACCTGGGTTACTCACAGCAGCAGGAAAACCAGTCCTGCTCTCACCAGAAACTCCATCCTGCTCCAAGACAAAAGTTTAATCAACAGATGCGCTTCCATAGTGTGCTCTGGTCCCAGTGAAACAACATTTTACCACGGGGAGAGCAGGATACTCTCCTCCAAAGCTGTTTCTGCTCAGCTCTGCATTGCTTCCCCCAGCAGCTCTCGGGGAGCACATACATGCATCCAGCCCTCACCCCCCCTCAACCGCAGGACACCGCCACGTTGACCAAAACAAGCATTTCACCATTGATGTGGCAGCAACGCTATAAATCCCACATCCTACGCTACCTAATATCACCCTAGGGCCCCTCTGCAGCTGGGCCAGCGGTTAGTAACAGGCCCCAGGGAAAGAGGACCACAAATCATGGCAAAGGTGTGACATTGAGCTGCCCCGAAGAGACCGATCTCTGTTTTATTGTCTCTGTCTCGTGATGGGGTCAGGCTTGCAACAGGACAGACAATAAATATCACAGCGTCTATTCATGCTGGTAACCACCAGATGAAACACTCCCCTCTCTGAAAGCAGAATCTGTCTAATACAAACCAAAGCACAGAGGAGTGGTATACCAGACAGACACCACCGGTCAGCATCTGCATGAAGCGCCGCAGGAGTGCCCGGGCAGCAGGGAGCACTTCGATGTGCCTGTGGGCTACGGCCACCTCCGAACTGGGTCTCGAAGCTCTTGTTCGCAGAGTGGATCACAAGACAGAGAGAGAGCAGCTACAGATGCTTTTTGAGAGCAACCCACTTCTTTATATGCTTAAACATGAAACTACCTTTAAGTATCAAATAAAAAAATTATTTTAAAAAAAATCATCTTTGTCTAGGAACAATAGAAAAATCTTGTCCATGTCCAATTAGGAACAATAATGGAGTGAAACAAACACACAAACAAAAAAGAATCCCAAACCAGAAAAGCCCACAGAAACTGCCAGCGACACTGTTAAGCCTTCCTTGGGGGAAGCTGCAATGGGGAAACTTTCCTGCTGGAGCAGAGCAAAGACTTGGGTAGCTTCCCTAGCTTTTTAGCCTTCTGTCATTGTGTATTTGAAGAGCGGGGTGCCTACAACAGTTGCAGTAAAAAACTGATCAAGCTTATATTAAATACAAGCAAGTGGCACAGCAGAAATACCTGCTAAAACAACACATCCAGAAGATCACAACAGAGGACTTGATCCTGCCTTCTCCAAAATCAGCCTGATCTTTGCCATGACTTCAATGGGAGCAGGCCCAAAAACCGCATTAACAAGCGCAAGACTAGTTTAACACAGTTGACATCAAAATCCAGAACAGCATACAAAAGAGACAGGACAAAGTACTCGCCAGTAACGTCAATACAAAGTTTAATCCCCAGATGGCTGGATTTAGAGACATCCCCATCACCACCATAAAGAGAAACTGCCTTCTAGTTTGCACTCCTTTCAGTAATGCCTTGTTGTTGGGATGTAAAAGAGCACAAGCCCATTTTTCTTGTCCTTTGGTATTTAAAAGTTGGGTTTATTTTTTCTTTTTTATAAATTGGGGAATAAATGGGAGTTTTTACTCTCCACAGCTGTCACTTAAATGCTTTTCACTCACAATAATCATTTTGGTTATGAGAGCAGGTCAAAAGCCTTTAGGACTCTCTACTGGGACAAATTTCCCCTGGAAGACATGTCACTACTCAAAAAAACACAAGAGGAAGCTCGAGGCCAGCAAAACAAAGGGACAGAAATGACTGCCCTTAGAAAACGCCAAATGCTTAGGTGGGGTGCGGGGGCTCAGCACGAGTGCCAGCACCCAGACAGGCTGAGCCACAACCCTCATTCGTGCTGTGACCAGCAGCTGCTGTGCTGCTCCGAAATTCCACAGGGCCCACCTGGAGGTGAAAAGTGGTGGGGGACACACTCGCAGAAGGGTCTTGGGATGGGTGACAAATTTCCCCTGCCCCAGAGACGAAGAGCAGACTTTCGCATCTCTTGGGGTTTTTTTTTTTTTTAAACATTGTGTCTGCACGTCATTTGCCCCATTTATCATCCCAGCAATAAATACGCCTCTCCAAAAATGATAGCCCAGTTGAGAACAGCAACCCAAACGTGGGCAGGAGATGGAGCAAGCCCTCGCATTGCCCCGCAGAGATGGGCAGGGCCAGCACCTGGTTTCTCCCTCTCTGCAAGGGGATGCTCCAGGAGAAGAGGATGGGAAACTCGCTACAGCAGCACCACGCCGCTGCCCCAGAGCCTGGGAAGGGAGGCTCACCTGCCTGCACCCCGTCCCACCGTTGGGACACGCCGGTGAGAGCCGTGGCCAGCACCTGTACCGGTGTTTGATGCAACCGCGGTGCCAATGCCCACCGGGCAGCAGTGCCTGTGCACCCACCGACGGGGCACAGCACAGACCCATCGCCCGCTCCCCGCTCTTCGCCCTTGCCCGTTTGCACTTGCACCCGCCTTGAGACAGCAAGCGCAGAGCCGGAGGCACCTCCCGGGGCCCTTCACACAATAAGCACCAGCAGCAATTCCAGCTGCAAAGTTTGCTTTCCTTGACGCACAGTTTACTTTCTCCGTTCCCCCGCATCCCACCCCTGCCACTTACCCCTCACTCCAAAAAGGCTCTCTCAAACAGGCTTAAGCTTTAAACAAATAAGGGCTTGGAAAGCAGCAGCCCGCTCCCGTTTCCCTCCCCACCACCCCTGCTCTCCCCCCTCCGTGCCTGCCGCCTCCACCTCGGGGCCGCGGCGCAAGCGGAGCTGGCGAGCGCCGCGCAGGCACAGAAAACAAACACGTGGAGCGGAGCCAGCTGTGAAGTCGGGTTTGGCATACGCTGTTTGCAGAAGGAATAAAAAGCACATGGGAGAAGGGAGAAAGGGGGGTGGGGGGGTGGTAGGGTCAGGGAGCCGGGGGTGCCCTGGCCTCAACAGGAGGAGCGTGTCTGGGTTACGAAGCCCCAGCGAACACCCGCGGGAGGGTCTGCACGTACGGGTGCTGATCACATGCCCTGGGTGGACGCGGAGGGGAGAGACAGGCATAAAGTAACGTTTCCCGAGCTATTTGGCATCACGTTCCCCCATCCCTTTCCTAGTGAGCCGGATTTTTGTTGCACGCGCTAGCCCACCCTCCCAGGCAAAATTAGCGTGTTCTGATGCAACACATGAAAAATAAATACACTTTTACCTCCGGGGGCTTACAATTCTCCCCCTCTCTTCCTGAGGGTTTCTTATCCCCCATGCCCAGTATGCTCCAGGGCCCCACAGCACAGGAAACACTGGCCCAACTTCCCCTTTACCTCAGCTGAGATTACAAATGTTGGGGGCACACAAGCATTCACCCTAATACTCCTCCTCATCATCTTTTTTTTTTTCTTCTTTAATTTCTTCCCTCCCCTCTCAACTGTCCCTTTCTGGAAGGGTTTCAGACAAAATATCCCTCCTCTGACACCCAAGCTCCCAGGGAGTATCAGCTCCGGTATTATTCCGCCCTCGCCAGTCTGCTCCGGCCGTGGGGAATGGCACTTGCAGGCTTTAGGAATGGCTCACCTGCAGCCTTACACCAATGCCGGATCCACGCAGGTTTTCTTCCATCTCCCTCCTCTCCCAGTCAGCGCCAAGCGAAACGAAACAGAAGCTCATGCGCTTTTGCCTGGTTTGGGGCCGAATCCAGCGATTTGACGTGGTTCGCTTGTGGTTTCCACCCAAAACCATAAACCAGCCCAGGTTAGCTTGGAAGGTCCTCAGCTGCGTTTGGAGGTGGTAAGAAAAGCAGCAGTGTCCTACCTGATCTTGGACCTCGTCCAAAACAGGCCAGCAGCTGGACAGATTAACAGTCCGGGCTGACCACCCAACCACCTGCAGTCATGTTTTCACCAGTCTCGTTACCACCCCTGAAACAGAGAGGAAGATCTTTCCCCTCTCCGGGCCCGCGGTTAACACTTGTCCCTCAGCATCGCTCCAAGCCACCTAACGGACAAGAAGAGACAATATTTGGATATCGCCCTTCCCGTGAACCACATTATGGACACCTGATCGCAGCGAAGGAAGGTAGCTTACCTTGGAGAAATCTTGCAATTCCCTTTTTGCTCTTGCATAGAATTTACTGGGGTGCCAAAAAAAAAAAAAAAAGCAGCTGTGGATCACTGCAAATAACACATTGCTCGAAACCAACCAACCACTCTGATCTTTATCCTTTTGGGGTCAAATTAGGTTTTACAAGACAAAGAGGGATAGAAACTCATAGTCATGGAGGTTATGACACCACATTTCTGCAATCGCTTCTTCATCTATTGGACAGAACATACCCCTATCGCATGTCTCAGCTTCCCAGGTTGCAAAAACAGGAACAGCAAATCCCAGCTGGTACAAGCAGTAAGATGAGTCAGACAATTTCAGATACTCAGATGAAAGGTGCTAGACAGGTATGCAGTCTTATTATCTGTATTGCTTCCTGCTAGCCTCAGGATTTCTGGATTACTAAAATACAGATGTCAGCATCCTGGGGATACAGCCTCAGTAACCGAATCAAGCAGGGAGGGGCAGGCTGATTACAACAAGGGTGAAAAAAATGAATTTGCACCACACACAAAATATTGTGGTTAAGGGAGACAGCAACCAAGAGATTATTGACAACAGAGAACAGGATAATTCAGTGAGGTTTGTCAGACTAAACTTTCTGTAATCACAGACTCCAGGGAAAGTGTTTGTCAAGCAAACATTCAAACATGCAGCTGCCAAGAACTAAGTAAACAGTGAAGGAGAAGCAGCACAGTTGATGTGGCACCATCCGCAAATGCCCCATGATCGGCTGTCACAGCCCAACCGAGCCCATCAGCAGGCACTAGCCAAGCCATGGGGCTGAGCTACTACAGGAAGACCCACCACCAGGTTAGATGAACAAGGAGCAATTCACACCTTCAAAATATTTTCATCCAGTACAGGATCTGCAGACCTGGGTGGGTGTGGGCACAGCAGCCTGTGTGGGTTCAATGGGCACTCTCCTGCAGCACACGTGTGCCCCCCTGGGCAAGCGAAATGAAGCCAAACTCCAGGCTGAAGGGAGTCCTCCATGATAACAAGTGATACTCGACAGCTATCAGTATCACACATTTATTTTCAGTCCTGCTGTACCTAGAAGCCTGTGGCAGTATTTACCATCCTACGGGGAGCCAGAGATCCAGGTCAAACACACCAGAGACCCAAGGTCAGGCTGGCTGATCTCAGCCCTGAAACCAGGGGTGCTCAGTGGTACTGAGCAAGGCTGCACAAAGACCACGGCCACGCTCCATGCTTTTTATTTAAGTTGGCTAAAGCCAATGGGCAGGAGGAAAGGGGACCTCCAAGAGGCAAAGGAAGTTCATTTTAGTCACACAGACTCAGCAGTGGAGCAAGGGGGGGAAACAGTCTTCTGCTTCCCACCCAAGTGCCTATCCATCAGTCAGTGCTTCCCACCCATGGTTTGCAAGACTGCTGAAAGGGGTATGTGGATGACTTAAGGGGTCCCAGAAAAGGGATGAAAAATATGCAACTTCAGACATACTGTGCAGTAAGTTGTGCACATGAAATTTCTAAACAGGTCTACTGACGCCCATGGGAAAGTATTCAAGATTGCATACGTGACCCATCACAGGTCATCATGCACACACATCATCTCTGTCTGCATACCCCTATTCTCCCCCACCTTATCCCAACAGGTGACACCAGAGTGGTGTTACATTCATTTCCTACAGATCAGTCCTCTCTTGGCTGTCTAGAAAGAAGTGTGCAAGACACAAGGCATGTTTCAAGGCCAGCATCGTATGCATCACTTCTCTATTAGTCACTAGCCACCGATGCACCCACAGTGGTGCTGCTATGACCACCCCTTGGCATGTCTGTGGCCAGCTACACTTTGTGCAAGTCACCAAACCAAAAATTCAACACGCTGCAGCCAAAGTTGCTGGGAAGAGGAAGTTTGTGGTCTCCAGCCCGAAGTTACTGACACCTTCTTTGGAGCTGAAGATTGTGTTCATGTTCAGGAGGTTCATGGGGGAAATAAAGAAAGCTGTTATCTCCCTAGCTGGACAAAAGGGACCGTGAGAGGGCCAGACAGACTGCTGGTCCTCATTAAGAAGGGGCTTGCAGGTTTAGTTGTGGTGAATAGTGACTCCGCCTGGGTTTACACAAAGGGACTTTATGCATTTTATGCATACAGCATTGGTCCCCTCCAGCTCTGAGGGAAGAGAGTGGTCTTCCCAGGAGAACCCTATCCAGGCTGGATCTCCATACCAATAAACAGCCCAGCACCATAGACCCACACCCTTGGGTTTTTTCTAATTAGGAGGTACATGACCTCCTCTGGTGTCCTGACAGAAGTGCTCCAAGTATTTATGACCTGGAAAACATCTTAATAAAGAGGGAGAGTTGCTTTAACTTTCCCTTCTCTGCTCCCCTCCTGTATCCTCACACCCTCAGTTTGCTACTGTGCAATAGCCCTGGGGCAATTAAATCAGCAGCCTATGCACCATGCAATATTAATGGCCCAAGGCAGTCACAAATATAGCGGTACATGCCTACAGAGGTTTTTCCAACCCCCATACCCTCCAACAACACAATTTTCTCACACAGGAGACTGGCTCAAAACAGAGAGGAGGAACCAGCTCAGCGACCTCCCAGCAGTCCTCAGCACAACCATGAGCTACCCAGGGCCAGAGCTTGCTGTCGCCTCAGCGTCAACAGTGCAGGACCCTTTTAGCCAGAGGACAAGGCGTTTCCCGAGCATCTTGCACATGACAAGGCAAAAGTACTGCCTGCCCCCTGAAGGGAGCAGCTGAAGCAGAGTTCAGCAGCATCCCAAATCCCACCAGGTGCTTCTGGCAGGGCAGGAAACAGCACAGTGGTCTCAACCCCTTTGTGAGGAAAATGCTGATTTTGTTTTTCAAACGGCAATCATGCTGGTTCGGGACCTTCACAGATAAACGCAGATTTCTCATGCACTCTTTATGGTTTCCAGCAACAAGAACCTCGGACTGTCTTAGCATTTAGTCACAACAGAAGTTGGCTTGAGACTATTCAGGTCACCTGGGCCACGTAACACAGCGCAGCCCTGTTTTAGCACCAGGACTAGGGGGGTTTCCCTGCACAGCAGAAGTCAGAAAACAAAGGGTTAAACCTGGTACAACCTCAAAAATCGCTCTCTGCTTTCCAAAGCATGAACATCTTTGGCAGGGTCCCCATGTGGGAAATGACATCCCACCGCCCCCCCCTTCCCCCTCTTCTCCCCCTGAACTCAGAACAAAGCACTGCACTGCCCAACATGCTCCTCCACTGGTTTCATCTTGGTCCAAATGCTTCTTGCGTTTCAACTTCTGCCAAAAAGAAATGCATAAAAAAAAAATATAAAAAAGAAAAAGGCATGTGTGGGGCAGGGGGAGAGGAAGCGTAGAGAGTAGAGGGAAGTCATTAAAATTGAATCTTGATTAGCTACCAGTAGTGGAAAAAGGAAACAGTGGGGAGAGGAGATTTTTCTCTTGTGATATGTCATCTTGAAGCTGAAACCAGTAGGCCCAGAGGAGACAAGGCTTCTCCACACAATCTTCCACCTAGGACCAAATTTAACTTGTTTTACCTTTCTAGTTCACCACGTGCCACCCAACCATCATCAGAAGAGGCATCTTCTTCCTCAGAACAGTTTCCTGCCAATCACCACATGCATTTTCCACCACTCTCATAGCTGTAGCCCTCCCAGCGTTCCCCCACCCTGCACTGAGCTGCTATTGGCAGAGGGCTGGAGGACACAGCACAGCTGGCCTGCCCTTGCTGGTCTTTCCATCTTCGGTACCAAACAGGAAGGATTGGCCATTGCAAAGCCATAAGGAATCCTAGAGGAAACGCAGCCTGGAGGAGGTGGCTTGTGCGTGCTCTGTGGATAAGCTCGATGGGCCAAATGAAGAGCCCCAGACTGGCTCTGTCTCCCAAAGAGACATGCTCCAGCCAAAAAAAAAAAAAAAGAAATCACATTGGCTAAAGAAGTATTTAAAAGCAAAACAAAAAACCAGTCCAATTTGGAGAGTCTGTAATAGTTGAACCCAGGGACACGCAGAGGATGTTTTTTGTTCCCTCAGTACAAAAGCCCTTGGTTTTCCCTCCTCCTCATTCCAGCATTTCCCCATCGGGGGTGTCAGAGACAGTTCAAGGCTTTGCAGCAGCACAGACAAAAATGGGTCTCACTGCCCTGAGGGCAACTGGGGGGGGGCTACGGGAAGCAGGGAGATTTGGGGAACCCTGAAGAGCTGGGCAGGCTGAACCTGCTGCCCCTGGAGGATCACCGAAGTGTCACTCCTCCAGCATCCCTGTGACCTGCCGCAGGTCAGTGCTTCCCTCTGGGGCTTGGCTTCCCAAGGTGTGACTTTGGCTTGCAGGCTGCAGAGCTATACCGTTTTGATTCCCCAGGGCTCGCTTGTGCTATAGCTGGCACCCTGTAGTATCTCAAAGAGAGGGAGAGATTAACTCCTTTTTTAAGTATCTCATTACTGTTAACATTTTTAAACACAGCTGGTCAAAATTTTTTCGGCAAAGCCATAAATAAATAAATACTTTAAGGAAATTTCCTGCGATTTGAAAACTTTACCTACTGGTCTAGCTTTTATCAGATGGTGTTCTCTCTCCAGGATGCATAAACTCCACTTGCTTTCGCTTTCTTTCTGAACCATCCACAAAATTTCAAGATTTCACTGCCTGTACTGTTTGAGATTTTAACAGCCACCCTCCTGACCGGCACAGCAATCGCACATTCATTTTTTGTCCCAACTGATGACCTTTAATTTTCCTTGTAAACGGTGACACCACCTCCCAAGGACCAAAGATCCCAACACTGAAAATATCTCCCAATCCTGCCTGCAAAATACTTCTTTTCCTGCTCCTCAGAAGAGAGATGACAGAACACAGCCAAGTGGTACTCTGATCAGTTTTCCTCTTTTGCAGATCATCCACATCTCTCAGCTCCCATGCCTCCATCCTAGTCAACTTGGTTTAGAAAGCAATCAGTTTCTACAGCTGTGGACAACATTCAAAATAGCCATCTGTCATGACATCCTACATAAAATAAATAAGACAGACAACACCACCCACCACCTTATATTAGCAATCTGTTAAGTAAAGCAAACAGTCACCCACTTCTGAAGAAGCCTGATAGGGGAGGCAGCATTTCTCTTCTAAGCGTCCCTGCCTGCCAGTGGCAGACAAAGCCTGTTTAGCAGTGTCTGTACAAGACTTTACTATTACGTAAATAGCAAATAACATCTTGGGGCCAGCTGAGAAAAGGGGCCTCAAGCGTAAGGCTCTGCACATGGAGCAATGGAAGTGCTTGCCCCCAAAAGGTTGCCTTTCTACAGTACTACTCATTCTACCAGCATGGTCCCCATTTAAACCTCCTTCAACCTTAGAAGAGATGGCTCAGAGCTCCCAGCCTCCTCACCCAAATGCTAACCCGCTCCCTGTAGCCCAAAAAAGGAAACAAATTCATGACCAAATCACTTCCAGTATTTTTTTTCCAAGCTATTGTTATGTGACTGCATTTGGAAGTAAGGGAGAAAAACAAATACATGACTGTGGTCAGTGCCTGTCCTAGAATAGGGGAAAGAAATAAAACACCAAACCAACCCCCAAAACCAATCCTTGTTTTAAACATTTAGTCATTTTTGGAGAAATCTGTATGCAGTAAAGAGACCAGCAACAAACAGCAATACCAGCCCCTGGGCCTCAGGGGGTGACAACAGGAGCAGCAGAACAGAAGTGAGTCTACTCTTCATCTACTAACATGTAATGTTCAGCCCAAGAAATTCTTAAGAGCCCCAGCAATGGTCTAAGCCAAGAAGTCTACTTCTTCCTCTGTCACAAAGCACTATGATGTTTTTGTGCTGTGAATTGCTTTATTAATTTAGAAAGTCTTTTTAATGCAAAAATCACCTTTGCTTGAGAGGCATTTGTAGGCGTTTCACAGACAAGATCAAATCATCCTCTCCAAAGACTCACCCAGCAGCGGTCTGGGAGAACACAGCAAACCTCTGACATTTGCTCACTGGTCTACCAGGAAAAAAAAAAAAAATTAAAACTCTTTGGATCTTCCAAAGATCCTTACATTACTGTCCAGTAAAGGAACATAAGGAGTATTTGAGACTCCTTTAAAACCTCAGTATTAGGTACGCTACAAAAACTACAATACAGAGACATCCTCTGCCTCAAGGACATTTATCTCTAATTGCTTACAGAGACTGTCAACACTTTCTTTGAAAAGGGAAGTCTGTGACTGTCCCATAGCACTAAATACCCCTAGAAAAAACTTTCACTATTCAGGGCAAAGTCATCTGTAGACCAGCTCAGTCAGTACCTACCCTCCAAATTATGTTAAATACTGTCACTTTCTACAGACCACAAATGCAATATTAGAAGCAGAAAGGAATAAGGAGTTCCCCCCCCCCCCCCCCCCCCCCCCCCCCACTAGCAACTGGGAAAACAGCTATATAAGGGAAATACAATCTCAGAATTACCAATAGGGAAATTATTGACAATTTCTTAATTTGGAAAATACCATAAACTCCTTTAGGATGAAAAGCACTCCTCAGTTTTGAGGAAATGCTGCTCTGTGATTTTAAATCCAGTTGTGCAGCTGGCACACTCTGCCCCGGGATGGGTAAAGCAAGCAGTTCTCATACAGTCACATGCACAACACATTGCAGGATTTAATAGTCCCTCATGAAAGAGATAAGCTATATAAACATAAACTGTAACAATGGGACAAAAAGCAGCTTCCAGAATTCCCTCTGCAAGCCCAACAGGGAAACAATGATAATTTCCCTCTGCATTTCTCGCCAGCTGAAGTTTGTCTGTTCCCCCGCTTTGCTTTGCCGATAACAAACATCTGTCGGGAGCCTCCTTCCCCACGCAAGAGGGGAACACATCCATCACAGCCTCTGGGGCTTTGTACCCCACCAAAGACTCTGGAGAGCCTCTGCTGTAAAAGCCACAGAGAAACCTCTGCTGGTCTTACCTATCGACTACAAGTGTGTTACATAGAAAATGAGTCTTTTTGCAGCCTCCAAGTAGTTAAGAAAACCTTCAGATAAAAAACACATGAAGAGCCTTCAGCAGAGGCGATTTCTTGAGGTCCACCCCAGATGTGCCCTCCTAAGGATCTTTATTTTAGGGTCTTCCTTCCCAACCCTTATCTACCACCAGTTTTTACTCATATATTTCTTCGGCAGAAAGCTCTAGAAGCCCAAGGCGGCAGGCTCCCAGATAAAGCTGTCGATCTGTGGCTCATTAACAGCTCACTGAGGCTTTTTGGCCTGGTGCCTACATGCCCCTTGCAGATGCTTGCCACCTCGGTGCGTGCCACGTCCGCCAGCCCCACTGAGCTGCTTCTCTGGCTGCCTGTAAGGAGGGTCAACACAAACCCCCTCCCAGTTTGCAAAACGCTGTGAGATCGGAAACGTTGCCTTTGAATCCCCGAGCCCCGATCCATCAGTCGGGGGAAAAGACGGGCAGGAGAGATGTGGCTGTCCTTTTCAAGGACGGTATTTCTCCAGAATAACCTCTGGGGAGGCAGCAGCCCTGCCTGCAACTGCAGGCAGCCACCCTGCCCGGGCAAGGGCTCCCCGAACCCGCTCCGACATGCCAGCACCCCGCGCTCGCCCCGGGTCGGTGAGGGCTGGGAGCACCTCTCCAGCAGCAGGCTGGCGCCTGGGGAGGCACCCCGAGTTGTTCCTTATCATCCTTCCCCAAAACAAGTAAGGACAGGGGCATCCGGGATACGGCCCAACAAGCCTTTCTCAGCCCCGGCAACTGTTGTTGGCGTACAGGGACCTCAGGCAGAAGAGAGGAAATTAAAGGCAGAAAATGGGGAGAAAGGAGGGTGCGGGAGCCTGGCGGCAGCCCCCGCATCCTTCGGGAGGCAGCACGCACGCGGGGAACAGAGGCACACTATCAGCCTCTGCTGCAATCCCCTTCTCCCTCCCCATTGCGGGGTCTGAGAAACAGAAAAGCCTCCCTGGGAAAACTGAGAGGGATGTGTGTGCCGGGAGAGAAGAGGAGATTATTTTTCCCTAAGCACAAGGAGGGATGGGTGGCACAAACCCATTTTCTGACAGCTTCTCCACCCCACACCCTGCCTAATTCAGCTGGACAGAAATGAAGGCAACAGCTGTGTTGGTGCCTCCTTGCAGTCTTTCATGCACAAGGAGTGACCTGGGACCAACAGAGAAGAAAAAGCCATAGCTGTGCAGCTGTCTGGCATCTCCCACCACTCTTCCCATTCTCAAGGCACTGACTGAGCCAGGGAGAAACCATAAGGGCCCAAACACCTCATCTAAGATCTCTTCTGTAGTTAAATTATTTAGCTTGGAGAGGGCAGATCAAACCCACTTGCAAAATGGAGGAGTCCTGCTTCAGATAGGGTCCTCTCCCTGCAGAGCAGAGCAAGGAGTCATCTCTTCATCCAGCCACAAAGAGCCCTTGGCAACACAGTGCCATTATAAACAATATGTTTCAAAGCATTCCTCTAAGCAAAAAGCCTCCGACTGCAGTTCAGGCTGTTCTTCAGACAGCAGCAGGGCATGGCCACAAGCATCCCCCCAGGAGAGTTTGCCCACAGCTTTTCGCAAACAAATAGGTGCCAAAAGAGGATGGATATGCATTCCCACTCGCTCCCCAAAACAGTGCTGTAAGTCAGACAAGAAAGGAGGGTTGAAGGAACCTGCCCAGGTTTCACTGAAGCAATCCTATCCCCCTTGAGAGTTCCCAGTTACCTCACCAAGCCAGGTTTTGCTCATGTCCTGCCATTAGTGCCCACACAGCTGCCCCATCCTGGGCTACCGGTGCCTGCAGGGGTCAGGTTAGCTTTCGGGTACCCCTGCGTGTCCCCAGCCACATGCTCAACACGGCCTGCAGCTCCCAGGAAGAGCAGCTCTTTGTACCCCTGCTGTTCCTCATTCCTCCTCCTGCACCTCCCTGCAGCATAAGGTGCCCCTGTGCTGGCCACGGGGAGGTGAGCAATGTCTCTGCTTGCACCTGGGCCACAGCACAAGCCACGGGCTTGGCCTTAGCAGCATCTGTTAAAAGTTTATCCTTGGCTTGTGCACCGAGAACCAGTGCCTCCAGAGCAGGAGGAGCATGGTCCCAGACCCCCCCGAGAAAGAACGCACGCAATATTTTCGTAATGAGTTTGTTTTACTGGAGATTGCATGCTGCAAGCAAACCACTTTTATTACACTGGCTCTCGGCTCTCCCAGCTATCTTTCAAAGCATGATGCCGCAACTGAAAACTAGCTGACAGGAGAGAATTAAAGTCATAACTGGCTCCTTTCCTTCCCCTTCAGCCACACACTCCTGCTTTCCACCTGCCACTCCTCCCGCACCCTGGCAGACCTGCTCATTTGCCTCCTAAAGACAGGCAGGAGCTTCAGCTCCACGAGAATGGCTGCCCACCCCGATGCAAGGCATGCCACAGCAGCAAGATGCTACCAACACCTGCAGCGCCAAGTGCCCCGTTTGGGCAACCACTTACCGGAGCACACTCTGACTGATGTGAGCGACTGATGTGTGCTGAGGGCTAAGGAAGATGAGAGACTCTGCTATGGACAACTCGCAGTTTCAAGGCAGACAGCTCTCAGCCAAGCCCTAACGATGCTCGACTTTGACCTCCTCTTCTGAAGAGCAGGCCGAGGCAGAGGATGGAGCACAGGATTGGGTACCAGGCAACACAGGGTCTGTACTGAGCTCCCATCCTGACCTACTGAGTCACCCCAAGGCACACGTGTCCTTTTGTCATGCTCTGCTTTCACCTCCTGTTCTGCAGTTGTCTTGCTGTTTTGAATAGGGATGTAGGAACTGTCTCCCATTACAAGTTAGCATGGTATCTAACATAGCCATGTCCCAGCCTTGGTTAAAACTTGTAGACACAACTCTAATACAAATAATAATTTAGGTTTTGGAATACGGCAATGGGGGAAGATGGCGTGGCAGGCCTTTCTCAGGCCTTCATCCAGAGAGTCAATGTTAAGAAACCTCTACTTATCTGCAACGCTGGAGCTATGCTGGGTTGTGCTCGCATTTTTGTGGCTGCTGAAAGTTTTGCTTGTTTGCTTGGTCACTAGTTTGGGAAATTTTTTTAAAGGTGGTTCTTTGAAGTGGCTCAGAGGCTAGGGATGTCCAAAGCCATCCCAGGGGAGATAGATTATAGGGTAGAGTGCAGGTCAGCTATCAACAATAAACATGGCTTGCCACTTTGTTCTTGATGTTGTTCTCTTTGTGCTCCTTTTCCTTCGTCCCCAAATCTACAGTCCAGGAAATCAGGAGGAAAACTGGACAACTGTACATTAAGCAAGTATGTTCCTGCCTAACTTGCTACATGATGTAAATAGTTGACCCTCGCTCCCACAGGCTTCTGACAAAATCAAGCAGGATCCCACAGCTTGTATTGCGTATTTGCATACCAGGCAAGTACAGCTAGCTCTCGCTAGTAGAGTGCTGCCTGTCCTCCGAGATACAGGGCTGGCTTGCCCTGCTGTAGCCATGTAAACCCTACTGCTGTGCCCTAACGCTTCCCCAAACTGGCTACTCACCTCCCTGCCAAGAGGGGAGCAGGGCCAGCAAACACACACCCAGGCTCCAGCAACTCCAGCTCCATACGTTGGTACTGACCTCCTTTTCTCAGCATCCGTCGTCGAGCTAATGGGCTGCATGGTTACCCAGCATAGTTGACCACAATCCCAAGACCTTCTCCCTCTCTGCTAGTGGAGCAGCCATCTCTGGCAGGGCCTGGAGCAGGGGTGCCAATGTGCTAAGCTACTCCTGCAATATCCACGGCAGCTCAGGCACCCAGAGCAGCAAGGTCCTCAAAAGCAACTAGCCCTTTTGCCGCCTTGGACTTTTTCTCTACAGCACTATAGAAGTGTTCAGGCACAAGCTGGCACGTAACCAGGAGCTCTGCTCCTCACAGGCTGAGAAGCAAAGAACTCTTCCCTTCAGGCCAGCCCCAGACACCCCAAGAGCAACATCAGAGTGATGAAACAGTGATGACGGACACATCCAGAGTAGCTGGCATGCCTCTCCGAGGAGCCTGCCACACTCCAGCTTCTTCACAGTCCTGTCTCACCCTACAAACCTCCAGCTCCAGAGATGGCCGACAGCTACAAGCCAGAACCCTGCTTGGCCAGCTAAGGGGTAGGGAAGTCCCCACAAGGACTCAAATGCTAGTGGATGTCAAGCCCTTCTCCTGCCAGGGTCCCACAGCTCTGCTGTGGTCTGGCTGGCCGTGCTGCAAGAAAGAGCCGGGGATGGGGTGCTCCTCATCGGATTCAGACCCCATTAAGGCTGGATAATTGGGCCATTGTGCTCTCCTTCTGCCCAGATGACTCTGGCTTAGAAGCTGCACTTCAACTGCTTGCAAGCCAAGATGTGCCTGATAGCCACTTTTGAAATAAAGAGTCCACTTGCATGCAGGTGTAGGCGGTCGGGGCTAATTTGGGCAGCTGCTACACTGGTGACAGTGGGACCATCCCACAAACCCGCTAAGCGTGAGGTTGTACTTAAAAGCGAGGGGAGAGCTGTCTGGTCTCTCAATGCACAAGTCTCATTGACTCTCCACCACGTCACTAAAGTCACCCCAGGTGTTTTTGAAAAATCCCACCCAGCATGTTTCTGAAAACATGCTCGTGACACGGGGACTCAAACCCACCCCTTCAATCTGCCACTGCTTGCATTTGTTAAACAAGCAGCTTTCTTCTGGGGAAAAAAAAAAATTAAAATCGCATTCCCATCACCATTTGGGGGGCCCAAAGGAATCACTCACTGACAGCAGCAAGCTCTAAAGAAGTGGGGCCAGCTAGTCCTTTTTACCACCCACGGCCGAGGAACGTGCAAGCAAGCACCACCTTCCTGCCCCAGAGGGGACTGCCATCCAGCGGAGGGCTGGCGCGACTAGAACTCTCCGCACGTCAGCTCCAGCTCAGGGAGCAACTTGGGACAGAAGGCACTAGATGAAGTAAATTATTATTCAGCATCCAGAATACTATTGGCTTCCAAATAATTGTCTATTTGTGTGCGTGCATGCACAAGAATCCTCGCTCCGTGGTGTCTGCCAGCGTATTCCCAGCGCTGCGACTCTCCGGGGACAAGGCCCATACTTGTATTCAATCTCGGCTTTGGATCTCAAACACTAAGGTTTCAGATTTTGTTTTAAAAAACATTTTCTCTGGCAACTGGGCTGTTAATGGATTTGATGTTTTTGCTCTCGCCTCCTCCCTACCTTTAAAAGCTTGGCAGCAAAGGGCTCCTTTGAAGATAAGGCCAAATTTGCAATTTAAGGGGAGGAACTTCATAAAGCTAGACGTGAAGGGATGGAGAGGAGGAGGGGGGGAAAAATCCAACAACCCAGGAGCCACTTTGCCTGTTGAGACGTACACTGTACAGTACATAGGATTACAATGGCCTCTCTGTACCACCACTGGCTGGAGCCATAAATTCGCTGCAGCTGCAGTGCTACTACCTACGCTAGACTCCCCAAGGGTCACGCTCAGAGAGCGGCTTCCCCTACAGCCGCACGCCCAGCCTACCCTCCAAACCAAAAGCATCACGCAGCCCTCACAGAGCCCACATCCACCCAGCACGCAGGGGCAGACGCCCCCAGAGGCAACCGCAGGAGCCTCCCATTGGGCTGCCAATGCCGCAGGAGGCTCTCTGCTGAAACCAACTGTGGTCCTTACCCAAGAGGTTTTTCGAGGGCCAGCAAACCCACGGTCTTGCTCGATCTCCAGCAGACCTATCCTCAACACCACAAGGAGGCAGGGAAGTGCCACTTACAGGTTTTGCAGGTGGAGAGCTGAGGCAAAGAGCAACCTGCCCCAACCTGAGGGGAATTCTGCAGCATAGAAGAGAACAACACCCAGCTCTCCTCACATCCCAGCCTTGTGCCCTAAAACAGTAGCATCACCAAGCAAGGTGGCTGCTCTACCTAAAAGTACCAGGATAAATTACAGTAACATTATCAGAGGAAGCTGCATTTTGCCTACAAATGCCATATTCTAGGCCAGTGCATCCACATTTGAGTTTTTTTTTTCTGAAAGACTATTTCAGTAGGTTTATATCACCACAAGCTTTCTTAACCACACCAAGCTCAACACATTGTTTCACAGGGCTATGCCTAACCTGTCCTTTTGTTAGTTAGAACAATAAAAAGCAACCTCATTTTGGCATTTGAAACCCGACGACACTGTTCTGACAGGGATCTTTACACCCTTTTCCTCTCCACTCTTACGATTTAAGGAACAGCAGAAGGGCCTGATGCAGTCTTTAGATGCACAAGCTTGTTCAGACTCGCTGACACTGCAACCAGCGAACACATCCTTCCATTTGGCAGGGTCCCAGGGCTGTGGCTCTGCATACGAGTACGACCTGCTGGCTAGTCTCTTTGCCAGAGTGGACTTTGCAAAGCCAAAATGGCATTGCCGCCGCAGGGCTCAGGGTGAAAGACTTACTGCCTATGCTGGGCACAGAAGTTAATGAAAAATGACTGGTTTCCAACACACCATCTGGCTTTCACAGACGTATATAGAGACACCACAGCCCAAAACCTCTGTGAACTCGACAACAGTGGGTTTTCATAGGGGCAACACGCTGTGGTGTGGTTTGGACTTTGCCCAGCAAGCCTCCGACCCGCTGCACGGGCACAAGGTGCAGTCGCCATCCTCACGTCTAAGGGGAGCTCAAGGAAGGGTTTCGGCCACAGGGCAGCAGCCTCCCCAGAGCAGCTGAGCAGAAAGCAAGGGTAAAGTTTGGCTCTCACCTCTGTGCTGGCACGCTGCCTGTGAGGAGGGCGAAGAAGCTCGAGCACGTCCCGCACGCTCCCTGAAGCACATTTCCCTCCATCAATCCCACCAGAGCCAAAATAAATTGGCACTGCCTCTTACTCAAGAGCTCCTACAACACACAACGGCAGCCCTGAGAGCCCCTCTCAGGCACAAGGTCTGCGGTGTGCCAGGTGCTCTGCTAACAACCCCATCAGGCACAGCTGAGCCTCCCCTCCTGTTTGTCCTTTTGTGGGGAAGAAGGGAGGCCATTTTAATAAAAGGAGCATGCAGCATCCTCAGGACAGGGATCTGTTGTTCCCTGTTCATGTAGAAAGCCCTGCACTACCTGTGGCAGCTTTGGGACCATGCAAGCATTGAATGGGTTTTTTTCCCCCTGCAACAAATATCTTTTCGAGCTCTTTAGCCAACTTGCTTCCACTGCATCCATGCTCCTTTTGTCTTAGCTTCCCACAGACACTCATGCAGCTGGAGCACACGCTCCCATGGAGAGTAGATTTTAGAAAACTCTTATGTGCAAATATGCATACAAAGCAAATTTTGAAAGCTTCCTACCCTGCAAGCATTCCCTCCAGAAAACTGGCTTCAAGCACTATGTTCAGCCAACGAAGCACCAGAAACAACGTCCTATGATTTGGAGCCAAGAGGAACCAAACTGAATACCAGGAAATAAATAATAAAAAAAAAAAGATGCTTGCGATACCTTTTGTTGAACAATTACCCAAGGTACATTTAGAAAACTGGGAGATTATATTCACCCGTGTCCTACCTAAGGACCTGCAATTCATTTATTCATTATTCTCCTTAAATTGTTCTCATGGCCTAGGAACTGGAATACGTAACAACCTCTTAAACCGAGACTGACCACAGGAGCACCAAAACACACAGCAGCACCAAAACACACAGCAGCAGGTTTTTCCCTCAGGATGTTTTAAGTCTAACCAGAAACAGGAAGTCTCCAAAGATTTTGCAAGAGAGCTTTTCCCTTGCAGGATATCCCATCCCAACCGTAGACTTCACACAGCAAAGTTTTTAGCCCGGGAGGTAACGGTTTAAACCAAGAGATTTGCAAGCCTCGGTTGGTAACATGCCAGCAGTAATACATCAAGTCATCTTTGCACATTAAGAAAGTCCAAGGGAATTGTGCCTCATACCTCTGAGGCACTCGGTCTCAGGCATTAAAACGACCAGTCCACCATTATTTACTGCCAAAGAAACTTTTGTTAACTTGGAACTACGCTAGCCTACTGCTGCTCTAACTTCTCGTGGGCTGAGCGACTAATCTGAGACTAACTGAGCTCAAGGTCTCTAAAAACCCACCCGCAGGCCAACCTGGGCTAAAACAACCAACACAGTCCCCGACGCACTCTTCCACAATGCACTCTTCCCTGCCACTGCTCCCCCACTTTGCAAGGCACGCAATGGGAGTTTTGGGGGCACAGCCTGTCTTTGCCTGGGGAAAAGGAGTGACTTTTGGAGGCACAGAGGTGCCTCTCCAGCCCTGTGGCAGCCCTGGAGAGGCTTGCCACTGCAGAGCGGGTCTTCCCTGGTACGCCTGAGCTCTGCTCTGAGAGACACAAGTGGTGTCTGGTGGGTGCTGGTCGGCTGACAAGAGTCGACATGGCAATATCTGCCCCGCCACAGTGCTCACCCCGCTGGCACAGGGTTTAAGCTCCATTTTCTGCTTGGGAAAACCAAGGCTGTGGAGAAAATTCTGTAAGCTCACACAGGGCACATGCATCGGCTGAGGACGCAGCCCACACTGCTCCACATCCAAACCTGTGCTTCCACCTGAAGAGTGTCTTTCCTGCCCTGTCACCCATCTTCCCTCCCACACCCCGGGCAGAAGAAGTGATAGTTTGGCGGGTTTTTTTTCAGTGCATGGCATCAGACTGCAAGGTTTCTGTGCTCCTGAGGACACGCAATTCAGGAAGAGGCCGGGAAGCACTGGCAGGTAGATTTATTGATGTTTTAGTCAAGTGCAGTCATTCAGTGACAATGACAAGAAACTACAAAAATTCAGGTCTGCCCTAAACGGATTCGTTTTCTTAACTCAGGAAATTTCCCCTCTGCATCACTGGGGAGGATGCGGACAAAGCATGGCCCCACCTGCAATGCTCGCTCCTTGCTCGGCAGGAGGCTCCACCTGGCCCCAGTCAGGTGGAAGGAGCTGTACCAGCAGCCTGGGAACTGTGGGGCTGCAGGTTGGTCCTGAGGGCTTGGAGACATCTGTCTGCTGTTAGTTTTGAGGGGAGAGCAGAGCTTCAAGGAGTGAGGGGGACTGGGCAATGATTCCCTCGTCCTTCAACGGAGCAAAACTCCAAACCGGGAGTCTCACACCCAAAGGGCTGGAAAGACCTGTGCAAACACAAGGCACTGGGTTTCACTTTGCAATCTTTAAGAATCTCTTGCTCCGTGCTTCTGTATCGTGTCAGTACAAGATACAGAAAAGCCATATTTTCCAGACTGTAGGGATACAGAGCACCCCTAAGACTTACGTGCCAGTTTGTAGCACATACATTCACCTGTAATGCTACTTTGCACCAGAGAAGAGATGTGTGTGGATTCAGCGACTTGCACTGGGATCTCTCTCAAAGAAAGGTCCTGTGGGTGTCCCCCCTGTGAGAGGGGGAGAAGCTGAACTTGCCTTTCAAATCTGCACAGGACCCTTGTGCACCCTTCAGATGAACCTGTCTCATTTTCCCCAATGGGAACTACACCAGCAGGGAGGACCGCTCTGTATCTGACTTCAACCCTCGCAGAAAAATACCTACTGGGACCTCGCCTGCGTTGTACGTGCAGGATGAGTCCCTGTAATTATATCTAGAGGGGAGGGCTAAGAAAAGTACATGGAACAGAATTCTGTCTATTTCTTGTCAGAGAATATCATGCACCCAGCAGGGAGCTCACAGCTCTCCCTAATTGTGCTATTTACTTCAGAAGATCCCAAGATGACTCCTATTAGCGCGGGAAGTTATTTCACCTTCATTTCTTTAGGTCACTTAAATAAACAGAACAAATCTTCACTGCAAACCCATGATGTGTTTCTGCTGAAATCCTTCCTGGAGCCATTAAACCTCAATATCCAACCCATTAAATAAAAGTGTGTGCACGTATGTATATATGCATAAATATGCAAGAACTCTCCTCTAAATATACGCACACTAAGGCAGTTAGTTTCAAAAGAAAAGAAAACTAAGATAAACCCCTACTTACAAAACGCCCACATTCTTCTAATATTTTCCACAGTAGTTTTTTAGCCCATGGGAAAAGAAATCTTAATGGCAGATTGCAAATGAACATATCAAAAAGACACCACGGTAGTGGTGTAGAAATTAAGAGAATTGTGCACCAAGAAAAACAAGCAATTTAAGACACGCCGGGAATTACGCGCGGGCACACAGTGCGTGTGTGGATTCCTGTTATCCCACTCGCATAATGCTGCGGAGAGGTCAAGAGAGTTTCTTTAAAACAAACAAGGACATAAACCCCCCCTTTAATAGACCTGAACTGCCTTTCCCACATTGCCAGTGAAATAACACTTGGGGTACCAGAATTAGTTGGGGAAGAGCCCCAAAATACAAGATTTGTATTAAATACATTTTGCCAGCCAGTGTGGGGGGGTGGGTATTGGGAAAAGTCCGTTATTACTTTTCGAAGTAATTATTAGCGTCTTCAGAGCACTTCAAAAAAAGTCTCGTTTGGACACAGCTACAAATCCAGCATCCCTCTTTCTCCCCAAGGCATCTTCTATTTACAGCCACCATCCAGAGGACCTGCCAAAGTTGCAGCCCCGGCAGCGGAGGCACGCGTGAACCAAATCCTACAGCATCCCACCGCCCGGCGGAAAACCGCCTTCCCCCGACCCAAATCGCTGCCTCCTCCTTGCACCGGGGTTTCAAAACTCTACAGTCGCACAGGGCGAGGACCGAAATCTTCCTCGCAAGATTACCCACCCTGGCTTTCCTTCGGCGGCAGCAGCAGCAGCCCCTTGGCAGGGCACACACTGAAAATGCCTTCGCATCCGCGGGTCTCGCCCGCGAACTCCCATCAGCTTTTGACACGAGACGGAGCAACAGAGGATGAATCTGGGGGTTATTTCGCCCGGCTTTCCCCTCTTCCCCCCCTGCCACCCCCCAAACTTCTCCCTCTCTCCGCCTTCGCCCCCCGCCATCCCTCCTCCACCAGCCGGCGGCGAGGCCGGGGCCGTGTCTCGCACCAAGCTTTTGGGGATGGAAGTTTCAGGCCAGGGCCGGAGCACGGCGGTGCCTTGGGCCCTCCATTAACGCCGCCCGACCCAGGAGGAAGAGGCTGGAGGGGGAAAGGGCCGAGGGAGTCCCGTGTGTGTGTCCTGTGTCCCGTCCGTGTGTCCGTCCGTCCCCGTCCCCCCCACCCCGGTCCCCGCATCTCACCTGCCCGAGAGAGAACAGACCGGCGGGTCTCCGCTCCTCCCCTGTCACCTCTCCCGCCTCCCCAGGCAGAGCCCTTTCCCCGCATCCCCCTCCCCCGACGCCAACTTCCCAAACTCTGACACAAAGATGGGGGGGGGGGACACCGCCGCCGAATGAAGAAGGCAGAGGTGGCGGTGGTGGTGAGCCCCGTCGCAGCCCGCCCCCGGCCGCCTCCAGTCCTCCCCGTTCCCCCCCCCCCCCCCCCAAGTCCCCCTTTCGCTTCACTCACCGCGGCCTCCGCTGGAGCAGGCGGGGTGGGGGGTGGTGGGAGGTGGTTATGGGGGGGGGGGGGGGGGGGAAACACAAAGATGCCCCAAACGAAGGGAAGCAACAAAGAGGCTTAACTCCAGGAGCTGAGAACTTCCAGGCCGGATCTGCGGGGAATTCAGTACACAGACACACAAAAAAAAAAAAAAAAAAAAAAAAAAAAAAAAAAAAAAAGGAAAAGAGAGGGGAAAAGGCTGCTTTGGAAGGGGGGAGAAGGGGAAGGTGAGGGGCCCTTTGGTTTGGGGGTGGTGGTTGTGTTTTTTTTTCCTGCGGGTTGCCGCTGGGGATGGGGGGGCCGCGCTGAGCTCAGGCGCGGCGGGAGGAGGAGGAGGAGGAGAAGGAGGAGGAGGAGGAGGAGGGAAGAGGCGCCGGGATGCGGGAAGCCAGACCCTCCATACGGGAGACGGCTTTTGGATGACTGAACTCCCAAACAATTCCCTGCTCTGGCTACTCCTGCCCCAGAGCCTCCCTCCTCCCCTCCCCCTGTGGAGGAGGGATGAAGAGGAGGAGCCAGAGGAGGGAGAGACACGCAAAATAAACCCCCTTTTCCCCAGAAGCCAGGCAGCGGCCGTGCCCCGTCCCCTATGTCCGTGTGCTCCCCCCACCCCACCCCACCCCCTCCATAATAACACTGACCGGCATCGCCGGGCCGGTGCCTAACCCCAAAGGAGGGCCGCCGCCACCACCTCAGGGCCGCCCCCCAACTCTCCGCCCCCCACACGGCCGGGCGGAAGCGGGAAAGAAAGTTGGGCCGTGGAGTTTGTCGCGGGTGGAGGGAGGCCGCCCCGCCGGCCGTGGGGTACGGGGGTGGCGGGGCCCTGCCCCTCCTTCCCTCCCCCACCCACAAAGCCCCCTTCCCTCTCCCCGCCAAGGCCCCGGTGGGGCGGCAGCCGCCAGGCCTCGCTGGCTGATAGTGGCCGCCACAGAGAGCCTCCTGTGCCCCCGCGCCGGGCGGCCATCCCGCCTCATCCCGGGCAGCGGGGCCTGGGGCAGTCGTTAGTTGTCTCGAAGTGGGCTGCTGATACATATGCCGCTTTGTGGCAGACCTCCTGGGAGACCTTCTCCCCTTCCCAGAGGGGACCAAGCCCAAACAGTTGAGTAGAAATGGCTCCAACCACCTGTCGAGCTTCCCCTTTTCTGTAGGTCTGTCCCTACACCACCAGGCACCTGCTGGGAGGACGAAGGAGCCACCATATGTGAGCACTGCCACAGGTCTGCCCGGCCCAGGCGCCTGCCCTCCTCCAGGCTCCGGTGGTGGCGTGCTGCTGGGTGGGATGAGGCAAGTCCTGTCATCACGTACAGGTCTCTGTCTCCCCAGTTGTGTGGCTGAAGTTCAAGCATCTGCTTAGGTGCCTCACAGGCTTAACCCATGTTTGTGAGGGACCTGAGGTCCTTTCCCTGCCTGGCATCACACCAGGCTCATTCCCTCCAGGAGAGGGTTCCCATCTGTTTGCCCCATTGTGGGACCCGGGACAGACCATCTGGATCAGGATGTCAAGATGCTTGAGACAAAAGTGAAGGCAAGGGAAGGCGAGATGGAGGAAGAGAAACAGCCATGCAAAAGGCTAAACTTTGCACGCATCCAGGTTAAATAAGATGCGCCCAAATGTTTCTTTCACGTTGCAGTTTTCCCCCAAAGCGCGGGGGCTAATATTTTGCTAAATGAAGACGTGCATGATTTTAGCCAGCTGGTTTCAAGGAAGGTGACTGACTCCTTCTCTTACCCCATAAGGTGTGCAGCTTCTCTGGAGGAGATGTGGAGAAAACTGAGACAAGAAGGAAAAGATCTTTTCTTCCAGCCATCCCTCCTGGCAGGTGCTTGCTCTCAGGGAAAGCATCTCAGGCACAAACTTTCAGAAAAAGCAATGACACCCCTCCCCTGGATTAAACCAAACCAGCTCCTGCTCACTGCCTCCCCCCACACCAAAGGATGAATACATGCCCCAAAACATAAATTTACCGAGAGGTGCAGGGAAATCCTCCATCTTTCAAAGCCCTTCAGTAAAAACTAGCTTGAAACAAATTTGCTGTCACGGAAAGGTCAGAGTAGGTTTCTCACCTCTTTGCCATGCACAGAGCGTAGATGATAAATGTGATCTGTAGTTTCTGAATCTGAAGTCCTTCAGTTAGAGAAGAAGGTGGAAGAGTTAAAGTTTATCCTCATGTCATCATTAGGTTTCAGAGTTATTCGTGCTTAGCGGCACTGTAGAGGTCTGTGCTCCTGGATTACCCATTTCTCACACTGAAGGATGATTTGAAGGATTTGGGGTTTTTTATATTTGGGGTTGGGTTTCTTATTTCCTTGGTTTATGACAGGGTACTGAAAGTGTCAAAACTGATTTTTTTCTGCTGGGTTTCTTGAGTTCCAAAGGAATAGGTATTGATGGCTCTTCAACTTGCATTTGAATGGGTAGGCTTATCAGGTTGAACACAAATTTCCTTCCTCCGCAATGTTAACTTTGCTGTCTAATTATCTTTTAGAGAACTGTTTCCCAGATTCTGAGTTTTTCTTTATGCTGCTTAGTAACGCAGTCCTCAGGTGCTAAATCCGTATGTAGACACCTCGCTAAGTGGCCTAATTTTTACAAGTGCTGAGACCTCTAGCACCTGCCTCGTCTGAAAAACAGGGGTTTCCTAATTTAGAGCAGTCGTAAACTGTCCTAAATTAAAACAGGAATTGAATGAGCGCTGACTACTTTTAGGCTTAGAGAGGTGGGTAGAAAGAGGCGAGGGAGCAGAATTAGAGCTACCTTGTGCGAAGAAGTGCCCTGGGGCTTGCTAAATGCTGGGGAAAAAAGATTGCAGCCCCGCAGGATTACATTCCCTGTTTGTCCCCGGGGGGGAGGAAACACAGGGCACAGCAGCACCCTTCGTACTTCGTACTCTGCTCTTCCCACCTGCCCCTGTTGTTAACACTGGAAGAAATGCCTTGGGGCCAAAGCAGGATGCTGGTTCGTGCGGCCGTGTCCCCTCAGCATCCCCGGACAAGCCAGCGGCAGTCCTGCTTGCGGACAGTTGTCCTGCTACTGTGCCGGGGGCTCCGGCTCTAGGCTGGCACCCATTTATTTCAAACTACCCACCAGAACTGACTTCTGGGTGCCACTGGCCTGGCTGATGAAGCTCAAAGTAGTGTGAAAGCCGAAAACGTCTCCTTTAGCCCCATTCCTTCAGGTATAAGGAAGCTTTTACTGTGAGCAGTGATGGGGCACAAGCTGAGCTTGGGGGAGTACCCATCCCCCTCTGGAGGTGCCAGAGCCCCCCAGTCCTCAGCCACTGGCTTGCCCGGATCAGCCCCGTCCCTCTCCGATCCCAGGAGAAATTCCCACTGCTGCTGCCGTCGGATGCAAAGGCTCCTCCTCGGGGCCGCAGAAACTCCAGCTGTTTGATATTGTGCAGAGCAAGGCGGGGGGCACGGAGGGACTCCGCATGAAAGGGCGAGCTCAAAGGAAACCGGACCCTGGCATGTCGGCACGATACTCAGTGGGTAACAGGCTCAGTTAAATTTGCTCATTCAGCCAGCTAAGAGGGAGAGTTTTCTCATCCGTCCTGCTATGTTTAATTCATCCACACATGCCTCCCAATTACGGCAGGAGTAATAAACAGAAAGGGATGTTGGGGGCAGGGGGGAGCAGGCCAGGACCCAGCCCTCAAACCTAAACGCCTCGAAAAAATGTGAGCTGCACGCTGCTGGGGTCTGTCGTCCTGCAAGGAGCCCATCAGCACCCCTGGCTCCCAGTTCTTCTGAATTTTAGCCCAGATTCAGGCCTGGTTTTTGTTGTTTTGTTTATTTTTCTCCAGAAATGCACCTTGCAGGAGGTGTACGCACAGAGTGATGCTTTCAGGTGTCCAAGCCTGGCGCCTGAGTTAGACAAAACTCCCAGCAAAAATCAGTGTGGCATCCCTGCCTCCATGGAGGCTCCCTGTCTCACCCACAGGTTTTTCTAGCTCTGAATCTTTGAAAAAATGGCAAATTTTTGGGGAGGAATTGGGCTATGGAGCCAAAGACAAGATGGAGAAAACGCTCCTTCGCAGAGCAAGTTCAAAGCTCTCTGGCTGTATTTTGGATAATTTGCAGTGAGTTTGGTGAAGGGAAGGATGAGGAGGCCATGACTAGCTCGGCCCCAGCAGCGGGCTGGTCTGAGAGCAGCGGCCACAGTCCAAAGCAACCAGAAAGTCATCCTGTGAGCAGCAGGGAGGAGAAGGCAAAGACTCACATTAGGAAGGGACGTGAACGGGAAGCCCCTGGTTCGAAGGAGTTTCAGCATGAGTTTTACTTTGTTTACCCTCTTGTAAAGCTATTTGTTACTTCGATAATCCATAGGAAATGGGATCATTTCTCTCTCGGCATGTCAAATTAAATAAACAAATAAAACCTTGTTTGGCTGGTGAGAAGCTTAGAAAGAAAAGTGTATTTGTACAGGGATTCAGGAACTAAGCATCTTTTAGGAGCAGAAGATTAGGAAAGAAATCAGAGAAACAAAGGGGGAACTGATTCAGTCATCAAAACTCAGAGAGCCAAATTAAAGAGGAGGGTGGGACGGGAAGGACAAGAGATAGGGCCTGCCTATATTAGGAAATCTGTGCTGGTGTAAACTAAACCAACTCGATATCAGTTTAGTTTTACCACTAGGGTCCAAATCAGGGACATAGACTTGGTTGTGACGAGCTCACCCTGATGTCAGACAGAAACGTTGTATGTTCACTGAGATTTATTTCAGAATATATAAGTGCGTTTGCACACAAAGGGTAATGTATATATTCTGAAAGAAAATAAATCTCAGTGAACCAGTGCTAGCTCTGCCTTCTGTCGGAGAAGGGTTGGCAACAGGATAGTTTTACTGGTACAATTCCTATTTCAGACATGGTAAAAACAATATAGAAGCAGCATATCCCTGCAAAGGTACCATTCTCCTTTTGTGCAATGATAGGTGTATTGGTATGAAATGTGTTATATATGGGCACAGCTGTACCTGTGCTCTGTACTATGTGTCTATAGGGGATGTTGTAAAGAACTACTGTTCTGTTTGTAGTGGGTTCATTGATATGAACTATTTGGACAATCAGTGGGCTCCCAGGTCTATGAAATGACCCAGTTTGGGTCCATTTGTTTCCTTGTCTTAAAATGTTTAGGGATCGGTAATCAGAGAGATCCTGTTTTATGTGGGAAGTGTTTTACAATATCAGTCAACGTTTTGGGCAGAGGACTGGGTCTTTAAAAAAGGTTTTGTTCATTGGAAATTATCAAATGCAATGGGTAAAACCCTTTGCTTGAGTAAGGAGCTCAGACAAATGTCCTAAATAAATAGCCTTTTTTTTTTCCCCCTAGGATCCTGCTTTCTTCCTCAGAACTTAGCCACAACTCTTCTACAGTTTAAAACTTCTCATGCAGTGAAAGCCAATGCGACCACATTTGTGATCATGACCACACACCTCACTGCCGGTGCTTGATGTGGGAAATCCTGAGACCGGATACAAGAGCACCATGAACCTGCCGTGTTCAGAAAGAGGTAGTGCTGGTAGTACATGCCCTCCTGTCTTTGGGTTCATCACCAAAATTCATCTCAAAGTAATGATAAGAAATGCACCCCTGATGGATAGGATGTCAAAACAAGACTATGCATGTCATCTTTTGCTGTTATAACATTGCCATGTCCTATTAAATAGGTGTTCTCTGTTTTGCTCCAGAGAAGGTGCCATTTCAGCAGCTGGCAGGCTTATTCAGGTCCTTGAATGGAAAATTATTTGGAAACTTTAGGACGCATCTGCAGTGGATAGACAGGATAGGATGTTATAAAGTAGTTCACCCTTCCAAGTGGAGATGGGAACTTAGGCAGCAGGTGAGATTAACATTGTGAATCTCAAATTGGAGGAGATAGATATATACATATATATGCAATATAGATAATGTGTTAGCATACGCATTCACATTATGCGTATGCACACATCTGCAACATCCCCAACTCATGGAAAATTGAGATTTTTTGGTGTGTGCACACCTTCGGCTAGGAATCATAGCAGGGAGTGTGAGATGTTTGTGCAGTATTGGGTTAGGTGGCTTTTATCAGTCCGTTTCCCCTGCTATCTGTTTCCAGGCTTGCAGAGGTTTGTGGGAAAAAGCAGGTAGTTTCTTCTCATGTTAGATGAACCACTCCTTTTCTCTGTGGAGTCTCTGTGGAGACGCTGCATGGAAACCTGGTGCTACAGAAGAATGGGAGTCTTATTCCCACCAGTACAGACTTCACTGGGTTTAGGATTTCACACTTTTTACTGCTTTCCTTAATCTGAATTAAGTTATTGAGGGTTTACAGACATCAATAGTTAAGATATGGAGGTATCTTAAAGGTGTTCGAGGTTAATGCTGAAGGCTGAAAAGATCCCTTTAGCTGGGGTGCAGTCCCTGAGTAATTACACCTATGTGAAATAGCTACCTGTCACGTCTATCAGCAAGGGAGCTTACTTTTTAAGGCACACAGATCTCCCTTTACATCACACTCTGTCTTTGTTGTAGTGCATTTATTCACCTATTATTTACCTATAATCTCTCCTCCTTCACCACTTTCCCACACACCTGTTGCCTTTCCTTCTTTCTTTTTCATTGCCTATGGCTTGTTCTTCCCCTGTCCCCTGAAACAGCCCTCAAACAAGTCTTTAACTTCAGCAAGTGAAAAGGTTGGGGATCCCCAGTCTCCCGGGCCCCCGCTAGCCCTGCATCTGTCCCCGTGCCCCCCCACCCTGCCCGTCCGTCGCCCACATCCTGAGCATGAAAGCCGGCCGGATTAATCCGGCACAGAGCACATTGTGTGTGAGTCATGACAGGCTCACTAAGGCGTGCAGTGCTGATAAAAGGCAGCTCTGATGGGCTCTGTCAGGGATCCCGGAGAAACAGCGTGGAAAAAATCTGCTAACCCACATCCCAGCCTGGCGGCCGGGGCCTGGAGACAGCCAGGCACTGAGGGGAGCGCGGGGAAGCCCCCGCGGCGCTGGCAGGTCCCGCTCCGGGCTCAGCCCCCAGGAAAGCCCCCAACCCCGGGCAGGAGCTGGTGCTTCTCAGTGCCCTGGGGTCAGCCGAGAGCTCATGGGGCCAAATGAGAGCTGGTGCGAGCCCTCAGCTCCTGAGGACGCCCTCTGGGATAGCCCCCTCTCCCCAGAGGGGCCAGCTGGCCAGAGGACATTCCTGACCTCCCAAGCAATGTCAGAGGTGTCACACTCCCTAAACCTACCTTCTCCAGCGACGTCCCGGTGGCTAGACAACACGGGATAGCCTGCAGAAGACACTGCCCCAAGACAGGGGCTGCTCCTTGCTGCATGCTTGTCTAACTTGGAGTTATACACACACACGTCTGCCAAAGCATCATTATTTTACCAACCTGCAATTTCCCTTTTTATGTTCATTATTCCTTGTATGACCCTTTTATATCATCCTCAGCAATATCTCCAGCTCTCTAGTGTTAAGCCTTGCTGATGCTGACTTCTGAACCATTTTAAGTCCCTCTCCTTTGGGTTAGTCTGGCTATGCATTGCCTACTTGAGTACCCTTTTAATACTCTCCTCTCTACTTTTACACGGTGTCTGCACTGAATGCTGTCACCCTACTGCAATCTGGAGACGGTATAAAAAGCAGAAAGAGCTGCTTTTACAGCTCTGTGCCTCTGTGCATATATGCCCTGTTTTGTCTTAGCATTACGCTGTGCACATGTACACTTCTATTGCATTTTAAAAAGCAGGATAGCAAAGCACTTACCAGTCATTTATGTGAAACTTTAGGAACCAGGTCTCCTTTTAGAAAAGAGAATCACAGCTGATATGAAGGCCATAGTGCTCAGGAATTTACAGTCTCTGAGAACAAGGGTTAGATGAACGTTAAAAGGGTGTATTGCTTAGTGTTTCCTATCCTTTTTTAATCCAAAGAACAAACTAACCTTGCAGGGAAGAAAAAAGAAATCCACAGATTCTTTCATGGCGTGATACCACACAGCAGCCTGCAGTTATAGCCAAATAAAAATCAGGCTAAGCTTTGAAATTCTGCATTTTTCATTTCTACCAGCTGCTTTTATTTGTCACCATTTCATTTGACTGCATGTGTTAGATATTGCATGAGGCATGAGTGTATGGGCGGGAATTTGGAGAAGGATGCTGTAATCCAGTTGCAGACCACCTTCTGACGACTTGCAAGCCATCAATGCTGAAAATACTCACGATCTAGTCTGCCTGCTGCATGCCAGACCGTGCTAAGCCCCAAAACCATTTAATCCCCTTTCCTGACTGATGTGAGCCATACCTAGAAGCTTCTTGTGGAAGGCAGAACAACAGCTTAGGGAATAGATGTCGGCTGCAATCTTTTCTCTACAACTTAAATTTTACTCTGATATCGTTCATCCCATTACTTCTGATTCTAATATTTTTGGACCACCCCTGCTTAGAGCTCACAGGTCTTTGATCCTCTCTGTTGGTCAGTCAGATATACGGGGTCTGGGCCTAATTCTCCCTCAGTTAGCTGGGCGTAAACGCCCCTGACTTCACACCAGCGTGGATGCCATGTAACATGAGAAGTGTGTGAGACCCTTTATTCTTTCAGCCTCCCCTCGTAAATCAGCTCCTGCAGCAGCACCTGAAGTCATTTTCTCAAGCCCAAAGCATGCATGGAGAAGTTTTTGTCGATAGTCTAGGGAGATCAAATGGTCTCAGAAGGTTTGCTGTTCCCTACAGCACTGCAGGCAGCTCAGCTGGGGTCGCTGAGCGTGAGGACCGTGCATAGCACAGTTCGGCGCCAGGAGGACTCATGGAGGGAGGATGTTAAGCCACCAGAGAAATGGTAGCTGCTTCTGCTTGTTGCACTGACAGAGCAGTGCGACCCCAGCTGAGGGATCAAGCATAATCATATTTCTGTTTCATCTCACCAGAATACAGAGACAGTTTATCTGCCCAAGAGGTTTCAAGTTATACTAGCTTTCTGGTAGTGAAACTTTCCCGTGAGACTGAACTGCTAAGCAGCTTTTTTTTTGGTGGCCCTTTCGACAGTGTCTCTCAAATGAAATGGGACAAAAGTGAATTCCCCTCCCACCAGAGTGACTTGTGGAGCTCCTCGACTCTCTCTTGGTGGGAGAGACAAAGCCAGGGGATCTCTGGCAACTCTTACAGCGTCTGTATGAGGGATGAGCCAAACACTGGTCCCAGCATGGTATTGTGACTCTAAACACAGGATACCGAGTGGTACCAAAATTGATGAGTGGAGTCGTGCTGCAGACGCCAACCCGTCCCTCACCTTCCTCTGCAGCTGCCTCCACCTCAGCCCGTCCTTGCCCAGCTCTCTTTCCCACACAGGGACAGTGCTCTCCTTGCCACGGGAGCAAGAGGAAAGACTGGAGGCAGATCTCTTCATGTGCCATCACTGAGGTATTCCATCTGCAGAGTCATGGTACCTCACAAAAATGGGGGGGTAGAGCCAGATTAGGGGTACCTACACTCAAGGAAGATAGAGAAAACGGCAGCTCTGAGGGCCCCAGCATCACCTTATAAGCCACTGTTTCTTGGGTGTGTGTTTCTTGTGGGGAACTTCACATTTTCTAATCTGGTGCAAAATTCTTCCTCCTAGAATGCCTCTAACAATTTTTACCAAGCAAAAGCCAGGCCCCAAACCCCTGCCTCCTCCTGAAAGCCTGCTAACTGCTGCTCAGAGGACAACAACCTTCCTGTGGGTGAGTGGCTGCGCTTCCCGTAGCAGAAACATAACATCGGTACAAAACACAGCACAGCTCAGCCAGTTTAGTTCTTTCTACCACCTTTACAATCACTGCAAAAATAAATACATGTCTACCCAAGAGATATACGTGTCAAAGATGTTTTTTTTAATAATATATTTGAGGAAAAAACAGAAGCTACTTTACTTTCAGAAAGACAAATCTGGCTGGTGTCCTATGACCTGCCAGAGTTGTGATTTTCTGAGGATCCTGAAGGAGCTGAATTTCCTTATTGAACCTCAGTGGGATTTGGGGGTGGGGGGGGTGGTCCTCCGTCCCTTGAATATTCAGGCAAGTAGTCCTCAGACATCTCTCTTCTGCTTGTCACTCTTTGCCCTGTTTGTTTATTTTTTGCACTTCTCACAGCCCGGACAAGGCAAACAGGCTAGTCTATTGTTGGTGTGCATCTCTTTCACTGCAAGATTTGTTTATGTCTTAGCACAGTGATGCAATATTTGGGTTGAACGCTTCAAGGGAGAATGTTTATAGAACTAAAAAAATATTTCCATTTGATTTGTTTATAGGAAGTTTTTTCTTGTGGTCTTGGGTTTTGAAAAGGCCTTTGCATGTTTTCTTTTCCGCCTCCCTCACTCCCCCTCTGCCGATTTGAAGTTTGGAGCCAAATTCAGTCATGATAATGCCATGACTGTCTCTTTAGGTATTTCTACCATGCTCAGCACTACACCACTGGAGTGTCTTCATCCTGGCCTCCTAGCTCTTCCCAACAGTGTCATCCTTCCCATGCGCCAAGGTTCCCAAAGCCCCTCTGCAGGGCTGTTGGGTTTCCAGCCCCGGAATCTACCAACTCCCTCTTGTTCCTGAATTGCCTCTGACCTGGGCCAGCCCTCAGGCAGGACGGGCTACACTACAGGGGAGAGTTGGAAGAGTTAAATGGGAACGTTGCTTAGAAGGAAAAACAAAAGAGTAATAGGAAAGGCATCTTCGTGTGACCGAGGGCTTAACCGAAACCAGGCCTTCTCCCTCCACCCCAGCCGGGAAAACAAGGCAGTACGTGCAGGCAGCCACCGGCAGAGCGTGCGCGGGTGTCCTCCTCTGCCTCTGAGCGTGTAGGCAAGGCACAGACGCTCGCAACCAGAGGGAGGGCAGACACTGGCTCCTGCGGCCCCCGGGGCACGCAGCCTCCTTCGTCCCCTGTGCCTGCACAGCAGCACCTGGCATGGGTTGCACTTCCCTCCACCACGGCCCTGGCACCCTTCATTGCACACCGGCTCCCCCCTTTCTGCCCCTCTCCCACCTACTAGATGTTCCCTTACCCAGAAGGGGCTCCTGGATGCTGTTTTACACCCTTCTTCTCCAGGTGTTGCGTGTCCAACCACACACATGTTTGGAAACAGGGAGTACCGTGGTGGCACCTCCTTGTCACATTGAGCAGATGAACAAGGATGCTGAAAGGATGCATGTCACAGTTTCTGCCCTCAAAGAAAGTGTTTCAGTAGTCCTGTCTTTGGGAATTTACAACATCTCCTGCCACAGCTTGCTAGCAAGTGGCATGGACGGAGCAAGAGGAGGTGCAGGCTTTCTCTCGTGCCTTGCATTTCTGCCTCCTTGTACCAAAAGCAGAGAGGGCAGTTTGCACAGGGTGCCTCCAGCCACTTCACTGTCCTACTAAGCTATCCTAACACCATCCATTGCCAATGCTGTTTCTCTTGGCAGGGTAAACCATCACCACCTTTGCCTTGACATACATGTATCTACCAGGAGGAAAACAACAGAGAACACAGAATATAACAACACATCCCAAACTCTTTGAACCAACAAATATTATCTGCCCTCAATATTTCTCCCAGGCACCCCGACACCTATGTCACCACAGTTTCAGGGCTAGAAATCTTCAGAAGGTGGCTGGCCCCTGAGCCCAGGTGCAGGTCCCTTTCCATGAGCTCACTAACCAGCGGGGCTTCACAGACCATCGTCTGGCAACCACCAGTATAGGAAAAATTACTCTTAGAGATGTTTCCAGCTACTTCCAGCTGCTGCCTGTGCAAGAATAATATGAGATCACTGGCTCAGAGGAAGCCTTGGCTTCCCCAGCCCTTGGCCATCAGCAGGTGGCCCTGGGAAGTGGAATGGCCTGTGTGTGCTATGGCAAGGGTGATCTGGTGTCTGAGTACTGGGAACATACCCAGATGAATAAATAAAAGCCAGTCCCTCTTGCTTTGCCAGTTAGTGGGCTCTCCCACACGAGGAGACTACGGTCAGTGTTTGGGTTTTCCCCTGAATGGTCCTAGCTCGACACGCATAATTTCAGAGGCATGCCAGCCACCTGCTGCCAGCAGCCCCCCCCGTAGCCCTGGGGGTCCTGCTTCCCGGCAGACTACTCCATCACCGCAAAGGGGCCCAGGACAGCCCCCAGCTCACCCACTCCCACCCTGCCTTCTCCACAAAGCTGAGATCCAGCAGAAAGCAAACACAGAGGGAATGAACAGACTGGCTCTGGCCCCTTTTGTAAGGTAGGAGGAGGACAAATTAAAGGAAAATGCACAACCTATTTTTTGGCAGACATGGCAGGGGACAAATGTACCAGTTGCCAACCCTTGTTCTGGAGCAAAAGGATCCTTTCAAACTCCCTCTGACAATCACCTTTTCTCATGGTCAGCAATATCTTAATCCTTCAGAGACATGTTCTGTGACAGCACCGTCGTGCCCATGAAAGAGCAGGACCTTTCTGGGAACATGAAGGCCACACTACGAGTATGTTTGCTCTGTCCCGTTAGCCTGGGACTGAGGTTTCCCAAGAGTCACAGCCTCCTGTGCATCCATGCACCCTGGATGTAGACCAGAGCAAACTAGCAAGGGAGCAGGTGTTGGCTTGTGTCTCTGCTGAGAGCAATACCAAGGTTTTCCTCAAAGGTATCTACAAGGCTGGGTGAAGAAAACCTGTACAGAGCTCTGGCTTGATGAAAACGATATTGTCTGGGGCTTGTGTCTACAACGCACATATAGGCCATCATAGCTAATAGATGCTAGTCTATATTGGCTCTTCAAGTGTAAGACAGATACCACATCATCATGTTATTGGGGATTTTAGAGCACTGGGAGCCAGACAGAGCAGAGCACCAAAGGAAGAGGAGGGCAAGGTAGACCAAAGTACGCTTACAGACGCCATAACCACAAGCCTTGGTTTGTGAGGGAAAACCAGGAGGGACATCACTCACAAGCTGTGGCGAACTGCACACCTTCATGCCATCTTGGTACCTTCTTGGACCCAATACCACATCCTCCTGGCAGGAAAGGTCTATGGGTCACACTGACTATGTCCCCTGCAGATGGCTATCGCACTCTGTTTGTATGTTGCTTTTGGACACTGGATGGTGGTTCCTAAGAGTGATAGAAATAGCTTATTTATTCTGTTTGGCATCTATATCCATTCCCTCTTATTTCTCTCTTCTCCTCCCAACCCATAACCCCCTCCCCCAAAAGCCAAGCTAATGCCTTCCAGATGAGGTGCTAGAAGCTGCTAATTGCACCCGGATCCATCCTGATTTGTGCTTCAGTCAGCAAGGCACCTCGCTAATGGATCTGAGACTTGGCAGAGGGCCTGGGACCAATGTCAAAGGAAATGGATGAGAGGGAAGGAGAGAGCAGAGGGTTAGAAGGAGAGCAGGGAGACCCAGAAAGGAAAACGATCCCTCCTCCTCACAGCAAGGGGCCAAATCCTGATAAGGGCTTGCGGTTGTCCCCCAAGGCGAGGTGGTTGTGTGTGGGATGGCAGGCGGCAGAAGCACTTTGCCTTCTCCCGGTGGAGACCTCGTGCCTGTCCCGGGGGCTGCTCCCTGCTCCTGGGGGGAGGCTCGTACGGTGGGGCAGCAAGGCAGAGCTGTGGCACACCTGGACTTTCCCAGCTCCGAGACCGGCTGCGGCTTGAGCTCTCCTGATGTGGAACTGGGAGAGGAGAGCTGGGAGCCAGGGCCCGAGCCTGAGCTGCTGCTCCCTGTTGATCCAGGGCATTTGTCACATGTCCAAGGCGGCCTTTAGGAGAAGAGGAGCCAGCTGGGGTAACTGGATGTAGATCGGAGGTGGAGAGGAGAGAAAATAAGAAGGAAGGGGGATGGGGGGGTGGGAGCAGGGAGGATAAGAAAAGAAAGAGGCTTGGAGAGGGAAGAGAGACAATAGGAGGTACCGCAAAGGGAAAAAGCAAGGGTCAGAAGATGAAAGGCAAGGAGAAGTGAAGGCTGGAAAATAAGGAGGTGAGGTACGGTATATTGATCTTGCTCCTGTGCAGCCTGCAACAGCCACAGTGCTGCCTGGGGAGGCTGTGCTAGCAGCCAGACGGAGCTGCAGCCTCCCAACATCCCCACGCTCCCAGAGCCTCATGGGCACCATGCATGCTGTCCTGCCCTGGCACCACACTGCAGAGCCACAGGGATGAAGAGCTTCCTATCAACACACAAACCTCTAGGGGCTCCTTTTCAGTGGCTTCCCAGGAACTGCCTGAGGTGCGGGTCTGTTTCTGGATGTGTGGACAACACCAACACAAAGAGACTTGAGCAAAGTGCACAAGCAGCCAGGAGTCCAATCGGGCTTCTCCTGCAGGGCCATGGTGACACTCCATAGCGCATTCCTGGTGACCACAGAGAGGAAATGCTAAGGCTGACAGCACCCGGGCTTTTGTCTCTCAGTAACTCTTCAAAATGATCTGCCACCCCAGCTTGGCCCCCAGGACCTCTGCATCTCAGCCTGGGGCTGAGGAAAATGTTGTTACCAAGTCCTTGGGGGTTAGCTTGAGGGTGGCATGAAGCAACCTCCTTTCCATGTGCTGGAGGGCCCCGGGAGACCACACAGTGGTTCCTCTCCATCATGAGATACCCCTCCAGCACTAAATCCAGTGTCTTCCCCAAAGCATTTACAAAAGGGAGTTTATTACATTTGTTTTACTGGTGGAGAAAATGAGGCTTAGAGAAGCAAAGTAACCTTACCTGGGGCTCCACAAAGAATCCAGGCCCCATCTGAGAGAGGACTTGTAGTTGTCAGGCAGAGGGTACCTGCTCTGCTAGACCATGCACGTCTAGCATGAAGAACCAGCAGAGCCATGAAGTTGTCAGAAAGGGAAGTAAGGTTCAATGGCAGAACTGTACCAGATAACTGGGAACAGAGAAGATGTTTAAACCCACACTGGTGATCTGGGTAGAAAGGCACTTGGTCTCAACAAGTCCTCTTCACTGAAAAAAAAAAAAAAGCAAACAGGGAACAACACCTCGGTGGAAGGAAATGATCAAACAACCCACGGCTGCCAGCAGGGCCCTGGAGGTGTGGTGTGGCATCTAGTAATCAACATCATCATCTTGGGAAAGATGCTTCAGGTGGAGGAGAGGTGCCAGGCTGAAAGCGGAAACAGGACAACTAGAAGCAACCAACTGCAATGGGAACGCAGTTGGTTGGAACCAGTAAGGAACCATACTAAATTCCCTGTGGCTGCGAGTCCCATTTTCATCAACTTTGCAATTCTTGGCAAAGGTCGGAGGGAGTTTCCACTAGACTGTGATTCATTTAGTGAAATCTGATCGTGGCCAGCAGGGGAGGGAAGTAGACAGACAGACAGACTGACAGAGAGACGGTGCACTTCTTTGAGCAGAGGCAAAACTGTCAGGCCTCTGCAGAAGGGGCAGAAAGAGACCTGTTCTGCCTGATAGGGATCTTGGTGGGCAATGTGCTGGGGTAAGAGGTAAGGAAGTAGAAGAGCAAACTAATTACAGACATTGTGTGTGCTTGTATGTGTCTACAGACTGATTAGCTCATGTCTCCAAAGCACTTGGAGATGGAAACCAGTTAATTATCCTTATTAATTTTTCCCCTTTTGCGGTCCTGGTTATTTTTGGAGACCATTTTAAACACAATGCACCACCCAGGTGTTGGCTGCCCCAGAGCCTGTTGGAATTCCTGACGTGTCTTTTCCTCCCCTTACACAAAGGACAAAACGGTCCCAATGAGAGCAATTCCTTCTTCCTGAAATGAGGACAAATCAAAGAGAATAAAAAAAAAAAAAAAAGACGACAGAGAGAAATTACATATCCCATGCTGGCATGCCCAAATCACATGCTGCTTGTCTGCTTCTCTGCCTCTTGGGGGCCAAAGGCAAGGTGGCTGCCTGTCTCTGCACTCACTGGGGCCCTGGGATGCTGGCAGATGGGTACCCGGGTGCAGAGGAAACAAAAGCATAATCGCTCTGCAGCTCGTTGCAGCACAGGTAAGACCTAGATTTAGCTTCTTGCCAATCTTGTTGCTCTGGGTACCCACCAGAGGACACTGAGGGATTGTGAACATCCTGAGGCCATTTCTGACAACAGCAGCATTTCAGGCTTCTGTAGTGCAATAGGACAAGTCATTTTCTGAGGCAAATCACAGAAAAACCTGGCTTTAAACTTCATCTACCACCTACTTCCCCATTCTCAGATGGAGGGCATGGCTGCTGGGTGATGCATGAACTATTTTGTTCTATCATCTGTAACCTTCTGGTTGCTTGGAGAACTAGGGAAGGAGCTGTGAAACCCTTGGATGTGAATGAGGACGCTTTGGGATTGAGGATTTGGGGACTGACTGTGCTCTTGTGCCTGCGGTTGGTGTGCAGGCAGAGTGGTAGCAGCACCAGCAGCTTCTGCCCCAGGAGATGGGCACACAGCCTGATGCGCCTCTCGACCCATGTAGGGCTGGGTCTGCCCAGCTCCCAGCCCCACAGCCACCCGCCCCTCCTGTCTGGCTCTGTCCTGTGGACCCAAATGGTCGCCTCAGCACTTGTCCGCTTGCTTCAGGGCATGGGGGCCGTCTGCAGTGGTCTTCAGGACTTCAGGTGCTGCAGTGCTGGGGCTTCCTGGGCAACTCAGTAAGGAGTCCCCCTCGAAAAAATCTGGGAAAGGTCTGGCTGTGGAGAAACGCCTGGCCCTTTGCTTCCCCTCCTTCCAGTTTCTTGCTGCCCGGGGCCAGGGCACTCCCTGGACAGCCAGGTGGGAAGCCACAGTCCAAGAGCTGGAGAATTAACAGTTTTTCAGCACTATGCCAAAGCGTTCAGTGCTGGGAAACCAGACCATGCCGCACCATGTTAAAAGAAAGGGATAGCTGAAGACTTCCAGACCATGACAGGTTTGATCTGGCTTGTTTATTTTTTGGCAGGAGGGATTGAGGGAGGCCAGGGCAGGGACTGAGCATGTGTTACATGTGCCAGAGAGAGCACGTCTCCTCCAAGTCAGCTGCGTTCTGTCTGCTTTCACACGTGGCCCGTCAGTCCCATTATGGTGCTGCGCTTTGCCTGGTGGGCTGAATGCAGGAACATCTGTACCAGGTCCATTGCAATGTGATTTATGAATCCTCTCTGAGGTCCCATCTTTTCTTCCTCCTCTTCCTTTTGGGGACTTGGGGATTTGGTTGTTTTGGGGGTTGGATTTTTTTTTTTCACAAAGAGCACTTCAAGTTCATTTAACACAGAACCCCTTGATTTACTGTGCTTTGGTTTCAAGAACAAAAGACTTTAGGAGGAAAAAAGAAGCTATTTAGGTTTTTGAGTATTGTTTCCTGTTATACCTCTACCTCCTTGTGCGGACAGAAAGCATGCCATGGTGCAAAGCCATCACTTGCCTGGCACCAGGGTGGACCCAAATCAGTTTGGGCCACATGTGCTCTCTCAGAGTCCCATTTTCCCAAGCAGGGAGTGAATCCATCAAGAGGCAGATCTCTGTGCTGCGCTGCTTCTGTGCAACATGGCCTTTGCTGAGATCTTGGGACACAGCAAAGTCAGAGCATAGAATTTTGACCAAGGTACAAGAAATGGTATTACAGATATAAAAAACAGAGTTGAATGAAAGTGATGGACAGCTGTCAGTAAGGAAAAATTTCTGTAACCCATAGCTTCTCAGGTGGAAGAAAGGGTGCAGAAAAAAGGGTGCCTTTCAACACCTCTCTCCCAGTATCATACCCCATTATTTCTGAACCTCCAACAGCGTAGTGATAAATCTGAATAGGTTTGCAGGCCTGGGGACATCTACCCAGAAAGGTCCATTGCTGGTCAGAATAAGATATGGCAAGGGGAAAAAAAGGATTTCTTTATATCACCCTTGTAAAAATGAGAAGAATAATGCAAGATTGCAAGTAAGAGCTGGTGAGAGGCATCCAGAGGAAAGCTCTACCCCTAAGGACTGCAGCCCACGTGTCTCTCCCTTTTGGTGAGTCACTTCTTCTAACGCCAGTTCCTAAAGTAATATCGCACTGTACTTCCACGGCTGCTTGCCTTTCCCAAATCTGAAGGGTATGGTACTAATAGAGTATCCTGTGTAGAAGGGTTGAGTCACAGAGTTAAAAAAAAAATTAGGAGCATGGCTGAGCTCCCACACTTCGAGGAGTTGAAACTGGCTTGTTTTTTCCTGAAGCCCAGTTTGGCTTAAGTGAAAAGTAGACCTATTTGTTTCTTTCTGCTGCAGTGTATCCTAGCCTAAAATCTGTCATCTGCACTCTGCACACCTTTCATAAGAGAAAAATGAAGTGTTGTAGATGAGGTAGAGGGTCAGATACGTACTAAATAATGTAAAAAGCACACCCACACTTATATAATTTTATTTGGGCCTCTCAATATCCTGTTGACAGGAATTCAGAGTGTCCAGGAAAGCATCACAGGAAAAATCTACGTGGACCTCTTGCTCTGTAAGAAAACCACCAGATAAACAAAACCTTCTGCTAAAGCTATCCAGTGATGCAGCTCAGGGTGCCTTGCTACACTGGGAAATCGGAGAGCCAACTTTAACAGCTAGTGCCACCAAATGAGTCAAAACCTCAAGAGTAACTTTATACCTACGGTTCTGCAAGCAAGTCTTGCATGCTTTACCAGCAGCCAAGCAACGATAGCCTCAGAGCAGAGTGGGTCTGCTGGCTCCTTAGCAGCATCGAGAAACCACCCCAAGACAGGGCTGAACTCCACACAACACTCAAGGGTTGAAAACAGAATCTGCTGGGAAAAGAAGTTTGTGTCTATAAAAATCTCCACACTCAGACCTTCTTTGGCCACTGGGGCACCAGCAAAAACCCAAGTACTGCTCAGGACCCCGCATGCGGCACAGGTGATGGAGGACGGTCTCCGGTTTTCACCATCCGCTGTGGAAAAAGAATAGAGAAGAGAGGGCATGCAGACAAAGGCTAGCAGGATGGTCAGGGGAAGAGAGTGCCTATCGCGGGGCAGGAGACTGTTGATTTATTTTGCCCAGCGAAACACAGGCAGAGAATGGATATGATTGTTCTTGGTAAACACATCAGAGGAATAAGCACCAGGGAGGGAGCAGAGCTATTTAAGCCTTGGAACAATGTTGGCGCAAGAACAAGTGGTCATGCTTCAGCCAGGAATAAATTGAGACTGGAAATAAGAAGAATGGTTTAAGCCTCAGAGCTGTCAAGTTCTGGAAGAGTCTACTAATTGGGGTGCTGGGAGAATCTTAAAACTTGTTAGGATTGTTTGGAGCTTTGCATTTGTGCGAAAGATTGCACGATGTGATTGCTGACAATAGCAAAGGACGAGACATGGTAAAAAAGGAGATCCCTCCAGCGCTTACATCCCTACTGCGAAGGACTTGGGATTGATTTCTTTCTCATATGTCCATGTTAAGGCAGGAGAGTTGCAGGATCCTTTGCCATCCAGCCCTGTGGGGAAGCTGCAAGCCAGTTGCAAGCCAGGAGATGAGGAGGATACTTTCTCAGATGGCTGAAGATGATATGACAGTTTATACTAATGAGCTGTGAGGAGAAACGTGTCTCTTGTCCCAGGAGGAATATTGCAGGCATCGCATCAGGCCACAGCCAGGCAGCAGGGCAGAAACGAACAACAGAGGCAAAGAGTTGAAATTCCAGAGGAGAAAACCAAGTGCAGGCATTTGCTCGCTAGAGAGCAGGGGGGCTTCATGTCTTCTTTGTCTTTTCAAAGGCAATAGAGGTTGAACAATTACCAGGGAAAATTTACATAACCCTTTCTGTTATTTTGGGCCACGGCAGCTCTGCAACAAGCCCTAGGATCACCTAAGCCATTCAGGCCAGGAGCCAGTCTCAGCAAAATGGTTGTTTGATGCAGTTATATACTCCTTTCTCTTCTTACGAACTCCCACCCTGGCTACTAGCCACCCAAAATCATGTGCCTCCTTGTTAGTGGCCTGTGGCAAACACTGACGATCTTGCCTGGTCCACCCCAGCCCAGGGGCTCGGGTGTGAAGTGGGGAGCCCCTGTCCTGACCCAGGGGAGGTCCTCAGGGCGAGGGAGCTGCACAGTGAGAAGTGACAGCCTTGGGAGCTGAAGGCAATGCAGCAGGGAGGAGCCAGGTAGCAGGCAGCCACCTCAGGCTTGAAATCACTTGCCTGTGCTCAATGAGAAGGAGAAAGTTTGCTGGGCAAAAGGATCCCCACAAAAGGCAGGTGGGACAAGACTGGGGTGCCCTAGGCAAAGACCAAGGCGTATGCTTCCCTTGCACGTGGGATGCTTCACCTCTCAGCCCTGCTGGGCTTCCCCAAGGCTGCGTCTCCAAGCCATCACTGGGCTTACACGTGTTAAACCCAGTGTTAGAAGCAGCCTCATAGCAAGGGACGGGCTCCCCTCAGCCTCAGGGGGCCGGCCAGCAGAGCTAGTGCGGCCTCTGCCAAGGCACGAGAGCCAGGAGGCAGGTTAGTGGGATTTGGGGGGGCTACGCACAGTGACCAACCCTTGGCGAGACATTCACCCTCAGCTTCCCCAGGCTCGTTTCACTGGAGGAGCTTGTGCTGGGACTAGTCCACTTCTGGATGGTGGGGTATGCCCTGTCCTCATCGGATTTAGGCAGAGCCCAGACAGTGGTCTTATGTGTGTCACCAGACAGTGGTCTTGCATGTGTCAGTCCAGGAAAGAGGATACTGACAAACTGTCCAGTCAAGTAATTCCTCTTGTCCTCCAAAACCAGTGGCACCTGGGCAAAACCAGAATGCCCCAGCTCTCAGCTGCTCCTACGAGTCCTCTCAGCTGCCCGCTGTGGGTAACCCAGCCCAGTTTAAATCTTGGCCTCACTTAGTTGCAGCTAAGCAGATGGAGGGGCTTGCGCTCAGAGAAACAGCGGCCCTTCTCATCCTCAGGGACTCTACCTGAGGCAGTGGGGGAATGGAAAGATGAGGAATAATTCAGTGGGTGCGTAAGAGGGAATAAATGTTACAGCAGCTGGCTAACACACAACCTTCCACATGGGCACGATAAGATCGAGCTCTAAATTCCCTTTCTTTAGTTCACTGCACACACACACACAAACTCCCTCCCTTCTCCTTAGGAAACTGAAAGAAAGGAAAACCAATAATAAAATATTTCAGATGAGAGAGAAAGAATTCTCCGTGATTGAGAACATTTAATGGGAACCAGCTGCCTGAGCCAGACCAAAGGCCGATCCTGCTGGGGTTTTGTTGACAGGGTCATTTTCTGCAGGTACCTGCTGAGGAAAAGGGAGGGATGCTCAGGAGACGGCTCAGAGGAGGAGTAGGAGGAAGGTGAAGGAATGTGTTGCACGGTGTTTTACCTCCATGCAACCCCAGCTTCCTCTTTTCCTCTTTCAAGAAACTCTCCAAGCTCTTGGAGAACAGCCATGATGGGACAAAATGAGAAAGCAAGAGCAAGCATGGTGCGAGCGTGTGGGTGGCTCTATCTAAGCAAAAGGAGGTGGGTGGAAGAAAGGAAAGAGGAGCCTGAAAGTTCAGTGCATGAAACAAAAGTCAAGGCTCACCCTCTGCTCCCCTTCCTGTTCTTCCTTGCGACCAGACAGCAGCAATTAAGATGTAACTGATACACCAAGAGCTGCTCCCTCGGTCTGGCGCTCCCTTGCCTCCTCCTCGCCTGTCTGCCCGCCACTGGTGTGCCCAGGGTGGCAACAACTGCCCAGGCATGAACCCACCCATGCAGAGCTGCTGCACGGCTACCAAACCCTGCCAGAGCAACACCCAGGATGGGAAATTTTAGTGGCATGAAATAGGGAGCGCTTTCAAGTCACCCTTTCTCCTGTGGGTATTAACTGGCTGCACAGACCTGCCCAGGCTGCCACCTACGTGTTCACGAGACAGCGGTACCCAACCGATGCCCTGCTGCCTCTGTGGCCCCAAACCCTCTGGGAGGAGCCCTTACTCCTGCAGGATCCGGTGCACTGCTGGGTCCTGTGCTTGACTTGGCCTATGGCCATGACCTTGGCCCAAGCCCGTTGTTCAGTGTCCCACTCTTCAAGGGATGCTGTTAGCCCTGTCCCTGTACCCTTATGCACCCCCAGTTCAAAGCTTTGGAGATCAACATCAGGAAAGCTTGTCAGCTGCCTGCCCCTGAACAGTGAGGCTTGTGTCGATCAGTGCTTGGAGCGTACAGAAGGCTGGAGCTACCATTTTCACATTGAAAAAGATAATAAAAGCTTTTCAAAATGCTCCAGAATTTACTCTGAATTGGGTGATGTACTCTGTGGTGAGATATTGGTATGGAAACTTCATTGGACTGACTAGCTAGCAGTTCAGTGAGCTTTTTTCCTTCCCTTTCTTCTTTGTATGAAACTCATCTTTCAACTAGAAAAGGTAGCTCGTGCTGGCAATGCATTTACCCAGGTTTTCCTGGTCTTTGTACTCTGTTTTCTGTGGTTTCTGTCCCAGTCCTCAATTTTACTGGTTCGAATACACAAATGCAGGCAGGGAAAACATTGGTGGAGGAATCATGCTGGGAATCGCTGTGTGTACCATGTCTTCTGCTTGCTGAGCACCTGGGATGCCAGGATTTAACAGGGCAGTGCCCAGAGACTCTGCTCCCCTCCAGGAGGGCTCCGTTGCCTCTGCAACGTTTCGTCAGTGCTAACGTGATGGTAGGGCGTGTAACGCAAACCCCATCATAGATGGTACCTTGACATGGACCGTAAGATCTCGGCACAGCAGTAGCTGTAGCGGCAGGCTGGCAACAGCGCTACCTGTCGCAGAGCTCTGGGGAGGAGACATCTGAACAGTCTGAGGCCAAGAAGAGGGAATACTCTGGCAAGCTGTGGCATAGATCTGATTTTCCATTCAATACCCCCACGGTAACTCAAGAAGATGGTAAATTGCAACTGAAACAGCTCACTAGCAGCCTAACATTTCCTCGCGGTGCTCCTGAGGTGTGGAAAGATCTCTGCAGAGTGAGGCCTACGAAGGGGGGGAAGCGTGCAGCAAAAGTTTTGGAAAATTGCCCTGCAGCCTCTTTTGCCATTACTCTTCCCCTTAGCAGCATGTCATCCCCTTCTTTTCGGTTCAACGCACTCATGTGGGGGGGGAGCCCACAGCCACAGAGGCAGGAGCGGCTCCCTCTTCACCTATAACTTCATCTGCTGCTTTTATTTCCAAAGGAAGCGGCAAATAAACCCCAAGCTCCAGTGCAAGGACTGTTTCCAGGCTTGGCTGTCCCTCCCTAGGGGCAATCCAGCCTGAGCCCTGGGCTCCTGCCGCGGAGCCCCTACTGCTCCCTAAAACTGAGTGGGACTTCTGCCAGTTTATATTAGCAGTCAAGTGGCCATCTGTTACAAAGGCAAAATATGATTATTATCTTTAGGTGCACCCAGTCTTTGATGTGGTGCCCAAAGGTAATAACAAAGTATTATTAAGTTTTTTCAGTTACGTGGATCGTGACAGTCCTGTGACAAGACTGTTGGAAGCAGCCTTCAAAATGAGGTGTGGGAGGCTAGCAACACCTAGCCACATGCTGCTGCTTAATCCTGGTCCCACTGACGGTCATGAAATTTCAGCTGGCGTAAGGGATATGTGCCTCAGCCGCTGGCGGTGCGGGGTCTGACCCCCAGGGCAGTCTCAGCAAGAGGATTTGGGCAGAAGTCAGGAGACCGGGATTCCGCACCCAGTGAAGCTGTGCCGCTGCTCTGCACATCGCCCTCGAGCAAGTCCTCCCTCCTCCTTGCACCTCAGTTTCCCGCTCCCAAAGGCAGCCACGGATCGGCTCCTCTCGCATGCCGCCAAGCATCCTCCCTCTCGCCGCTTCCTTCCTAACCTCCCTCCCTTTCTAATCGGGATTTGTACGTGGGTTTCCAGGCTTCCTGGCTGTCCCGTCTCCTCTTTCTCCTGCATTGCTTTGATGTTAATTGTCTCCAGGGCTGGAGCGCTCCTTGGCTGATTAAGTCCAAGAGTCCTCCCTGGTTTTGTTGACCCATGAATGGGGGCCTCTTCAGTGCTCACTGGAGTGCGGGTTCATTGCCCCTCCTCCTCCCCCCCATTCGGTTTGATGGATTAATCCCGCTGTGTAAAGGAAAGTGGGGTGGGAGGGGAAACTGAAGCAGCGGGAAAGGGGGGGAAGGAGGACGGGAGAAAGGGAGCAAGAAAGAGAAGGACCTTCGGCAACTGCTCGACTGCCCTTGCTTAAAATAACACAGTTTATTTAAGCAGGTCAGGCACACAATGGCATGAGAGGGGCTGCTACTCAGATCATGGGACCCCGCGTATGCTGAGTAAGAGGCTGGAGAGGGTGTTAGCCAAACTCTGAAAGCTGGTCTGTTCTTACCCGACGTCTCCATCTCCCCCCAACACACACACACACACACACACACGCACGCATGCTTGCACCTCCTCTTTTCCTCCTCCCTCCCCTTCACACATTGGAGCCCTTCGCCTTTTCGGCAGCAGCACGGCACAGAGCCAGGAATGGTGGGGCTCTGAGACAAAAAGGGGGCTCCAGCCTGCTGCCCTGGACCCACCACCCTGGCATGCAGCTGGGAGAGGAGAGGCTCGGCACGGGCTTGCCACAAGAGTCCGTGTGGTGAAACGTGAAATGGATGCCACGGAAAGACTTGTCCCTCGGTCCCAGCGGCCACTGCTGCCTTGCTGGTGGCCCAAGTGCTCCCTGCTGTGGCACAGGGTATCTGCAACGCTTTTGGTAGAAAGATATGGCTCTTGCTCCTTTTTTTAAAAAAACAATTGCTTTCATTCAGAGGTGAGATTCGAGTGGCTGGGGCAAAACCAGCAATTTCAGTGTCAACAGGCTGAGCGGGCTGCCGACTGTGTTGGATTTGCTCTCTGCTCCATCGTCGTCATCCCCGCCATTATCCAGGTGCTGGGCTGCCCACGGCCCGTGCCCCCTGCTCTCGCTCTGCAGCACCCCTTGGTATTGCAGTCCTTTGCCTCTTCATTTCTGACCCACCGAGGGATACCTCAGTCCCTTCTCACCAGGGACAGCCAAACCAGGGGTCAGGAGGCCAGGGCAGCCCCACGGGTGTCCCGGCCCAGGCCACTCACATTGTCACTTGCAAGTCGCTGTGGTCCCCGAGCCCAGCCGATGCCAGCAGTCTCCTTCCCCTGAGCAAGATCAACCCGATCTCAAACACACGTATGAGAAATCCCGCACGGGCTGCAGCCCGTGCCTCTCCCTTCCCCACCTCCGCCTGCTCCAGCCTCCGTGCTGTCAGAGCCGTGAGGCGCTGCCCCCCTCCCCAGTCGCATCCATAAGGAATGCAGAGAGTCAGGCTCAGGAAATTAAAAGGCTCTCCCCGAGGGGAACCCGTGCAAATTTTCCAACCTCTCCCTCTGCTGCCGCTTCCCCTTCTCCATCCCCCCTGCCCTGGCTTTCCCTGGCTGGTGGAGGCGAGGGGCGGCTGGTGTTGGCAGGGTGCTGCCGGCTGCCTGGCAGGCTCTCCCGGTCGGCCTGCCAGGCTTTTCAGGGCTCACTCTCGCTTTCCAGAGGCTGGAAGTGCGGAGCAGGAGACGGGCTGCCTTGGCAGCCTCACTGTTTCCAAACATTGAAAGGCAGAGAGAGAAAAGTCTGCTTCTCCCGGCTCACCAAAGCCACCACCACCGTGGACGCTGGCCAAGCTCTCCTAAAAATAACCATGGTGCTACCGGACACGCGTGCTTCTTGGGGACAAAGGGGGACAATACACCCCGGGGCAGCAGGGATGGATCAGAGCAGGGCGGGGGAAAAACTTGGGACTTTTTCCTCCATCCCCTCTCTCAACAAATAAAGCCGCCTGTGTTGTCCCAGCAGTGCTAGTCAATAGCGACCAGGGACGTCTCTCTCTGTTTGTTTTCACAAGCGGGATCCAACCAGTACAGCTCAGAATAGCTGCAAATTGCCTTTTCCCAGCTGGGAGCACCTCGCTCCCCGTTGTGCTCACGTGTGTGAAAGAGAGCGTGGTGGGCTTCGTGGTGCGGGGGATCCTGGCCCAGTCCTGCAGTTGCCTGAAGCCAAGATCTCCCCCACGTCCACCTCCACCTCCACCTCTACCTCCATGAGGTGTGAGGACTGCCTACCTCTCCGGCAGCTGTGATCCTGACCGGCCCATTCAGAGGTGACTGCAACACATAATTAACGAGCGGACTAAGGAGTAAGTGAAAAGTGTGTGACTGGCAGAGGAGCGGCTGTGGCTGCAGGGGAACGTGTCTCGCTAGCTGTGCTGCCCGGCTGCAACACAGCGGTCCTGGGGTAGATGCGAATACATTGTGCTTTTAGTCCACCCGCCCCTGGGCAACCACGCTGATGCCTCCAGATCAGCATGGAGCACACCAGGTCCTTCCCACACTCCCATGTCCACTCTCGGTATAGACAGCAAGTCTGACTTTGAAAGCAGCTTCTGGGCTCCCTTCCAAGTGCAATGCAGATGCACATGGTATAATGCAGATATACTGTGCTTGTAAAGATACCTGCCATGTGTTTCTGCTTGAAACAGCAGAAGTGAGAGGAGATGTAAAACCAGATGTGTGATCGGGGCAGTCTCTTCCTTCCTGCTGTGGCCAAGACATCTCCCAGCCCCAGCTGGAGGGTCAGCACAGACAAAACATCCAAGTTCTCCTCTTGGCAGGAGGGCGAGGGTAACTGGAAAAGCAAAGCCATATTTTACCAGCAGGAAAAGGCAAAGTCCTGAACACGCTGAATATTTCCGTGGGCTGGAAGAGGCTCCGCCAGCTCAGGCTGTCCATGAAGCTGTAACACACCTTATCTCCAGCCCGTGCCCGCATTAAGTGTTTCTTGGTGGGAGAAAGCCAATCAGAACCAAAGACCAAACAACAGTCTTTCTCAAGACTGATGGATCTGCTGGGACGCCTTGCAGAAAAATGGCTAAGGTCTAAGCAAGAGGTTGGGTGTTTCTCATGCCTGCAGACAAGGCTTCTTTTCTATCAATCAAAATAATCCAGCAAAATGTATGTGAATTTGCTAAATGTTTCAGGTGACCCAAATTTTTGGGGTTTGGCACAAAAAAAAACTGCCACGAGAAAACTATGTTTCAGCTGAAACAATTTGCCTTGCTCTAAACCTGGGGTTTTTTTGGTGTTTTTGGGTTTTGGATTTTTCTGTGGGAGGAAGAGAAGAGGGTTTGGCACAGTGAATCTCAGTCCCAGCAGATACATATTTGTTTGTCTATTTACAATCAGGACAATCTGAACCCGTTAGCAGATGTAACTGAGTTAAGGCATGAATACGAATTTAGAAAACAATATGACCCATTTGTAAGAAAGGCTTGGAGGCGAAATCCAAATAATTGATATCATAAATCCTTCAGGACATTGTTGCAGGACATTTGTCACCTCAGAAAAAATCAGGATCACTTACTTACATGCCTGCACCTACTTTTGAGGCGTAACTTTGGACATTCGTGCTTGCAAATGTCAATGTATAAGTTAAGGCAGACACTATTTGGCATTTGTTCTGCTCCCGAGGTATTTCAAAGAGTATTTGCCAGATCTGTGAGAAACTGCTAAGTGCCAAAGCTCCAGTGAATGATGTTTTAATTTGGTCCAAGGGCTTGAAAGAACATCTTGAAAGACTTAGACAAGTCTTAGAGAGAGTATGAGAAAGAGACTTAAAACCAAACTATAAAAAAACCCTATATCTGATGTAATAAGTTATTTAAATGAAGCATAAATTGAGCAAAGATGGTTTAATTGGTAACGCGGATAAAATGTTGAAATGTTTAGCTCTGCAAAACAGAGTGGATCTGTGACAATTTATGGAGACGATAAGCTGGTTTTGACAAAATTCATTCCAAATGCTTAGGGAGGGTCTGATTTTGCAAGGTGGTGAGCATTTATTTTTTTTCCCCTCATCCAGAACAACACTTAAACACATGCTCGGTCGTGCTGACTTGGCGTGCTTGCTTCTGGGGAGGGAAGGAGGGAAGCTACACAACATGATGTTTAGGGAAAGCACGCTGGCCAGAGGAAAGATCATCACTTGATCCTGTAATGGCAGCCCAGATGAGTCCGTCAGGGAGCCCTCATTTCATTTACCCTCCACCTTTGCTTGATGGGTATAAGATAGGAATAGGTTTTTTGTCTTTTTTGTTTTCACAGCAGCTTTGTGAAGTCAACATCTACCGGTGAGGAGGTTTGCCGGGATGCTGCCAGAGAAGGGATCCTCAGCCAGGGCCATGCGGGAGGCAGAACGGAGACGGCAAAGTTGTGTAGGAGCTGCCTTCATCGCAGGGAGGAGGCGGGCACCTCGCACGCTTGGGGCGCCGCCGGGCTCGCCTGCTGGGCGAGAATGCACAGCATCATCGGCATTCGAGAGGAAAAGTGAATTCGGAAACCCAGACTGAGACCAGGCTTACTGCTGCTGCCCTCCCCGAGGCGAGCCATCGCAGCCTCCCTCGCGCTGATGAATGCCTAATGTAGACCACATTAACACATTGCGTGTCCCACTGCCACCGCCGCCACCTCCTCCTCCCAAGTTCAGAGCTTTGTCTTGTCAAAGTCCCTAAAGGTTACTTTTCACATAAAAACGTGCACTGACATATGACTGCTACGAAGAAAAACAAGCCTGCAGAAAAGGGGGAAAAAAACCAAATCCCCATTCCTTATAGCATTACTTCTAGTACAGGCACATACAAGGGCAAGGCAACGTTTAAGAGCAGACAAGGTCTCACTAACAGGAGCGACTGCTCCCTCAACCCAGGTTTTTCTGAGCTTGTTTTCCTCCAAGCAGCACATCTCAAAGCCATCTTCTCCCTCTCACCCCTCCTCCCCAGCCCAGGTTGTAAAATAACGAGTTTCTTGTTATTCTTGTTATTACTGAATGGCAGAGGTCTGGAGCCCTGTGAAGAGAAGGGGGCAGCCTAATTAGGGAAACGAGAGCCATCCTTAATGAGCACTCCTGACTAGGTGGGGATTTAAAGAAAAAGGAGGGGGCGGGGGGAGAGGTCAATCTGTACAGCTTTCTCTTCCCTACCCCCACCTCCCACCCCTCCCCTCCTCCCCGTAAACCTACCGCAGTTTGGGGTCTAAGTGTGGCGGCTCCTCTACATCATTACCAATTATTAAACTATATTTTCCTGTTTTGCCTGACTTCACAGGGGGTTAACTTCATTTCATCTCCTTTGCTAATTTTATTCTGTGAGGGTACGTCAAGCGTTAGACTGTTCCTGTCCCTGGACCTTACGGTGTCCTTGCTGGTGCTCTGGAGTCCTTTCTGGGTGACATCTCATCAACAGGGTGGTGCCTGAGGAGTGACGGACAGTTGTACCAAAACCATTCATCACCCCGCAGCATGGTCTGGTGGGTGTGCAAAACACACTACATCCCTGCGTTGAACTGCTTCATGTTCGTGCTCCACAGATCACCGATGTGGTTCCATTTGTGGTTCCTCTGGGCAGTATAGGCAATATTGATGCCTGCACCTATCTAAGTGAAAACTGGGCTCTGCTTGCATGGGTGGGATGTATGGGCACAGCAGATGTATCTTTGCAGCTAGATCTGTCAGGACCTGTACCTACCACAGTTGAACATCTTTGTCACTAGGAACCACGCCACCAGGACAGACAGCACGGCCCAGTCATCAACATTTAAGATTCCCCAGATGTAGTTCTGGTACCCCATAACTCAACATTAGTTGCTCGCTACAGTCTCTCTTAGTAGACATAAGCGTCTCTGAGTTCCCTTGAGTTCATCCCATCCTATATGTACATTGGCAGGAGCTGAAAGCCCCGTGTGTGGAAATTCAATTGCAGAAACTTTCTCATTCCCCACCCACCCTCTTGAATTTCTCTCCTGTTCTGCCTTCCCTTGCTCTGCCTGAGCTGTAACCAAACGCCCCCGCTCTTCATGAGACTTCAGCTCTCGAGCCTTCTCTGCCGAAGACCGGCCTCGCCTCTGCCTCCTCAAGGGAGAAAGAGCAGGTTGCGAGATGCACCCCACCTCGGCGGATGGCGAGGGGTATCTCCCGAGAGCCTGGTGCTCAGAGGTGCTCTGGGAGAGGCTGTCAGCGCATGGGGCTGGCTGGGTTTCTCTTTGCCAGCCTTGTCCTCCTGAACGTGCCCCGGGTCGGCATTAGGCAGTCACCTCCAGCAACTCCTGTGATGTTATTTGCAAAGATCTGTCAGAATCCGTGCCCAGTTAAATCATCACATGCTGAAATGCTTAAACGGGCTTCCAAGGAGCGAGCTCGCAGCCAGAAGCGTGGGAGGAACGTAGTCTGACAGAAAGGAAATAAGCAGGGAACATTTTACCCATAAAAGCACTTTGCTTTCTCTTTGCTTCATAAATCAGCTTTCTCTGATCTCATCCAAAAAAAGGCAGTTAATTCCCCGCTTCTCCCTGCCTGGGAGATGTATTCTTTTCTGTATTTGGATCTTGTCTCGGAGAAATTAAGAGACCTAATTGTTTCCACTGCTCCTTCCAAAATCAGGGAACAAAATAACAAAGGCCCTGGGCCACACCTCCCAAGGTGCCGAGCTCTTTACTTCGGGAGGCAGTGGGACCCCACAGCTCTCCTTACCTGCAAGAGCCAGTTCGCCCGCACGGGTCCCTGAACCTGGGGACCTCCCTGCTGGCACCCAGCACTGAGACCTTTGGCCCAAGCATCGTTGCTGAAGGCCAGGTAGAGCCAGACGAGGAACAAGCACCCCACTCTTTTTTGGGGAAGAGTCACTAACGGGGTATTCCCACTGCCTGAGGTGGAACGGGTCAGGCAGATAATTATCCACCAGCAGGAGTAAAAGATTTAAACAGCCTGTAGTGCATCAGCCACAGAGTAAAGGCCTGTGTCCAGCCACGCTGATTCCCACTACCATGCATTAAGCACGTAGCGTTCCTCCAAGCCTACCAGAAATGTGGCTTTTTATCAGATCCATTTCTCTTTTCTGTTTGTGGCTTAAGGACGCCAGGGATCCTCTGGACTATAGTTTGAACTCATTTAGCATTTTTTGTGGGTGAATTTCTTGGATTACCAAGAAAGCTTTGGCACAAGAGCCAGTTCCTTTCTATTCCTGCCCTGACATGTAGGCTCCTTGGTGCTCTCTCCTAGCAGAAATGACCACACATCTCCAAAGCAGATGGCCTTGACTTTACAGCCACTTCTGATGACCAAACAAGAACAGGGCCTGAATAGTAAAAATAAATTTAACTTCCATTGCTGGGTCCAGAGGGTGTGCTCAACTTGCACTCCTCTTGTTCTCCTGATTCATGTTTTTCTCCCCCCGACACATACGCTGTACCCTATGCATTTCTTGGTTATTCTATAGGGAAGCAAAAAAATTCACATAAAATGAAGGGGACAGGGGCATTTCTGAAGCAGTGATGTTCCACAGCAAGGCTGTAAAAGCCAGTGGCCTTAGGTGAGCACACCCAAACAGGTGAAAGGCTGAATTACAAGCCGAAGGAAATGTGCATCTGGAAGGTCTTGAAATAAAGGCATTCCTTCCTTGAGCTGTTCCCCGACAGCTGTTGAACTGGAGGTCTGGCTCTCTAAATCTCATCCGTCTTAAGTTAGAGGGACTCTACTGGTGCCAAATGATGGCAGGGGACAGCGTGGCCCTAGGCATCAGAAAACATTCAGCTGACCCACAGGGGGTCTGACATTAACCCTGACACCCCTGCTCCCCTGGCATCCTCGTGACTCTGCCATGGTACTCAGATGTCAGGACATGCTCCTGCAGCAGTGGCGTGCGCAAACCTACCTCCTCTGGTGGTTTGCTGAGTCCTCCAGCACGGAGTTGTGGTTACCATCGGTACAGGAGAGTCCCATTAACAATGTATTACCCAGGGTCTTTGTACAGTGTTTGTCTAACAGGAGAAAGTTTGCACAGCTTGTGGGGAAGGATTTTAATAGAAAATTAAACCACTGTTGCTTCTTCATTCCAACATACAGTTGCCAGGTCTCTCACCCTTTCGTTCCCTACCCTTTCTGGGCTCTGGCAAAACTTCTAAAAGTCTAGAAAATCTCTGCTACAAGCCACTTTCTGTCCATTATCATGAGAGAGAAGCATATGGAGTGCAAGTTCACTCTAAGGGATTTTTATGATTGTGGCTGATCCTTCCTGAGAATAAATTGGCATATTGTGCTTTAGGAAGGCAGTGATGGGCAGTGGATGTTGGCAGTAGCTCTACGTCCGCTCTGGCCCAAAAGCCCCCAGGTTTGCCGTGGCTCCGCTAGCAGGAGGCATACCACTGTGTGGGAACCCCCAGCGAACATTCCCCCTACCTGCAAACCAAGCAGATGCAGTGCTCAGAAATCACCCCATTGTGTCCAGAGAAATGCCACCATGTTATTTTTTCCAGACTTAGGAGCAAGAACATTAAACTGAGTCTTTTATACTCTGGTAGTGCTGTAACTCCCAGGCTAGTGGCCCTATGCGTAGGGTTATAAATGACTAGGTTATAACTGACCACTACAATCGTGATTAAACCTGGGCCCCGCATTCACAGACCACCAGGTCATAGAAACCATTTCTAAAATGTGTGTCCGTGTTTCATTTTCTGGGGTGGAGCACTTGCGGGCTTCATTTTTCTGTTGGATTTGTTCCCCCCATAAAAAAAAAAAAAAACAACCCAACACAACCCGACATCTTAGAAGCTCATTTTCTCCCCAGCATGGAATGAACCCAAATGGCCGAACCTCAGCATTTTTCACAAAGTGCAAGCCTTGTTTTGCAGCCAGCCGAAGAGGGAGTGGAGCTCGAGCTGGATGCGTGGGTGGCTGTGGAGGCAGGTGAAGGTACGTGGAGAGTCAGCATGTGCACAGCAGGTGCACAGAAGTGTGAAGAGAGGGAAAGCATGGATGTCACCCGGTTGGATGCACGACATGCTTACGCATACGTGTAGGGCTGCATACACACATGCACATACACACATGCATATATAGATACACATTCATTTTCGTGAGCATCTGCCCGAGGGGAGCCTGGGTGCGCGGGTCTGTGCAGAATCGGGTATGCAGAAGTGCTCCCTGGCTCCTCCGTCAGTTTAAAGACTTGGCAGGAGAATGGGGACAGTCACTGAAAAGCCTCATTTTCTGTGCTGAGTTTGTCTGGGGGACTGGACTGTAAGCTGTTTCTGAGCCTCCCTCTTGTACCTGCTCTCAGATCCTGTTTTGCTTTATAACTTTCCTCATATTTGCTATTTCTTCCTTTCCCTCTGGCTGGCTCCTTTTCTGTTATTCCTTCTTCTCACGTTTCTTCCCTCTGCCACTTTTCAGATGTTTTTCTCCCTCCCTTTCATTTCTCCCTTCTGTTCCTCCTCTCCGGGTCTCTCCTCTCATTCCTCCCACGCTGGCATCCTCTCCTTTCTCTGCCTCCCTCCGCTCCCCCACCCTTGCTCTCCGTCCTGCCTCTTTCCCTCGCTCTCCCATCTCACATGCCTTTGTTTTCCCTTCCCTCTCCCCCCTCTGCTCGGCCTCTCTCCCCTCTTCTCTCCCTCCCGCTTCCTCACTCCCTTCTCTCTCTGAAATAAACTTCCCCGTGTGAAGCCCCTGGCCGCCTTCCAGCCTCTGGTGAGATGAAGGGGTCCCTGGCATACGCTCAGCTCTGCGCTCCATAGGGCATTGTAACCGCTGGTACCAAGGCTATAAAATCTTTAGTGTCTCTAGGAAAGATGACTGTAAATTCTTCAGAAGTCCCACCATGGGTGTAAAGATTCTCCCCCCCTCCCCCCCCCCCCCCCCCTCCCCTCCTTCCCCAGGCCTCTGTGAAAGGGGCTATGTAGTAAAACAAGGGGCTCACTCCTCCCTTTCGCTAAAGCCCCAGCTCTGATCAGGATTTCAGCAGAGCATGGCTCTCCCCATTGACTTCAAGAGGAGATTTCAGTACCCTGCAGAGCGGAGAAGCGGTTCTCGCCGCTCTTTTGGTCACTTAGGTATTTGACTTTATAAACATGATTAAAAAATGCTAAGAAAGCGCTGAAGAGAGGGAGGCCTCCCCTCTAAATGTTGAGCAAACAGAAACACACGAAGCATTGTTAGGCTCTGAAAGATGAACCAGCCTCGGGCCAGCGAGGGAGTGTGGGGAAAGCAGGCGGTGCATTAAAAATAGGTTAACTCTCACACATTACGGATTTGCTTGGAGATCCCAAAGGGTGCTTTTTTGTTGTGGTGTTTTTTTTTTTTTTTAACTGGTTTCCAACCTGGTGAACACCAAGTGGACCTTCTTGGGGCATTCAGCAGGGAGTTTGGTCGAGGCTCTGTAGAGACAGCACAGATTCCAGCTTTTGGCCCCAGGGAAATGTGTGTAGCAAGAGTCAGAAATGGTTACTGTCAGGCTGGTGGGTAGACCGGACTCGGACATGCACAAAGAGCAGAACAGGCCATAGTGACACTTTTTTATCTAACACATAGATTTCCTGGCGCTTGGCACGGGAAGAGAGAGCACACGGCTCCCACGTGAAAAGCCATATGGCAAAAGTTTTTCGGTACCGCCACAAGCCTGACAGGCCTCCCACGCCACGCACAAAACACACGATGGGCTCCCACCCCATGCTCCCAGCCACCGCCGGCCCCGGAGCAGGACATCCCGCTGGGGCTGCCATAAGGACCGGGAGCAGCAGAGACACCATGCTGACCGTGGAGAACCCACAAAGCGCAACAACCCCAGCAGAAGGGGGCCTGAAGTGTCTGCATAACTCTCATTTTCAGTGTGAAAGACTTGACAGGCTTGCAGATACTGGGCCTGTCTTTCCTAATGGGTTGTACTTTGGCATGTGGCAGGGAGGGTAAATTCCCTGGGGCTTCCAAGTCGGTGCTGGAGCTAGTGAGCTCACCTCTGCCTTCTCTAGACTATGGCACAAGTTCATTTCACGAGATACGGAACGAAGAATTTGGGGTATTCGTATTCTCATCAATTACTGTCCATAGTGCCAGGCTGCCACTGTTTAGCGTGAAGGGGAAGGACCGAGGGGAAATGGGGGGGCTTTGCTCTCGGTCTGGCAGGATGGCATGTGTAGGGGTGCCCGGGACTGCGGTGGAGGCAGAGAGAACATGGGCTGTGGGAAAAGGCTTTGACAAAATCGCGTCTGTGAAAACTAGCGGAGAATTTTGTAGATAAGGAGTGCTGTGAAGTTGGCAGGGCCTTGTGGAAGGCTGTCCAAAGCACCTGGCTCTTTGGTTATCGTTCGAATGGCAGATTTGCCCAAAATGGAGGAAAGCATTGAGTGGAAGTTGCATGGCTCTTTTGTTCTGCTTCTCCCTTTCGCTTCCCCTTGCCAAGACCTGCTCCCTGCTCTTCCTGCCCAAGAACTGCAAAGCTGTTTCCCACCTCCCCACTTAACTGCAAACAGTTACAGACAGCTCCTTTCATCTTCCTTTGCAGCCTCCTCCTCCCAGGGTGCTTTCAGCGTAGCCAAGCTTCCTCTACATTTACTGCTACCTCCACAGCTCCTTCCGAGCTTTTGGTGTTTCCGACCTATTGTTTCCATGGGATCATGGGGATCAGCTCCATCGGGTCAGCTCCGGCACTCCATTGATACACCAGTTCCTCCAGCCCTGCTGAAACATGATGAGCTCAGCCTGTTGCACAGCAGCGGGCACAGACGTGCTCCATGTCTTCAGCTCTCTGGTGATGCGTTGTTTGTGTCCTGGTGGGTAAAACAAGGGAGTGGATATGACAGGACCTAGGCAAGTGCGATGCTTTGGATTGAGCCACATCTTCATCCATGCCTCAGTTTCTCCAGGCATAAAATAGGGTTACATACTGCTTTGGCAACTGATCTCACAGTTACCTATCTACTGATGGCCTCCTTCTCTAGATGACCTCCTGCAGTTCAAAGCTGAGATGTCCAGGTCTTAAAAGCCCTCGGTGTGACAAGCCAAGACAAAGAGGGAAAGGCGTGTACCTGGGTGTTAATACCAATTCCTGTTCTCTATGGCTTAGCAAAGCCGGGAGGTTGTATGTCCTCTTTCCCGTGGGGTTTCATGGAGTGGTGTCCACCACCCACTCCATGCTGCCTTCCATAGAGACTGCCAGCGTGACATCTGGGAAGGGGCAACACCAGACACAAACCCCCAGTGCAGGGTGCTTGGCGTGGGGGACACGCCAGCCAGTCTGAAGCCTTGGCTGGTTGGTGAGACCCTGCACAGAGCCGGGAGGACAGTCCCTCAGGTGGGGGCACTAGCGGCCAGGACCAGAGCATCAGCTAATCAGTGAGACAAAGGGAGATGGCCATGGAGGAGGGAAGGGGTCACAGGGCCAGGAGAGGACTGGGGTGACAGCGCCGGGATGCCAGGTGGGGTGACAGCCTGCAGGCTGGGTGCAGCTCCACGAGGGGAATGAAGTGGGGGGAGCTGAGAGAGCCCACTCTGTGCCCCACCGTTTAGCCCAGGACGTGTGCTGAGCTGGGCAGTGCTAATGGGGGAGGAAAAGAGGGGCTGCAGGTTACACCCTTCTTCACCCTCGCAGCAAATCCATCCCTTGGGTTTTCTCCAAACAGCCCCCCCCCACCAGATATTTCAGCCGTGCAGCCTGTAGAGAGAAGGTGCAGGAGGCAGGGCTTGCGGGGGGGGATTCAGGTGGCAGCATTTGTTCTGCGTCCTCCTGGTGGCCCTGAAACCCTCCAAACCTAATTTTTCAATAGGCCACCAAAACAGCCACTAGATGTTTAATGACTTTCGATCTCTCCTGCCCCAGACTGGCTTTGAAACAGTGACTCAGATGCCAAAGTCCCAGTAGCGAAGTGGCTTTTTAATGACACGACTCGAGCTCGAATTCCAGGCACAGGGGGAGGCTTTGACACTGCTGTTTGTTTTCTTATTGGAGAAGTTCAAGAGAAGCTCAAGGCTTAAAAGCAAACCCTTGAAAGCAAAGCATTCCTAATCACATAAAAGTGTCTGCACAGGCCAGGGCTGAAGAGGGGGCTTGTGACTTTAATCTTTGCATATCCCTTTCTTTCTTCAAGCATCTCTCCCTCTCACAGACGGGGACACACACACACACACACACGCACACACACAAAACTCTCCCCAACGCCAATAGTATAATGCTCCAGGAGAGGAAAGCGGAGGAAGAGGAGGAGGAGGAAGCCGGCCCGCCTGCCTGCCCCCATGCTGAGCCCGAGCAGACTTTGTGAGAAAGCTTCTCTCCATCTGCAGCCCAGCCCGGTGGGAGTCAATTAATTCTGAATAACCTAAACCGACAGAGGTATTTGCATTCACAACCTGACTGATGACCGTATAAAATTGATTTATGAATTGAAGTACTTTCCCTCCCCTTATCCCCGATTCAAGCCATAATTGATTATACGTGCTGCAGCGAAATTAAAGAAAAGAAAATTAAAAAAAGAAAAGAAAAAAGGGAGGCCCCACAGACGCTGCTCTATATTCTCAAGGTTTCCCGGGATTAGCCGATCTATTCATCACTTATTTTTTTTTTTTTTTATTTAAAAAGTTGCTTCCTTTCCCCTCTCCACCAATTTCCCCCCCAACTTCATCCCTACCCCTCACCACCACCTCTCAGCCCAGGCGGCAGCACAGTGGGTTGTACCTCAGGAGAGATGACGGGAGGCACAGCACCCCCTCAGCAACATTCCCACAGTGTGACGGCGAGAGGACCTCAAGCCTGACACCCCTCCTCCCAGGGCAGAACAGACCCCTCCTAAAGGAGAGGGATCCTAAACTGGAAGTCCTCAACACAACACTGCCTGAAGCTCACGCTTAACTTGCTGCCTTGTAACTGCCCCATTGTAGACCTTTCACTTGGCCCTTTCAACGGGTCGTCTCTAATAAGAGATGCTTTCTCATCATACTCATACAATGCTCATATAATGCTTTCTACTTACCTAGGGAAAAGGGCTGTGTAAAAGCAGGTACTATTGGGCAAGATCTACTTGCCCAATGTCAATAGGAAGCACAAGAAATCTTGCTGGAAGCAGTTGAATGATAGAACTCCCCATATTTCCTCCTGGCACTTAATATATAAATATTGAGCTGAAGTTGAAGGATGAGAATTTATGACCCTTTTAATCTGTTTTCCCCTCATTATCCACCTACTCATCCCTATCTGTGATCCCATTTTCCTTATCTACTTATTGTTTTTCTTCCTATTTTACGTATGGGAACACAGAGGAGCAGACCAGTGGTGGGAACTGAACAAAACCATACAGCTAATCTGTAGGACAATCTCAGGAAGAACATAGGTCACCTATTAGTCCTGCTCTCTTTTCTCTCTGCTTCTTTCTAAGCCCCTAAATTTTATTATTTTTTTTTTAAGAAGAGAGTATGTCTTCTTATTTCCTTTCATGTAAGTGGGAAGAGGCAAACAGAAGCCCAAGTGAAGCTCAACTCAAATATGATTTCATTAAAAACCATTAGCCTACAGTGCTCTGTAGGGCTCACAGACCTCTTGCACATGTAGGTCCAACTTCAAATTGCCTGCCCTTCATGTCCCCCCCCACCTCACACCTTTGTCCTGCACTGGGATGACTTCGCAAAAAGTTCAGTTTTGCAGGTGTCTGAACTCATTGTGCTGGGGATAAGTGGAAGGCCGGGGGAAGGGGGGGCTCCGTCTGTGTAATTAAAGCCAAAAGCCCTACGTGGTGCTAGGAAGCTGAACGTTAACTGGCAGCTCCCATCCCTGGTGGAGGCTCTGGGCTGAGTCTGGAGGTACGCAGAAGTCTTCAGAGCAGGATTGGGGAGATACTACCAAAAATCACAGTGACCCACGACATAGAGCTCCCCATCCCAGGACTCTGACTCTGTGCAGAATACAGGCCGCTTCAAAGCAAATAATGCCTTCATGCTGTAGCCTGGGGCGTGATTTGGGAAAAAGCTCTGTCTCTCCTTCAAAAGTCTACAGGGCGCTGCCCCTGGAAAGTGGTGCTGTGGCCACCCTACCCGTCAGGCCTGGTCTGAGGTGCACAACTGGGCTCCGCAATGGTCCCTGGCCCCCTCCCAGCTTCAGGGCTTGTCAGAGATTCGCTGTGCAGGGAGGACCTGTTTCACCCTGAGGTGACAGGAGGAGCAAATGCACTGTCCTGGCTCTGGAGGTGTCCTCCAAACCCTCCACCTTCCTCCTGAGATGAGCAAGCCTCCCATTTCAAACAGTAGTGGCTCCAGGGCTCAGCGAAGGGCACTGTATGTGGGCTGGGCCCATACGCAAGCTTCTGCTTTCTCACCAAGAAGGCCTGTCCAAATCAAGCTAGCAGATGAAGACCATCTGTGGCTCGAGGTGGTGATAGCAGGCACTCCAGCAGCAGCTCAGAAGCTCATGAGCCAGCAGACACCAAAGGGTGCAGGCTACACCTGCACTCATGTGTCACCTGGTAGCTGGAGACCAAAATCTGTGATTTTTTCATCCCAGGCTAAGGCACTGATCTTTGGGACGGGGACCTGGCAGTGCATGGTAGAGGGGGGCAGCAGCCCTGGCAGAGGAGGACACTGCCCAGTACCCCCATCCGCCCGGCTCCCTCCCGCCTCCGCCGCAAGGAGTCTCGCAGATGTCAGCCCCAACAAAAGCACGCAAGCAGGAGGGACGTCAGTGCAGATTTACATCCAAAGGTCGCCATGTCCTGAGTGGTAAACGGGTGGACAAAGAAGTTAATCAAGGAGTCAAAAAGGGCAACCTGAAGAGGAGAGGCAGCTGGGAGTGTGGAAGCAGAAATCAAGGCAATTAGCAGGAAAAAAAGAGGGAGAGCTTTGCATGCCTTTCCGATTTTTCCACATGGAAAGAACAGCGCTGTATTATCTGAAACTGAATTATTTTTACTGTCAGCTGAGAGACAGCAAACAGGAGGCCTGAACTGATGCCTCCGCCAGCAATCACAGCCTGTCTTTCTTCCCACACAAACCAGCTACCCCTCTGTGGACAAAACAGCTGCCCATGCAGCTCCCTGACATTACAGAGCTCGCGGGGCGAAAGCGGTGCCATCCCCGCTCGCGCCCACACAGACGGGCTCTGCTATGAAACATCTGCTGCAGCAACGCGTAGGAGTGCCCGCCAGAAAATTAATATTGATCCTGCACAGGGCGCACTACAAACATGCAGCTTAAAGACGGCCGGTGCTGCCCGGAGCTCGCAGTGCAACTATCGCAAGTGGCAACAGGTCACTGCAGCCTGCGGCCAGGCAGGCATTTCTGAACCATTGTTCAGGGTACAGACTAAGGTCATGTTCCCTTTTAAGCTGAGTCAATCTTTTTACTGAGTTCATTGGGAGCTCGGGGCGAAGCTGGCGGCTGCTAGATGGACCAAGCATGATCTTTCAGAGCTTGGACGGAGCTGTATTAGCCTGTGGGTGTTTGGGGCATGGAGAAAGCAACACCACCATCTACATAACTGAAAACAAATCAGGAAGAAAAAACAGGTTTCAAAATTCTTGATAAACAAGTATACTTTTTTATGCCTTTCTCTACTTTTTTTAAAAAACAACACGAGGAACTGCTTTTTGAAGTGGCAGGATCTGTTCGATAGGGCATTCTCCTTTTTTAACGGCACAAATTGATCAGCTGCCTTCTAATAGCATTAACTCACACCAGCAGAGGCACTAGTCAGCTACCAGATGGGCACCAGAGGGACTGTCTGCTTTGCACTGTGCCCGCTGGTCCAAGCCCCCGCCCAGGGCTTGCCCTGCTCTCTGCATTTAACATGCCCGCTCTGGCTTCATGGGTGAAACCTTAACAGACACTCGCTGCACAGCAGCACAGATTGCCACAACGACCCATTGCCAAGAAAAAAACCTGGTTATTTTTTGCAGTAACGTAAAGCTCTCAGGCAACAGAAAGGATGAGGAGTCACTGTTTCACCCATGGTGTGAGCAGCGTTGGGGATGAGGGTACTTCCAAGGGCCTCTGGACTTGAACTGGCAGATGGCTTGGTACTTCTCTCCATTAATTAGCCTAGTGGGGCAATTAGCCTTGCTCGGCAAGCACACCTGTGAGGATCTGGACTTCCATGCTTTATCACCACACATAGGAGGTGGCAAAAATACAGCACCTACTTAAGTGAGGCAAATGCAGAATAAAAAAGGCACGTTACCAAATGCCTAGGGGCTCTTGACTGGCTGAGCCCATCCTTTTTTTGCATAGGGTCTACTTGAAATCCAGAGACAAAAGACTGTGATGAAAAAAAAGTGGCTACTGGTCAGATACAAGTCATTTAGCTCAATATAAGGGTAATTGGATGTCATCCCAGGGTCTTTATAACACAAAAGATCAGGCTAGCTGGTCTAATGATCTATTTTGGCCTTCAAACCTACGAACTGATGCCCCATGTTTCAAACACTCATTTTGTCTCTCAAAAGCTGGGTGCAGATTAGGTCTAAAATATAAGTGTCCCATGTTGCCAGTATCATTGTGCTGGGCATATTTGGTAGTCGCGCCCTTGCTCAGCTGCCTCGGGAGCTGTTTTTTCTACACTTGTCCCTGTTAGGTTGCTTCTGTTATTAAATTCCACAGTGACAGACCCTGGAGAAATGCAAGAGGTTTTTTTATTTCTTTCCAGCTGTAAATGTGCGAATACTTTTATCACAGATTGTCTCTGCAAATGTCACAGACAATGAGGCATTTTTGCATGAGTCAAGCCGAAAGCATAAAAATGTCTCCCGGACAATATTTTGTCTGTGACCCTGGTACGTGTTTGTGCAACTGGCTTTGGGACAATGACAAAGATCCAGCCCTTCCTCCGGTGAGTATCTGAGCATCCTCAGGAAGGAGTAAGGTGACTGTAGGGACAAAGCAGCCAGGTTACACCTGGGAGGGGAGATTTTCTTTGCCCATTTCCCAAGCCCAGAAAAAAAAAAAAAAACCACAGCGGGGGTTTTGTTTCTCGAAGCTGCAGCTTGGCGGCGGTGCCGGCAGGTCGTATTTTACAATCGGGGCCGGGGCAGAATGAAAAACAGAGAGCTATTTTCTCGACGGCCCTGGCTTTACACTGAAATCCCAACCTGCTCCCTCCTTGCGGCGCCGACGGCCTCTGAGCGCGCGGGGACCTCGCTCCTCACGCCATTTATGGCTTTTTCTTTCCCCCCTCTTCCTCATTTCCTTGGGAGAAACTTACTTTTCCACAGCGGCTTCTCCCTCCATCTCTCCCCCCCGGCTGCCCCGCTCGGCATCCCCTCACCTCCGCCACAAAACCGCCACACACACGCACTCGCGGGCAGGCACAAAGGCTTTAAAAGCCGCCCTTTATGTCCCCCCACAGCTGCCCGCGCAGCCCCTGCTCCAGCGCTCGCCCGGCAAGGACGCGTATTCTTCGGCTCCCAAAGGCCCCCATTGCTGTCAATTAGTTACGGGACGCCACCGGGATTCAAGGCTGACAGCTCCGGCAAAGCAGGAGAAATGGGCTCAGTGGGGAGCGAGGGGGCCTGCCCTCTTTCTTTCCCCCCCCTCCCCATCTTTCTCCCCACAAGAAATACCTTTCTCAGCGAGGCTTTTTAAGGCCCCCCCCCCTCCTCTGCCCCCCGCCGCCCGCGCATGCACTCAGGGGCATGCACGTACATGGATACACGGCACCGAAAGATGCGAAACGTGCTGTGAAAGGGGCGCCGGGCAGAGCCAACCCACCGAGATAGAGGGTCATCAATATCTCTGCACATTTCTTTCTCCCCCCCACCTCCACCCTGGTCTCCGATTACAAATCCCCCCCCCCCCCCCCCCGTCTCTCAGCTCCCCAGGATGAGCGTAACATCTTATTTCTCCCCGACTTTCCCACCCAGGCTGGCTTTTTGGAAGGGGAGGGATGGGGCAAGGTTAAAACACGACTCCGAAACAAAGTGCGGGTTTCACATGACGGTGTTTGATCCTCCGCTGCTGCCGGGCATTTGCAGCTCATCTGTCTGTGTGCAACCTGGAGTGTAACACGGCAAGCTCACATACAGAGGGGGAGTAAAGCCGGGAGGGGGATGCTGACCTGGTGATTTCACGGCAAACGTCGGTGCTATGAGATTTAGGAAAGAGACAAAGGCTGTAATGGTTTGGGAGTGAGGGACCTCTTTAGCCAGACCGTGGAAATAAGATATATTTCAAGAGAAGGCATTCCCACGCTTTCAGCCCTGATATTGGGTATAGAAGAAAATCCAACCCAGGCGTTGTCTTTGGTGATCTGAAATGGGACGTGTTTGATGTGAACCCCAGCTTTGTCTCTTGTCGCAAATGCCAGCTAGAAATGGTGCTCACTCACTCCTCACTCGATGTCTATATTCGTATCTTTCCTAGACATTTGGATTGCATGGAGGTTCTTATGCCAGCTGTGGATTTGGCCCACTCAAACTAGTCTCCGTGGATCAAAGAGGGATAACTAAACAGTACTTAGATTTTTTTTTTCTTGTCTCTGCTATAGGCTGTTTGTGTGTCCCTTGTCAAGTCACTTCATCAAGCGCCCACCCGAGCCACAAGTAGCTTCACTTACTGGCCTATTGCTTTGTCTCCTGCCTGGAGGCACAACTAAGTCAGGGTGACTGCGTTTCACATGTCTTCTTGGACTCAGACAATCCTTTCATCTGAAACACTTGAAGATAAGAACAGCTCAGATTCAATTTCTTGGACCAAAATCCTCCCCTAAAGTTTGGATCCTGACTGGACCCAACCCAGAAAAAGAGTAGTGTTTCACTTTGGCTGCATCTGAATCCTCCAGCTCAAGCCCACACGGCAGAGTCTTGCACAAACAGCTCATCTCGAGAGACTACTTCTTCCTGGAGAGATGAAATCTTTCAGAAACAGTGTAAGAAGAGATTTCAAATCCCTAGGAAAAAATGTCCTCCCCTCCGCTCACACCCACAGCTTGGCATTGACGAAGAACCATGGACCCCTGCCTAACTCAAAATCAGATTTAGACAACAAGCTCTGGGCTAGCACAGTGGGAATGAGAAGCCTTTACTTGGAGTGGAAAAACCCATGGACATCCATGACAGCTGGTGGAGGATGTTGGGGGAGTTGTGCATGGCTTAAATTGGGTGTGCATTATTACTTTCACACTGTGGGTGCTAAAGAGCAAGGAAGGCAGCAAAAAGACTCAGTATTACAAAGGGCAGATGTGGTAAATAGTTCACAAGAGAGGCTGACAGCCTTCCCAGGCCACTGGAGGGATAAGCTGTCCAAGGAAATGGACAAATGAAACAGCCTCCGTGCAGTTTCTGCATCTGGACAAAGGATAGGTTTATTTTGGATGTGCTAGTAAAACTGCTGTCTGCGAGCTGTAAGGTCATACAGCTAAGGTCTGGCTGAGGTCTGGTGAGGAAGCATTCCTCTGGGCCTCCTCTCTCAGCGAGCAAATGCAGGCCTTGTAAAAAGGAATAATATATTCACCGTTTCCCTACAGAGCAGTACTGCAATGACTGAACTCACTGCAATGAGTTCAAACCTACATGTCCTGCAGCATAAAGTGTTTTTCACATATGCAGAACTCTTAGTAACAAAATACTCTGGATCCTGAGCAAGGGATTGGTGATGGTCAAGGATTTGTCAGATGGTGGCACATGCGAAATGCACTGATCGTGTCTCATATTATTTCCCTGTGCACAGCAAGGCAGAAGCAGCCTGTTATCATGATGGGCACCAGCTGGCTGCCTCATTGGTAGACCATCAGAAAAACAGAGAGTATTGTGCCCGAAAAGATAAACCCCATTTTCCCTCTTTTGACAGGATTCTGGTCCATGTTACTGCTGCCAGTACGTTACACATTTTACAGCCAACCTGAGAAGTCACTGGCTTCCACGGCCATTAATCCAGAACTTCTCACTGCTCTTTTGTTCATACAACCATGTACAATGATCACACATTGCTATTTTAAAAAGCCTCGAAAACAACCCTTTCTGGAAAAGAAAAGTTCAAGGGATCTGTGTTTGGTACCTGAGTGTTGAACCATATTGACTTCTGGGCTGTGGACCTCAACATGCCAAGCAAAAAGCTGTGAGAGAGAGAATGAGAAAGGCTGAACTGGAAACGCCAAGGGATGTCTCATAAATAATGGAAATGCTTTAGCAGCACTGAGGCGGGAGGGGGGCGGGGGACGATGATGAAGGGGGGGGATGGTGAAGAGTGGCCAACGAGGAGAGTGGATCTCACACGGCGCTTGCTGGGAGGCCAGCTGGGTCACGTGCCTTCTCATCGGGCTGTAGAAAAGTTGACAAAGAATGTCAGGGCGTGAAACAGTCAAAATAGCCGCTTTAATTAACACCTCTTCACGGGGTGAGACAAGAAGCCACCTCCCCTCTCCACGCCTCCTTTGCCACCCGCCCCATAGAACACCTCGTACCTGAGCTGCCGAAAACAGCCTCTGGTGAGAGATGCTTGTCACCGTGTCTAAGTGCATCACTGACAGGGTCAAGAGATCCAGCTCACCACCTCGAGGAGTGAGCGGGTAACACTCTGACGGGGGTTTCCTGCTGCAGACAACGCGTTGGGGAAAGAGTCAGGAAAAGGTAAAAGTGATCTCCAGGATGAAATCCTCCCGAAGTAGCCCCACAGAACTGCTGGCTCTCTTCCATCTTGCATGCTAATGCAGAAACATGAGTTTCTCAGGCAGGGATGAAAGGAAAACACGTGTCTCATATCACACAGGACCCCTGGGACTGGGACGGGGGGTAGGAGGATTTGAGGCAAGAAAGAAGATCTTTCTTCTCCTTTCCATTCCCATTAGCGTTGAGCACCACACAGGAAGAAAGCGATTTGATGTCCGAAGAACCAACTGATCTCTCTAGTTTTGCTGATGGAGATACAGGCCTAGGGGAAATCTCCCACCGGTCGACACCCCAGTGGGATGGAGTACCTCACTTGTCCTGCTTGGGCAGGTTAAAGAGGCTTTTACAATTTGCTTTAGTTTGCATGGGGCAGAGGCAGAATTGGAGACTGCACCGAGTCTGTAAAGAAATTAAATCTTTCTGAAAGGTGAATTTTAGTCCAGCTTTTGATAAAAGTTTTGCGGTCTGCATTGGACCGGGCTGTTGTGGTGCTCCCTCCTGGGATACCCTACGGATTTACTTCCTGGGCTCGGGAAGTGGGGAGTAGAGGTCTGCTTTGCAGTGAAGGTCTGCTTTGCCCTCACCTTAAGACTTGTAGCTCTGCATTAAAATGCACAACTGAGAGAGATAAATCCCTCACTTCAGAAATGCAGTCTAGTGGGAAAGGCTGCCCAGACAGCTCTTCCTGATCTGAAGCACTTGAGGAATGGCTCCACCTGGGAGATGGTGAGGAAGCAGAGTTAGAAGAGTAGGGTTCAGGTCGTGCCCTGCCACCGAGGCCCTGGGTGACCTTTTACAAATTACTTAGCCAACCACAGTGTTTTATGTTCCCCAGCTGTCGTAACCAGGGCTGGTTATACCCAACTGGCTGTAACCTCAGCTGGTTATAACCCCAGGCGGTCGTAAGCATGGTAGAGTAGCAATGCCTCAGCTTCTTAGACTACATTAGCATGTTACAGACTGTGGCATTCCAGCAACCAAGCAAAGATGCATGTGACAGTGAAAATGCCATTCTGCATGGGTTTTGGGCTTAATGAACGCAGCAGCAACACTGGGCTGCAGAGCTTACAAACAAACAAAAGCTATAAAATGTAATAGCATGGGGATACAACATGGCTCTCCTTTCCATCTCAGAGAAGATGAACTTCCACAGTGTCCCCTCTCTGACACAGACATCTCTTTATTGCAAAACTAGGCAGGAAGGTATTTTTCACACTCTGTGAACTCGGGGCTTCATTAAAAACCTTTCCCCCTTTTGTGCCATACTACCGCAAAAAGTTGAAATCTGAAAAAATGTTGCAAACCAACAATCAAAAAATGTTTTTTTCTTGAAAATAAACCTCTAATTTTTTTCCCATATATAAACTATTGTGGCTAAACACCCTTTGATGCAAGGGATTAATCTGTTTCTCCAAGACTGCTGGTACACAATGTGATGGTCAGTTTGAAATCTCCCTCCCACCCTTGCAGTAGCGATCAGCCTCAATTGCTGTGACCCACTCAGCGTGCCATGACTTTCTCAGCAGCAAAAATGGCAGCAAATTTTATTTTATCTTTATACACTTGAGGAGCCGCCCCTCTGTGGCCAAACATGGCCATCAGGTCTCCCCCAAAGCTTCTGCTTCTCTGGTGGTCCATGCATGGCCGTGTCTGCCATCTTGAAGGCATCGAGCATCCCAGGCTGGCAGGCAGCCCTCTGCCGTGCTGGTGAGGGATGCAGGCACAGGTGTGGATGCCACAGGTTATTTAACGCCGCATGGCTTAATCTGGAAAGGTTTCAGCAGGATGCGGGGTGGGGGGGGTGGGGGTTGAAGTCTGGACAACCCCCCCTATGGTGTGCAATTTAAAAAGGCACGATCTCCCTGGTTCTTCTGAGGAGCGATTTGATCTACAAGCACTTCAAGGGAGAGAGAGATTCCCGATATCAAAGGGCTTTTTAATCTGGCAGAAAAGGGCATTTATGAGAACCAGCTGCCAGCAGCTGAGGCCGGAGAAATTCAGACTGAAAATCAAGGTGCACGTTTTCAACTGTGAAAGTAATTAATCCATAGGGCACATTACCTAGAAGGGCAGCGGTGGCTCGGTCGCCGGCAAGCCAGAAATCAGGACCAGATGTTTTCCTGGAAGAGATGATATCACCTAGCCAGGGACGGCAGGCTCAGGGCAGGAACCATGAAGGGCCAGGCAGGAGAGTTGCAGCCGCTGCCGCCACTGGCCTTACAGCCCAGGTTCCGTGCAGGAATGTGGTTTTTTTATATATATACACACACACATATATACATATGTATAAGTATAACTTCACGTGTACAGCCCCAGTTGCTGTAGACCAGTGTCCCCTCAGTCAAAGGTCTGCTCCGTACGCTCTATATTTATTTACCCATTTCAGTCTTAAAGTGCTGCACAAGCGCCTGGCCCGAGCTCAGGGGCCAAAATCTCCACAGCATTCCCAGTGTTTGGCCTGGCAATGGGACTGGGGTGAGGGGGGGGAGAGTGGCCGGACACCTGCTTACCTGGCGGGGAGGGATGCCCGCCATCACCTGCCTTCCCACCGCAGCCCCCCCGAGGGTCCCTTTCTTCCGGCCGGGTGCTGCCTCACAGCCCCTCAAGTGTTGCCTGAAGCCTCCATTGAGAATCAATGGATTGGGCAAAATCCCGTATTCACCCCTACTTCCCCGCCCCCAGCCCTCCTTGGCCAAGCTGCAGCCCAGACCTCATGGAAAAAAAAAAAAAAAAAAAAAAAAAAAGAGAAGAAGAAAAAAAAAAGAAAACCCCAACCCTCCACACTGCCAACAACAGCAACAACCAGACCCTGGGCCCTATAATTGATGGCCTCAGCAGAGGGACCCTACTTGTCTGGCTGCCTCCCTCGCCTCCAGCCCCCTTCCCGCCCAAGCCCCTGCTGTTGCTACATCTATCCTCCTCCTCCTCCTCCTCCTCCTCCTCCTCCTCCTCCTCCTCCTCCCTACCCCTTTTTTTTTTTCCCCTGGTTAACAAGTGTGCGCTGTTATAGTCGTGGTCCCTCCCTCCATCATGCTTATTCCCTTTCTTATGGCAGCAAAGGCTTTTTTTTAGGGGGGAACTTATCTTTGCACAGGTTGGTGCCTCTCCATGTGGGCAAGTGGGACGCGGGGAAGGGCCACGGCTTGTGCTCCAGGGCTGAGCAACACAATGTTGATGGGCTGGGGGAGAGGAGGAGGAGGGGGGTGAGTCAAAAGGGCCTCCTGAATCGATGGGGAATAATATGAAAGGGAAACTCTGGCGCGCATGGGGCGACCCAGATGGACAAAGTGCAGCGAGGCAGCTTAGTTAATGGGCTGCATTAAAATTAAACAGAGACGGTGTTCATTTTCCAAGCAGCACGCCAACTACAGAAGGGCTTTGCGTGCGGCCCCTGCGGGAAGACGGCGGTGTGGTGTGAAACAAAACCAGGGCAAACTTTTCCTTCCCTCGCTGCCCACCTCCCCCTCACCCCCCCCCCCCCCCCCCAATCCTCAGCAGGTGTAAACCAGGACAGCCCTACTGTCCTCCCCCTGCCTGGGTTAACACAAGCCAGCTCCCAACATCCCTTCCCCTGCCACCAGCTTGCATTCCTATAAAAGGGATGATGATCTTGTCAATGTTGCTGTAAACCTGAATTTTTCGTACATGGTCACAGCTCTCAGAGAGGTGACAGCCACCTACCAGCTGGCCACCAGAACACGGAAGGACCCAGGCCGTCTGCAAGACCAAGTCAAGCTTTCAAGAGGAGGATGATAATAACACATATCCATCCCCACTCCCACCCCTGTCAGGAGGAGGATTTATACTCCTCCTTACAAAGGACTTAAGTAGTCATTTAGGCTCTGCTTCAGCAAAACACCTGCTTAATTGCTCACTTTACTTCACTTCGACTGGACCCCACGGTTAAGAGCATGCTTAGAGGCGCTGCTGGGTAGGAATAAACTTAATTATATGTTTAAGCTTAAAGAGGTGTTTAAATGCCTTGCTAAGTAAGGGCCTTGCACCTGAGGAGAGCGAAAGGAAAAAGTTGCCAAAGCAGAACAGAAGAGCGGCTTTTGGAACAATGAACTGTTTTCGGTTCTCCGTTCTGCATTTAATGGAGATGAATTAAAATCCTCATTACTTGGTGGCTGAAGATGGAATAATCAACCAATGAAAAAGAGCTATGTGGTGATATATTACACACCTTACTGTTACAACTATGACTGAATCTTTAACTGGCAAGAAATATGTAAACTTTCCTGCATTTTCTTGGGTTTTCTTTATATTGAATAGGATGTGAAAGAAAAAGGCATGGTAATGTTTGATGTCCATTCTGTATACTTCTAAACCATTAACCAAGCTGTCAGTGCAGATCCAGGCCCTATGAGCAAATTTATACCTCTTCAAATAAAAAGAAACTAGGCCATTTAACCAGGCGCTGGACTGATAGCCCCGAACCCTGATGTGATGCACCATAGGAAGAATTCCAAAATAGCCTGAGCGCCCTGTTTGGCACTGCGATGTGGAATTGCCTGGCCCCATTTGGTGTTCCCGCAAGGTAGGGGCCAGCAGTGAAGGCAGCAGCAGTGCCCGTAACGCTGCCCTACAAGGTGGATCAGCACTGAGGAGGTAGGTCAGGCTCCCTTCTCCGTGCCCGGCCGAGCTGTTGTGACTGTCACCAAAAGGCACTATTCAGGTTGCAGCTCATGTCACGGGGATGCTTGCTCCAAAGAGAGTCTGGAAGACACAAATATGACTTCTCTTCACTCCTCTTAAATTGCCAAGATCTGGACATGATTTAGGAGACATCCTAATGACATCCATGATGATGGACTCACAGAAATTACCTATGCAGGGAACATAAATTACTGGATATTTTCTACCTGTAGTATAACTAACTCTTCCTATCAGCTCAGCTTCACAGATCTTTATTTCAGGGGCAAATAATTTTCACAAATGAGCAGAAAGAGATCCCAAATTTACATGGCACATAGGTAACTCTGGGATGACAGTGAGCAGCTTTCCTCAAGCTTGCCCCACATTTCAGGGAGGATTGTCATGGCAGCCCTTTCTGAAGAGATCCATTTCATAACCAATACATTTTGAGAACTGCAATTAATTTGAAGTTGCAGTCCAGAAAAGATAAGAGATGAGCTACAAACACTGTCCTCCCTCAGTTTGTGGACCAAGGCTTCAACCATACCTGTCTCACAGACTTGCAACCCCCTCCCGAGCGATCTACTTCAACTGATGTACTTATGTATCAAATAAATGTCATACCTAAATCAAAAGTATTAGCAGCTCTAAAGAATGCCGTTGCACCTGAATTTGCACATATCTGCCTCTCCCTCTCTCTTAGGGTTAGACAGAGCTATGTAACAGGGGTGAACACCAAACTACACTCCCATGTACCTGCAGCAACATACAGGCTTGATCCCAGCTGGACCGACGACGCATTGGGTCTCTGGAACAGCACAGCTGCAGGAAATCTTGCAAAACTTGCTTGCTACTATGTGACCCCGCAAGCTAGGGTTAGGTTACCCTTGGCTGAGCAGATGATTTGGTGGTCGAAATAACACGGGGTGAGTCAGAAGAGACTCAAGAGGTGGCAGGAGATGCTTGTTGCGGCAAGGGCTGCCTCCCGCCTCTGGCTCCTTCAGACGCAAACCCTGGCACTCCTGGGAAAGGGGATGGCGCAAAGCTAAGGGTGCAGCAGTGCAAAAAATCTCACCGATGGGGCTGAGAACCTCTACACGACTCCCTGGCATCGCTCCGACTAAGAAGTCAGAGCAACAAGTATCTGCAGCTGGAAGACAGCGTATGCACCTGTTGCTCTCCTCTCTCTTTTTTTTTTGTGCACCTGGTCTTGCTCTCCCTTTGCCCTTTCAGATCATCCCCAAATGAAGTTCTCCTCCTCAGCACTTCAGGGTCCTCGTGTCTGCCCATCTCCTGGGCCCCCGCTAGCCCTGCATCTGTCCCCGTGCCCCCCCACCCTGCCCGTCCGTCGCCCACATCCTGAGCATGAAAGCCGGCCGGATTAATCCGGCACAGAGCACATTGTGTGTGAGTCATGACAGGCTCACTAAGGCGTGCAGTGCTGATAAAAGGCAGCTCTGATGGGCTCTGTCAGGGATCCCGGAGAAACAGCGTGGAAAAAATCTGCTAACCCACATCCCAGCCTGGCGGCCGGGGCCTGGAGACAGCCAGGCACTGAGGGGAGCGCGGGGAAGCCCCCGCGGCGCTGGCAGGTCCCGCTCCGGGCTCAGCCCCCAGGGAAGCCCCCAACCCCGGGCAGGAGCTGGTGCTTCTCAGTGCCCTGGGGTCAGCCGAGAGCTCATGGGGCCAAATGAGAGCTGGTGCGAGCCCTCAGCTCCTGAGGATGCCCTCTGGGATAGCCCCTCTCCCCAGCTGGCCAGGGTATTTCGGGTATTTATGGAGATATAGAAAGTGAAGTCTGCCTGACCCTTCAGTGCATCCTTCTGCCCAGAAGTTCCCTGTGGATATTTTTCACAGTTCAGTTCCTCACAGTCGTGGACGACAAAAGTAGCTTTTTTTGCCAATCTTTTGCTTAGCACTTAGCAGCGCTGCTCCCAGAAGCCCAGCAATACCCACTGCCCTCCGGCGTGCTGGAAAACTGCCTTATAAACAACCAGGAACCTGCAGTGGGTGAAAGCATCCTACAAGCAGGTGTGCAGCTTACTGAAACACTGTCCCAAAAAGTTAGCGATTGCATTTGCTGCAAACAGGGTTCTGCCCCGGGCCCCATGCGGTTCAACAGCTTGCTGACCACAGGAGTAGAGATAATAGGGACCACAACATCAGGGATATTGCAGAGAAATCAGGATAGCATTCATGTGCACCACTGAGCTGGGAGGAGTTGCAGCCATGGGGTCTGTGTGGAGGGGAAGGCAGCAGCAGATTTCAAAACAATCTAGATAAATTGGAGAATTGGTCTCAAATCAGCAGGATGGAAATCACACAAGAGCGAGTGCAAAATATCACAGCGAGGTGTTGGAACTCAAATGCAAAATGGGGACTAATTGGATAAAGAGCACCGCTGCAGGAAAGGCTCCAGGGATCGCAGACAAAAACTTAGTCAACACTGTCATGCTGTTTCAAAACAGGCAAGTCTCTTGATGGGATCCATTAATGAGAGATTCATAGGGCAGGCATGGGAGAAAATGACTGTGCTGCACTTGGCCCGGGGGACGCCTCAGCTGGGGACGCTGGGCACAGCGCTCTCCAAACTGGGTAAACAAACTGGGGAGCGCTCGGAGGTGCAAGAGCAAGCATGATAAAAGCTTTAGAAAACATAATCTATGAGGGCAGATTGAAAGAATTGGGTTTGTTTAGTCTGGAGAAAACTAAGAGGGAACATAACAGCCTTTCAATACATGAGGGCTTGTCCTAAAGACTATAGAGCCCAAGGAAGGATTACGAGGAGAACTGGGGCTGGTGTTCAGCAAAGACTTAGGCCAACAGAGCTGGAGAAACGCCAGTCAAGGAGGGCTCGGGTATAACGAATCTTGCTTCAGAAGATGAGGGCATCTATGAGAACATAACCAAGCACTCAGTGGTGTACTCCTTCCCCATCCTACTCTCCAAGTGAGCTCGCAGCTTTACTTACAGCCCCTCTCTGACTTCCAGCAAGGCAAGCGAATGGGGTTATCCTGAGGAGAAAGTTTTCCATAAAGTGATCATCCATGCCCCTTGCCTCCCCACTCTAACTCATCACGTCCCTGGGCCCTTCTGCACATCCTGAATTCTCAGTGGGTTTCCAAAGTTCATTTGTGCTCTAGTATTTATTTATGTGCAGTTGACTTGTGAGACCCCAGCAGAGAGATCGAGGAGGTCTCAAATTGCCATGCATGTACTAAATAACAATACCCATCCCAAAGACCTTACTCTCTAAAGAGATGGGGCAGAGGAAAATTACTTCCCGCTAAGAGATGTGGGGGCTACAGAGGGCGGATCAGGAGAAGCTGAGAGAAAGGGACCTGTTTAGCCTGGAGCAGAGAAGACTAAGGGGGAATCTACTGGCAGTCTTCAGTTATCTAAAGGAGGTCAAAAAGAAGACAGAGCCAGACTGCACCTGGAGGAGGCCAGTGAGGGGACAAGAGAAAGTGAGCACAGGTTGCAACAAGAGAAACGCTCATTGGAGCTAAGGAAAAAAATCTTGTCTGGGAGGACGTTTCAGCATTGGAACAGGTTTCACAGAGAGATTGTGAAATCCTCATCCTTGGGGATTTTCAAAACTCAACCGGACAGAGTCCTGGACAACACGGTCTAACTTTGAAAATAGCCTTGCTCCGAGTAGGGGTCAAGGTTGAAGCCCTGCCAAGGTCCTGTCCCACCTGAGGTATTATGTGACAGGTATACTGTGAATGCCACAGAAGCCACCCATGCAACTGAACCCTGCCACTGATGCTTCATACAGTATCGCCTCTGCCACACTGGACTCTGTTCATACAGACATTTCTGTCCCTTTGCCCCATGAGCCTTTCTTTGGTCTTTATGTTCTGCAAAGCTGGATCCCCACTGTTTGCATCAGCCCTCAACCCATTGTAAAGCACTATGTAATAACAACATGTCTTGATCGTGATTCACAACAATAGCTACCACCCAAGTTCTTGGCCCGCTGCATCGTCCAATATCTAACGGCGTTCAGTTCAACCCAATATTATCTGCATCCCCACCCCCTCCGACTCCAGCTTCAGAGCCTGGCCAGCGTTGAGCCCATGCTGTTCCTGCTCGCAAACCCTAAGCACCCTGACTGCTGCTTGGAATGAAGAGGGAGCACTTGGAGATGAACTTTCAGCAGTGCAAGCTCTAGGGAAGGCTGAAGTCCTTGCTTGTCTGTCACTGATTTATTGATGCCTCCCTAATTGTGGAATGCCAACCATACATGGAGATCTGCAGAAAGAAAAGGACTTGGCTTGAAGGAAAGAGAGGTCATAGCAGGCAAATCAGACACAGGCACCAAGAAATGTTTTTGTTTTGTTCTGTTTTGTTTTTTTTTTCTTTGCTGCTGCAATGAATGTAATAAATGTGCATCTGCTGAGCTGTTTCTACTGACAGAGTTTTCCCTTGTTCCAGATTTGGCCTTAACTCTTCTTAGTAACCCTGATTAGCAGTGATTAGCCCAGCAAGGGTATGTGTGCATATGTACAAGAGAGGGAGAGACAGTGCTCATTTCCAAAGCAGACTTTTTGTTCGTCCTTTGCCAGCCATTTTTTGGACGGTGGTATTTTTTTCCTTCATTCTTTTGGGTCATAATGTAAGCATGATTTTGAAAATGATCTGTAGAAGTAAGATTTAATAAGCTCACTGACATAGTAATACACCAAGAAGGAAAAAAAAACAGGGACCAAAAATCACAGACCTTTTCTCTAGACCTTCTTCTTTACAAATGTGGGTGCTTTTTTATTAGAAGTTAATCTATAGCGAACACTGGAGAACAACATTTGTTCATTATAATCTGCAATAGTTCCTCACGTACCACTCTAACACACATCTTTTGTGCCCTCTTCTTCACTTTCCTCTCTTGAGATGGAGCAGAGCTCTGGTTTAGCAGCCCGCATCTGTCGCCAATTACAGCGGCTTAAGATTTTTACCTCTGAGGAGCAGAGGGGGAGCAGATTGGGGTCCCTGTATGTAGCTGCACATGTCTCTTCTCTGGCACTTCACTCCACACGCCGTCACTCATCCGTTCTCTTGCTCTTCCAGACCCTCCTCAAATCAGCCCTCTGCCCCATTAGCCCTCTTCATACACCATGTCTGTGAGACACATCCTGTTGTTTCATCCTGGTACCGGAGCTGAAGAACATTGATTTGATGGCACACCAGAGAAAAAGTGCAGTCTACTTTATGCTTTGGATTAATCGTACTAATTGAACATTTTGAATCTAGCCTGCCGAATCTGGCATGGCTGAATGCAGCATCCAAATCAGGCTCTACAGCAGACAAGCTGTCGTTAGATTGAGGTTTCCGAGTTATGCTATTGAAGCAACACTCGTGGTGAAGCATTTTATTAATAACTTTTGTTGCAGAACTTTATCCCAGCAAACAGTCTAAAAATGGTACTACTCATAATTGCGCTTACATCTTGTAGCACAGGGTTATTTTGTCATTTATTTATGTCAAGTGGCTGGGGTTTATTTTTGCTATTTTAAGACTTCTTCCCTGTAACCTGAAGGCTTGCTCCTGCCCTGCTTTGGTTGCTGTAATATAGCTCTGTTTGTCGAGGCAGGTTTTCCCCCAGCGCGCAGACCTGGAGGTTGAAGCCTGGCTTCTAGTTCAGGTATAGGGCAGGTTGGCTGACAGAAGTCAAATAAGGTGGAGAGAGCAGGTCACAGACATGGCTGACCAAAGCAGAGACTCTACACAACTCAAGACACATTGGTTTGAGTACGGCTGGTGCTGAGGAGGCTCTAAGGAGGGAATAGCCTCTTGCAGCGCAGGAGCGAGGAGCAGCAGCAGCAGGCTGTGTGTGGCAAAGTCTGTGCAGCACCTTCCTGCACTAAACTTGGACCCCGTCTCTGGAAATCTCTCGCATTCCCCTGGCAACGGATTCATTTTCCAAAACAAAATGAACTAAAACAGAATCATTTCCTATGAATGAAGTCGGGATGGAACATAAAACACAGGCAGGGAAATATATATATATGTGACATACTTGAACCAGCAGAGAGAATGATTTCATCTAGCATCCAGCTGACTAGTAAAGAGTGTCAGCCGCCCCCAAGGAGAAAGCCATTAACACACAAACACATTTTATGCTGGCCAAGGTGAGAAAGGAAGGGCTGTAGGTACTGAGGTGACAGCTACTTTAGGATCAAAGGAGAAGGCTGAGAGGAAACTATAAAACTAACTTCAGATCTGGATGTGGGAGGCTGTGTGAACAGAGGGGAAAACTTAATTAAATGTGGCAAACAATGACTATTTTTTTCTGGGCAAAGAGCAGCGATGATTTCACTTCCAAGATACTACACCTGAGCAAACATTATCCAAAGATGGCTTGAATTAGGACTTCACTGCCAGTATGGTAATGCAAACCTAACCTTGACTTCAAAGGCTACGAAAAGTAATTGGGTGGGGGGGCTCTAGTTTACCAGTGGTGCTCAGTACCCCTTCCCTCTCCTGCAGAGTAGCTGGAATGGATAGTCGCTGGACATTGCTGAAGACATGGCCATCTCATTCATGCCAATCATTTCTGACAAGACCAAAAACAAGGAAAGAAATAAGGTGGCACCAGTGCTGAGGTGGGTGGCCCAGAACATCTGTCAGGTGAAATGCTATAGCTAACATAGCTCAGGCAGAAAACACGAGCTTCAACAGCATAGGGTGGCCTCCAGGTCACCAGATGTAGGCCTCATCATCATGACAAGTCTCCTGCAAACCATCAAGCCAGGAAGCAACGAGCAGATTTCAACCACAGCCCAGGCTTTGGTGGAAATGGGGGACTTTTTGCACCCAGCTAGTTGCTGGGACGGGAAGGCAGTAAGACGTGGTTTGCCCAAGCAAGGTCTACACCAGTGCAGAGAAAGGAAAAGGAGTACAAGAAAAGAACAGCTTGACTTAGACTGATGCTGTTGAGCATATAGCGGTTACATATAGAGAATGAAATCTAGGCTGGATTACTAAGAATAAGTATACAAGCATAGCAAAAGCAAGGAAAGTCCAGATCAGAAAGTCTTTGGAAAAAAAAGGAGCTGGGGAATTATAGACTAATGAATTCAATTTCAATTACAGGAAAAATTCTGGAATGAATAATGAAAAAAAGCTATTTGTAAGGAACTGGAATGCAATGGGATGAGTAAAAACCAATATTAGCTTCATAGTCTAGTCTTGACAAACCCATCTAATTTCCTTTTAAAACAAGGAGACAGACCTCGCAGGCCAGTAAGGAGAAGCAGATGTCAGTATCTTGACTTGAGTAAGTCCTTTGACACTGTCTTGCATGAAATTCTCATAAACCAGCAAGGAATGTGTGGTCTATCTACTGCAGAGCAGACACAGCACTGGTACCCAGAAGTTTGTGAACAGGACTTCACTCTCCACATACAGGAACCTACTGAACAGAGATGTACAGGTTTCTCTTGGTCTCTGACTCCACTGTAATAGTTACTTGGACTGTGAACTAGAAGGATAATTAAATTTGTAGGATGTCCAAAGCTGGAAGGATCTGCAAGGGCATCGAAGACAGGATGAGACTTTAAAAAAAAAACCAACACAACAGCCTGACAAATTAAAGAAACAGTCAGGGGAAAAAAAGAAAGGACACAGTAGGAATCCATGCAAGACTCCACACTGAGGAATAACTGACTGCACAAATATGGATATGGAACTACTGGAGCTGAGGTTTAGCGCACATTAAAAACTGAACTGTTTGTCATCAGTGCCATGCTCTTGGAAAAGCCAAAAAAAGATGTGAGCTAATTAGATACAGTCCAGAAGAAAACAAGAGGAATAATAAGAGGTCTAGAGAACATGATCTGGGAAGAAAATCTGAAAGACTTGGTAAAGGTTAGCCTTAAGAAAAGAAGATCAAGCATAAGCATAACATAAAGTTCATGAAAGATTGCAGCAAGAGGAGAAAGGCACTGGTCAGTTCTACCTGCCCGAAACGGAGAGGTTAAGAAATAATAACAGGCTTAAACTGCAGTAAGAAAGATTCAAACTGGATGTTATTAGGGCAATTAGATGGAAGCAATGCATCAAGCGTCCAGGCATGAAGCCTCCCTAAGTGGAGAGCTTCAGGACAGGTTGGATAGCTGTCAGGAATGACAGAGGTATCCTGCCGCAGGGATCTGGAGGGGGAACAGAGATTTGGGGGTTGTCAGCCAACCAACCCCCTTCTGGGGGAGGTTGGCTGATGGGGAGGGCTGGAAAGGGTCCATTGTAAGCGAAGGGCCCTGTTGGGAGTATTCAGTGGGACGGGCAGGGAGGAGTGCTAGGATGTTTCTCCTTCCCCCTTCCTCAGCCTGCCCCTCAAAACTTCCTTTCCCTTCTGTTTCCACTTACTCCCCTTGCAGTCCCTTATCTGCAGTAGGTGTCACTGATCTTCTGGCGCTTCCCCAGGTGCCGTTGCATGCCTGAGGAGCAGGAGGGGCCAGTCCAGACTAACCTTGTCCTGGGGAGGTGAAGGATGCAGGGCCAGATGGGAGAGCACTGAAAACCCTGGAGGTAGGGCTTGTGGCTCCCAGTGCCACTGGCGGGATGGGGTGGGGAAATGGCTATTGCTGCTGAAAAGGCTATTGCTTCTCCCTGCAGCCAGCACTGCCATTGGGGACAGGAACGGAAGGATACGCCTGTAGGAGGTGAGAAACCAGTGGTTTGCCTTCACGATTGCCCAGCAGCAACCAGCACCTGTCTCCTCTGGCCTAAGCAAAGAGTCTGCGAGTCTGGCACCCAAGGCAACTGCCCATGTTGCCGGTGCCTTAGAGCATGTTACCGATCGCAGTGTGAGGGGGGTTTCTCACAACAGGCGGTACGGTAGATGTCAAAGCCAATCTGCATCTTTAGTCTGATCTTAACAAGGTTCCTGCCCTGGTTGCAGGGCAGCAACATAAACAGAAGATGACTGGTGACCACAGGAGAGAGAGGTAGGATTAACTGAAGGCCAGAGAATTGAAAGTTACCATCGTGTTACTTCTGTGCCACAAAAAAACTGCATTTGTGAATGGAATTGCACTACAGGAAAGCACAGTATTAGGAGTAAAACATATTATAAACCTACATACCATCCTTGGGTGGCAGAGTAGGAGTTGTTACGTGTTTATATGCACAGAAAAGTTGCAGAGACATCGCTGCCATCAGTCACGAACACCTTTTCCTCTGTGTTCCCACTCTGAATTTAAATTGCACCCTATGCTCTGCCCTGATAACCAAGCCCTTCAGGACCTCTGAATTCTGCCTTCTGTTATTTGGGATCAGAATAAAATTTTTCCCCGCTGACATGATGGTACAGAATAAGCATTTCATCTGGTAAGTGGCAACAAAATCACTTGGAACTGCATGTAGATGCTATATACCAGGACTTACAGCACACTTAAAAAAAACCAACTGCAACACTGAATGAAAACCTAGGCCTTTAAATATTTAACATTAATAATGACTCTGATGTTCAACAGAAAACTTAGGATAAGATTTTCAGCTTGTGCAAATTGGCGGATTTAGATTTCATTGAAAGTAACAGTGCTGGCATATCAACTAGGCAACCTGGCCCTATGAGCCCACAGAATCCAATCTAAATTATTTACTTTCAAATAAAGATTGGTTCTAACTCTTTTCCTTGCCTTTTGGGTGTTCACAGATCATTTACTCAACCGTAGTCTCATGTGCATTGCTAATTATTACTAATAATCATTTTGCATTGCGTTAGCAACTCAGCAGAAACACACTTGCTAGTATATTAGCTTTCTCTTTCCTGTATGTTTTTTCTGGCAAAAACCATCTCTGAGTATTTATTTTAATTCAGCTGAACATTGGTGGTATACACAGAGAGACCCAGAGACGTCATGACACCCTATATGCAGGGGACTATATTCCTATGAGTCGAACCTTCTTCTAGTGTCAATCATCAGCATTAAAAATCAACGGAGGTGGAATGATTTCACAGATGTAGGAGCCAGGTCAAATAATCTTTGTCCCACGCTCCTGCCTCATGGGCCATGCCCAGAGCACATGGCATAGCGCTGCCCCTCCTGCTTCACATTTGGCACTAGCCCCATAAGCTTTGTTACCATGAGATTTGTTAGCCACGACTCCTGTCGGGTCCCATCTCCTCTGCGAGGATGCTCTCCCTGCATGCCGGGGTAAATAAGCATGTTCAGCCAAACCCTGGTGCAGCCAGGGAGAAGTGACAAATGCTTTCTTGGTGGCAGAAGTGGCCCTATTGTCAGAAATCAGGAGAATCACTTCCTGGTTACAGTAGCCTTCGGATACATTGATCCAACTTCAACCCCCAAATAAAGACACCGGGAGTGATATATTGGCTATTCTGTTTCAGTGACTGACCACTCGAGAGCAAGAATGCAGCTCCCAGAGGCGTGACACAAGGGCTTGAAGAGGTTGGCTGTATTTTCTTCCACTTAAAACTGGGAGAGGTGAATAGCTGGTGAAAGTAGGGAGGAGATTGATGGCTTTGGAAACTGCAAGGCCCTCTCCCTATGTGGGACAGCTTTGGTACAGACAGCCAGCTTCAAGCCTGACCTTGCCCTCCCTGACCTGTCAGTAACCTCAACCCTGACCTTGGAAGGACCACCCTTCTCCTGGGGGAAGAACAGTTTAGGGAAGAGGGGGAAAATTTGAGTGGTGATCAGGTCAAGATTATTTTATGTTCCAGGAGAAGACAGGCTATGAGGCATGTAGAAGCTCGATGTCCTTCTCATGCTTTGGTGTTCATGGCACAGCAACCTCATGGTGCTCACACGGCATTAGCGCCAAACATGGTCTGAGACCAACTACCTCATTACACTTCTGCATGGAGCGCCTCTGCTGAATCCCCATCTTCATTGCACTTTGGATGCCATGACAGCAGTCAGATCGCATCCTTGACGGAATTTGTTGAATCTCTCCTTCTTCAAAAGTCATCAAGATCCAAAAATGCTCTTTCCAGACCCAAATATTTCAGCAGCATGAACCCCAAACCCATCTTGGGGCTCTCTGCTTCCCCCTGCAAGGAAATCCCCTTCTTCCCTAGGAGCTGCCTCCCCCCTGCTTTCCCTTTCTCATAACCAGCCGTCCTTCGCCGTCCTGTTTCTGTAAAACACTCAGCACACATGGCAGCCGAGGGGGAGGGACCGAGGGGCTGGTGGAAGCCACTCAGATTTCACATTTATTTAATAGCTGTGGCTGTGCTTGTTTGATTTATCTTCACACATACGTTTGACAGATATGGTCTCATAAAAACTCCACAGAGTAAAAACACCAAAAAGGCCTGCAGCCATACTGTGTTAGCATGCAGTCTGGCTCCAGCTCCGGAGCTAAGCAGAGATCAAGCTCCTGCAGCTGACAACACCCCTCCGATGGGAAACCTCTGAGTTTGCAATGCCCAAAACACAGGGTGCTCAAGTGTGGCTGGACCCGTGTTCCCCAGGTGGTGGTGTCTGGGCAAAAAATAAAAAAAAAGCCCCGATTTCCTCTTATCTTGAAATATCCCGCTGCACTTTATATAAATTGCTTCATTCAAGTAAACTTACATTTGGGTGGCTAATCTCATCCTTCCCCCGAATCTTGTACGATACAGCAGTGTTCAGAATATCACAAGAAAGTTTATGATTTTCATAGCCCTTCCAAAACACCTCTCCCAAGTCACAGCATTTAATGAGGGAGCTTGCTTCACCCTTACCTTGCAAGTGCCTTACGAGCTTGCTGTATTTGTATTATTCCTAAAAAATTGAGGTCTTATTTAATGAATCAGACTCATACTGCCACTGTGCCTTTGTACAATTTGTGCACAAAGCGGCTACTATATAGTTTGGGATATAGGCTCCACAAAAGCACAACCAACTTTAACATATGCATATTTCACGCTGGGGTTTTTTTAAATGGGAGCACACCTGAAACTCTCATTCCCAGCACCAAGAGAGGCAAAATGAAATAGCTGTAAATGAAGTCACAAGCGTGTTAATGTTGCTCAAAGGTAGGACTCCAGCTGCATTCAGGTGGTGTTTTATTATGCGTATAAATAACAACCCCTCCACACTTCTCAGCGCTGGCAGCACAGTCTGGAAGAAGGAGCTCAGGGCTGAGGATGAAAGACCCTGTGTTCCGACCTGCTGCTGTGGTGGCTGCTTTGTTTCTTTATACATTACTCCCATGTATAAAATAACGTTTTTAATACTTAACCATCACACAGAGATAGGATAGATCTTGCTCTGTTAACAAAGGCGAATGTGAAGGCCTGTGCATCTGGCCCACAATTATCTTGGCTGGTTAAAACCACTGGAGAAGATTAGTGGGAGAAATTGCGCCTGCTTCTCTGTGGGCAGATAAGATATTTGTGGTTCTCCCTCTCATTAAGGACCATTTTCCCCAGCTATAGAAACGTCATTGTTTCTGTTTTAGGTAAATAACTAAGGAGGATGCAACAAAGGTTTGGCAGCCTCATGTTTTCCTGACTTTAGATAATCTGGTTTTGTTTATGGATTTATCTTCTATCACTGGTGTCCTAGCTGTGGCGTGGGATCAGTGATCCTCTTGGTGCCGTACCCACCCAGTTTTTATGGTCACACAGAGCAGCGTCACCCCAGTCACAATCCATAGGTGCAGCTCAGCACCTGGCAGGGACTTGCTTTCCAAAGGTGAGGACTTCCATGCAGTGGTTCCCTCTGTCATTAAGGACAGTTTTTCTCAGCTATGGAGATGCCATCTTTTCTGTTTTAAGCAAATAACTAAGAAGTTTGCAGACACCCTGACTTCAGGATACACTCACCAGCTCTCCTATTTTCTGAGGACACTAGACAAGGATTGCAGATACTGCTCATCATGGCCTGGCTTTTTCTCCCCTTCTTATTCTGTGCTGGCAGATGAAAACCTTAATTCACCCTCATTAGTAGTTTCAAGGGGTGAAAGGACACGCTCCCAGGCCCAGGGCCAACTTCACACCACAGGCTCCTTCTTTCTGGATTCTGCGCCATTTGAAGAGAGATGACTTGTGGGCAATGTATTAACTACAACACCTGTTGTTGTACACATGGTTATGCACGTGTGCCACACACATTGGGCAGTGTCTGGGCTTGGACACTCAAGCCTTGACCTGTGACAAACCAACAGTGAAGACCCACGGTCTGACACAACTCCTTTCAGAAACGGGCCAGCCTTTGCCAGAGGCAGGGCACAACAAGCTCCCTCAGAAAGCCGGAGGCAATGTGGAAAGGCACGTCCCTGCAGTGCACAAAATGAAAAAAACACGTATGACATCCAGCTATCACAAGAAGGGGGACCGTATCTCCTATGTCTAAATGCAGAAAAGGAGGCCACCCCCACACTGGTGAGACAGCCACCAATGCGCAGCATTCCTATCCCTTCTTTTTCATTGTGGATAGCTACAGAGCCGCAAGGAAGGTACTGACAAGCAGTCAAGGAATTCAGCTGCTGGTTGGCTATGCAGGACTTGGGAGCTGGAGGGTGAAAGTGATGCATGGAAATTAAGTTAATTTTAAACCGCAGGCAAGAGAAGAGACTTGCTAGCAGTTACTTAAGAGAAGCTGCTGACTGTTTAAATACCATTAAGAAGATTAATGTCGGCCCGCAGAACCACTGAAAAATTAGGGCTGAAAGGGACCTTGAAAGGTCAGAGCAGTCCTTCCCGCTAACCCAAGGCAGGATCACCTAAACCTCGGACATCCCTGACAGATGTTGCTTAACTTGATCTTAAAGCTCTCCACTCCCCAGGCAGTCTATTCTTTATTATCCCTGTCATTAGAAAGTTTTTCCTAACATCTAAATTGAGTCTTTCCTGCTGTGACTTAAGCCTTCTTTTTTCTTTTTTTCCTCTTCTCCATCACAGACAAGGAGCAAAGATTATGTCCTTTTATGTGCTTAAAGACTTCAGTTCTCTTCTCCTTTGGGTTAGCGACTTTCAGTTCTCTCAGGCTTCCCCGGTAGGTAATGGTTTCTGGACTTCCGCTTGCTCTCTGCTGGGCTGGATCCAATTACCCCACATCTCCCCTCAACTTATTTTCCATCACCTCAACACCATGACATAGCTGACTCGCATTCAGCTTTTGATCCTTTTTCTGAAGAATTGCTACTTAACCCATCACTCCCTCCTCCGTACTTGGGGAGTTCGTGTTGCTGCTTAAGTGTACGACCTTCCACTTATCCTTATTCAACGTTTCTTCCAGACCATTTCCCCAGTTTGCCCACATACTTTTAAAATCTAATCCTGCCCAACACCACATCTACAGTTTTATTTCACGCGTAAAATATGATGTCCTTATGTTTATCCTTTATAACAAAAGAAAAAAAACATTAAGCCAAACTGACTTGGACGTAAGGTGAAACCCCACACAGAACCACCATTACAAGAAGTTGCTGCCAGTGGCGCCCTGGGTGAGGTTATTCAAGTAGCTTTGTACCAACTTTCTACAGGAGCATGTTTTCCTGGCCGGCTTTGAGCATCAGACACCAAACAACTTCGGCAGCCGCACCAGGTAACCGCGGTCCGGCCTCTCCTGCTTCTCACCTCCACCGAACACCTCTGTTTTGTTTTGGGGTGTCCCTGTCCCAGCTAGCTTTGGCCCACGCGCCCTCGCCTTCCCCCTCGCCTCAGCCACCCCTCGCCTCCCCACTGCAGTCACTCGGGTCCAGCTGGGAAATGCCCACTGGGACCTTCCCCAGACCGGGGCTCAGGGGAGTGCCGCGGGACAGACTATTAAAAAAAAAAAAAAAAAAAAAAGTAAAAATACCTTTTATTTCCTAGAAATGGCTAAGGACGGGGCCCGGGCAACAACCAAGCCCGTAGCGCGGCACCGCCAGGCGGGCTGGGGGTAACCCCTCACCTCCACCTGCGCCCGCCCGCCTCCAGTGGGCCCGCCGGCCAGCGGGGGGCCCGGCCCCGGCCCCGGCAGCGCGTCCCGTGTCTGCCCCCTGCCGGAGCGGCGAGGCGGCGGTTGGCTGCCGGGCGCAGAGCCCGCGGGAGCCGTTGGAAGCGGCGGGAGCCGTTAGGCCGGGCGGGCGGCTGGGCGGGCGAGGCTCCCGCCTCAGGCTGCCGCCCCGGGGCGGGCGGGCCCTGCCTGCTGGCAGGCGTGAGGGCGAGGCGTGGAGCGTCGTGGCCTCCGTGGGCCGCCGGCTGGGATGAGCCGCCAGGCTCGGCGGGTCGCTCCTGGCAGGCCCCGTGGTGAAATGAAAGGTGTCCCCAGCTCAGTCCTGCCTGCCCCTGGCCGGCTCCAAGGGGTAGCGGACACAGAGCTGACCCAAGCAGGGATCACGATGAAAGTAAGCTCGTCCAGACAGATCTCCCTGCTCTGCTCCCAGTGCCCCAGTCCAGGTTCCTGCCACTGCCAGTAGTAATAATTGGACTTCTTTTCCCATTTTTCGGTCATGATTCCCTACTGGAATAGGGCTAAAGACTGCAGCTCTGCTTTTAGGTACAAGCGGCAGGGTGAAGGAACCCAATGCCAGATCTTGGAGATGGACCGCTTTCTGCAGCAGTGGGAAAATACCCAAAGGTCCCCATGCCCAAAGGCAAGTTTCACCCAAACACAACACTAATAACTAGAATTAGTTGACTCTGAGCAGGGAGTCAACTCATCGTCTGGTCCATATGATGAGAGGAACCCTCAGTAAATTTGTAGATGACATCAAGTTGGACAGGAGTGTTAATCTCCTTGAGAGTAGGAAGGCTCTACAGAGGGATCTGGACAGGCTGGATCAGTGGGCCGAGATCAATGCTATGAGGTTCAACAAGGCCAAGTGCCGGATCCTGCACTTGGGTCACAACAACCTCATGCAGCGCTACAGGCTTGGGGGAGAATGGCTGGAAAGCTGTGTGGTCAAAAAGGACCTGGGGGTGTTGGTCAACAGCTGGCTGAACATGAGCCAGCAGTGTGCCCAGGTGGCCAAGGCAGCCAATAACATCCTGGCTTGTATCAGAAATAGCATGGCCAGCAGGACTAGGGAAGTGATTGTACCTCTGTACTTAAGACTGTTGAGGCCCCACCTCAAGTACTGTGTTCAGTTTTGGGCCCCTCACTACAAGACAGACATTGATGTACTGGAGTGTGTTCAGAGAAGGGCAACAAAGCTGGTGAAGGGTCTAGAGAACAAGTCTGAGGGAACTGGGGTTTTTTAGTCTGGAGAAAAGGAGGCTGAGGGGCAACCTTGTCACTCTCTACAACTACCTGAAAGGAGGTTGTAGAGAGGTGGGGGTCAGTCTCCTCTCCCAAGTAACAAGCGATAGGACAAGAGGAAACGGCCTCAAGTTGTGCCAGGGGAGGTTTGGACTGGATATCAGGAGAAATTTCATCATTGAGAGGGTTATCAAGCCTTGGAACTGGCTGCCCAGGGAGGTGGTTGAGTCACCATGCCTGGGGTTATTTAAAAGGGGCGTAGACATAGTGCTGAGGGACATGGTTTAGTAGTAACTTAGCAGTGTTAGGTGAACAGTTGGACTTGATGACCTTAAAGGTCACTTCCAGCCTAAATAATTCTATGATTCTATGAACACCAAAGGACAGATCAAATCCTGCTATGTGCATGCAGAGGGAAGACTTTCCTCCAAACCATCACCTTTTAGAGGCTCCAAGCTGAACAGGTTTTGAACAGTCACTTCTCCATTCCTGGAAAGTGCTGCTCTTGGTACCTTTAAGACTTGGTCCCAGATCTGTTCCACATGGGAGTCTCCAACTCCGCACCCTGGCTTCAGGCTGCCCATGTGGTGCCTGTGCCTGCTCCACCCTGCGCTCTGTGGCTCCCAGGTAAGGCCTAGTCTCCAATCCCTCTGAAGGGCTCTCCTTGGCCAGGGAAAGCAGATGGCCAGGCTCTTTTGGCTGTGTTTAAACAGATGTACATTTCTAGTAAGTCTGCCCCCACAAGCCATCATGACCTGCCATGGTCAGGAGCAACAGTTGCACGCCAGAGTTGAAGAAGGACTAGATGTCACTCCTGTACAGGAGAGAGAGGTTTTACTAGCCCACTCAGGGGCCAACGCAGCCAGTACAGCAGAGAGGACTGCCTTTGCTCTCCAGGTAAACTGAAGCCTACCTCAGTACCACACAGATACCTTCTCTCCATACCACTGCACCCAGGCTCTGAGAAATATTTTGGGCTTGCCCGTTAATCAAAACGGGCTGATCTCAGCTCATTTCTACCTCTATCTAAACTACCTCACTCAGCAAGCGTCCAAGAGCACCTCATGCCCCCGGCCCCATGCTGTGCCCATCTTGCCAGCAAGCACAGCTGTGGCTTGCCTGCCATTCCCTGCAGCCTGCAAGGAGCCCACCTGCCTGATATGGATGTGCCTCCCAGCAGCACCAGCAATTAGCGCATGCAGGAGAGGACCTGGGCAGGCAGGCTGCACCCCTCCTAATTGACTGAAGGAAGAGGAACACTTGAACTTGCTCCAAAAGGAAGCACAAGCTCCAGCTTCCCCACATTCATTTACTTGCAGAGCTTGCCCAAACCTGCAGGTAGGCTCCAGCTTGCAGACAGGCAGTTTGGAGGAAGCAGAGTTAGGCCAGCACAAGTCAGCTGGAGGTATTGACCCTTCTGGCAGTTTGGATACAGACCTTGGGGCTCAGCTTAAACATGTCTGTCTTCCCTTCTCTTCTAGCGAGAAGAGCTGGCCCTTCCCAGCCATTATTTTCTTCAGCATGACTCATTCCAACTACAAGTCCATTGTACCCTTCAACGGTGTCTATCCAAGCCCTGCAAAACACATCACTGAGAACTCCATCAGAGCACCTACGCCCCTACCATACAGGCAATTCCCAGGGAGAAACAGACAAACTATGAAACAACTAGTTTTTGGTTTTAACCATACAAAGGATTTACCAAAATATTCTTTATCTTTCTAGAATGTCATACGCTGTAATAGTCCAGTTTAGCTTGAGGCAAAGCTTAAGGGCAATGCAAAGAGCAAGAATCTCTCAAGAACAACGACCTGCCCTGCAGAGATGATGGCATTGAGATGAACTAGGTACTTCAGTGACACGCACTAGAGAGCTCTGGTGGCAAAGCACAGATTATTCAGATAAAAAACAAACCAAGAGCTAGCTTCCTAAGCAAGCAGACTGAGCAGGCTGCCTGACAGCCATCACTACAGCGTTACATGCATCAGAGCAGTGAGTTTTAAGCGCTTTTTAGTGAGTTATAAGGAAGGAGTGTTTGCAAAATGCACCACGATGTGATCACGTGGCTGAGTGTGCCACTTTCCAAGCCTCTCAGGAATAGAGGTTTTAGGTTAAAAGTTTCCCTGTACTCATTACACAGGGTGACGTCTGCTCAGCAATGAATGCAAACAGTGCTACAGAACAATGACAACTGCAGGTGCAAAGGAGGAAGTGCTAGAGGCCTGATAGTGCTTCAACATTTATTTTTCCCAAAGACACATACAAGAATTAAAAAAGTTCTAAAAACCACAATGCTTTATAGTACTTCACAATACATAAATACTAACTGTGCTTCCTGCTTAGACTAACCAGCAGGGAGGTCTTTTATTCAGGCCTTTATAGGTCTTTGTAGGTGCATAAAGCTGTTTCATTTACTTCAGGTACAGAACAAGTGACAGGAGAAATGTATGGTAGAGTCATTCCAGTTTGGTTCAAGGCCAGGAAATTCTCCTGAGAGGGATGCTCTGCTGTTGACTGGAAGCCATGTTCAACAGATACTGCTCACATCGCACGCAGATGTCTGCAGTCAGCCAGTCTGCCATGGTCCCTGTGTAACAGCACAGAGGCTGTGCTAGGCAACGGGGTTCCAAAATAACAGGTACACTGGAGTGGGAGAGGAAAAAAGAAAAGCAGGAAAGCTGACCCAGGTTTCTGTTAGAGGGTACGGGGCTCTTCCACCCTTTCCCCGCACATGATCCAACACTGGTGATTCAGCTAAGTGCATGAGTTCAACAGAGCAGTGAGCTCCGCTTAGGAAAGCTCCTAAGCACTAGAACAGCTTCACTTACTGACACCTTCTCTCTATTGACAGTATGTCAGCCGAAGGGCTAATGGATATCTGTGGCTGATCCAAGGTTACAGCCGCATCCTTATGCTGTAGGATTACTTTTTTTTTTTTTTGCCATCCTGAAGTATGGCAGTAATGCAGTCACTCAGACCTCTTCTGCAGCACCTGCATTATAAGACAGACCAAACCACGGGCGCACAGTAGTGAACACTGCCTCTGATTTTTGGCAACTGAAGTACAAGCCCTTGAACCAGAAGAACTTTATTTTGGCTACATTAAATAATGGTTTCAGAGATAAAAGTTGCCTGTTGCCCCAGTGGAATATATAACTGATTTGGAAAGAAGAGAACAGATAATGTATGTTTTGAGTCCTAGATATTGCACTTATACCCACAGGGTCTGTCTTTTCCACCCAGAACTCTTTTTGAAATAGTTCCCTTTCTGGGGACAAAAAGGAAAGGGTGTCTCTATGTGTGTGAAGGGACTGAAAAAACATTTGTGGCATTATTTTTCAGTCAATTATACCTGAGTCTATTAGCATAGGTATAAAGGGGCTACTCCCATGTTGTAGTGACAGATTCCCAGCTGTTGGAGACAGAATATAATGGGGTATGGAAATTCTCATATAAATGAAGCTGTCACAGGGAACCTTCTATGTCTGGGCTAATATGGACACTTCTGAATCCATGTCAGAAACCCAATAGCTAAAAAGCAAAATGGATTTCAGAGCACCTACATGTTCTCACTTTTGGTCATCTAAAATCCACAATACTTCCAGAGAACTGTAGACTAATTAGACCAGTGGCTAAATCAGTCCCCCAGCATAACATTTCAGCTGACCAGCATAATACTACATACTGTTGTCTGCGTGTTTGTAGACTTGCATATACAAGTAACTGGTAACATCCTTCAAGGTAAAAAACAGAACATCCCTGTCCCAGCTTACCCAAAACACTCCCAGTGCTCTATTTCATGCAGCAACTCTGAGCTCTTCTGCCGTTGAGTAGCAGGGTCCTCCTCTCTGGAGAGTCTCAGAAGTTTTAAGAAGTGAAGTGGGAGATGTACACACATTCTGAAGGGCATGGACATCTAGAATCACAACACAAGTCACCTGAGTTCTCAGGGAAACACATACTCCTTCTTAGCAGGAAAATTTGCATGGCATGCAATTGATTTATTGGTGCACTTAGAAGATAGACATTAATGCAGTGAACTTCCTGACCTTTGTATAAATAGAGCACAGAGCAATCCCAACCAGTTTATACAGGATGAAAAAAAAGAGGAACCAGAGTTGTTTTAGCTGAGTATGACAAGAGGTATCTGTGGCACCCTTGCTGCTTTTGCACCTTGTAATACTCCCTCTTCTATTTTCTTAGAAACAAGCTAGAGGGAAGATTTGAGGTATCAGTGAGGTGAAGGAAAGCTTCCTATGACTAGGTGAGAAAGTGTTTTTAAAAAAAGTACATTTTAAATGTAAAAAAAACCCCATATGCTACTGTAAAGCCTACACTTGCCTTGATGCAGCAGTCACAGCAAACAACACTAAGAAAAAAAAGTTCCCAGTATTATCATTTGAGTAAAGCTCAGCAGATATCAATATTACAGCTAAGAGTGAAGTAAGTCTTAATTTGTGATTGCGGCAAAATCACTTGATGGCAAAGTGAGCAAGCTTCAAACTCCCCTGTTCATTTTGCTAGCCCTCTTATTTATGCTCGTTTAGATCATCTGAAATGTGTCAACATCCATAGCTTGAGGGCTTTATCTGCCAATGCCCGTTACTTTTCACCCAGCAGTACCGCCAGACAGTTACTCAATTCCCAGTGGTGGTTTACTTGCTGCTTGTAATCAATTCAGTGCTTTACCACTGCTTCAAATAGATTTAAGTGAGCCTTACTGAGACTGAAGTAACTCTTTTCCTCTCCCATGAACAGAAAACCTCTGACAAATAAGTGGATACAAGTAGATCCAACTACTTTGCCAGTCACAGGGTCTGGAGTTCACTTTTCCAGTCCTCAACAGAAGATTCTGGTGAAGAGCCTCTCCCAGAACCTGTTCAAGCCCCTGACTGAAATAAAATCCAACCTTTAGAGCAAAACGTAGAGTCATCTCTGAGAGAAATGGAATCTAATACTTGCACAGTAAATTTGGTTATTGCTAGCTTAATACTAAGAGTTAAAATTGGGATACCACTTCAGAGGCAAGTTTTTCCACATCCTCTGCAGCTGTAGACACTTCAGCCTGACTTGTGCAGTAAGGCAAAACTGAAGGGCTCAGCAACCTGTTCCTATCCAGTGCCGCAACTGTTTGAATACTGAGTATTGTCAGTACTGTCCTTTGAGTCTTTCCTCCCTCCTCATTTAGTCCTTCCGTACCAGCTCACCTGCTGCAGAGGTAACAGCTGTAAGGCCACTTAAGAAACATCTGCTTATGGCAGCTGAAACAGATCTGTGGAAAGGAAAGTTACTTGTGAATGCCAATGGGAAATATCTTTGTACCAACAGTATCCACTGCCTGCCAAAGACCAAGCACATAAACCAACCTTCTAAAGGCTTTAGATCCACATTCAATAACAGAGGTCGAATAAAGGATAGCAAAGACACATGAATTAAAAGCTAAAAAGGCAAAAAAAAAAAGTCTTATTTGTAGGCCAGTGTTTTTATGATGCAGAGGTTTGGGGCAGCTGCCAGACAACAGGAGTTTAAAAAAAGGCTCTTGAGCAAACAATAGCTGTATTGTGCAAGAGTGTAACAGTAGCTAGTTAAGAGAGAGAGAAGAGAGACATTCTTTGAGGTAGACTGCAGCAATCCCAAAGACATTAAGTCAGGGCAAATTTGAATCCAATCCTGAAGCAAAAAAATGAGTCATAAGGAAGCTGATGAGTCGCTTGAACTTTTTAAAAAAAGAACACATTCATACACAGCTGGCAGTCAGAATTGATATTATCTTGAGAAGCAGAGCTTGAGAAAGCTAAAACAACTTCACCAGCAAGAACACAAAGAGGGTAGGAGAGCCATTTTAGAATAGGCAGAGAGCAGGCAAGTTAAAGCAGGGTTGGTAAATAAGGTGAGAAGAAAACAAGGGTTCAGTCTCTGGAGCATCAGACAGATTGTGGAAGTAGCATAGCTCTGCTAGCACAACCCTTTGTCTCCGTCTATACTGCTAAATAAGCGAGGGCAAGAAGCTGACCCCTTATGCCAAGTAGCATGGACTTCCTCACATCTGTGCTGCAGAGGGCTTGTACTCACAACATCTGCTTTAGAAGTTGCAACAGCCCCTCTAAAGGGGAGACTTGGTGAATAAGCCAGCAGGTAAGCAGAGTGGGCAGCCAATAGCCCTGTGCTGCAGGTCATTCCCTGTCACCCTCATCTCCCCGACCTTTGCATCCACTCAGCAAGGTGGTCTGAGCCAGCACAACTCAGGTGTGGGAGCCTGAGTTAAGACCCTTTGCTTCACTGTTTAGCAGTACCAAATCCCAACTACTTTGTCATTTCAGAGCTGGCCAACAGTTGTGGCAGTCAGCTCTCCTAGCATGAAAATAACAGACAAGAAGTATAAAGCAAAGGCTGGATTACTTTCTAGGCAACTTACACAGCTTAAGCTTGATTAGAAGCCATCACCACACAAGTATCAAAAGATTTCTATCAGCCTGGAAAAGAGAAGACTCCGGGGAGATCTTATTGCGGCCTTCCAGTACCTAAAGGGGGCCTACAGGAGAGCTGGGGAAGGACTTTTTACTAGGGCATGTAGTGATAGGACGAGGGGGAACGGCTTTAAGCTGGAAGAGGGCAGGTTTAGATTAAACATTAGGAAGAAGTTTTTCACTTTAAGGGTGGTGAGGCACTGGAACAGGTTGCCCAGAGAGGTTGTTGAAGCCCCGTCCCTGGAGGCGTTCAAGGCCAGGCTGGACGTGGCCTTGGGCAACCTGGTCTAGTGAGAGGTGTCCCTGTCTATGGCAGGTGGGTTGGAACTCGATGATCTTCAAGGTCCTTTCCAACCTAAACCATTCTATGATTCTATGATTCTACAGCCTAGGGCCAAACTCAGATCAGCCATATGAACAGGGTAAGCTGAGACAGAAAGAACCTCAGCAGTTCAGCACCGAGGGCCATGAAGCCAGCCAGCTTTTGAAAAGGCAAAGACAGCACAAAGAGAAGGAGAGAAAACATACCTTTGCTCTTGAAAAGACACCATCATTACCTCCTTGGAAGAAGCCTTGCCCTTCCAGCACCATCATTGCATATCTGGTTCCAATCAGCTCAGCAATGGTTGGTGATGGCCACTTGGTAGGAAAGGGACAGTCCTATTGAAAGACAGAAGTTAAGCATCAGAGAAAGCTGAAGGAAGCAGGTATTGGGGGAGGTCATCCTCAAATCTGAGTCCCAAAAGACTCAGGACCATTTGTTCCCAAAACTCGATTTTGCCAGTGATGGGGAGTATCAATTGACTCTTTGACAATACTAGCAGAGAAACTACTACAAGGCTTTTTGTGGTTGCAGCTTCCCAACACTCATTAGGGAAGCAGGTCACTCAGTCATTACGGTAGTTAATACCATCTCCAGAGCCAGACTCTGGGGAATTCTACCCTTTGGTACACGCCACAGCACAGATGGTACCCTGGCCCCTCCTAGGTATAGGATCCCTTTCCACAGCACAAGGTCTCTTTCCCAAGACCCAGTGGCCCCACACAAATGGTAGCTATGGTCTGGTGGTTGACCAGGAGAGACAACAGTGCTTTTATCCCCAGGTGGGGAGCCAAATCCACCTGCATCCCCCATCACACTGCTGAATAAAGAGGTCACACAGAGTTAGCTTTAGTTTAGAGACTTGCCAGGGGTGGGGCAGGGAGGAATGCAGAAGGAAAGAAGGCGGCAAAGGCACAGCACACCTTGTCAGGGCAGAACAGGGCGAGGCCATGATTCAGAAGGTTGCACAGAAGTGCACAAAACCCAGCATTGTTCCCACAACAGCCATTCAGAGCCTGATGACTTCAGTACTGCGTACATTTAGAAGTTACTGATGCTGTGCTATCTACATTTTGTCAACCACTTGTTCCCTTTACTGCAGCTTAAAGGATGTTTGTGAACATATCGGAAAGAATGAGGGGAGATGGAGAAAGCAGGACAGTTCCACTGCCAGCTACAGTCTGCTTGAGAAAGCCTCGACAAACACTTTCAAGTAATGCAGTGAAATTTTTCTCTTCTTGTATGAGGAATGACTTTATTTCATATCAAACTGTGAAGTCTCCACAAGGACACTACAGCATCCAATCTTAAAGTGTCTCCAAGGAGACAATAATATCCCAACTTAAGATCATTATACAAAATGACCTAAGATAAAAACCACAGAACATGCTTACTGCTTGCACGAGGATCAAGGTGCAAGCTCTGGTCATTACCAGATATATCAGACCAGGCTTGCTAGCTGACATGCTGGACTTACAAGTTCCTTGCTTTGAAGACCTCTCTCTAAAGATTTGGACCTTCCTCTGTAAGGAGGTAGCTGCTGTTGGCCAGCATTCAGGAAACCACTAGGTTTACTCCCCCCTAGTGTGGGTGCGCTCATGGGATGACATGTGCAACTTGCAGTGAGACCTGGATAGGAAGAGAGAGTTTTAGGGTGCAGAAAGCCAGGTGGCAGCTTTTAACTATTCACCCCAAAAGCTGAATGCTCAAGAGCTCTACGCTGCCTTCTGAAGATAGCAAGGCTTATATCTCTCCCCCTCAATCCCCACCAGCTCAGATCACAAAAAGCAGAGGTTACAGTAATTATCCTTGTCAGTAGGCAGTGATGAGGCTTCATTAGCACCAATCAGTTTAATAAAATCAAGTGGTGCACTTTCAACTTGAACACTCAAAACACTCATTTAGCTTTTACTGTGAATTCCAGTTAGGCCTTTGGGGACATGCTATCATTGTTTTGAAGCTGCAGGAGCTATACAAGCTTCAGTCAACTGCTGAGAAATGGTTTTCTAAGGGCGCATCCCCATACTCATTACTTCGTGTTAGAGCTTCTCCTGTAAAGTGTCTTCAGGTGATCAGAGAGAAAGTATGCCGGTGAGCCCAACCTAAGGCTTTGGGAACCCGGCAGGCCACTGGCTGTACTTTGTCACCTGGTTTAGGTGTGCAGCTAGAAGTACACTGACCTGTGCTGTTGCAGGATACTACTGATGACCTGGTTGAGGCAAGCCAGGTGCTGGAAGGCAGCTTGGCAGTGGTTTTCTGTAGACCAGAGGACAGGATGTTCTTAAGCTACATACAAGAGACACCAAGCCCACTTCCTCAGAAGTGCTGCTGCTAAACAAAACCCAGGATACCCAGGACTGATCAGAAACGTTCAAGGCTTAGCCAAAAGTGGAGCAGAGAGAGAAATCAATGTGGTACATCTAGCAACTTTATATTCCAAGAGGTAATAGCAAGTTAATTCCCCCTGCAACCAGGAAGCTCCAAACAAGATAGTGAAATTGCAAATTTAGCTATTCTCTCTCTCACTCAAGTGCAATGTAGATTCTAGTCCCAAAGTTTCATCTGTTCAAGAGCCAACTTCACAAAATTCTCCCTATACAACTCTGAGTGCATTGGAACCATTTGCTTGGCTCCAGCTCACACGTAGCAACACTGGAGAACAGTTCAAGAGACTGTGCCCCACTAATCTAACTCAAACCCAATGCTGTATCTCAACAGCATTGTTTCTAGCTTCTCTAGAGAAGTAGAAAACAAATTTGACTATATTAGTCACCATATAAAGGTCCTTCTAGTTTAGCAGTAATACATCAAACACAGGGTTCTCAAATGCTGAGCATTCCTACAAGTAGAACAGACTTGTGCAAATATAGCAAAGATTTTCTGCTTTTATTAATTCATATCCGTTTTCCTCAGTTAAGCAACTGCGTTTCAGACAGAATGTTTACAGAAAACAGATTCCTGTTTGTATGCCAGCGCATCTGTGCTAGACATGATGTGTTAGGGCTTAAGTTCTGTTCCACAGAGTTTCTGAATATGCTCAGGCTGAATCCCAGAACCAAGCAGTCAGGCTTTTCATGATCAAGCCAGGAGTTAAAGAACCCAAAGACTATGTATTGTGGTTTATCGAAAAATAGTGCTTCCGAAATTGCTCCACACGCAGAGGAGTGGGAATTCACCAGTAAAGTTGCTTCCTGAAAATAAATCATGAAGTTTTTCTTCCACAAGCTCACATACCATGGGAAATGCAAATACATCAATACATCTAGCATCAAAGGCCTCATTGTGAGGTAAGAGTGGGAATAGTTCTGGCCCATATTGGCCAAACTCCCACACACATTAAAACTTCTGCAGGATCCAGTTTTAAGACACCAGAGCAGACCTTGATTCTATAGGCTGCAGTCATGCCACAAAAAGAAGTGTCTAAATATGGTATGAGCTTCTGTAGAGGAAAGGACTTCAGTGAACCTAGCAGTTCCACATTCATTCACTTTTGAGAGACGAGATTGCCCACATTAGGATTTGAACCTGATGTTCCAGGCTATGTGTGTGCGCAGGTCTAATGTCTGAAGTACTTGTGGCTCTCCAGAGTTGTTTCATTTAAAGCCTTACCTGAACTTCTGGTCCCAGCTGCTGTGTTGTAGTGTTGACAATTTTAAACTCGGTACTGGCATCTCGGAGAGTTAAGAAACTATCACTTGGAGATTTCAAGGCATTATTTGGTGTCACAAGCATTTCTGCAGGGGAGAGGGGGAACAAAAACATAGACAAGATATTGTGCTGTGACAAGAAAATGACAAATTTGATAGCCACACATCAGAATTTGAGATTTGGCTAGACTTTGTCCCGGTAGTTACATAATCTTTAGGTTTTAGGTGATAGTCAAAATTCTGTTCTCTCACTCAGTTGACAAATTTGAACACCCCTAAAGAACCACCAGATGAGTAAGTTCAAACATCTTAATAAGCCACAAAAAGATTTTCTAGAAAAAAACTATTCTTATGCCATACCACCACCTCTATCAAGACAGAATTTGCATTCCCACCTCCCTTGCATTATACATGCTATGGAAAAGTGGGCTTTCATTTCAAAAGCCACCCATTATTTTTAGTCAATGCTGCCTTCACTTGGATGCTTGAGAGGTCACTTTGTAGCAGGTACCTTTGAGCCTACTCCCATTTTCCCTTGCTGCCAATGACCGAAGCTTCTGTGGTTGTTTTATTTCTGCCGTGAGCTGTTCATGCCAGATAGCTTCCCGTGGCACACATTCTTTCAGCTTCCTCTCCAGCACCTGCAGGCAAAGCACGGCACCAGAAAGAGCCAATGGATACAGTGAGGAGACCACTGGTGACAGAACTACTCCTTCAGCAATGGCACTGTTTTACAAGTGCCTCTCACTCAAGAGGGTGCTGGGCCTTGCACACAAGAGACATGTGAGAGAACCTTTAGACAACGCATAGTAGAACACTTCAGCAACTCTCAAATTTGAAACCGAGAATTTCAGGAGTTCTTTCAGGACCACAAAATGTTCCAAATGGAAGAAGTAGCAGAGGAAGTAGGGAGATTGATCATCTTTATCCTATGAACATATCACCTCCCATTTTCTTAACACCATGTTTTGGCAGGAGAGTCTGTATGGTTAATATATCCCCCTCCCAAATCCAAACCAGTAGCTAAAAGATTAGCTCTATATTCCTAGAAACTGTCTTGTCAACTCCAGAATCATCTTGTTTTGCTATCATTAAATGCAGCACCAGGTCACCTACAGGTTTTAGATGAGGCGTGGGAGCAGCTACATCAATTTTGGGGGTCCTGTCTTTTTGCTCGATGATCACCTGAAAGAGCAGAAATGACGCTTAAGCAATAGTTCTTTCTCTACTCCTGGTACACCCTCCCATTCAGCAGCCCAGTGAATGACTTAAGTCAGGATTTGGGAATGGGGGAGATGGGGAAGGAATAAAAAAACTGAGTTGGGAAGTGTAGAATGATGAGGTTTACTTTTCTGGGGTTTTGGTAGAGGCAATCAGAAGCACTGCACAGCCCTTTGGGGCTTGCACAAGAGACATACAGCTTTCTAGCCCCAGCAGCTCACGAACTGCTCTGAGGAGTCACTGGAAAACATTGTACTCAGATTTTAATGTCAGGAGTGATCCTGACAAGCACCACGGTCGCATCACATTCATCAGTGCGAACTCAGCTCCAGGGAAGAGAGTAATTGAATGGGTTAACAAGACTGTAACAAAAACTGTAGCAGCAAGCAGCTGTGTGCATAAGCTAGAGTCCCAGAGACTGGCTTACAGCCCTACATAAACTAGGAACAATAGCAAGATGGAATTGCAGGGCAGGTACTCTTGTGATGTAGGCTGTCTCCCTCATCAAGCCCTGTGCTTGCTGCATAGGGGAGAACTGACAAAAAGTCAAGTTGCACATGCTTGCCTTTAGCTGCTTTGTTCACTTTTTCTTACTTTGAGGCTATGCCATTTACTTTCCCTGTGTGTACAACTTCAGAACACGTGGGAGTGCAGGTAGAACAACACTACAGCTTCCCACACTAGCTGTGCTTTCATTCATTTGCAAATTAGACCACTGTTTGCTAAAGAAGCTTTAAAATAGCTGTGCAGATGGGGAAATCCTCCTTTAAGAGCCTTCACAAAGACCTGGGCAGTAGCAGTCTATGCTTTCTTCTAGTATTCTGACTACTACTTTGCAAACGTGTTTGTGCTTCTCATAGATCACAGGAAAAAAAAAACCTAAAAAGAAAAAAATAAAATCAAGACCCAGTTCATCCTGCCACCTTGAGTTACGGTTCTGTACTGCACAGTGGGTTGATACGCAGTACATTGCCAGGAACACAAGTAGTTATGATGTATTATCTCCTTTCCACTACTGTTCATTTATATATCAATCAAGATACCATCTCCAGAGAAATGTCACAGCCTTACCTGAAGGCTGGAGCCACAGTCAAGAAAAGCAAGACCTGGGGTTTTATAGAGGTACACGGTTTAGCTGAGGCTTTTAAACCCCCCTGCACTCTAGCAGCACCAACAAGGAGAAGAAAGGTTGATGTCTGGTGTGGTATGCAAAGTTTTCACTTTTTAAAATATCGCTCTTTATTACAAGTAGAGTTGTGTCTCATCTTCTGCCAAGACGTCTGTTTGCAAAGCACGCCAATGCCACAAAGCCTTATGCCAATGTTTTAGATCTGCTCATCATTCCCAGCTCAAGCTGCAGCAAGCGAACAGCACCACGAGCCTTTAGAGGCACCCCAGACATTTTTGTATCTGGTCATCTTCACCAAACATCCACATTGTTGGAAGTCCCTACCACCTGGGTCAGCACAGCAGCTGCCCCTGGAAAGGGCTCAGCTTTTTTTACCCTGACTAAACTCCTGCAGTAGCTCATGTACACTGCCTAGAGGCCTCTGCCTGAGGCTCAGCGCAGGACTTGCTTGAAAGTGCTTTTGCACTTGCACACATCCCACAACATCTGGGAAGGCAAGGAAACTAGTAAAAGATGCCAGGCACAGCTCAGCTCAAGGAGCCTGAGAGGACACAAGTGTGCAAGGTCAAAAGCATAAGGAGGCAAGGGACTGTTTCATGAAACTGTTGTGTGCAGGGCAGCGTAATCGCTCCAGGGAAGGGAGTGGCTGACCCCTGGAGGGGGAAAAAGTTTACCATCTAGCTTCCTGAAAGCGTTGCTATCCCTGAATTAAAAACGTTACTGGCAGTGAAGCACTTAGGTGGACAAACACGGTGATCTAATGTTGAGCTGCAGCTGAGAGGGAAGCCCAGACACTTCTGCACGTGGAAGTACCTTTGAGAAAGACAAGCTTTTGGAGAAGATGTCTCAACAACTAATTGATTAGAAACAAGGTGGAACGGGTGGTTTCAGAGTTGTCCATTGACTCTAGTCACTCACCTTCCGAAGGGTGTACCTCTTGTGCTGAATATCATCCAAAAGTAATTCATAGGGAGAGTGGATACTTTCTTTTGGAGACATGTGACGCTGTGGTCGCTCAGTGGCCTTGCGCAGCCTCACACCATTCTGCAGTTCACGGATGACGTTGGACCACAGGGATGCCTTGGAGAAACCAGTGAGGGACAAATCAACAGCTGGCTGAAATGCACAAAGCAGCATTCCCTCCCTCCGTGTGACAGGGCACACTTAGCAACTGAAGTTACTCAGAAAGACAGAAGTGTGTACTTAACACCGCCTTCAACTCACTTGCAGATCAGGGCACAGTACCAGAACAGAGAATTGCTTCTCTTCGCAGAAGTTAATTTATAATGAGGGATCTGGGAGCTGGCTTGCCAGGTTCATTCCCAAATTTTGTCATTAACTTTATGAATGTACTTCAGCAAAACACATCTCCTGCCACCAGGTAGCTAGACCCATTTGCTTGAATACCTACTTCCTGCAAGTGCTCCAGGTGCCAGAGTTTTTTTTCATATTATTGGACCCTAGGAAACACTGGGAATGAAATCCCAAATCTTCCCATTAAAATCCTCTGAACTTTCAGAAACCTGGGGTTGAAGGGCCCACAGACAAGAAAGGAAGACAAGGAGAAAGGGATCTCATACTTTGACCTTCACAGCAGCGTATGTTAGCAGTTTCAGCCTAGAGATACAAGCTGATAACTCTGACATCTGCTCATCCTGTTCCTGTATTAATATCTGAGGATGCTCAGGCATGCAGTATAACCCAACAAAAAGACAGGAAAAAAAAAAATAATCAACTCAATACCATGTTTAGACAACATTGTAATGGAAGTGCTAAGTCAACAGCTTATCTAGATCCCAAAGGCAAATTGAGTAAGAACAAGTGATTGTATTATAAACAGAGAAAGGGAAGCAAAACATTTTCAAAAACTGCCTCAGAACAAAGCTTCTGACTTAGACTCCTCTTCCTTTTCCACTTTTCTCAACTTATCCCATCAGATATCTTGGTACAATATCAGATGGCTGCCTTCAAGTAGACAGATATTTTTTTGTTGTTGTTGAATTGTTTTAGCATGGCTTTGGTACAGTCATACCTCAACTCCAGAAAACTAGAACTGACAGAGAGTGACCACATACTAGCTGTATCTCCTGGGCTACGTTTATTGTGTAGGAGAACACAATGTCTTTGTGCAAACCGGTCAGTATTAGAGACTTTTGAAATAGCTTATCCTGAGCCATTTGCACTTTCTAGAGTTGTATTTCACATGATGACAAGACGTGACTGAATGATATGACCTGAAGAGAAGCTTCTGTACTGTAACATTGCCACATTACTTTCAGGACAAGAATTGCCTTCAGCTGGCCATTTCAGAGCAACTTGTACACACAAAACGTTTTTCACATGTAGGCGCCATCATTATCACTCATACTTTTCTTTCCCTACTGACTGGATCACTACTTGGGCCATCCCATGTACTGTCAAATTCTGCATAAACTTCCTACACCTGTGCAATACAACACAAGATGCTATAACACTCCAAAACCATTGCATTCAGTTCAGCAGATGAGTGGTAAGACAGCTGTGCTCCTAAGAGGTCTCACTGCTTAGATTTCAAGGTGAAGATTGTCTGGTGACATGTACGGATAAGCTCTGCTGAAACTGTACAACCCTGCATGCCATCAGGCTGTGGTCTATGTTTCAGAAGGCCTGTTTTGTAGCAGTCCACATGAAAATGTACGGTCCATAGAGAGCCTTGGCTGCTTGGCACCACTCAAGGCATCGGCTCTAATCTGTAGGATCCCAGTGAAGTTGGCATCCTGATTATTTTAAACTCAAGAGTTTGTCAGAGCAATGCAATCAACTGGTGCTTAGGGACTTGGAAACTAGACGCAGAGGATTTGCAACAGACATTCTGCTTTTGGAATTCATGTCTCCTGAAGGAGCAGAGGCCAAATACACTGGCCTTCAGGCCACACGGCAAAGCCCATGTATTTATTCATGTATTCCCTGCAGAAAAGAGCTATAGCAGTTGATGAGTTTGTGGTTTGAGATAGCTTGCCAGTTTATTTTAATAGATCACAAAATTGAGAATATGCCCAAACACACATTTCACAAACATTTTCATACGAATAGTTTAAGCATGCTTCAAAGCAAGTGCTATTTAGACAAAGGGAGCGAGTCCACAAGTCTCTCGGGGCTTGCCGTTTGTCTCCACAGACTCCAGACTACAGTGCATTTGTTTATGCTGGGCAGAGCTCCAGCCAGAAGAGCTGTTTGTTTCTGATTGAGCCCTGACTGTGTAGGGCCTTGAAAAGAACAGAATAAGTTGCTTTCTCTGCCCTAAGCACACAGTCCAAGATCTATGGAAGGACAGAATGGAAGGACAAGAAAGGCAGTGATCAGAAGGTAGGAGCTACATGTCCAACCTCACCCTCCTTCACCCCTTTGAGCTGCTGGAGCTGCACAACCACAAAGATCGACAGAATTACTGGCCCTCAGTCCCCTCCAGCCCTGAACCAGTACAGGCCCCCGCATAATAAGAGTGAACTAGTCCACCCGAGCGCTACCACCAACAGAAAAGTTTTCAGTCCAGCTACAAGAAAGGAACAGATTGCCTTTGGCAGGTGTCAGTTCCTGCCAAAAGCTGGAGTTCAGGGCTCATTCGCAGGAAGAAACAGCCTAGCTACTTGTGGACGCTTATTCCAAAGACTGCCTCCAACTTCATTTTTAGAAGTGGTTTAAGTTGAACCACAAAGACACTCTTTGTGTGGAATAAATGTCCACATGAGGTTAACACATGAAATAGTTTAACTTCAAGTTCACTCTCCAACTTGTTTTACAGACAAGTGTTTAACTACTTAAGCTTTTGAACAACCTAAGAAGTTTTGTTTGTGTTCAAGCTCTACTTTTCATAGAAGAGTCAATGGAGAGCCTCAGAGAGCCAAGGTAGACAAAAAAAAACCAAGCCCCCATAATAAAGGAACTAAATCCCTTACCCAGTGTTTTTCCTTCTTCTGAAGGGGATTTTCTAACAAATCTTCCACATCCATTTTTCTCAGACTCTGAGAAGCAAGCACATGAGGTCATTACCTTGCACTGTTCAGTGATTTCCTATCTATCCAGTATAAATGACTAATGTTAATCTGAAAAGCCTAGAAGCCCTAAACACTCAAAACCTGAAAAAGATACTAATATGGTACAAAGACAGTAGCCCTTCACATCATGAAAACAGACCTTCAGCTAGCTACTCCACTTCTAGTGCAATGGGAAGGTCACTTCAGAACTAGGCAAGTGTGTGAAGGCAGAAGGAATAGCAGCTAAGGGGTGATCCCAAACATACCTCTTTGGAGGTGTGGATAATGGTCACAAGCTTCTGAAGTTCCGTATATTCAGTAAACAGACTCCTACAGGTCACTTCATAATGGCTGGTAGCCTCAGAGGGCCTGGCCAAGTGCTCCTCACAGGCCTGAAAGAAGTGCAGCTATTTAAAAAGAGATCTTGAAATGAAAAAACATGGTAGGATGGAATACAGCAAGATTCAGGTTTCTCAACCCATGGTTAAAAAAAATCTTCCTCACGGCCCCTTTCTATCTTTTTTTTTTCTATTGCAGATGCAGAGGAATAAAGAAGCAAGATGTCCAATCTTATATGTATAATAATGTAAGCACCTGTGTAATCTATGTATCTCGTTCTCCACAAGGTGTGCTTTGAAATAAATACCTGGAAGGGGAAGCCTCCAGCGCACACAAAGCACAACAAAACACAGCAGGTGGAGTCACTTTTCTTGTTTGTTTTTCTCCTGCCCTGATCAGACTGAGGGATGGGAAGTTTCTCAAACCTTTCAATTATGGTTGAGAGGAAAATATGTGTTTGAGTTGAGGCATTCAAATACCAGCTCTTGCAGAAACTGAATACTATGGATAAGTGACTTTTTTCAATATCCATAGTCCTCTAGGTATCCGATTTGGAGGCTATGTACAGAAGGACTTTGTAGACACAGCTGTGTGAGAGCCGTGCTCAGTCTTCCTTCTTAATTCTTTTCCACAGGCACTCGCACATACCTAAGATGGTTTTGCCTTTTCCCTCTGATGGGAAAGCCACGTGTTCCCTCTATGTCCTCCAACAAGCTACCCAGCTTTTTACCAGAAGTGGTCTTGCCCCTCGGTTCACAGCACTGTTCCATCAACTCCTCTAAAGCTGCTATATTTACTAAGTGGGAAGAAGGAAACCTTGATAACATCCTGCAGGGTGACTGTTGGTTTCATTGCCTCATCATCCAGTTTCAACATGAGGCACAGCAGTTTCTCCAAAGGATCGCTCAGTTCTCGCTCCACTTGGCTGTCGATTCCCCAGTCCAGGGCTTCATAGATCACCACTCCCAAATACTCCAGCAGCTGTAGACAGAGACCGAGGAAGCAGTGCAGCACAAAGTGTTGTGGAGAACTTCACAGCTCTCACTTCCCAGCCATATGTGTACCCCCCGCTACCCCTCAGGGCTGAGCGCATCTTTCAGGATGTGGAGGGCCCAAAAGGCAGCTAGATGCTAACCGCGTAGCCTGAGATACTCCCTAAATTTTAAGATTTTTAAATGGCCTTCTCTAGCACCCCTAAGTTACCTGTTATTAAGACAAAAAGACTGTGGGCTATTCCACAGTAGGCAGCATCTGTGCACATTGTTTCCCAGTCCCATTGCCTGAGTTCAACCCGAGCATTTTGTTTCATTTTCCAGATTGCAGGGGACAGAGTCACTCTCACAGGGAACAGCAAATTTAAGCACCTTGATAGTTTCCAAAGACATCTGCACCTCCTGAGCTGGCCTTTTGCTACAGCAGGATTATATCTGCACACATACGAAGGTGAAGACAGGGGCTTACCTTGTCCTCTGACTGCTGAATGCTGCCAACATCTGAAAAGGGGGGGGGAAAAAGGGATAGGGAGAAAGATAACTGCATAGGCATTGATAAACAGCTTTTAGAATCACTGTCAAGAGAGAAACAGGAAGAATTCTTGGTAAAAAGGAAACAAACCCCTTTGACTAAGGTCAGGCCCACCTAGGGAAAGCAGACCTATATTTGGGGACTCCTAGAAAGCAACATAGGATACTCTTCTTATTGTGAGCATTAGCCCCAGACCAACTGCTGCTGGGTACTTTTTTTGTTTGCTAATAGTATCTAACTACAAGGAAGGCACTGGATCTTTGTCTTCATTCTTTACTATCTGCTCTTGTCCCTGAAGAGTCAGCCTAGCATTGACCTCTTCAGCAGTGCAACTAAGCAGCACATAAGACAAAGCTTGTTGCCACTTGCTGGCTACGCATAGTGACAAAAAGGGAAACTGTCAATCATAGATATGTCGTAAGAGTTACTATAACAAAGGAACCATACATTGGAAGATGAACAGAGCAGGACATATAGTAAAGCCTCAGACTTTTTATTGCAAATAACATAAGTGGTAACAAACTTCCATCCCAGCTACTCCCTGGAATCAAATGACTCACTAGAGCATTATTAGAAAAATCAGTAGGCCACACATTTGTATTACCACTCATCTACAGTCCTTTCCAATGAAGTACAGGCAGCAGCATAGCCTCACAACAACATAGAGAGAGAGAGAGGGAAAAAAAAAGGCATGGAAAAAAAAAATCCCCTCTTTGCCCCCTTTTTCAGCCTGGTATAGGAACAGCCCTTGGCATCCACAGCTACCTATGCTCTTACCAGACTTGTGGTACACCTTGAAGGAAGCAGTACCATCAGCATGGATAAAGATGCTTCCAGGACCTTTTATGAACACAGAATGGAGCGGTGGGTACAGCCCCACAGCCAGCTGCTCCATTTTACGGCAACACTGAAAGCAGATAGCCCAGGCTTGCTCCTCGCTTATAGGATGTTCAAAACACCTCAGAATCTCGGCTAGAGAGACCTTTGTAATCCTTTGCTCACACCGTGGAGACTCCATTTTCATGTTCACCTCTCATCTCCGCTCTTAGCCTAGGAAGCTTAACACCCTCCTTCCCAGGACAGGCAAGTGCTCATAGCAGGCTTTTATCAGTTGTGCCTCCTGGTTTGCTCTCACACCTCTCTTCCCTGCAGGTGTGATCATTAATGCCAATTTTGCTCTGTCTTTTTAAAGGGACACCACTTTAACATGCATTTGTATGAGACTCCTTGAAGGAAAACAGAAACTATACAACAAAAGGGAATCTAAAGAGATAAGAGTGTACAAAATTCATACTCAATTTAACTCCATTGTTTCTAACAAATATATTAATGGGAATACCAATGTTAGCAGGCAAGAAAAGAAATCTCAGGCAGAGAGGGACAAGGGCAGGAAATAATGTCTTATGCTCAAGCGGAGAAGAACTCACAGAAGACCACAAAAATCCAATCTGTTTGATGGGCTGCTATTCTGGGCGCGCTAATACATCACAGCGCTCAACTCCGCGGGGCACCCGCATCCGCCAACAGGCCCCGCTCCCGCCTGGCCTCAGCCCTGGCCCAGCAGCCGGGGCTGGCAGCCGGGTGGGCACCCAGGGCAAGGCAGCAAGGCCCGCCCGTGTTCAAAAAGCTGGTGTGAATCGCTACTGGTGTGAAGTTACCCAGATTTTTTTGCACTTCGGGGCTCCCTGTGTGTGCGCTGGGAGGGGACAGTCGCACGGCCTGTGACGGGGCCGTCCCCTGCAGAGCTCTGTTGCTGCCGCCGCGCATCACAGGGGCCTTCAGCTGCTGCCGCGCTGGCTCCCAACAGCCCAAGCTCCCGAGGCAGGCGCTGAGGAACTTTTAACAGTGTGAATAACACTCAATTTATATTTGTTTCCCTTCTCACTTATGACATTTTGGGAACGCGGCGTGTCAAGAGTCAGGCCCTGGGCCTTGTAGAAGCGTGCAGGCTGCCCTGCCTTGGGGTCACCGGGCCGTGTGGTGGGTGCCCACAGGCAGCACCGCCCCACACGGCCGGGGGGCTCACGGCTGCCCCACGGCCTCCACCCAGCCGCGGGCATCTGCCTGGCCACGGTGCTTGGCCGGGCCCCCGAGCGCGGCTCTCCCACTCCCGCCTGTAGTGCAGCGGGCCTGCGGGGCCGGGCTCTGCCCCGGGGCTCGGCCCTGCCAGGCGGAGGGACGGGAGAAGCCCGGGGGCTTCGATCCCGCGGCTACCCAGCAGCGGCCGGGGTGCGCTGTGCGGGGACGGGGTGGCGGCACCCGGGCACTGGGGACACCAGGGCGAGCAGCCCCCGCGCCGCCTGCCCGCCACCCACTCGGGTGACTTGGTCCAGCCCGCGTCCCCGTCCCCCCCCCCCCCCCGGCTGCACTAACATGGTCGCGCCCGCGTTCGGCCTCCCTCCTGCCCTGCGCAGCGCCGCCCCCGCAGCGGGGAAGATGGCGGCGCCCGAGGCGGCGTGGAACCGGCTGGACGTGCCGTGGCCCGCCAGCAGCGCGACGGTGGCCCTGGCGGCCAAACACCCTGCAGGTCCCCGGCGGGGGCGCCGGGCCGGGCCGGGGCGCGGTGCGGGCCTGGGGAGGGCTGGGAGGCGTTGTAAGGCGCGGGACACCGGTTTGCGGCGGGCGGTTGGTCGGTCGGTGGGCGCTCGCCGGCCGGGGGAGGTGCGACCGCGGAGGAGGTGAGGGGGGGTCGTCGGCGGGCGCTGAGGCGGTGTCTCCCGCCCGCAGTGAGGTGGCTGCCGGTGCTGCGGCGGCAGTGCGACGGGGCCCGCAAGCGGCTGTCGGGGCCGGGCCTGGCCGCCGAGGGACGCGTCCTGCGGGCCGTGCTGTACGTGTACCACAACAGGCTGCTCCGGCACCGGCCGTACCTGGCCCTGCAGCAGGTGAGGAGCCGCCTCGGCTGGCGGGCAGGTTGCCGGCAGCTGGTCAGCGGTGTCGGAGGGGCGTCTGGGTGCCGGGGGCATCGTGCGGAAAGTATTTTGGGGCAGGTGCATTTTTTTGTCATCTTTAAGGCTTTTTACGGTTTACAGTATCACAGTATCGTCAGGGTTGGAAGGGACCTCTGGAGATCATCTAGTCCAACCCCCCTGCCACAGCAGGGACACCTACAGCAGTTGCACAGGACGGCGTCCAGGCGGGTTTTGAATGCCTCCAGTGTGGGAGACTCCACAGCCTCTCTGGGCAGCCTGTGCCAGTGCTCTGCCACCCTCAATTCATGAAGTTCCTCCTCATGTTAAGATGGAACTTCCTCTGTTCAAGTTTGTGCCCGTTACCTCTTGTCCTATCACTGGGCACCACTGAAAAAAGGCTATTCTCATCTACCTGGCACCCTCCCCTTAAGTATTTATAAGTATTGATAAGATCCCCCCTGAGTCTTCTTTTTTCTAGACTAAAAAGCCCCAAGTCCCTGAGCCTTTCTTCATAAGAAAGATGCTCCAGTCCCCTCATCATCTTTGTAGCCCTTTGCTGGACCCTCTCCAGCAGTTCCCTGTCCTTCTTGAACCAGGGAGCCCAGAACTGGACACAGTACTCCAGATGTGGCCTCACCAGGGCAGAGTAGAGGGGGAGGATGACCTCCCTCGACCTGCTGGCCACACTCTTCTTGATACACCCCAGGATGCCATTGGCCTTCTTGGCCACCAGGGCACATTGCTGGCTCATGGTCATCCTGTTGTCCACCAGGACTCCCAGGTCCCTTTCCACAGAGCTGCTCTCCAGGAGGTCAGCCCCCAACCTGTACTGATGTTTAGATCGGGGGTTTTGCTGGCTCTGCGCAGCCAGTGCAATTTGTGCTTTCCAGCATTGGGGAACCAAGACTCGGTCTCTTACGCTAAGACCTGAAGTAGGTACAATTCTGTACCTTTGAATATACAAGTACTACAGGGGTTTGATTTTCAATCAGTTGTAATGATGGGAGGGGGGAAGAGTAATCTTAGGCTACTCCATAGGCGCTTCCTGCTTAAGATGAAAAGTGAACTCCTTACCAGTTTTCCAGTAAAGGGATTCTCAGTATCTTGTTTTGAAATAGAAGAGGAATTGTTCTTAACCTCTTGATTTATTTATATATTTTCATTCTTGAAAGCCAATACCACAAGCCATTGTATACTGCGGGGGGGAACTATGCAGCACCAATTAACAATGGCCTACGCCAGCTCTTCACTTAACTCCACATTCACAGTAGCGTGAAAAAGGAATCTTTTTCATCATAGTGCAGATACAGGAACAACCAGAACATTCCATCATGCAAACCTGTAATTTGTGCTGTTAAACTGATAAGGGCAAGGTGTCACTTAATATAGTGACAGTTCTTAGACCAAGGCACTCCTGTCTTTCAAAAGGAGTTTTCTTTTTTTTCTAGGTAGAGCAATGCTTGAAGCGCCTATGGAAAATGGACTTGGTGGGCTGCATTGAAACTCTGGCAGGACTGATTCCCAAGTAAGTGTGATGATCCCATATGTTATACAGGATACATTAATGAAGTTTGTCTGCAGAGCTAAAGAGGGCGAATGCTAGATCATAACCACCTCCTTATCCTTGTATCAACACAGGAAAAGTACACCCCAAGCCCATGAAGAGTGCTTAGTTCCCAGCCAGCCTACGCTGGAAACAGTAGCTCTGAAGGTGTTGGGAGGTTGCAAGCTCATACTGCGTCTGCTGGACTGTTGCTGTAAAGCTTTTCTGTATCCTTTTTTTCACCGTGAACACATGCTTACAGTTCACCAGCAGTACCTTACAAGGCCAAAACTAGGTCTGATGTAGGCCCTGTGTTGCTGATGGACTCAACTGCTTCATACGTGCATACTTGGGAGTTTCTTTGATAGCCAAACATCTTATTTTCAAGTTATTATGTAGGAACCTCAGGCTGTTGGCTGGCTGCTGTTCTGGCCTTGAGCAACCCAAAGTTTGGATGCTCACCTCCCAAATTATCTAGAATGTTCCCTTGTGAATTGCCTCTAGTTGGTGTGTTCAGCAAGTCTCATTACACGTTGTTTATTTTTTATCCTTAACTGGTCTAATCTTCAGCTTGTCCGTTCAACATCTCTGCTCGGAAGAATTCATACTTTTGAACACTGTGGCTTCGGGGTTGTTAAGCCGGCTATGGTTTGTGTATTCAAAAGTCTGCCTTGTTTGTTGTCTGTCTGACGTGCCTGTCAGGGAGAAAGGCTTGTAATTAGGTCTTGTTGCTGAGTGAGCTTTATTCAGTTGGGAGGAGGGGGTTCCCTCCATCTTTTTGGACTTGATTCTAGCACCTGAAGAGTTGTGTAAGTGGAGAGAGACTTCTTACATGCTGTTTTGGAAGGCTTTGTTCTCAGTTCATAGCAAACTTTATGTAGCACTAATAAAAATCACAGTGTTAATGCCAGCCTGCCACAAACATCCAGTACTCTTTGCAGCAAGCAGTAAGTCCTACCTCACGCTGAAATGAAAAGGCTGGGATAAAGTTGTTCTATAATACTGCTGAGTTTTCCAGTGAAATCATTGTTCTAGTCTCTCTCAGTTACGGCAGAGCAACACTGAGAAAGTAACTGCTGTCTGTAGCTGAAGGAGTAAAAGCATTGCGTAGAACTTGGTAAAATGTTCTTTGGCACAAGGAATCTGTCTCCCCAGTAAATGCAGAGCAGACGATTGTACAGCATCAGTGCTGAGTTGGTACAGGTTGCTTTTGGGGGAAGACCTTTTTGTCAAATGATTTGGGTGTGACCTGGGTACCCGCTGAGTCCCAGGTGTGGCACTCCGCAAAGCTCGAGGGAAGCGGAGGGACTCCTGATCAGGGATTTACTAGTCAAGTCACTCCTGCGCTCTGATCTTGAACAGTTCCTTAAAGCTCAGACTGATATTAAGGAAAGGATAGTGATGGAGTGTAAAAAGATAAGCTTGTATTGAGGGGGAATGGGGAAAGAGCAGCTTGGAATCTCTTCCACCAGCTCTTCTGCTTGAGCTGAAGGTAGTTATTCAGTGAGCACAAGGTTTTGGTAGAGGAGACACCATACCTTTCTGTTTTCTCTCTTCAGGATTCAGTACAGGTGTGTATTGCAGAGCCTCATTTCCTTGTACGGCATATTGTTGACATCACTTCATCTGGTATCTGAGACCCAACAGATGCCTTATATCAAGGGGTTTACCTTCCCTTCTGATATCAGTAACTTCCTTGGAGTGAATGTTTTTTCTGAGGTGAAGAAGCAAAAGGCTAGAATGCTTACAACAAAAAAACCTACCAGCTGGCTGAAGAAGCTCTTCCGAACAGTGCCAGAAGCAGTGTCAGAGGTGGGGAAAAAGAGAAAATTTGCGACCTGCACGACTGCTGTGAAAAACTGTAGCATCCCATGCCCTGCGGACATCGGAGAGCCAGTTCTGGTGACCAGAGCCAGCAGAGGTAAGGCCTTGTGCCATAGTGCTGCTGTTTTCTGACACCTCAGAGACTGACCGCAGCTTCTGGCTGACAGAGCCAAGCACTTCTACTGTCCACAGAGTGCGGTTCTACTACAAACTCCCGTCTCCTGGCCTTGGAAGAGGAGGTGACACTGCATGTACCTTTGTCTTTATAAAGCTGTGGATAATTTCAGTATTGTGAGGCTTTTTGATTGTTTTTTGTAAACATGATACAGCCTGAAGAGAAGCAGGTAATGAATGCAGTGTATAGGTCCTGTTAATAGTCATGTGTATTTTCCTGCCGCTGTATAGATGGGGCCCGAAGATAGTGAGGGAAGCTAAGTGTGCTGTCTGCAGTCCGTACAAGCGTAGATAAGGTTGCAAATACAGGGTGCAAGTATCCTGTGCTTGCTGGTTCTGGGCTGTGCCCACGTCTTCCCCTGCAGTCAGGGCTATGGCCAGTGACTGCAGGCATTCAGGTGTTTACATGAAGCTTTTACCCATGAAGTTCTCCTTTGCAGCCATCTGTTAATCTCTGCATCCTCTTCATCCCTTGCCAGCTGCCATGCAAGATGAGCTTAGCCCTCTTGCGTTTGCCTGGAAATGCCGAGTACAGGTGTGAGCCTGCTGAGACAGCAGGAGATCGGAGAGCTCAGCAGGGCAAAGCATTGCGGTGTCTCTGTGCGAAAACTGTCTTTATTTCATAATAGGAACCCTCCTGTCTCTTTGTAGGGAAGCACCTGGGGTTTGATGTGAAGAGCTTACTTAGACCATCCAGACCTCTAACACAACAGGTTTGTATGGCACCATTTTACCCTTCTTTTTTTTTTATTTTTTGACTTTAAAGACCCTAACACTCAAAACATGATAACCCTAATGGAAAACATTCCCTTTCCCTGCCGTGTTCTTGCTTGTCTAACAACCTAAGTTGGTGTGGAAGCTTTGCACTGAAAATCACTCCTAATTTCTGCTTATGAATTTGAGCATTTGTTGGTACGTCAAGTGAAATGACCAGAGAGCAAGTCAATAGTAGACAGGAATACAAATTCTAATTATTTGCCGCCTCTTTTTGTATTCCACAAAACAAGACTGCTCTTCCACTTTCTCCTTAGGAAATAGGGAATGTTCTCACAAAAACCTCAGTGCTCTGCTCCTCTCCAGCAGAGAGGACCAGCCGTGTCGTGTTTTTAAAAGACTATTTCTGTTATTGTTTGTTTCAGGGTATAAGCATTGCATCAACACCTTCTAAAGCAAAATCAACATCACTTTCCTCTCGTATAGCAAAATTGCAGCATACTGGAGCTCTTGTACAGATGGTCCAAACAGCTATGTCATTTGGGGAACTGTCAGAGGCACTCAGAAAAGCTATTTTATGGTGCAAAGGCAACAAATTCAAATCGGAAGCTTATTTTCTGCGTAACAAGTTGTTGAAAAGCAACCGGCTGCACCACGTGGAGGCTCAAGGATGCAGGTAATCTTACATGGGTGTGGGGTTTCTGGATCTGACACTTTACATTTTAATATTAAGTAGTTTGCTAGTATAGAGAAACACAGTGGTCTAACCCACTCTCTTTAAATTCAAACGGGATCACTAGTTCAGGTCACTGGATGGTCTGACGTGAACGTTGTGTTTAGCTTCAGTCATTTGTGAAAGGATTTAAAAGGCTAACAAATGCAGAAACCATTTAGAAGGAGGATGAAAATGCACCTTAAGTCGTGTTCATGTTTAATAGTAATGATTATATGATGGAAGGGGTGTTGTCTTTCTTCAGAATGTCCTGGCTACAATGGTACAAAGTGCTGTTGTATTTCCTTGGGTGTGACAAGGAAAATGGTAGAGAAGGCTAATAACCAAATCTCTCCAACCCCCAAATGAAATGACACTTAAGCAGCTGATAAAGTTATGTTTTCTGCACCTTCCTTCCCTTAAGCTTGAAGAAAAAACTGTGCTGTGTCAAAACATCGGTCCGTAAATACCTCCTGTATGGGTCACAAAAGGTGTGCTGGCCAAAGCGGTACCTGGGGGCACGGTTCTGTCGAAGGAGGATCAAATCATCCATGCGCTTGAAGAGAGCTCTGAAGACTGTTCGGCAAAATCCTTCTGAGCTTTTTGGAGTTTGTGAGAACAGTGCATCACTCATCCTCCCAGCTTACCAGGACGGGCCTCCAAGTTGGGAAGGACGTTTGAATGCTGATACAGCCTCTGTCGAACTAAGCACAGCTGGGACACCTAAGCAGCTGCTGTGGGAAGGAAGTCCTGGCCCTGTGTGGAAAGAAGCTACTGAGAATATGGACATTGATTCTATTTTTGCAGTAATGGGTGTCTGACCGTGGACTTGCAAGGAAGAGAGAGGTTGAGTCATTCCAACTATTTTTTCTTAAGTAAAACCCTCAAAACCCTAACGGTGTCTTGGTAGCTCACAGCCTGAATTCTGCTACAAAAGTAGCAACCATTTTTATTATATTTTTTGTGAAACAGCTTTTTTTTTTTTTTTATGGGAGGGTGTTTCAAACAGCTGAATAGTCTTCATCCTTTCACCTAGCCTTGTCCAGGAACAGTGACTGAGTTACCCTTACGCACTGTCCCTTCTCTATTGCTAGAGACCACATGTTAAGTGCTGCTGTCAAGTCCACAATGCAAATAGTCACCATCCACGGTGGAAGGCTGCAGCTGGTCATGTGCTGCTGCTTAGGACAAAAGACTTGCTGCCCCTTTTCCAAGGAAACAGTCCTATACCCTTCCTTCTATGCTGCTTGTACATAGGACAACCTTGACTTGCAGTATTATTGCTGTTCAGCATTTGTTATTTGTTCCAGAAATAGGCGAAAGCACAGCTGTGGCCTGCAACAGTAACTCCTGACTGTCCTGAAATCTTTTAAGTGCAATTTCTACCTGCTTGGCAACATAAGGCACAGCTACTCCAACATGTATTAATGAAATAATGTTAGAACAAGCAATTTGGTTAGTGCTTTCTGCCAGCCTCTTGCTTGTAACTAAGTCCCAAGATCAGAATCACCAGGAAATACTAAGAAAAAATTGTCTTGGAATGAAGAACAGGAATCTGCTTTATTGTAGACCACCTGCTTAACAGGGGTAAGGAAAGGCTGTAATAGGTTAACCTTAATTTCCTAGGCTTAGTATTAGTAGAAAGCAAGAGCTGTGCCCAGTGGGACAAGAAAAAGAGAGAACCTTCCTAGGCAATTAAGTGCTAAAAAAATCTGTATTATGCACCTTGTGTGAATTGGTCAACGTAAGTTTAGTTATGAGGCGTGGGCACAAACTTAACATGTTTTATTTGAAGAGCATATACAGAGCAAAGAACTGGACTTCTCCAGTAGTTTGGCCTTGAAGACTTTGTCCACTTAGCCAAGACCCATTTTCTAGGTTTCCTGTCATGGGAATACCTAGTGATAACTGAAATAATTGTAGAGAATCACCCATCATTAGCCCTCTAGATACCTGATTCAACATAGTCCTACTTCAGGCAGACTTCCTGCCATTGTAAGAATCTTTAGAGCTCTTTTCTCATTTCATAAAACGGTATAAAAATACGTAAGTATACCACATACAATCAGGTAACACTCAGCTGCTTGAATACTTTTCAGAAAAGGCTGGGAGCGAGCTTAGACATCCCAGCAGCGACCTCCATCCTGAACAATCACTCCAAACAACACACATGACGTTCCTTCCTTTTGGGCAGCAGGTGCCCAAGTAATGCCCCAGTGCAGCCTGCGCACAGAATCAAGATCCGTAGTTTGCTTCATCAAAGGCCTTTCTGGCTCGTTTCAGTTCTTCGTTCATAGTTAAGAGGTCTTTAACTCTGGCAAACTTGCGGGGGTCCTTGCGGATTAGAAAGACAATGTCCTCAACCTGTACACGACCCTGCCGCCCAATTGACATGGCCTTGTGCGTCTGTTAGAGGAAAAGAGGAAAGTCAGCAGAGTTCCTTTGCCCCTTAACTTTTTTTTTTTTTTTAAGATGTCAATTCTACTTTATTTCCTGTCATTTTAGAATCAAAAAGTAAGCAATTTCAGGATCTGGGCACCACCATCCTAGTCACAAGAGAGCTTCCCAGTAAACCGTGGACTTACTGTTGCTCTGCTGTCCCCAGCTGCCCATCACACCCAGCACATATCACTACACACACACACCAGTAATGACATCAAAACTAAAGCCAGATTCCATGTGGGACCCCCCAGCCTGCAGAGTGCTTGAAGATGAACGGCAGCAGCAGGCAGAATTTGGAAGCAATGGGAAACACCTGTATCACAGGACAGTTTAGGGTATTTTGATGAGGGAAGACAAGGCCAACCTCTCAAAAGAAGGGGGATCCACCAAATATTAGGAATAACTTTTTTTGAAAAAAAAAAAACCACAGCAAACTTTCAAAACAGAAACCAAATGTTTGGAAGAGGGATGGCTTCTGAGCTCAGCAGCTTGCATTTCTTTTGTAGGGCAGAGCTACATTCCCATCCGTGTAAAGACACTGGGAGAACACAAGAAGTCAATACACTTTCAAAGCTGAGCCTTGTCTTTTGTCAGCCGCACATACAGCAATGCCACAGTGAACCTCAAAGTCAGCTGTGTGTTTCCCCACCACCAACACTAACTGCTACTTAAGGACTTCAGACACCGTTCTAAACCCACATGGAGCAAGATGCATGAATTTTGCCTTAATCTTGGAAAAGCAGTATCTAAGTATAGTTTTTTTCCTACTAGCATCAGTTTTTGGTCTGGGATAATGCAGTATTTGAGGCAGAGATATTAACCTTCAGAAGACTAAAGTCTTACTGAGGATGCTTTGACCATGCTGTCTAGAGCCGACTTACCATTTCTGTGATAAACTCTATTACCAGGTCCTCAAGAATGTCCACTGATTCAGTGTAAGGGTTCTGGTCATCCCCGAATCCATACATCATGCATCTTACTGCAGAAAGAAACACTCAGCGTGAGGCTTCTTTCATCCATTCAGCGCTGTCGGGAGCGCACGCATAGCTGGAGCTCACCGGCCCGCACATTCGGGCGCCAGGGTGGCACCTGGTCTGTCGGGCAGGACGGTTCGTGAGCAAACGCGTGGGAAAGGAGCGGGGAGACAGAAGCCAAGAAAAGCCCAGAGCTGCACAGGCAGAAAAGCGCATCTGATGACAGCCTCTTTAAATACGCATTTAGCCTACCAAATACCGAACGCCCACTGCCGGCATCACTGACTTCTGGCACAGTTCGGTTCAGATGTATTAGTGGTATTTTTTAGGGGGGTGGGGTGGGGTGTGTCTACACAACAGCTTTCTGCACTTCCAGCCAGGGCGCAGAACAAAAGCTGCTGTTTTGCTACGGAAAACCGAGTTGAACTCCATAGCTGCCTCCTCTGAGGTTCAGCTGTGTTTGGGGAAAGGACATCATCCTCCACAGCCGTGGGGAGCCCCACCACCACCACCACCGCGGGTCTGCCGGCGACCCCGGGGCAGGGGCTTCTGCCCCGCATCGACTCACGTTCTTTGGAGAAGAGCCTCTTCCTCTTGCCCTGCCCGCCCTCCAGGCCCCCGCCGGCTTCTTCCGCATCTTCTTCAAACTACACGGGCACAGCGGAGGAGAGGCCGCCGTCAGCGCCCGGGGCGCAGGGGGGACACCTTCCCCTTCCCCTTCCCCTTCCCCTTCCCCTTCCTCTTCCCCTTCCCCTTCCCCTTCGTCTTCCCCTTCGTCTTCCCCTTCGTCTTCCCCTTCGTCTTCCCCTTCCTCTCGCTCCCCAGCCCTGGGTCGGGGCCACCGTCCTCCCCCCGCCCGGAGCACACCAGGGCTGCCCCGGCTGCGGTGGGGGACGCGGTCCCGGAGCGTCCCGTCACAGCGGTTCCCGACACACCACCACCCTCCCCGCTGTTCGCCGCTCACCGGCGCGTCCTCCTCTTCGTCAGCCATGGCCGCCAGACCCCGCCGGGCGCTCCCGAGCGGGGCGGAAGGGCTTCCGCTTCCTCAGCCCCGCCCTGCCCCGGCGGAAGCCGCCTTCTCGGTGCTGCCGGGGCGGGCGGGTCCCCGCGGCTTCGTGTCGCCAGGTCCGCCGCCGCGGCGCTGCCCGGAGCCCAGCTGGCTGCGGTTGCTGCGCGCAGTGGCCGGCGTCCTTCTCCGCTGCTTTGATAGGTTTTTTAATTACGAGCGTATTTTCTTCAGGGGACAAAATTGCAAAGCCTCATCCTCCTTCCTGGGTGCAGACCGCGGTGGTTGTTGCCGTTCTCCGCCTTTAGTGTCCGCCTCGCTGCGTGACCGCCGCCCAGCGCAGGCGGCGCCGCGCTCTCCGTGCCGGAGGAGGGGTCGGGCGCACGGAAGGAAGCGCGGACGTGGGGCGGGGGGGGTTTCCTGCTGCCTCCGCGCCCCCCAGCCCGGGGGGGGGGGTGCAGGGGCTCCGCTGCGGGGGCTGACCCGTCCCGCACGGCTTGGGGTGGCGTTCTGCGGGCGCTCGCCTTGGCCCGGAAGGGGGCAGTGTGGGCACGGCAAGGAGAGGCTGGCGTACGGGGTGTTTGCCTTCACCACTGTCAGTAGTGGCTGTATAACAGCGTAAAGCGTAGAGCTTTGACTTCAAGCTGAGTTCCTGTGCACTTGTAGTATGTTGAGTATAAATCGCTGCATTCTGCAGATATGAAAAACAGTAGATGTGCTGTACCAAAGCTCAACGCTAATTTCAATTTCTGACCTTCATTCTAGGAAAAATAGTGCTGTCACGTGGAAGTCTGTGTTTTGTTTTTCTTTTTTTATTTTCCCCCTGGTACTGAGAAATTGTAAGATGGCAGGTTACTTCGGGACAGGGTTTTGTGGAAAAGGGATCTCAAATGAACACTGGAATTTCCCTTTCAGATCATCCCTGACTTGGGAAAGAACACAAAAAGGTTTGCTGATGGCTGGGTCTGGTCAGGAGAAACTGAAGGTGAAACTTAACAGTGTAAGGTAAGGTACTGGTGCAGTTACAACACAGAGTTCGTTGCCCGGTCAGGAGAAGGCTTGGTGGAAGTAAATGTCCACGCACTGGTATCATCTAGAAGTCCTCACGCTGGCAGTCCCCAACCGTCAGGGGGCCAAACGCAACTCAGAATGACTTCTCCTAAGCCAAAGAACAAGTACAATGCGACTTATAAATCCTCTTTTCCTTTCTATATAGTAACACTTGACTTCTGTCAACACCTAATAAACAATTATATCTTTTTTGTGAGATAGATGTGTTTCTTGCTGTTAGTCTAAACTAGGTAAAAAAATGTCAGGGGAGGGGCATGCAAAGGAAATGGGCACAGATCAGTTGCTTTAGTAATGCACTTTTCAGCTAGGTTATAATAGAAGGGCCCATGCACTGTGCCATTTAACTTGTATTTGTGCCTAAGTTCCCACCCGCAGCTGCAAGGAGATCTGCATTCCTTTGTAATTTAACATCTAAGGCTTGCACAAGATTTACCCTCATCAGCTTGGACACCTGTTAGTGTTTCTTAATGTCTTAAATAAACTTTAACATTGAAATGCTTTATACTGTAAAAATGTTTGTTGTTATTTTTATTGCATTATTTTTGTTTATTGTACTTAGTATTTTTGGTGAATTTCTTCAAAGCACTTTTTTAGAGTACTAGGTTTAGAAGAAATGTCTCTTAAGTATGCCTTAGGAGTCATGTTGGGGAGCCACTAAGAAGTGAATGGTCTTTAAATTGTCCAAAACTATTCCTTTATCCCAAATGTTGTAAATACTTTGGCCACCTGAACCCTGGCTGCCATGGGCCAAATTTTACAGATCTACCTGCCAAATCTTGTAATTGGGGGTTGAGTCCCAGGTTTCCCATGCCTTCTGGGTTTTGGGGAAGTAAAAGAATCTCTAAATACCAGCACAAAGGCAGCTGTGGTTCTGAAGTCCTACTGAAGCCACGTGGACCGTCATCTGAGTGCATTTGGTTTTGCCCTGTTAAATACTACTTCTGAATTGTGCAACAGTTTACATCCTTCGTAAATTGTTGTGAGAGGTTAAGCTAGTTTTGCTGATGCTTGCGAAATACCAGTTTCTTGTGCCTTTGTCAGGTTTTGCCTTAAGAAAAATTTTTGTCTTAAAGAAATTTTTCCTTATAAAGAAAACTCAGTTATGTCTCCAGTAGGAGGCTCCCTCTTCCAGTGTAATAAACGCCTTGCTAAATCTGAACGAAGGTTTTCTCTAGGAAGCTGAAGAGGGAGAAGGAAAAGGTGCAGCTGAGGTGCAGACACTGAAGGGTAAAGCCAGAGAGGGTCTTGATGAAGCACTGAAGGGTCCCAAGGAATGAGTTCAAAAGAAGTGAGTACAGCGCCCGCTGGTGTCTGAGTCTGAACAGCGTTCCCCGAGGGAGCTCGGGGCTGGTGCCATCCCAAGGCACCACACTCTGCGCTCGCACCAGGGCCGGGGGCAACAGTCCAGCAGCGCTGTATCCATCACACAAAAAACAGTGGAGAATAATTCTTGGGGAACAGCATTAGCGAGATGTGTGCTAAGATTTATTCCCCCCTGCCCCTTACTACTTACTGGCATGTTTTCCATTGTTCTCAATGTTTTTCAAAGAAAATACGGGTTTAAGTAGCTATGTCTGTGCAAGTGGTAGCTTTATTGTCTTGTATAAACTTTGTAAACATGCCACAAGGTGCACAAATACCATTGTAGATTATTACAATACAAAAATGTGAACTATCTTCCCTGAAAAAATCTGCTGTATATTTAACTAAAAAGTTGATAGCTGCTCAATAATTACCTTATTGAGCAAAACAGTTTTCTGTGCGTATGTAAGAGATGCTTGTAAGTAGATGTTATAGCAGAAGTAGGTAGAGACCATGTATTTAACAAGTGCTTTGACAGTGTTAAATTAGTGTTAAAATAAATCTGTGCATACAGGCTTAATGCTGTGGCTAGTTCTTAGGAGCAGATCAAATTGCAGTTACCAAACCTGGTATTAAAATCACTTATGTAGGTAAGGAAGGGACGCTTACTTTACTTTTTCTTGGTGTTGTTTCTAGGTATGAACTGGTTGTGAGCGCATCAGATGAGAATAAAAGGGAGTTACAGGACTGGCTATAGCACGTTGTGGAGAGGGTGGCTTCTTATACAGAGGGCTGTAGAGGCAAGTCCCGCCTCTGTGGCAGGTGCACCCACTCTGACTGAATTAACAGTACTTGGATTCAGGCATCACCGACAAGTAGCCGTGAGGGAAGTCAGCCGTGCTGTACAGACCTTGAGAAATTGTGCTAGGCCATACCTTCTCAGGATCTTAAGGAATTTAAAAGTCATGTTTTATCGGGAGCTAACAGTACCAGCCTGAGCTGGGACCAGACAGAACTACAGCTGCTGGGGTGGCACAGTTGCGTGTACACCAAAGGGGAGTTTGACTACAAGTCAGTCACTTTACACTGTAAATATCTGCAGCCACCACAGCCCGCTGAGCTCTCTTGCAGGGCAGCAGGCTGCACGGCGGCGATCTCCCCTTGACGCCTCTCGAGGTTAGTCCGTGAGGTTGAGAGATCCTTTACCCAGCATCCAATATCTACAGTGAGGTAAATGACATTTTACATTAGATCTGAAGCATATTGTCTACAAGCTAGCTTAATTATTAGAAATGTAGTAAGTAGTAGAGTGTTTGATCACTGTCTAATCATCATTTAACCATTGTTTAATAAAACCTTTTGGTTAAGCCACATCTTATTCCTCCCTCCTCTGCTTCTTCTGTAAATGGGTTCTCGTCTTACTCGGTTTCCAAAACGCTTAAGCAGGAAAGTGATGTAAGAAGCTGTGTATCTCCCTGGGTTTGTCCCTGCTCGCACAGAAACAGCTACAATTTCTCCATAAAATACAGTATCATTTTATAGCTGGGATAAGCAGGTACTAAAAGTAATCTCAAGCACGAGCAGGGTTAGCCGGTGGTACAGACTGAAAACATTGGCTGCTGCTAAAATTTCTGTTTCCTCTCTTGGCAGAAACTTTGATAATTGAGGTAGCAGTATCTTCCTTCTCATGGGCACCCACCCCACTTAATGCAGAATGAATTGTCTGTATTTAACACTTGGCATGTTCTGTTTTGTAGCCAAAGTTTGTTTCATACTGTACCAGAGCGCTCCTACTCCAATACGTCCTCATCCTGAGCAGAGTCTGAAAACAATGCTGCGCCCAAGGAGCGAGACCTTAGACAAGAAAAAGAGTGGAAGAAGGCAACACCAAAACAGCCTTCAAAGTGACAGTAAAACAGAGCTCTTTCTGCCTTAGTGTACGTTGCCTCTCTGTGAAATGCCTCAGAGAGGCTAAATCTGAAATGTCTACCTGCTAACCCTCCCCTGCTTTTTAAAATAACCAAGAAACCTGTTTTGGTTACTTCATTAATATTGACAGAATTATTGACTTAGTATCTGGTCAAGGTCCCTACTAAAATACATTCTACACTATAGTGACTCTAGGGAGCTGTTGCAAGAATATGATGAAAATACTGGCTTTGTAGTGCCAGGGTTATGCTGGCAGACTAGACCAGACACAGGAGAGAAAGAAAAAGAAAATACTGCTGAAAGACCAGAGGGATGCACGAGGTAAAATCCTTTTCCATAAAAGCCTGTACTCAATGTCACTTCTGCAAGCGATGGGTGCAGAAGAGGCAAAGCTTTACAAGATAATGCTGGGTGCCTGCAGTGTGGTGTGTACACTGCAAACAATTTAAGACATCAAAGCATTTAAACTGAAATGGTCTCTACTGCTTCAGTATGCTGCCAGGCGCGCCACTGATCAGCGAGCGGGGAAAAGGAAAGGGAGAGCTTTTGCGGCCCTGGCCTGAGAAAGCGCAGTTCCTCACTCAGCAACACAGCACATTGCTTAAGAACTCGGCAAGAAAGCCTGCTAGTGCATCAGGCACCTGTCTACCCAAAGCATGTTCCCATGAAGGCACTTAAGTTTTAATGTTTAAGTGAAGGAGAAGACTTGACTTTTTGGTTTGAGGAAGAACAAAACCAATTTTCTTTTCAGTTAAGTTTCTTCTAACTAACTGCACTCTCTGAAATTAATGGTATGATTTTCAGACAGTGTCTGCTTCTAACAGTGATAAGGACTGATGCTTATAGTTAGAAGAGACTTAACTGAGAAGTAAAATCACTGAAAAGAAAATTGGCTTTGTTCTACCTTAAAAGAGAACATCTGCGATTCGTTTAGTCTCCAACCCAGCCTAAACCACAACACTGTCACAGGGGCACTGATTCTTGTCTGTAACAAAATATGGTGTTCCTTCCTGCAGATGGCTGAGGAAAACGCAAGAGTTATTCCAGTATTTGAAGCATTTGTTAATGAAGACCTTCTGACCAATACAGCAGAAAATCCAGACGTGTCCAAAGGTAAAGCTGGTTTTTCAGGATAAAACTGTACCTACTGTTTCTAATACAGCTGTAAGAAACTGTATGACATAGCTCCACATGGCTTCCGCTAAGGACACCTAATGGCAACTATACACACCCACAAGGATCATGGGGTCCACTTCAATCTGTTGCCATTTCAAAGGACTTTTTACACAAATGGATTTACCAGACATACTGAATGTATTTAAGTGGTTAATGAAAGACTTCCTGGCACTGTAAGGTGTTTTGTTCTCAAGAGGGACTGAAAACAGAACTGCATTTTCTTTTACGTACACAGACTTATTTTCAGTTGCTCTTCAGTCAAGGCTGAGGCCTTGAGAACGACAGCCTTGGCAAGATCGATGCTTTTGGAAGATCCTGGTTTGAAGACACCAAGAAAAGATTATTCCTGAAGTGTTCACTTGCACCTGTTCCATCTGTCTAGATACTACTGCACTTCCCGCTAGGATCAAGCATCCTATGGGCTGGTTTGCTCTGGAGCACTTTGGGATTAGAGATAAAAGATTAAAGAATTACAGGTTTGATCTCTGCTAAGATGTGGAAACCAGAGATCCATGTTTTCTACTGTGTTCCCCACCCACCCCACTTCCTACACGTATGCTGAAAACAGACCTCGCTTCATGTCTAATTAGAGTCAGAAGAAATTACATAATGAAACAAAACACTAGCAATACCTCAGAGTGGTTCACAAAAGACCTATCTTTTCTTGAGGTTTTAACACTTAATGTAAGTAACTTTGACAGGTGCATGCACACATTTGGCAATCTTAAGACATGACAAGATCGAGTGCCAGAGTTTGACATAGGCACTTAATAGCTTTAGTCTAAATTCTTTTGTAACAACTGCTGCTGTCGATGGCAGTTTTTTTTTTTTTCCAATTCTGTGCCTTGTAACAAGCCAACTTCAGGTGCTCTTAGGTGCTGTGGGACACAGCTCTGCCAGCTGTTGCAATGCTCCTAAAGCATATGGTACATCAGGATTGTGCTTCAGCTGCAAGGGTAGAACAGATGCCGATAACGGACAATGCGTCTCATCTCTGGCAATTCCTCTGAGTGCAGCTGCAGAACTTCGTGCTGGATTTCAAACGGAAGGTAGATGCAGCACCCATGGATGATAAAGTGCAGGAGGGGGTTCCCCTAGGCACCAGTCATTTATTCCACTCTGTTTCAAGCCAACAGTGATCAAAAAGCAGATCCCATTAAAGATTTGTCCTTTCCTTCATCCACTTGGAACAGGGAGAACTCGACGTACGCAAGCGGGACGTGCTATCACGCTGCACCTACGGAACGCACAAATGCAGAGGAGTTACAAAAGTAACATATACAGGAAGTCCTAAAGACACCTTCACGGACAACGTGTTGGCTGTTTCCACTCCAGATGGCAGTGGAGCAGGCAGGTGGTTGCACAGGTGCTAGTTTTTGGCTCCTGCTATATGAGCTGAGAGAAGCAAACCTCCACGTATCATTCAATTCACTGGGGCAAGTACAGTTTGCTTAACGTTACGGCTATAGTTTTTCTTTTCTAAACTAAATGCCTTTTTTAATGAGATTACTAAACTGTCTCTAGTATCCTGAATATAGCAGAGCTTAGGCACGCAGTGGTAGCTTTTTGAACATTTAGCTGGAGGGAGAGGAAATGCTGTATTAAAACTTAGCTCCTCTTTGGAGGTTATCTTTGCTTTTTTCTTCTTAGAACAATCATGAAGGCTTTATAAAACAGTTTTGTAATAACCTGGATTCATTCATATGCAAACTTCCTGAATTGATGAATTTATTAAACAAAATACTTAGCCTTACAAATATTAATTTATCCAAAAATTTATACAAGTTTATCAAAACATAAATTCTAGTACTTTGGGTTATTTACAACAAAAATCCACACCTCTAGTTTTGGTACCTTTTGGTCTGGGTGAGCCAAGCAGATCAGGAGCCAGTCCTTTCAGCTGGCCTCTACAGCCGGCAGGTTTCCAGTAACATGGGCTACAAAACACCTTAGCAAGTGAACCCCCGAAAATTCCAGAGAACTGCGGAAACAAAGGTGTGGATGTTCGGTTGCTGCGTCTTGGAGCAATGCAAGCAAACTCAGCTACCGGCTGTATTAAATTACATCTCCAGCGGTGCTGTACAACCTTGGTAAATTAAGCACTTCAGCTACGTAATCAAACAACTACAGCTTGCTGCTGTTAACACAACTCCAAACAAAACGGCAAAGCCCGCGAGCACGCAGCGCAGACACTGCTGCCCCCCTCAGAGGGAGGCCAAAGGAAGAGCAGCCGTAAGAACTGGTCTGCGCTCACTGGCAGAGGAGGGGGAAGGCAGCGGCAAGGGGCATTTCCCCATCAGCAGCCCACCCTCCATCCTTGGGGCACAGAGAAGTGCCACCTCTGGAGCAGACAGACCCATTTCAGGTAGCTTGCCCTAGTGCAAACCATCACCCGAAAGGAAACGGCAGCAATGGAGAAGAGCTTTACCTGACCAGGAATAGCTGAGGAAAGCATCCCTGAGTTTTCTCCTTTACAAACTCCTGGATCTCCAGTACGTTCTTTAACAACAGTCCCCTGGAAGCTCGGTCAATTTTTGTCAACACCATCTGCATGGATCCAGAAAAGGAGGATTAAAAGAGGAAAAGAAGATTATTTTGCTGCTAGCCTGGAACATCTGTAAGAGTCCTGGACCATCTTGCAAGGGGGGCTGAAAGCTCTGGGTCATATCCAAGGGGAAAAATGGTATAATACGGTTCATCAAAACACTTTATAGCCTGCATAAGGAGCGGACCTTTTCAAGCTCCTCAAGCTGAGCACTGAAAAAAAGTGTCCATTTAATAAACCTAGCAAAAATCCCTTAAATCCCACTTGCCCCCCTCAACACATTTCAGGCCTATTTTATTAACAATAAAGTGGGGGGTTACTACTTGGGTAAGATAACTTGCATAAGCTCAGGTAGAGGGTATACACCTTTACAGATTATCTGTAGCTTATAACCAACACAAGAACAAAGCATTACCTACCACATAAGGAATCCCAAACTCTTCCAGCATCTCTACTGCAATATGATCTGTTTTCTGGAGTCCCACCACACCATCAACTAATAGGAAAGTCCTCTTCAAGCTGCCAGAAATAGTAATCAGCAATAAACCAGCAACAGTAATCACCACCGTTATTTCACACCTGCTCTGCTACTTCCAAGTTCATAAGGAAGAACAATTAACACGCAATCTGGGGATAGGAAGAGACAAGAAATGCCATGCATGGGAGCTGAGGTTCAGCATGGAGCAGCTGTCAATCTTTTCTGCTGTTTTGATCTGTCTAAGCGCGAATGAGTGACACCACAGAGGTTCCCAGGGAAGTGACGTCAGAACTAATCAATATTACCACTGGAAGCAGCTACCCCTCCTGCACTTTTTCACCTAATTACACGATACTGTAGATAAGTGTCTGGCTTTCATCGCTCTGCAGAGGTACAGTGAGGTACAGTGAGGTCCCTTACTTGCGCCGTTCCTGCAGATAGGCCTCCACCATCTCCACAAAGTCTTGTGGGGCACGGTAGCCGTATCCTGGCATATCCACCAGAGTAAAGTACTTCCCTACTTTGAAGAAATTCATCTTCTTGGTGTGGCCCTGAGGAAAAGATTTAAGTAAGATGACGGAAGGGGGTGGTTTTAAAAAGTTGCTTTAAGCAGCAGACTAGGAGATGCCCCGCAAAACATCTCCGTAGCATACCCTGCCACCCCCAAGACGGCTGCAGAAATGCTACTACTGTTGCTTTAAGCTGCCAAGTCTCCTACCCTTGCAGCAATCCTATGCGACTCTACCCTTAAACTAAAAATACCTTCACGGGTCTCTGTCCTTGGTTATTCCCAAAGGGCTTTACAGCACGTCTGCTCACCTCGTACAACTCTTCTGTCCGGTGCATGAGCCAGCCCTCGCTGCAGAGCGAAGCTGGGCTCTTTGCAGCTTCTCCTTTGCTGGAGAGAGGCCTGTGCCAGCCCTGAGCTGGTAGCCACCACAGCTGGCAAGTTCTCAGAATCACAGAATGGTCAGGGTTGGAAGGGACCTCTGGAGATCATCTAGTCCAACCCCCCTGCCACAGCAGGGACACCTACAGCAGTTGCACAGGACGGGGTCCAGGCAGGTTTGGAATGCCTCCAGTGTGGGAGACTCCACGACCTCTCTGGGCAGCCTGTGCCAGTGCTCTGCCACCCTCAAAGGAAAGAAGTTCCTCCTCATGTTAAGATGGAACTTCCTCTGCTCAAGTTTGTGCCCGTTACCTCTTGTCCTGTCACTGGACACCACTGCAAAAAGACTGTTCCCATCTACCTGGCACCCTCCCTTTAGGTATTTATAAGCATTGATAAGATCCCCCCTCAATCTTCTTTTCTGTAGACTAAAAAGACCCAAGTGCCTCAGCCTTTCCTCCTAAGAAAGATGCTCCAGTCCCCTCATCATCTTTGTAGCCCTTTGCTGGACCCTCTCCAGCAGTTCCCTGTCCTTCTTGAACCGGGGAGCCCAGAACTGGACACAGTACTCCAGATGTGGTCAAGTCATCTCCTGCCGCCTCAAGTTACCCAAGTTTCCTCCTGCCCTTCTCACCCCTATCTGTGCTGGCACCGGCTCCTGAAGTTAAAAACGTCACTTACCGGAGTTTTTGACACTCTGACCTCCACTTCTGGAGACAGTGAGAACAGGGCCCGGATTAAAGATGATTTCCCCACGTTGCTCCGGCCGATGAAGCACACCTGCAGCAGGAGGGGCGGAGGGAGCGCTCAGTGTCTCTACCCCCGTCCGCCACCCCTCACCCGACGCGTGCGGGCAGGGGGTGTCCCCTCCCGCCGCAGCCGCTCCCGGTCACTTGTCACCCTTCGGTGCCAATGCCTGGGGACGGCGCTCTCCCCCGCTGCTGCGGACACCCCGAACCGCTGACCTCGGGCAGCGCGGGCGGCGGGGCGTGGTCCATGCGGACGGCGGAGCTGACGTAATCGATGACGTGCTGGCGGCCGGACCTGAAGAGCGCCTCGGCGCGCTGCAGGGCGGCCAGGTCGGGGTGAAAGAGGCGGAACCGCGCCGTGTCGGTGCCGGGAGCCAGGCAGCGCGCCAGCTTCTGCAGCGGGAAGACGACGCCGGCGCGGCGGCTCCGCTCCAGCCGCAGCACCGCCGACAGCGCCGACAGCGCCGGCGGCACGCGCCGCCCCGCCCCGCCCGCCCGCGGCAGCAGCATCCCGGAAGGCGGCGGGCGCGCGGCGGAAGTGGCGCAAGAGGCGGAAGGGGCGCAAAAGGCGGAAGGGGCGCAAGAGGCGGAAGGGGCGGGGCGAAGCCGTCGCCCCGCCCCGCCCCCCCCCGGGGTTTGTCTGGTCAGTTTAATTGCGGCAATGGAGAGATCTGAGGCCGGGAAGGAGCGTTAGGAAGATAAGGCGGGGACGCCTCCCGCGAGGCCAGGGCGCTCCAAGCCCCGTCCGGCCTGGCCGTGAGCGCCTCCAGGGACAGGGCAGCCACAGCCTCTCTGGGCAGCCTGGGCCAGTGCCTCACCACCCTCACAGTGAAACATTCCTTCCTGATACCTGATCTAAACCTGCCCTCTTCCAGTTTGAAGCCATTCCCCCTCGTCCTATCACTCCGTGCCCGTGTAAAAAGTCCTTCCCCAGCTCTCCTGTAGGCCCCCTTTAGGTACTGGAAGGCCGCAATAAGATCTCCCCGGAGCCTTCTCTTCTCCAGGCTGAACAGCCCCAACTCTCTCAGCCTCTCCTCACAGGAGAGGTGCTCCAGCCCTCTGACCATCTTTGTGGCCCTCCTCTGGACACGCTCCAGCAGGTCCATGTCCTTCTTATGTTGGTGGCCCCAGAGCTGGACGCAGTACTGCAGGTGGGGTCTCATGAGAGCGGAGTAGAGGGGCAGAATCCCCTCCCTCAACCTGCTGGCCACGCTGCTTCTGATGCAGCCCTGGATGCGGGTGGCTTTGTGGGCTGCGACCACACAAGAACAATGAAAGCAGTTACTGGTGAGAGTTGGGTTAATGGTGTAAACCTAGGGAAAAACCCCCGTATTCTACTTTAGTCCTGTAAATTACATCCTCTTAAAATCTGCTTTGTTTCACAGCAGCTCAGATGTGCATAGGTCAGGACAGCCCACAATCACCGGCTGCCGTGTGCATACGTAGAAGAGTGCTTCCAAATAAATGTACAAATGACCTTTATTTGGTTCCAAACCAGTTCAAAGCCTACAGAGCAGTCCTCTCTCCTGTCACCCCCAGTGGTGCAAATAACAATAGGTAAATGTAGAGAAAAAAAAGCAGAAAAATAAACCTTTCAAGAATTATTTCAAGAACACTGCTAAGTTTTTTTGTGGTAATGCCGCAATCTAATTTAATTGAAATCTGTGGTGAATCTTGTAACAGAAAAATCACACTGGCCAGAGATGATGCTCATAACCACTTGTCCTGGTTTCAGCTGGGACAGAGTTAATTTTCTTTCTAGCGATTGCTGTGAAAGGAATGTCAATAATACATACTGTTTTAGTTGTTGCTAAGCCATGTTTATGGTTTTCAAGAAGGACTCTCTTCAGTTTCCCATAAAAGCTGAGAAGGAGTGCTTACAGAATGATGGAATGGCCAATGGAGGATTCCATACCATAGCTGTCATGCTCAGTATATAAATGGGGGTTGGCTGAGGGGGGGAAATCCACATTCACTGCACAGGACGGTGCCAATTCACTGGGCGGTGAGAGTGACTTGTGTCATTAGTATTATTGTTATTTTCCTTTTATGTTATTGTTCTATTAAACTGTCTTTATCTCAACCCATTTTTTTCCTTTCCCTTTCTCCTCCTTTCCTCCCTCTTCTCCCTGCCGTTCTGGGGGAAGGGGGAGAACTGCGCGAGCGGCTGCGTGATGCTAGCTGCCACCTGGGGTTACACCACAACACCACTCCAGGAGGCAGATTTCCACGTTTCTATGCCAAACTGTGACACGTGAAACAGAGCAAGTGCTCTTCGGTATCTTTGCCTTGGTGTCACACGTAGCTCACCGCTGCTCTGGCAGCAGGCTTGCCTGCTGGAAATCACCCCACAGTAGTTACCCTGACCAGGCACATGTCCTCCAGCACACTACTCCCAGAACAGCTGGCCAGAGACAGGAGGGAAGGCAGCAGAAGAAACCGATTGACCCATTTAAGAGTACATCTGCAGGTGTGATGATGTGAACAGAGGTGCCCAGTTCACAGGCTTGTGCCCCAGCCACTAATTAAGTCTCCCTTTTTAATGTAACGGTACCTACATAGGTGACAGGAACAAATTGAAATGTCATAGGACCTTCTGAATACACCTAATTTTAGCAAAGGGCTGGATAAACAAGAGCATCCAGTAGACCCACATCTAAAACCTGAAGATCAGAAGTGTGCATTTCAGTGGAAGGTGGCGTTTTTTTTCCTGGACCAAACTGCAGTCTGGGTTCTTTGCGGGCAAACCATGCAGAGACTGGAAATGGCAGGTTACTGTGGACAGACCTGGTAAAATACCAACATTTAAGCCTGCTTTGTATCTCCCCTGAAAGACACCACTTTCTGTTCCATATATTATCACCAAACATTAGGCATTCCGACTAAAATTGCCTATGGCTCATGTCTGTGGCAGCAGATGTCTCTTTTCAGTTGTGGATTATGTAGTTCAAATGTTAGGGAATGACTACAAAAATAATTTACTTGACATTACGAACTCTGACAGTCATTCCTCTGGAGTATGAAGGAGGGAATCTATAACCATTGACACTGACCTAAGTTCCAAAGAATGGTGAGGAGCACGGAGCTGGAAGGAAGTAGTGACACCAGTTGTCTTCTCTGGTCTGATCTTGTCTATCCCAGCATCATGCAACAGGTCAAACCATTCATTTCAGATACCCCTCGGAGACGAGTAGCTGTGGGACCAGCTGGAGGTGGAGTTCTGGGAGAGCAGGGAGCACTCCTCGTGTGCTTGGGGCAGTCGGTTCAGGTCCTGTGAGCCAAAACCAACTGGCCTTTGAGCTTCATTTTCAAGAAGAGGAACTGAGACCAAATATTGTCACCAGGAAGCATGCCAGAAAGGACAGAGCGCATGCACCGACCTTTCTGCTTTTCTGTGACATAAAGAGCACTACCGATTGTGTCTGAATCTGTGCTTTCTCCTAAAATACAGCCTACATTTTTTCCACTTGGAAGGTAGTTTAGGAACTAGAGTTAATATGATAGACAGTTTTAAAGGCTAAATTACTTGTATAAAATACTAAGCAGCTCTGCATTTTCCTCTATGCAAACTATTCTATTTAGGGGGAAAAAAAAAGTGTCTCTCTGCTCAGGAAGGAATTCAAAGCCACCAACCTCTCAAGGGCTGGACATTCTGAGACAAAAAGAAAATAATTAAAAAGTAAAAAAAAAAAAATTAAAACACTCAGTAGTGGGAAAGTTTTTTAAAAGTTCTCAAGTGAAGTAATTGAAGAGAGAGGCATTATTGTTCATGTGGCAGCCAACACTGCTAGTCCTAGATGAAGAGTAGTTCCCACTGGCTTCACAGAACTGAAATTCTGTTTTTGATATTAATCTCAAATTTGATGAATCTCTTCCATTTGTACCTGATCTGACCTCTGCTGCAGCAATTGTTTTTTGCCCTTCAGCCTTTGAAGAGAGGCAAAGAGCAGAAGACAGAATTAATTACTCCATCCATTTTCTCAGAGTTGGCCTTGGTCATTAGCACAGGAAAGAGTGCTGTGAATATGAAGAGGAGGAAGAAATTCTGTGCCTTAAGGGTGGTAAATCAGTTAGAAACCCTTTGCATCTAGGCTGAAAAAATAGAAGTAATGCAAATAATACTGACTGGTGAGGACACTGACAAATGGAAAAGCTCCCCATGATCAGTGCAGGTGGGATGGAGAACCATATAACCATTACATCAAGAACTGATTTGAGATAAACTTTTGTTTCCTTAATGCTGGTTGCTATGACCATGACCAGGACCATGGTAGCAGCAGGTAAATCTTGAAATAAAGGAATTGGTAAAGAAGGAAGACAGTGTCATGTGTTTTGTCCCCAGTCTTGCTGTGCCTCATGTCATACAGTGATCTTATTGCAGAGACATTCAGAATATCAGACACTGTGTGAGAACACTTCTGGACTCCACATCCTTAATCAGGTTTATCAGCAGGGCTCCTGCCTTCATACAATCCATATCTGTGTTAAAATAGTGCAGTGGCATGAAAAAAAAGGGCTCAAATAATGTAATTCCTGCTACAAGGTTCCAAGCAAAGTACCAGCTTATGCAAGAGCCTCGTGTCACATGGCTGAGATCCCACAACAAACGTATTTGTTTGTAATAATCATCTGGAAATGTGATCTCACTACCTCATCAGTTTGAGATTACCCTTTTTAGCACACTAAAGCTTTTGTGGGCATAGCACCCAAAGGCGATCATACAACACAATTCTGGGGTACTCATGGCTCACGTGGGCCACAGTTCTGAGTTTCAGGTTGTAAAAACTGGTGGGGATGGTCTCGTTCTGTCCCTTGCAAATCTACAACACGTTTGCTCAGATTACAATATTCTCTAATGGTCTGGCCCTAAAGCATTTCTGATGCAGGCAAAGTGTTTATGCGATAATTTATAAATCCAGTAATAGCTTCAGCACATGCCTTCCTCTTCACTCCCGAAAGGAAATGCCCTAGTTTGGGAATTACAAACACTCTACCTAAAAGTTAACACAAACTTACCACATCAATACTAGAAAGCAACAATGAACATCCCTGAAAGTAAAATGTTTTGTTTTGAGCGTGATACGGTTGATCATTCAACTTTTCAAAGTGAGTGTTGTTGCTTGCTTTGACCAGGAGATGGAGAGGAGAATGCAACTAGAGCTTGGGCCCCGACAAAAGACCTCACAGAGGGCTTGCACAGCAGCAAGAGCATGGATCATAAAATCACAGAATGGTTTAGGTTGGAAGGGACCTTGAAGATCATCGAGTTCCACCCCCCCTGCCACAGGCAAGGACATCTCCCACTAGACCAGGTTGCTCAAAGCCCCATCCAGCCTAGCCTTGAACACCTCCAGGGATGGGGCACCCACAACATCCCTGGGCAACCTGTGCCAGTGCCTCACCACCCTCACAGGGAAAAATTTGTTCCTGATATCTAATCTAAACCTGCTCTCTTCCAGTTTGAAGCCATTCCCCCTCGTCCTATCACTACATGTCCTTGTAAAAAGTCCCTCTCCAGCTTTCCTGTAGGCCTCCTTCGGATACTGGAAGGCCACTATAAGGTCTCCCTGGAGTCTTCTCTTCTCCAGGCTGAACAACCCGAACTCTCTCAACCTGTCTTCATAGGAGAGGTGCTCCAGCCCTCTGATTATCTTTGTGGCCCTCCTCTGGACCCATGTCCTTCTTATGTTGGTGGCCCCAGAGCTGAACGCAGTACTGCAGGTGGGGTCTCATGAGAGCAGAGTAGAGGGGCAGAATCATGTCCCTCAACCTGCTGGCCACGCTTCTTTTGATGCAGCCCAGGATGTGGTTGGCTTTGTGGGCTGCAAGCGTGCATAAGCCCAGAAACCAACATTTGCTCTCCCCTGGGGGCTGAGCCACCAATAACCATGGAGCAACTATGCAGCAGCATGCTCTGCAACACCCAGGAGGGTAGCTAAAATGAACACTTGGTACATCAGTAACTGGGCAGGAGGAGAGTGAGGCTAAGTCCCTCTGCTAGAGGTATGATGTACATGTAGAGCCCCTTACCAGGGCTCTTGCAGGATGGCTAAAAAATGTAAGATAGCAAGTGAGAAATGACACAAAGGCAACAGGGTATCCTGCAGTTGTTCGTGGTATCTAGGACTTAAGTAAAACAGGGTCTCAAACACACAACTCTTCTGAGCTGAGGAGGAAAAAATCTAACACTGAAGGACACTTAAAACCAGTTCCAGGGCTGTGCCAGAGGTGGATGGAGAACAACGAGGTCCAGCAGCTCAGTTGTTTGGATCAGCTGCCTGGGGTACAAGGGCGGTGCTCTTGCCACAACATCACTGTGCTGTCTGGCTCCAGCTCTAGCGTCAGACTGAGAGTTTGGGCTTCCAAAAAAACAAAAAACACTGCATCAACCCTCCTCCTGCCAAATTGCCCATACACAACCTTTCCACTCTTCACAGTCACACAGTAAGTTACTGTGCTGTGGCTAGACTGTAATCCAAAGACTCAAAAAACAAAAGGCTAACTAAAGAAATATGACCACGATTTTCAGACATCATCTTCACTATCAGAGAGCAAGCAGAATCTTTAGCAAAAAAAATCCCAAACCCAAAAACATTAGGCCTTACCACAAAGATAACTGGACTAGGTTGCATCACATGCTGTAGGGAATTGTTCCTTTCTATTTATCATGAGTTTTCCTGTCTTAGTTTCTAAAATGACCCTAGATCTTTCCAGGTGCCTGGGTGCATTGCTCCCAGTTAAACCCCACGTGACTCTGAAAGCTGCTGATTTTTATGACTTGGACCATTGTTTCTTGCTGCTTCTGCCATTTAGGGCTGAGCTATGCCACCCACAGATTCTATGGCTGAAACTATGGTACGTCTCACACTGCAGGGATCTAAACATGATCTTTGCATCTTGGACCTGCCTCTAGACATGAGAAATGGTTGTTGCACTTAACCGCTAAACCACACGGCACTGACGCAGAAGCTGCTTTGGCCAGCGTGCAGGTAGCTGTCTGAAAGTGTTTGACAAAAGTGACTTTTGGAACGTATAACTGCAGCAACAACATCCAGCAGAGATGAAGATCTCATTACACTGCTGCTGCTGGCTTTTCTAAATATAAGAACTGTGAACACAGGTTACCTAACTTTCTTTTTGAACTTACCCAGGTTTTCCTTTGTGTCACTAATGGGTGCTGTGCCTCTTCTCAGTTAAATGGCACCCACTACTTGCCTACCTGCCTGCCAGTGATTCCCTCCATTCACAGATGTCTTGCATCTATTTGACCACAGAACTGAAGACCTTCCAGGCACATTTCAGCACAGCCATGGAAATACAGAAATCTGCTGTGAAAGTAGTTGTGGGGGAGAGTTCTGTTCTTAGAACAGGCAAATGGTCACCAACTCATTTCAGCTTGGCGGCTTCAAAGTTTGGGGAGGCTAACATTTTTCTGATAAAATTAAATTCAGTGCATTAATTTCCAGGTAGGTTCATCTTACATCTAGGGAAGCTGTCTTTGCTGGTGTAAGGCAGCAGTCTTAATCACATGGGAAGACAGACAGTAGTAGCTTGGGGAAATGTCTTTAAGGACCTTGTGAAAATTCAGGGACGACGCTGGCTCTGAACAGAATTCTGCAGCTTGCTACTGGAACGACCTTCAGCGTTCACTTATGTATGGGGGGAATATAGTCCCAGAACAGTTTGAAAAACAAACAAAACAGTGGTGCAAAAAAAGCAACCTTGGCCTAACTGTCTATCGATGCACTTTTATTAGAGAAACAGAGCTGTAATATAAATGTGCAATGTACCTACCTACCTTCCCTCCCTGCAAGGGAGAAGTGATTGCCAGTGCCTTTTATTGAAAAGGTCTTCTTGGGCTGTTAGGTATGTGGGGAAGGACAGAGTGGGAAGGAAGAGGAATTTGTTTTAAGAGATTTTTTGGAACATGTTGAGCATCCTTTAAGTGGTAAGCTAAGAATATCCTTCCTCCAATTCCCAATGATAAAATTCTCACTGCGAGATCAGAACCAGACATGAAAAATCACACTGCTCAGACTTTGTGCAAGTTCTGCTATAGAATTTGTCTTCCCACAGTAGCACTATACCCAAGGCCAATGGTCAGAAAGCAAATAACAATACCATTTCCTCTATGTTCACCAATTCTCAGCACAGGAAGCTCTGTGCTAGGGAGAAGAACCACCTCTTTGTAGCTGCACTGCAGGAGCCCTCAGGAGCACAGGAAGAGCAGTGACTCTGGCTGCTGAGGATCACTGGCAGGGAATGATGGGGAGCTCACAGCAAGCTGGATGGTGCAAGAAAGCCACATCACCTGCAAACGCAAGAGCTACATTGAAAGTTGTCAGGAAGACCACGTACACCATTGTTCTGCTCACCATCACTATGATCACAGGAGCTGCAGGTATTTGTGGCGGTACTTTGGTACCAACTATCTGTTAAGGGCATAGGAGGAAAAGGCAATGTATCAGAGTGATGTTTACTCAGTTCTTCTTTAAGAACAAAAAAATCTAGGGGAAGGTATCTTTACAAATTGCTGAAGGAAAATTTTGATGCAAACCCAATAACCTGCAAATCAAAACATTTCTAGCTGCAACTAGATCTTGTCAGTTGTCAACCAGTAAGATGCTGAACTTGGGCTTTTCAATGATTTGCTGAAAACTGGTAATGATTTTCTTGGAGTATGATATTTTTCGCGACAATTAACAAGTTTCTTAAAAACATGTTTGATGGGAGGTTTTCTGATCAGCCTGAGCACCCTATCAAGTTCTACTCTTAGGTATCAGTGACTTGTCCTGACAAATGAATTATACTGGGATTTTATGACAATACATTCAGATGAAAGTTTTAATAAGACTTAATTAAAAGGTTCTTTCCCCTTTCCAAACTTGGTTAAATACTTAGAAAAGCTAATTCCAAAAAGGCAAGATCTGAAAATGCAGCTATAACCCTTCTCCTCCTGACCCGACATTAATTATGCAAATTTTTGTTTGTTTTTCTTGTTTTTGTTAGGACAGGTGAGGCAGGTCACAAGGCAGGTCACCACTTGAGTCTGTCAGGAATCTCTGCATCTAATGGCAAACAGGATTGTGTTTTCTTTCCAGTTAAATGTCATCCTCCTCTACTATTTCATCTGTCACCACTATAATCAGGGAAATTGGTTCATATAAGCTTTGGAGTGGCAGGACTGAAATTGCCACCTGTGCTTGACATGATTAGGAGGGCTGGTTATATCAAGCACAAAAGTGAGGTGAATGTCTTCAAACATTTATTTTTCTGCCGTACTGGGCAGTGATGCTGAGGGAAAAGCAACCCAAGAGATCTCCCCAAACTGATGGGCTCTGCAGCTCATTCAGACTCCACTTCCCAGTCATGTTATTAATCCAGTGTCCCAAGGAGAGGACCTTACAGAAGGAGGGAGTAAAAACAAGGACAAATGTAGGAGAATGCAGCCATGAATTTGGTGATCTATTCCCACCTAAGAAGAGGGATGCGGTTCTTGGGCTGGTGCAGACAGGGCCTCACGCTGGTGTGTAACAGTGCAGGTGTTACTCTGTGAAGCACAGACCAGAACTCCAAGGCTGAGAGTGACATCCCTGGGATCCTTCTCACACATCCCTCTCCTTCTTTCTCTCCTTCAGAGATCAAGAGAGTGTCAGCGACAGCAGGTAGCAGCTCCGTGCTCACCTGCACTCCCAAATCAGTTATAACTACGGTAACATGGAAAATAAGCCCCAAGGTTGGAGGCCCCTGCAGCCTGGGATACAGGGCTGATCACAACACGACAGACAGAACAAACTGCAGTGACAGCATAAACTGGAAACGCACACCAGATCGGGATCCTACCCTTGAGATACAGCAAGTGGGAACAGCCCATGAGGGAAATTACACCTGCGAAGTCGTAGCAGTAGACGGGAATTTCCACGAGACATACCACCTGACTGTGCTGGGTAAGGGACTCCTTCCTCACTTTATAGTTCTCCAAGGGACCATGTCTGGGCCTGGACACGCAAAGCTCCTCTCCCCACGCACCAGGGGAAGCGTGCAGTGAGAAATGGGGGTTTCTTGCTGGGATAAACTGTCATGCATTTCACTGATAGTAGCTCCATGTCTCCCTTCTCCATATTTCCCAAAACTCTTCTTCCTTCTGCTGTCCCCTCTTCCACTGTCTAGTTAGAAATGGCAGCTGTGAAGCAACATCTAATATACTAACAGAGGATTCTGCATATGCATCTGGTTATCCTGTAGAATCAATCGTTAATACACTAATTTAAGAGAACTACAGCATGTGAGACTAACACTTCCAAGTGCTGAGATGTTCTACCAAACATGGGATGTTCTTTTCCAGACAGTAAGAATGGACCCATTTCCTCTCATACTGGCATTCAAATACATCTTAAATCACATGTACAACGGCTACTTAGGACAAAAGTCTAATTCAGCCCTGTATTTGGGATCATTCCCTACCGCAACGTCCAGGGAAACCTCCTCTAATGGTGCACGGCTGTGGTTACTCACCTGAATGGGGGAGAGTTGCCCAAAAGGAAAAAAGGGGCACAATGTCTCCTGTGACTTTGACCCATGTTGCTGTAACTGGATGGCACCTCTGACCTTATTCGCTTCTTTTCACGGTGTTCATCTTGGGTAGAGAACAAGAACATCCTGTCTCAACCCCAGCAAACTAACTCCATGTATCTCCCCTTCCTGTTGCTTTGCAGTCCCCCCGAGGCTGACCCTCTACTGCGATGATCACGGGAACCCTGTGTGCGAGGCAGCAGCAGGAAAGCCGGCTGCTCAGATCTCGTGGGTCCTAGAGAGCAACTCCACCCACATGGAAGAAGGTCACAACAATGGGACAGTGACTGTTCTCAGCAAGTTCACGGCATACGGCACCAACGTGACTGATACAACCTGCACTGTGTCCCACCCAGCTGGGAACTGGAGCCAGTCCATAGCCTGTCATCGCTCAAGTAAGTGTCTCTTTCTGTATTCAGCATTCAAAACCCCATTTAGCCCTCTGTTCATGCACTAAGACAAACACCAGTGGCACTGGCAGGATTGCAGCAGGAACCATGTAGCTGAGCTGAAGTTTCCAGTGAGAAGTCTATTAGGAGGCAGTAGGATAAACAACAGTGCTGTCAGAACTGTAAAGTCCTCTGTGAAATTCTAGGAAAGGAGATGGATGTAGTGGTCTTCCTTTCCACCAATAGGGCTGAATGGAAAGGCAGGATTATTCAGAAGTTCATGACACACAAAGATGGCAACGGTATGATCACCTAGATCTACCTATTGTAATCCAGTGGTATCACTACGTCTTGCTAATTGTTGGGTTAAACATAGGTTGTGACAGGAAGACTGAAAGCCACCTAACAGCTTCCAAACACTGGGTGGTAGGTGGAGTTGAAGATGTTGCTGGGAAGCTGTGTGCAACCATGTGTGCTTCACTGAAGTACTTGGTTGGAAGAGAATCAGAGCTGAAATTTGCTGGGATGCATGTGCAAGGCCTAGAGCTCGACTATGGGAACTGGTAGTGAGGAGGATCTAATTAGTGCCCATACTGCAAAAGACAAGGCTCCTCCATCAAGGGCATGGGAGGACATTGTTTCTTCCCAGTTCTGTGCCTGGCGCTGCATTCTAGTGGCCTTAGGTCATCCTCCAAAGTACAGCACAAAGAGACCATTGTCTAGAAGATGCCATCGTGGCAGAGGCACGGGGTAAACAAACGGTCTGTGAGACGTACCTGAAAGAGCAACTGTTTCTCTTTAGGGAGTAATCTATGGCTTCTTCGCTGTGTCATCAGCCTTGCTAGTCTCCTGGGCCTCCTCCTGGGCTTGCTGTTCTTCATTTCTGCACCTTCTAGGGTAGCAGGTATGTATGGAACATGATAAACACAAACCCCTTTGGCCAGTCCTGGGGAAGTTTAGAAGGGCTTCTGGTACTAATTCATGTCATGTGTGGTCACCTCAGTCTGTCACAAACACACCAGTTCAGCACATGTTCATGGAGGTTTGCCCAAGGTCTGTAACACCCCAGCTGGGGCACAGGGGGAGGGAGTCCATACATAAGTGTTAGGGACCTTCTTCCTGCTGCCGTACTTCTTTCAGAAGGAAAAATACAAAGGGAACGGTTAGTTTTTTCCACCCAGTTGAGGGATCTGAACAAAGACTGCCAGGCTATGAAGATTAAAGAGGCAGCAAAATACCATTCCGAGCTTGGAGCCAGACTTTTGGTCCAGTTTGTTCTACTCAAAGGAAGGCAGGAAAGGCAGGGCCAATGTAGAAACGGAGGAAGTGTTGCATGAGAACAGAACAGGGCTGCAGTTGTAACTGCTCAGGAGTTCTGGCAGCAGTCTGGCAGCTTGGCCGATCACTCTATCAGAGCTAGCCTCTCTGTCACAAGGTGCAGTTGCTGCCCAGAATTACAGTACAAACACTGCAGGGGCAGAACTAACTGTTGTGTTCATGTCACTTGAGCTCCATGCTTTGCTGGGGCTCTTGGCAGCTCTCTGTTTGGTGCTGGCTGGAGTGTGGCCAGTCACGCTTATGTGAGATTACAGATGTAAAGCCCTATGTTCTTTTGTTTCTCCACCAAATGAAGGGGAGGAGTTCTGTTCTTACATTCCTAGAGTCCAAAACCGCCTTCCCAAAACAGCCTTGTCCTCACACTTACAGTGTTGGTGTCTTGTTTCCTAGGACAATGAGAAACCAGTAAAGGTCAAGGCATTGTCCATCTGCAGAGCTGCCTGGGCCTATTTCTATCTCAGCACCTGAGCAGCAATGGAAGAAACTTGCAGTATGCCTCAGTCAGCAATGCAACACGCAGCAGGGACTCACCAGTACCAAAACGTTCAGAAGAAAGAAGCAAACATCTGCAATGCAGCCGGTGTAACTGTGCAGAACCATGGCATGCAGGGCAGATCCTACCTGACCCTTGTCAGCTCTGTCTTCCATCATCTTTCCAGTGCAACTCTAGATGCTGTTGTCACCCGTGCAACTATCAATCTTTTTTTATAAAACCAAATCTAACATATATAGGAATAGAAAATGAATTCATGTTGGATAAATGAGGTCACTCCATTTCAAATACATTGTCTCCTAGTATTTAAGTATCATGTCTCATAGGATAAAATAAATCCAAAGACATTTTCTTGCATACTAACGAGCAGCAGCCTTCCCAGCATGATCACACAGGACTGAAGCTAAACTTGGGAAACTCTCATTTTCACTATAAGAATTTTAAAGTGTTTCACCAGCAGCTACAAAAAAAGGGGGAGAGAGAATATCTGAGCTTGAGCAGTTATTGCTACTTGAAGCATAGAAGTTCCTGCAATCCTGAGATCTAAGCCTCACACTCATTTACCCCTTTGCATGCTCCAGAGAGCTGCAGCCCACAGAACACAGCATGCTCATATTAATTTCTTCAAACACATCTTACTGGTCCTACCACAAGGGAGCCCTTGAGCGTAATCTTTCATTTGATGACACACTGCCATTACTAAGCCTCTAAACACAGCTGTACCTCTTCACCATTTCTTAACTTCTATTCTGAATAGACATGACTAGAGCTGAGTATCACTACGTACCCAAAATTTCAAAGGAACCACAGGTATTTCAGACCCACCTCACTCCTCCATGATCCTCAGCAGAAATCCTCTCTCCTCGTTGTTGCTGTACAGAAGACTCTGTTCCAAACTGTAATACATCTGGAGACCTTTCCCACTTGCCACAGTCATTCGATTTGCTAAATCTCCACAATGTGATGTTAATGATACTCCTGTGAGATGTCAACTTACATAAAGGCAGAAGTGGGAAGCTACTGCAGGAGCACTTTTCCTAGGCACACTACCCTGTGTTTGTGCGCTTCACGTGCCCAGGTTACGGAGCTGTTAGGCCTTTCTACACTCTTCCCAGCCCTTCCAATCCCAGACTAAGTCTTTTTCTCTTCTCCACCCCCCCCCCCCCCCCCCCCCCCCCCCAGTAATTATTCAAGCATTTATTTAATTTCTTTGGGTATCAGTGGCACATAATAGTTATGTAGCTTTATTCAGAAAAGGAAATGCCATGTCACGCACTCCCTCCCTTGTGCAGCTTTCCTACCGCTACCTGGCTTCCCCTCACCCTTTCCTGGTGCAGCTGATAAACTGTAAATCACTGCCTGGGGCAGTTTTCGCAGAATGACACCTGCAGGATGCAGACACTGATTCTGCTGACACAGCACCATGAAACTGCTCATTTCACCTTTACAGACATGGGATGTAAACTCATTGTGTCCATCTGTTGTCACATATGGCTGTCTGGTCACAACAGAGTCTGAACTCTGCAGAGCTGACACACAGTGCGAATGAACTCAGAGACAAGAGCCAGAAGAATAAACAATTCAGAGGCTGACAGAATTACAGCTAATTCTTTGTGGTAACCTAACTGCTTTATCAGAAGGCCAGCAAGCAGAAAACCACACTGACTTTAGTTGATATTTGTAGCTATCCTGGTAGCGGAGTTTCCACAGTGCACGTCAACTGACTGCACGCAACTCGCACTCGGCTAAATCTCGTCTCTGCAGCAGCTAAGCAAGCCTTGAGCACCTACATGTACAAACCTACATGCAAACACACAGCTTCTCTACCAGCGGTCTCATTTTACGTTAAGACCATTTGCAAAGCTGCAACTCTGCTTGGCTCTTACTACGTATATTACAGACAAAAGGAGTACAGAGAGAAGACCCACTTTCCTTTCCTCTTTCCACAACCTGCAGGCCAAGTCACAATTTCAGATACACGAACAAAGACGTGCCCCAGGTTAGCAACAGCCCACCGGTGTCAGCAGTATTCAGGACGTGTTCTCGTTGAGCTCTACTTACTACATTTCTTTTCCTTTTCTCCAGATTGGTCAGGTCTCCAGCCAGAGAGAAAAATCTCTCACATGTTTCGTTACAGTCTCTCTATCCTCCGTCAAGGATAAAAGACATCAGACTCACATACCAGACTCCACAGTGCTCTGTAATCAGCCTTGCCCCTTCTCCTTGGTCTATTTACTCTCAAAAGCATCAGAAATCCTTCTTTCAGGAGGGAGGGTAAAGCAACCTAAGCTTTCTGCATTCGGAGTTTCAGCCCAGTCTCCTGGGCAACTACCGGAGCAACTAAGAACATTTCCTCCTTTCTCTCACTGGACACCCCATCTTCTTACTGGTGTGTTCATCACATGATAATAAGAGATTTGACTGCAATGTGCTAGATTGAATTTGTAGCTGTCATAGCTGTTTAGGCATTAATTGGCAGCCTTCTGTGCTTGCCATGGGGCTTGCTTGCCTTACTGTCTATTAGAACTTAGTGCTCATTAGTGGTTGCTTTTTGCTTTTGCTGTTTGCTGCACTGCTTATCACCTTACTCTACTGTGCCTGGGAACATTTTTATAACAGCAATGGCCACGCACCTGGGCTGGCAGATGGCCAAGGCATTGCTCCTGTTTCAGTGCTGCTGTACTGGACAGGCTGGAACTTGGGTGTGAACTCGAGTCAAAGGGATTGTGACCTGGGGATGAGTCCATGCAGGATCAGAACACCACAAAGTGTCTGTAGCGGTGAATAAGTCCACGCCACGGCAGGTACACCTCAAAGCATATGGGGCCGTGGTTATGTCTGTGCCGCAGCAGGTATACCTCCAAAGGGATTGTGGCCCACACTGGAGAAGGTACAACTTGAAGCATCTGTGGCTATGGGTAAGTCCATTCCACAACAGGTACACCTTGAAGCATCAGTGGCTGTGCACGAGGCCATGCTGGAACACCTCGAAGCATCTGTGGCTGTAGATAAGTCCACAACAGAGCAGGTACAACCCCAAAGCGACTGTGGCCATGTTGGAGCAGATATACTCCTGAAGGGACTGTGGCTGTGGGTTAAGGCCATGCTAGAACAGGTACATCTCTGAAGGGATTGTCGCCCATGGATAAGGCTGCACTTGGGCAGGTGCACCTCAGAACAACTGTGGCTGTGGATAAGTCTATGTCACGGCAGACATACCCCTGAAGAGACGGTGGCTCATAGATAAGGCTCCACTTGGAGCAGGTACAGCCCTAAGGGACTGTGGTCCATGGATGAGTTCAAGCCAAAGCAGGGTAAAGGGAAGGAGTTCATTGCAGTGTTAAACCCTATGGTCTGGTCCAAAGAGACCGGGGTGGAGACTGTAATGGATGTACCTTTAAAATATTCTAATCCATGATTCAAGTTGCATGTTATAGGAAGGTTATACAGCAGGAACCACCTGAACCAAAGGCGGACAAGCCTTACAAGAAGCAGAGCGAGTGCAGCAGTGACACAACCTGAGCTGGCTTTGGTGCCCGATAACTCCATGCAGCACACCACCTCTCCTGTCCTGAGTGACCACAAGAACAGATAGAGCCCAAAGTCATACATTGGATGAACTGAGTGAACATTTTATGGACATATGTGGATATTTACAGGAGAGTGGTCAACAAACTCACGGAATGATATCTGTGTGTGTATATCAAAGGATGGGAAGAGGGCTGGTCATTAATGAGGATGTTTTGGATAGCGTGCAGCCTGAGCATGACTTAAATGGTATGGAATAAGGGGTAGAGAATATGCTGGTTTGGGCTGAGGTAGAGTAAATTTTCTTCATAGTAGCTGGTATGGGGCTATGTTTTGGATTTATGCTGAAAATAGTGTTGATAACACAAGGATGTTTTAGTTATTGCTGAGCAGTGCTTACACGGCCACAAAGTCTTTTCCGCTTCTCACACCACCCCAGCAGCAAGTGGGCTGGGAGGTGTATCAGAAGTTGGGAGGGGACACAGCTGGGACAGCTGACCCCAACTGACCAAAGGGATATCCCATACCATATGACACCGTGCTCAGCTATAAAAGCTGCGGGAAGAAGGAGGAAGGGGGGACCTTTGGAATTAGGACATTTGTCTTCCGAAGTAGCCATTACACATGATGGAGCCCTGCTTTCCTGAAGATGGTGAACGCCTGCCTGCCATGGGATGTGGTCAAATGAATTTCTCATTTTGCTTTTCTTAAACGTGCAGCTTTTACTTTATCTGTTAAATTGCCTTTATCTCAACCCATGAGTTTTCTCACTTTTGCCCTTCCTATTGTCTCCCCCATCTCACTGGGTGATAGCAAGCAAGCAAGCAGCTAGTGGCGGCTTAGTTGCTGACCAGAGTTAAACCATGCCAGCAAGAAAATATTGTTTGCTTTATGGGACTTTTTTTTTCTTTTACATATACCAGTTTTAAACTATTGTTCTTAAAAAAAAACCAACCAAACACCAAAAACACCAACCTCAAGTCAGAGCAAAAAGTTCTAACAAATTCAGAGACTGCACTATCTTTCCTCCCCCCAGCGTCCTCCCAAATAAGAACTGCCTTTTCTAAGTTTCAGTCCTTCCTCAGCAAGCACGCACAACTGAGAGACCACAGACTCATTTTTTTTGTTGCTTGGTGAGCCTGCCCAAAGGATTACATAAAACTCCTCTCACATCCTGTCATTTGCAGAATGATCTCAGAGACCACTCCAGTGTCACCAGATGTGTCTCCTCCACATTACCACTATTTCATTGTTACAAGTCCCCTCATATCCCTGCTACTGCTGTTTGAGTATGGTAAACGGGAACACTGGGAGACCCTAACTTCACAGAGCATTTCTGAAGCTTGGTACATGGATACAAACCATGTCATCCCACTAACAAGCTACCACACCAACCTGTAGAGCATCCTGCTCTTCTCCTACATGCTATGTTTCATACAAGTGGAAACAGCAAGAGAAAATGAGCAGAAAAATCTGTTTCTCACAATGACTTCTCATTCCATGTGTACAAACACATTGACAAAGATGCAGAAAGTGGCACATATTGGTTTCCCTAAATCGACCTGCTCTAGGTAGAACAAGACTGGATTACTTTAGAAATCCTTATGAAAGGTTTGCATCTTTCTGCTTCTGCGCCTCCTGATGATCATGAACACATAACATGTGTGCGAGAGTCCCCAAATTGGCAGAGCACTGGCAAAAATAGGCCTGTCCTGACAGGTGTTTTCAGGGTGGCTGTCAAAAATCCTCACTTTAAGGCAAGGGGGTGGTTCAAAAGGAAAGAGGTACTACAGCAGCCAGAGCTACAGATGAAAGCAAGAGAAATCCCAGCCTCTCCCTTGATCTATGGTTTGTTGTATGTGAAATGTGTTCACCTGATTCGTGTCAATATGGAACAATGCTAGGGCCTCATGGTGAAATGTGACCCTCTCTGTTCCTTCCTGCAGAAGCCACCTAAGGAACGTTCTAGTAAACCGTGTTTTTCTTCTGTTAACCGCATGGTGATTAAGCATAGGGCACATGTGTGAAGTCTAGGGTCATCCTAAGGGCGAGCCGAGGTCTCTAGAGCGCATGCGTAAAACCTAGGGTCATCCTAAGGGCAAGCCGAGGAAGACTACTGACTTCATCCACCGACCACCAGATGGGAGTCGAGAAGACCCCAAAAGGTGAAGAGGGCATGCACCAAAGAAGACACGCCCATCATTAGCAACTCAGCTATGAATATGTATTGGTAGCTATGAATATGTATTAGTAAAAGGAATATAAACCAGAAACGGAGACTGTATGGTGTGCGTCTTGGTTGAGCGGAGGCTCCCGGCACACCCAGCGCTGTTTGCTTGTCTTTACTCGTTTAATAAATTATAAATTTTTGATCATTTATCACATTGTATCAGCAGGATTCATACATAACAAAACAATGTTGCTCTTTGGGCATTCTGTGTCATCAGAAACCGGCCTCAAAGTCCCCCCTACCCACCCCACTGCTAGCAGCTTATTCCCATCTCCACAATGACCCTATCACTGACACTGGGACAAGTTTAGGCACCTGCTCACTGAATGGAGTTGGGGATCTCAGCAGGCAAGAATGAGTCAACTTTGTGGTCTCATTTACCACAGGATGGCCATAAGGCGGCGGGGGGGGTGGGGGGGTGGTGCACAGGGTGGAAAGGAACAGGCAGGGGCAGGGCAGGTGAGGGCGTCTGCTTCAACAGCAGTGCCAGCTTAGTCCTCTCTTACGTGCTGATGGTGGTCTGGTGCAAGAGGAGTTGTGTACCAGTTAGAGGCAGTATCTCTCTATGGTAAGAAAGAAACCGTGGAGCAGACTGCAAGGGAAGACACAGCTACTCAATTTTAAAAGTTTTGCTTGTATCTAAAGATGAATGATATGAACAGACATATCTACTTAACCCTGCTATTCACAGTTTCCTCCATGCTGGCACAGCAGCCTTCTGCAAAAGCAAGTTTAGAGCCCCTGTTGCTACTTTTCTATCCTGGGACATGTTTGGGCATTATCCTTTAAAGAAAAGAACTCAGTTTATTAGTTTTTTTGGGAAAAGCTGAGGTCATTCCCAGACAGTGCTAACACCCTGTCAGGACTGGAGGTACAACATGTATCCTCCAGTTCTCCAACACCTAATGTAAAATTTATCTTCACCCAGCTGTGTGAGAAGTGAAGAAGAGAAGGCATGGTCACTATATCTCTTTCCACATGCTTTCCTAGACTCACAGCACAGGAAGCTTGGTGCTGTGGAGATGGATCTCCAGCTCCAAGTTAATCATTCAGGAGCAGGCAGGTCAGGGTGAAGTGGCACAGCAAATAGCAACGCTGGCTACTGAGAGCACAGTAACAAGGTCCTCCTACACAGCCGAGCAAGACAGCCACTTGAGCAGTAAAAACAAGTGTTGATGGCAAGGGTTTTGTTGGGAGGATTGCATGAGTCCTCATGTTGCTTGCTATTGGAGCAAAGGCCAAGGCAGACTACCCTTTAGGAGCAAGTAGCTGTCGAAGCTAGAGGTCAGGGCAATGTGCACCAACCATTTCTTAGCTTTGTTGCGCCCATGGCTAGGTAGTGCGCTTGCATCAGGAACAGGGTGCTAAATCAGCAGCTGGATGGAAAAAGGAAGGAAGAAAATTCACTGCAGGAGCTATAACGTAATTACATTAGCCTGTGATCCCCAAGAATTGGAAGTCTTCCAGAAAAACAGGACTAGGAAGGTGGTTGCTCCCCAGATTTCCTTATGAGGTCATACAGCAAACTCCCAGCAGAGAAAGCATCAGAATGACCTTTTCTTGTCCACTGCTGGACAGAAAGAGAGGGAAAAAAAGAAGTGAATGTTATGAAGCTTTGTTTCTTGGGGAGTAAGGTGTGTGGGAGGGACCAGCTTAGGAAATGTTTAGCTTTTGTTAGGAAAACGACAAATTCCAAACTAGAGGTTTCCAGCTACACATCAACACATGCTGGTTGCTTTTGTGGCGCTTTTTGGTGTTTGATGTAAACTGATATTTTACTGTGTTCAAGCACTTGTCAAAATAAAATTTAAATCAAAAGATTTTAGGGAAAACTCTTTTAATGAAAAGCTTGCAACTGAACCAACTCAGAAGAATGCACATCAAACTCTGCTTCTTACCAACATGTAAGGCTGAGGACACGAGGTTGTTTTGAAGCAGACTGCAGATCCAAGGGGCAGCATGGGGCCTCTGCCCATTGAGGACCAGGCCAAGGCACAGCCATCAAGGAACATGCCTTCAACGAGGCACACCAGAGCTGGACATCATCCAGAAGAACACAAGCATTTTCTGGGGACGACAAGGAAGGAGCACATTTTAAGTGAGGACAATTGTGCACTCCAGAAGTTTAACAGAGCTTATTTCCATGAGCTTTTTCTGGTGTTGCATGCTGTCACCACAGCACGTCCATTAGCGATACCATAGGCTTCAGCAGTGACCGTGGAACCAAGGTAGCGAGTAGACCTGCTCTGTGCAGCAGGGAGAGCAGTGGATGTTGAGTACCTCAACTTCAAGACTTTTAGCATGGTCTCCTATAACATTCTTATAGACAAGCTCAAAAAGTATGGGCTAGATAAGTGCATGGTGACATCGATTTAGAACTGCCTGAACAGGTGGCCCCAGGGGAGAATGATCAGTGAAACAAAGGCCAGTTAGAGGCAAGTCTCTAGCTGCGTACCCAGTGCTTGTTACCTCTTCATTTATGGCCTTGACACTGAGTCAGAAAAAAAGAATCCACCACCAAATCCCACATATTTAGGAGCTGGATTGTTCCTGTGTTTTGAGGAGACTGGCTAAAAAGCAGCTGGGTGCACTGTGGTTTCCCCAGCGACACTTATACATCTATTGCAATGCTCCATCCTTGCACAAAAACCCAGTGTGACAAATAAGGCAGATGTTCACCCACTTCAAACCCATTCAGGGTTACAACTGAAAATGCAGCACAGAGGAGACCAGACAAGAATCCTGTACCAAAGGCACAGCTGGGAACAGACTCAGAATGGATGCTGAATTTCTGAATGTCTCAATTTGCTTCAGCCAAAGAAGCCTTAGAATTAAACATTCAGTTTCAACATCTAGAAACCTTTACGTCTTCCCAGAAGTCTAAAACAATTAAAAAGCACAGAAAATCCCCACGATGAATCAAGTTTTTTTTTTAATCTCTGTTAAAACTCTCATTCCACCCTAAAAGGTAAGTGTTATTACGTGCTTGACACATAAGATGGAGATTAAAGAGCAGATAGTGTATTTCAGAACTGTTACCTTGGTTTTACACACAACAAACACAGCAGAAAGAACATTAGCAAGTCTATGTCGTCTCATGCCCCAAGATATGAATAGCCAGATAAAAAAATATCTGGAGGCGTATCAATAAGTGTATTCCCATGGGCATGTATGAGATTGCCATGCAACTCTAGAATCTGGGAGTTCATTTTAATCAGATCTTTCTCCTTCAAACATGAACCCAGGTTTTACCTCACCTTTATTTGCAGAAATAAAAGAAACAATGGCTCATATTCTAGAAAGCAAGTAAGTTTCCCCTAGTTCAAAGTATTTTAGCCTCAATTCTTTGTTAGCATTGCTTTTAGAAACATTTTCCTGAAAGATAAGTATGGATTTTGCCACAGATCCTCCTGGAGTAGGGACAGTAAATATTTTCCTTCATGACAGAAGAGACCAAACCCGTCCTCTTCAGAGATTCTGTGGTAACAGTCCTCACCAGCAGGACTGTTGGAAACACTAGTACTAGAACTAGCTTTAGCCTTCCTGTAGAATTCAAGAGGAAAAATAAATGTGTGCCTGCTTTCCTGTTTTAATTTGTTTGGCTACGCCTTCCAGCCATTAATGGGCAGTATACCTTTCACACAGAAGACAGGATCCTTTAACAAGTAACGTTTCTTCTTGGGTGGCTTTGGTAGGTTATACGTTTATCAAAAGAACTAGTTTTCAAACAGGAGTTTTTCAACAGATCTAAGGAAATAAACTAGTGCCCAGCCATGATGAAAGTCAGCGGGAGGCAAACTTTTTTCCCTAGAAGACTGGAGAAGACAGGCACCTTTTTATTCATAAATGGACCTTCAAGATTTCTGGACCAAAGGTCTAACAAGTCACCCTTCCATTCTGGTGAACACATTCTGTCTCTCACATCAGCAGAAAGTTATTCTACAAGTGGCTCCGTTTCTGAGATGGGTTAAGTTGAAAGTAGTCATCAGGGGGAAAAAAAAAGTTCTATATCCCATAGACCTATTGGTCTCCACAAAAGCTTGCTCTATATACCACCAGAAAATATCTTGTTAAACTCATACAACTTCAGACTGACTACAAGCATGGATTTCTGTGCAAGGATATTTGTGCACTGTTAGTTGAGTCACCATATCATTTCAATCCTACAGAGCAGGGTTGATACGCAAATAAATCATAGGCATGAGAAAGGACTCCATTTCTAACAGCTCTTTTATGGTTGTTGTTATTACTCCACAATAAGTAATCTGTATTACTGAAAGCCACAAGAAGTCTCAGCACAGCAAACCACACTGAGCTAGCTCACATTCATATTCACACTGGTGAGTGAGTTTCCACAGTAAGACAAACCTATCACAATGGAACGCATTCAATTGTTTTGAATCAGTTCAGCTTTACACGCACTTATCAGGACACACCTCACCAACAAGCATACTTACATTTCCTTCAACTTCAAGTCCAAGCAACATGCTACAGCCAGGTTTGGCTGGGTCAAAATTTCACAAGTGCCACAGAAAATTGCATTGGTCATTCCTTGCTAGTGCCTCTCAGGCTTAGATTGAAGCAGTAACCTTACTGCGCAGTTGCGAGCATCCAGACAGAGCACAAGAGAAAAGAAAGAGTGAGCATCTTTAACAACTCCTTTCTACATACCTAGCCACAGGTTTCACTTCTCTCAGGGACAAGAAGGCTCAGCATTGCACCCTGGGCACCATAGGATCACAGGCAAACAGGAGCTTCTCCACAGTTCGCAGATAATCCATTATTGAACTCCCTTGGAGGAGGAAAGAGAGCAGAACCCAGACCAGCAGAAGACACTACTCTGAGTTTCAGCACAGTGTCTGTGTCAAGCAAATGGAAAACAACCCTATTAAGCTATCACTAGTACTTCTAGCAAAGCTGTTTTTCCTGCAGTTTCTTTTCTTCTACAGACCCAGTTTGTCTCAGCTGCAGGCCATTCCAGCAAATGCCCAGCCACAGCTGGGAAAAATAATGAAGCCCCTCATTAATTCTTTCTGGATAGTCTTTCCCTGTGGTCTTTGTACACTGTCACATTGTGACTAACTACAGACTGTAAAATAATGCACATATGCCATGGAATATTTGGGCCTTTCCTTACTTCTCCCAACTGCTTCATTTTTCAAGCCTTTAATAATGTGCATTTAACATGATTTTCTTCACTTTTTTTTCTCTATCATCTTATTGATGTAGTATGTTTACACTAATGGTACAAAGTGAGCAAGAAGTAGGTGGAGCTTCTTGTGAGAAAACCAGCCATTAGTTCTAACTTTCCATTACCAAAATAAACCGAGATCAGTAAGTTTCAAGTCTTCCTCTGCCACACATGCTTACTTGCAAGACAGCAAAACTGTGACCACAGGTTCTTTATTTTTTACTCAGTGTATCTGTCATCAGAGGATTATGAAAAATCCACCCACATCTTCTCAGCATGCGAGCTCCCCTGTGAACTCTGTTCTACCTATCTCAAGCTAACAATACCTTGTTAGGTAAGCACCTCTTAATCTCCAGTATGTTTACTCACACAATAGCACTTCTAATATGAATGTGATTATAGTTAGAAAACTACAGGCAATTACCTGCTCAACAGCAAACAGGAAGTCCCAAATCTGGAACGAGGTTGATCGTAGGTTATGGTACAGACAGTGCAGCACCTTAATCCATAGACCCTTTTCTTTCCATGCAGCATGACTAATGGAAGTGTCATGGCTTGGGCAGGATTGGCCACTGAGAGGAACAACAGATGCTCTCCCCTACCTCGCCCTCCAGGGAGAGAAGCCTCACAAATCAGGACAGGAAGTCATAGGAGTGACTTCAGGACCTTCTGCTAAGCGGAACTTGTCAGTTTGGGAAGGGATTACACAAAAAGGAGACGCAAAAAAGCTTTAATCTAGAAAGGAGCCCCCTGAAACATGAGTAGGAGGAAAAGCCTTTTACTCTGACCAAACTATACTGTGTTTTTTTCACAAGTAGGCTTTATGCAAGTACTGTGCAGAAGCATGGGTAGGTGCTTGTAGGTGGGACTGATACAGATAGCTCTTAAGAGTGTGAGACAGTTCCCATTATAAGAATCTGTTTTCTACAGTTTATAATATTGCCAAATGTTGTGAGTTTAGGCTGGAATTAACTATGGCAAATGTCTGCCTCAGCCTGATATTTTATTTTTTTTCTTTACATTTTAGCTTAAAGCAATAATTCAAAAAAACATTTTACTCATACCAGAAAGTGTGGACAATCTTTCATTTGGAAACCCACAACAGGGACATATCTTAGATCAGGCTGTTTGCCTTTCTGTTAGTGATATGCTGTTCCATAAAGGCTGGCCCAAGATTAATGAAGGAACAAGACTTCGTAAATGTACAATTCATATACGCATTGCACTATTCAATGAATCTTTCTTCCCAAAGGAACAGGGATGAGTTCCAGAGAATGAAAGCACAGATATAGTCCATTGTTGCTATAAGACTTCATATGCAGAAATGTGAGTGTAGACCCATACCCTAAGAGTCTTTGCAAGAGTGATTATATCATTCTGAAACAGAAGGATTTCTAAAGACAGGAAGGTATCTGTATAAATTCAAGTTCAAACCAATTCTAAGCCTATAAGTAGGAACAAAATAAAAACAAAGGGCTAGGCCTGCCATTTCAGAAAAGGGAAATGGAATGAGAGCGACACAGCCCTTTGTATAGCTGGACAGAGAAGAACAGCTGTTGCATTCCCTAGGTCAGAGCGATTTAGGATTGCTAGATTTGCTATGACAGGAAAACACAGGAAAACACAAACCCCTCTAGGGTTCAGAGGAAAAGTCCAGCAGAAGAGAAGTGATCTAAAGAAGAAACCTATAACATCAGTCCAAATCCCAAATACTGCTGAAGAGCAGCAAGGAAACTGAGGAAGTGACAAAAAAGTATTCCCACTTTAGTCTCTATGTCCCATGCTGTGTAGTAGAAAGTTTGCTTTAGAAACTTGCCTGAAGAGTCTGTTCCTTTGTACGTCACATTACCCTGAAAGATAAGACTGTGTACCAGAAAGATCACATGGATGAAGCACTGGGAAAACAAAGCCTAACTTTTGGCTGCCCTGTGGGGATCAGTAGCTGTCCTGGGGTCTGTGGCACTGGGATCCTTGGGTTGCATTTACAGAAATAATACACATGGAGACACTTTTCTCAGAAAATGGTCCAAAACCAGCAGACTCAATCACTGGAGCAGAAAGTCATGCACTGGCCTTTCTGCTTTTTGGCTCTTGCCATGTGAACACCATTATCAGAGGCAACTACTTCCAGCTAGCCTCATATTCTGGCCTGTTAGCACAGAGCTAGCCATTGATAGGGAAGAACACTGCACAGGTTCAGTACTGGAATGAGCCATGTCCAAAGTAGAAAGGCTCCATTTTATTAAGCATTTAGCATCTCCCTCAGTGTCTAGGAGGCTTTGAATCTGTCACCAAGTGAGCTCCTTCAGAAGGGAGAAATTGTAAGGGTGCTTTCTACAGAGAAATTCTACAGTGTTGTTTTTTTTTTCTGGGACATAAATAAATCAAACTATTTTTTGGGAACAAGCAGATGCTATGGACAGATTTCTTTCCATTTTTATTCTGTCCTGTATCACCAAGACACCTGAAGTTGCAACCAGTGTTGCGAATTTCCACAGAAACTATAATGTGGCTGTGTTGGATAAAAACATCTTTTGTTTTGTTCTTTTTGCCCGGCATGGTTACATGCCCTGACATACCAAGCTTTTCTCTGAAGAGCAGGAGAATCATCACATAGATGATTAAATACAGTAAGAGGCAGAGGCTGAGACAAACCTGTTACAGTCTGATTTTGAGGGTCTTGATATTCCCTGTCCCCTCAACATTTCTCATCCTCTTTCCCTCACATTCACTCTCTTGTCAGCAGTATAGCTAGAGAATGCAGCCATGAGCCAGATTTCCACCTGATACAGTCAGTAATTTTAACTGTTAGTTAAAAGAGGCTTCTGCACAGCCACATCCACGTTTTACAAACTATTTTGAAGAAAAGTTAATCCTACTAAGAGGTACCACCTAGGTATACAGGTTTATCTGTGTGTGCCTGTGTAGGCTGTACAGTTTCTAAGCAGTCTAAATCTTACAAAGTGTGGTGTGTAAATCAGTCATTAGAGCAAAGAGAACATTTTCCTTTTGTACTGAGAAGCAGCATAATAAATATTTCACAGGACTAAACTGGGGTTGCTATTAGTTCTTTGTTGTAATGTAACTGTATAACTGAAAGCCACAAAGAATTCAGTAGCAGAAAGCTACACTGACCTGAATATATATATTTTAAATTAACACAAAGATCAAGTTCATACAGTGAAAGTGGTCCTGTGGCAGCTGAGAGGCGCTTGGTTATTATAAATCCTTTTTTTGCAGCAGCAGAAACATCTGTGCCTTCACATGCATTCACACAGAGGATGCTCACCTGGCATTGCTCAGGCACAAGAGGAGCCATTCCCTGCTCACAAGACAATTTTATACTTCAAGATCTACTTAGGCCTCTCCAAGAAATTACTGGCCAAGAATACTCTGGGCAAAGAGCAAACTGTAGATTTTGTGGATACCATTCTTCAGTGTTCTGACTCATGAGACTGTGGGCTTCATCATGATTTCTGATACTATCAGAGAAATACTTTCTGTCAGCAAAATCCTCTGAGTACCTGCTATATTTGATTTCCACCAGTAACCTTGTTTTATTTTTTATGTTTGTTCTGTCCACTATTTACAGTTTTCTCCAAATTGGTTAGATGCTGCTAGACAAACTGTAAGAAAAACAAATAGCAGACTCTTCCCAAGAGGTCCAGCAATTGCCTTCAGTTTTCCCCTACCAAAAATGTCCAATCAACAATTTTCAAGACTGAAGTGAACACAAACAGTTTTACCTAGGAAACAGAAAAGATCTAACTACAGCCTCCACTACATTACTACTCTTATTCATTATTACTTGCCAGTTTGTCCCAGAGGATGACACAGAAGCCCACCCACGTCATCTTAATGTGCAGGATGCCCTCAAAGATAAACTTTCTGCTGATCAAGGCTTTTATAGGTCAGAAGTTACCTTTAATCTGGTATCTAAGCAAGTCACCCTCTACCACTGAGGTAAGCAGGTGATTTCATTAGTATTTTAGAGCTAGGGAGCAAAGAACAGAAGCATAAGATATCCTCTGAGGTCTGGGAATAACTGCCCCTCACAGAAGGGGCAATAGCAACTAAAAAACTACAGGGTTCTTTCCAGCACAACTTCTCACTTAGGCAAGGATCCAATGGACAAATAGGCCTGGATACATGCTCAAAGCTCCCCCAGGCTTATATGTGGTTTTGCTTCTGATTATGCTAAGTTTTCCAGAGACAGATAGTATGCACTAGAACAGGCATATGGATCAGAGTTAGTACCAGCTCCCAAGCCTGAGAAGAATGTGCCAGGTGTCCATCATCTCTACCTCACTCCTCATGTTCTCTCCAAGTACCTGGGAGGCTTCTTTGGACATGGGCTCAGAATCCCACTCCTACTAATGCCTGAGCACCCCTTCACTGCAAAAAGCATCAACAGAAATGTAAAAAGATGTATGTTGTTATCACTTAGCGGAAGGGCTGGGGAGGGACTGTATAATTTTAGTATTTTCAGTGCTAAAAGAAGAATATGTTTCTTCCACTAGCTCAGAATAAGAAACCACTCTCTGATATGAAATACAGACAAGACACTCCTACCCTGTTTGAGCTCTGCTGTGGGGTTTTTCAGCCATAACATAACGAGAGGCAAGGCAAAGAAGGTACAGGAAGCCCTGCTCTGCAAAAAGGCAGGGAGTGGAAGCTCTCCAGCTTCAAGGACTCAATCCACCAGAATAATAGCAAGTCATAGCACAGAGAGCAGTTACTGTGGTTGAAGATGTACTGGCACAACAGGAGTCTGGCACAAGCCAGACTGTATGGAAGACCCATCTGAGACAGAGACAAGAGCGGGCTTGAATAAAAAAAACAACCTGCTTGTGCTTTGTGTGAGGAGACCAGAAGTGCAATGGGTAGGTCAGACTGTTCTTTAAAAACACAGCCTTGTTACACACCAGGGCCAGGGCTCTGTGCCAAGGCTGTTTCTTTCTAACTTTGTCATGGTCTTAACCGGACACTGAGATCACATCAGAGACCTGGTCAGAACCCTAGGTGTTCAAATGAGGTACAGCAAACAGAAGTTGCGGAGGTCAGTTGAGGAAGGATCACACTGCTTCCTGAAATGGTACGTAGGCTGAATGTCTATCCCAATTGACCAGGGAATAAGTGCTGCATTAAGCCAATGTATCAGTAGGAGTCACAAGGCAGAACCATGCTTCCAAAATAAACATGCTCCAGGATAATTGGATGACATGACAGAAAGAACAGGCCAGAGACACAGGTCCTCTGGAATTTAACCATCCTCATGCTGGCATTAGGACAACAGACTTTAGGGAGGAGAAAAAACTTATGAGAACTAAGTATCAAACTTAAAGCTCACAATCTATCTTATGAACTAAATATTAAACTTATGAAAACTAAATACCAAATAAATATCATTGAGGACCCAAAGTACACACACACTTTTTCTGTAAGTGCCTAAAAAGTAGTTCTAGGGAGTGCATCTCTTCATAGTGTCTCTTCTGCTCAGTGCTGAAAATATTAAAAGTTTTTCTGAACATGATATTTAAAGGCAAATAAATAGTGTCACCACTCAATGACTTCTGCTCACAGTACCATTGTGTGGGAAATTTAACATCTCATTCAGACATGTAGTTCTAAGAGCAGATGGAAACTTTTCTCCTATCAATGATTTTGATACTTTTTTCTGTAGAATTAAAAAGATATGCTAAAGAAATCATGGCATAAGAATGCAGTTGAGATCACTGTCTCTTATCCCATCATCAGTGAAGATTTTAGCCCTGTTAAAAAAATATTTTCATAGTGCCCAGCTTAGCAAGGCTACGAGGTATCCATGAGTTTGCAGATATGCCATCATCCAGATTTCTCTCATATTTCAGTAATGACATTGCAAACCTTGTAACACTATTGGAGTCAGAGCTCGTTTCTATTTACAACAGAGTAAAAGGGCAAAGTTTCTACTACAGGAATGCGTGCAACAACAACGAGTTAATAACAAATTGAGTATTCTTGCCAGTATAATTCAGGATGACATTTACATAGCTAATAACAGTCTAATAAGTAAAAAAAAAATCCTCCCCACCTGTGGCAGTCTAAGACTTAAGTTGAACTAAAACAAGGGCTCTGCTTTATTGATCTTTCATCTAGTACAAGGTAGAAACTCCACGCTGGCTGTAGACAGAATAGCAGCGGTCTGGGGCTGAAGAATACCCATGTGTCTGGTTCAATGAGTATCAGGGGTATGACTGAAGTTACTCTCTCACCACTCTTCCATCAGAGAAAAGCAAGGTTAGAAGTCTTCCTCTTCCCGCAGGGCAGTTCAGGGTGCAGTAGCCCAGTCCAGACCATCAAGCCAGTGCATGCTGATAAGGCTGGTCTAAGGTCATACCAGGAAATCAATCCACGAGACAAGGTCAGGTGAAGGTAACCAGGATCAGACACAGGCCAGCAATCATCAGGCATCTCCACAGCTACAAAACATGCCTGAGGTCAGGCTGTGAGATCAGCCCAGAGCAAGGCACCGGCACCAGGACCAGGACCTAATTGATCAGCACTCCTACAAAGCAGCATAAGCAAGAAGCAAGGACCTACACCTGGGTTTAAATGGGGTTCCTGGGCCTGTGGGCAGAAAGCTTGGGTGGATGTCCAGGTGAGGCCAGTCAGGGCCATTAAGGCTTGTTAATGCACCCTGACATTATGGGAATGTCAGGGGAACCTAACCCCCATAAAGGGCAAACTAGCTGTATAGGGATGAGCTTTACAAGTCTACTCAGAAACGTGTTTCAATTGTTGGGGTCTTTGCTGCTGCATCAAGACTTATGCATAGTGTGGTCACTCTTGAGGACTGTAATGTAGCTACAGAAACAGGGGAGAGATTAGCTACTGTGAGTCCTGCCATCAGTGTAGTAGGCACATAATTGGTTGCTTCTTGTAGGATTGTAAAATAGGCTGCATGTCCCTCATAGCTACTGCTGAGCAGGAGAGCCTTGGTCCAGAGGGCTGTGCTTAAACTGAATATAATGCTAAGGCTTCATATAAGCTTTGTCAGCATCCAGGTTTTTATTCACAACCAGAATTGTTTCTTGCATTGCTTAGTTCATTCCTAAGACAATAATCAGCCTGGAGAGCGCCCCGCTTGTCTCTGTGCAAAAGGAATTAGAAATCTAAAAGTTCTAATCTGACCAACAGTGCAAAAAGCATCTTCTGGATGGGACAATCTCAGTGATGGGGGGGCTGTCCAGTGCCAAATCTTCAGGATACAATTGCAAATGTTCACAGTGCGGCTAGTGTAACTATGCAAGAATAAGTAGTGCCTGCTGAATCTTTACTTATTGCTATCTGTCTTTCCATCAGTAGGCTGGTTAGCCATTGTTTACTTTTACTGCCTGTGGTATTTCCACTCATGCATATGAACTTCTTCCTATTAAGTAATTTGCTTAACATCTATGTATCAGAATGTTATCTTCCATTGCATCAAATAGAGTTTATTCATTTTGTGTGTTGCCTGATAGTGTTGTCAAAATGCGAGGTATTATGAGACAGGGCAAGCCCAAAAAACACCCTAAACCAGTGAGTGTCAGCTTTTGCAGGTGGGTAGCCCATTCCCTCAGGAAAAATATTTAACTATGGAACTCCTTCCTATATATACCATGTCAGAGTAAAAGCTGTGTGTGTTTTCTGTAGAACTGTCCCACTCATACACACTCCATTGAGAGGCAACTACAAACTCAATCCTGTATTTGAAAACAAGGAGTTAAATCACAGCTATCAAGTACATCTGAGGCAATGTTCCTCAGAGCAGACTCAGTTCTGCTTTTATATCAGGTTTTATGTCATGGGGTTCAAACAGCAATTCTTATGATGCTTGCATTCTTAAACCTTTAGATTTAATGAGAAAATCCCACTAAATTATTTTTTCTCATTTTTCTTATTGTCAGATATACAGAAGAATGAACTTACCTTTCTTAGACAAAGAAGAATCTTGACAAGAGTCTAAATGCATGTGAATGTCAAGATGGATAAAAAATTTCTAATAAAAACCTTTTGATTTAAATATTTTAAAATAAACCTGCATATAATGATGACCAATCATTATGCCATACCTATTCAAGCAAATACATTAGGTAAAAATCATACAGTAGTACATGCTTTCTCCTAAAGTTTCACAGAAAGTAGACCTTCAAAAATACTTTTTAAAATCCTCACAAATTGCACTCCATCAAACAAATAAAATCTTTTGCTTTGGGTTGAATAAAGTATTTCATTCCATCCTAAAATATCTCTGAAAGAGGGCAGCAGCATCTGGTTTGACCACAAGGTGGAGATGAAAGGGCAATTAGAGCGTTTTTTAAATCTACTGAAGTCACCCACAAGTCAAATGCCTATTATCACAACTGTCTAGTTTTATCCACTAGGCAATGAGAAAAATAATGACTATCAGACACCATGTTTTGAAACAGTTAGGAAAGAGATTAAAAGCCGTTCAGGTTCACTGTGAATTCTCGCAAAACCCACGGGACAGACTGGAGAAAAAAAGGACAGTTTTCTCCTCTAGAAGAAATACAGCACCCATCTCATAGATCCTACCGCTAGAATAGCTGAAAAAGTTGAGTGGAACGAAAGTAGAGGCAATGGGAGAAACAGCAACATAGATGAAATGTTCCTTGTAAAGTCATTTCTGGTCTTTCAGTACTTCTGGTGAAACACAACCTCGTGACACATTTATCAGCAGAGAAACCCAACCAGGGAGAAAAGGCGCCTGGTAACTTTGCAGAAGTACTCTTCTCACAGATGGTACCGATGGCCAACTCTATAAGGTAGAAAGTCCATGCTGAATGTGGATAGCAATGCAAGAAATCTTTGTTACCTCAGTTGTCTGAAGGACAGTTATTTTTAAGGTAGTCATGTGATTTGAGTTCTCGGATCATTATTTTTACTCGTCAAGACAGCACCTGTGAAAAGATTTGAGGTATCTGTAGAGTGCAGAGCCTGGGCAGAACTCCACATTGAAAAATGTTCTCCATTGCCTTTTCTCTTTGTTCTGATCCTTCTGGACTTAGATTTAGATGTTTGATTCTCACAGAAATCAAACATTAATATCTGCCAAAAAGCCTCTGTAATTTCAAGGCAATAACTGTATATGCCATTTCATATGCAGTCATGCTGTCTTCTAGATGATATTACTGAACTGAGTCTTGGCAGAGAGAAGTTGGGAAACTTCAGCTGGTCTACATAATGACATACACAATATATGTATCCCAACCTACCTTGAAAGCAACCCAAATATTTAATCACAGAAGATTTAATCTGAAGTTGTACTCAGTTTAGGCAGTTATTTTGATCAGAACAATCTATTGACAAAGTGATTTTAGGAGAAGAAAAGCTGCAGTACTCCTGCTGCACTCTCACTGACAACAGCACCAAACTCATTAGTAAGATGCTGTTGGTATTTATAGCTTATCAGGGTAAACAGTTGCTCTTTACAGAGTTCAACTTGTAAGCTGCCATCACAATCAAAGGGCACAAGGTTCAGAAAGCTGTCCCAAAGTGGGTAGCTTAGAATGCTCTGCTCAATTCCACCCTTTTGTCTCATCAAAATTCAAGTTGCAGTATTTCCTGGATTTTAGTGCTGTTTCGTTCTACTTTCAGCATTTTCATCCCAAAGAGCAGCTACAGCAGTTTCTAAAGAAAGAACAGAGCAGTGTGAGCCAACACATCATTGCCAGTCCCCAAATTACAATTTTTGAGCTTCTGACTCACTACCTCTTTCTTATTACTGTTCAGACAAGCTTGCCAAGCACTGGAGAGATGCAAATTTCAAATGTCATCACTTGTATTCACCGATATCTAGTTTAGAAATCACACAGAATTACAGAATCACAGAATTGTAGGGGTTGGAAGGGACCTTTGGACATCATCTAGTTCACCCCCCCTGCCAAAGCAGGTTCACCTACAGCAAGTTGCACAGGAATGCATCCAGCCAGGTTTTGAATATCTCCAGAGAAGGAGACTCCACAACCCCTCTGGGCAGCCTCTTCCAGTGCTCTGCTACCCTCAAAGTAAAGAAGTTTTTCCTCATGTTGAGATGGAATTTCCTGTGTTCCATTTTGTGCCCGGTGCCCCTTGTCCTGTCCCATCCTCTTAAAACCTGCCCTTTAGATATTTATAAGCATTGATGAGATCCCCTCTGTGACTTCTCTTCTCCAGGCTAAACGGACCCAGGTCTCTTAGCCTTTTCTCATAAGAGAGATGCCCCAGTCCCTTGATCATCTTCATAGCCCTCCGCTGTACTGTCTTCAGTAGTTCCCTGTCCTTCTTGAACCAGGGAGCCCAGAACTGGACACAGTACTCCAGATGTGGCCTCACCAGGGCAGAGTAGAGGGGGAGGATAACCTCCTTCGACCTGCTGGCCATGCTCTTTTTAATGCACCCCAGGATACCATTGGCCTTCTTGGCCACCAGGGCACATTGCTGGCTCATGGGCAACTTCTTGTCCACCAGGATTCCCAGGTCCCTCTCTACAGAGCTGCTTTCCAGCAAGTCAACCCCTAACCTGTACTGGTGCAGGACCCTACACTTGCCTTTGTTGAACTTCATTAGGTTCCTCTCTGCCCAACTCTCTAGCCTGTCCAGGTCTCGCTGAATGGTGGGCACAGCCTTCTGGTGTGTCAGCTTCTTCTTCCACTTTTGTTTCATCAGCAAACTCAGACGCTTATCCAGGTCATTGATGAATATGTTGAATAAGACTGGACCCAGTACTGACCCTTGGGGAACACCGCTAGTTACAGGCCTCCAGCTAGACTCTGTGCTGCTGATCACATCCCTCTAAGCTCTGCCATTCAGCCAGTTCTCAATCCACCTCACTGTCCTCTCATCTAACCCATGCTTCCCAAGCTTACCTGTGAGAATGTTACGGGCAACAGTGTCAAAAGCCTTGCTGATGTCAAGGTAGACAACATTCACTGCTCTCCCCTCATCCACCCAGCCAGTCATGCCATCATAGAAGGCTATCAGATTGGTCACCCTTGACCAAGAGAAAGTCTGTCTTTCTGACCTGATTAAAATATGAAAAGCCAAATTTACTGTAACTTCCAGAATTTTACCATCATGTTCTTTTCTTCACCTGAATTGTTCTTGGTATTGCCAAATTCCTGAACTAAGTGATACTTAGAGTTCTTCTCCCCCAGCTGGAGTCATATGGTTCAGAGATCTCATATTTTAGCCGTTGTTGTTACAGAATGAAACCACCCAAGCAAATGCATTTCTTTTGCAGTCATATGATCTGTGGCCAGCAAGTTGAGAAATTATTTTCAATCTTCAGGGCTGGCAAGGCTCTATTTTCCAGATCATATAGATGCCATATCCACCCCATGCTGCTCTTAGTCATACATCACTAACAACTGTAGGCTGGTATTTCCCTGTGCCAGACAGGCCTTGCTATTCTGGTGTAGCAAGCAGGGCTGATTCCTAGTCATATATTAGTATTGAAAAAAATGAACTGTTTAGGTTAGCAAGTCTGCTTAGATGGGAGAAGCCCATTTGTTCTCCATTTCCAATACATGCATGTCCATCATAACATAAGCATTGCATGTGCATAATATATGTAGCCTTGGGTGTTGAGTTTCTCTGTGACAGAAGCAGTTTTTACAATTCACTTATAAAAAGTGAAGGTGACAAAATGAGCCAGTAGCAAAACTGGAAGAAAGATTTTTACCTCTGGCCTGTCCTGCCTTCCACACAAAGTCTCCTGCCTTCCGCAGAAAGTGACAGAAATGAGATAAGGCAAAGCATGGTATGAGGCCCAGAGATTATGTACTCATTCAGATTTTTCATGGCCTTGAGGAAATGTTGAGTTTCGTATTATTTTTCAATTTAGTCTCCTTTCCCCAGTATAGCTATCTCCCTTTCACTGGAGAAATCAAGAGTAGTGCAGGGTAAAAGCCTAAAGCTGACAATGCATAACGTGCCTCAATCACCTACAGTTCGTCACTGCTATACAATTCACTAAGGTGTTTAAGATCAGTTCTGGGAGAAGTGAGTAGGTATGAATAAACAGTGTTTCAAAATTCATGTGTATCCTCTTCTTCATCTCAGTAGAGGTACTACTAGTACTCATTCTCTGTGGTGAGATAACCCAGGCTCCAGTAGAGCACTTTTTCTAAGATAGCAGCTAGACTGTACCTGAAGGAAATGAGGCATGGGAATCATAAATTCTCACAGTAGTTTGTTCCAATGCTTACTCATGCTCACTGTTAAAAATACATGCCTGATTTACAGTTTGAATTTGACGGGTTGTAGCCTGGTGGGTGTTGCACCTTTTTCACCGAGTGAAAAAGTCCTTTACCACCTGCACTTTTCCTCTGTGCACATATTTGCATGTGGTGATCAGATCACATTTTTAATCTCTGATATTTCCATTTACTTGTTTGTTTATCTGCTATTATAGCTATCTAACCCAAGGATTGGATCTTCCCAAAAGGGATTTCTTGATATGGTTGAGGAAATGAATATATGCAGATCAAGGTAACCTGTCAGTTTCCTTCACAGAAGGTGCTTCAAACCTTGAGGCAAAATTTCACTGAAACTGATGAATTTGTTCCCATTTGTCTTGAAACATTTGGTCTTTTCAGTCCAAGATGTATCACTGAATGCTCTTGGTCAATTTGATGGTGGTGAACCTAAAAAGAAAAGTTTTCTGTCATATTTCTAGTCCCAGTGTTCAACCAGATTAGACAAAGCTGGACTCAATACTGTTGAGAAACAGGCGCACAATACAACCATGTCCCAGTTGCAGCTATTAGCCACAAACATGAACATAGTATCACATAGTACATACAATACTATCTCGGTGTCCTGGTTGAGGAAAAACAGAACGAATTTTCTGTTCAATAATTTTAGTTTACAGCTAAGCCTCTTCTAACTACTGAAATTAACAGCATATTGTGCAGAAACTGTTTGTTCTCAGAGTGATAAGACCTATGTTTATAGTTGATGCCAAGGCATGGTATGCAGAGAGGCTCTTGGTTATACTTATTGCTATAACACCCAAAGCCAGCTAACTTGGTTACCTGCTCCATTGGAGGGTCGGAAGCAAAAAAGCATAGAGGGGTCCCACCTGAGGGGAGGATTGGACAGGACAGGTGACCCAAAACTGACCAGCAGAGTATTCCATCCCATCTGCCTCATGCTCAGTATAAAAGCTGAGGGTTCTAAGGGTCAGCTCTCTTTTCTTCAATGACCAGTCTCTGAGGAGGACTCTGTCTGTTTGTCTGCCTTTGATCCTCATCCATGCATTCCTGAATCCAGATCCGGAATCCAGTTCCTGTCCATCACTGAGTCCAGTCTGGGACTTCCCTAGTACCTGTCGGTGAGGTGATCATCATCCAGGGAGCTTGATATGGTTTTGTATATATTTCATTATTCTCTTTCTATTATTTTATTATTAATATTTCATTAAAGTAATTTAGTTTCTTCTAAACTCATAAATCTCTTTCTCTCTCTCCCCCTTCTCCTTGGAGAGAGAGGTAGGGGACAGCATCTGTCATTTCACCTCAGTGGCCAGTCCAACCCAAACCATGACACTCGGTGCCCTGCTCTTCACATCGTGCCTCACTGCGTGCTCCACTCAGCCTCTCTTGTCTCTCCTTTCATCTCAACATCCCATCTTGTGAAATGGGATGCCATCTCTCTCTTTCTCTCTTATATCTTCTCTGCTCCATCAGTGCAAAGGAAGGTGAAGACTCCTATATCCCAGCTGATGGCACTGTCCGAGCAATGTAGGAGAATGGAGCTGTCACGTCAGTGGGTCATAGGGATAGAGGGGAGCAGGACGGGGGGGGGGTTGCCAAGGAGAGGGAGTCAGAGAGAAGGAGGGAGTCACAGCAATTTCTACACTACTTGCTTTGGCTGTGGAGATAAGTGCCCCAGGAAAAAGTCCTGCAACCCCCATACCCCACTTGTGAGATCAGATCCCTTGGACAATGGGGAAGGGTTAGTGAGGCTGGAGGAAAAATGTCTGGCTCCATCTCCTGTCCCCCAAAGTTCCACTTATCTCTGTTCAAAAATTTTAATACAATACTAATTTAGCATGATTTCCTGATGTTTTTTTTTTTTATGAAAAAAGACTAATTTCAACTCCCCATGACTGCTGTGTTCCTGATGGATGAATGTCATGGTGAATCTCAGTGTAATTTATACAGTTTAAGAATGATCTTGAGCTGTGAGATTCTTGTGGATGTCTCTGTGGTAAGCTGAACTTCACAGAGAAGACAGGCTATGCTAATAAACCAGAGGAACTGAGAGATGCTTCCTCTCTAGTGTCGAAAAGTAAGATGCTGAAAATAATAATTTTAAATGCCAGCTTAAGGTTTTGCTAATTGTCTGTGGAATATAGCTGTATTTGGGAAGCCCTTTTGATGCAGATGCAGAAAATGACAATGAACCTAGTATATATTTTAATCAATGTTGTGACCTTCCTGCACATAAATGGTCCATGATTGGCTGAAATTATCTATAGACAGTAACAAGAGCAATACACACAGCCACACATACAAGGCTCATTACTGCATGCCTTGACCACACTTTGACGACTGTAGCATTTTAAAGTTATGGGAAACATTCAGACCTGGCAATACTTTTAGTTCCAGGTGTTTCTCCAAGTGTAGTGGGGAATATGTTTTGCACAGAAATCCCTCCTGAACTGCAGTCTATCATTTCAGAGTAGTCTTAAAAACCCGGTCATATATTAGCAAATACCACCACCATCAGCTATTTCAGACTTGAATCCTATGCTTCTCTTTACTCCCTTCTGTTTTTGATTCAGATGACGTTAAATGCAGCCTGAACAGAAAGGGAGAGAAAACAGAGTTTTTAGAAGACAGGCAGAAAGATCAGGATTCAAGCTTGAATATATTATTATTGTTGTTGTTGTTATTACTATTACTACTACTAGAAATTAGTTTCTGTTTCCCTTGATCCCCACAATGCAAGAACAGCCGGATGCCTCATCTCACCTCATACCAACTTCAAGGCAAGAAAAGGAAGTAACTTTTCATTCAGTGCATAAATGGCCCATGTACGTCTTTATCACCAGATATTAATGAAATAAGAAAACTAGCATGACTGCATAAAACATTAGATAATCCTGAATTATGGAAACATTAGAAATGAGAACAATGCAGGCACAGTACTGAAACAGATATTAAGTTTTATGTACTGTCATTTAAACCAATACTTATCTCCTGAAGTGTGTGCTTGCTCCTTTCTGTGAATGATCTGATTCTGGATGTTAATTTCTTCACTAGAAATGTCCATTCTATTAGAACCATCTTCTCTCAGCCTTACTGCCATTTACAAAGCAAAATAAGGCAGAAATAACTGTCCAAACCCCAAAGCAGGCAGAATCCCCTGCTTCTGCTTACACACGTAGCATCTGTTGCAGAAAATGAAATAAATGCCTCTACACTCTGAAAATGTCTCCATACACCAGCTTCTTTCCACTAATCTCCATTGATTTATGTCAGGGAAGAATTTCCCACAGATTTCTCATGTTTCCTTACTCCAGCTTCTTGAAATAATACAGGACATATCACATACAGCCTTAGTATTCTGTGCAGCCACACTGGGGATAATAGACACAGCACCACATGCAGGGTAGTGCAGAGGTTAGTCTCAGCCTAGCTGAGCTAGCGGATTTCCAGGCCACATCATCAGAAGTACTGCAAATGGCATTCAAATGCAGAACTTCCTCCTTCATATCCTTAGCTTGCCCACCCTCGACTGGGAGATTGCTAGGACACATCTCCATTGGAAAAAAAATTAGCCTCAGGCTTTGCTGTCAAATGAAGATACACTGTTCATTCCTCAAGCCAAGGATTTCAGCGTTTTAAGGAATCAGAGAAGTGAAACATCTTCCTATTGTTCAAGCAGAACCTTAACAATTACTTATTTTGTGCAACCTCCTGACCAAAGAAAAGAGAGGCTAACTCCAATGCTTTGGATCTCCAGCACAGAGGGGAGCTAGGAGTCATCTGGAGGTTCCTGCTCCTTTCCTATCACCAAGCATCTGTCTCAGTTCATCCGGTCCTCTGAGTCACTTCCTCCCCACTTTTCAGTCATCCGCTGTCAGTGCAGTTGTCCAAGTAAGCCCAGTCTTTGCCCAATCTGGAGCAAGGTTTAAGGGAAGCCTTGCTGGGAGGTAGGCTAGAACGTAATCACGGGGTGAAGCCCCTAGGCATTGCGGCCTATGCAGGAGTTTGGGGCAGGGGAACATCATTCATTTTCGTGATCTTAATGCTGATTTCAGGAGAGCCACAACATTTCATACCAGCAGGAACTGTGTGCCTTCTGCGTATGTCAGTGACTTGTCAGAACTAGCTCCAAGTAAGCTGATACATCATTGCATTGCACTGAGTGCAATCATTCATCCCCACCAGGTAGCAGTTAGTTGCATGAACAAGTTGCTGTACCCTGGCTAGGTGCAGTGCTTTGCTGACTTGACTGTACCATTTCTATTTCTGAAGCTACCTCAAAGCCAGCTCAGGGAGCTCTGTGCTGTCAGCAACTGTACAGCATGGACGTGGGCCACAGAAGCTATTGAGACAGGAATCCAAGGAAGATGGGAAGCAGAATTTCAGACTAGGCTGCAGGGAGGAATTTTGTACATTCAGCCCCTACATCCAGCACCCAGAGAAATACTTTGAAACATAAGTAGTGTTTTATTTACCTACAAATCCGTATAAAGGATGCATAACAGCTCTGAATTCAAAATCAGGTCCTCCAATTTCAGTCTTGCTCTTAAATGCAAGCTTCCCTGAAGGGAGAGGGACTCTGGGAATGTGGGTGTCACCTCAGCCTTACCTACCATCCAGTAGGAGTCGTGTAAAAGAAACCATATTCTCATCAGGACTTTCAGGTGTGTGGGTGTTTCCAGGAATAAACAACACCCAACCACAGAACAACCAGGAAGCGGCTTTATAAGCATACTGTCACTTTACTGCCACAAAGTTTATAAATTTTATCTCCATAGCCAGCCTACTGTATTATGCCATTCTATGAGGGGATTTGCCATGTGGTGGGACCAAGGGCATAGGAAGTGACCACTGCACATTGCCCTTCATGGCATGCTGAAAGCAAGAGCTGAAATTAAAGAATCTGCAATTGGAACCACTCAGACAATAAAATTTTGCGCAGATCATGGGCATGTCAATCATATTCCAGGTAGACTGGATGCACTCTGTTACAGTTAAGAACTGGAATAGTTGTAGGACCAGCCGGTCAGGGTAAAGTGCATCAGCAAGGTAGATATAGAAGTTTTGCATCTGCCCACACATAAAGTGAGGCTACCCAATACTTTTGCTTTCTCTTTCGCATACCCCTATATGCAAAAATAATGTATTTTGTTACAGAGTATGCAAATTACAGACTCACAGAATGGTCAGGGTTGGAAGGGACCTCTGGAGATCATCTAAGTCCAACCCCCCTGCCACAGCAGGGTCACCTACATCAGGTTGCACAGGACGGCATCCAGGCGGGTTCTGAATGCCTCCAGTGTGGGAGAATCCACAACCTCTCTGGGCAGCCTGTGCCAGTGCTCTGCCACCCTCAAAGTAAAGAAGTTCCTCCTCATGTTAAGATGGAACTTCCTATGCTCAAGTTTATGCCTGTTACCTCTTGTCCTATCACTGGACACCACTGAAAAAAGACTGTTCCCATCTACGTGGCACCCTCCTGTTAAGTATTTATAAGTATTGATAAGATCCCCCCTCAGCCTTCTTTTCTCTAAAGACCCAAGTCCCTCAGCCTTTCCTCATAAGAAAGATGCTCCCATCCCCTAATCATCTTTGTAGCTGGACCCTCTCCAGCAGTTCCCTGTCCTTCTTGAACTGGGGACCCAGAACTGGACACAATACTCCAGATGTGGTCTCACCAGGGCAGAGTAGAGGGGGAAGATAACCTCCCTCGACCTGCTGCCCACGCTTTTTTTAATGTGCCCCAGGATACCGTTGGCCTTCTTGGCCACAAGGGCACATTGCTGGCTCATGGTCATCCTGTTGTCCACCAGGACTGCCAGGTCCGTTTCCACAGAGCTGCTCTCCAGGAGGTCAGTCCCTAACCTGTACTGCTGCATGGGGTTATTCCTCCCCAGACGCAGTAACCATGAATAAAACTTATGAAATTATTTTTCCTTCATTATAAATGTAACAAGTTCTAGGCACTAAGACAGGTCATCAAAAGGCAGGAAATTCATTGACAAGTGACACACACTGCTATCTCTGAAAGAATTAAAGCGGTTTTAATGCACTATACATTGGACAAGGCCATTGCATAATGTAATTCAGCCTTAATTTCACTTCCTTGCCAAATTGTCAGACAAAACCATTGTATTTCATTGCTGGGGTAAGCATTTACATAGTGAGTAAAACAGACGTGTCAGTACACACAGAATCACAATGCTTTTCCAGAACAATTCCCAGCTTCAGAGATAATTGGATTTATTCATTTATGTGCAGCCTGCTGAGCTATCTGTAGGGTCCCAAGATTTAGGATCCTCAGTTGACACAGAAAAAGAGAGCCGAGAGAATTCTCACATGGAGAAAGTCATGATAGCTCCATGAGAAGTGAAGAGAACCAGGCCAACTTAAAAGTTTCTACCGGCTGAGGTTCCAGCACTCTGATATTCATGTTATCATGGGAAATTAAGTTCCTGGAAAGAATTTAATTTCTCTCTGCACGTCGATAATTAAAACCCAGCTTTACAGCTCCTGCGCTTCCTGTTGAACAAGCTATTAGCATGGAATCTGCTGTCAGCAAGGACTTTAAGGCTGAGTTAAACCACTTCAAACACAGCAGATCACAGACTGTGCCTTTGTCAAATAATATCTGATGACATTATGATAGTTAACATCAAATGGGTCTGCAGTAACTCACACTGAAAACCACAGGCAGAGCCCAAATCTGTGCTCTCCGAACACAGAAGACAGGGAAAGTTCAGTCTCCAGGAAGGCTACGATGGCTCTGCATAGCACCTTAAGCCAACGATGCTTGAGTTTTCTCTGCCCCTGGATGGAAAAGTGCATTTACTGAAAGCGTGTCTTTAGTCACACCTTGTTGGCAATGTCTTCATCCTCAGCTATATCTCAGGCTTCAGCTTAAGCTATCACAATCAGTTTATCCCTCTCCTTCTCCTCCTTTCCATCAAATGCACACCACATTTTTCACTGATGCAGCCAGCAAACCCTGACAACTTTCCTCCGTCTACATGCATTATTTCTCCATCCAGGTCATCCTCTGTCCCTCTCTGGCCTTTCTCAGGGTCAATTCCTCTGTTATGGGACCCTGGTTCTCAATGTGTAACTGAGAGGACAGGCTCCAGTGAATGAGAAATAAAGTAGCTGTCACAAGTTGTGGTAAATTTATGGTTCCAGTTGTGTCCTGCCACAGACTTAGCATATCTCACTTCCCAAGCTCTGTTGCCTGTAGCAGAACTTCCACAAGACAGAAAGAACTGTTGCAGTACTTCCCACACACAGTCTTCCTCAGATTTCTACACATCATAGTGTCCCTATGGATGTGATCAAAGATAGCAAGTATGTCTGCACCAGTTAACAAGAAAGAAACACAAGCTTTCCTAGGCCTCGTGGGATTCTGGAGATTGTGTATTCCAGGTTATAGTCGGTTGGTGAGCTCTCTCTAGCAAGTAACCTGAAAGAAGAACTATTTTGAGTGGGGCTTTGAGCAACACCAAGCGTTTGAGCAGATCAACCAGAAGATAGCTTGTGTGGTAGCTCTTGGGCTTGTCCAGGCATGACCAGCTGTGCAAAATGTACTCTACACTGCAGCCGGGGAGCATGGTCTCACCTGGAGCCTCTGGCAGAAAACATCAGGAGAAACCTGAGGTTGACAACTAGTATTTTGGAGCCAGGGGTATCGAGTATCAGAAGCCCACTGCACCCCAACTGAAAAAGAGATACTAGCACTGTATAAGGGGGTTCAAGCTGCTTCAGAAGTTGTTGGTACAGAAGCATAACTCCTCTTGGCACCACAATTCACAATTGCCCATGCTACACTGGATGTTCAAAGGACACATCCCCTCCACACATCATGCAACCAGCACTACCTGGAGTAAGTGGGTAGCAATGATCATACAGCGGGCTTGATGGGGAAACCCAGCTGCCTGGGAATCCTGGAAGAGATCTGCCAGAAGGCAGACATTTTGGAGCATTGCCTGAGGAGGTACCTGGTGCCCAAGAGGCACAACCATCTAATTGGTTATCAGAAGATGAAAGGCATTATGCTCTGTTTACTGATGGATCCTATTGTGCTGTAGGAAACCATTGGAAGTGGAAAGCTGCTGTGTGGAGTCCCACATAGCAAGTTGTTGAAGCCACTGAAGGAGAAGGTGAGTCAAGACAGTTTGCAGAAGTCAAAGCCATCCAACTAGCCCTAAAGACTGCTGAACGAGAAAAGCGGCCGGTACTCTATCTCTATACTGACTCATGGATGGTGGCTAATGGCCCACAGGGGTGGCTGCAGCAGTGGAAGACCAATTGGCAGCTCAGAAGTAAACCCATCTGGGCTGCTGCATTGTGGCAAGACATTGCTGCCCAGGTAGAAAACATCGCTGTAAAGGTACGTCATGTGGATGCTCATGTGCCCAAAAGCTGCGCCACTGAAGAACATTGAAACAATGAATAGATAGACAAGGCTGTCAAACTTGAAATAGCTCAGGTGGACCTGCACTGGGAGTGTAAGGGTGAGCTATTTGTAGCTTGATGGGCCTATGAATCATCGGGACATCTAGGGAGAGATGCAACATACAGATGGGCTCGTGGTCGAGGGGTGGACCTGACCATGGAGGCCATCACACAGGTCATTTGTGAATGTGAAACACGTGCCGCAATTAAGTGAGCCGCACAAGTAAAGTCTCCCTGAAATAGAGGGTGGTGGCTGGGTTTTCAGTATGGTGAGGCCTGGCAAACTGACTGTATTGGACCACTGCCACGGACACGCTAAGGTAAGTGCTACATACTCACCGTGGTGGAAGCAACTGTGGGTTGGCTGGAAACATACCTTGTAAAACAAGCCACTGCCCGAAAGATCATCTTGTTTTGCCCGTGATGGTAATTGCTGACTGATCGCCCTGTCCATATCTTGACCCACAAGCCTTTCATCATATTTTTCTCCCCCTGTCCGGTTGAAGAGGGGGGAGTGATAGAGTGGCTTGGTGAGCACCTGGTGGACAGCCAAAGTCAACCCACCACTCCTTTTCATAGGACACCCTCACTTGTTCCTAGAAACCCAGGCTTCAACCAGAAAGTTACTCCCAAAATTCTTGATGACATCTTAAAGAATATTTGCCTACCAAAAGCTGTCTATCTTCTGGTTCCAAAGGAATTCCTGTAGGAATGGCAGAGACCTTTCATTGTGGCAACTTAAAGTAGGACTTTTCTTACTTAGCAGATAGCATGCTCTCTTCCAAAATCTCCTCTATCCCATCGCATCTTTTCATTTTTTTCACGTTCATGCAGCAATCATCTATCCAATACTCCACATCTCTGCACATTTACACTGCCTTAGTTTCCTCTTGTCTTTGCTTTGAGCACCATTTCTTTTCCATTTGAGGCTTCATACTGTTTACATGTTGCCTACTTCTCACTACAGCCTTGGATCTCAATCTCTACTTACATAATCACCTCTTCTTCCTCTGCATGCCCTTGTCTAATATATAGCTATGATATCTGTTCACGAGCATTACTAACTCCTAGATCAATGGTAAATACTCAGAAAATAAACCAGGGCATTATAGCATATAAAAAACCTTAGAACAGTGTGGAGCAGTGTCAAAATGTTAAATTTAATTTAAAAAATACAGTGGGAAAAAATACGCAGAACACCCTTCCACACAAAACTGTAGTCAATAAGATGATCGTGGGACCAAGAGGATCCAGCTGAATTTCTGTGTTACCTGATTTTCTTTGTATGATCATTATCAGTCTTTTTTTACTTAGTTACATAGGACCTTAATTCACACTCATCTGTTCCAGTGAACATCAATGCAGACCATTTTTGAACACCAGGTCGATCAAACAAAATTACCAGAATATCAAACTACAGTCATCAGTATGTCTTACTGATTTTCAAACATGGTGTGCAGTCCTAGCTCCTGAGCAGTTCAGTTTCCTGCCGACTTTGATCTGTTTTCTGTCTTTACCTCTCGTGTCTCTGTCCTCAGTGGTAATTATTCTGACTTGTAGCTTTCAACAGCTGAGGCCTTTTCTCTACTGCTAGCCCACAGAACTGTGCTGGGAAAGTGCTGTGGCTTGACAAAGGAAAAGAAGCCCTGAATCTGAAATTAGCAGATCAGTGAGGCAGTGGGGAAACAGGTACAGTATTATTTAAAAAAACCCACACAACAGTATTCTGAAAAAAACAAAGAGTTTTTCAGTGAAAGATGTGGGCTACCTTCAATTTCTGTATTATTTACGCTGAAAAGTATGTAAAATAGGCTTTTCTTTCCCCTCAAAACAGAGTTTCTCACCCCTGGGTCTGGAAAGCCATGTTGTTCAAGATAACTCCACTGCCAGTAGCTAAATAGCTACTGAAGGGAGAAATCATTAAAAATATCGCTTACAGAGAAGAGACTGCTTATTTTTTTTGAGGGAGACATGAGGAGGAATGTTGCTGGCGGCAGTGACAAAGAAGTGACAAAGTAGTAGTAGTAGTAGTAGTAGTAGTAGTAGTGACAAATATGAAAAATAAGTTTCTCTGTAGCTTCCCAAGACTAAGATTTCCTTTTTGATATTAAACTCAGCCTCAAATAGTCTCCTCTGCTTTTACCCCCTCTGAGCTCTGCTGCAGGGTTTATCTTCACTCATCAGCCTCCTGAGGAGAGCCAATGAACGGAAGGCAGACTTGTTCAATCTGTTTCCTCAGTGTTCGCCTAGGCTCAGCACAGGAAGCCTAGTGCTCTGAAAAGTCAGAAGGAGGAACCTCTCCAGCTTTGAGGAGACAGTCGATCAAGAGCATGCACAGCTAGAGGAGAGGAGTGGCAAAAGGGGAGAGAAAACACTGATATTGGTTGCTGAGGATGCACTGGCAGGTAAGAAATACTCCCCATGACCACAACTAGGTTGGCGGTGGAATGGATGGAGTGACGGAGCTGCCTGAGCCATGAAAGCAGGAGACGACATGAAGACTGCTGGGAAGATTGTGTGTGTTTTTGTGCTGCTCATCGTCACCAAGATCATGAGAACAGCAGGTGAGTCTAACTGGGACCAATCAGCCACCGGGATGGAAGAAAGGGAAATGTGCACAGATATTTTCTTTCCACAAAAGCTATTCATCATGCTGTGGCTTTCTTTAATTGCTAAAAATTATTGAGCACAACTAAAACATGCTTCTCCAATAGCCACTCCTGCTCTTTTTCTCTTAGTTGTCACAAGGCTGCCAGGCATTATCCCTGTGACTTCCATGTGGGCAATTACTTAGTGACCCTTAGCTGGGAACATACCATTTGTCACAGAGAGCTTTTTTACTCAGACCTCGAAATCCACATCATCTGAGAAATGGATCCATTTAACACATAAAAAATATGCCCAGGAAAGTGTTTGTGAACTTGAAGCTTTTGGCCATGTTGTTTCTGCTGAAGGGAGGCTGCAGATACTCTGAAACAGCGCAGGGATCTCTTGCATCTTTCTGAGGAGTGGTGGAAGATCACCAATGTGCTGATAGTAGGGAGCAGTTTCTGGAATTTTGTTCTGAGGTTAATGAGCATGGTCAGTATCAAAAGTGGGAAAGGCTCTTGTGCCAAAGACAGTGGCACTCCTAAGTCTTTCTAACCCTGTCTTTTAGTATAGTTGTCTTGGTTTTAATATAGTCTAGCTATGGCATTTAATGTCTCTCACATACTATTCATTTGCATTTCTAGAGCTTGTGCTCTTCCAGAGACCATGCAGCATTCTGCAGACTTGGTAATGGAACTAGGGATTTGAGCAGCAGTTCCAGAAACCTAAGCTGCCTATGTATAGAGGGAGAAGGCAGGTAGGTCTGTGACATCCAAATTTAACTGGGGACATCTCTGAATATGTGAGGTGCATGTGTCCATTCATATTATGGTCAGGTAGAACTAAACTGCATGGACATGAATTATTCCATTCCGCTTGACCAGAAAATAAAAACAGCTCCTTGGTGATACTTTAAAGCAAAATGGATGCAGTCATTGCTGGCAGTGAGGGAACAGCCGTCCATAATGTGTTTGGCTGATCAAATGAGGGATCCAAAATGGTTACCTCAGTGCTAACCATTGCAAAAAATTGAAATACTTCCCAAACGGTATTGAACTTTGCATTGGTATCCTCACAACAGGCATGCTGGAAGTAAAATCCCGTCCCTATTCTCTAGGTAAAGACGTATCTCAGAAGAATACTGAGGAACCTGCTCAGGGTCATAGAGACAGATTCTGGTAGCATCAGAGACAGTCTACATTTTGAATACAGCTGCTCAAAAAGTAAAGGAGTATGGACATGTCAGAAAACATTGAAGAAAATGGGGGAGAGAAAAGGGAATCCTACTGGCAAAAATTCTTTTAAAAAATTGACTTTGCTGGAAATATTAAAAAAAAAAAATCCCATGCCAAAAAGTGTTTTTTTTTCACCCAGAAAGTAATTGAATTTTAACTTCTTGATGTCTTGGTGAATCAATGATACTCCCCTTCAATGAACACAGAAAAAGATATTCAGTTAAAATCTAATTTCATGCTTGAACCTTCCGCTGCCTCCCCCAAATAAAAAGCAGCCCACATTTGATGGCAAGTTTTTAGCTAACACTGCTCTTAAACCTGTTTCCTTCAATATTAGGGTGGCTGTTCTGAGCAAGATGCAGTGACAAGTTTTTTTTCTTCAGAGATCACAGGCTAAATGTGTCAAGATGATCCAACATGTGTATTCTCTCCAGAGAATTTTAGTGTTGCATGAAGCTCAGAAGGAACTATGTCCCCCCTGCTGAAGACTAGAGCAAGCTACCCTGAATGTAATAAGGTCATGCAAAACTTGCTGTGTGTAACCAGGCTTTATCTGCATTAGCATTTTCCTTAACATTTCCTTAGCATGTTGTTTTGTGTGGTTTGGTTAGTTTTTATAACAGCACAAGGGGCAGCTCAGAAGCGCGGCCGAGGTCACATCATGATTGTCATATCTAGATCTGCCTCCAGTTAGAGCTGGGTAATATGCTATTGAAGCTGCTGGTGCGTGATCTGTACTAGCAATCCCTCTGCGACAATCCTCATAGCAGAAGCAGGGGGAAAGATGCAAAATTAAAATCTTTTTGGTAACACTTTGAAGACTTCTCTAGTTTAACTAAGCAGGCAGGACACCTCAGGTAGTTGTGTACATACTCTAAAGGAGAGGGGACAAGGGAGGGCAAGATCTTGCATGAGAGGTTCATGCAACAAATCTCTTTTTATTGGATTAACATTTGCAATGTTGGACTGTAAGCCCTGCATCTGCATTTGCATCCTGTGACAATAGACAGGACCGAGTGCTTCAGAGGAAGTTGCAAGAAATCCATTGTCAGTAATGAGATGTGATTCTCTACAGTTAGTTCAGTTCTGTCAATAATAAAAAACTGAACTCAGGGGCATTGCATCAGTGCTGGAATTAGAGTGTACGAAGTGAGTAAAAGTGTAGTGGATTTACAGAGCAACCTGGCTAGAGTTCAAGTTTACCTGCAGACATGTTTCCTGAATGCTACTGCTTTCATTTAGTTTCTTTCCTTAATATAATTTGTAAATTCTCTTTCACTAGTGTACTAGTGTTTTATTGCCTTCTTACTTTCTCTGTCCTAGTGTGTTTCAGTGCTCCTGTCTCTGTTGCCTCATATTCTAGTTTACCATGGAATCTTGCTCCAGATACAAAAAAATCATAGCCTAAAAATCTATTCTGGTAAACTTACGTTTGTCTCCATTTCACTATTTCTTTGCTGCTCCTTTGGGTCTATGTGCTGGAATCATTCTGACTTCTTTTACCCTAAAAACACCTGAATCCAAACAGCCTGTTTTTCTTACCCAAACGCTTAAAACAGAATTCAGTACTATTAAATTAAGCAAAAATTTTCTCAGAAGACATCTAAATTGCCCTAGCACAATTTTCAATGCATGTCCTTGTGATATTAACGTTTTACTTTGCTGCTGTCTGAAAGCAATTTCTGAATGTGTCTAGTTTCAAAACCATGGAAACAAGGAAGTTCAGACTTGCAAGCTGACCACATACTCCAGACTACAAAGTATATTTTCTTTAATTGGGTATGCACTTGTAGATGTACCTGCTACTTAAAACTCACAGTTGATATATTTTGTATTTAGAGGCATGCATAAGAAAAAAAGTATAGGGATTTTCTTATGCTGCTTTATCTTCGTATTGAGTAAGAAAATGCTAGGAGGAAAAGTACTATGCTAAAGCTAAGCAGCAAACAAGGTATGACTGAGATTTTAACCGTATAGAAGCGAGGTGTTGTCACAGCAGCCCCTCATCTGCTCTCTGCAAAGTATGAAAAAGAGGGCATACAATCTACCATTTACAGTAAATGATTTTGTTCAGAATAACAGGAAAATGCCCCTTAAGCATAAATAAACAGTGCAACTATTTTATTCTTCTTCTCATGAGGAAGAGAGTAAAGGTCAAGTTCAGCATGCAGAACAGAGTATAAAACATTCTGTATCTGTTTCTGTACTGAGAAATGGGGGGCCTTTGCACTTTATTACACATAGTGTCACAGTGCTACTCTGAAAGAAATACTACCCAGGGCACCTTGGCATCCAGTGTAAATCCCTTTTCCCCTCATCCGTTCCAGCTCACATTCTGCAAGGACAAAGATATGCTTACTTCGCACACAGAAGTTGGTTTAGCACGTTTAAGCTCTACAGCCGGACTGATGTAATATGGGACAGCTTGTTAAGTCCAGTGACGATTTATTGTCAGTTGAGGATTTGGCCAATGGTGTTTGTTCGGCAAGCTGGATGACTCTAAACACCAACTAATTCCTTCATTAAAGAAGTGTACACATCCCTTTTTCTACAAAGTTATGCTTATATTGAGACATAGCCCATTTACATGAGGGTAGAAAAAAACCTCAGAAAGTACCCCTATGTCACTGCGTCAAATCACCTTTTTTTGGAGGCATTGTATCATGAAACACTTTTCATAAACAATCTGAGCACTGAAAAAAGCACCCACCTTATTGAAAGGCTGGTTTTAATCCTGACTGAGGCAAGATTCTATATTCTAATTTCCAGCCTAAATTTGTTGTACTACTTATTTTTATTGTTATTACATTTTAGGCTGCTGAATTTCAGCACACATCTACCATTCTACTCATCAAAGTCACCTGGTTCTTTTTGTGTGACATTTCCATTCTTTATATTAAACATGCTATATTCTTCTTGCTTTCAGCAAATTTCCTCACACAATCCTAATACACATGCCAATGCCATTAGTAAAACTGTTAAACAGAATTACCATAAAAATCATCTGCTGAGAAACTTTATTAGCAACCTCTGTTTTATTATTTTATTATTAGACACCTCCTTTTAACATTGCCTTTTACTTTCTCTCCTTAATCCAGTTCTTTATCCATCATATTTCTCTCCAGTTGTCCCTCTATTCTTCAGCTTAATTTATGATTTTCAGGAGGACATTGTATCAAACTGCATCTCTACCTAGGTGAGCTTTAATATCTTTCCTTTGCCTTCAAAATCAGCTGTCTTGAATGACTGCTTGAAAGGATACTGGAGAAAGCTAAAGAGAGTGAAAAGCTCATAGAAAAATTAAAAACTAGGAACTGGCAACTGCAAAAGTATATTCCACCTTGAACGGGAAGATTGAAACCTTGAGTTTATTATTAAGTTTTGTCGGTGTCACCTCTACAACATATAAAATCACTTCCTTATATTAAAGTTTGCCATCTAAAAAAAAATCCAGCCATGCTGCAGACACTTAGTACTGGAAATTCAAAATTTACAATGACAGTAATACAGTGTATTTTTCTAGCTGTGTTTTAAGGTTGCTATTCAGCTTGTATGAAACAGCATCAGGAAAGAGATTCATACTGCAAGTGACATAGTAAAGGCAGCAGAAGAGAAACATGTTAAAAGGAGAACAAAAGAAGAATTTCAGTATGAGAAAGAAAGGAATTGGAAGGAAAGGAATTGGAAGAATGAAATGGGAATAGGAGACATTTTCAAGGAATAATGTAGAGTGTGTATAAAAGAGTATGAGTGGGAAACTAACAATAAAGGTATAATTCTCTTACTGTGCCCTTTTAAAGATATGTCCACGTTGAAAAACCTATGATCACAGCTTCAAAAAACAGAGCCATATCAGCTCAGGCCAGCTAGTTCATATATTTCTACCATGAAAATTAGCCTGACTACTTGCTACTCACCCAACACGCAGTGCTGGTTTTCAGCCTACACTCTGTCCTGTGCTGTTGTGGCTACATTTTCAGAGTCATGAAGCTACCATCTATAAAAGTCTCTCAGTACTTTAGCAATCCCTACCCTAGTACAAAGCACTTCTATTCGTTTATCTTTCACTTCATTCCAGACAAGCCTTGCTAAGTGTCACAGGCACTCTGTGGCAGGAGAATGGGAAAACAAATGCAGAGGTCAGCTTGTTGCATCCAGCTTCTTCCAAGCGTCCGGTACTGCGTTTTTGATTATGACTTGCTATGACTCATTTAATATATTCATTCCAGGATACAGTTAGTAATTTGCTTGTGGCATGATCATTGTTTCAGTTCATTATGCCTCTAAGTTTAATACATCACAATCTGCAGTGTGGCGGGGGGAGATGCACGAAAATGCTGTGGTAGATCATTACTGTAAGAAATAGAGACACAATAGGATTACGTCTGAGAAAGTAAAGCAGTCTCTACAGTGTGAAAAAACTCTTTAACAGCTAAATTTCTGAAGAGGGTGTCATGGAACTTGAGTCATTTTGGGGGCAAGAAAAAATTTTACTGTAGGTTAAAACCTGCTATAAAGAATAACAGAGGCTGGAAATCTTTCCTACTTGAGAGCAATCAAAAGCACTTTCAAGCTGTGTAGCTGTCTCTGATTTTGCAGTGATTACCCTGAAAATTTCAGTGGCTTCACAATCAAATTTTCCTGTTTTTTTAAAAAAAATAGCTTGCTTTCTGCTTTTACTGTGAGAAAGACTCTGAGAAACAGGAGAAATGACTAAATAAGTCACTGCAAAGGAACTGGTGAAACTAGTTATCCATGAGAGCTGTCAAACAAACTACATAAACCACATTAAAAAAAACCAGTGAAGTCTTTCCCCCAATCTTTTTCAATTATGATAATCTTAGCATGACAACAGTAACCAGCACATGTTTGAATCAGAAATACAGAAATACAATTGTCAGATGAGTCTCCAAGGTGAAACCTGCTCATGATGGATTTGCATCCACAACCAAAATAGTATAGTTCAGTCCAGAGTTGTACAGAACTCCCAGAACCTGACTCACCTATTTTCTACATCAGTGTCACAGCACGTACTCCTGGGCACCTGAGCTCTGCTCCTTCTGGCTAAGAGAAAAATTGATTGCCATTTTCCAGAGTGCACTCATTTGTGAAGAATAAGACTGAAAATGAGAAGTTATTTACAATAAACGTGTAGATATATGATCCTTCATTTCATCTCTCTTGAGTGCAATCAAATAGTTAACAGTGCTGACATTTAATTATCGTCCTTTGGTTATCACTGCACTGAGATGAGCTTGATAGTTCACACCTCTTCAAATTTCTCATTCTCTGCAGACTTGCAGAGAGTGAGGCCTTTGCTGCGCTGGTTATCCCCTTCTTCAGTTGCAGCAAGCTGTCAGTTCAGCTCAGCTATAACGTGGGATTTCAGCTTGAGAGAAGTAGCACTACAACGTACCAGCTTGTTTCCGAGCTTTCGTTTGAATAGATAGATGCTGACGTGTATGGCATATATGCCCTAATGCATTGGTCATAAACCAAGCAGCTATTACAGAGGAAACTTTAGCAACTGACTTTTAGCCATTTTACAGTACGAAAGCACCATTCCAGAAAACTGTGGTGCAGTGACAGGTTTGAATTTAAACACTTGCAGTACCGAAACTTTCCTCTTTAAAAGAGTAGAATACTGGTGTTGTTTAATTCTCCTGCAGAGCAGACACACACCCTTTAGTCCCAGAGGGAAGGGGACATTGTGTCTTCCCTCAGAGCTGCTGAGTGCAGGCTGGGGCAGGCAGCATAAGGAGGACAAAGAAAGCAGATGGGGAGACCCTGGGATCAAACACAGAAGTCATGGAAGTGATGGAAAAAGGAGCTCAGAAGAGATCATGTGGAATCTGCGCAGCCTGACAAGTCACCAAACGCTGGTGGAGTAGAAGAGAGGACTGGGGGAAAGAAGCTGTTCTGTAGGGGCACAGAGAGCAGGGGAGATTAATTTTCATTAGATTCTTTTTTCATGAGGTTTTTTTTTTTTCATTAGTATAGCTAGCAATTCTGTGTTCCCTAAAGTGCTGTCACTTTCTAGCATGTTGGTTTATGTTGTAATAAAACATAATTTTAGAGACTAGATGGCTTTTGGTATGTTCACTAGAAAGCGAAAGCAGGGCATGTCCAACTTCAGCCCAACATGATGTCCCAACACCTCCAAATTGAAGGAAATGCTCTGGCTTAGCAGGAGGGACAGGATGGGGATGAGGATAATTTCTGTTTAAAAACTGCCTTTGTGCTGGTGGGTCCCATAACTATCTACAGATTAAGCCCTGAGAATATTAATTTTGAACTACTTTTAAATACAGATAACACTATGCTAAAAACAGCAAGTCTTGACATCTCATTGGGCTATATTTTAGCTTGCAATAGACAGAAAGGCAAATCCTCTTTTCATCAGAAACTGCTATGAAAATGGCTGACACTGTTCTTTATGGTTTGGAAGCTTCTCATTGAGTATTACCCGAGCCCAGTCCTACTTTGCTTGTGAGTGACAAGATTTTAGGTCACACAGTTCAAAACCTCACATGATCTGAACTTGGTACTATGCTCTGTGGCAAAATGAAGAAGAGCTCTCTCTTTGCCTATGCTTTCTTGGGAGAATAGCAAGCATGCTGGAAGATTTCTGCACCATGTGATAATGTGAGTGAGCATCCACAGAAAAGGAAGCACTATAACCACCCGCATGGCTGACGAGCAGGGCTAATGAGCAAATGCCCAGCAGAACTATCAGCCTGGCTACGCTGGTTTTGGGACTCAGTCGAGTACGTATCCACAGCACTCTGGATCACAACATGCTTCCATGCCACATTGAAACGGAAGAGGATCAAAATAGGTGCAGACTCTGTATTTTTCTTTCTCTGCCTTCAACACAAAGACAGACAGTCAGAGTTTTCGACCGTTCTTGGGAGAATGCTAACAGGCTAATAGGGTCATAATGTAGGATAAAACCTCCTCCTGATAACATATGTCTGTTCTAGAAAGATAAAAGCATATTCCTTGTTCCACCTTAAGATGAGGTCTGCAAAGTCATTTCAGAAATACAAATTAACCAAACCTTTCAGGATTTTTGCCATACTCATTCTTTTTCCGTAAAAGAAGTTTAAAGATCATGTTTCTAGCAGCATGCCTGAGAAAAGAAGCAAAGTAAGGAAGAAGTACACAATTCATATTTACACTGATGACACTTACCTGCGCTCTAGCAATAAAAGAGGGCAGTAAAATGAAAGCGGTTTAATGTTACTATGTTTATAAGGCCTCTGTACAATAGTTAGAAATTGTATGTAACAGTAGGATAAACAAGATTTTTTTACCAATTAATCTACCATCTAGGGAAAAGCTCTTGCCTTGCTAAAAGCCTTCTAAACTAATAACAAGATACAGGGGAATTCATAGAATCATAGAATGGTTTGAGTTGGAAGGGACCTTAAAGATCACCTAATTCCAACCCCCTGCCACTAGGCCAGCCTGTCACTGAACACTTGCAGGGACGGGGCATCCACAACCTCTCCGGGCAACCTGTTGCAGCGTCTCACCATCCTGACAGTATAGAATCCTTCTACAAATTTATTCTAAACCTAAAATTAGGCTTAAACATGATTCAGCAGACCTTTAGCTGACTGATGTGGCTTAGCATTTGAAGTGAATAAATAGTACCTGATTCATTCAGGGGAGAATATGACAGAAAGGCATAGTACAAAGCATCACTTTCACTCCCTCTTTGCAGTCTTGAAGCACACAAGCCATTAAGTTGGGGAACTTGTACGTTGCAATAGGCTGCTTAGGAGATGCAGAGTTGAAAGACAAGTAAAAGGATACTGCTTTAACATGTAAATGAAAGTTAAGAGTTAAAGAAAGAGTTAAATATGCACAACATTGACATTCCTGCATAACATTTGCAAACATCATCCAAAGAAAGCCCAGCCCCAACACACAGGTTCTTTGAATGCTTAGGCTTGCTTAGTCATTTTCAGATGAGGTCAGCCATACTGACAGCATGACTTGGAGCTCTGAGGCTCTTGGCAGTGTTAAACTGGGAGAGGAAACACTTTGTTCTCCAATTTTCAGAGATATTCATAGAACTTGCATCCAGAAACCACCATAAGACAAAAGGCTTCTTTCAGTTCCTCTCCTGGTAAAATTTTCTGAGTTCAAAACGCACACCTCACATTTGCTTGAGATGCCATTAAGCAGAAAAAACTTGTCATTGAAAACCACTTCCAGTGTAATAATCTATCACAGAATGCTGCTGACAGTTGAATTAAGGAAACAAGCATTTGTGGGGCTGGTGGCTAATCTGTGTATCAGAAAATGGTGTGAATGGATAGCACTTTTCTTCTTCAGCTGTGCTTGGAAACAGTAATCCATGAATCCTGGCAGTACTGAGCAGCAGAAAGCTAAGTATTCTTTCCTTTATTTAATAAAAATGGGAAGTGGATGGCTTCAGTGAAATACTATCCCCATCTCATTTATCTCTTCTACCAGCAAAAAAAAACCCCGACTTCTCAGAATTACACTCTGACTTCCATGTTATACAGCTGGAGTAACTAATACATTACAGCACTGTACGGTGTAGTGCAGTGTGGGGCAATATTGCAGCTACACCTCCTATCAATCTGCAGAAGCTAGGTGTAGGTTTGGAAATGTCTTCACCCAAAGGATACTTAATCCTCAAAATGAAAAGGCAAAAACCTTTAAAGGAATCTACAAGTAGCTAAAATGCAGCAAACGGTGTTAATTTTGCAAGTCAGAAATCATAGAATCATTTCCCAAGAACACAGGTAAATCGGAGGAAAGGTGGTTGAGCTGGAATGGTTCCTTCACCTAGATTCCGGAAGATAATGAGATTTCAGACAATATTATTGAGGTAAAACCAACTGTAGTTTTCTCAAAGAAGCTAATAGTAATGACTTGACCAATAATTTGAAGTTGATGCTCATTAAGACCGTTTCTTACAGCATTGTGAATGTTCAGGAACTGGGCTTCATATTGTGCCAGCCAGCAGTGGCAATAGAATTCCAGCTCTGGGTAAGGGATAGAGAAACACAGCAAAATCAAGTCTGGTACCTCAGAGGAAGACTTTGACAAAGGTTTGATTAATCATGCAAAACTTACGTCTTCTAATTCTCTGCATATTCCAGCTGAACTTTCAATTGCTGCTTTAGTATATCTACTTGAAAGATTTGGGGAGGGGTTTAACATTTTTGGAATAATTTGTGAAACACTCAGTTGTCAGTACAAATTAGGTTGGTTAACTCTTGTTGTCCTTCCAGATTAATGCATGATTTGAAACTAGTACTCACCTACTCTTCCCACTGGTTTACAACCTGTGCCTCAGACTCTTGTTTACTCTGTCTCAAAAGTGCCTCACAAAGGAGGGTGGGCTGTGTATGTAAGTGTAAGCAACACCAATGCACATATAAGCAATTCATCTTGAAGGACAGTTACAGGTAACCTTTCTTTCACCTCTGACTGCTTGCCCACATGTTCCTTTACTGCGAGCAAAGCCCATCACAGAATACTTTATTAAGAAAAAGATCCCACTGTGACTAGCTGAAACAAAGCAAAAGAACCATCTGTCCCAAAGGTGGCATGAAGGAAATAGTGAAATGAATCTTGGGGTTAGAAACTTGACCCCTTGGATGTGTCATCTGAAGACACAGTCAGATGAGGGGTCCCAAATCTGGTCAATATGAAGAGACCAAGCATGACTCATATTCAATATGTGCAAAAAATAATCAGTCCAGAAAGCTCGTGGGAAAAGAAAAACTGGGCAAATTAGTTTCTTGGCTAAGAAGAAATTCAGGGATGCATAAGTAAAAAAAAAAAATAAAAATAAAAAAAAAAGGTAACTCTGAAGGTGTAAATTGTCTTGAACAAACACAGCACACAGAGGAGCCGTAATAGTGGTCTGGCTCTCTGCCATTCAATGGCCAATGTGATAACTTCCAAAAAGGACAAGAGGACTAGGTCCAAGCTTTTTCATACAGACATCTAGCTTCAAGTACATAGTTCAAGGATCACAGTGTGAATGCATATGTACACATTGTGTACATTCATTGCGTGAATGTACATGTTCACAAAGATTCAGAAAATGAAAAGAAACGCCTGAGACAAGACAAAAACTTTGCCTCCTGCACAAAGATCCACCATTGTCACTTATGTTGTGGTCATGTCTGAGAGGTATAGACAAGGGCTTTGCCCACAGTGTTGGATTTTGTTTGAATGCAGAAGTAAAAGTTGTTTACTCACTGGTAGCAAGAGTCCCACAGAAAAGTCATTATCATGTGACCAAATGCAATAGTCAAATTTCTATCATTTCAGCCTGTAAGTGGTGGCAACCCACTGGAGGATTTGCCAATAGAGACACACTATGATGTTGCTGAACAGGTTAAGACAATGGGTGGCGGTAGGGTCTTCCTAGAGTTTCTGTCTTATCGATTAAGATGAGCTCCAGTGGGAAATTTGTGGATTGAGAGGGTGGGCTGTGATAGGGCACTGGTTCCACTATCCATAGCTGTAATACGAGATGACAGACAATTTGCAGGTCAGCACAGACAGGGCCTGTGTAATAGTATAGGTATTTCTCTGTGAAGCACAGACCAGAACTTCAAGGCTGAGTGTGACATCCCTGGGATCCTTCTCACACATCCCTCTCCTCCTTTCTCTCCTTCAGAGATCAAGAGAGTGTCAGCGACAGCAGGTAGCAGCTCCGTGCTCACCTGCACTCCCAAATCAGTTATAACTATGGTAACATGGAAAATAAGCCCCAAGGTTGGAGGCCCCTGCAGCCTGGGATACAGGGCTGATCACAACACGACAGACAGAACAAACTGCAGTGACAGCATAAACTGGAAACGCACACCAGATCGGGATCCTACCCTTGAAATACAGCAAGTGGGAACAGCCCATGAGGGAAATTACACCTGCGAAGTCGTAGCAGTAGACGGGAATTTCCACGAGACATACCACCTGACTGTGCTGGGTAAGGGACTCCTTCCTCACTTTATAGTTCTCCAAGGGACCATGTCTGGGCCTGGACACGCAAAGCTCCTCTCCCCATGCACCAGGGGAAGCGTGCAGTGAGAAATGGGGGTTTCTTGCTGGGATAAACTGTCATGCATTTCACTGATAGTAGCTCCATGTCTCCCTTTTCCATATTTCCCAAAACTCTTCTTCCTTCTGCTGCCCCCTCTTCCACTGTCTAGTTAGAAATGGCAGGTGTGAAGCAACATCTAATATACTAACAGAGGATTCTGCATATGCATCTGGTTATCCTGTAGAATCAATTGTTAATACACTAATTTAAGAGAATTACAGCATGTGAGACTAACACTTCCAAGTGCTGAGATATTGTACCAAACCCAGGATGTTCTTTTCCAGACAGTAAGAATGGACCCATTTCCTCTCATACTGGCATTCAATTACATCTTAAATCACATGTACAACGGCTACTTAGGACAAAAGTCTAATTCAGCCCTGTATTTGGGATCATTCCCTACCGCAACGTCCAGGGAAACCTCCTCTAATGGTGCACGGCTGTGGTTACTCACCTGAATGGGGGAGAGTTGCCCAAAAGGAAAAAAGGGGCACAATGTCTCCTGTGACTTTGACCCATGTTGCTGTAACTGGATGGCACCTCTGACCTTATTCTCTTCTTTTCACGGTGTTCATCTTGGGTAGAGAACAAGAACATCCTGTCTCAACCCCAGGAAACTAACTCCATGTATCTCCCCTTCCTGTTGCTTTGCAGTCCCCCCGAGGCTGACCCTCTACTGCGATGATCACGGGAACCCTGTGTGCGAGGCAGCAGCAGGAAAGCCGGCTGCTCAGATCTCGTGGGTCCTAGAGAGCAACTCCACCCACATGGAAGAAGGTCACAACAATGGGACAGTGACTGTTCTCAGCAAGTTCACGGCATACGGCACCAACGTGACTGATACAACCTGCACTGTGTCCCACCCAGCTGGGAACTGGAGCCAGTCCATAGCCTGTCATCGCTCAAGTAAGCGTCTCTTTCTGTATTCAGCATTCAAAATCCTGGTTAGCCGCCTGTGCACACTCTTGTTCCTTCTAGGAAGGAAAATCTGTAAAAGCTATAGAAACCTTCAGTGAAGTCCCATATAGGCAAGAGTACCATCCCCAGCTGCTTTTGCCCAGAAACATCAGCTTGTTTGTGTTCTAGACACTATTTCCTAATGGTTTCCTTCTTGAGATGGATATACATAAGTGTGGTAGTATTCTTTTGGTAGTGGAAATGTTGTTCGAAACAGAGACAAAGCAGTCATGATCTTGGTGTTAAAATAATCACTTGGAAGCAGAACATCAGCAAAATTTTTTTGGATGCAAACATAAAGTCTCTTGCTCAGATCATGATGAGACAAAGAGAACCAACTCTTGCGTAGCCAGCAGAAATAAATAAATCACTTCATTCTGAGTTGTGAATGTCTGACTGTATGACATTTTGTTTCTGGTTTTTGCTTTTTTTGTTGCTTTGGAGAACTACACACAAGTTGCAGTACTGAGATATGCTGAGTCCTTGAGAGGAGCTCAGGTATGGCTTAGCAAAAAAATATCATGAGTGTCCACTGTGGGATTTATGGGGTCTGCTTTTGTCTCTGACACAGACTCCATTTGTGTTTCTCAAACAAGTTTCATTACAGACTTTCCCTTCTGCTGAAGGGGATTGTATTTATTTTACGAGCATGCTGAAAATGTGTGTATGTGGTAAAGCAGCTTTAATCTTATACTGAAATAACAAAGAAGTTATAACTAAGACTAACTCTTTGTGTTTAGAGAACGCCATTATCCTGTATGTCTCCATCATTTGTTGTTTCCTGAGCATTATCTCCTTCATGGCTGTCATTTACTATTTTAAGCTCCACAGTGACAGGTATGTATGATAGGGTGCTACGAAAAGATTGTCGAAGTGCTAGAAGAAATCTTTAAGTAGTGTTTGTGTCTTGAAACCATACGATTCTGTCAGTCTGTGCTGCTATGAATAACTCAACTACATCAAATAATTTTATACTGCAGACACTGTGCATTGCACACATCTTCACTAAATAATGCACCTGAGTAAAATATAAATGGGCAGAAGTTGGCAGAGGATGCTCATTGCATTGCTTGCTACACTAAAGGGGAGCTCTTCGTTCTAATAGGAAACTGGGAGAGTAAAGCTGTTCTTCAGATAGGGTGACAGTTTATCGGTGTCTCTCTTGTTTAGATCAGGGGGTTGGTTCTGCTGCCTAGTAAGTTCCATCAAGTGCCAGAGGACTGACCAGTGCTATCCTGCTATATCAACAGAGAGAACAGCAATTTGTATTTATGAAAAAACTCCCTGGGTGAAACTGGACTCTAGTGCCTTTAGGATTGGCTGTGGAGAAAAAAGCAGTTCCAAGGAAAAAATACAGAAATAATTTGTGCAGAGGAAGGCTGAATTAGCACCTGTACTAAAAACCTCAGCTGTGTTCCCTTTTTCCCCTATTCCAAAACTGATTTTCTCCCAGACCTTCTGTCTCAGAGTTGAAGAATTGGTTCAATACAATTTCACTAACAGCAAATTGTACATCCTTCCAGAGGACTTTTTGATTTTAATCTTCTGCTTCCACTTTGTGCTTAAGTTCCCACAAACAGGAGAAAAGACCTCTAAAGAAAGTCAGGGTGCCATAATTTCAGGATTGTCATGGTTTAACCCCAGCTGGCAACTAGGACCACACAGCCACTCACTTACTCTCCCCATTGGGATGGCGGAGAGAATCGGAAGAGTAAAAGTGAGAAAAAACTTGGGGGTTGAGAGTAAGACAGTTTAATAGGTAGAGCAAAAGCCATGCTCACAAGCAAAGCAAAACAATAAATTCATTCACTGCATCCCATGGGCAGGCAGGTGTTCAACCATGTCCAGGAAAGCAGGGATCCATCACGCATAATGGTTACTTGGGAAGACAAACGCCATCACTCTGAACATCCCCCTTCCTTCTTCTTCCCCCAGCTTTATATACGTCACATGGCATGGATTAGCTCTTTGGTCAGTTGGGGTCAGCTGTTCCAGCTATATCCCCTCCCAACTTCTTGTGCACTCCATGCCTACTCGCTGGTGGGTGGTATGAGGAGCAGAAAAGGCCTTGACTGCTGAGCTGCAACCAAAACCACCAGTGCACCATTCACACTATTTCCCATCCCAAAGGATGGGAAAGTTAACTCTATCCCAACTGAAACCATGACAAGGATCAAAAGTCTAGGAGAGAGACATGAGAAGGCTTTTTGGCTTTAGTCTTGATGACAAAAAAAGATAAATGTTTCATAAGATCGTGATCAAAGAAACCAGGCTGTGATTCATCCAAACCTAGTATTGAGGAAGGAATTTGCTTTAATACTTACTTTCTTTTTCACAGACTGAGCCACAAAACCAAACCTCCCGAGACTGCTCCTACACATTCCCCACAGGTAAGGAGAATTATGCAAATTAGACCATCACCAAATCAGGGATCTTCTGCTAGCCCTGAAAACATGGTCAGTAAAGGGAAACTATTAGATTTTTACTCTCTACTTTCAGCAGGTGCTACTGTGTCTAACACGTTTGCTCTTAACTGTATCTCAGGACAAAACAAAGTCTATGATGACCATAACTTTGACTTGGAGCAAACATTAGAGGCATGTTCCAACAGCAAAGGCTCAGCAACTGCCATTCTTTACCTAAGCAAGGAGTGAATCCCACCACATCTCCCTGCTGATGTCAGATACACTGACCACAACTGCTGTACAAACAATACTCAGGAAGGATACTGCATTGTCACGGGTTAGGGAATATTAAGAAAGCTATTAGTAAACAAGAGGATTAAACAACAAAATTAGCAGACACAGGGAAAAAAAAGAATATTCCTCTTGATGTCCACAATGATAATGTTCAAGTTTTGAAGGCCACTCTTTATCTTGTATGGTCAATCCACAATGAAGGACCAACCATAATCAAGACAAAACATTTTATAAAAAAATGGAAGGAATGCTGAACTGCAAGCTGGGAGGTATTCTCGAATTCCCTATGGTGTTACAAGCTTCCTGTGTAGCTGAGAAATTCACTCATCAGCTGTGTGTCTCTGTTCTCTGCTACCAAATATAAATAACAGCATTTTGATGCAGGCAAGATGTGTTACATCTATATTGTAAGTATCTGTGCACCTACAGCAGATATTAGACTCAAATTCTGCCATCAACTTAAAAAGGTGCTTCAGTTTTGATTTCTGAAAACAGTCAGTTCTAGTTATTATTCCTTCTGTTCTGCTGCTGTTGTTGCTGACAGATGCAGTTGCATTAATGGAAAGTAATGGATTAAGAACCAGTACTCTTGCCGTCACATCACACAACTTTCATTAGCGTGTCTGTAGACTGAAATTGTAGACTGATGGAGGAATCAATTATGGTCAAGACTCTAGCATGTTATTTGCTCTTTCTAGAGAATTAGACCCTAATATTTTTTTTTCAGGACAAAATAAGTGGGGTAGAAGGGGATGAAAAGGAGGCAGGTGAACCAATACCTCAGCTTTACCCTCCAAGTCTTTGACAGAAACAGCAATACACATTCTTTGGTAGAAAAAAAACAATAGAGGTTTTTTTCTCGAGTCCAAGAGGAATAAATATGGGAGCACTATTTCCCAGTTACATTCTTCAGTCCAGACCAAAGGCTTGCCGAATCTTGCCACACTAACCTGCTCCTTCCATTTACAGTTTTTGGTTTTGTTTTGCTAGGATGAGACAATGGAAGTGGAACCTTATACTACTTACGTGCAGAAGGAAAACATAATTTACAACTCAGTGTCTGATCTGACAGTGGAGCAGAATCTCCTATAAGGACTGTCACCAGCAACATGAGTGATTCAACAACACTGGACAGGGAGAGAGACACTTTGTAAAAGACTGGTTATCCAAAAAAGCTTCTCAGAGGATTTCTTCAGATTTGGGGGCAACATAGCTTACTAGGTCTGTTCAAACACCTGTGCTTGCTGATGAGTCTGTATAGTTCTTTTTTCTCCTGTTTTGCTTTCTTCCTTGGGAAAGGAAACACATTTCCTGTTATTCCTTGTGAAATGTGATTGACCCCATGCCATAGTTTTTCCTGGAAAAGCTGTTGTGATCAGTCTTCCCTTTGCTGTTCTTGCCTTGGAGATTCTAGTTTTGCCAGTCACTTCTAGGCATTACTTTGATGCACTTGACACTATGTTGCACACATTTGGGAGATGGGAGGACTGTTATTTCTGAACTAAAATGAAACACTCTTCAACCAACAGCCACTTTTTCCTAATTCACAAATTACTAACATAGCGGCCTGAGTACTGATCCTCACAGAATAACTCAAATGGCGGAATATATAGGTAGGTGAGACCTTTAATCCCCCAGTTCTGAAAATGGAAATGAGTGATGCATTTAGAAGGTCATCCACTAAGAAGGAGACTTCACTAGCATAGAATCATAAAGTCATAGAATCATAAAGTCCTAGAATTATAAAGTCATAGAATACCAGCTTGGAAGGGACCTCAAGAATCACCTGGTCCAGCCTTTCCTGGCAAAAGCATGGTCTAGATAAGATGGCCCAGTACCCTGTCCAACTGAATCTTTAAAGTGTTCAATGATGGGAATCCACCACTTCCCTGGGGAGATTATTCCAATGGCTGATTGTTCTCATTGGGAAAAATTGTCCTCTGTGTCCATTTGGAATCTCCCCAGGAATAACTTGTACCCATTACCCCTCATCTTTTCCACGTGACTCCCTGTAAAAAGGGAGTCTCCATCTTCTTTGTCGCCACCCTTGTGGCTACAGTACACCCTGTGTACTGGCACATGGTGATAAAGTCTCTCTTAAGCCTCCTTTTCTCAAGGCTGAAAAAAAACAATTCTCTCAGCCTTTCCTCATATGGCAGGCTTCCCAGTCTTTTGATCATCTTGGTGGCCCTTCTTTGGACCCTCTCCAGCCTGTCCACATCTTTTTTGCGTAGCAGGGACCAAAACTGAACACAGTATTCCAGGTGTGGCCTGACAAGTGCTGAATAGAGTGGGATAATGACTTCTTTATCTCTACTGGTGATGCCCTTGTTGATGCAGCCCAGCATCCTGTTGGCTTTCTTTGCTGCAGCAGCAAAGTGTTCACTCAAACTGAGCTTGTTGACCACTCGTACCCCCTGGTCCCTTTCCACAGAGCTGCTCCCCAGCCAGGTAGATCCCAGTCTGTGCTGCACTCCTGGATAACATTCTCCCAGGTGCAAGACCTTACACTTGTCCTTGTTGAACTTCATAAGGCTCTTGTTAGCCCACTCTTCCAGCCTATCCAGGTCTTCCTGCAGGGTAGTTCTCCCTTCCGAAGCGTCCACTTCCCCAATAATCAGCAAACTTCACCAGTGTACCCAGATCACTTATGAAGATATTAAACAGTGTTGGGCCCACTATCGATCACTGGGGGACCCCACGTGTGACAGGTTGCCAGTTTGAAAAGGAGCTATATACCACCACCCTCTGCGTGTGGCCTTTCAGCCAGTTCCCCACTCACCACACAGACCACTTGTCTAAACTGTAATGCAACAGTTTCTCTAGGAGGGGGCTGTGGGGAACTGTATTGAGAGCCTTGGAGAAATTCAGGTAGACAAGGTCCACCACTCGCCCCATATCAACCAAGCAGGTTACTTTGTCATAGCAGGTGATCAGGTTTGGGAAGCTTGATTTGCCCTTGGTGAGTCCATGCTGGCTTTTCCCAATCACGTGTTTCATTTGACTTGTGACAGCCCCCAGGAGGACTTGTTCCATAACTTTCACAGGGACTGAAGTAAGACCGATGGGCCTATAATTTCCTGGATCCTCCTTTAAGCCCTTCTTGTTGATAGTGATGACATTAGCCTTCCTCCAGTCTTCTGGGACATCCCTCAACCTCCATGACTTCTCAAGATTATGGAGAGTGGCCTCACAACAACGTCAGCCAGCTTTCTTAACAGCTTTGGGTGGGTAACATCAGGGCCCATCAATTTGTAGGTGTCAAGCTCCTGTAATAATTCACATACCAACTCTTCATTCCCTGACAGTGGGTCTGTGTTTGCATCAACCTGGATTTTTGCTCCCAAGGCCTGGGGCCCAACAGTGCTGGTAAGGACAGAAGTGAAGAAAGTGTTGAGAACCTCTGCTTTTCCTGCATGATAAATTTACTTGTGAAGTTCATATTCAATATTTCCACTAAATGTGTTCATTCTGTATTTCAGATTACTGTTGTGATTACTTTTCCATAAGATTCTCTGAAGATATGGTATTCCTCTCTTTCTTAAGACTATTGGCATTAAGATACTGTAAAAGAATTATTACTCAAATCCACTAAGCTACTTGTAACAGAAACAAACATCAAATATTTCACAAAAAGAAACAAGTTCAAATATATCTTCTATAACTGTGCAATAATGTACAAAAAGGATAAAATGCTTGCTAATTCTAGTCATATTTATTTTAATTACCACAACTAAAGATTTTTCTATTCATATGTCTAGATGTTTTATTGATTTTTTAAAAATATACTTGCAAGTTCACTTTTTTGTATGCAAATTAGCTTATACATCTTAATGTGTCTCATGTTGAGGTGACCTCTCACCTTCCCAAAATATCCTTTGGAAATAAGTCAAATAAATTGTCTTCTATATACTAGCAGTTCTCAAAATTTTGGACTGATGCCTTAGTAGCTAAAGTATGAACAGTAAGAGTAAAGAAATCCATTTGTAAACCTCTGCTTACTACCTCTTATTTCAGTATTTTAAAAGACTGACTGGGTACTTGGTTTGATGGTAGGATCAGGAGAACTAGATTTTTCCTTTAGACCATAGAAATGTCTTTGCCACACATTGCTAGAGCTTCTTTTGAGGTAGCCTCCCAAGGGTTATGACCCAGTGCTTGGAAAACAGACTTCTAAATTCATTGCAGTTCCTAAACGTATTACTCATGTAACCTGACACAATTGGTTATTCTCACTCTACCAGCTATGAAATAGCCACTTTTGTCCAGGCGCTCTCTTGATGCAAGCATTGCTTTTCTCTGTTTCTGTGTGTAATTTTGGAATGGAAGGGAGCAAAGCTGAATATCAATCAGCTACAAACAGAAAGTTTTAAAGGAATCTGTTTCCAGTGATTTACCAAGGAAGAGCGCCAGTCAACTCAGTCATAAACCTCTGAAATTCCCCACTTAAAACAGTGTAATACTGTCCAATGATCTTTCTTTCCTCCCAAAACTGGAGTGCCATAATTTCTCAGACTTTTTTCTGTGGACTGGAAGGTCATTTATGTTGTTCAGTGTCCATAAGGTGGGGTTCATCCTATGAGACAGCAGCTCTTGAAGGTAGATTCTTGCCAGTTTATATGTGATATATTTACAGAAGTATAATACCTGCTAACCTGCTGTCTAGCTGTAGGGTTTTATGATTCTTTACAGGCATATTACACTGGACTAAATCATGTATGTTCCTTACCTGGATGTTGCTAAGTTGCTAACTGGTTGATTGTTATCTTCTACTTTGTTTCACATTTAAGCCTGCTACCTGCACTACAAGTCAAAAGTCATGTAGGCTGCTGATGACAGTATGTATGTCTTCTGACCTGAAGCCCAAAGCAGCAAAGTGGCTAGAAAGCTGAAGTAGCCAGCACAGCAGCTAATCCTGCCCTTTCATGTAGGCAGGAAGAGCACTGTTTCTGTACCTAACTGATTAGCGTAGCCAGGGATGTAGCCAGATCCTCTGCAATAAGTTGGCAGAAAACAGGATTTTATTTTGTGACTGTGATAAATAATATGCTAAGTCTTATGTATACACACATATACAAATACGCTTTTTGTTCCTAGCAGCATAGAAGGTCTAGAGCCAAAAGTCCCTTGCTGCACTTCCACGTCAGGGTACTTGCTATTTCTTTGCAATGTGCTGCTATTGTGCTGCAGCCATTCTCCATGCAAAAGTGCTGTGCTGTCTCATACCAGTCACGCAAGCCTGCTGTCTAAACTCCCCAGCGTGTTGCAGAGTCACAGGAAGAAAGTCAGCAGGTTTTCAGCTCCTCCCATAAAGAAATGTTTTGGCTTCAACCACATTTACCAATGCTCTCTCGTGCTGCAACATTTAATTTTGCTTAATTTGTATCTCCCACCTTTACTGCTAAATTTTATCTTCATGCACACATTCCAGTCTCTTGACAGTTCGCAACTGCCATTCCCACTCTAGTCAGGCAGTTAATAATCATGGTTATCTTATGACTACAGAGAGTCCTGAGCACGAATCTCACATGCACAGCAAGTTACCAGATTCTGTGCTGTTGTGCATCCACAGAGCAGCTGCTCACTGAAGGGCAGAGGCCTCCTTCAAACTAAGGGCCTATTCTTTAGGATGGCACTGGCAGTACTAAAAAATGGATGCACTACAAATCCTGAGACTGAACATAGCTTCTATACGTACATAAATTCTTGTGCCTCTCTAACCAGGAATTCATGGGAACAAAGTCAAGCCCTTCATCACCCATTACAGTAATATGTAATATTTCATTAAATTGCAAATTCTAGCAGAAGGGTCATTATATCATCACTTGCCTGCTTCAAACAGCTTTCCTAACAACAGAATCCATTAAAAGTGGTGTTTCAGATATTACCGTGTCTCTGCATCCCAACAGGTTTCAGAACTTAAAACTACATTCTGCTGCCACTATCACCTACGCATATTTGTGGTTCACTACTTACAGTCTAGTTTATAATCCTGCTGCCCATCACAGACCTTCTGGTTCAGTGTGTGACCGCCCTGTCGTTCTGCCCAGCTTACTTCCAGTTATGAATTAAAATGACTTCGGTATCTTCTATTTTAATCCTACTGGCAATAGAAATTTTTTTCACAGTAGAGCTGGATGACTTTCACATGACCGCCTTGACACAGCCACCTGCCTCTAGATGCAGCAGGGACTTCCTCATACAAATCCAGAGATTGAGTGTTTTGGCAAGGCAATGCTAAAGAAGTATTTTTCAAAAAACATTTATTAAAAGAAATTTAAAAAACCCTGAAATCTTTTTAAGCAGAGTAAAAAATGATTCATGTTTAACTGGTAGGGAAAGAAAAGTGTGCAATGCATTTAGTCATAACTAGAAAGAAAGCTCAAAACCACATTTGCACAGAAAAGAAGTTATACAGTCAGACCAAAACCTATTCACAGAAAATACTGAGCAAAGAATTTTCACTACTGAATATATTTCACTAGTGAATACGTAAGAAAGGCTCCCTAGCCTAACTTGTTCTCCCTTGCATTCGCTATTGAAAAATCATTTCTCTCTGGTGGACTATAGATGCCAGCTATCTTTGACCACATGTTAACTTTAAAAATAATTCATCTTGTGCTTTCTGTCATTTACTTCAGACGTGACACTCCTCAGGAAACTCCATAAACATCCAGAAAAGTACTTCATTATTTTTCTTCAACATCTTTGCTTAACTTCTGCAATGACACCTGTACAATAAAAATGACATCTTTTAGGGTGTGGACATACTGGAATTACTGTCTTGTAATTCCCTTATGGTCCCTATAATCTGCTTCTGTCAGCATTGCCCCTCAATATATATACATAAAACTGTAGGCACTACAAGGCAGATGCTATCTCCAGGTTCTGAGTTTGCAAGCACCTTGAATAAAGGGATCCTAATCCATAACACGGGCTCCAACACCTTGTGAAAATATAACTAATATATAGAATCTGCAAACTGAGCTAGATGGGAAGTTTGATTGCTAAGTATTATGACTTATATTAGCCAATTTGCTCCAGGAGATATGGCTTGCATAGAAGCTTCCTCACTGATCAGTACACATGAATCTCTCAAAAAATCAAGAATCGCACCTGCTTCTGTCCACAGTATCACAGGTACTAGAGGCAGGTGCTAATGCTATGCAGCGATATTTTAGCCTGAGTCATCAAGCTCCTAACACTGCACTTTGCTCTGCCAGTTTACCTCTTTGTAAGAGCATATTCTTATTACACTGTGTACCAGTCCTGCTGTTTTTCACATTTATTCTCTGAACACCAGTCATTATTGTCTAGGTATTAGTATTAGCTTTACGAATCAGTCAGCTGTAAAACACTAATACATTAACAAGCCTGTAGTGAGCAGATGTACATAGTCACCTCTCTTCTGACTATCAATATACTTGCTGCAGAGTATCTTTTATATAAAGAGGTCTGTAGTCAAAGATCTAGAAGCCTGAGGCTGTGCCCACTCATAATGCCTGTTGTTTTTTGATACATTCCTGCAGGTTTACTACAGCTTGGTGGAGTCAATGCACAACAGAAGACCTTTGGGCTGAAGGCTATTCTTCCTTGCAACTTGTGCTTTTCCAGCTGAAAATGTTGGCATTGCACTGATGCTGTAACAAAACTTGACCTTCTAGGATGAATTAGGGTGAAGTGTTGCTTCTATTTTTAAGGGGAAATTTGAAGTTGAGGCTGACCTGTAAAATGAATGCAGTAGGACACCTAACAGAAGTGCTTTTGATGCCCTATTTTAGATTCACTTATCTTGATCTTCAGCCTCCCACAGCTCTTCAGCAAGGCAGAAGCTGATATGTCACTGTGGTAAATTGTGGGAGAGAGAGGAAGAAGGCAGTTCACAGCCTTGCTGAACAAAGTTATAAATTTGTTTATTCTTGATCAAAGATTCTATGGTTTTTCCCCTCACTTCAAAGTCTCTCGGATATAATTGGTTTTTTTAGCTTAGTATTTTCAGGTTATACATCCTGGGAATAAGAAATATTCCAGCTATACCCAAATGAAAATGGTAATTCAGGAACAACTATTATGACCACTAGATGACAGTTTCACCTCACCCTATGAAAAACACTGCCATAGGAGAAGCATTAGTTCTCCACATATTCTCTTATTAGATTTGGGATTCTAGTGACTCATTTTCTTAGCATGTGGAGCTTCTTTTGTGACAGGATGTTCTCACAAAAATGTACCTCCATGGTATATGCAACACTCAAATGTGCAATGGTAAGTAGGTTCTGAGGCTATGGAGAAGAGAATAGGGAAAAGCCAGTGGGATCTGTAGGGCTGGGGCAGTAAAAGGCAAATTGGGAAGAAGATGAGGGAGTGATTAGTGAGAATTCAAAGGACTGCAGTTAGGGACAGGAGTTCCTCTCTTTTTTCAGCACTCCACCTTCTCAGTGGGAAGGCTCATTCTTTTCTTTATTACAGGAATCAAAATCTATCTGCTACCTGGGGTACACAGAGCAGCAAATTGCCTCCTGCAGCCCCCACTGTTCCCATATCTCCCGGGCTGCTCTTTCAAGACAGGATGTAGGTGGGTGTGAGGTCCCAGCAGAAAGTCAGTAAAGGACAGGAATGTCTGGGCTAGTTAGTCCTGCTGCTGGTAGGACCAAACCCACAGATTTGCAGTAGAAACCGTAGGAGATGTCCCATGTGTTCAGTAAAGGCAATCGCCTCACTTTCCTGGATCCCTGGTGTCAGTGCGGATAGCAGCAGAGCAGAATACCATCTGCTCCAGTGGATGCTCTATTCAGAAAATTGGTCCTTATATTCTAGACAAAATAAACATCTGAAATCAGCTTTGTCCAAATTTCCAACTCCTTTCCCTTGTGTGCCACTCACCTGTAACCCAGAAAATTACACAGCTCTTTACAAGGTGGGATCCTTTTATGGGATCCATAGGCATCACATGAGAGTTGATATCAAGCTTAATCTCCATCTTTCAGTTTGAGGAGAGGAATAGGAAATGGGTGAGAGATTATTGCATACCAGCCCACTGGGTAAGAGTGATCAAAACCTGATGAAAAACATAATGGAGAAAGCATGCAGTGGCCACGCTTTCTGCTTCCATGAAAGATTAAGCTGGGGAGGGGCTTGTAAACTAGGGAGAGTTGATGCTGGCCCTGCCTTTTAAATGTAGAACCAAAGTATTACCAGTCTGCTATGTGGGGCCTTTCTTTCTTGAGAAAACCCTATGAAATATGGCCAAGAATTTCTGAATCACAGGGAAACATAGGCATACACACCTGTCAGGAACATTTATTTCACCAGCCTTTTGCCTCTTGCCCTGCACCTTTATGGCTCCCTCACAGTGAGAAGCAGGGACCAAATACTTTTTTAAAAGTTTGCATCCCATCACAGCCATGCACTTTAATCCCCTTCACATTTCTGATGAGTAACTACTTCCCATCTTCAGTTCAACCTGCCCATCTCTGCTTTTTTTCTCTCTCTCCACTTCTCTGCAAGCACTCAGACCCCCAATACTGAAATGCTGATCAAAATGTTGAACACTGTCAAAATAAGGCTCCTGTATCAAGTCACATTACAAACACATTGCAAGGGTGTGGCTGTATGATGTGAAAAGCTGTTTATCCAAACACAAACCAAACAGATGTGTAGGCATGGACTAGCGTGATCCATCATGCTCCCTGGAATGCTGTTTCATGAAAGGGAAGTAGGTGAGTGTGAGGTCCCAACAAAGAACAGGGATATCCAGGCTAGCTGGTCTTGTTGCTGGTAGGACCAGCATAGATCTGTAGTAGAAACCTCAGGAGAGGTTGTATGATCATGGCTTATAGATGAATGACTGCAGGAACATGCTTTTTAGTAGTATTTACCACTGGCTGCAGTGCAGTGCAGTTGTCTCCTTCCAGTTCTAGGACTCCCATTGCAGGAAAGCAACTCAGCACATTACAAATCTGCTATCAAGGTGAATCTGATGTAGGGAACAGCCAAACTAAGAGGATGCTGCAAATGTAGGAGCTGCCAGTGCCACAGCAGAGCAGCATGGGAGGTGATAAAAATGTGAGGGTTTTTTAAATAGCTGTCTTTACCTCTGATCCAATGAGGTTGATGTAAGTGGGCAGTCATGGCACTCTGGGCTCAGTATCAGTATTTAAAGAGCAGTCCAGAATACTGTAGCATAATAATAATATTGCTTCTCCTGTCAGTAAATACTTCCTAGCAAAAGATCTTACAGCACTTCACCATTACTCATAAATTTAACCTTATTAATCCCCTCTGAATTATCCCCAATATCTTAAAATCAAAAATCAAAATATCATCAATATTTTAAATAGACAAGAATATAAAGGGAAAGAAGGATTCGGTGATTTGCACGCAATCACCAAGAACCACATTTTGCCTATTCAAAAATCAGGACAGATCAACTGCAACATCCTCCTTAAAAAAAAAAAAAAGCTAGCAATACTTTAATAAACAGGCAAATATCTTCATCTCTACGAGCCTCACTTTTCCCTTAGGTAAAACAGGATAATGATACTGACCTACTTTCTGAAGTGCACGGTCTTCTACTTTTGCTAGATACTGTGTAAAAACTAAGTATTACTTGTATCATCAAAGTGAAGCCACCTCTGGGTCTGAACACAGAAAGCTGTGAAAACTGCTAATTTATTTAAGAGTTACAGAATAGAAAATGAAAATTGTAATATCAAATTGAAACTGCCAAATTGAGTTTAGATGGGCAAGCTGTCCTTTACCCCCCATATTTGCACCATGTCATAGAAGTGTGTATAACATCCTTATAAGGAATAATACTGAGTTTTTAAGGGACAAAACATTAATGTCATTTGGTATTTGATTTAAGATGTCACCTAGCAGCAAATTATTCACTATCTTTTGTCTATTTATTAGGTAATGCTTTCCACAGGACACTGGTTTTCGTTTGCTTGTTTGTTTTCCCATGGTCTCCTCACTTCACACTGACCAGTGCCCAGCAGTGGTTTAGCTGTACAAGCTGATGAGCTCATGCCCTAAATTGGAAAAGTTACACAAGACTCAGCTGCTAACACTCCCAAGGCTGAAAATCTACAAACACTGCCACGTGTATGTGGGGGTGGGAGGGTGGATTTTAAAAAAACTAGGAAAAAACCTGCAAAACCAATGTATAGCATTTGGTCTTTGGTTGTCCGTCATCTGCTTTCATTTACTATTTCAAGCTCTTTTGCAGCAGCTGAAAGTAAACTTTTTTTTTTTCTTTTTATAATTCGTATCTGTAACCATAGAACAGGACACATAAAATCACTTATATCACCATATGACAGTGAAAGAGAATTCTAAGGAATTAAAATACAGTAGGACAACTAGAAAGAATTCTTAGGTATTAGCCCAGGTAAATATACACCCTCCTTGCTTTACTCATCATATGCCATCAAAAGAAGAAAAAAATTTCTAGAAAGGAACAAGTTACTTTTGGGGGATAAAGAGAGCGAAAGTTTGTAAAAATTTCCATAGGGACTTTTCAGCTTATAATCATATTCCATGAACGTTATTCATCCCATAAAGGGGGCAAATCTCAAGTCAAATACAGCCCAGCATACAATCACTTGATTGCTTTTAGTGTAGGAGGATTGTATTTCCCATGCCCTGGCTAAAGATTAAAAGAAAACTATTAGGGCTGGAGGTGGACACCAAAACTTTTTTTGACGCCAGCTCTTTTTTTCCCCTTTTTCAGACTTTCATCCAAAACATGCTTACTTTGGCAGCCTACGCAGAGGGCTGTGAAATCATAAAGAGCCACTGTCCAATTCTTACCTCTGCAGGACAGTAGACCAAATCTAATCCTTTTAAATTGCAGCTGTTTTGAACAAAACTGTTTTGCCAAACTAGAAACTCTTTTTTTTCCCCCTATTTTTCTGGTTTTGTGTTGTTGTCTGGACCTGGAGGGGCTCAGGAGACAAATTTTTCCCCAAGAGCTTTTGAGGTTGTTCTCTTACCTGCTTTTTAACTACATAAAGAAAAAGGTGGTGGGGATTGCTGGGAGGGAGGAGGGGAGAAATGACTTGTGCTGGTCAAGAACTTGCCTTCAAAAGACTGAATGAATGGCACAAGGGATAATGAGGCCTTGCCTTTATGCTGCTGGCTCAAATCTCAGGTGACCGAAGATTCCTAACTGCTTTGTTATTACCCTTGTTTATTATTGTAATGTCTAGGGACTAATCAAGATGCACAAAGATTTAGTAATCGCTATACAAACACGGAGCTGTAGACAGTCCTTGACCTAAAGAACTTACTTACAATTTAAACAGACATGCCAAACATGACAGAGCAGGATGTTATCAGTGATGTTGGAAAGCATGTGCAATTGTGGCAGCATGTTCAATACTTCAGTGCCCAGTTACACCTTCCTGGATCAAAGTTAAGATTTTCAAAAAGGGTGTGGGATACACAAATACATTGAGAAAGCTCACTTTAAATTGCTAACTCTGCAAGCTGATACAGTCTTCATTGATAGTTTCCATTTCCATTGCAACATCCTGAAGAAACAAATGCTAAATCTCACGCCATTGTGTGTTTTCCATTTAGAAGCACAAAGCAACAATAAAAGCCTAAGTCGTTATGAGGACTGTTCTTGGGCAGGCATCAAGGCAGTTAAGTCAAAGGTATATAAACCTCACTGTATTCCTACTGTGGAGTGGGGAAAGTAGGCAGCAGATGGAATTTAAGACATGAAAGATGGGACAGGAATTAACTACAGATACACAATAACTCAGGATTAGATTGGTAGGACAGAATTCAGGGTCTGTCCCATCAGCTTGAGCAAGACTGATCAAGAGACTGCATATTGTCAGAAATCTAATAATTGCAGGTACATTGAGACAGAACAGGAGGTTATATGTAAATTTGAGTAGAATAATTCCTGCACTAATAATGCCCTGATCTTTGGATGCATGAAGTACTCCCTTTGAAGTTGTATTGAGGTACAGGCAGCAATTTAGGAAAGGAAAGACTGTGCAGAAGTTACTTATGTGAGGATAAGTAGTGGATTTCTGTTCCAGGGAGGTTTATGGCACCTTTTCTGGCATCATATTCAGATTTTAATACCCTATGAAGTCAAATTTTAGTCACTACAGTCTGCTAGACATTAATAGATGATGCTGTAATGCATGTACAAATTATATTCCCTCTTGATCTGCAATACAAAAACCCCCATGTCTCAGTAATGTGAGAATTTGATCTCACAGGGGCAGAATTGAAGGGCAGATTAGCTGAAACCTAAAGCAAGTAAATAATGTTCTTTGGGGAATCATATCTGGCAGTTTACTAAGGAAATTCAAAAGTATAAATATTTACAATAGGAGGTACACAGATTTCTCATACTATTATAGCTGATTCCAATTTGGAACACATGCTGTTTTGCTTAAGTTTATTCCATTTGCTTTTGAAATCTGACCCATACTCAACACATAAACTTCATTATTTGCTCATCCTTTCTGTCCCTATCCCTGCACCTGTACTTTTCTAGGGTTTGTCTTTTACTGGAAATTTCATGCGCTTTTAAATTTTACCAAAGGATTGCCTTGATAAAAAGCTCTGAATAAAAAAATCCTAAGAATCCTAAGTTGATATTTACAAAACAGATTTGTGCTGTGTATATACTGTATGTATTTACAAACGTATGCATGTTACATTACTATTATTTAACTGCTTTATTGGCAAATTTAGATCCTAGTGAAAACCAGGGATAAAAGCCTCTTCCTTGTAGAGTTTACGATCTGAATAGTCAAAACAGGCACAGTGTGGAAGAAAATAACTTTGGCAGATGTATACTTTCAATCCTTTTTACCTCATTCCTTTCGTGCATCTCAAAAGGAACTTGCAAATTAAATAACACAGTGAATTTTATACCCATCAGTAAAAAAAAAAAGCCATCTTGTAATAGGCAGGGTCCAAAGAATGAAGCCATTGTCAGCACAGCTTGACACATCTGCATTAGAAGCTTGCAATAGCATTAGTGCATCAAGGCCCCTGCACCCATGCAAAGAAGATCATAATTAAAACAAACTGTAAGGCTCTAACTAGGGCTGGGCAGACCTCAGACTATGCAGAGATTCCCAGCAGCTTTTAGTGTGCTGTCTGGGCCTTCTCTGAATAAGCCTCATTCAGAATTGTCTACTCAGTATCTTCAGCTCTCATACAATCAGGCTCCTATCACAGTTTACTGCTTGCCATTTCCAAAGCAGAAGTAGATGTAAAATAAATTATTTGAAACAGATTTCTATCAGCCCAAAGTGAGTTAACCTTAAGTTCGGAGCACAGACGTATTAGGATGCAGAAGCAAATAAGTTCTGATTTCATCCAAATTATTTGCCATCCTTTACAAGGCAGCATTACAAGTTACCAGTTCACACACTGAGAACCTGATTCTTTCACTGGAAGATTCTCCTGAATCAAGTGGAGATATTAGTGTCTGACCATAGAAGAAAAGTGGGACTATCACAGAAGGTAGATGAAAACTCACAAAAACGGGATGTCTGGGACATTCTGTTGTCTAATGAGGGACACACCGTGACATTCATCCTTGGTTCACTCGAAGCTGGAAACTGATGGCACAGGATTGGGTCCCCAAACTACCATCACTATTGGTAATAAGTGGAGTGATAATGTGGTCTATTAATCTTACACTGGAGGCAATAGATCAAACAGATACATGGTAGGCAGTACACTCACAGTAAAGAGTGAAGTCACTTCTAGAGCTTGCCCCTTTTCTAAAGAGACAACACTGCAGAATGTTTCATTCCTACTCTCTGCAATAAAATGATGAACCCCAGTGGCACTAAAACTGTTGAACAAACACTCTTTACCAGGTTCCCAGAGAAATATCCAATGCCAGCTACAGGTGTGAGTACCTTCCAGGGTCAAAGTTGTGTCAGCCTTACCCAGTCTAATGTCCGTAAGTTTTACTACAGCTACCCAAGAGATGTACAGGCAACTGTGCTTTGAAAGCTCAGCCCTCAGAGATTTGAATCAGGCATAAATCTGAACTCCAAACATATCCTTAAAGTAGCAACACTTGAACTAGGCATTAAGAAATCAGAAATGTATCCTTGTCCTGGCCTCATCTTATTTGGAAGTAATATAACTGTTTTATTGGACAGATCCCTAGATTGCTGCCAAGGGATTTAAATAAGGACTTGTTATCCACTGAAGCCTCAGGGGTCCAGTAATACAAGCAAAATCTTGTGATTCTCTTTTAGATAGGGCTACTTTGTTTTCAACAGTCTACCACCTTTCAGACCAGGCACCTTCTGCTCCTCAGGGAATATTTCAAAAATGGCTTGCAGAGGAAAACACAGCCAGGCAACAAAATCCCAAGGATTTACTCTTTCAGGTCTGCATTATGATCAGCAGTCAAGTAGTTCTAAGGTGTGAATTTCAAGTTTAGAGCAAAGATCTTACAGTCTGTCTACAGCTTCGCTGGGATGGAGAATGGTACGTATGATACATACCACTTTGTGGTGCACTTATATATGAACAAAGCACGTCCCACTATAGTAGGTTCTTCATCAATGACTGCAGCCAGAAGGCACTATAGCAACACTGACAGCAGCTAGTGTAACAGTCTTACTCAGTAAATGACATTCTTTGCCACTGCCTGTAGTGGGCTATATTCAACTGGCTTAATAGCAACTGGTTTGAGAGCTTTCACAGGACTTCAGAGTGTGTGTGGGTATAGGTCTCATCCCGTTTCCAACATTTTGCTGTGTTCCTGCAAAAATAATTCATGGGCTGTTTACTATCTGCCTCACAGCAGCAAGGTTAGGAATGACCTCTCCTGTGGCAAGATTGTATAGTCATACCACTGACCTCCAGATTAATGCCTACAGAAACCTGCACCTGACGCAAGAAAATGGAAACAAATGAAGGGTTGGGGACATGAAGCACATGAACAATGGTTTTGAGAGGAAGAGAGGTTTTGAGAGGAAGAGAGACATATCTAGATCTTAAAACTCCCCTTAGGAGCCAAATTGGAACGTGGCTCCAAATTTTCTAGATGGCATGAATCTCTAGGCTGAGCCAAAGCCAATATAGACCTTTGTGTTCTAGGTCATGCCTTTTGTGTATTCAATACACAGAATATAAAAGGGAGAATAAACTGGCTGTCTCTGTCCACCAGGGATCCTTGGCTATTGGAGATTTTTTCTTTGGACAGTTTTACCTTGTGCCAATGGGTGGCCCAAGACTAGAGGAACCCAAGAACAGAGGAGTTGTATGGATGGTTTAAAACTAACTATAGCTGTGTGTACAAGACCCCTTTGGACTTCTGCCAGGTACAGTTCAGGCAATCTGGACACCATGGGCCAAGCTGTACAATGCAGGCCTGTGGTGGTTTAAGACCTGAGGCACATGAATACTGTGAGGTTCAAAGGGATGCAAGGAAGAAAAAGCACACAAAGCACAAAGCAGTATCTTTCTGTAGCTGCAAGTTCTAGATTCAAGAGTTACTGCCTTGTCTCAGGGAATAACCTGGAGGCATAATCAGCTCTGATCTGTTTGTTTTCATCTCCTCCTGGGAGCCATTATATGATATTAACAAAATAAATCAATTTTAAATAACTCAGTGTGTAAGCTTACAACAGAGCGGTTGTTTCTGGCATACCTCAGGGACATTGCACAGTCCTCCGCCATTATGAATGAATGAATGTGCCTGAGCTGTGCTGCAATAGAGTAATTTGTTTTAATAATGTCTGAATATACACTGAGGTAATATTTGTGCAATCCCTAACAGTGTTCTTAGGGCAGAAATTCACATATTAAGAGAACAGTGTTTATTTACATTTAAAGAGCAGTTATGGATAAAAAAGAGGCTCTAAAAATTACATCAGGAGGCTCATATTTACTCACTCCCTGTGGTTTTAGTTCAGACTTGCCTGGTGCACAAGTCAAAGTTGTTTTCTCTTAAATGACAGTTACAGAAACTTCACATGGGATTTGAAAGACATCTGCTTTTTATCCCCCTACATACAGCGGAGAGCCTGCAACTTTATTTAACTGAAGAGCTGGCAGTAAGGAGAGACTCCAGATGCCCAGAATCTTCTTAGTCCTTTATAAGAGTCAGTCCTCTTCCTCTTAGAAAAGGAACATGTTGGTTGGTGGCAAGTGAAATCCATATACTAGAAGAACCACAGAAAAAGCACTGTTTTCAGTGTGGGAGTGTTTTTGGGATCTGTTTTCTAATGTGAATTTCTTCTCCCATTAAAAATGGCAGGATGCTTGAGAATGGAAGATTATACTATGGTCTTCAGGAAAGCCTTCCTGGGGAAGATCGGATAAAGACATGTTGGTGCCTTCAAGTAAGGTTAAGAACCGAATATTGCACGTTTGTCACTTTTGACTCTACACAAGTATCCTGGAATCAGTACCTCCTCTCAGTCCAATACTAAGCTGCTCTGAAGGCATTTCCTATGCTGGTTTGTTTCTGCAGAGATTCTACCTGTTTCTTTTTAATTTATGGCAGCTCCTTGGAATGTTTAGTTCTGAGTCCAAGAGTAACTGTTTTTAAAAGAACAGATGAAATCTCATTAACAACATAACACAGAAAAATAAATTGCTGTAGGCCAAGATTTGAAGGCCCAAATTCTCCATTAATAGCCAACTATTCACAGTCGTTTGATAAAGGCTAACCTATACTTAATTCTGGCAGAACATCTTGTTTGGTCACACAGTGTTTCAAACAAAAAAAAAAAAAAAGATCAGTTGCTTAGCTTTATGCAGTATATGTATGCTTTTTGGAAGGAACACTGACAACTGCTTTCTGTTCTCCAGGCTACCTGCTTACTAGACTATACCTTTCTTGATGTAGGGATTCGACATATTTTCTGGTGGAGCAGCATCATAAAGGTAGGTCTGCTGCTCCCGAATTGCTGCTTCAGCAGCAGTGGAGCTCGTGAGAGCGCTGCAAAAGCATGATGCTGAAGATAAGGTTGAGATGGAATTTCCAGGCTCAGCATAGCAATCAGCTATAGCTGTCTCTCTCTTTCCAAACAACAATATCCCTTCTGGGCAGCAGTTATTGATGTTTGGCTTTCACTCAGAAGCAAATCTTTGCAAGCTTTGGAAAGTTTGAATGTAATCATTTGGCTGCCTTGCAGTTATCTCAAGTGAACAAAAATGTTTTTCATCTGTTAGGAGCTTTGTTCAGCTCAAGGCAGTTGAAACATCATTCCAACACTTCACAAACCTTTATGCTTCTCCCTTTAGTATTTTATTTTGTCAGATTCAGGATGTAGACTCTCTGTAGAAACTGCTTAACAAAATGAATAAAACCCAAATGCCTGATACTGCTGTAGAACTCAATTTCATTGGGGGTGACAGCCCTGTATTTCATCTCTACCTGGCACATTCTGTTAAAGCCACCAACTACCAATAAAAGCCCTTCTTGAGGAAGGAATATAAGTAACATGAGTAAAACCCTTTGCTGGGTATCACTGAGAGGCAGAGGTAAATTGTTCAATTTATACCTGTAACAGAAGCTCCATGACAGTCTACATGACAATCTCCACGATATAGCAGATTTTCATTCATCCACATTGACAGGAAGGGTCAAAAGAGTGATTTAAAAAAATATACTCACTACATAAAAAATACAGAAGACTATAAACCAAGCTTGCTCCTTACCAAAAAAATATTGGCAATAACTGCTAAGTTATTTAATACCCCAAATTTACAGTAAACATTCCTTACTTCATAAAAGTAAAAAAGTCATAATAGGACATCTTAGCACAAAACTGTGAGCCTGATTTACACAAAGAAACTTATGTTTACAGCCTAATTTTGGATTTTTTTCATGTGCACACATTTAATCACAAGCATCAAGTGCATTTCTGAATTGGAACTAGATCTCTCTCAGTAAATATTTCCTCATGTTTTAGAAAAGACCATTGTAGGATTAACATTATAAAAGTGAAAATGAATGGCTTTTGAATATTTTTCAATTGCTTTTTGTTTCCTTGCATCTGTGCATGGACAAAACTGCTGTATTTTCATTGAGTAGATTAGCATACAAAGTGCTGGTTTTCAGTTATGATGGAAAAGAGACGATTCCTATGTCACTGCTGAAACCTGTCACTAAATTTGCTCCTGTAGAGACAGTGATACAGAACCATTTTCATGAGAGGCAGCACCATCAACATTGCTAGAGGGAGCTCCTGAAGACAAACTCTGACATACCTCAGTTATTTTCTGCCGAAGAACCAGCTCAATGCCCATGACAGCAATATGCACATTGTCACTCACCCATTATGTCTCAGACTAAATAGTCTTTAAAATTGCTGTCTGCTCTGAGTTTCCCTCAATAAAGCTCCTCTAAAGAATTACGGGTGGCTGTATCTTAAGGCAGCTGTTTGGTCATGTGCAGAGAAGTACCTGAGAACATATTTTGAACTACAGCTATAAGTCAGATATATTTCTTCTAATGAAGAATGTTCCCCAGGGCTCAATATTGGGGCCAGTTCTGTTCAATATCTTTATCATTGATCTGGACAAGGCGATCAAGCGCACCCTCATTAGGTTTGCAGATGACACCAAATTGGGTGGGAGTGTTGGTCTCCTTGAGGGCAGGATGGCTCTACAGAGGGATCTGGACAGGCTGGATCAACGGGCCGAGGCCAACAGCATGAGGTTCAACAAGGCCAAGCGCCGGGTTCTGCACTTGGGTCACAACAATCCCACAACAACCCAGCGCTACAGGCTTGGGGAAGAGTGACTGGAAAACTTCCTGTTGGGAAAGGATCTGGGGGTATTTGTCAACAACCGACTGAATATGAACCAGCAGTGTGCCCAGGTGGCCGAGAAGGCCAATAGCATCCTGGCCTGTATCAGAAACAGCGTGGCCAGCAGGACTAGGGAAGTGATTGTCCTCCTGTACTCAGCACTGGTGAGACCACACCTCAAATACTGTGTTCAGATTTGGGCACCTCACTACAAGAAAGACATTGAGATGCTGGAGCACATCCAAAGAAAAGCAGTGAAGCTGGTGAAGGGTCTAGAGAAAAAGTCCTATGAGGGGCAGCTGAGGGAGCTGGGGTTGTTTAGCCTGGAGAAAACGAGGCTGAGGGGAGACCTTATCACTCTCTACAACTACCTGAAAGAAGGTTGTAGAGAGGTGGGGGTCAACCTCTTTTCGCAAGTAACAAGCAATAGGACAAGATGAAATGGCCTCAAGTTGTGCCACGGGAGGTTTGGACTGGATATTAGGAAAAATTTCATCATTGAAAGGTTTATCAAGCATTGGAACTGGCTGCCCAGGGAGGTGGTTGAGTCCCTGGAGGTATTTAAAAGATGTGTAGATGTGGTGCTTAGGGACATGGTTTAGTGGTGGAGTTGGCAGTGCTAGGTTAACGGTTAGACTTGGTGATCTCAAAGGTTTTTTCCAACCTAAACAATTCTATGATTCTATAAGAAGAGCATGGAAGCAGTGAACAGTGCCAGTCCAAAGAGGATCATGCTAATTGATGTAGATTTTAGTATGCTTTAGACAAAATGGTATGTACAAGGTCCTACTGAAATAGCAGGTCTGAGTTTGAGAACACTGAGAGAGCTAAAAAGTTCCTCCCTTTAATGCAGCTGCTTAGACACAACATTATTGTTGTCAAGTTTTCTTTGACAGCAGTAAATTTGGGCTAGGCTTGACATAAGGATGTGTATGTCTTCTTTTAAGAGAAAAGTAAGTTAAGGAGCATAAATATACAGCCTTCAGCTGTTTTTCACAAAACTCGAGTGATGTTTGTTACTGTGACGTTAGTAAATCAACGTTCAGATTCTGAGCCAAGGATCACTAAAGTAAACTGGAGTCTTTTTGGCCGACTTCAAGGGGCAAACGAGCTATCATGTACGGTGGATATTTTGCTATTATTCCAGGCATAAGATATAAAGAGCTGCCTATGATCTGCATAAGCACTGTCAGGATGCTTTTCCAGGAAGAACAGTGAATTCAGAAGAATACAAAGAGCAACTGAAAACCACCAAAAGAGAGAGTAACGCACTTCAGCAGCTCTTATTTTTGTGTGTGAAGAAAAAATGCTGGTTCATCCAGTGATGACAGGGAGTATAGCTACATCAGACTGTGCTATGAACCAAACTGATTTGAGAGAGAATCTGCCCTTTCCCCCCTTCCAAAACTACAGTGACTGTTTCACTGCAAGAACCGAGGAGTGGTAGAATTCATGGTTCACTGCAACCAGTTAGAATATGCCTTTTTTTTTTTTAAATCAGTCTAATGTATTTTGCATTTTGTGTGCTAAATTACAAGCCTCAGAGTGGACTTTTTTTTTTTGGCTAAAACTGGCTTTGTGGTTTATTTGTTGTTATCTTTCACAGTCTGCTCTGGTCTGGAGAGATTCAACATGGAGATTCTCCAGCTTAGTTTTCACAGGCCATGCATTCTTGTAAAAAATTTGTCAGGACAAAAGATTTTAGTCCAATGCTATTTATTAAATGGTAGTGGGCTGACTTTTTCCTATTCTTTCTCCCTCCCTGTTTCCTTATGTTGAAGCACATTTCATTTGGCAGTAAGCAGGAACGGAGTCACTGTCAGCATTTGAACCATCAGGTACTAATCAGGTCCTAGCAACATCCAGTAATTAAAATGCTACAGGTCAGCTTGAGCTACAGAATTCACAACCAGATCCAAAATTTCCCCAGTGTTTAGGTTCACAGGAACTGCATATTTGCTTTAAGCTGAACTTGATTCACACAAGGCAAAACCACATTGTATTTCATTACAATATTTTATGTAGCTGGTGCTTGTTTGTGTGTTAGACAATGAAATATAAAGACTTTCTTGGCTGCAAGGACCATCAGCCATGTGCACAAAAGTCAGTGCAAAGTCTCAGAGACAAATGTTGTACTTGGTATTATGCCGAGAATACTTCTGTTCTCTCCCATTTGGTCTTTTCCTTAAACAAGTTTAAAGACAATACGGACAAGATATATTTACAGAAATGCAATGAGACTTAAGCAGATGAGGATGATAATGTACAAAAGCAAAACTCAGTCACAAGGAGTCCCTACAAAGCAAATAAACAGTGAAAAGTTCTGATTCATAAAAGAACAACATAAGAAGAACATAAGAACAAAATGTCTGCTTAAAGAAATATTGAAGATTTCTGGTTTTCTAGTAAATCAGAAATATATTGAAACAGAAAACTAGATGTGGTCTAGAGACAGTGCATTTGTGTATAGAGCACCTGTTGCTGTAGGGCTCTGATTCTGTCTAGGAGCTCTGTATTTCTGAGAGAAATAATAATAGCAATACTACTAATAATAGTTCAAAGCACATGCTGTTAGCTAAACTACAGGCATCCATGTGTAATACTACAGCACAGTCAGGAAACCGCAGAACCAAAATATTAATGTTGGAATGCTGGAGATGAAAGGACAAAGAACACAGGATGAGCACAGAGTCTGTGTTAGGAAACACTACTCTGAACATACAAACTTTGGCAGAGGAAATAAAATCTCCCTCAAAACCTGGTTATTTGTGGAAAAGCAACAAAGTAAACTCACATGGTTTTGCCCCTGTGAAGAGTCCAAGGTGCCACATCAGCTCTCCCCAGCTCTATTTGCAAGAACAGTTTTCATACCATGTGTGACTAGATTGTTGACCGCTCTGTTCCCTGGTAAGGAAGTTCACACATCTAACCACCCTACCATTATGAGGTGGGGTAGACTCTGCAATGGCCACTGCTAAAATAACTATTGTCTCACTTTCAACAGAATATTTCTTAGTGGTAATGTATGGGAAGGGATAGAAAAAGTCCAGGTGGTTTTTCAGAAAGATCAGCCTTTGCCTCATTAATTTGCATATCAGGATTTGGAAGACAGTGACATTAATGGCTTTCTAAAAATCTGGTTTAAAGCTCAACTGAGTCCTTTAGACAAAGTCACTAAACACAAAATCATCAAAGAACAAGCTATCAAAGTTCGATAACTGAAAAATAACAGCTGATAGTAACCTCCGACCACAGGTACCTTAATCACCCAAAGCATGGGCAAATGAAAAGCAATTCAGAAACCTCAAACACATCCGCAAACCAGCTTCATTAGGTACTCAATTATATCACAAAACCATGCATGCATTTATATGGATTAGAGTGGGGGGAAGGAGATACGCAAGTGACAGCAAAGAAAAAGAAAAAAAAATTCAACATACCAGTAAAAGCACTGGTAACTTTGAGCAAAAGTCTAGAAAGGCAGCTTTCACCATGCTGTCACTGAAATGCTAAGAACTGAAAACAAAGAGACACCTTGATTCCTACTGTGTTTGGGGGAATATGTCCATGTATTTGCATACTTTGTAAATACACAAGATGACATCAAAGATATCTAATCTGTTTTATGTCATTAGACAGGGTGATGGTCTCTTCAGAGACAGTGAAGTTTTATGACAGTCAAATCTTACTCATCTAAGTTCCATGCAGAAAGCCAGATGTTGTGACATCCCCCTTGCAGTGATCCACTGAAGATTTTGCTCTTGCAAGTTTCAAAAAACTGGTGCATCAAAGCTTTTAGTCCTCGGCAGATTTTGGGTACTCAATGAAAGCTGTGGTTCTGCAGGGCTCCACCCTATGAAACATGGAAATTCTGGAAGATTACAGCTGCAAAGTCAATGGACTCCTTCAATGACACGCTTGAAAAAGCAGGTCCATCAGGCTCCAAAGTCTGCATTCAAGATTATTCAAAGATTTTGGAACTATTTAGCTTGCATAATGTTAAGCTAAAGCCATGTCCTCAGCTCTTAAGCAAAACTCATCTCATCATCACCATCTCTGTTCTTGATTTCCATGGAACTTTGCCAATGCAAACGCAGCTCAAGCTGAGCCCCACCAGACATGGTGTCATGGCTGTTGATGGGCCGCACCATGACAGTTAAAATTTCTGGGCCACTATCTGACATAGAGTGTAACCTAATCTCGTAAAAACCTTCATTGCTGGACTCTCAGCTATGAGTGTCAAGTCAGCTGTTGGAGATGATGGTGGAGCAGTTCCAGGGACATACATCTCCCTAAATCTGCAAAAAGAGCCTCGATGTCTGCGCCTGGATTCTCACAGATCTTGCCATCCACCTCTGACATACCAACACACTGGCACATTAAAACCTTTAAAGAGCAAAGTCAGCTTCTTTTTCATATTCCTTCTTTGTTCAGATTTAGTGCAAAGAGTGGATTTTTTATTTTTTATTACCAGAGTTACATAAAACCAACTTAAGATGTAAAATTGTCCTCATTTCTCAGAAAAACAATTAAGTTTATTTTTCAGATTATTTCATAGCTAAACACTTCTAAAAATGTTAAGATATACACAAGCGCAAAAGGATTAAGGAAGCTTGCTGGTATTCTAATGTGTATATATAGACATTGCCTTGCAAGGGAAAAATATTCATTATTTTCAGTGGTGTTTTACTGCTGCTACAGTCCTGATCGCATTGCATTACTGAGCAACTTGGCAGCAAAAATTATTCCAACATCTATTCAGCAACAGATTTAAGGAAATTGAGATGTTACACTGAGACACGGTTCTTCTGTCTGTGGCTTAAAAAGATGGAGGACTTATTCAAGCCCAGGGTAAACAAACATGTCAGGAAGTCAGATGAGAGACCCCAGAGTCTTTGCTAGGAAAGAAATAACAAAAATAATCTCCTTGTGCTTAGAAGGGAAACCAGGGGCCCACACTTTACAATCAGCTCACTACAGACGTTTGAAGGGAATGGGCTTTCCAGTAAAGGAATGAACCAGTTTCCAGACAAGCTCACCTTCCTCAGTGGCTGGGGATTGACAATACATCTATATTAACAGTGCTGGGAACTGCAAGTGTGATGTGAAATGAAATATTTATGATGTTATTGCAAGCGCTACATACTTATAAACTGCAAATTCCTATAGCTTTCACTGGCAAGCCTGTTCTCTACTCCACACAGTACAGGCTCACAAAATGTACGTGCTTCAGGTTTAAGCTCCATAAAAGCAGCTTTCTGGCCTGGAGACAGATAAAAGCATTTGTCAGATAATGTCAATATTCTTTTCTTATGAACTTAATGCTTGTTTAAGAGTTCTAAAAATGAAGTTCTGATCAGGAAAAATTCTCTCTCTCTCTCATTATGTCCTCTTCATCAGCCCATGCCTGAGGCAGCGAAATCTTAGTAAGGGCATAAGATATTAGGAAACTGCAATTGTCTGAGTCCACAAACCCGGCAAACAGCAACTGGAGTCTATTGCTGTGGTGATTTCTTTAGTATGACAACAATCGTTCTAGGTAGTTTATTGAGATCACTGCCTGCCATCAACAGATCCCTGGTAACAAACCATGCACCATGTTGGTAAGAATAAAAAAGCTGATGGGGTTTAAGTTATCATAGAATCATAGAATGGTTCAGGTTGGAAGGGACCTTGAAGATCATCGAGTTCCAATCCCCTTGCCCTAGGCAGGGACACCTCCCACTAGACCAGGTAGCTCAAAGCCCCATCCAGCTTGGCCTTAAACACCTTCAGGGATGGACCTTCCACAACTTCTCTGGGCAACCTACTCCAGTGTCTCACCACTCTCAGAGTGAAAAATCTCTCCCTATTATTGAATCTAAATCTACCCTCTTCCAGTTCAAAGCCATTCCCCCTTGTCCTATCACTACATGCCCTTGTAAAAAGTCCTTCCCCAGCCCTCCTGTAGACCCCCTTCAGATACTGGAAGGCTGCTATAAGGTCTCCCCGGAGCCTTCTCTTCTCCAGGCTGAACAACCCCAACTCTCTCAGCCTCTCCTCATAGGAGAGGTGCTCCAGCCCTCTGACCATCCTCGTGGCCCTCCTCTGGACCCGCTCCAACAGGTCCATGTCTTTCCTGTGTTGGGGGCTCCAGAGCTGGATGCAGTACTCCAGGTGGGGTCTCACCAGAGCAGAGGGGCAGAATCACCTCCCTTGACCTGCTGGCCACACTTCTTCTGATGCAGCCCAGGATACAGTTGGCTTTCTGGGCTGCAATCATGCATTGCTGGCTCATGTTGAGCTTCTCATCAATCAGCACCCCCAGGTCCTTCTCCACAGGGCTGCTCTCCAGCCATTCCCCGCCGAGCCTGTATTTGTGCTTGGGACTGCCCTGACCCAGATGTAGGACCTTGCACTTGGCCTTGTTAAACTTCATGAGGTTGGCATGGGCCCACCTCTCCAGCCTGTCCAGCTCCCTCTGGCTGGCATCCCTCCCCTCCAGCGTGTCTACCTCACCACACAGCTTGGTATCATCAACAAACTTGCTGAGGGTGCACTCAATCCCACTGTCCGTGTCACCAACAAAGATGTTGAACAGCACCGGTCCCAGTATTGACCCCTGAGGAACACCACTTGTAACTGGTCTCCATTTGGACATTGAGCCGTTTACCACAACTCTTTGAGTGCAACCATCCAGCCAGTTCCTTATTCACTGAGTGGTCCATCTATCGAATCCATGTCTCTCCAATTTAGAGACAAGGATATCGAGGCTCCCTCTCCCAGTGACATCAAGACATGGAGAATAGAATTAGCTTCAGTAACATGAAAATAAATCACTGAAGAAAACGGTCACATTCTCTGCTAATACAATCAGTGAAAAAGCAGCACCACTTGATAGGTCAGAGCAAGTGAAATCTTCCTAAATTTGCATTTCATAGGATCAGCTGATTTTCCCACCAGCAGCTGGAAAGCATTTACCTCATTAACAATGGGCTGTTTGAATGACAGGTTTCTAATAGATTTATCTGAGTTCCAGGGAAGCCAGGTTCTGATCTGGTCCTAGTTGTAAGCAGAGCAGTGCATATATAGTACAAAAGAGAACAGGTAAGTCTGGTGGACATGTTGGTTGTGCAGTCAAGACTCACATGCTCACAGATAAACCAACTGGGAGACAGGGGAAGGAATTTTTCTCCAAGCCAGGTTTGCATAGGCACTGGAGATACTCTGTTTTATTTCCCACAGACTCAGATGTGCTTATTTGCCAGAGCTGGTTGCATCCACCAGCACCTGTCTATTGCAAGAGTGTTCAGCAGTAGGATCATTTTAGTCGTCCTATTTGCTGATTACAACTAAGGACAGCTAAACTTTCCAAAGATACCAATGCTTGCAGCATAATTAGCCTGAATCTGGTTTTATACTGGCAATTCAACACAATGGGCTTCATTGTGACAGATAAAAGATGAAGTGGTTTTTATGGTCTCACCATTGCTGAGTAACAAGCAGCAACTTTGCTACAGAGACTAGCACTGGTCTCTGTAGCTCGAAGAGGAAAGGTCACTTACGGTCAATCACATCAAAAGGCCTAAGAGGAGAGGCAGCACCAGGAGCTACTCCAGAAACTTGAGCATCCACCCAAATATGTGCTGACTGTAAGGTCTAAGGCTGTTAAAAGCATCCTAAAATCTAACCTCTGCCAGTGAGGAAATTTATTTCCAACTGTAACAATGGATTCATTATAGTAATTTGCTTCATCAAATGCCATGCAGCAGGTGGAAATAGGTCAGGACTCAGAGGAAAAGCTCTCAGTAAATAACCGAAGTATTTTTAAGCGAAAAAGCCCACAGGGAGTTGTTTTTATCTTCCCCCTCCCCCAGTCCTGTTTGTCATGATTTGGGCTTACAGGTCATCTCCCAAAAAGACGTGAAAAAACCTTTCATTGTGATCTCTTCTCAAATCACAGTGAATTCCCTCAGCATAATGCCTGTTTTTTTCATTTCTTGCTAAATAAAAAGAATTTCAAAACTGGAGACAGCTTGCTTTATTTCTACATAACTGAGAGGTTGAGATTTATTTGATGTGATCTCCAAGTGAAGTGTAGAGGGAAAACAGGATACTGTATCTGACAGCAAATATGTGGCAATCACGCAAAGTAAACTCTTGATATGTGTATAATCTCTTTGTTGGCTTATCCCTGCTTCAATTTAGGGCTCTGGAAAAAGCCACCAAACCTCTTCATGTGAAGTGTGAGATGGAACTTATTAGTCATGGCAATTTGCTTCTCATGGGATGCCGGCAGCCAGAGAGCATGTTGTACTGAAAGAAACAGACCTAAAGGTGCAAGTCCTGAGTCTCTTAGTTCTCCTTAGAGTTACCAGTGGGAAGAGAGTTCTAGCTAGTTTTACATACAGAAGTTAGGCACATGAAGGTAAACCTGAGGGAAAGTTTGACTTACAAACTTTTGAGCTTTGGCTCCTGACAAACTTTTTGGCTTTTGACAATCTTTTTGTCTTCTGTTTTCTTGAGCCCTTAGTATGCAATCAAACGCATTTGCCTTAAAACCATTAAATCAGAGGGATGGGAAGGGTGATTGCACATTGTTAAGGGGATGTAATTCTGAAAGGGTACAGCTAGAACACCAGAGGTACTTCCAATCTCTCCTCCAGGCATCATTTTCCTTGCCCTTTTTAATATTCTTGTTTAGTTCTCACGTGACGACACTATTCACTGAGAAAAATGGACTAATCTATGCCTATTTGTATTTTCACAAATGACGTTGTCCACTCTCTTCCTCCTACCTCATTCTAGACAGGTGAAATAAAACCAACTTATTCCAGGCAGACAGGACACATACCTGGGCAACAGGTCCTCCCGATACTTACACACCCCATTAGTCTTTGGTGGAGGCAACACGAGGGTAGGATACTTGTTAGACACATTAGAACACCACAAAGGCACAAGAGCCTTGAAAGAAGCAGCAGGATGAACCACGACTTCCCTCCTCACCCAAATATCCTGAGCCTCACCTAAATCCCACAGGCAACGCCCATGCAGCCTGGCTGCAGGGCAGCTTGGCCACCGTGCATTAGTTTGGACCTGCCATGACTGTCTAAGCCAGGAAAAGCAAATGGCACCCTGACTGTGCAGCAGCCCTTGGGCCCCACTCTGCTGGTTTGCTTGTGTGAAGAGGAGGGGAGTCACTAGTGGAATTTGTGAGGAAAAGAAGGGGGAGTGGTGTGGTGGACGCAGAGAGGAGGAAGGAGCCCACAGTGGGGAATATTGAAAGGAGCGCAAGGGAGCTGCCCAGCAGCAGCTGAAACAAAAGACCAGACAAACAGAGAGCACAAACTCTCCTCCCACCTTCAGGAGAGCTCGAGGGAGCCATGGCCGCCACCTCTTACCTCAGCAGGGGCTGCGTGGAGTCCAGTCCTCCCTCGCTGTTCCTCAGGGAGAAGCCCTTGCCCGTGCCCCCCCACCCCGCCCCGGGGGGCACCCTTCCTCCCCTCAGCTGTGCTGCCAGAACGTTCCATGCCCAACCGCCAACCGCCAACTGCCAGCCCTTCACCTCCCCACCAGGGCTTTTCCAGCTTTCCCCTACCTCTTCCCCAGGGCAGGCTCCAGCCCCGGCAGGGCAAGTGGCAGCCCGCTGGCCGGCAGCAGGCTTGCAACGCTCAGGCACCTTCTGCAGCCCTCCCAGGAGTAACCCACGTGTCCTAAGCCGCAGGCTGAAGCCTCGTGCAGTGGCGCCGCTGCCCTGGGGTAGGGCAGAAGGGCCTCTTCCGTGGGGCAGGAGGGTCGAGGCAGGGTCTCGTGCAATGTGAAGTGGCAGTTTTGCAAGAGAAACTCGAGAGCGCTAGAGAGCAGCGGTTTTCTCCGCTGCCCAGCTCAGTGCAGTGCACTGCCAGCTCCGGCATCTGGCATACTGCGAGCAACGCCGCCCGACCCAAACCGACAAAAATAACTGAGGACAGAATCATGTTTTTCTTTTTCTTTTTTTTAAACTGCTTTTTTTCTCAAATAAAATCAGGGTGAAGCACCTGGTATTTCGGGGTGTCCTCTGTAGGGCAAAGTAAGGTAAAATTGCTAACCACGAGGGTGAGTTATGGTGGCTTAGCAAGAAGCTTGCTTCACACCGGCCCTTCAACATGGGCCGATTTCTTGGGGTGGGCTGTGGGGCTGCACCCACACCCTTGCTCTGCTCCTCCTCCTCTGGGGCATACAACCCACTGCCTCGGGAGGCATCTGTCTTACTGCACGTCAACACATTTCAGGATGAAAAAAAAGACCGAACCAAACTTTACAGAGGTTTGGTTTTTTTCGCTGCTTCAAGTTATTTAGTGAAAAAGCGAAAACTTGCAAGGTTTCGTTTGGGTTTGTTGTCCACTTTTCTAGCTTCCTCCCTTTTTTCCTCCTTTTTCCTTTAGTGGATAGGCAAGCATTTTTTAAAACAACAGCTCACTTTTTGTTGGAAAATAAAGGAAGAGGCAGTGAGAAATTTTGAGTTAAATGCAAAAAATATTGTTGGCAAATTTTAAGGAAAACACTTCCAAATGTTGACCGCTCTTTAAAGTTAATTCCCTTAGCTAATTTCCTTAATTCTTTTCCTGAGTTATGAGACAAGCTGCAGATACAGATGGACCGAGGATTATACTTGACTGTATATAGCATCTCCCTGTAAATTCTTAACCCTCTGTTCCTGCTCCTCCTTCCTTTTCCTCAGTTAAAATGGCGCTGATGGGGATGTCAGCCTAAATTCAGGGCTCTTCTGAGAAAGTGACAACAGCCTATGGAGGAACAGTGTGGTGCATAACCTGCAGCTCTCTTATGCAGTTCTTAGCATAAGTAAGAGAGGCAGGGCAAGCCAGAGCAGATTACGGCTAGGAGAGAGGTACAGTACAGATGCTAGTCCTCCCAAACTTCAGGGTAGTCCACAAACAGATCTGTAACCTTGCTACAATCTGGAGCAGCCCCTTGGGTATCCTTATATTGAGGGCCACATAAACTTTGAGGTACTTAAATTGGTGATAGAGGAATCATAGCGACACAAATCCAGTTTTTGTTCTCCTCTATCAGGCTGTTCCTTTTTTGCAGTTTTCTAGAAGGCACAGCAGAGAGCCAGCCCCAGCAGTCCTATCTTCCAAAGTGACTGTAGAGATATTCCACTACCTCAGGAAGCTCTATCCTCCTTAGCATCCCAAGAATCAACAAATAAATGCTATGATGAGCTAGTGCAGGCTCACTCCAGGCATCTTTGTTTAAGAAGGAAATAGGCTGGGTTCTCTTGTATGACTTTCCGTGTCCCCTAGTTGTCTCACAACATTTTTGTTCCTCCTGAGAGAAAAAAATCACTGACCCGTCTGTCAATGCCATCTCTGCTTCAGTGAGCTCCTTTACGCGTTTGTTCATGGAGGGCTGAATAATGGACCAGTGCCAAAGCCCTAATCAAGAGAAAAGCTACTAGTAGTTACAGCTCCTCAGCATTATACATGTTTCTGAGTGGGACTGATTAAGACTGTTGTTTGAAACAGGGGAACTGTGTCAGAGGTGCCACATCCCATAAATTAGTTTAAGATGAGGTAATGTATGTGCCAACATACAGCAATATATCTGCTAGCTCAACAAATCTGGTAGACAAATGTCTGGGAGAAAGAAGACCATCAACACTTTCAAACATTTAATCCAACTAAGACAGAGTTGCACAACCGAGGGGACCCTTACAGAAGTCCCAATTTATACATGGTTTAGTAAAACACGAAGAACTTTGCATTCTATTTATTTTTTAAGGGGAAAAAAAAATGGGTGTCCAGACTCAGTTTAGCGAGACAGGAAGAATGGTCTAGTTCTCAAAGTATGGCATTTGCCACTAGGGACTCCTGAGTTTTAATTCACCCGCTCTGCAACCTCTGTAGCACTCTATAGAAAAGTCATTTAATTCTAGTCCAGACAGTGAACTTTGTATGCTGCTGAGCAGATTAGTCATACAAGTGTGTTCCTTTCTGTGGGACTACTCATGTGAGTAAGTTATCAACAGGGAGGTGGGGAGTAAATCTGGCCCTCTGTATGCAGTCACACAGAGGGAGAAAAAGCTACCACAAATTTTAATTGGTCTGGCGTCCTTGGAGGAAGAATTATCTACAGTCATGCTAGAAGAAACAGTAAGAAATTAAGAGACCTTCCTGACAGGAAAATATGTTAATCGGAAGAGTAGTCTCTTAAGTAACAGAAGCTTTATTGACTGTTTCAAATGCAATTAAACTGGACTAAGGAATTGCAAATGCAGGGAATCAAATAGATCCATCTCATCAGGGCCACTGAGTAGATGAGTCAGTAAGGCTTTTCTGTTTGTAGCACCTATCTCATCTTACAGCCGGTGACTAAGACACCTGAGAGAAGAACACGCTTGCTGGCAATGCAACCAGAGAAATGAACCCAACCAAAAGCTACTTAGAAATGTCATTTTTCCTTTGAGCCGGAACTGGAGTGTTGTATTGGAGCATTTTGGAACCCCAACTGGAACTAGGCCCTCTCAAAATTTGCTTCAGTTAATTAGCAAGGGGAGGTAATATTTTCTGTCCCTGAAGCTCTGTTCTGCTGGATCTTTTCCAGCAACTGACTGTTGTGAGTCAGTTCCAAGTTACCAGTGTGGTTAACAAACCATTAATGGCCTGAACTGAAACTGAACAAGAACAATTTCAGTTCCAGATAAACCTGAACTGGAACGGAGGTAAAAAAGCAACTTGCTTGACCCCCTGATGTGACACATTCATGCTGAGGCTGCGATTGCCTAATCACATGGTTTTACCTGAGGGGAAATCTGATGTGAAGCAATCTTTCTTTAGAAAACCGTGTTTTATTCACCACATTACCTTTCTGTTCCTGTCAGTAGATTATCTGCGTCTTCACCACTTGCCTTTCTCCCACAGGATCCCAAAATATTAATTAAACTGCCCAAGTCCAGGGTGACATTAGTTTCTTCTTCTGTAAGAAAACTGAGTGCCATACAGAGAATCCAAACCAGGGCTGGAAGCAGGTTGTGGGAATCCTGGTACCAGTCCAGTTCTCTGCCCTACTCTACCTGTGCAGTTCATCAAGGCACTGGTGCTCTAGGTACTTGCGAAGCACCTGCTTTGCTCTATAAAGAGCACAACAGGCAGGTTCTGAGTAATTTTGTGCCAATGACCATGTCCAAGTAAGGTTCGATTCCTTATTTTTTTTCCCCCAAATTAGGAATATTAAGTAGATTTTCTGGACTGTGACTTACAGTAGTCTAGACCTGAGCTGGGCTGCAAAAATGTATTTAGACAGGAAAGTGTATGACTGAAACACTGCGTGGCTCAGCATTCCAGCGGGAGTTGTAGCTTGCATGAGACTCTGATATTGTGTGGTATTGCTAGGCCTTGATTATGACACTTGGATGACTCATAACCAGAATATTTTCTAAAAATCTTGTAATCCTCATACAGAGATTGGGGAGAAGAACATGTGAAGGTGAACCCAGAGAATTACTACATTGCCTTGTGCTGCAGAGAATAAAGCTTTTAGCTCGCTTGGAATTTACTAAAGTTACAGTATACTGGAGGACATGTATCATAGTTTATTCATTCTTTCCATACCACAGAGGCCTCCCTCTGAGCAGAGCTTAGTCCATTTTCCATCTGGAAATATTCCCCTTTCAGAACCCTCTGACCTGGGAGGGTGGTTGTTCTCATTTCAGGGGAAAGAAAAGAAAACCTCCATGAATTCCAAGGACTTAGTGTCACTGATCGTGTAGTATTATCCAGAATCAAAGCACTTAATCACCATTTACACTAAAGCCTTTAGCGCTGCTCAGGCAGAAAATTATACTGTCTCCTGCTCTCATATTCCTGCACTCTTACATTGTCAAGTGCCTTAGGGTTTATTAGTAAAGATGAGGCTTGCAGTTTTTACAAGCATGTGTATGAAGGATGGCAAAGAAGTCCACAGCCCAGGTTCAGGCTATGTCTCTAGTGAGTCATGTTTGCACCGTCCAGATACCAGAACTAGTTTAGAAAGAGTTTAGAATGGAAAGTCACTTGGGCTAATTGACCTCGCTGAGAAGATGAAACTCCTTCATACACAGGACTGAGGTTATTTACAGCTGGCTCGTGTCTCTCTCCAACATACTACCCTTAAGGCATGCTTGTACATTATATGGCAGAAATTATATTGCATTATCCAGTCCAAACTCAGATGGGGCATGAGGGAGCTAAAATGCTGTAAATACTAAGTCATAGGAAGTTCACACAGTCATCCAGCATATTCAGATATGCAGCGTGTAATTAACAAGTTACAGGAGACTGAGAGCTATAACTGGAAAGGCAGTTGCTAGACAGCCTGAAGAACAGGTCTGTGCTTAACACTTAGAAGTGTTAGGCCTGCTTGGAATTTGCAGAGGAAAATGAGTTAAAGAAGAGGGCAACAACTGTATGTTTTGTGCAGCACTTGGCTACACTGCCAGTGAAAGGAAAAACAGACTCAAGTTCATAAGCACTTCACTGATCCTTCGCTTTGTTTTCCCTTACCTCACCCTAACACCTTTCAAATTACCTTATTAACATAAACCACTGGGTGCATTACACAGACATGTAGTATTTGCAGCAGGTTTTGGGAGGAGTGATAGTCACACAATGGCAGCTGCAGCTGATTTACATTTATTTATCCAACAGTATTTTCAAGTCTCTTGCCCAAAATCAAAACAGCCGCCCTCTCAGGGAATGTAGTGTCAAAAGAACGCACACATGCAAGGATGTCTGAAATTTTAATTGCAGAAAGGTCAGGAAGTTCAGGCTGAAGGTTCCCAGAGCAGCTCTAACCCCTTTCCCCTGTGTGTATCACGTTGTTACAATAGGGTCTTTCATTACATAATCACGCAGAATGGGCAATTCAGCCTGCTGTTCACCACCTAAAACCATCTCCTACGCTACAAAGGATTTCCACTCCTTTTCTGTCACTTCAAAGGAACATCTTTGGGTCCTTAGCAGTGCTAATCATGTTCTGAAAAACCCTACAGAACTAGCGACAAGGGAGCCTGCGTGTCTAAGTAAGGACATAAATTCAACACGGTGGTAGGTACACTCGTATCTTGAAGAATATTGCTGGACTCACTGATGAATGCACTCACTTCAATTAGTCCTATCTTTAAACAGTCCCCAGGTGAGTTACAGTACTCTGAACATGGAGGAGGGGACTGATTCCAAGTTCTCCAATTAGAGAAATATACAGAGAGATATACTGCTGTGATATACGCAAGTCAATGCAGCAGGTTGTAGTGAATCACCTTTAGCTATGACAAAAAACCCCTAAACTATTTTAAGATGCATTTGATGAGTTCACAAACACTAATTTGATTCAGTGACTTGGTTCCGTAACAGCAGTTCAGGTGCTACTGCCATCTCCCAGCAATTCTGGATCAGCTGCCAGAGCTGATGCTCTGTAGGAGGTTTCAAAAAGCTCTCAGAGAAGCCGTGAATCATTTTATGTGGGCAATATGTGGGCAACCAACCAAAGCAAGCCTCTGTCTCTCCAGACAGCTTCAGTGGGTCTGACTCCTTCCTCTGGCATGCATGGAATGCACAGGATGCTTATATGAAGGCCTGGGTGTGAAAAAGATGCTTCCTTTTTCCATATGATTTATGTATGTGCTCATTTGGGAAAGAAGAGAATTAAGAGGTTGTTCTCTGTACCAGCTTAAAATATTCCTAAAAGGCCAGATCATTAAAAACAAACAAACAAAATAAGGATATTCTCCATATCAGTAAGTCTTTTTAAATGGTGATCACGTACAAAAGTAAAGTGTGAAATGTCTTTTCTTACTACAGTTATCAGTTCTATTATAGCACAGCCTGCAAGCTGCAACTAAGCTGTGCAAAATTCTCTACACAGCCAAAGAGAGTCCTCGTTAGTGGTTCTAACTTTACCTTGATAAGACAAGTGTTAGAAGTTTTATATATGGGGAAACATGGTGTGAGGAGGGTTCAGTAATTTCTTTCAGGTCGTATACAAAGCCTATGGCTGAGCTGGAACTGACACACAGGTTTCCCAAGAGTGTGCCTTCACTGTCAATTAACCTCCCTCCCAGCCAATCTGGGAATACCTGCCCATATGTGCTGCATATAGATCCGATTACACGTCATGTTCTTTTTCAGGAGTGAGCCAAATGGGTCTCTGCAAGAGGAAACCCAGGTACTGTTAACAGGTCAGTTCCACTCCAGACAGCTGGTATAGAAACTGTAGGGACAAACCCCACCAGACCCAAGTCCAACTTTACAGCACGATCTCAGCATGCTTTGCACTCTCAAACATTCCAACAAACCCTCATGCTACATGCACTGCGTGTAATTTATGCCACTGAATTTATTACCTGCAAAAGAGGTCGAAGTCCTGATTCTCCCGAAACACAGAGACTGTGTTTAGAGAGGAGACATTGCTTTATTCTGGCCAGGGTGCACGGTGGAATATTTCCACAAATCATGCACAGCCCATGCTGGTTTTCTTGCCATATTTATACATGAAAATTACAAGGTAGCACACTCCCAGTTACAATGATTAGTTAGTAATTTACATATGATTATAATATTTGCTATGTTATTCTCCTTAGTTACTGCGCCTGTGCAAGGGAAGGGTCTCCACCTGGGCAAGGATCTTCTTGGCCTATGGGCGTGATTTTTAGTATTATAATGAAGGTAGTTCAGCTTAGGACACACAGAATTTTCACTTTTCTGCCAAGTTGGCTAAACCTTTCAAAACACAGTAGATTAGTAGCATCTTCGAGATTCATATGCTCCTATGCTTCAGGATGTTTTACTTCAAAGAAAGACAATACTTGCTTTCCTTGATTAGGTGTTCTTTCTCATATGACTCAAGGATAGAATCCATGAGAACGTCTCAGAAAGTTCCTCTATTAATTACCCCGGATACTTGTGAAGAAACATTCCCAAGACCAACCATCTTGCCAAGTACATAACAAAATCATCGTACACAAGACCGTGTATCAGAAGTTCAGCTAATGCCAATAGTTAACAGGCCTAACTAACTTCAATGCTAACAACGTTAATGCTAACAACTTTAATGCTAATGAAAATGGCTAAAATTCTAACTACAAGACAACAAATTCACCTGATGAAAACATCATTCCTGTGAGCTGGAATACAGTCCTTGTTGTTGCAGGCATTTGGAATGGAAAGAAAAAAACATTTTAAAGTATTGGCTATATCTAGGGCTAAATACATGCGGTCTAGGGGATGTGAAATGGTATTCAGTGTGCATGTTGCCAGCCTTTTCTCAAGCAGGTTAGCCTTGAGGAGTACAACTATAAGCCACACTACACCGCTTGGTCTGGGAAAGGTGCATTTGGTGATGTAGGTGTATTGACATGATCAAATGGAATACTGAAAAAGTGGAAGAAAAGCAAATACTTTATCTTCACTAAATTGATTGATGTTAAAACTAATTGTGAGCCATTGTAGGGACAGGAATTGAGAGATAGGTACCTCATCCCAAGCTGGGTATGTCATCGGCTTTGATAAAAGCAGATATCCACTGAGGTTGAGTGTGGTTTATATAGTTTGGATGCACATTCAGGTTTTGAACCTCCCCTTCTACATACAAATGTAATAGTGCTTTGATCAAGCATTAAGTGTAAATGCAGTATAATAGACGTGAAAGATAGGATCTAATTATAAACACTCCCACTTTTTCTCCAAGGTGTGGGTTATTCAGATACGAGATTTACCTCCACTTGTTCCCCATCTCTGAGTGTTGAAATTTCTTGTCCTCAAAGACATTCCTGCACAAATGGAAATAAGACGCGCTGAGTCAGAAGTAGAGTTAGTCTCCTAGGGCGTGATGTGCTAATTCTGCAATACACTATAGCACAAGCACTAAAGGAGGATTAACTTATAATATCCGCTGATTAAAAAAGGGAAAAGGAACAGACCTTACATTGCACAAAACAAATGACTGGTTACCAGCCAGCTGTTTGAGCAAATGTCTACCTCCTCCCATTAGTATGTGCTGCCTCTAACTCTGCAGGAAACCTTCCCTAATGGCACTGCTGTGGCAAAACAAATGCTTAGTTTATTCAGTCTTCCCGACCTAGTCACTGACACCATGCTCCCAAGAACTGTGGGGCACATCCCTTATCTTTGGAATTCCTTGCAACATTTTCAGCAGCTAAGCAGTGTGTCATGAAGAATTTGTCGGCAGATCTCAGGAAGATTTGAGATTTATGGCTTGCACATAACAATGTGCTTCTGCCCAAAACAGCATGTGCGTAATCCTAGCCCAGCAGCTTCATGAGATCTCATCACTAGAAAGCAATGTTGAAGCAAATTTAGGTTAAACATAATATGCAAAAAATTAATATGAGGGATGTCAACCTTTTGAATAGTGACTGGATGTCTAATAGGCTCTCCTTTGCTGAAGACTTTGAGTCACGAAGTTTTTCTTGAAGATAAGTGCTAGTTGAGAGAGTTAAGGATTTGAAGAAGAGATTATTGTGAAATCGTAGGCCACACAGAATGGAAGACAAGTAGCGATCATAGCTTTTTCTCTGCATAACATCTATTTACCTATATAGCGACTCACTGGTTGTACAGAATCCTAAGATAGTCTGTCTACAAAGGTCTACACAAATCCAGATATTCCCACAAAAATACTGTATATAATGGTGAGACATTTTTTCATGGAACATTTGTGTGCAGGGGATTGGGGAAAAAATTGGTCACACATCATCCTTCTGACTATAGTCCTGTGATTAATTTTTACCTGTTTAATGATACTTTGTTCCCTGTCTCAATTAGGCCAACAGGCCATTTGGGCACTCCAGGAAAGCCATAGTATGTGATTAGCACCTGTTATAATAGGTATTAGCTTTCTTCCCACGAGAAGAGTGAGAAAAAGAGAAAAGCAGTGAGCACTGGTAGAACTGCCCCTTGGTTGAATTACTAACTTATGATGTAATGCACCTTGGCTCTCCCTTCCGGCTTGAGAGCGGTTCAGACTGCCGTTCCTGCCTGCAAATAGTCAGAGCAGGCACCATACAGACATACGTGAGCTCATACCCAGGGAGAGGTTGTGGCTGAGGTCAGGGCAATGTTACAGACTCCACTGCAGTGTCTCCTTGTTAATCACGGTAAATCTGTGGTGTTGATCAGAGCTGTGGAACAGCAATCAGGCTCAGATTGTAACTCAGATAAAGTGCAACCCCATCTACTTCTTCCTGACTTTCCCCTCCCAAGCAATTTAAAAATATTAGATAAACACCAGAAGTCAAAACTTTAGCTGAAAAACCTGTCTAACACCCACTTTGTCAGGCAGGGACCCGTTTCACCTTGGCCAGGGACATTCTGTAACAGATCCCATGTTTATTCACATGAATCTTCCAGGGGCCTGTGGCTAAAACCAGAAGAATTCAGGAGGAATTTTTCAAGTGTTTACATGAGGACAAGAATTCACACCTGAATAACTAAGTGATCAGTAAGGGTGTTCCTTTAAAGTTTGGTCTAGCACTAGTTTGACAGCTTTGCATATGCTTCTTTCCCGTTATGAAAGCTGTACAGGAGCAGTGTAAATCTATCTCAACGCTACATCGAAAACTAGCTTTAGGGCGCAGTTGTCCAGCGCAGTCCATAGTTGTCCAGCAGTCTGCCTTGCTGCAGAATATGCTGCAATTGGAGTTGTTACTGCTTGTTATTACACAACTGCCTGCTAGAAAGGGAGGGAGCACAAAAAACCTAAAGAGAGTAAGGACTAACCAAGTTTTGTTTATCACAGGTTTGAACTACAGACTTACAGGTGAAAGGTTCCATATGTTAGTAGTAATCCCTCTCATCACTCCTCCCCTTTGACAAAATGCTCCAGTAACCTATTTTTTCATGGTGTTTTTGAAACCAGCTGGATGGACCCCATGTGTGTCGAATGCAGTGTAGTTACGGGATTTTGCTGCAGAAAATCTTCATCGCCTTGGCCTTTGGCAAAATGAATAGTGCTGAGAAGTCTACTCTGGAGTTAGTCTCTTCAGACAATAAAGATAATATACTGTCAGAAACTAGAAGCTCTGAATGAACAAATAAAAGAGAAGCAAGCTGCTGAGGCGGAATAGCAGACACACTAAAAGTCCTGATGGGACCACAGAATGGAATGGATGACTGGAAGAATGAAAGTGAAAAAATGGGCTTCTCTTATGCATGACAATTTATGTGATGGATGACTAGAAGATAGTAAGTGTTGCATTACCTGCTCATTTCCTAAGACTTAAAAAAGACTGCTTATTACATCAGAATGAGAAATAATGCATTGAACATTATAGAAGCGTTATATGAATCAATGGCACACACTTACCTGTAATACTCTATTCACCTCCAAAAAAGCCACAGAGGATGTTCCAAAGTTAAGTAACCAATGTGACTGGGGACAGAAGTTTTCCATACAGAGGGAGCGAGAGGCTATTGAGGTCAGAGTGAAGATGCTTAAGAAAAATCAGGCAATGCTCCAAAAACATTGCACCATTACTGAATATTGGATCACTGCCACAGAGGCTGTGTAAATCTGCAGCATTGGCTTTGCGTGCCATGGATGTAATCCTATTGCTGTCACATATGTGCAATGATTTTGAGGAATGTTAAAGTGGGGGAAAATTTGGCCCAGATTAACATCAAACTGAAAAGGTAAGTAGTATTCTGAAGAGGTAAAGTCCAGATCACATCTCAGAGAGGAGAAAAGAAGAAGCCGGGTGATCACTGAGGCAGTCTCTGAGGCCAGGAGTTTGGTGGCATACAGGAAGGAACTGGAAATTTCATAGGGCAAAAAAACCACAAGGGGCAGAGGGTGCAATTGACAGAAAATGCTATGAAGTATATTGTGCTGGGCATAACCAATTTGTCACCAATGGAGGGAAAGGTGAAAGGACATAATGTCAATCAATAGCCGTTTATTTAGTATTTACTACTGAGACCATAGCAGCTTTCCTGAAGCAATTAGTAGAGGTTATATATGGATACAAAACACCAGAATAGGTTTAACTAATCCCATGTGGCAATTCTTATATTTTTGGAAATAAAAAATAGCTTACAGAAGACCAAATGAAGTTAGCAAGTGATGAGAGAAATGCACTTGTCAAGTAGACTGCCTATGATTACACAGTTTATTTTGCAAGAATTAAAATAAGCTAAAATTTAAGACCTTGTGATAATTGCTGAAATCAAATAAGTCAAATTCTGTACTCAGTTACACCAGTCACTAGTTTTCTTCTTGTTGCTTTCTCCTGTGGTACAGGTATGACTGAACGGAAAATAAACCCATCCAGCGAAACTTGCATCTTGTCACACTTCTCAGTAAATGTTTTACAAACTTTACCAGCAAAATGAAAATGAAGAGTCGGTGCAAGATGCATTTTATGGGGGAAAATAAAGTCTCCTTTGGAACAGTTCACTGACAGCAGTGGAACCAATACAGCTGTAGTTCAGATGGGAATCCTTACTATAAAATAAACCGGTGCTCTACCGCCCAAACACAGCTGAAAGGAACTGTTGTATAGTACGTTGCATCATTACCAGACAGCCTGTATAGCCTTATCTACAGCAACAGCCCTGAATATTGTGCTACAAATTCTCTCATTTTTTACACATGTGCAATGATTTTTAAGGCTTTAAGTTGGGGAGATTTGGCCCAAAATAAGATAAAACTGATGACTTGATCATTTTGCCTCCTTCTGCACAAAACAAATTTGCTCACCACAAAGCAGCTGCTTTTCAAATGCCTACACAGCTTAGGAAGCCGTACAGTAGTCTAATTCCTCGCCAGTGAAGTCAGGCTGTAACCATGGCAGCTGTGAGTGTAAAGCTCCACTGTATGAAAAGGTCCAGACTGATAAAGCAGATTGTTGTACAAGTACATATGTGCCTGTGTCTGTGTATACACAAAGTAAGAAAGCGTATGGCTTAGGGTGGGAGTGAGGGAGAGCAGAATAGCCCACCAAAACCTTTACCAAAGCAAGTCTGGGTAAGCCGCCAGCTGGATCCCAGCACTGCAGGCACCCTGAAGGACACTACTGAGGATAGGTTTGGGGGAGGGGGGGCACTGTCACAGGACAAGGAAGCAGACAGGATGGAAAGGGATAATCCGGTAAAGGAACTTCACCCAGTGCAGGCTGGTTCTGGCATAATACGGTGATGCTGTTCCCCAGGGGGAAAAACACTAATTCCAGCCTGACCTTGGTCTAAACATTACATTTGTTGCACAGAGAAGAGTGCAGAAGACAGCTCTTTTGCTCCAGTGGCTGGAGTGACTGGGGCCCAGGAGCTGGCAGCACACATATCTATAGAGATGGGGAAAAGGACAGTCTCCCTTTAATCATTCTAAGTCTGGCACTAGGTCAAGCTTTTCTTCATCTTTTTTCCAGGGAAACTGGAGCCTTCGTTCCTTCCTTTCATTAAAATAAATGAATGTATGATTGATGATCCTGGAGCCTGATATCTCCCACGTGTTCAAAGATTAGCTATAGCAGTGGCTACTGCCAACACAGCACATACTGATGTCTTGCAAACCTAATCTCCAAGCTCCTCTTCAAGGGCGAGAAGCCCATTTTCATGGCCTAGTGAGACATTGGCCTCTTTACTGCTGCAAAGGCACAAGCACAGTGGTAATTTTGTAAAGAGTGGTCTTTAACTACTAAGGAAGCAAGCTGTGGCCCACCTGCTCATCCCAGTGAGGCTGCTGAGTGACGAGGGAGCAGCAACAGTGCACCACACACTGGCAGGTGCAACCAAATACAGGCAAAATTGAGGTCAAAATAAACTGTAATTAAAACCCTTTCTCTTACCACCCAGGCACACAGGTACACTTTGAGAATGGGCAGTTCCTCCAGAGATTAAGTCCCTTTTGGAGAAGGTGCTGAACTGAATCTGAACAGAAGACCATTTTGAGCTGATATTTTTTCATCTCAGACCACACAGCAACCATTATTACGATGATTTTGCTGAAGCTGAGCCAGGATGAGCTAACATTGATTTTTCTGGTTCAGAATAACAGAACAGGATTTGACATCGTCACCAGGGACCTTCCTGCACAGGAACAGCTTGTTTCCAGCAGGGTCTGAACCTCACGACTTTAGCCATTCACCAGCTTTCCCATCTGTCCCAGGACATACGACTTGCGTAAATGTGCACTGTGATGCTGTTTTGCTCTGCAGACCTTTGAAGCAGGGTCTTCACCACAGCAACTTTTTCATCTGCCTAAATTGATGCTCCTCACCAGAGAAACTTGCTGATATTTTTATTCCTCTGTGTGATATGTCCCATGAGACTGTTGAGACCCCTATGTGTCTGCTCCTTCCAACCCAAGCACCTGGACACACCCTTGAGTGCAGCTTAGATCCCGGACACACATGTGTATGTTCATGTCCCGTACAGGCACAGGTTAATCAGGGAAGGCAAAGAAGCCTCTTGTCCTTTGCCACAGGTGAGCCTGATTTTCCCTTCCCTGCCAAAATACTGTAACTGTCCACTGTCGTGCTGCAGATTCACTCCAATTTTTCTGCTCAACAAGGCAGATTTAGGGAGGTAGAAACAGTCATACAATAGTGCCAGAAATATAAGTAGTACTGTAGCCCTAGTAGATAAGCAGCTCAACAAATTCTTCCCTATTTTGAGGCTCAGCCTGTAAAGCCATCCTCGCTGCAACTGCTCACTGAAAGCTCCTGATAACATCAGTGCCAGACAACATCTTTGTGAACATCGTACTATTTTGCCACAAATGGCGTCATCCTCATCCTGAGGACCAGAGCTGCCCCAGTACGGCCACACACTTTCCTGGGCTTGCCTTTGGCCATCCATATAGACTTAACTTCCAAGTATGAAGAAGACAGTCTGAGAACTAGAGGACCACAGTAAACCACAGGATCAAATCCGTCTAGCTGCTCCAAACCGTAATTATCCTTATACTCCTTATGCAGTCAGAGCTGTGCCTTCTGTATCATAGAATGGTTAAAGTTGGAAGGGACCTTAAAGATCACCTAGTTCCAACCCCCTGTGCCATGGGCAGGGACATCTCCCACTAGACCACCATTGCTCAAAGCTCCATCCAACCCATCCTTGAACACTTCCATGGATGTATGGCATGAGATGCTGCAGCAACCAGTGGGCCACCACTGTGAGGTCACCAGAAACCCTGGAGTTTTACATTGACATGAAAAATAGCTCATAGGAGTTGTAAGAGCTGAAAGTTCTGGAAATGAAGCAACATATTACATCTGAATGGCTCAGTCCCAGACGTATCTTCCAGTTAACTACTTCTGTGATATTTCCTTCCTGTTTCCTACACACCCAGGTTTTCTTTTAAGAAATCCCCTCTTCTTTGGGTCAAATTTATTTTACAATGAGAAAGAAACAGGAGCACAAAGCTGGAGACTGTGTGTAACTGGAAAGATCAAACTATGAGATTTGTTTTAAAAGTTATTTGATATATAATGAATTGCAAATTCAGTAGAGTACCAGCTGGAAACAGCTAAGCCCTTTACCAGCAAGAGATGGGAAAGAATAGTGATGAAATGAGTCAACAACGCAGATCTCCTGGAGAGAGGGCTTCTGGCACAGCAGGACAACATAACCAAGCATGCTATATATAGAACTGGTCCTTGGGTGAATACACAGATCTTAAAGATGACCCCAGACGGAACCCCAGTTCAAATACACAGAGAAATACATAGGATGGCTGTCTGGTTTGAAGCCTGGGCTGGGAGCCAGGAGTTTCCAGTTTCCCTTTTTCCCTGTTCAGTTTGTCTACTTATACCGACGGCCCCCAGCCTTTGTTGACACACAGGCAATGATACTGAGGAAGTTATGATCCGCAGGCAAATCGTGCGCAGCTCTTTTTGTCAGCCAGCCATGCCAGAGGCCCTGGGGATCCTTGTCTCAGACTGTGTGCTTTTCACAGCAGGGGCCGTGTCCTGCTTTGGGCACATGCCCCCAGTGCAACTGGCCTTCCAAAGCGTGCAGCCACTAAACACTACTACACTCCCCTGTAGCGTGCTCTTCTGTCTTCTACTAAACATTAATGTACTCCCCAACAAGGATGAGTGTCAGAATCAAAAGCATTAACCTTTTAGACTGAAAAGGAGATGAGGATTTTTTAATACCTCAGCTGTAGGCCTTTAGTGACGGACCTTTTTCTATGTTTATAGCCTAAAATCTCCCCCTACATTCTGATACACCATTTTGCTGTCAATATATTAGAAGCTTATAGCTATACTAGATCATGGAGGATCGAGAGAGAACATGTAGGAGTGATTTAATTATGCAAAGGGTGTTCTAACACTGACCCAAAATGTTGCTAATGGAGAGAGATTTTAAATATGCCCCTGGCAATATCGTTGTTCCGTAGAATAGAAATGCTTTTGGATTCGATTCTGCACTTCATAAATTTATGATTTATTCTGGACAACAATCCTTAAAAATTATGATATGGTGACAAAGTATGAATATTGGGCCAAATGTTTAGCTTCTTAAACGATTTTTCCCACAGTCTTCCTCTAGGCTTCATTAAGAAAGAATTAAGATGTTTCTCAGAATCTGTTATTTCTTAATAAACAATACACAGGAGTAGCAGTCTTCAAAAAGACAGATTTACTATCATATAATATACTTCAGCGTCAGGAATAACTGAATTTGAGATAAGACATGCTTACACTGGTTTATATGTTTTTGTTCTCTGGATCCTGGATATCAAGTTATTTGCCATGTGTCCTTGAGAGCTGAAAGAAGTTGGGTCCAATTTACACTTTTAAAGGTCCCTTCAAGTGTTTTTCGTCTGATTTATTCCTTGTTCTTTCCATACATCTAAAAAAAAGCTAAGTTTGAATAAAATTTAGTCTGTCAGTCCTGAGACAGAAGCCCATAAGTCTCAAGACAAGGACTAGGTAAATGCTATACTCTACCTTTTCTTGTGGGCAGAGGAAAGTGTTAGTATTTTTCCAAAATGGATTGATTCAATTTGCCCCAAAATTGTAAAAAAAAAATTATTACTTTGTATAATGACTTTGTAAGACTCTTTTCCCCTGTATTCCCCCACTTCTGTGCAAACCCCTGCATAAGAGATAGCATTGCTGATGAAACAAATAGACACTGCTTGCTTTCTGTCTCTCCTTCATAAAGGCATTACTTTGGACCTTTTTTCTCTTCTCAGTTGCACAAAACTTGTAGGAAAGTAGTTATCTTTGAGATTTCCTTCAGGTTCAAAAGTTTACTAGGTGAAACTGAAAAACAGGGTTATGAAAGATAGCCTACTAACTCAGCTGAAAAAAAACCAACAAACCCAACCTCTTTTTACTTCATATTAAGAAAACATTATACCTGAGAGAATTTGTCTGAGGAAATTAAAGTGACCAAGGGTAGGTTAGAAGGTTAACTACAGCACACAAGTGACTGAGCCATTTTTTAGGCACAGGGAACAAGATGATGAGGGCCTCAAAATCCACACTCCTTGCTGTATTTCTATAATTTCTGATACGGACAGATGTACTGCTGATATTAAGCCCAAAATCAGCATTCTGCTTCACAGACTTGTCTCATTCAGCTAAAGATATTTTAAAGAGGTTAGCAATTTAGCTCTAAATATTTCACCCAAGGCCAAAAGTGAAGGTCTCATCCTTGGTGCTGTAATTTCTTCATGATTTCAAAACAAAATTATTTCAGTTTATTTCAGTGCAACTAAAGGCAATGAAACCTAAGGATGTGGCGATGTCTTCTTGCATGACTCAAAACTAGCTTCACTTTTTTATTCCAATTGAAATATTTCAAGCCACTGGAATGTATTGTAGTCTGGTTCTTTTGTGCATTTGGGATTAAAAATAGCCAAGATACTTTATTTTTTAAATAGTCTTCTATATTGTACAGCTAATTTTTTCCTCCTAATAAAAAGTTAATTAAATTCTGCTGGATACGTTTGGATTCGTTTCATAATGCAGAACAGCACGTGAAGCACAGCTCTACCACAAAAAAACTCAGTTCTCTCTGTTCCTTTTTTTTTTTTTCTTTTGGCTTGGTTTGCTTTAGCAAGGGAAATTTCATCATGTGAAATGTGCAACAGGATAAATTCTGCACTCAGTCCTCCCTGCTCTTCCCCATCCAGCCACATTCATCTCAAAGAAGTGTCCCCATTCCACAAGGATGTTCCTTTCAAGCAAGCCAAACCTTCTGCTTTGGCACAATCACACCAGAAAACTGGGTGATGAGGCCTAGAGCTGCACTCTGATCTCATACAATTTGTTGCTTTGAAATATTCAAGACAGCTGTCCTATGCTCCCAAAAAAATGACTTGGCAGAGAAGAAGGAGACATTTCGTACCTCTGCCATCTCCCAGGCTGATTCTCTCCCACTGACCTGACTCACAGAAAGACTCTCCGTGTAGGGAGGGGCAGCCCAAAGTCCATTCAACCCATGGCTGCTGTCAGAAGATGTCATGAAATATGCTTGACACCATTTGCAACCTGCATGCTCTACTTGATGGTAGATAGCAACACAGCAACAATTTTCACTGAGTGAAAAAAAAAACAAAACCAAAACCCACCAAAACAAGAAACTCTCCACTAGCATGTGCAAAAGAGCTTTTTTCAGTGTCAAATTCATCACCTAACAGAGCAAAAATTGAGGGGCCCCAGTGTCGAGCACAGAAAAATGTGTATGCAAGTGAAAGAAAATGCATACCTTATGTGACACCTAGCAGCATTAGTGTCATAACTGAAGCATCACCATAGCCCAGTTACCAGGTCCAGTGTGACCTTCATTCTTTCACCTTCAGATCTCAAAGCAACATACAAGGAGAAGGGAAAGTCTTTCTAAAAGATCAATATATTTTACAGAGGAGGAAACTGATACATGCTGAGATAATGCAAATAAGGTGAGCGCTTTAGGCAGCAGTTCTGAGCAGCTGTTGAATCTCTGGAAAAGCAGTATTATGTTCTAATTGTTTCAAAGCAAGAAGGAGGAAAACAGAAGAAAGTTCCTCTTTTTTTTTTTTTCTCAGTAAACCCATAATAGGTCAATCTGTGCTTTCAGTAACAACAACAAAACAAAATTAAAGAGAAAGATCATCTGGTTCTTCATCAGCTGTGGAGTACATACTCTATCAGTTACTGTCATTTCCTAACTTTTCAAAGGATTTAGTACTCTCTTATTCACCCCATCCAAAACAGAACAATAAGGCCTGTAGAGACCAAAATTATTCAACTACATAGTACAGTTTCCTCAATAAAAAACAGCTGGTACTGCACAAAACAACAGCAGAGCCATGGACTAGCATGCTATTTGCAGTCCTGTGCTCTCGGTAGTAAGAACCATATTGCTTTATTTAAGGAGAATGCAAATCGGCACGAGCCATGAGATGAGAAAAATAAATGATTAAGACACGGCCCCCTGCAACCTTCTACATCTCTTTTGCTGAGTTTTAATTCCACTGTGAACAGTTGCACAGATTTAATGAGAAAATAACAGAGCATTAGTGCTAGAGAGAGGCAGCTGACATAAAGCATTTCAGGGTGCCTTGGACAAAGGACAGTCGAAAACTCTATCTGGCATAAACACCATAAATGCAAGTTTCATCACTTTTACAGAGCCAGACTGAGTATTTTATTTAATTAAATCCCGAGATATAGATACCATATTGTTTGTCCCAGCCTTAAAAATAAGCTACTAACAAGATCTGTTCAGAACCCATTAATCTTATGAACATCTATGGGTCAGCTATCTGACGAAATATGAAAGTAAGGGTTGTCCTCACTCACCACTTTTCTCTAAGAATATCTCGTGACAGTTTCATTTCTGCAAGAACACATGTGCTTTTAGTCATCTATTTATTCACATCCTCAAGTATCGCAGATGGATCAGATGACTAAGAGACCCTAAACTAAGTTACGGATTGGGTGACCCAAGCAACCTTGTTTTTCTTATATATACCTTCTTCACAGAGGCATTTTCACATTTCAGCTTTAAAATAACTGTATATTTACTGGGGAAAAAAGAAAAAAAAAATGTTCCAGGTAGCTGAAGGATTAGCAGAGAGAGAGCTGAAACATGTGAAGCATGGTGGGCTTGGAGAGATTACCTAAACCCTGAAGAGGAACATCATTTTTAATGGAAGATTAATGGTGGCCAAGCAAACTCATCTAGAACATGGAGATGAAAAGCATAGGACAACTTGAGTAAACAGTGATGTCGTCAAATGGCCAAGTGAGATGTCCAAGCATCATTCTGAGGCCACAGGTGGTCATGAGATGAAAAAATCCAAATGAAAGCTGAAGTTCACTTATCCTTGTCTCTGCAGCAAGAGAATTAATGCAAGGAGAGAATATTACAAGATTATTTTGTATGTGTAGCCACTCAGCCACCAATTATGGATGAGGCTATTGCTTCCAAAAGCAGCTGGCTACAGTGCCCCACTGTGACAGGCAAAGGAGAGAGCTTGTTCTACAGATGTAATGGTTGCAGCTTGGTATCATGATGTCAACGCTTAGGGTTTCTCTGAACAGAAAACCAGCCTTCTGGTCATGATAGATACTCCAGTTCTCTTTTCAGACACTAAACGTAATCGCCTCTGCTGTCAGGACCAGACTGACCTGGATGGCTGCATTCCACCTTCTCTGGGTAGCCCTGGCCTCTGGTCCCTAGTCATTCAAACCACCACAGTCTGAGGCTCACATATAATGCTTCCGTTTATTCTTATCTCTGCTATGAGAGGTAGGTTTAGTTTGGTGTCACAAAACTTCACCAGTTTTGATTTTGTTCTGTTAGTTCAGACATGGGATGGCTCATACCAGTGCTCCTTTATAACTAAACCTCAGTGGTTGGATGGGTAAGATGGTAAAATTCCAATTTTAGATAATTTCTGTTTATAAAACACATACGAAACTGGCAATGGCCTTTTACCTTAAATGATGCTAATTTTGGCTACTGAAGTGGTAGAGCTTATCAAAAAGAGCTTGAGGATCTCACATTTCTGATGTTCTGAAATGGGAGCTATAGTCTCTGCTTTTTACATTAACCTTAACAGGCTTTTGAAATAGAAAAGAGTGTATCATGATTGGTTTCTCTTCTTTGCTTTTATCAAAATACTTTAGTGATGTATTCTTTGCAATTTGCTGCCATGTAGAAAATCCTGTTGCAGTCTTATCTCTGAGTAAGATCACTCAGAAGAAACTCTTCAAGATGCAATTATCCATTAAAAAGCAGAAGATTTTATAATAGCAAAGGGAAGAGGCAAGGGTCAGAATCCTTTCTAGGCAGAAGTTCAGTGTAGTCAGCAGAATTATACCACAAAGCTGTCCCCCCTTTAGAAAAGTCGCTTTATTCAGTAAGATGCTTCCCAGCACATCCAGTGGAAAAGTTGTTTTTGAAGGTTTTTAACCAGTGAAGAAGTCGTCCTTCTTGTGGCAGGCCCTCAGGACTTTGGTCAGCCACAGTTTTGCAACCAAAACTATCCTATGGTTAGATGGTATAAATACCAAGCTTTAAAAAAAGAAAAGCAGAAACAGGCTCTAGGAGCAGGGCTTGGCTTTTCTATAAATATTCACTTAAGTACAGTGCAGTTATTTCTAATACACAGAAGACGGATTTCAACAGATATGTCTAGAAACTAGCAAATCATCAGACCAAATGTTTTTAAAAATTGTTGCCTGGAAAAATTTTGCTTTTGTCATTTCCCTAGCTATTAAAAAAATATCTCCAGCTTCTGAGAAATAATTACTCTACCACCTGACAGGTTCTTTCACAACACTCTTGACTCAGGGTACCACAGAAATGCCTATAAATACTCAGATGCGTTTAGCACGTAAAGACAGGTTTTCATCTCTAGGGCTCAACATGCAAAGGAAGGAAGGACCAGATTTTCATCATCCAGATGGGGAAGATACTTACCACACAAAAGATTTTTATATCAAGTCAACAGCTTTTACTGCAGCTAGCTCATACCTCCTCTGCGGAGCAGCCCTGTTTGTGTCACAACGCACTGATTACCACGAGCAAGGGCGCTGTGCTCGAGCCAAGTGCAACTTCTCTAAGCTGACACAAGTCTCTATCAAAGCCAAGCAGAGGCATTATTGAGACTGGCAGCAAAACCACCCAGAGCCTAAGAGAGATTTTAAAATGAGAATTTGGTGAATATGCAATTGGCCGTTGAACTAAGAAAGCAGTTAAATATAAAGAACAGGTTAGACTGTGACGTTCAGGGCAGGGAAGTGAGATCTCCCTTTCCCACTGTAACAGAGAAACTGAGTAGACTACAGTGAGTATGAAAGGCAACAGCTTAAAACCTCCTGAAATGAAATTATTTCCTCACATGTTTACTGCTTTTGTCTCTCTGCAGAGCCAGGTTTGGTGAATCTTTGGACATATGAGATTCCTGTTGAAGGAGCTAGGAACATAGACAAAGACATTTTTTAGTACAACTTCTTTACTTACAGAGGTCCTGTTTAACTGGGGAGAGGAGTAGTGAAAACTACCAGTATGTTTCTTCCAATAGAAATATCTTCTTAATGCCTCACTTATTCCCCACAAGTACACAGCTCTCTTTTGGTTTCCATCTCTGTTTAACATATCTGTTTATTACACTGTTTCCTCAGCTGCAGCAGCACCAGGTTTTCCCAGCACTGGGAAACTGATTAGGATAAATTCCTGTACGGGGTTTGCGTGGCAAGGTTTTGGTAGCAGGGGGGCTGCCAGGGTGGTTCCTGTGAGAAGCTGCTAGAAGCTTCCTCTGTGTCTGGATAGAGCCAATGCCAGCTGGCTCCAAGATGGACCCACCGCTGGGCAAGGCCAAGCCCATCAGCGACGGTGGTTGCGCCTCTGGGATAAAAATATTTAAGAAAGGGGAAAAAAGTTACTGCGCAACAGCAACTGCAGCTGGAGCGAGAAGTGAGAATATGTGAAAGGAACAACCCTACCGACACCAAGGTCAGTGAAGAAGGAGGGGACATGATTCAGGCACCGGAGCAGAGATTCCCCTGCAGCCCATGGTGGGCAGGCTGTCCCCCTGCTGCACTTGGAGGTTAACGGTGGAGCAGATATCCACTTGTGACCCCGTGGGGGACTATGCTGGAGCAGTCCATTCCTGAAGCACTGCACCCCGTGGAAAGGACCCATGCTGGAGCAGTTCATGAAGGACTGCAGCCCGTGGAAAGGATTCATGTCGAAGAAGTTCGTGGAAGACTGTCTTCTGTGGGAGGGACCCCACACTGGAGCAAGGGAAGAGTGCAAGAAGTCCTCCCCCTGAGGAGAAAGAAGCGGCAGAGACAATGTGTAATGAACTGACCACAATCCTCATTCCCTATCCCCCTGTACTGCTGCGGGGGGAGGAGGTAGAGAAATCGAGAGTGAAGTTGAACCCAGGAAGAAGGGAGGGGTAGGAGGAAGGTGTTTGAAGGTTTGTTTTTATTGCTTATTACCCTCATATCTCATTATATTTTCTCTCTTCTGTCCAGCTGAGGAGGAGAGTGATAAAGCAGCTTTGGTGGGCACCTGGCATCCAGCCAAGGTCAACTGACCACAATTCCTTATCTTTAAGTCCACCTTGCTTCAGTGATTGACCTGGCTGAATTACAGCTAAGCTGGTACCAGACAAAGCCTTGACAAGCCAGACAAATACAGAATTGCTCAGCTGGCATTCTTTGATAAGAAGCGTGCAATCTCCATGTATCCCATTGGTTCTAGTTCACAATCTTTTTCACTTACTTTCTCTCCTACCAGTGACAGCAAGAATTACCACTTTATCTTCCCAAACTTGATACTCTTATCCACCCTCCAGGAAGACACTGTCATCCAAAGTGTAAAAAGAGAACTGCAAGAAATATTTATTAACTTCTATAGAATTCAAAGCATTGAACCGCCTAACATTGCTTTAGCTCACTGATGTTATTTATCACCAACTGAGGCCAAAATTTTTTCATGGAGTACTTGTAAAGGAGTTGTCATTCATAAGATTAGTCATCATAAGCTACAGAGGGACTCCAGATGATAAGATGTGGTGATGGAATGATACTGGTTCATCCTGTTTTATCCCAACAGGCTGATAAAACAAAGTTCATTGGATAGTCTAGTTCTCAGACAGCCTGGTGCTCGCTTCCTAGTCAGCAGTCTTCATTTCCAGATTTTCACAAAAGGAGGCTTCTTCAGATGAAATACAATGTCCCTAGTGTCCTGGAGCCTCTAGCTTGCTATGGTTAGAAGCTAGAATAGAGGGTGACCACACTGTGAGCTGCACAGAGTTCTGCTTTAGCAGCACAGGATGAAGGAGTTAGATCAGTTCAGGCTACAGAGCAGGCATGTGGCAGATGAGCCTGCTAGAATTAAAATACGTCAGTCTACTGTACAGACATGGGTAGGATTCAAGGCAGACCAAATTAATGTTGAAGTGGAGGTGCCACCCTAGCAATTGCCCCTTTTCTTCATCTGTAAAATGGATAGGACTAACACATCAGTGCTTTACAGTGGCGTTACCAGAATTAATACATTAATGTTCATAAATGCTCAGCTGCTGCAGAAATTATGCCTTTTCTGTAGCTAAATAATAGCACACAGTTAAGTGCCCTGTAGACCAGCTAGCTAGCCAGTGCCAGATGCTGGAGGGGACAAGAGATTGGTGCTAGATGAGGAGGCGTTTTTTTCTTGCATAGTAATTTCTTTAGCTCAATCATTTTCTTAGTCACGTCAGACAAATTTAGCCCAGTGATATATTTGGAGTTGAAAGGCTGTGGCTTTTGTCTTCATTGTCTCAATTTTGGCACATAGGGATAATGAATGTCACTAACCGACAGTACATGTGTTCATTGGCGTTGTCTGCTGTTTACCATGGGAGTCAACCTGATTTCTTTATCCTCCTTTTTTGGAGACTTTCAAACAGGGACGAGGAAAGGAAGTTGACTCTCAGTATGCATTTTAAAAATCATTCCCTCCCCCCTTCCCCCGCCCCAAATAAACAGCAGAAAAATTATACTTTGCCTAAGTCCTCAAACAGCTTTGATTTTGCTCAGATGTTATGAAGGAACTTCATCATAACAGAAGGAGAATTAGTTTACATTCTTTCCTTTTTTCTAAGGCATTGAAAATATTAACACTGGCTCTGCCTGAGTAGCATTTAATATCAGTATCTCATCATTTGAGCCAAGTGCAATGCTGACTTTAAAAGCATGCTACAGTCTAAAAAGTGGCTCTGTGAAAGTGATATGGGGTTCACTCTTGTTTATCCCTCAGAGATAAGGGTAGAGGCAGTTTATTCTTAATTTTTTAGCTGCCAGTGTTCTGGTATTAAAAATATTGGAAATTCTACCAGAAATAAACTAGGAGAGATCAGTTGACAAACTGATGAAGGTGGCAAACAAGCGCTAACTAATATTCCTGTAGCAGCAGTGGGTGGATGTCACTAACAGAAGAAAAACTTCTCAGTAGCTCAATTTTCTCCTCATCACACCAAAATCTGCCAAGACATGAAACGAAACCTCAGAATTCTGTCAGTGCCACCTTCCCCAGTTAACTGATGTTTAGAAGAATACCTTTTAATCAGCTTTATAAGCTCTGCCTTTCACTTTTGCTCATCATCCTTTTCTTTTTGACAGAGGAAGTCTGTGTGCTGTTTGTTACTGCATGTAAAGTACCTTCATACCCATGTTAGGCTTTTATTTGACTCCACAGTTTTATGAAGAAAAAGAGAACACGCAAGGCTTCAGCTGAAAGGACTTCCTACTCACCACTAAAAAGACCTAAGAAGCAATGAAAGGATACAAGGCCTTTTTTCTTTTTACCAGCTCCACACACACCCCTCCCCAGCAGAAAGCACATCAGGCACAAACAGTCTCAGTAAAAGAGTGTTCAGGTAGAGGCTTTTATGCCATTAGTTGTGAAGACGAGGGCTACTGGCAAGTATTTGAAGGTGGGCTGATCACTCTCAAAGATCACGGCCATTGCTTCCTTCCGCTGGGTAAAGTAGCAAGGAAGAAGAAAGTTAATCTGAAATTAAAATATTTGGTGGGGATGCTTCCTGAAGTAACCTATTTACCTAAAGGAGCACTGTTAAATATTTTTAAGCTAGCACCAGCTAATTAAACAATTAAAGGTTGCAGAACTTGCCCTGAATATAGGGGTCAGGTGCTGAAAGACTCTTTTGTAAATGAGGTAAACTGCTGTGGCTAGACAGAAAGCAAACTACATGAATGATCACAAGTCCTCGAAAACCAGTCCCACGTAAAGGACTTTTAGAAAAGCAAAAAATCAAAAACAAACAGGGAGCCATTCAGTTTTCAAATCAGTTGGGAACAAATTCTCTTGCTTTTGAACACTTTTTTTTCTTGCCAATAGCAACAAGATGAAAACGAAAGGGCTCTTTAAAAGAGTTATTTCAGATTTGCATAGTGCAGACCTACCGTCCTAGGTGAGATCAAAAGCATGACTCCACATGCAACTTCCTCCTCAAGGTGGCTGGAGAACTGAATGAGAAAACCCAAGACCAAGTTACACAGCTTGACAAAGACAACTGCGATCTTTTAGAACGACAGTCAGAAACAGCCCATTTTGTCCCTCAGTTTAGATGCAAAAGAGAAGAGAAAGAGATGTCAACAACAACCTGAACTCCTACATGAGCGAGTCCAATTGTCCGTGCCTTAACGCTCTGCTTAAACTGAGGACCTTGGAGGCAGATGACAGGAAATGTTCAACAAATACAGGTGTCCGGTTGGGATAACTGGCCACTCCACTGGAAAGAATGGAAAAGCAAAACAAAGCAGCCTTATTGAAAGGACTCACCTATACCCACAGGTAACAACTACAGAAGCCTTAGCAACCCGTGGCAGCAGGAATTGAGACTGTATAGGTAGTGGTTTTCTTGTCCCAGGAACAACTTCAGAGTATTTCCAATCTGAACAAACCGTCAAAGGACCAAATGCTATTCATGCACCATAATTATTATTAAAACATTTTCTCTCTGAATCACCAAAACATTTCATTTTGATACCCTTTAAGTACCTCAACGAGATCTTGAGAGTGCAGTTTTAAAGAAAGGGTATCTTGCTTACCTTTTCAAAGAAAAGTCAATTTGCATTTGAAAAGCCTATCTTTTTAGCTTAGAAAATTGCATTTTGATGCAATTTTTCCTGTAATGTGAGTCAGGAACACTTGAAAGTGACTCTTTCAAAGGTCTTACAAGAACTTAGGGGTTTTCCAGCAAACCGAAATGTTTAAACGCAGCCTGCTCTGGAGAGGATGCGGTTCCCTCCCATCACCATCATCCATACCACCCTTTTTAACAAGACCATCCTCAGAGAACAGGATACTCTCCTTTCCATTTATGCAAGATCCTACTGAAATAAAGGGTTCCAGCTGTTTCTAAAGCAGCACAGCCCTGCCTACCTCTGATTTGGTTATCTAAGCATGTCCTATGCTTTCTAGGACCGTAACTAAGCCCCAGTAGGGTAGGCATAGGCCTTCCTTCTGTGCAGCTCACTGAACAGAGTTCTTTCTGCAGGGTCTTTTGTGCTGGACCTTGAAATCCTGTCCACTCTGCCCAAATGCTAATAATCCCATGGTGTTTTTTCAGAGTTATCGGGGTTGTCCTTAAACAAAATCTCACTTCATTTTCCCTCTTTAGGCAGAAAGCCCAGAGCTAATTGGATGCGTTCTCTCTCTTCTTCAGTGACTAAATGTAATGCTGATGTGTGCATATAATGTGGGAATTACGTTAATCATAGGCACACAGATTTCAAAGACAAGAGTGCTGGTTATGATGACCTAGTCTGATCCGTAGTGTAACACAAGGCATAGAATTTCTGCCAGTGATTCCTGCCTCAAGCCCATGATTTTGCACCTCAGTACCCATCTGTATAAACCGAGTTGCAGCTTCCAGACACAGGGTTTGTTATGCCTCTCTGCTGCATAAAAGAGTTCTTTGTTCCCAGAAACCTTCTACCACACTAAAGTCTTGTGGGCTCTGACCAAGCCACCTCTTCACCTTCTCTTTGCGAAAATGAATAGATTAAGCCTCTTGAATCTCTGCCCCCAAGGTAAGGTTTCCAGGCTTTGAATTATTCTGTAAAAAGACCACATAGACCTACGCACTTGGTATCTCACAAAAATCTTGAAGATATGAGGCTCCTGCAGTATGGGCTCTTCAAAGGCCACACAGTTAATCATTCGGAAGTTAGTCATTTCAGCCCTCCGGTTGGATCCACAGCCTTTGCTTTGTCCCTCAGCATGTGAGTTATGTTTTTACTTCTGTCATCACCTGATAAGTCTCAGTTTATCCAATAGAATATCCCTGTGCACAAAATAAGTTTTAAATGGATCTTAGCAGCTGCACATAAGCAGGGCTGTGGGTCCATAGAGCAAGCTCTCAGAAATGTCATATACACTCATACCAGACACAGGGCTTAAACCAAAAGCAGTAATCAGTAAGAAAGATTTAAGCAATTAGGTATGGTATCACATGCAATCTTGGCTGTTCTGGTTTAGACTAGACTTTTAGTTTGGTCTGCTATCGCTGACTTGGTCCTTTAAAAAGCAAGCTTGGCTGAAAGAGCTGCTCCCAGTACTTCCCGTTACCCTGCTTGACCTGCCATACTTGTACGCATGTTGAATGCCAGCTCACCAAATGTGCTGTTCCTGTAATTACGAGCAAAAACACATGTAATCCATGTCAAACTAGCCCTAATTTTCATGGCAAGATTCCCAGGTTTTGCTGCAATCTGATGCGACAGAGATCTGAAGTAGCTCACAAATATTGAAAAGTACTAATGTTGTCAATGGATTCATCGGGAAATTAATAAATAATGCAGAATCCCCCTTGCTCTAATATCTATCTTGGATAGATATATACAGATATAATGCACACACAACTCCAGTTTTCAAAATCCTTGCACATAATTGCATTGTGAAAGTCACTTATTTTAAGTGAGCAAGTGAGATTTAGAGAGTTTAACAGAGATGCTTAAGTGCCACATAAATCCTTTAAGATGTCTAAGATACTAAGCAATCAATAAGAGCTGCATGGTATCACAGGGATACCATCAACAAAACTGTTATCTAAATTGCTTTAGTCAAACTAATGAGAATTGAAAGCTCATCTTAGAGAATAAATTTCAAGTGTTCCCTTTTCAATGTTTTGTCAGTTTCTTTCATTTGCCACTTTCAATCATGGTTTCCATATTTTTTTTAATAAATGAAAAGGTTATTCGTACAAACCCCTTTGCAATACACAGCTGCTTTTACCTGTTTATATTTACTATTTTTGTATTTTTAAAAACTGGGAGCAGGAGCAGGAAGGAGCTTGGCAAATAGAGCAAGCAAAACATTATCAAAATTTGTCACTAAAAATTGTTTTTCAAAAAGAACTTTTTCAACAAAATACATTCGTAAAAAATACTGCTCTCTTTTCATTTTATCATTGCAAATCCACCAAGTATAAACACAGCAAGTCATACATTTTTAAGCTGTTATTTTGGGCCATCTGCAGACTCCAAAAATGTTTTAAGGTCATTTTCACAGACAGTAAGACTAGACACTTCTCTTTTTCTTTGCAGTAAATGCTGGGAGTCTTGAGCCCCATTCACTGGTAATAGATGGTCTAAATTTTTGACATACGCTTGGCGCTATTAATATTTACTCTAAGTGTAACATTACTTTTTTCTTGCAAAAGCCCAAGACACACAATCTGTTACCCAACTCCATACTGAGCGTGAGGTAATGCCTCTATCCACTGGTCAAGAAGAAACCTAGGAACCAGAGAGCTGCTTTTTCAACAGAGTTGAGTTGGTGTTTTCATTTTCATCATGCTTTGCACTAAACATTACTAAAGCCCTTTCACTAATTCTGATCTTGTGATTTCTGCCATTGACAAGTAGAAGCAGAACCCAGCAGAGCAAAGTGATGTAGCATTAAGGTATTGTTTCAAAAGCAACATCTAAATGTGACGGCTGCTCCATTGTCTGGCTCTTTAAACCCAGCCTAGGATTTTTCCTTATGGGACAGTGCTTCAGCAAAATAAATAAAAGGGCTGTAGTCTAAACTCCAAAGCCCTCTATAAGATGTTATTGTGTTCCAGGCTCAGTAAGAATAGGAGAGACATCACATTACGGCAGACGTACACTTCTGCACTTTTGGAAAGATCAAAGCCTGCCCTGTCTGCAATAACTTTGGATAGATGCAAGATGGCTTAAGCCAGCATGGTCCAAAACACAGTAGGGGAAAATGTCATCAACATCCTATGGGCTGATTTAAATCCCAATTTCTTCTTACTGTCTTGCAAGTTAAAAGCCTGAAAAACTTGCATGGCAGCTGGTAACTACCTCAATGGTAGGGGGGGAACTGCAAGTGGAGAAGGAAGCACCATAGAAGGGTTTATACCTCTAAGAGACTCTGGAAAACAGAGAGAGTAAAGAGGCCACGCATCCAGGCTGAAATACTTTAAAAGGGGCTTAATTACCAGAAGGCACGTTCCTCACATTTTCTACAGATCAGCCTCAAAACTAAACACTCCAATAAATCTTGACCATTGTTCTTAAAAAAATGGCACAACTCGGGCAGATGCAGTTCAAGCCAACTGTGGCAACCATCACCAGGTGCCAGATACTCCCCTGTGGAAATCTCTGCGTAGGTCACTGGTCCCAACTCTCCATTACCTCCAAACAGTGCCTACATACATTGAAGTATCTTCTGCCACTAGTTCTGACAGAAGTTGGGTGAGACAAAGGCTTATACTTACTTTATCCTATCCTGGGGACGAAGTCAACATCATGCCTGGAGGTCTTTCCACCCTGTCTCTTACAGCAGGGAGGGCTGCGCAGCAGCCAGCAGAGTCAGGAGCAGAGCTGAGCTGCTGGGCTTGCCCACAGCCTCCCGGGGATGGCACAACATGGTTGTAACAGGCTGGACACACCACCAGAGTGTGCACTGGCTGAGTCACAGTGCCCTTTAAAATGTCACAATTCAACCTTCAGAAAGAACCCTTAACTTCTGAATTGCCTCAGCTTGAGGACATTGGCTTTTAGACATGGAGGTGTTTCAAGAGCTCAGCACACACACAGCCCAGCCAGACATTGCTTCCCTGAAGGGATAGTCCCAGTGCCTGTCCTGAGCTACAGTGCTCCCCCAAGAGCTGCAGCCCCAGAACGGTCAGTCCCTGGGACACTGGGAGGGTCACAGCCCCAGCACAGTCAGTTCCTGGGACACTGGGAGGGTCACAGCCTCAGGTCAAGGACTGGAGGGCTGCCAGGGGGGCCATGGGCTGGCTGCCTGGCTGCTGGCAGGGAGTGAGGAGGTCCTGGAAGGGGTTCCTGAGGGCTGCCAGCTTCCCCACAGGAAACCTTGGCTGCATTTTCTACTGTGCTACATGAATGATGTGTGGGCTGTAAGTCTGGATGTTAATGCGGGAGCAGCATGCGCTCCTATACAGGCAGAGGAGGGACTCAGCCTTTTCTTCCTCATTAGGGACAGTAATGCCTCTGGAAAGTCAAGCACAGGATGATTGTGGCTTGCTCAGAAACACTGAGTAGTTAAACAGGACACATGATATAACCTTCACTTCTGCTCCTTTCACCTCTAATCTGTTTCATTCAGAGTCAGGCACTGATCTCACACAGTCTTACAGAGTGCTGGTCCTGCCTCACTGGGCAGCTAAAATAGGTTAGCTGACACGAGGTCTGGTTGCATCATATGTCTTCAGTTGATTCCTTTCAAAACAGACTAGTTAGAGTAGTTCAAAGATGCAAAAATTAGTACGTAGCACAGTGTATTCTTCCAAAGTATGAGATCCTACTGCTGACCTGCTGCTCTCTGGTGAATACTTACACAACATCAAAGGTGTTCCTTGTGCAGCATTAGATAATCAGCCGCAGCCCCTTCGACTGAAACACACCGTACCTTCCATATTGCAGTCATCCTGCCATAGATTAGAGATAATATTTCATCCAGATCAACACACCAAACATTGCTTTAAGGCTTCATTGCAGCCACAGATAGAACTGAGCTATTTGTGGAAGACAGAGTAACTATTATTATTGTACGTACTATTTCTCCTGTAGCATCATTTGGGGTTCCAGTGACAGAAAGGAACCTTGCTATGCTAGATGCCATACAATACCAGATCTAAATGCTGAACTTTGCTCCTTTACAAAAAAAAGCCCAACCATGTTCAAATTTGATGTAGTACAGTTATAAAACCAAGACCATTTGGGCCTACAACCACCCAGTGTTTTGATCTGGCAATATGAAATGGCTCAAGAGGATGATACAGGAAAACACCTAAATGCAGTGAGGGGTGGGGGGGAAATGGGAAAAGATGAAAAGACAGCTGATTGCAGGCAGCTGAAACTAGTCAAAAGTAAACACAGAATTTCTGTTGGTGGCAATACACAAAAGTGACAGTGGAAATACAGTGAAATTTTGAGATCTCGTTTCTTCAGTTCTCACCTATCCAGCCCTCTCATGAACTCCTAAAAGCAATAATTCTACAAGCCCCTAGACAGCCATTGCTCAGCTGTCCTTACAGCTGGAAAGAGTTTTGGGTTTGGTTTTTTTTCTTCATTTCTTAAAGATCTAACACAAGTCGTCTTTGCTGAACTTAGGCCAATTTCTTCTTGCTTTACCCCATCTTGACCTGTAGAATTGATCATTGTTCTATCCGTAACACCTTTAGAAATATCTGACGACTATCATATTTCCCACCTCTGCTCCTGCCACTTTCTCTTTCCTAGACTAAACAAAACTGATTCTCTCAGCCTTTACTCACAGTTCATGTTTTCTAAGCCTCTTATCACTCTTGTTGCTCCAATAGTCACTCTTTCATGTTTGTCTACATCTTACTGACAGTCCATTTCATCCAATAGAGAGGGTGTTAGGTCTGGAATAGGCTTACAAAGAAGGGAGAGCACTTGTACTGTAAGAAATACAACAAATTAAATATCAGCAGTAGAGTAGTAGGAGTTATTCCATACTGCCAGAGATTGATTAGGTGAGACCAAATATACTGTTTCTACCTTTGGTTTCTTCTGGAGTGGAAGAAGATGGAAGAGGCTGCAGCGTTGACCGTTCCATTGACTCATGCTTTCACAAAGAAGTCATTAATAAGACAGCTCTTCCACTGTCTCTGCAAAGCAGTCAGTGCCCTATCAGTGGAAAAGCTGGAGTGAAGGAGCCTGTAGCTCATAACCTTTAGTGGCACCAAAACACTTTTGTCTGATGCTGATGAAGAAGCAGCAGGATGATGTCAGATCACAGGCACGCACAAACCCTGTGAAGCAAGGGTATAGCAGAAAAGCATGTCCATCCTCTGCAGAGGAGCATGGTGGAGAAGCCCTTCAATCTGGTATCCACTGTGCTGGCTCCGGGACAGGAGGCAGTACTGTTGTATCACACAACTTTGTATCCAAAAAAAAAAGCAAACAAAAAAGATTCCTGTCATGCCATCTTTTAGGTCCACAGAGGATGATCCTTGTGCAGCTTTTCAGCCTCATCTAGTGTAAGCCTGGTTTGGCTTATGTTTATTTGCAGGTGACGGGTTTGGAGGGTAGGGTGAATCAGAAAGGCTTCTTGCAGAATGGAGCCCCTTTGACATGCTTATCAGCCAACTCAAAGCCCATCAAAATCCCTTATTTTTTTCTGAGCAAAGTCTTTTGTTTGGCACCATCTCACACGGTGGTGGACCCCAGGTGCAGAAGCAGCCTACTCCCCTCCTTCATTTTCCCCTGCTAGAAAAAAAAAAAACCCAAAAAAAACAGAGATGCACCCAGCTCTGCCCCATTCTGCTGTGGGAGTTCCCTGGGTCTCTTGCTGGGGCAAACTATCAGCATCAGCTTTCAGGAGCAAAACCGGAGAATGTTTCACAGAACAAGCTAGAAAAGTGTGAGAAGTTTGGGGGTGGGGCAGGGGGCAAGGAGAGAATGTTTTTCCTTTAAGTCCTAAAGGAAAATTTGAGCCCACAGTTTGTTTATCATTTGATTTCACTCAACCTTTACTATGGGAAATAAGGAAGGGGAAAGCCAGGATTGTCTGGAATAGGCTCAGATCCAAGCTATGCTGCTGAGAAAAGGAAGAAATAGCCAGAATAGCCACATGCACAAACAGACAGCTAATTCCGCCAATTCTTTACTTGACCACATCACTCCCCACCCCGTACACCTCAGTTACTGCCTCACCCATTTCAAACTAGGGATTATGCTGTGCTGCTTCTCCAGTATTCCCATGGGCTCACAGCCTGATTCTCTGCTCCCCTGTTCCTTTAATCATTTACACTAATGCCAAGAGTGAGTAGAAAACCATCAGGTCAAGAACCAGAGCTTCAGGTAATGGAAATCAGATAACCACCATCCGTGTTAGCACAGGACTCTTCCCCCACTGCACACCACTTCATGGGATGAGGTACAGGGAAGAGTGCCCTGCAATTCTTGTCTAAACCCACTTCAGTTTGTCTAGACACGTACCAGCACTTTCCCAAGTGTCCCTTCACCTTATTTCTCAGTCCCCTTTTTCCTCACTGACTCCTCTCTGCAGCTCCTGGCATCTCCAGCAGCATTTGGAAGAGGTCTTCTACCCCCTCAAATCTTCACCCCACCAAAAACCTCCTTCTCAATGTTTCCTCTTCTGTGTGTGTGTGTGGCAGGTGGAGGAGGGTGTTCTTCAGGTTCACTTCCTGCTTTGATATCCCTCTGTAGGAGATTTTCAGACCTATCATTTGCAGGGGAAAAAAATAAAAATAAAAAACTGCGCAGCAGAAGACTTGATGGCAAGCATCCTGTTGCATCGCAGCCTCCATTGCTAACCTAGATCCCTTGTTAAGATATTAAAAAAAAAAAGAGGGGTAGAGGGAATTTAAATCAGAACTTAAGCAATAATACTATCACAAAACAGATAAGTCTATTCTTCTGTAATCTTCGGTCTTAAGCATTTACAGATGGAAAATGCAGACATCCTTCTGCATATTATTTTTCCCAGTGCATTTTATTTGGTAGCTCAAAACCTTATAGCAGGAAGATGGCTACAGAATTTCAGGGATCAGTTCAAAGCCTTGTGCTGCAGCAGACCATCTGGTGTTTCACCTACACACAAACCGAAAAACCTCGGGAAGAACACCACTCTGGTATTTTAAGACCCTTTAAAATTAAAATCTGTGTGAGCACTGTGCACATACACATTACATCTAAAACACACACAAGAGTTCATGTCCTAACAGGAATTAGGACCCCAGTTGATATCATCTACACGCAACAGTAGCATCAAGCTGAAGTTCCTACGTGCACCCTGCTCACTGACCAAATACAAGTCTAAGTTACAGCTCAGGTTAACAACTTGACATATATCAGGCCTTTCACTGAGGTTGGAGCTATAATATAGTGATTAACAGGCTAGGCAGTCTGAAGCATACACAACTCTGGCAGCTCAGATGGCCTGAGATAATCAGGTAAATGGTGATATCCTCACCACCTGTCTGAGCCAGAAGGTCCCTCAGTCTCACTCCATAGGGATGGATTGTAAGACTATGAAGTGAACTTGGTCTCCCTATTCCACCTAGTCCCCACGCTCCTTGCCTAGCCAAGGAACAAGCATTTCCAAGGGCATTGTTTATGATGTGCACATCAAGAAGATCTACATCTGCGTTTGTAACCTCCAAGTTGGCTTCAGGCACATACAGCCCATGCGCACGCGGCCCGCCCTGCTCTCCAGGGGCCTGGAATCACACATGTGATTCAGCCAGCCAAAATGCATTGGCTGTTGGCAGGAGCGGAGCGCTGGCTCGTGTAGGCAGATAAACACATTCTTGTTTATTCTATATCTGTCTGTCTTTCCTGGCACCCCATGTTGTAGCATCTAGGAGCCAGCAAGGCACAAGCAGTTGGATGGATCAACTCATTTCATTCAGGTGCCCAAATAGCCAGTGGGTGGGTAATGGCTTTTGGTCAAAAGCCATTCTAAGGCAGTGTTGAAAAGGAAGGCTTGATGACAAACTACAGACCTTAAAGTGCCCAGTCTCCAATTATGATGAATTTAGAAAAACTAAAAATCTTAAAAAGCAATTTCCTTGGGTATCAGAGAAGTTCAGATCACGCTGGGAGTTCAGGATTCACATTGTGACTCATCCTAGGTGACATACTATGCTGTTATTCAGTTTCCTCAGAAACAATCACTTGAGGTTTTAGGATAAACATCTGTCAGGAAACAGATCATATCCTATAGGAACAGAAGGAGGAAACTAAGCTTTGTTCATGAAATGCTAAGAATGTATTTTTAATGACAGCGGCCTGGGGCAGCTTCCCATAATTAGTTTACAGGAGTATAGAAAGGCTCTGGCAGGCTGCACAGTGCACATAAATCTACATGACTGTAAAGTGTTCCAGAGTCCCTTCAAAGGGACTGGACCAGAGGCAAAAATAGCAGGATGCCCTTCATGTGGTAATCCCAGCGTCTGTGCACCGGGAGGTATTGGGAATCTTAATGAGGAATCCACTCTCTGGAGAATTTTACCTCTAATCTACACCAAAGAGAAGGGAGGGGAGAATAAATAAATAGAAGCACTCACATTCTTTGACAGATGCAAAATGGACTTCCAGAGTCTTTAGTGTTCTTTCATCACTGACCAGCAATGACCCTGTAGACAAGAGAAATCAATATATGCTCCATTAGAAATAAGGCCAAGTTCTGAGGCAAATTTAAATGCATCTCCACCAGTGTCACCTGCGCTTACTCCAAGAGAATCCCTCCAGTGCTGTATCAGGTAACACGAAAGGCAGGATATATTCTCTGACAGGGTGTAGGAGACAGTCAGAGCTGGTATGTTCAAGATTTAGAAAGACAGACCTGCTTCAGTGAGGTAGAGTTGGCCTTAGCCAGGGTCACAGCACTGGGAAGCTGTTTGAATAGGAGAGAGGGCAGCAGCTGCCTGTGTGCCCAGGAGTGAGAGGTGGGCTTCACCTCTGGTGAGGTACCTCTAGGAAAGACTGCAGTTATCTAATGGTTTTGGTTTGTGGAAATGGTTTCTTCCCATGAAGATGCAAACACCCATATAGCAAATTTAAAACAACAAGTTTCAGTTTGGGTTGTTTTTTTTTTTTTTTTGCCCCCAAACCCTGGAGGTGGTATACAGAGGCCCTGATGAATATCACTGGGGTAGGTACCACAGCAGGAATCGAGAAACTTCTTTCTGTTTGGGGGATTTTTTTGTCCCTAGGGAAGAAGGCAGTGCCACTCATTGTCATCGCTGACCATCCTTACATCCCCTCAACACACCTCCTTTGCTCACCTCCCACAAAGCCACGAAAACATTTCCTTATTCTCTGATTGTAGTTTCCACAGACTAAAGATAAAGTCTGAGCAAAACAAGAACAAGGAAAGAATAAAATTGAAAAAATAATACTAAGAGAGATAGTAGTACTTATAACCTCCTTCAAACCTTGTATCCAAGCATCTTAAGGCACTTCACGCAGCCATGACGCCCTGGTGTTGTGTGGTAAGTGCTATTGCCCCTTTGCCAAGCAAGGGCCACTAAGACAGGAAGTGAAATGCAGCCTCCCGACACCCAGATCTGTGTTTTAAACCAGAAGTTGATTATTGTGAGAAAAGTTTTACCATACCCCAGTCCTCATGTTAACACTGAGACAATTAAGTGTTCCAAAGCAGAGACACTTCTATGAGAAATCTAATTTCCAAACTATTTAACAATTATTCTCCTCAAATTAGCTCTCATATTTCTTAGTGTTAAAAGCATAAAGAAATTGTTTGTTAGTTTATCATTTTGTTTGGGTTTTTTTTTAAACTTCCAGGTAGGGTGATGTACTTTATTCTTAAGTGTAAGTTAAAACACACATTACGTTTGTCAGCTGTTATCATTCATACATTTTTGGTCAAAAGACCAGATGGTTTTGCTTTCTGGTTCTTGTGAGTTAGCAAAGTCCCTGTGCCTTTTGGGAATATGGTGTGACACAGGGCAATAACAGTAATTTAAATTTATTCAGTGAAATTCAAAAATGAAAAATCCTTATTCAAACCTTCTCTTGAAATAAATACAGCAAAGTTCACCCTTCAGCCCTTATAGAACATATAGAAGAACATATGATTTTGACTCCATTCTGAAGTGTTTATTCAGAAGTAATACAGCATCAGAGCACACTAAGGAGAGTCAAACCTATTTTATCTTTTATTCCTATAGAAGTTGTCATAGTTCTGTCAGTGAGAGACCTTGGAACCATCCCACTGATTCAGCAGACTGGAGAAGCTTCACATGAGGCTCTACACCAGGTTAGACAATATGATCTGCCTCTTTCTTCCTCCATTTCTACCTTCCATAAAATGAAAATCCTTCCACTTTGTATGAAGCTTTGAAAGAAGAAAAAACAGACTGAAATGCAGTGAATCATCACCTAGATCACTTACCATTATATAGACTAAAGGATGCCAAGATCCGATGCCCAAGGCAATGCCAGCTGAAGGCATTTATCTTTCAAATAAAGATTTTTCTTTCCATCTTAGTTAAAGAAACTAATTGTCCAATATTTTGTACTTATACCAGCTACAGACAGCTAAAACCAACACCAGAACCTGAGCAGTCCCAGTGAATCAGTGGCTTTAATTCTCATTATATTCAGAATGGCGGGGCCCAGCTGGGAAAGGCAATCAGCTAACTTCTCACCAGCTGGCAACAATCAAGAACTAAGTGCATGGAGCGAGTGAGTGCTTCACTTCAGACACTTGAATGAAGTAATGTTTTACAGTGCTAATGTAAATACAGTTCAATGGAGAGGATGCTGGCAGGAAGCCACGGTAAGGATATAAATTCATGGTGCTGGAAGACCAGCTTGGCTTGGCCTGGTGAAGTAGTTCACAAAGCAATCCAGCATCTCATATAAATAAACTTTTTACCCAGGTAGTAAACCAAGAGAAAGGCTGGATTTTCTATCAGATGTCATGATTTAACAGATGGTTCCATTTCCTCCACAACTCACCCTTGTCCTGAAAAAGAACTAGTAAAATGAGAGAGCTTCTCAGATACATTTCAGTTATTTCAGCTAGCCAGTTCAATTGAACGGTGCACAAAGCAAATGAGAAGCTACTCTCTTCTTACTCATTCTCACTTGCATCCCTTAAGACATTGATACTGACACAAACTAGGAGATTTCAGCTGTGAATTTTTATCTTCAGTGGCTCCTCCAATGGAGAAGCTCCCAAAATGTTCCTCCAAAGAGGAGCCACAGAGTCTGCTTGGATTATTAGTTATTAGCGTTCTGTAGCCTTCCCATTTGTCTCTTGCAAGCTCTTTACAAACACTAAGTTTTATGAATGCTTGGGAATCCCTCTAGCACCTGATTCGACTCACACAGGAAGAGCGGTGGAGGTGGATGATACCTGTTGGCATTTGTTCTCACTGGCATCTGCAAATAATCTGATGAAGGCAGTCTGAATTCAGTGAAAACACCACAGAGGGGTTTCACTTTTTTGCTCCTCGTGAATCAAGTAGCTGTGTCTTCCATCATGGGTGATGGATTATGCCACCAATTCAGAGCTGACTCAGTGAAGGTCCTCAGTTTACCTCACTGCTTGCAGGCTGCTATTGAACCCCGCCAGTTTCAAGAGGTGTAGGGCTATCCCGTGCAGGATTTCCATTTCCTTCTTCAATACCTGCTTCCTTCACCTTGAACCTGTGCAGTGGCTGCTCACGAGTAGCTACTACATTTTTGCTCCCTCCCCTGAACAGTTCTGCCTATGTTGATATTTTGGGGCTTTTTTTTATGGTTAGGTTTGTTCTCTCTCAGTCTTTCAAATAAACTGGAATCACATGTTCCTCAAACAACCCTGCCTTTAATTAGAGAATTACTATGTCTGAAGAGTTATCTGTGGCCACCAAGGCTGCATATTGTAACATAACAGACCTACAAATTCCTTCTTCCTGTTCTGGTTTTGGGGGCAAAACAAAATTCTCGCCTCTCTCAGATCATCTGAGATCACAGAGCTCCATAGACATTGCCAGCACCCATCCTGATGTCTTACATATATCACAGCATTCCCTAGGGGAAAGCGTTCACACAGCTCACACAGCTGTTTGTGTAATATTCAGAAAACATAACAAGCTGCTGCTGTACAGAGGACATCAGCAATGCAGCATGCCATGCCTGCTCTGTAGGATGACACCTAGATTGGATATTAGGAAAAATTTCTTCATCGAAAGGGTTATCAAACATTGGAACAGGCTGCCCAGGGAAGTGGTGGAATCACCATCCCTGGAGGTATTGAAAAGATGGGTAGACGTAGTCCTTAGGGACATAGTTTAGTGGTGGTTTTGGCAGTGTTAGGCTGATGGTTGGACTCAATGATCTTAAAGGTCCCTTCCAACCTAGATGATTCTATGATTGATTCTATGTTTGAGCTCCAAAGGACGACTGTGGACAGAGGGTCTCTGCTTACATCTGGAATTCACATAGTGCAGTGCACAGCCCTTGTCCTCACCCCTGACTCTGAACCTTCTCTTGACATATACAATCTCCATAAGCATCGATGCAGACTCCAAGGTGTGATTCGGTATGGGCGCTTTTACTCCTAATATGATCCTATGTCCCCAGTATGATTTTTGAGAGTTTGCATTTGACTGAAAAAGCAGGACTTTTACATAAGGAAGAATATCATGAATTACTAGCAACTTTGGATACCTGATTGGAGACGTCATCACAAGGGGACTGGCTGTCCAAAAACTACTAGATTCCCAGTTTTACCCGTCAAACATCTTTGATAAAGTTTCCTGTACAGTAAATGAATGAGGCCAACATACCCAAGGCATTTCTGCAGTTTGCAGACCAGGTCCAAACGTAAACTCTTTCTGGAGTCAGTTGCTTAGGCCAGCTCTCCAACATGCTCCTTCTCCTCTTCCTCATCAGAACTTCTCATTTGCTAACAGCTGGGACTCAAACTCTGGACTTGGAGGGTCAGGCTTCTCACATCTGGGACTGTCATTGCCATCTCAGACATGTGATGCTGACAGTGGGTGCTGCAGTCGGTGATTTAAAAGATGTGGCCATTGCAGAAGTGGAACTGAAATGGGCAAGAAGAGTAGTCTACTGACTGGTCATGTACAAATGCACGCAAAGAAGGCTGTTTACATCCACATCTTCTCAAATAAAGAAGCTGCTTACTTTTCTGATTTAAAATCAAGACAGTGGACATTTTATTTTTAAATATCACAAAAGTAGAAGCAGCAATGCAGTGATTCATAAGCAAGTCTAAACTCTAATCTCCCAGCCAGGGGAGGGGACGAGAGAGAGGGAGAAGGGGGTCATATCCCATGGAATAAAGGGAGAACTGCTGACACATTCAGAAACAGTGGCATGCGTGGAGAGTTAGAACAGTAGTGCATATAGAGCTACTTTTAAAACCAGAGGAAGAGGAAAACCTTCCCAGCCATGGCCAAGGTAGAAGGGAAGGTGCTGAGAAGAGGTTTAGTGGTGAGTGGCAATTTGTATCCTCTGTCCTGCCATCGACTGCTGGTCCATCAGCCCGTGTGTTTATGCTGTGGCAGGCAAGGCCACGCTCTCCCAGTCCACTTTGCCTGGGTGAGCCTAGAAGTGGCCACCTGACTTTGAAGCCTGCCCTCTGCTCTCCCAGCTGCTTTCTTAGTGGGAGCTTGGATCTTCATTCTTTTTGGTTTTCCTTTTCTATGCACAGCTGTCTGCCAGGCTTACTAAACTCTAAAAACCTTCCCTGACATTAGGGCCGCAGAGTCACTGCTGTCCATGCAAGATGCTTATTAAATGGGAGCAGGACACCTTTGGGTTTTTCAACAGACAAAGCCACAGCTAATGCTGTAGCGTTCTGTGGAATGGAAAAACTGCAGGAATGGGAATCCTATCTTTTGTGGCTAAGGACAGGAAAGGCAGAAATACACAGATGAGGTGATGAGAGGCCCACTACTAGCAGCAACAAAAAAAAATTACATTTTTAAAAATGAATCATACATTCCAGGGTTCAAAATATGCAGTGTCCTAAGACTGGCTGCTTTTAACAAGACATTATGGGCATTTATAGGCCACGCGTTTTAGAATTAAAATGATAGAACTTGTGTTGTATCCTTAGGAAGCTTTTCAAGGTAACACACAAGTATGCAGGATCACCCAAATGTTTGTTCATGTACTTTCCCCGCCTTCTGCATAGTCCATTTTTTTCATTGACTAGAAGAGCTGATAAGACATAAACCCACTTTCAAGAACAGCAGGTCTGAGTCCATGTCCCCGACACTGTTGAAGTCTATTCCCAACAGAAGGAGTGACAGATCAAGCCACTGAAATTTCCTACACCTTTGTTTCTGTATTTGCAAACCGTGACTAACATAAAGGCTGCCATAAGGCACAGGCTGTATTTCAAAAGTGCCTTGCAGAGGCTTGGATGTCAGCCTTCAGTTCTAGGATCTCAAATAGGAAATAATAGATATAGACAGCATTATCCTCTAAGATAGACCTCAATGTGTGAAACAGGAAAAAAATAGCATTGCCATAACAGCTTCTTTGTGAATGGCGCGACAGGGACTGAGGCTTGTATTTATATGAGTCTGTTCAGATCCACGTATAAACACTGGCCTGAGATGGGTCAGTGAATGTACTAAATGAAGGCACCATGGCATTGCTCTGCATTGTCCTGCTTGATTCTAATAAAAACACTTAGCAATGCCTAGCCACATGTATTTCTGACCTGCTAGATAGTGTGTTATTACACTTGCTTCCTGGAATAACAGAAAGGGAATTTGCCTTCTACAGAAATGCATCTGTGGTCAGAGATTTTATAACTAAAATAGGCTTATGGCACAAATAGGGCTTCCAGTTATTGCTGCATCGCACCCTCATAGCTTCTGTTCAAATTACAGGCTGCCTTCTAGAGGGCACCCAGTATTTAGCACGGGTGATGGAAAATTCCCCTGGTCTGAATGTGTTAATTTTTTCCCCACATACACATGGAGTAAGTTTTTAAGTACCATTTCTCCCCCTACGAGTGAATTTGGCCTGTTCTGGGTTCTGCTCAGAGAAAAGCATATCCCTTAATCACACAGGCCTCCAGCTGTAGAGTCAGCTAGAGAGGGGTATAAGGGAAGAGACGTCTGTTGCAGATTAAGGGATTGTTCCAAAAACTTTCTGTTTGATGCAAAAAACACAACACCAAATGTTTGCACTGTGAAAAGGCCGGAACCCTTCAAAAGGGATGGGATGGGAAGAATACAGTAGAAGCAAAGTAACTTCTTCTTATGACCTGTTCAAGGATGGCGAATGGAGAACTAGAGTAAGAATGGTCACTAGAAAGGGTGGGAATTAAGTTACAAGCTTGCTGCCAGATAATAAGGGCTTCACCATTCCTCAGAATTATTACATTTTTCAAACATAAGGTTTTCATGAATCTTTTTTTTAAGTAAAGAAAAAAAGTATCGGTTCCAAAGTAAAAAGAATCAGTAATAATTCAACACTTTCTAAAGTATTAAAGTTTGAAAAAGTATGGGGAAAAAAAGATTTGTGGCTTTCTAGACAGAGAAATGAGGTTATTGGCTTTTCAGTGACTCTCTATCACTCTTATTCCCTCTCATCCCTCAAAGATTTATAAATCTTGGAAGGTTACTATACAACAGGCTTATCAAATGGGGAACTCATCAGTAACTTCATAGCAAGGCTTCCATTTTAATAGGCTTCTGATTAAGGGAAGGACATGTTAATTCACTCTAAAAGAAGAGCACCAGTATAATTTACACGCCATGTTTATTTGGGGGTTATTTTTGTATGAAACATAAATGGAAGTGTTTTTTAATTGATGCTAAAAGCAGAGGGAAATTTGAATACCATGAGGCTTCACACTGAGACCTGAAGCTGAGGTAGGACTGTGAGTGGCAGCCCAACTTCAATACTGCCTGGGAACAGGTTATTGCTTCAGTGGGCAATTTTATTTTTCATTTAGAATAGACCAACAGCTCAGATCCTATGGATCAAATGCTCCTCTCATATCTGTTGGCCTAACTGTCACTGCTGTAAAATGTAAACGTTTCTTTTCCTTGCAAAACCATTGGCTGTTCAATGCAGTGCAATAAAATCAGACAAAAGCCAGTTTGTATGGGTTTGAGTCATCCATGTGTGTCACTAGATGGCGTTGCAAAACAGTTATGGTATAGTTTAGTGGCAAATCCCAAGGTTGTGTAATAGGCTGCTGTGTTATCGTGTAACACCCTGGACAATCTGTTTACGTATACATGGTCACTAAAACACACTTGGGTACCAGCTCCAGCTCTTTTAAGCTTGTTTAACTCATATGTGAATAGACTGAAAGAACCAACACATAGAAATCATCAGTTTTCTTTCTCTGCAACAGCCCCTACATGTTGCTCCTGCCACCATAGGGACACACTCATTCATACCAAGGTAATCCACAAAACCAGGGACAGTGACAAAGTTAGGGCTCTTTCCACACTGCATACAGCCCTGACTTGGAAAATCTGTCAAGCGCATTTCAAACGTCAAGAAGATGACTCGGTCCCTTAAAGCCTGTGGTGTAGCCAATTTTCTAAAAATTATACAGGGAGGTGCTATGTCTATTATTATTTAAGATCAGCTCATCAAACCTTAACAATTTAAAAAGTAAAAGGTAGAAGTTAGCTTGCCACACTGCTGGGAGCTCTGGGAATCCAGCTGGTATCCTGTCTCCCACTTTACCTGGAGCAGGGCTGTCAGCTGAGCTTAGCTCCAAATTACAACTGCACTGCCACTTACCGCCTTCCAGGTCTGCCTTCAGTTACGGCTGCATAGCTGCACTGGCGGTGTTAGGATTGGCAGATATGAGAGGGAAGGACAATTCAGCCATGCCTTCACATTTTAGCCTAGTTTAGCTAACGAGATTGCTGATGATGTGTAAGCCTAGCAGAGCCTAGCTCCCTCCCCGAGAGCTGCACCTTTTCTGCAGGGCCAGCAGGCTTATGTTTACATAGGGTCAAGTCACACCTGAAGCTCGGGTGAGCATGTCCTGTTTTCCTTCTTTCTGCATGGGACGCATGTGTGTACCCAATACTCTGCAGAACTGGAATGCCAGAATGAGATGGAGCAGATGCAAAAGGCCAATACACTCATCTAGGACATATTTCCCTGCCAACAAGATATCCTCTAGTGCTCTGCCCAGTCCAGACTTAAGTGACTAAGGCACCATGAGCTCTTCCCATCTCCTTGGGGAAGTTACTCGCAAAGTTTTAACACATCTCGTCCTTAGCCTCAAAGGTCTCACCCTAGACTTGCCTTTGTCCAGTGATCCCATTGCCCCAGCCTTCCCAATAAAAAATCTCCTGCTCTCTGATTCTTCGTATCACAGCCTGGTGGCCTGTCATTTGCCCAAGCTTAACATGTCTACTTCTTTCACTATCTCCTCGTAAGTCAGTCTCTCAGTCTCTCAATCACTTGTGTTGTTCTTCTCGAAGAGAATCAAATCTCTCTCTCTATAAATAGTTCTGGTTCGTGTTCCAGGCTGCTGCTGATCTTTCCATTACCAAAACTTCTTGACATTTTATAGCCCACCATCTGCTGTGCATGATGGCATGCAGATGTTAGTCATACAGATGTCAGACATTTTTGGCTACCAGTACAGCAATAAAGAAATATTTCTCTAACACAAAAACTTGAGAACTTGCCTTAAATGAACTAAGTAATGAAAGGTAGTTCTGTACTGAGTTCCCTTTGCTTCTTGCTGCTGATGAATAAAATCTCACTTTGCCACTCACATTTGGGAAAAAATACTCATTCTTCTCCTTCATATTGTTCCTTAGAAATCCTTAAAACCTCCCCACACCACTGCCAATGAGTTACTTGACATAAATTTGGCCACTGGTGGGCTACCACAATGGCCTGGCACTCCCGCCTCCATTCTCTCATTGTCCCTTGAGCTCTTGCATCCATCTATCCACCTATTGTCTTCAACAGAGATTATCATCTCTCTGAAGAAGTGATTTTCTTGATGTTCCAGATTTTTGATTGCAGGTACAATAGTATCCTGGCCATAGCCAGGCTGCTAATAGCCACCATGGATGAAATCATAAAAGAATTCATCATAATGAACTTTTAGCAGTTAACAAGAATAAGGTTATATCAGATGTAATAGTATATTTCCAAGGGTGAGATTAAGAGCAAACAGTCTCAGAGTGTTGGTCATAGTTTTAGCATCAGACAACTATTAGCAATAGATATTTGCAGACACTTTTCAAGAGAGGGGGTATTAGTGGAGGTGTGAAACCAGTACATTTCAGTAGGTAGTTTTTGATAAATTGCAACGTTGTTAGTCCGTAATAAGAATGGGTTGTTTTTGCTGTTGGTTGTGCATTTTTTTTATCTCTGGGAGGGGTGTTACTATAATACTAGTAACACAAATGAAAATCAGAGAGTGTGTGGAAAAGGAACAAAATGGATTTGGTATCTGGTCATCTGCTTTGTGTCCTGCAGTGTTGCGATAGATCCCAAATGGTTTTAGAGAGCACAGATATGTGGCCTCATGCATATGGAGATTAGACAATCTCCAGATTTTCAGTATGGGAGGTGAAGCAAGTTGGCTACTTCATAAGCATCTGAATCACGTGACCATTTAATATTAGCCACATCTGTTGAAAGGACACTGAAGAGAACTAGAGGTCCAAATACAGTGGTATTTCCAACAGCAGTAGATGTGTATCAGCGTAAATTAGACTTCCTCACTCTAACAATGTGACTTTCTAAGATATCGGCAAGAAGTAAGATATCTAAATAATGTTTTACCCATGCCTACACCACTGTACGTTACTTGATACTTAAGACAACCTCTTCTTGGTAGATAGCAGTTTTCCATTCCTTGCTCTCCATTTTAAGCGCATGGATATACACTCACAAAATTTTGTATTTGACTGAACGATGTCTGCTATATCTTGATTCTCCCAGTGCTGACACACATGTGTAAAGCAGCTTTAAAAGTTCCGGTCATTTGTGTGTTAAATTTCCATCGCTACTGGAAAAATCCCAGGTCACCTCCCCTCAGTGGGAGCAGGACCTTGCTATAGTAATTGTGGAAAAAATAACAACATCCAGACATGAAAAATTGGACCAATTATTTCACCTGGGATCTCTTTCACAACATACTTGCTTTCTCATTTCTTCTCTCTCCTCTTTAATTTTTGGAAGGCTGTGATCTCCCTTAAGTGTTCAGCTTAATTGTATCCTATAAATATGAGCAAAATCCAGGAGTCTTCACTGAGGACAGGAACTTTGCCATGGATTTCAAGGCAGCTGGGTTCATGTATCAAGAACACATGTGGGTTTACATACAAGGCTGCCTTTAACACGAAGATAAGAAAGAAAAACCAGCAATGGAAATATCAGTCCTTACTGTGTATTTCTCTGAATAAATCTGTTATACAGATTTCCATCTCTTTTACTTTGTTCTTTTCAGACATCATGAATTGTCAGGGAGGTTTTATCATAAATACAACTCTCTAAGGTGAAGTAACGGGGAAATAAATGTGCTGCTTTTGGTTTTCCAGGTCTGCTCTGCGTAGGCCTCCTGCCACTGTTTCTATTGTGACTCAGACCATTCATTGGAAAGAAATGTTGACAACATTGGACTGCTTTATCCCATGTATTTAGACAGAAGCTGCCTGGACTGGGAAGTCATTCTCTAGTCATACAGTATGCACAGAGGTAGCAAACTCAATGGTAAGAAATTACTGCACTATAGTAATACTGCTTCTAGTACACGGGCAGTAAAGTGCTCCATAAACATACCACAATGACCTACCAGAGAAGGGCAGTGATGGTCTGTCTCTGAATGCTTAAAAATAGGAATATACACGGACTCTGTACATTATAAGGGAATCAGATCCAAAAAATAAACCTTGAAATGCTATCTAATGTATAGCCTATCAGATGTGTCATTTCAGATGTGAGCCTCTACAGCGGTATAATCCAAGAACAGCAGCAATATATTAATAAAACATGCTTCGACCACATTTTTTCTGGCAGATAGTACTTTTGCACTGTAGCCCAAAATATATAATGAAATCCAGATCTCACTAGTTGCTGGAATGTCCTTTGTCAATAACTGTGAAAAATGTCTCTCACCCTGCAGTGCAAAATTGAGCGGTGGAATTTATGTCCATAAGTTCTTCCACCCTTAAAAAGTATTTTTTATCCTGAATGAAAATACTGACACTGATTGTGCATGGCAGAGACCACTGCCTACCTCTGCTGTGTATCCTAATCCCTTCTGCACCAATTTTGTTTATGTGAATTTACTGCCTGTGAAGTAGACTACCTCAGCAACCTCAAAACCCTAGATTTTCTATTATTGCTTGATTAAAAATTAATACCAGTATTGCCCAACAAGAAAGAGATGCATATGTATGTCTCCTCAATGTGAGACACTGTATCCTTTTTTATTCTTTGCTTTTCCTGCTAGTGAAACCATTAGGATTCAACTGTGGTGGTTTTGGCCTGATGGAAATCTATCCACATGGCACCAGTTTGGGTTTGGTTCCGACCTTAGCTGAGATCGGGTCACAGACCTTAAAAAAACAAACAACAAACCCCCTAGTTCCCAAACCGTTTGGAACAATGTCATGGCTCAAGACTTCTCACACCCTTTTGCACTCTCTTCATTTGTTTTTAGTTGAAAGCACCAGAGTAGTCAGCATTGCTCTATTGCCAGCCGCTGACGACTCACCATCATCTCATGAATTATGGTTTGAGAACTAGCTGCCTACATCGTTCTGTGCCTATTTCTGCTTCCAGAAGTAGCACAGGGAAGTCCCTGGATTCATGTCCCTGTCGCCTGGTGGCGTGATGAGACTAACCAAATTAATCACTCACCCCCTCTCCCAGGTGAGCAGGTTCAGCCCCTACACAGCCACAGAATGGAAAAAAAATTCTGCAAGGAAACAGGAAGAACAGTATTCACCAGCCAAACAGCATATTCGGGAGGGTGGCATGAGCCTTCCCAAAACAAATGGAACCCCTTACAGAAGGCTGTGGGATCTACATCCCACTCTAAATGATTTGAAGCTTTTGACTCAATTTTCTAGATACTTTAGTATAAGCAGATGCTTCCTCATTTCTTCTCTGTCTCCCAGTGCGCTTCTCCAAGGTTTGGGTAGTAGACACTTGTGCTGAAAACTAGTTCAAGGAGAGAGCTCAAGAGCCCTGGGCTTCCAACTGCTTGTATTCCTTTTCCCCATTTTTATGACCCCACCTACAGACCCCTGGCCTGTGGAAAACTTGGCAGTCAGAGCCCCACCACAATGGATGTCCCCCTCCTCTGCCACCCACCAAGGAAAGATTCCAAATGCGTCTGGCAGAGATGTAGTTCAGCCCAAAGGAGACGAGGGAGAGCCACAGGCTGCCACTGAGCAAGACACAGGAGTGCCTGTTCACACAGAGGAAAGAGAAAAGAGTGACTCAACTGAAGATTAAATACTGTAATGCGCCTGATAGCATATAAATAAAGGGCCATGAATGCCTGCAAGTGAGCATAAACAGCCTGACAAGAAGAGTGGTACATTATCTGCACACGATAATATTTCTAGCTGTCACTTTCAGGATTGAACTGTCTTCAGTCTGACCTGAAGCAAAGGGACAAAAGCATTTAATTCTAATTCTCCTTCAGTCTTTTACCTTGCCTTGCCTTGCCTCTGCTCCACAGAGCCATGCGAGCACCAAAGTGAGGTGAAACTTCAGTATATGCTTAAGGGCTTTTCTGACTTAAAACCATCTGAGGATTTGAATCTTCTCCATTGACTAGTAATGAATGTTAGGACAAGAATGTGTGCAGCAGTGTAACTAGTAATTTTTTATATTCATCCCCAAAGCATTCTGACACGTAATCACTGAGAGTAATCACTGAGCACAGCCCTGTTTTGGAAGGCTCTTTTATTGCTGAACCGTAGCACAGTCTGGTTTTTAAACATGATCCTCCTCCACTCCTACCCCTTCAATTTTATAATCAAAACAAGTCTTTAAAAAAAAAAAAAAACAACAACAAAATCCCATTTTTTTTTAATTTAAATTACAGGGTGCAAGAAAAAGATTTGTAAACCAGAATATTTTAGGATAGATAATGAGGCCCACAAATATGTAAGGAACAACCCCCTCTGAATTAGTGGGCTTTGTTTTCTGGCAGAATCTCATTGAAGTTCCTCTACCAGTGCAGAGGAGAGCTGAGTCTTCCCTGATAAGTGAATGAGCTGATTGTATTGCAGGACAATTTCTACTCAATCTTCTTCCAAGTGTGCAAAGCCATAAGTGATTGCATTTGGACAAAACAGTTGTCAAAGAGATCAAACCTGGGAGCTCTGCATTAAGAACCCAAGTCCTAGTATTTGTGCAAAGTGAGAAGTTGCATAAGCACCAGCTTCTATCCTGCTTAAATCTTCTTTGTACCACAAAATGGGGCCGCGAGAGCCAGGAGAGAATTTCCCCTCTGTTCAGAAGGGCTCGACATTGGTTGGCAGTTCCGCAGACAAAGGAAGGGAGAAGGACAAAGAGAGCACGCCAGAGAAAGGAGGTGGCATGGGTCAGTGTTCAGACCTATGCTAGCATAAAGCCCTGTTGTGCAGAGGTGCAAAAGTGAGATGAGAATCCAGGCCCTTGCAGCTGGTGAGTTCATTGCCGAGGCTGAATTCAATTTAGCCGTACAGGCATGTGATTTGGGTGAGGTAACCAATGGGACAATGTTGTGTCTCGACATCATGAGATGCCAGTAGTACAGCTTCCCTGTGGGGTTATATACTGCCGTGAGAGACGGATGTTGGCCCCACTCATTGATGATTGGAGCTAATGAAGTCTCCTTTTCCTAATCACCTCAAGAACTATTTCTGTGACTGACTGTCTGTGACTATCACAAGACTGTTTCTGTGGTTTTCTGACTGCTACACCTCTGCAGCTGTATCATTGAGAAACCATTTGCAGCACACTGCAATGGCTTTATCACTTCCACCAGCTTGTGAGGAGGTAGCACGGTTTGCAAGGCCGGCAGATGGCAATCTTTGTTTTCGTTTGCTCTCATGTATAACACTTTCATCCTCGTGTATATAACACCAGTTGCATCAGTCAGTTTGGGGTAGAACTTGTGTCAGTCCTGGCCAGAAGATGTTTTGTTCTCCCTGGCTGATGTTTCCATCCCAGATGTCAACCAGATGTAGAACAAGAAATGGGTCTATGTGAGAGCCTTCCTCTCACCAGGAAGCTCTGTAAACTGGACAAGGAGAGGTGCTAAACTCAAGGTCAGCTTGAGCACAGGCCAATAATAACACCCAGACATCAGAATTTCACTGCGTCTCAAATATAGCCTGAACCTTTGGGGCTGCAACCCTGTCAGTACCTACGAGGCTTAGTCTCAGTTTAAAACATTTCATTTTAAAGTTCGGAATATTTATTTTTAAGGCCTAAAGTGTCACATTGCATCACCAGTTTCTAAGCAACATTCCTGGGGACTCCGCAGAAAAATGTATATTTAAAAAGAGAAGACTCAAATGAGGCTACGCTATTTATCAAAAGCGCCTTTCTATTTTAGGAGCTTGATCTGACTAACCAGGCACTGCTCTTTTTATTATGGGTCACTGCTTTTGCGAGCCTCCCTGTACTGACTTCTTTTCCTGCTTACATACAGGGGGCTGCAGCCTGGTTCCCCTGTTTACATTATTAGTTGTTATTTCCCCAGCTGCTGGCTGGGTTATGACCCCAGTCAGATCACTAATAATAGCCTCCTCCCCTCTCAGGAAAGCGAGGAGCCAGAGGGGTTCAAGAAACCTGTCCCTTCTTAGAGCATCAACCATGTCTGGCTTCACGGGATGCGGGCTCTGGTGTTTTCTACTCTAATAACCCCCCACTGGCATCAGCAGGGGAACCTACACCTGCTTATCTGGCTCTCAGCTCCCCAGCGCCGCACAAAGCAGCTGATGCCAGTTTTCCCCAGCCCCTTGTCTCCTTTCACCTCCCTTGTAATCAGTTTCTCTGCCATTCTCTGGGGGATTGCCTGGAAGCCTATGGAAAAAGAAAGTTCTTCCCACTCACACCTCTGGCTGTCTCCTTGTTGCTGCTACCTTATTTCTCCAGGTTTTGTAGGACTGATAAAGAATCCTAGTTCAGGATGTAGCTGACTTTCCACTTAATTCCTTAGCAGCTGTAATCATGTAGCTGTGCACACACCCCTTGACACACTTCATATATGCATTTTTAAGTCTGATACCTAAAGCAGAATATAGAAAGACTTGCAGTACTGTCATCCTTAAACAGATATATATTTTCCATTTGTGGACACAGCATTAACTTTCAGTTCCTTATTGAAACCACTCTGAGGGCTACAGGGTTTGTACATTGCATTTCACCTTTCTCAAATTGCTCATATCAGTTCAGTGGGCTAGAGAATTCATTTCCATAAGCCTCCAGAGAGCTGCACTCACTCTTCAGGGGCGGGCGCCATTTTGATCTCAAAGTTCCCATATAGATGTGTCCATAGGGATCTCATTCCGTCCTTTTGCCATGACTTCCAGTCCAGCCAAGAAGGTCTCTTAGAGGCTTGATTTGAAGACTAAGCAGCAGAAAACCAACATGTTCTTGGGGAAATTATCCCAGGGGTTAACTGAGATCATTATTTTAAAATTGCAAGTAATTGCAATTACTTCAAGTCTGCATTTTTCAGGATTTAATTCCTAATCATTGCATATCCTTCTGCCTTCCTCTGCTGGATTAAAAAGCAATTTACTTTCAGGAGTCTCTTTCCTGTGTATGCACAAGAAGATCATGACCAAGGCATGGCTGTGCCTTGCACATAGTTATTTTCCCACCACCATTTCAACGGGTTCATATCCAAACATCAGGTCACTTTTTGAACCCTTTGCAATCCTTTCGAAAAGCTTGATGTGCATGGCAGTAACCACCTTATTGCTGCTACATATGACTTCCTAACTTCTCATTGACATGCTGGCAGACTTTTTCCTTGTTGCAATATAACACCAAAAACTTATTTCCAGTGGCTTCCGTACTGTCCCTTACAGAATAGCTGCCTTCTAGAATATTGTTCCTTATCTTATGCGTTTCGTGCAATTTTTATTTCTTGCTATATGACCTTGCATTGGCCCTTTAAAATATATTCACTTTACCAGAAGTCCCATGTTGTTCTGTATAAATTACTTACTTTCTAAGAAATTCTGATGCCAAGTATTTCCAGCAGTCATTTCAAGTCACTTCCTCACCTCAGCTAAAGATACAAAGAAGCATCAGCCTTGGAAATAATCCCTGTGGCTCCATGTCTTGCTGTGGGCTAGTCTCTCTCTACACCTGCCTTACAATCCATCATCTTCACTGATCTGCCACCCTTTGATACATTTAAGATTCCGTAGTATGCTACTTTTTTTAATCAGGTTGGGAGAGCAAAGCAAAGTCCTCACAGAAATTCTTTAGTGTATCTATAATTTGTTAGAATAGACAGCAGAGATAATAAGAAAATCTGTTTCTTTCCTTTGTTGTCATGTACTGTGTGTTTTTCTTGGCTTCATTAGACCTATGCAGATAAATGATGTTTTGCTTCTGTGTGGTTTCAAACTATCACCACCAACAAGAGAATTGTGATAAATTACTTTTTTTAAAAAAAAAGAATTTACCCCAAATTAAATACTTGGCTTCAGCTTTGTAGGGTCACCCTTTTTTTTCAATGTTTGCAATAAAACTGGAGGAAACATTTAAATGAAAACATCATTTTGAATTATATTTTCTTTAAAAGGTCACATTGAAAAGTGTAATGTTTAGGGACCTTTTTTTTCTTGTCAAGATCAATAAAAACCAGCAGACCTGCCACTAATTGAAGTGGAAAATGTTACCTGCCCTTTCCCCACAGAGCTCCAGCTTTGTGGCCCTCGTGAGAGGTACGATCCTCTTACTTCCCAGCTGATGTAGGATATGATATTCTGGGAGGGCCTGTACAGTTTTGCACTGGTGTCAATGTGAGCACAGGCATTCAGCATCCTCCCCTGCCTCCAGGGCAAACCACTGGCCACAGAATGCAAACTGTGGGCACATATTAGCAAAACCGCTATTGATGTTTAGCAGTGCACTGGACAACTCAAAGTAAAAATGAAGCAAATAAGGAAAGAGAGAAAGAAGTTTGTTATCCTTGAAATATTAGTTTCCAGAGAAGTAGAAGGTACACCTGCCCACCCCACCCCCAAGATAACTGAGGTCAAATCTGCTATGTTGTCCCTGAAATGTAACAGAATCTCTGTAAATAAGTGAAATCTTGGAAAACAGTAAAAGTAGTATTAAGGTCTTGGATGTTTTTAGGTGTTACCCATCAACTACAATTAAGTGGTGTTTTACACTGAAGGTGCATGACATACTGAAGCCAGTATGAATCAGCCAAAGACCAGGTGCTGGCAGCATAGCTGTGCCCGTTTACGTCAGCTCAATAGAATGGTGTCATTGACACCATGAAGTGAGAGCAAAGGACGTGACCCTGTCTTTAGCCATGTCTCTTTAGGTATTTTTGCACCTTTTCTCTTTTTCTTTTTTTCTTTTTTTGATGCCTGTGCACATTCCTGGGAAATACATGTGGCTCTAATTTTAATACAACAATAAAGTAAACATCCTGATGTCCTTAAAATCTACAAATTAACAAACAGCCATGCCCATATGATGTTTGCAGAAAAGACTATACCGACATACATGAGGACCTGAAAGAGGAATTGGTTGGAAAGTGCAGAGAAATTGGATTTCACTGGAGAACTCACAGAAAGCAAAGAAACAAGGAAAGGGGGAACAGGAGGCAGAAGTAATAGGGTTAAAAACCAATAACTCTTGAGCTGTTATTCACACCGATGGGGAAACGCACTTCTCACAGGACTATTTTTTGTCCGTGTAATGGGAGGAAAGAGAAAGCCGGGGCTGTGGAGCGCCAGGGAGCTGGGACGCGCGAAGGAAAGAGTTAAGGCTGGAGGCACCCTCTCTGAAGTGCTCTGTGATGCTGTGCAGTGTTTCAGCCCCCTGAGCCTTCCTCCTCCTCCTCCCTCCCTGTGTCGGAGCGGGGAGGAGGCGGGTTCTGCTGAGCTGTTAAATCCTGAGTGAAGTTTCCCCCATTTCCAGTGGCCACCGTTGTCTGAGGCTGGTTCGGAGCAGGGCTGGGGTTACCCTGACATTTCTGGGACCGCGGCCAGCCAAGAAGGGAAAGAGAAGAAAAGACGAGTCTTTTACAATTTGCTTTTGTCGAAGTGTGGAGAAAGGGGAAAGGGAAGCGTCCTCTTTTTTTTTTTTTTTCAGCATCACATTCCTGTGTTTTTCCTCAGCCTGGAAAATATATTAATGCTGGTGCTTTTCTCTCTGGAAACAAAGGAACTAAACGGGACTGAGGAAGCAAGAAGTGGGAAGGAGGCTTGGGAAGTTTAAAAGAGAGAGACTCGGAGCAGCTGGGATTTCCCTTTTTTTAAATGAAATCCCTGCCTGTGCGGGTAACCGGTAGAGCAAAAAGCCAGACCTGCAGGTAAATGGAGAAGCAGAGATCCCAAAGGAAATTTCCGCTAACCTCATCCCGCTTGTCAAGAAGGTGAAGAAGAAAGAAAGTTAAAAGATACACGGGGAGACGGACAGGCTCTGGGACCTGTTGGGCTGCGTAAAGATAAATCACAGGGCAGCAGCAAAGCTGTATGGCATTGGCCTCCTTTTAAAGGAAAAAGACGTGAAACCTCATCGCTGGAAGGGGAACTTCCCTGAGAGTGTAAGTCTCAAGTCAAGTCCTTGGCTTTCTGCTCTACGTACCAGACCCTCTCTCTGTGTGTGTTTGCATGCGTGTATACGAGAGTGTGAGAGACACAGAGAGAGAGAGAAGGATGCAGATCGCAGTGTCTTTTTGGATAGACAGTGTCATGTTACACACGGATGATCTCATTTTTGCATAAAATGATCCATTTTGTGCTTTTCCAAAAATAACTGTAAACTGTACAATGCCACCAGGGCAGGACTGAGATGTAATCAGCACGTTTAAATCACAAAAACTAGGCAGCCTGTGCTTTGCTTTTTTTATCACTTGCACAAGAAATCATCAGACTGTTTAACATCTAACTTTTCCTCTTTCTCCTCCTCCCCTCAAGCAGATTGCACAATGAACTGGAGGCCAGCTCTCAGCTTGGCCCTGCTGTGGGCAGCGTGGCTAGTGTGCGGCTCTGAGAAGACGGGGAGGCTAGCGGAGAGAGGGAGCCATGGAGTTAGGAAAGTGCCCCTGGCTTACAGGGCTCCAAGCAGCCTCCTCAGAAGGTCTTCAGCTTCCCTGAGGAGTTCGAGCCTGAATCCCCAACACCCTGTCACCAAGAGGGATTCTTCAGCACCCCCAAAGGCACCTGCCAATCTCCTGCACGGGGAAGCACGTTCCCAGGCCAGGGGCATGGGGACCAGAATGAGACGGGTACAGAGACTCACAGCTGCAGCCAAATACTCCAAGTCCGATATGATTAAGGACGAAGGGATATCCTCTGCCTCACAGTCACGAGTGGTACGTTTCCCTTTGGGGCCAAGTTCTCCCAATGTCCTGGCCAGCTTTGCTGGGAAAAATCGGGTGTGGGTCATTTCTGCCCCCCATGCCTCTGAGGGCTACTACCGGCTCATGATGAGCCTGCTGAAAAATGATGTTTACTGTGAACTGGCTGAGAGGCACATCCAGCAGATTGTGTTGTTCCACGAAGAAGGGGAAGAAGGGGGAAAAGTCAGAAGGATAACCAATGAAGGAAAAATCCTGGAGCAGCCACTAGATCCTGCCCTCATACCTAAGCTCATGAGCTTTCTGAAACTGGAGAAGGGGAAATTTGGCATGGTGCTGTTGAAGAAAACTCTGCAGGTGGAGGAGAGGTATCCTTATCCAGTCAGGCTGGAGGCCATGTATGAAGTTATTGATCAAAGCCCCATGAGAAAAATTGAGAAGATGAGGCAGAAGGGCTTCATCCAGACTTGCAAAGCAGCTGGGGTGGAGGGACAAGTGGTTGAGGAAGGCAATAATGGGGGCAGCACTCAGCCTACCCCTGGTGGTGGACATGTCCAGGTGTCAGCAAGGAAGGAGGAGTCAAGGAGGAACAATAATCAGCCAACAAGGACCAAAACAGTGAGGAAACCAATGACAACCACAGTGGCCACTCCTCTGCCTACAGTAAGGACCACTACCCTCCCTCCCACCACTACAACTACCCGTCCCACCACCCGCGCAGTGACAACAGCAAGCCGGCCTACGACAACATCTACACCTCTCCCCACCACACAGAGGACCTGGACCACAAAGTCGCATTCCACCACAGACTACCACAGGCTGCCAGTAGCCCCCGATGCCACCACACCACGAGTCACAGCCTCTGAGGATTTCTACTCTCCTGTGTGGAAGGCAAACCGCAGGGACCGGCAGCGCGGCCACTCTGAGAAACACCCAGCAGCCACACGGAAACCAAGCAAAGCTGCCCGCTATGACACTTTCACAGAAGTACCAACAGCTCCCTCAGTGTACTATACAAAGGCAAATGCAGGTAGATTTAAAGATAACCGAACAGATAGAAAGGACTATAACCATAGGGACCTGAATGTCACACCAGGGCAACACAAACCAACTAAGACTAAACCACCAAAAAAGAAGGCCCAAGAAAAGATACTGAGCAATGAATATGAAGATAAATATGACCCGACCAAGCCTGCTAGTTCCCATTTAGAGGAAGAGATTGCAGCAGGAAACATTCCCCCAAAGAAAGGAAAAGAATCAAAGAAGCATGAGCGAATGGATAAACCTGAGAAGAAGAAGAAGAAGGACAGACCTGACAAGCTGCAGAAGAGTGAGAAGCAGTCCAAGAAGGACAAAGCTGAGAAAAAGAGCAAGCAGGACAAGGACCGTAGCAAGAAGAACAAGAAGGGGAGCAGGACTGAGAATGAGGATTTCCCCAAGCCCAACAAGAAGCCTTTCCTACAGCCTCCTAGGAAATCAGTGACTGACCTCCTGGAATATTTTGAAGGCAAAAGGCGGCTCATTGTAAGTAACTTGTCCATCTGAATCTCATTTCATAAATTAAGTCATATCTCCCTCCTAGTAGGAACATGCAGAACAGAAAGTTTATGGTTGTTTTGTATTATTCTTTGTTGGTGTTTTGTTTAAGAGGTAAAATTTCTAAATGCAAACAATCATTTCCAACAGGGAAGGTTTCGCAGCCTCATAGTGGAAATCTTACATGCAGTATGAACATCAGTCAGCCAGGAATTAGGCTAAAACCTCTTCCCAGTCGCTTCCATGAGCCACCATATAGCCATCAGATTATTTTGTTTCCAGTGGATATGTAGGTGCCAGGATCTGTACAGTTATGATCGATAAAATGAAGTTCCAGCATGGATTAGATCCCTTCATCGCTTTGAGGTACTTGCCAATATTACCACATTTCGATGCTCAGCATGTCCTGCCAGCTGGCACACCTGTTTTATATTGGTGCTGGTGTCCTAAAACTGGAAGCAAGCCAGGTGGCTTGGCAGTACTAGTGCATGTCTGACTGAGGATACGCACAAAGGCGTATGATCAGATGCCCTGAGGTAGGATTGTTACATTTGCTATTCTTTCTGATGGGAATTTGGCATTCAAATCTCCTAGACATCTTCAGAGATCCCGTGCAAACTTTATTTTGTTTTGGGTTTCTCCCCTGCTGTTTTTATTAAACTGTAACACTATGGTAAGTTTTGGAGTCTAAGAAAGTCAGCATGGTCTGGAGTTACTTGTCCCAGGGTTTAATAGTGTTGTATGTTTTTCCAACTACTTATCTAAAAAAACACTTCACCTGGGACAGGAAACAGTTTTAGCTGTATTACAAATGTTTTTTCTGGCAGATGGCACATCCTCTGAAAGGTACACTTTGAAAAACAGTTCTTTAAAAATATTATTGTGGGAGCTGGTTTCTTGCAATTATTCCACTGCAAGCTGGCCTGTTTCACAGTTATTGTCCTATAGTCAGTGTCACAAACATAGCTTTGACATTCACGCCCCATTTTCCAACACAAATAGCTAAGATGCCAAACGAAGTTTTCAACCATTGGAATTTAATAATCATTCTGCTGATGATTCACAGACCTGAGCAGAAGCTAACTTTCTTCTCCCCCTCCCCGTTATTGCAGCTGTAGGGGCTGTGCAGAGCTAGCAACTTGCATTCCCCAACACGATGGAAACGGCAAAGAGCCATACAGTTGAAAATTTTGAACCTGACTGAATTTTGCAAATAATGCCCATTAGTTACTTCTTAACTAATAGTTAACCGAATCAGAAGATCAGAGGCAGAAACTGTGCAGAAGTTTGGGATCTTTGAAACTTGGTCATGTATCTTAAATGTTGGGCCTTCCAAAATATGTGCAGTATCAGTACAAATAAAAAAAAAATTGAAAAAAGAGCCAAAAGCAGAGCTCACAGATGTCAGGCTGTTAATTCATTACACCAACACAGTCCTGGCAACTTAAAGGCTGGTCTGAAATTTGAACCTTCTGATACTAGGCCACCTATCAGCTGAATCTCCAAGAAAAGAGTTGCACAACCTCAAGTTGTCAGGCCAAAACTTACTGAAGACAAATGATTATGCCATGCTGCACTTCACTTTTCCAGTATCTAATCCCATCCTCAGCCTGCGTGCTCTGAAGTTTCTTGGAGAATAGGTTTGATTTGGTTATCAGTAGAAGCAGTGGCTGAACTCTACTATCTTGCTGCCACGCGTGGCACATGTAGAAAACAAAGAACTTCCCAAGCTTCTTTGAATCCATACACGTCTACTTGCATTTCCTCCTATAAAACTCTTCAGCTCCCTTAGGGTCAGTCCCTCCAGCTAGATGAACTCTGCCATTCATGAATCTTCCAACTCCCTCCCTAGAGAATTTGCCCACACAGCCGCAGAAGTGGCTCCACCTGGGTTATTCGCCATTGCTTTGCATTACTTTTGTCTTTCAGCCACTTTAATAGACTGGGTCCCAAGGACATTGTTTCAGGCCTCTCCCAAAAGCCTGTTGATAGACACAGGTTTTTAAGTACTACACATCGCTAAGGATCTCAGATTACAAATTTCAGTGTGAATTCCAAACATCTAGAATTTTGAAGGCTATTCTGGGTTAAGTTCAATCAATGACAAATATAGGACCCACCTGCAGAAACTGAGAGAATGTACAGGGTTTGAATCCTTCAGCCCCACCTTTCTACAGTGGGGCTTTTATTGCAGTCCTACTGATGTTGAGAAGTCTTGGCTCCGTGAGTTTGGGTTTTTTGTTTATTTCTCTGTGGTGACGAAATGCAGACTGACAGTTTATATATAACACTGGATTTATACCCACATGCACATATATGCACATACATACACATGCATGCAAATGCAGATAGATACAGCGCATATACTGCCTGGGTTAAAACAGTCCTAGCACAAAGCTTTGATTTGAACTTTGCTTTGCCTCTTAAATGTTCTCTGCTTTGTTCCACAAGGTTTGATCAAGTAGATCAAATTCAGATTTGACTGTGCGTTCCTGTTTACGGCCTCCAAAACTACGAGGACAATACAAACCAAGGATCTGGTTTTGATCTCAGTCCTCAAATCCTTTTCATGATCCTTTTTTCATTTGAAGCATTTCTGTGCAGTTTAAAGGCATGTTACATGTTATGGCCCAGAAATCAAATCCTCTTTGTGTCTGACTCTCATTCACCTTCATGTCCCAATGCTGTAGTCATGCCAGGGGGCCTTTGCATAAATGAGAGCCAGATCTTATAAGCCCAGAAATGCATCTTACATTTCAGTACATTGATGAACTGGATTTATAAGGAGCATATCATAAAAATTAGCCTCCAGGCCCCACAAAGTTAAGAAGGCAGCTAGAAGATGATTGCACCTGTTACAGACTAAAGCGTAAGCTTGCAACTGAAAGATTCTGGTGATTATTTATCACTTTAAACCACAAAATTTAGATCCAGATTCCAACTCCCTTTGTGTTTGGGGGATTGGTGGCAGGTGCTTGATTGCAGTTCACTGCTGCCAGTTAGAATGATTACGTTGCTACAGTTGAAGCACTCCTCTCCACCGTCTGCTGGAAACGGCTGCATAGAAGCACTGCATGTTGTTACACACACACCTTCCCTGGAATATTTACATCTCAGTCACTGATGAAGGATCTAGGTTGTGTGCTTTAAACTTTTTAAAAGTTAAATCTTTGCAATTGTTAGGAGGTCTTGAAATAAGTACTATAAACTGTAGAAATTTTCACACTTTTGTTGCTGTAATTGTTCCTCCTCCTGCTCTAGCCATGCCTTCTCAGCAAATGTAAGTCCCGTAGGACATCAAAATGGCTTAGAACAAACAAAAACTAAATCAGCAATTTTCAGATGAGGTGACGGTGGCCTTAGGAAGTCTTCAGGGTCTTCTTGTATGGCCATCAGTTATACAAGTATTCATGTAGCCTGAGTTGTACTCACCCCTTGACAGTCAAAACAGACACCTGGAGCTCTGCCTGGACCATGGGATGAGGCCAGAGTGGCTGCCATATTCCCAGTGTTCCCACTGTGGGTGAGTAGGGGGAATCCTAGATTCATGGCACCACTGAAGGATGTGAGGGAGACCTGGCGAGACTGACAGGGCAAGAGATAATAGTACATGGTTTTCTGTAAAACCCAGGGCCATTTCTTCTATCAGCACTGTGGAGGGGCAGTGAAGGAGCTGGTGCCACCAGCTGGCTGTGCTTCCTAAGGTTTTCCTGTGGCTGGTTGAACACCTTTGGGTCAGGCCTGGGCCTAAAGGTAAACTCCAAACACAAATAAATAAGTCTACAGAGCTGCCAACAGCTCTATGGAAAAGAGATCCCAGTTTGCAGACAGTGACTAGTTCTCCTTCAGTAAAATACTCATCTGCTTCATTCCTTACACTAAACAAGCTCTTTTGTCTCTGCCACCAACCAGCTGATCACGACCCCCAAGGCGGACAACACCATGTACGTACAGCAGCGAGACGAATATCTGGAAAGCTTCTGCAAGATGGCAACGAGGAAGATCTCAGTCATTACAATTTTCGGCACCATGAACAACAGCAGCATGAAAATTGACCACTTCCAGCTAGGTTCTTTTTTTTTTAATAATTTCTTTACATCTTGTGGGCACAATACAGACATCAAAGGGAGAAATCTCCCCAGCTTGGGTCAAAATCTAAGCAAGATCATTTGTTGTGGTCCAGTTGCACTTTCAAACCCATTCCTCCCCCTTCCATGCCAACTACACCACTTTTGTATTTACATAAGTGTCTCTGGTATTTTCCATGTTTAGGCTTCCAGTGCTGTAACTTGAGCACCTTCAGCCTTCTTTGTGGGAATTCTTAAAGCCAGTAAAACAGTGAAGCAGTGAAAAGGCAGAAAAATGTGATTGAGGGCATGGGACAGAAAGAGGAAATTAGGCTCAGCTCTACCAGTATCTTGAATACCAACCTCACTGCCTAACCAAACGGCTGCCCTAATACAATGCCTCCCCTCCCCGGTTTTTGCAGGACATCAGCCATGGGTGGCTAGATGCTGGCTAGCACAATTTAAACACTGTTTAAAGAAACTGGCAGTTGTCATGAAGGAGAGGAGACTGGGGGAAGGAAATGCTGCTGGGAAATGTTTGAGATTATATTCAAAACTTGGGCCAAGTTAATCCTGTTTGGAACTTCAACATCATTATCATAGAGTCATAGAATGGTTTAGGTTGGGAGGGACCTTAAAGATCAGCTAGTTCCGACCCCCCTGCCATGGGCAGGGACACCATCCACTAGACCAGGTTGCTCACAGCCCCGTCCAGCCTGGCCTTGAACACTTCCAGGGATGGGGCCTCCACAGCTTCCCTGGGCAACCTGTTCCAGTGCCTCACCACCCTCAGAGTGAAACATTTCTTCCTGATATCTCATCTAAATCTACCCTCTTCCAGTTTGAAGCCATTCCCTCCTGTCCTATCACTACATGCCCTTGTAAAAAGTCCCTCTCCAGCTTTCTTGTAGGCCGCCTTCAGACACTGGAAGGCCGCTATAAGGTTTCCCCGCTCTGCCATATAACATTTTCTCATGCCTTTGTACTCCTCACAAGGTCATGGAAAAAGCTTCATTTTTCAGGTGCATGCACTGGCAAAACCCAGGACAGAGAGTAGCATGCTAGTTAAACCCCTTGCTGTGAGTTTCTTTCATTCCCAGGATCAGCTTTCCTAGGCTTAAGAGCTGATTTTGATATGTTCACAAAATTAGTATTCTCCTCCACAGTATGGGGAGATCCAGGCGCATTTTCCCCTCTGTACTGGTGGATAGATATTAATTTAGAATATTTCAACCATAGCATCTAGGTATGGACAACCTTACAAATTTGCACCAGCCTACCTGATATTTAAGTGTTTACCATTTGAAGTCCTATCGCCTCTCTTTACCCAATCAAGATACCCATCAGTGTGCCTGCTTATTGCTGGCTATTGTAAAAACGTTCACCTCACCGCAGCCGGAGGTTTTAGAGGCACTGTAAATCTGACTATAAAGGACTTGTACAGTAGCTCATTCAGCCATATTTAGTACCACCTTCTTTACATACAGAGCTCCCATATAGACAGGTGACACTGGGCATCCATCTGTCTTAGGCAGCCTTGAAACAACTGGTGTCAGCGTTCAGGTCCTGGGGAAGCACCCACCAAAGCCAGTGAGAACCTTTCCTTTCATAGCAGTAAGTTTTGGACAAAGACTTCAGGTCCCAGTCCAGGAAAGCACTTAAGCTTCGGTGGCTCTTGAATCATGTAAACAATCTCATTGCTTTCTGCAGCTAAAGGTTAACACCACTGCGAATGCTTTGCTGCATGAATGCAAAGAAATAGTATAAAAGCTGCTAGTTTTGCTTATAAGTCCACCACATCTGTCTGCTGGAAGTTCATCTGGTTTTACCAGACCTTGGGAAGACATATGTGATGGAACAGAAAGCTCAGGACCACACCAGCTCCAGGGTATTTCAGGTCTGGCGTACAGCAGGCCTGTACAGATCACAGATTTATGTCTGGCTTCCAGCCGTGCCTCTACTATACTCAGAGGGAGAGGACCTAGTGGGGGACCAGGAGCCTTGTGTCCCTGAATGACAGCCAGTCACAAATCCTGCCAGACTGTCCATTTGTGCACCTCCTTGACAAATCTGGAGCAGTACAGGATTTTCCACATCAGGCCAAGGTTACTCAAGGTCACTTTTTGTGTACCTAGACTCATCTGCCTGTCAGTGGACTGTTTAGGATTATATTTAGCTCCAGTCTGGCTAAGAAACAGACATTCACTCTGACATAGACCATGCTCTTTCAGCCTGTTCCAAACTTAACCTACACCCAAACTTTCCCCAAACCACACAAGTGTATATAACAGCTGAATTCTCAGAGGAGGAATTAACTTGTTGAAGAAAAACAGGAGACATAGAATGGTGTAAGTTAAACCTTACATTAAGGTCACCTTACGTTTTTTCCCCAAACACCAAATCCTGAGCTTTTTAAAAAGTTTAAATAATAAAAACATCTTTCTATTCAACCTCCTTTTCTCCTCTACCCTTCCTGCTTGCATGGCCTCTTCATGGCACACTCTCTGTCAGCACCAGAGGCGGCAAAAGCTCCTAAGAAACATTTTGGTCACAGTATTTATGCTGTAGTGAGAAGCCTTAGCACCCAGCATGATGAGGTATACTTGTAGTGCTGCATCCTGGGACTGAGATACAAATGACAACAACAGAAAAGTCCACAGAAAAGACTTTTCACTTGAAATTTCAAACACATATAGAAGTAGTGAATGAAAGAGAGCTCGTTGACACTGTTTGGCTGAGATCAAGCTCATACTGAAACCAAAGAGCGCTTTCCCAGTTTCCCGCTGGAATGACACAAAAGCCGAGTGTCACAGCAGAGGTCTTCTCTTCAATCTGAGTTAGCATTGTGGTCTCTTTTCCCCACCTCATGGGAACAGGGCTTCAGTCAACTAAACACCAGCCCCAGGCTAGCTACCTTACAATCAAAGCCAATACCTAATCTATTAGGCCACTGTACTGCTACAACAAACTGCTGCACTCTTTGCAACCTCATTTGAATTATTTTTAGAGTAACTCATCTTCCCGGCCTATATAGCTGCTAAAGATGTATGGAGAAAAGTTGGCACACTCTTTCAATGACTTTCCTAGAAAGAGCAAAGAGAGCGAGGACTTTGCAGGTAGCAGTGGACAGTCTCAACTCCTGTTGTTCTTCATGCTGAACCCAGATGTGGTTTATGAGGTGGAGGTCAGGGACGAGTAATGAACTGGAAAGAGATGATTAGATTAATTTCTTTTTTTTCTCCCTAGAAATCACTTCCAAGTTTGAGAGGCAGGCCAGTCTTTGTGGCATTTTTTTTTCTCTGAAACATTTTTCTGTATCACTGTTGTCATCTAATTTTCTTCTTTAGATTGTAAGTTTTAAAAAAAAAAATCTCCTAACAACAAAACCATAAAGTGCTATCTTAATATTGATATCTACACTCTTAAAAGCAGAAGAGTGCCATGGGTCAGTTGGTCTAAGGTACTGCACCATACAGCAGCTTTCCATCACATTTCACGCTAACATCTTTTGCATTATTCTACCTCCATATAGGCCAATGAGATAGTCTTTGCTTTCATAGGGAATTGTCTGCAGGCATAAGCATGAATTTTTTGGTCTATGTTTTCATGGTCATACTTGCCATTAATAACATATAAATCTCACTTATGAAGCATTGATACACAATTTACATATATTTTACAAAGTGAATAACCAATTAGCATATCCAGCAACCCATCCAATAGGGAATTTATAATATTGCCTATAATTCTTTCAACTGAGGTACATGTAACCATGTAAAACCATATAAATTACATCTATAGCTTGATTAGTATAACTGAGTTTTAACATTTGCTGATTTGGGTTTTTTTCTGTAAGAAGTGGGTTCAAGGTGTGAAACCTAAAGGTCAGGTTCTAATTCAGACATTTTCCCAAAGTTTTAATTCAGAAGTTTCATTCAGTCTATTGCACAGTTTGGACCTACTGCAAAATTTGAATCAGATCAGTATGCTCCTTAAAGGGTACGGATGTTTAGAAAATTATTTAGAATGCCTTACTGTATAATGAATCAAATCTTTTCTGTGGCTGTGCACTCAACTTGGATCAATTCATCTCATCTTTATTTGCTGGTGAATAAGGGTGGAGCAGGGGACAGGAAAGTTGTACCTCTGGATTCTAGCTCTTGATTGGCTGTTGCAACTCTGACTTCAGGCAGGTCACTTAAGTCATGGCTGGGATTTCTAAGTGAGGATATGAATATTTATATTCATAGTGGTGTCACAGGGCATAAGTAACATTTGCAGAGAACTCGTCGGTGCCCAGGTGACATTTCACTTTGTGTGCGATTTAGTCTGTCTTTGGCTTTCCATGCCCACAGTTGCATATGGAGGCCTGTTCCAGCGTTGTTGCAGTTGTATAGTGCTGTGCTGGGTGCCACAGTTGAGGCTGAGCTGATGACACAGAGGCTTTCAGGACTTGACCCTAATACACCCTAGTTCCAGGGGAAGTAAGGAACCTCAGTACCTCCACAGGCTTGTCTTGTACATGCTTCAAATCTCTCTCTTCAGAGGTCTTTTTCTCCTCACGCATTTCTGAATGTTTTCTTAGGGTAGAGAAGTGAGTAGGTACTAATTCTCAAAATTAAGTTTTTTCCCTGTCAGGGTACTAGAATGGGAAATGAACATCAGCAAGCAGATAGAGGAGGAGTACCACAGCAGGGCCTATAGAGAAATCTGAAGAGCTAGGACTGCAGTATTCAAGACACATTAAAGAGTTTCTGGTTTCTTGTAGTCACTAAACCTCCCATGTAACTTTTTAAGAATGGAAAGGTTAACTCTAGTGTCTTGGCCAACCTCAAGCTGTTCTAGCTATATTTTACTGACCCAAATTCTCTATGCCATTTCATTTGGATATGGTGCTTTCCAGCTCCTGTCCTAAATTTTTGAACAGTTTCTATTTTCTATTCCAGATGTGGCTGCATTTCAGGAGATGGTGGAACAATTAGTACAGGCATATACATGTATAAGCATATTGAAAAAATCTAAAAGATCTGAAAGGCAACCAAGATTTTTCAAAAGCAAGTAGAAATGTTGAATACTGAAGTGCATGTGCCTTAGGATAGACTGATTTTCGAAAAATACTGGGACTGAAAACTGGACAGTTAAAAGCCATAGTGCCATCCTGATGTTTTTTAATATCTTGCCTATGCAGCAGGAAGAGGGCTTCTGAGAAATTAATTTCCCCCTTTCTTTCAAGGTGAAATTAAAGGCAGAGTGCTGTGTGATTCCATGACTATTTTTATTTCTCCTTTGTCTCACATTAAGATAATGAAAAGCCCATGAAAGTGATAGAGGATGAAGATCTTGTGGACCAGCAGCTCATCAGTGAGTTGAGAAAAGAGTATGGGATGACCTACAATGACTTCTTCATGGTGCTGACAGATACTGACATGAAGGTCAAGGTGAGGGTTTTGACTCTTTGAAAGGAAAGGCATTGGAAAAATTTTAGGAAATTACACTACAGGCTTGCATGTGAGGCACATGAGGGACTGATGCAGGACTTCGTCATTGCTGGCGGACAAGAAAAAGGGACAGTAAGAGAAATTTTCAGGATTGAGGTAGCTATCTTCATTTTCTGCAGTTAGGAGATTTTTGGAATTGTGGGTTTCTGCTGGGATGGTGAGTTGACACCATAGGAACAGGACCACCCCCACTGGCTGGGGTTTTAATGTAGTACCCGGCATTCTAAACCATGTAGTTCTGCTGCTCAACAGGATGACAACACATTGCAGATGGACAATGCTCTAGTTGCATGGCCTTACAAAAGAATATAATGACAATTTTTTGCCTGCAATGGCCGGGCCTTATCACATTGGGCAAATACTGAAAGTATGCCACTTCCAAAGAGCAGTCTGACTACAAAACCAGTAATATTTTCCATGGTTTCTAATCTGTTTTAGGCCTTGTTACCCATGTGTAAACATGAATACTTGAATCTCTACATATCCTATAGTGCTGCGATACATGCAGAAAGATTGCTAATATGTGCATCCTTTTATTCATCTGTTCTTTTTTTCTTAACAGCAATACTATGAAGTACCCATAGCAATGAAGTCCGTGTTTGATTTGATCGACACCTTCCAGTCACGAATTAAAGACATGGAAAGACAGAAAAAAGAGGGCATTGTCTGCAAAGAAGATAAGAAGCAATCCCTTGAGAGCTTCTTATCCAGGTATTACCCTTTGCTCTTATCTGCTGCTAGTTCTAATAATTACTGTCTTATTGGAAAAACACCCATTCAACTATTTCTGTGATTTTTCAATATGGATTTCTCAGTGTTTACAGTGTTAAGCAAATACAGAGATGTAGCCATAGCTGCATGCAGTCTTGTACAGAGCACTGGAAGTCAGGATGCACATTGTGTTTCCTGACTGACTGCACATTCTTTGGACACTAACTTTCTGTGCCTCAATACTTCCATCATAACATGGAGATAATAACACTGATTTGCATTAGAAGACCAAATAAGGATTAATTCACAGATGTTACCTCAGTGTTTTGAATGTATGAAGCACAGTGTTTATGTGTTTCAGTCATCAACCACCACAATCTCATTAATCCCATTCTAATCCCTTCCATGTAGCTTGAATCAGTAATTAATTCTCTGTAACTTCCTTCTTATCCTGCTTGAGATAACAGTTGGTCTTTGCCAGTATTAGTCATGAATATTATTAAAGGCCTTGCAGATGTCTCTTGCAAACTGTTTGAGAGACCTTCTGCAGAAAGACAGTTTTGTTTATGCAATCTCTATATGCCGTGTTACGGCTCTACCTGCGAGACCTAAATTCCACGCAATAAACATGTCTGGACTGTGGGAATTCAGATCCACAGAAGAGCTGTGCAGCTATAGCCCTCTCTGCTACAGGATAATTTACATGAAATTAGGGCTACCCCATCGCTTTAGGCTTTACCTGTTACTACTGCATCCTCCTCACCTACTATCAGAATCCATGGGAACACACTGTTAATGCCAGATGGCTATAAAAATAACCAAGGCAACATGGCAGATTATGACTTGAGGGGGCAAAGGAGCAACAGGTAAATAAGTTGTTGGTTCATAAACATTTTCAAATTCGATGGCCACTTCAACAGAAAGAGAACCTTTAACAAGATCCACCCCACCCACCTCACCACCTCCTGTTTATATCTCAGTGATTCATCCTCCATACCACCAAGAAGAACCACAGTTTGGAAACAGCTGACCAACACAAGAAAGAGCTTGTATGCTGGAAAGTGACAGACCCCAAATCCTTCTTTGCTTGCAAACAGCCCTAGTAATAAACACACATTAGAAAAACAGGCAGGAAAAATGCAGTGTTGCATCTATAAACAGAACTGCCGCTGTACAGAATGCATTTGTTGTCTGTGAAACAAGCATCAGGCTTTAAATATTGGGTGGATTTCACTAGCCACGTTAACTGGTCAGATTCCCAGCAAGATTCATTCCAGCTTTGTTCAAGATTATCTTCCCAGCTGAACAAAAGTCCTGGCATCATCTCCCTGGTGTTGCTCATTGGGGAGGTCAGTTATAATATTGCAAATACTGTTCTTAGCAAGCCTGGCTGGCGTGCAAGGAGACCATAAGAGCCAGAGCTGGCTTGAGTAATGCTTAAAAGCCACATGTGTCAGGAGAAGATCCTCGAGTTTGGGGGTGAGGCGGGGGAGAGTCCCTCTGTAACACCAAGACACTGGCTGTGCTGCTCTCTGGGCTCACAAACAAGAATGGGATGCAAAACAGGTAGAAGAGGAAGAAAGGATGCACACAGGGAAGGGTCTGGCAGATTTGTTAGGGCAGGAGTATTGGCCTGTGTCTTCTGATGTCAGAAATAAGGCATAAATCCGTACATTAGTGATGCTGAACTAACAGCTGTGAAGGACCAACTGAATTAATTTCTAAGATGTAGCCCCAGAAAAGCACACCAGGTATAGGGGTTGCCTGGGGCAGGGAGATAAACAGCTTGAGTGGCTTTCAACCCTTTTCAGCTCTGTGCATCTCCAAAGGAGATACTCAAAAAAACAGAAAGGAATTAGAGTGTCTTAAAGCAGCTCAAAGATAAGATACCATCCTGATTTATACCCTAGACAAAATATGATCCAATGTTTACATTCTCAGTCACTGTTTATAGGTAGCCAGGTGCTTTTGCTATACAAAATATCAGAAAGATTATTTTTTCCCCATTTTCAGAATAACAATACGAAATTTCCCCCTTTCCTTCATGTCACATATGTGATTCTTAATGCTTCTCATTCCTATTCACATACCTGTATACACACCCATGTCTCTTTGCTATTCCTCCTGGGCAAGATTAAAACTGGGAAGCTTTGCTTTTCAAGGATTTGCCTTTTTAATTCTAAAAACAGACGCAGTATCAGTCAGTCAACAAGACAAAGACATCATCATCCCCTGTTCTTTCAGCAACTTCTGTGACTTTGAGCAAGTATATTTTCTGCCTCTCTCAAGTGGAACAGAATCGACCCATTACATTAGCCTTTATTTTGAGACCTTCACATGGTGGTGCAGAAAGGCAGGCTATTATTATAACAGAGTAACATCTGCATCCATTTAAAAGATCATTTCCTGCTATAAAAATAACCCTGCAGCTTTGCAAATTCCTTTAAATCTGATTTATTTAGGTTTAATGGAGAAGTACCTTTATTCAAAAAAGAGGTTGTTTGGAGAGTATTAAAATCCCCTATAGTTAGAATTTTTAGCGGTTGCAAGTGTCCTTATGGCATTGCCTTTCTTTGAGAGGACAACAGAAGGTGCTCCTTGTGCAAAAGTTTGGTTAGATGGGGCATCCCATATTAAAGAAAAAGATCAAAGATTTATCTTATTGCGCCATGAATGCCTTATATAGCCACAGGCTCACACAGCCACCCACATACAAACAAGCTCAGATTTAAAGCTGTGTTAAAGGTATTTTGAGCAAGTGCGGTACAGAAGAAAAAGAGGTCAGTGAGTATTTACACAGAAGTATGAGTTATGTCTGAAATGAAGATACACCCTATTTCTCAGACAGCCCTTGGACTGCAAAATAGTTGTGCAGTTCCAGCAGTGGTGAATGACGTAAAAGCTAAACGTCTAGTGAGGAATTCTACAGGAATCTTTCTTTCCCTTGAATATACACTTCTCAGCATTGTTGTAACTACTGAAGGGGCCTTTGAGCAAAGATCATAAGCTTTGCAGTGGTTGTTTGGTGAAGCAGCAAAACTGCAGATGTTTCTTTGAGAGTTTTCAAGTTGTAAAATTCAAAACAAGCTTTGTCCTCTCCCGGTGATGGATAGAACTGGGAAGATCTCCCATCCAGCTGTTAGAAGTTGTGAGAGATATGACATATCTCAGCCTACAGAGAACAAAAATGCTGAGAGGACTCGAGTCACGTGACATGAACGTGCCCTGTTGCGCTCTCTTCTCTTTCCAGGTTCCGATGGAGAAGGCGGCTGGTGGTGATCTCTGCTCCCAGTGATGAGGACTGGGCTTATTCCCAGCAGCTTGCTGCTCTCAGTGGACAAGCCTGCAATTTTGGTGAGTCAAAAGAAATTATACTCTTGCTCCCCCAAAACCACATCCTTCCTGGTGATGTGATGGATTCCATTGCTTAAGTCTGAACCTAGACAGTCTGGGTAGTCTTACAACTGAAAAGTTCGCCGTAGCTACTCCAAATACAGTTGGAAAATATTGTGCTAAGCAGGTAGTACAGCACACCCTGACAGCTAAGACAGCTAAACAAAGTGTTCCCTGGAATCATTTGTGTGAGGCAGAAGAGGTTAGCACTCCGAAGCTTGTCTTCCGGCTTGTACTTCAGGAGATCAATAGTATTTTCTTTTTCTTACTGCACAAGTTAACAACATGAATATAATGCTTTGGGAAGGCCAGATCCTCTTATCATAGAATCATAGAATCATAGAATGGTTTAGGTTGGAAGGGACCTTGAAGATCATCGAGTTCCAACCCCCCCTGCCACAGGCAGGGATACCTCTCACTAGACCAGGTTGCCCAGGGCCACGTCCAGCCTGGCCTTGAACACCTCCAGGGATGGGGCTTCAACAACCTCTCTGGGCAACCTGTTCCAGTGCCTCACCACCCTTAAAGTGAAAAACTTCTTCCTAATGTTTAATCTAAACCTGCCCTGTTCCAGCTTAAAGCCGTTCCCCCTCGTCCTATCACTACATGCCCTAGTAAAAAGTCCTTCCCCAGCTCTCCTGTAGGCCCCCTTTAGGTACTGGAAGGCCGCAATAAGATCTCCCCGGAGCCTTCTCTTCTCCAGGCTGAACAGCCCCAACTCTCTCAGCCTCTCCTCATAGGAGAGGTGCTCCAGCCCTCTGATCATCCTCGTGGCTCTCCTCTGGACGCGCTCCAGCAGGTCCATGTCCTTCTTATGTTGGGGACTCCACAGCTGGATGCAGTACTCCAGGTGGGGTCTCACGAGAGCAGAGTAGAGGGGCAGAATCACCTCCCTTGACCTGCTGGCCACACTTCTTTTGATGCAGCCCAGGATACGGTTGGCCTTCTGGGCTGCGATCGCACACTGCTTGCTCATGTCGAGCTTCTCATCAATCATCACCCCCAGGTCCTTCTCCACAGGGCTGCTCTCCAGCCATTCTCCGCCGAGCCAGTCTCCCCGAGCTCAGAGCTGGGCCAGGTATCAGGGAGATGCCTGGACATGAGTTTTTTTTCTTTTCCTTCCTGCTTCATTGCCAGAACCTGTAAAAATATTAATGGAAGCTGCTTTAACCCAATAAGGATCCTCCCAGCCCCCTAACTAGGTACTTAAGATCCAACTATACAGTCAGTGGAGAGAGATGGGCTCATCCAGGAGGCAATTAAGAGCAAGACCCAGAAACACTCTTCTGTCTTTCTATTATGAAGCCCTGAGAGACTTACTCTTTAACTTAGGCTCCTAGCAATGCAAGTACTATACAAGGCATAGACTTTACTCCTACAACAGTATGAAACAGGTCCCATTTTTTCAATACATTTCAGTTATGCCTAGAGATCTGCACAGTATCACTGCTACATTGTCTGTTTATTCATAGTCACCTGGTTTTCATTCAGCATCATCTCATTTGGTAACTACCAAAGTAAACTGTGACAAGGACCACTGTAAAATGCTTTCTGAAGAATGGGATGTAACCAAAACAATTAATTCTCCCCACCCTTTGTTAGGGACAGCTTGAAGGAGATCCAGGGATTACTTAAAGCATTTGTCCTCAATGGTTATTTTAACTAAGTTATATGTTTCCAAGTGTCTTACCTCCAAGTTGTAAAAACAGTTACATCACAGATTTTGTAGATCTTACAGACTCATGTTACACGAACAGTTTCTATGGTCCCTAAGGTCTTTCTTCAAAGCAGAGGCAACAGTTCAAGCCTCTGCCCAGAACAAATGAAAGGAGTGAATGCCTGTCCTAAGCCATTCTCCACAACCATTTGGAGTCTAACTGTGATAGGTTATATTGTCTCAAAATACTTTGTTGCTGTGTATGACAAGTAAGAGCTTTACTAGTGAACAAAACAGTGCAGAGACATTCTGAGTTTGGGGAATGGCATCTGCAGTTTACCGGTGTGCTTGATGCTCGTATCCCTATGCTGCAGAACCACACCAAATGCTGTTGTCCTTGGGACACTACCAACAGCTTTTATGCAACTGATACCACATTTATTTGACACGCTAGTTTATCCCCGTGTTTGAGACAGGTGATGTGACTGGCAGAGACTCCAGAGAAATCAGTAACTCCTCCTAGAAGGCTGCTGATACTGGCCCCCGATTTAGCATGCACAGACCTGGCTGATTAAACTGAAATCTGCCCAAGAATGAGCAGAAAGAATTGGTCTAACCCAAAACCTCTTTCATTTCCTCCACAGGTCTGCGCCATATAACTATCCTCAAATTACTAGGACTTGGAGAAGATATTGGTGGTGTCTTAGAGTTGTATCCAATTAATGGTAAGTCACTGTTTCCAGTTTCTTCAGTACTACCCATGAAGGGTATTACACAGTGCTGAGTGTGTCTTTGCTGTAATTTCTTTCAAGGGATGGCTATGACTGTGATTTTCTCTTTTGCTTTGTTTCTTTTAAGAAACACGAAGACATAAAAGCAATCCCTAAGTTTTCTTGGTGTTCCTGTTCTAAACATTATACAGCTTCTTCAGGACAGAAAAGCCCAAATATCATCTGGAAGTCATCTCGCATCTTTATCTCCCATCTAAACATACATTCCCAAGTACACTCCTCTGATTGCCCTGCTGTCAAAGACAAAGGGATGCTGGTGCCTTTTACATGCTCAAGAGTTTGCAGGGCTAATACAACATAGACCCAGCAGCTTCTCTTATATGGGTCCCTCATTCACCTTCATAGAATTGAAAGGCTTGAAAGGACCTTTTAAAGATCATCTAGTCCAACCCCCCTGCCGTGGGCAAGGACATCTTTCACTAGATCAGATTGCTCAAAGCCTCATCCAATCTGACCTTGAACACTTCCAGTGACAGGGCATCCACAACTTCTCTGTGCAACCTGTTCCAGTGTCTCACCACTCTCATCCTAAAAAACCTCTTCCTTACATCCAATCTAAATCTACCCTCTTCCAGTTTAAAACCATTACCCTTTGTCCTGTCTCTCTGAGCCCTGGTAAAAAGTCTTTCTCCATCTTATAAGCAAACCTCCTTCAAGTATGCCACTTGCATCCCAACAGGCTACTTCAGGTAGCTATTCTTAGGAGATCTCACTGTTAGGGTACATTTCAAATGCTACAGGTTCCTCTACCACCTCATCCCAACCACTGCCTCCATCAGTGGAGGGACAAAGATAGGGAGGAGTTTATTTATGTCATTGTCTTTCCTACAGCTCTGTACATGAAAGCATTTTAGTCCTTCTACCACATATAGATATAAGTCCACGCCTAAGAAAGAATATGAACAGAGGAAGCAGATGTCATACTTCTTCCATCAACACTTGTGCAGCCTCCACTTAATTTTCATTGAAGGACTTCATGACCTTGGTTATGGTTCCTGTTTGTTAAGATCAAATCACGTCTCTCTTCCATTTACTTGTCTGATCTTCCTTTGAATTCACATTCACTTCTAGAATGTGTCCTCCTGTGACAACCTTTACAGATCTGCAAGGCACGTCTTATTTGTCCTGAACATGCCCCCCATAGCTTTGTTTGATATCCCTTAATTCTTGGTGTGGGGAAAAAAGGTAAACACGTAATCCCTATCCATTCCCGCACTGTCATTCACAACCCTGTAGACCTCCCCCAACCCATTTATTTTATAGACTGCAGTCTTTACTTGCTTGGTCATTTCTTTTACAGAGTTTATTCCAAACCTATGATCAACCTTGTTACCTTTCTGACTTTTTTCCCCAGTTCTACCATATTTTTTTGAGGTGAGAGAACCAGAATTGCATGCAATTTTCAAGATGCACACACACAATAGGTTTCCATAGTGGCATAATTATACTCTGGTTTTGTTTTTATTATTTTCCTCATGGTTTATAACATCTGTTTTGGCTTTTGACCATCAGTGAGCACTGAACTCACCTTTCATGAAACGCTCTTTCATAGCCCTAAGACCTCATTGCCAAGTGGTAATGGTCAGACTTCACCATTTCTTATGTGGAGTTAGCAAAATTTTCACCACGTGCATCATTTTACTTCAACCCGAATAGCATTTCTTCCCTCGTTTTATTAACCTGTCACAGAGCCTTCCAAGGGTCTTCTGCAATGCTTCACAATCGTCCACTGCCCTTACTACTCTGCGTATCCCCACTTCCTCACCTCCGCTGTCATACCTTATGTGCATCACTTACAAGGATGTTGAACAGCACCAGTCCCAGCACAAAAAACTGCCAAACTTCACTAGTGACCTCCCTCCACTCTAGGAACTGATCATTCACTCCCACCTTGTTTCTGCCTTTCAACCAAGTTATCAAAGTTTCTTTTGAAGAGTTCTGGAAATCCACATAGCCTGTATCAGCGAGACCACCCGTAGCCACCTGCTTGCTGACCTCCTTCAGAGAACCTCAGCAAGTGTGTAAGGTGGGACGCCACTTTGTAAGAGTCCTGTTGCCAAGCCAACTATGTATATGTGTGTGTATATATACGTAGGGGTCCACTGATCTTAGTTGTCTTATGCTTTCTACTCATTTACCCAGCACAGACTTCACACTTACAACCTTGAAGTTCACCAGATTTGCACCAGAACATATATTTTAAAGTGGACGTGACATCTACCACGTCCCATATCTTGCATATCATGACAGTTCAAAAGTGAGGCTCTATACCACCATTAGTGGCCCAGCAAATTCATCCTGCAATTCTTCACACTATCACACTTCAATCCTAGTGATTTCTTTCGCTATGACTTTTTTTCACATATGCCTTCTGCATTATGTGAACCAGTGACCCAAGCTGCACAGAAGCCAAAGAAGCGCACGTGTGTTGGGTGACAAAAAGGTGTGCCACACTCTTAGTAGCTTCAGCCAAGAGAATAAAGACAAGTTTACCAAACCTAAAAAAAACATTAAAAATACATCTTTAGTTCACAGTGGAGCAGGTTCATTTCAGAACCAGGAAATCCTGAACTTGTAGATGACAAGAACCTTACATTGCCAACTATTACTATTGGGCTGTATCCTATCTCACATTGCTAACTCGGTTACCTACATATCATCATCATTGCCTAAAAAAAATATCAATGCTGTTTTTATGTGATCACTTTCTAGGAAGCTCTACTGTAGACCGAGAAGATATCCCAGCTAATTTGGTTAAAGACATTCGAAATTATTTCCAAATTAGCCCAGAATATTTCTCCATGCTTCTCGTTGGGAAAGATGGAAATGTCAAATCCTGGTATCCTTCTCCAATGTGGTCTATGGCGATTGTGTATGATCTGATTGATTCCATGCAGCTTCGGCGACAGGAAATGACAATTCAGCAATCACTCGGCATGCAGTGCCCAGATGATGAGTATGGTGGGTATGGTTACCATAGCTATCACCAGGGGTACCAGGAAGGTTACCAAGATGACTACCGTCACCACGGAAGTTACCACCATGGATATCCATACTGAAAAGAGCAACTTAGCCTCCGACTTCCCCGTGTCTGTCTTCTAATAGCTATCCAAGCAATAGGTGGCCAGTTGCAGAAAGTCTTCCCAGGCGACCTAAATATCTATGCCTTGTTCTTCCACTGTTCAATCAAGGGACTTTGGTCGTTTGCCTTCTCAAAAACGCAGAAGCCTTTACAGTGAAGCAATTCAAACCAGTAGTATTGAAGCTTTAAACAATAAAGACTCCTTTATATTTTTAAACCTTTATAAACAAAGGGCATCGGTAGGTGCTGTTTGTATTAAAACCAAACAAAAAAAACCCACAGCCCCAATCCATGGACACTACTGTAGGGCAGGACACGAACTGTCCAACAAATATTGCAATGCTCTTTTTAGTATTTTTTTTCTAAGGAGAAAAAAATAAGTATATTTATTGGAAAGTGAGATTGCATTGTGCTCATGAAAAGAAGCAAAGAATCACACTTCAGGACCTTCCAAGAAAAGGAAAATTTAAGAAAGAAGCATGGGGCAGGCTTCTTAATAACAACAATAATAATAAAATCCTTTTGAAGTACCTCATCTAAAAAGACAACAGCCCTTCTACAGTGCATTAACATTGTAATTAGCTGACCTTATCAATGAAAATAAGAATTTATGGCTATGGCGCGATTTGTTCCAATACAATATGATGTGAAGTTCTTAACTACACAGCTTGCTGCGTGGCCATTTACTCTTTTAATTGGGGTCCCTGTTTTCTTAGGTCCGCCCACCTGACAGTTAAATCTAAGTTAATGAGAGCTATGCGGAAACCTAAGTGGAAACACCAACCATAGTTAGCATTGTCTGAAATACAGAAAACTGAAAAGCATTATTTTCATCAGAAAAAAAGGAAAAAAATTCTCATTCGCTTATATTTTAAATGAGTTGTAACTAGCTCTCTATAATAATGTTTTTAATTAAACTATTGCTCTAAATTTCAAATCTCCTTCTACCTCTTCTTCTCATACCCTCCCTCATGAAAAAAAAAAATCTAGACTAACTGTTTATAAAAATGTTTGGGAATAATTTGATCTGCTACTAAACCAGCTCTATTTCTGCCACACTTTCTGAAATAGTTTTCTTCTCCCTTCTCATTGGGTGTCTTTGGGCACTGGATCTGTTGCACCACCCTAATCCTACTGAAATCAGTGGCAGGAAATGCACACATAGCCATGTTTTCAACACCATTTGGGTTACATTTCTAAACATTAAAGACCCAGCAGAAAGATTCAGGAATATCCTGAAGTGAAGGTATCACGCAAGCCTTCACAGTGGCACAGTAGTCACTTCTAATGTTGAAGGCATGCCTGGCCAGTCACATTTCTTATCATAACCCGTGACATGGGTGCACATGCCATGTATAGATACATGCAACAAGGCACTCTTACTAGGTTTTGCCATCACAGCAGTAGCACGGGAATAGGGAGAAGCTACAGCTCTAAGCTGGACAGAGTCTCACAGTTTGGGTTTTAGCATTCTCCTGATCTTTTTTTTTTTTTTTGGCCCAAACTAAAACAGAACTGGGGAAAGCAACAAGTTCACTCAAAACCGGATACTTTCTTTAGAAACTTAATCACAAAAGGTCAGACCTTGCTTGCCCTTCTGAATGTCATAAAGGCAGAGAGACGTGGAGATGTCACAAGGCCTGGCCAGTTCTTCCTTAGCTTTTCAAACCTGGTCACCCTCTGGGGCAGGCTGCCCTCCATACCACAAGTTCTAGTCAGCACAGGGTATGGCTCCCAACTTACCTCCGTCAGGTAACTAGAGCTAAGTAGGGGAACGTAGTCATTTGACAGAACCATTCTGAGAGGACTGCTGCCTGCAGAGAGCTTCCAAGCTCTCATTAACAGCTTTTAACTGCTGTTAAAAGCAGTGGACAGAGAAATTAAAATAAACAAAGAGGAGCTATAAAAAAGTCACAGAACTGAAAGGTTTCTAGAAGAAAATGGGAGGTCCCACAGCTCAGTTTTAGAAAACAAGTGCTTATTGCATCAGTGTATTAAGTTCAGCTGCCTAACTTCCTTTGCCTAAAGCAAAAGCAGAGGAAAGTAGACCAGATGTCAAACAGCCACCTCCTGTAGACAAAAAGAGAAACACCTTTGGGTGCTTTCTTTCAGATGTTCATTTCAACTTTTCTGTTATCTTGTTTTTCATGTAAAGTCTTTAAATGAAAGCCCTTTCAACTCACATTACAAATCATGGAAACTAAACATCCTGGGCTGAGCAGGAGGAGGAGACAGTTAACTTACAAAAGAGAGTGTAGCACCTGATCCAAACTGCTGGGTTGGGTTTTTTTTCCCCTCTACAGAATTCAAAGTTAAGTTGTGGAAGTACCAAACCCAGCCTAGGCATTCAGTGGGAGTTGCATTAAAAAGACAACTTCAACTTCCACTTACAAGGGAGGTTGGTACGGGCTCTTAACCAAAACTACACACTCAAATATTCATAGAATTTGAGGAACAGTATGTATTATTTTACATTTCGGTGTTGATTCCTGCCTTCATTGCAAACTGGCTCAAAATTATCAGAAACTTTTAGCAATGGTTTAAAATCTTGATTTTGCAACCTACCTCTCCCTTTGGGGAAAAAAAAAAAGCAAAGCCTGAAGGAACACCAAGCCAAAAATTCCTTTCAACAACAACATACAGTTATCTTGAAGACTGTAAGCTACAATACTCCAAATTAAGACTTCATTTTGCAAGCACAAATCAAATTCAAAGCACTGGATCTGTCCCTGCAGCATCACTCTGAGGACAGACTTACTGAGATTAAGGTCATATTTCTACAGCCCTTGGTGGGAAGATTCCACATGATAAAGAAAGACTTTTTTCTTATACATATTTATGGGATTTGATTCCACTCCAAGATGGCTGTTTTCATCCACAGACTGTCTTTTAAGCACCATGGCTTGGTTGCTACATTCACAAAATAGCTGAAATTAACCAAAATAAATATTGATTTAATTGGATTATTATAAACAAGAGAAACAGGAACACACCTCTCTTTTTGGGAGGTTTTCTGAACTACTTCCTCAAACCTGGAAGGAGGAACATAATATCCTCAGCAGCAATTAAGTTCAAACGTTTATGGATCTGGGCTCTAAATCACAGCTTAGAAAGACCTCTCTGCCCAATGCATTCATTAAAGACTATGTGCCAGACTAATGCTGCTCTCCAAAAAATCTCCTTATAAATTTCCCTATTGTCGTTTGAGGAGAGGAGAAAAATAGTGAGCTTTCCCACATGGAGTAGGTCAACCACCATATAGTGGAAATACTTAGATCATGTGAACCGCACTCAATTATTTGAAATGTGTAACTCTATCGAATAGCTCCTCCCCCTTACTAACCAGGGCCGCTCTCCAGCTGACAATTGTTTACAGTCACTTCTTCTAACAAATCTCATGTACACGCTAAATTCAACTATTGCCATGAATAGTACAGCTGTCTAGAATTGCATGGTTATACTTTCATGTTACTTTACACACTTTTTTATTACTAATTTGATGCAAATCCTTACCGATTTTTAGACAGCAGTTAACATTCCTGTTGCTGCAAAGGGGATATACAGTTCTCCTCCATTATTAAAAGAAACCTGCCTGGCCAATCCAACAGAATCTCTCTGAGACTTCCAACCTGAAGACAGCAGAGAGATTTCTACATGTTAGACAGGACCGACTTTACAGTGCAAGTAAACGCTTGGATCAACAGTTATATACCTGATATTTTTGTGCAATCTAAGACTTTGGCAAATAAGTCGAGCATGATAGCATTGGTGACATTTATAGAGGAAAAAAACATTAAGCAGGACAAGAGCTGAAAGCAAGAACTAAGTGGATGTTATAAAATCTGCATATCAGTCATTTCCATATCTCATTTCTCTTAAGGCAGATAATTCAGGCAGGAAGGTCAAACATATGGTTTTTAAGACATTCATCTTTGGTTTGATGCTCTGTCAGAGGTATGAGGCTGATTTCTATGTTCTGACTTAACTCAAGGCAAACCTCTCCGGAAAAGTTCATGTAAAAAGCTACTGCTCATGTAAATGCAAAGCAATCTAAAGCTAACAGTACTTTCACTCTTCTTGGAAATACCTGCTAAAGTTGGTAGCTATGATTGAAAAAGGCAATGAACTCAGGCAGGTATATATTGCAAAGCTGTATGTAATGGAAAAAAAATGAAAATGTCTTATCGCAACTAAGTCTTTAATAGTTTGAGCATTATTTTCCGTTGAAGTTTCACTGCCCAAAACAGGACATCATAAACCAATGAAAACCATGTTTCTGGAATTTACACTCAAATATGCTTTCTTATTCATTCTGTACAGATGCAAACAACTAGGATTCCTTTTGTTGAAAAGGCCTACTATACAAGCATAAGCTGTAAAAAATCTTTCAACCACAACAGTAATTTCACTTTGTACAGTTATTAATATATGCTAGAAAAAGTTAATACTCATGGAAAAAAAGAAAAGATAATAATAATTTTAGATTCACAGTTTATAACTTGACAGTCATTGGCCACATACGGAAACAGGCTGCCTCTCTCGACAGATCAATGACAGGAGGTATGTTAATTAATATAGCAATGAACCATCAATACAGTATGCATAAGTAAGCCGTTATACACAGAGACTGGAAACAGAGTGGCAGAGGGGAACAAAGGCAGGACTGTCTTCAGTCCACAGAGAAATGCATCACTAGCTGATTACTATACACTGTGGTATGAGGCTTTGACACTGAACTCATTGCTTATCTTCTTAAGAATTCTTTTGACAGTATCTTTCAACCATGAAAGACGCATTTTTGAAGGGAGGAAATCATAAACCAACATCTTTTCCACTGTTCTGAGAGGAGAGGCTTTAGGAACATACCAAGAATCTCTTATCTGCATGCCCATTCCCTTCCCCCTTTTAGAATTCCCTGAATTATTTCGAACCTATTTTTCATCTCACTCAAAATACAATCCAGCAGACGCCTCAACAGTGATTCTGAGATCACTGTGCCTGGCACTCTGCAGAATGATTTCTCTCTCTACAAAATGAATGTAAGACCTTATCAGTCTGACAGGGTGGAGCAAATGATACCAAATGATACTACCACCTGCACTCTCTTTCTCAGTGCTCCAGATGTTGAAGGTCATCACTGTAACTGCACAATATTTGTTTTCAGATAGCGACCTCAGTGCAAACTAAGACTCTACACATAGCTTTTCTAAATGCAAAAAAAAAAAGACCCTATGATGCATTCATACTGTATAACACTTGTTTTATTCAAGCTTTTTCAAAGTTAGGCCACACAAGTTGCATGTAAAATTCACTATCTGCTACAAAGGCATTCCAGATTTCCATTTCCCCAGACACTGGGAGACAGGCACACAACAGTCTCACACTGAAAATGTGAGAACTAGTGGCTGAAGTCAGTGAAATCTATTCTGCTCTCAGTCACATCAGAGAAAATCAGAAAGAAAGGACTCCACAGGAGTCAGTACAGTTACACTGATGTAAAAACAGGAATGAAGACAGAATTAAGACCATTCAAACTCAAATCATGCTCTAGAGATCTGCTTGTTTTTAGGATCAACATATCCTTAACCCAAATTATTTGATTTATTATACATTCCCAAGTGAAAGTTTGATAAGGTTGGTTCAGAGGGACTCTTTTACTCAGCTAGGGATATGTCAATATGAATTCCCAAAATACAGTAAAACAGTCAATACACCTCATTATTTATGAGGATATTAGTAACAACTTAAGTCCTGAAAAGCAGAAAACTTACTGGAGCATTTGTACATTGGAAGATGCAGCAAAAACATTAATCAACACTCATATCACTTCTGCAAGGTGGAGAACAGTTTTATCTCTGCTTTGCTAACCAAGGAATTCATAAAGGAAGTTGCAGTGACTTGGGACAGTCAACCAAAGTGGTGAAAGACATATGGTTAGAGTCCAGGGTTGCCTTCCACAATGCAGCGCATCTCACCCAGACCACTGAGTCCAGGGTCCAAGCCTCTTCTTGTTTGCATCAGTTACAAATTCTGTTTCTTTCAGCAGATTTTGAACTCCCGATTTATATGGATAGGAAGAGGGAATACAACTCTCCATATACACGACTTCAGTGTTTTCCTTATCAATCTCTGACATCCGGCCCCAAAATAGTCTCAATTGCTCTGCAAGGGGGGAAAAATAACCTTCTCTATGTTAATAAAACATTAACATTCTCTCATTATAACACTCCTCTGATCCAGCCTCATGCTACAGGGAATCTTCATCTGTATCGATGTCACTGCTTGGTTTGTTTAATCTCTCAAATTCTTCTCCATCCTACAGGAACCAGAAGGAGAAGATAATAACGTGAGCAAAAGTTATCTTGTTATTAATACAAAAAAAAAAAAAAGGAAAAAAAAGAGTAAAGTTTATTTTGAAGGCATCACTTATACAAAATCAAGACCCTGTAATTTCAAGCTCTTACCAGTGTGTTATAATCTTGCTCTAGGATATACAAGTTCATAAAAAACATGCCTGGTATCTTCAACATTTTTTACCAGCTCACTCCCTAAAACAGCTTGTAGCCCATTCCTTGCTCAGGAAGCCTGCTCACACAGTGCTATTTGTTTTTACCACAGCTGCTCAATTGTAAGTGCTAAAATAGATTTTTGGTACACCAAAAATATGTAACTTTGTGTTATTTACTGTTTGTTAAACAACAGCCTAAAAAGGCACCATGTGGAGTTTCTGGAAAACATATCTTCCAAGTCTAATGTTTCTTAGAATTAAATAGAGACAGCACGCTCTGCTGGTTGCAAAGTGTGTTACAGAGCACATCTGTACACAGACTAAAAGTACACAGACATTAACCCTTCCCCTTCAGCCTGACTGCTCAGCTCAATTGAATGACATATCTGAAACCAAGCCTTCCCTGCCATGTTCTAGTTAAGTAGATTACTATTCAAATTAGGACAAAAACCACTAACGGGCCTGGAGGAAATGTTTTGTAAGAAAAAAATGTGTTAAAACTCTGTATTTAAACATAACCTTTTTGTCTTCAGGTATCTTTGACTGTTATGACAGAAAGAATCTTAACATCAAATATACTAACTTCTTCATGATGTAGGCTCAGCTATACAGATTTATCAGCTCTACTTAAGCACAATTATTTCCCAGGCATCAATTCCAACGTCTGCATGCCCAGGGCCGGGAAAATATTTTGGTTATAAAGATTTCAAGAGAGGATTTGTACAAAGCTAAAGTTGCCCACAGGACTGTCTACAGTCACAGCAGGAAAACAATGCTTAACTAGGCTTCATGAATTGAAAAACTGGAATATGCAAAGCAATACCCTATCAATTTAAAAGATTTTAAGAAATACCGAGGAGTTTTGGTGTTTGAGTTGAGGGATGAGTCTGGTCACATGCAAAATAAATCTTCCAAACATTCCATAGCATAAATGGAGGTAAAACAAGAGAGAAACCAGAGCAGACAAGTACTGAAAAGCCTTACCCCACTTGACCTCTCCCATGCATCTCCTTTGACGAGTTTGCCCCTTTCTCGCAGAGTGACATATTCCAGGCCTCTTGGTTTACTAGCATTATAGATGAATATGGAGAGAAGCACTACAGGAGCTTCCAAAAAGAACTCTAGAGAAGGCCTGAAGTCAAAGATGACGAAAGAGACGGTGGTGATGATGACAGTGGTGATCTGAGCAGTCATAACATGGAACATATTGTCTCGGAACTTCAAGATGAAGGCTACAGACAGCCCCAGGAAAGCTGTGACAAATATGAGAGCCACCGAGAAGATGTTGTGCCCATAAAAGAAGCCACAATTCCCTATCTGCCTCCGGTCCTTAGCCTGCAGCCCCAGCATAAGCCCATTGAACAGCACCCCAAAGGCATAGAGTTTGCTGTTCTGCATGAAAATGCTTTCAGCAAGCTGATCCCCATCTTTCAAGATCTTTTCGTTGTAGATGTTAGCCAGGGCAGAAATGAAACACTGCACTAGAATAAGCAGATGGCCAAGGCTGAGGCGGAGAGGTTTCAGTGCTCCTGCCATGCTACTGGTGACATTCCACTGGAAGCTAGGAAAGAAACTTGGTGCTACACAGTTGCCCTTTTCCAGGCATGCTTCCTCAGGTCCGGCATAGAGAAGGCAGTGGTTAGACGGACTAAAAAACATACTGTGATGGAATCCGTGTGCAGCCAAGCTTTGCTGATGGCCTCCAGTTCCTAGAGTCAGGGCAACGATGGACAGGAATAAAATCACCAGAGATGCCCATTGCACCCAAGAGAGCTTTCGCCTAGGAGTAGACAAAAAAAGTCACCAACTTTAGAAACACAGTGGTACAAATTAAAGGACAGGAGAACAAGCTCTATAAAACAAATAAAAGACATCATGCAACAGATAAGGAGACAGAGACAGGCACAACGAAAAATCATGGCTTTTCAGAATTGGCAGTAAAATGCCAAAACGCAGCATGCTTTCCTATGGCAAGGGTCGGGGGCAGCCTGGCAATCACAGAAATACAGAATGGAGTATTCTCTAGAGATAATTTAAGGAAAATCTTTCAAGATCATGTTAGTTCTAGACACTGACTGCCTGACAAGCTAAAAGCAACTGTTGTTTCCATGGAGACACAGGTCTGACAGATAAAAAGAAATCACAGACATTCAAATAACTCCCTTCCTTTCGTTGGCAAACTTCCACTACATTTCACTTTTCCCCCATGATTTTGTGCCCTTTTCTAGTATTTTATGATAGTAAATCATATAAACCTATGAACATAATTTGTAAGACTGTTAGAACTATTTATACTATTTTTTCACTCAAGTAAAGCCTGTTTATCTTGGGGAAAATCAGAAACTTGGAAGATTAAGCAAACTGTGACACCACAAGAAACATAAAACTAAGCAACTGAGAAAAAGCATTTCCAGTCAGACTATCAGACACTCTTTTGGTATATTAACACCTGTAGAAAATTATCTTTGCTCCATGTTCAACACAAGTGACTTTTTGAGTAGGCTGTGAAGTTGATATCCATTTCCCTGTCAGTCTTTGTGAATCTAAATCACACCATAAAGAGCACAAACCAGGTGGAGTGGAACACATGGGACAGAGCCTGGCTTTTGTCACAAGAATAATGAAGAAGGGATATATAATTACTTTTTAAAACACACTATGCAGTCGACCAGAAACGCATCAGGGCTGGCACAATATTACTGAAGACACCTCTGTCTTTCACTCTACATATCTCATCCCCTCTTGCTAGATTACGTTTACATTCAATTAAGAATTCCAACAGACTGGAAAGAAGTACTGCTAATCATGAAATAAGAGATTTAACGTACAAATCAAAGTACTCAAACCTTAATTCTGACCATCCAACAACAATATAATCATGATTTCAGTTGTCTCCTATTACAATTGGGCAAATGTGTAGAGATACATAGAGACTCCTAATAATCTATTATTTCCTACACCTTCAGATGTAGAAAACAAAGCCATCTCTCCAAGCTGGTATAGCCACAAGAAAAGAGAATTACAGTTCCAATCAGACAAAGAGAGAATGTAGTTGAACTTCTTCATCAAGGCTAGGAAGATAAAAAATTTCATTTACTTTAGTAAATACTACTTACTTTAGCACTATCCTGAAGAGAAGAGCTGTTGTTATAATGACAAAATTTGAGAATAGTACAGCCATTGCCTAGAAAGAGAAGAAGGGGAACAAAGTTACACTCCAGACATAGCATGGACATCAAAAGCCCGCTGACTTAGTGTTCACCTTTCTGCAAGCTGTGAGAGTGAAAAGCATCATCCTGGTACTGAACTTTCTTCTTTACCCAAACGGTAGAATAACACACCCCTAAAATGACATTCAAGTCCCATTTCAAAATCTCAAGCAAACCACAGAGCCTAAGTTCCACTGTAGTGGGGAAAGCTGTACTAAAACAAAGATGTGAGGAAACCAATCCAGTGGAAAACTTACTTAAAGAAAAGAAAATGCTTTAGTTTTCTGTCAGATCAGTTCCCCAACCAGGCTGACCAGTCAGCTGCAAAAACAGCTGTGCCTGCACAAAGGAGTAAGTTGCACCAAAATGAAAGTAAGAAAAGAATAGGGGAAGGCAAGGCTGCTTCTGGCTGCAGTGCCAGCTTGCAGCATCCCTGAAATCCCAGGCTTAGACAAGGCATTTGCAGAAAATAAACTTCTTGTACGACAAGTGCATTTGCTGTATCATTTATCAAAGGTAATGAGGTGCTCGGCTTGAATTTTCAAGACTGCAACTGTACTAAAAAATTCACCTGTTTCAAAGTACAGCTAAAGACAAGTCTAAAGCTCCTGTCTAATTTGGAAATAGCTGTACAATAATGACAGTGACCAATGGCCATGATCCCAAGCTGCAAACTCCTTGTGGCAAGGATTGTCTTTTTGGTCTCTGTATTAGACACCCTATACTGGGACACTGGACCAAGAAGAGGATCTTTTAGGCACTGCAGTTACCATTAAAGAACAGAATCTACCAGCACCAGTGAGGAAAAAAGGTTCTTTGTTGGGGGTGGAGGTGTTTCCCAAATTGTGTGTTATTCAGGACTGCCCTCTGTAGTCAGTACACGTACAAAAATTTAGACATCTGAACTCTTTCCTTCAATTCAACCTTAAAGTGAGATCACTTTTTTAGACAATTTTACACAAAAACATATATGGATTCAGATGTGCAAAACACAGACTTTATCTTGAACTTTCTCATCTGCATTTCCACATTCCCAATGCTGCAATAGCAGAGCCTTTTTCATTTACCAGAGGAAAAGTGAAGGCCCTTTTCCTATTAACTTAGTTCCACTCTATTCCAACACACTATCTGCTGAATAATAAACCTCATGAAAGAGCATGACACAGGGTGTCAAGTAAGCTGAAGACTGACACATGAGACATCTGCCTAGGAAACCACAGCTTAATTTTCCGCTTTGCAAGATTACAACGCAATAAATATTCATGTTAGCTGAACACCATGGAAGGAGAAAAATATTGAATAACACGTGAATCTGGCAGAAACCACTCCAGAAAAAAAGAGGCTTGATGCAAAATGTGTAAGTATTCTATGCATACTCTGGTTTTGCTTTACAGTCAATTTTGATACACTTTGTTCTCTGAGGTCTCAAGGGAGCTCTGTCCTAGATGAGAAGGAATAAGAAAAAAATTTACCAAAGATCACCATGCCACTAACTTACATGTCAACAAAAATAAGTCTTAGCACTAGGAAATGTTAGCCACTAAAGAGTATCCATAGTTATAGCTGAAGCTTCAAGAAAAAAAATCTCACCAAAGCAACTCTATACTCCAAGCAACTGCTCACTCAGGTACTACTTATTCCCAAACCTACTCAGTTTTTAAAGTCACACGAAATGAAGTTCAGTGAGGTATGGCCGCCTTCTTTCAAGCAACTTCCTTCCATTTTGTCCCTTTCACGGTCTTGTACGCTGTCACGATATTCTATCTTACAGGTATTTAGTTACCTCTTAATACTTGTTTACCATGGTAATGTTACAAGTTCAGCTAACCCTCATAAACTACACCCAGTTAAAAGGTTTAAGAAGCTAAGAGCTCTAAAAAAGAGGAATCTTAGAGCACATGTTCTGAGTGTAGAGAGACAAGGTGTGTGGGGAGTGTAAAATACAAAAGCTACATATTTCAGAAAAGATGACCTTAACTGAGTGAAATCAAATTGCTTAAGAAAGCAATAGTGTTTACGTAACCTTCTTAAACATCAGGTTTTGCTACTGCAAACATTATAGCTGAATTTCCTTCCTAAAGTAAAAAAACAAAACAAAACAACAAAACATGTTATTTTAAGATATCTGACCCTTGATTTTCATTAGATTTTTCCAGGCAGGTCCTATTCTAGATTCTGGTCTGTCCCTGACAGAAACGTACACCTAGAAAGACAATATTTTAAACAGAAATTGGGAAGGCGAAAGAACAGAAACATTTATACTTATTTTTAGTGTCAAACAGGGGCAGCCACAGTACTTACAGCAAGCACTAATGATCTGTTTCCATCTAACTTCAAACATAGATTCTGAACCAAAAATTATCCTAGCAATAAAATAAAGCACAAAAACTGTACTATTTCCTGAGCATATGTAGATTCATCCAAAAGGCTGAATGCACCCAGAAGAAAGTACCAATTAAATTTTGTGCTTAAACATAACTAATAAACAAACTCAAAAATTAAAGTCAAACAGCTTTCTCCTTCCCCTCCTCAGTTCCCTATTACACTTACTCCCTTTGTGGGATTACATTTCCTTACTTTCCTTTGGAGTCAGTGAGGAAAGAAAACGAGTAATCATGAGAAGTCACACACATAAAATGGTAGAAGCCGCACAGAAAAATGCAGCTCAAATACTAGCAAGACAAGCAAATACATTGAAAGAGAAATAAAAAGGTGAAGAAACCAAAGGAGGTAAAGCACCGAAAACCTGCCTAGTACTTAAGCAATTCAGCCTATTTCTAAATCTCTTTGGATGGAGAAAATACACAGAGACTACTGAGCTCTACTGAGAGCTGCACAACACTGATCAGTGGGCAAGAGAATGGGAAGGTCTGGCTGGTCAGGTAACAGATCACTCTTTTACCTGAAAGTCTTGCCTTGCCAGTGTAGTCTAAGGGCAACGTTACCTTCCACTAAGACATTGGAAGATACTTTATTCAGTATACGAATACTTACTGGCTGGAGGTAGGACAGTACGTAGAAGACAATCAAGTTATCCAAAAAGTAAAGAAAGGCAGGAATTGACCATTTCATGGAATTACAAAAACTCTTCCAGGAAAAACATTCAAAGGGATGATCCAAACAACCCTCTGAAAGGAAAAGAAATCAGTAAGAGAGACATTTTTCTTGTTATCAAAAGCCCATTCCCTTATAACAGAATAGGCACCACTGTTCTGTTTTCAGGGACACCGTTGGACTGAGAATACTAAGGTACCACAGCCATCTGGCAACACTGAGGACAGATCCAGGGCAGAACACACAACTGGAACAGCAATCCCATGTCTACGGGCATTCACCTCCTTGCTTCAGCAGAGAAAACATCAAGGAACCTGTTACCCGCATCAGAGCATTTGTCCACTGGGAGCAAAAATTCAATTATCAACCATTCTTTGAGGGACAAAAAGCACCCCAAAGTCCCCACACAACAGTGACATCATTACTGGCTATGATTTTCTGATGATTATCAATCAAATCTAGAACTTAACCAATGACACAGACAGTTGATCTGTTCATATAGCACCCAAAGGGCAGCCAGTAACGTCAGAAATACAAAATAAACCAGAACTCAGTATCTGTAGCACACAGCACATGATCTGGGTAAACAGAACATAAAGGAAGAAAGAAAGGACAAGGCACAAAGAATTACATTTACTTAGACATTCAGAACACACACGTTAGGAGGAAGGCTGTCATAAACCTTAGGCTACACTAGAGCTGCTGACAGAAGTACTTTGTTAGCACAGATTTAACACTACACAACGTTATCTCATCCTCTTCTGAACCACCGACACATTGAGTTCTGCAAAACTCAAGACACCTGGAAGAAAAAGGAGAAAAAAAAAAAAGAAAAAAAAAAGAAAGAAAACCAGAAAACATGTAATCAGCAGTAGCCAATGATGGCAAACACTGACTGAATATATTCACTGTGATTGTATATCAGCTATAACTTATATTAGCTATGACTGTTACATGGAGAAGTGGACAAAACCAGCAGTTCAATTTAACATGAGTCTTCAGTGCCTGACACCCTCTTCCAATTTAAACATCTGTTCGCTACCATTTTGAAATGCTATGAAGTTAACCTCTCATCCTTTTTAACATCATAAACAGAAAAGCCAAGAAAGAAAAAAAGAAAAATAGCCTGCAATGCCAAACCAGTAGCTAGTGAAGACTGACACCACTTCTTCTCAACAGCAGCCCCAAGATTTGTCTTCACAACAAACCTACCTTGCATTATAACACTGATATGTTGCTTCTGACTCAAATACCACTACACACAAACAAAGCCTCTTCAGTGGAAAGTGGTGGTGGTGCTTTTAAATTAAAGCAGTCAGAAGAACAGGATGTAAAGGCTGATCCTTGAGTTAGTGCAATTTATAAGCTTCTGTTCAGTCATAACTTCACAGGGAGGGGACTCCTATTATCCTAGCATGGTACTGTGCTAACATTCTGAAAATGTTAGACTGTATCTTCGCTACACTTTCTAATTCAACTTACCTGTCCCCATTTCAGCTACCATACACACAACTCAAGAACACCTGAATTTACAGCACGAACTAGAGTTATGAAAGTACAACTTAGTTAAAATTCTTCATGGAAGACACAATTCCAGTGAACCTTACAAGCACAACCTACTCCATACTATTACATGTGAATCTATCATTAACAAAAAAAAACAAACCCCCAAAAAAGGGATTTGAAGTACAGCAAATCTTAGAAAGTCAATACATTTTAGCGAATTTAAACATAGGTACTTACCTTTTTTCTTAACCCATAATGCCAGTACCACACACAGGACCAATTTTACTACTTCAGAACATATGTTCACTGTTGTAGGAAGGTAATCATATTTGTTATCTGTGGGATTCAGCAAATCATAGAGAGCACACTATCAGATTCTGTCTCCTGCTTTCATAATTAGACCAAGAAACTATTTTAACCCCTCCAGTTGGAATTCGAGCCACTTCCCATAAACACAAAAGGCTATGTCAGCACTTTCATTATAAATATTCCAATTTTTATGATATACAGCTTCCTGAACAGCCTCCTTTCTGGGTTGAGATCTTTCCTCATTTGCTCCCAGTTTACAGCAGAACTTTTTAGAACTCAAGAACATCACCGTTTTTTAAAAAAATTAAAAATTGGAATGTTTTCCCCCACACAGCAGTATGGGGTTTTTTTTTTCCCCTCACAAAAAAATGGCTTCCAGAATGACACAACCTCCTTCTTTTAGGACTGTATCTTTTCTTTGTTAGCATATTTTGCTAATACTTGGCAAAAGGAGAAACAGTAATACTAGCCAGTTATAGCACACCCACTATGATACCACTTTTCTCCTAAGCTTGTTGCAAGACAAATATTTCAGTCAAGACATGTACCGTTGATAGTGCCTACACGACAATTTAGTCTTTGAAAATCAGCTACAAAATAATTCACCACCTCATCTTTTGAGGGTGAATCTCCACATGGATCACACGCCTTGCAACCCAAGTTACCACTTTATGTTAGACTGGTGACTATACAGAGATTTTCCAGTACAGAAATACTTGCTACTATTTATATAATAGAAGGTTTATTCTAAGCACTCTGCATGTGGAGAACTAGGCTTTTGGGTATCAGTTTTACCCCAAACGTCAACTCTTTCTTATTTGAAGCACATTATGTTTATTGCTCAACAGCACCTTCATTGGCAGAATACTTCATCAGGAGGATTCGACTTGAGCCCAATGCAATAAACACTCCTCCAAGCAGAAAGGTGTAGATGGTTGTCCTGGAGCAAAACGCAAACCGACTACAGCACTTAGTCTTCATTCTGCTGTCTTGCTGTCAGTGCCCTTTGGATGACAAAATGAAAATACACTATAAATAGTACTTCCAGAAACTGGTTAAACAAGGTGTAATGTGTGTATTTTACTGCTTTGTGTTATTTTATACTAAGATGCTTACATCACAAGCCATGATCTCATTCTACAGTTATCTTTTTTTTTTTAATTAAAAAAAAGAGGGAGAGAAGGATATGCTACGAGGACTAGCAAAGGGGGATAAAGTATACACATTGAATCAGCAAGTGGCACAGAGAGGCCAGTTTGTCAGCAGAGTGCATCTATAGAATACTGATTAGCTAAAAGGATTAAATAAATTACACACTTATTTTTCTTTAATATTTTTTAAAGTGTTCTTGTTCCTAATTCCAGCAAGGAGAAGTTTCACAGCTGTGGAGCGAGAGCAACATTGCAGAGATGCGGAGGCCCCGTCCCTGGAGGTGTTCAAGGCCAGGCTGGATGGGGCTTTGAGCAACCTGGTCTAGCGGGAGGTGTCCCTGCCCATGGCAGGGGGGTTGGAACTCGATGATCTTCAAGGTCCCTTCCAACCCAAACCATTCTGCGATTCTATGAGATGACCTCGCGCTCCCTCAGCACCGGCCTGTGTGCCCAGCAGGCAGGGGCGGAACAAGGACTGCTGGAGGCAGAGCCCGAGCTGTACCCCGTGTTCTCTGCCTCCAGCGCTCCCGTTACTCGGCCGACCCGTTAACGGGCCCCCAGGCCTGAAAACCCGGCGAGCAGACGGCCAGCACCGGCCCTCGCGCTGAGGGAGGAGGGGGGAGCCCCGTCGGGCCGGCTGCGGGCGGGACGTCCGTTAACGGCCGCGACATCCGTCAACGGCCGCCGCGGCTCGCGCAGCTCCACCCCAGCGGGGATCGGCCGGAGCGTGGCAACCCCGAACGGGCCCGGGGCGGCAGGGAGAGCGGCTTCAAACCGGGCCCCGAGAGCCGGCCCCGGGGAGGCACGGGGTGGGACGCCCACCTCGCAGCGGTAGCGGCGAGCGGGGTCGGTACGCGCCGCCGAGCGCTCCCCCCCGCGCTGAAGCAACACTCGCCTCGGCTTTGCTGACCGGCCGCCTGCCACGTCGCTGCCCTCAGGTCGACGCGCAGCTGTAGCCCGGAGCGGGGCCGAGCCCGCGGCCGTGCGGGGCGAGCCGGGCTCCGAAGCGGCAGCGGCCGGTGCTCAGACACCGCGGCCAAGCACACCGGGGTGCCGGGAGGCCGCGGCACCGCGCATCCCCCCCCCCCCCCCCCCCTCACCCCCGCTGCACGCCCCCAGCACCCAGCACCCATCACCAGCCTCCCCGGCCCCCCGGCGTCTCGCACAAACCTCCCCGCTCACCCGCCGCGCCACAACCTGGGGCGCTGCCCGCCTCTCGCCCCGCCCCCACCGGCCTCACCTGGCTGGGTGGGGCGGGGTGGGGCCGGGCCGGGCCGGGCAGCACCGCCCCGTGGCCGCCCTCCCCCGCGCCACCGCCCTGCGCGGGCGCGCGCACCCTCATTCTTTTTGACAGCCGGCCCCGCCCCTCCCGGCCCGCTCCGGTCACGTGATCGCGGGGAACGGGGCTCCGCCCCGCCTCTTCTCTACCCCGCCGTGGGTGCCGGGGCGCGCACGCGCGCCAAGAGCCATCGGCTTCCCGCCACGCCCCTCTCTTCCCCCCCCCCCCCCCCCCCCCCGCGCCTTCCCGCCTTGCGCGCGCACACGCCGAGGGGCGGGGCAGCGGCGCGCAGGGGCCGCCGCTGCCCCGCCCCCCCGCGCAGGCGGCGTGGCCGCCGGACCGCGCGCGACGCGGCGTCGAGCGCCGGTGTGTCGTCACGCGTGTGCGACATGGGGTGGGCGGGAAGAGCGCAGGGAAGGGCGGGGGCGTCTCACGTGACCGGCGGGAAGGGTAGTGGTGGTGGCGGTGTGGGGGGGGGGCGGTTCAGGTGCTGCCGCCGCCGCCGCCGAGATCGTTGGCCGAGGGGCGGGGGAGGCGGTCGTCCTCCTCGCGTGGCCCGCCGGCGGCATGCAGAACGTCATCAACACGGTGAAGGGGAAGGCCCTGGAGGTGGCCGAGTACCTCACCCCCGTGCTCAAGGTGCCGGTCCGCGCGGGAGCAACGGCGGGGAAAGGGGCGGGAGGACGCGGGGCGGGGGGGACGCGGCGCGAGCTGCCTGAAGCGTTGGAGCCGTTAAGGGTCGGGGTGACGCGCCCGCCCTCTCGCGGCGGGGCGGCTGCGGAGCCCGTGAGCCGCCGGGGTCGCGGGTGGCGACGGAGCAGCCCCCGGTGTCCTTCTTCCCCCTCTCCCCCGGGGTGTCGCCCGCAGCGCGTCTCCGTACGGCCGCTCCCCCCAGCGCAGGCATATCCCTGCCGCCCCGGCGGGGCGTGAGGGGCGCCTGACCGCCCCCGGCGTCGCTCCGCCTTGCCGGAAGCCGCTCGGCGGCTGCGGCTTCGCTTCGCGTCGTCACGGCCCGAGAAACTCCGCCGTTGCGGCGGTTTTGCGCTGACCGGCGGAAGGGGCGGGGGGAATGTCTCTGAGGGCGCGGTGCTCCCTCCCGCCGCAGGGGCCGGTTGTGCTGGGGCGGCCTTGCGGCGGCAAAAGCCGTCGGGCCTCGTCCCGCAGCGGGGCGTACAGGGATGGAGGGAGGCTGGGCTGGAGCCCACGTCCCGTTAGGAGGGGGAGCGTTCGGCTGGGAGGTGCAGGCCTTCGAAAGGGCGCGTGTTGCAGGTGCTGCTGCTCGAGGAATAACTTATTTGTTGCTTTTTTTCTATTCAAGTCGCTAAACTTTAACTGGTTGTGCGACCAGGGAGGGAAATCCAAACGTGCTCGTGTACTGATAGGTTGAAGCCTGGTTTCAGGAACGCATTGCGATAGTTATTTTGAGTAAGAGTGCTACTTCTTCAGCTGACATAAAAAAAAAATCCCTAGTCACATTTTTGTTATGTGAGCAGGTATAAAGTTATGTAGCATAGCTGATTTCTGGATCAGCACGACTATATTAACACAAGGCTCTGTGTGCTAAAGTAACTGCAAATAGTCGAAATGGGCTGGTTGGTTCTTGAGAGTGAATTATATATTTTATATATATATAATCACTCGAGAGTGAAGCAGTCTGTTTGCAAAGGAGTTCAGCATATCTGTTATAATTCCCGTTATTGCTTATTTAGGTAGAAACAAACCGTGTTTTTTCTGCAGTTGTCAGACTACATCTCATCTTCTGCCTCCTGTTTACAAAGACTTTTTTATGTAAAACCCAACTTTGTGTGTGAATGCTTAACTTGTCAGCAGTTCTTTCACTACTGATTTTCACATTTATCTATGTTTTTGAAAAAATACTTCTACTGTAATTGTTTATGACAGCAACCTCTCTGCCTGTGGTTTTATGGTGTGACCTTCTATGTGGCTTGTACACTGCAGCTTAGATCTTTGGGCAGAAGACAGTGATAGTTAATTGAACTCGTCCTTCTGTGGTATATAGTATGCTCTTGCCTGGATAGTGGACCTTACTAGACTTGCCCACTAATGTGATGTATATGGGCTACAGTGAAGTTGTGGTGTGGAAAGGTGAAGTGACTTGTTTACCATAGTGCAGTTGCTGTTGCACACTGGTGTAATAGTGGAGGAATTCTTGTGCCCAGGCGTACTATTGGGAGGAGGCAGGAGTAGAACCTTCCACAAATGGGAGGTGATAGTATTATGTGTATACATTCCCTTTACAGACTCACAGAATGGTCAGGGTTGGAAGGGACCTCTGGAGATCATCCAGTCCAACCCCCCTGCCACAGCAGGGACACCTACAGCAGTTGCACAGGACGGCGTCCAGGCGGGTTTTGAATGTCTCCAGTGTGGGAGACTCCACAACCTCTCTGGGCAGCCTGTGCCAGTGCTCTGCCACCCTCAGAGTAAAGAAGTTCCTCCTCATGTTAAGATGGAACTTCCTGTGCTCCGGTTTGTGCCTGTTACCTCTTGTCCTATCACTGGGCACCACTGAAAAAAACCTCTTCCCATCTACCTGGCACCCTCCCTTTAAGTATTTGTAAGTATTGATAAGATCCCCCCTGAGTCTTCTTTTTTCTAGACTAAAAAGCCCCAAGTCCCTCAGCCTTTCCTCATAAGAAAGATGCTCCAATCACCTAATCGTCTTGGTAGCCCTTTGCTGAACAGCAGTTCCCTGTCCTTCTTGACCCAGGGAGCCCAGAACTGGACACAATACTCCAGATGCAGCCTCACCAGGGCAGAGTAGAGGGGGAGGATGACCTCCCTCGACCTGCTGGCCACACTCTTCTTGATGCGCCCCAGGATGCCATTGGCCTTCTTGGCCACCAGGGCACATTGCTGGCTCACGGTCATCCTGTTGTCCACCAGGACTCCCAGGTCCCTTTCCACGCAGCTGCTCTCCAGGAGGTCAGCCCCCAACCTGTGCTGATGCATGGGGTTATTCCTCCCCAGGTGCAGTACCCTGCACTTGCCCTTGTTGAATTTCATCAGGTTTTTTTTTTGCCCAACTCTCCAGCCTGTCCAGGTCACGCTGTATGGCGGCACAGCCTTCCAGCGTGTCAGCCACCCCTCCCAGTTTTGTATCATCAGCAAACTTGCTGATGGTACACTCAATCCATTCATCCAGGTCACTGATGAATATATTGAACAGGACTGGTCCCAGTACTGAGCCCTGAGGGACACCACTAGTTACTGGCCTCCAACTGGACTCTGCACCACCAACCACAACGCTCTGAGCTCTGTCTGTCAGCCACTGTTCAATCCACCCCACTGTCCATTCATCCAACCCACACTTCCTAAGCTTGCCTGTGGGGATGATGTGGGAGACAGACAAGAGGCTAAAATAAATACTCCAGCTTGGTAACTTCGGAAAGAAACTAGACCTCTGTCTCTCACTAGCTTACTTACCACAGAATGTACAGAGATGAAAAAGTGAACTGTTTACCCTCAGGGAACAGAGGTTGTGTATTTTACATATTTTCCTTATGTAATTCCAGAAATACAAGTTTGTGCATGTTGCCTACTGCTTATAGTTCATTTTGAGGTTAAATAGTAAGTTGTCTCCACTGTGGTGTTGCGTGATGTGTTATCAAGATTTCTGTTGTAAATTTGTAGTACAAATTGCAGAATTACGGTTGTTTGAGTTTCTTTGATTTCTCTTAACTAACATTTAGTGATGTTATGGTGTCTGTACAACTGCTGCTTTGCTTATCTTAACCTTGTTCTTAAATGTCTCTTTGGAAATGAGAGAGGAAAGGAAGTGAGCAGCATTGCATGAAACGGGTGTGCTTGCTTCCTTTTACATAGCACAGGTGATAGCATGCACCAGGGTGAAGCATCAAGAATAACTAAGTTAAGCAGTGGCTGGTTTACGTTAATGAGTTCCTAATGATAGCTCTAATGCTGGGGAACAGAGCTTTCCTTGGTGCTTGAGGCTTTTCTGAAGAGAAAAAACAAACAGAAACAGAAGTCTGAAACAAAACACGTTTACTCTAGATTAGAATATGCTAAAAAAAAGTTGTATCCTTAAATTTCATAAATGTTACCTTTAATGCAAAAGTACTTCATTTCTCCATGCAGAACTAAATCATGTTGCTGCTTGCAATCTAGTCTTTCATCCGTAAAAATACCTATGACAATGAGAGAAAATCAAAACTGTTTCCATGGGTTACATAATGAAGCCACAGAAATAGGTATTAAAAAAAAGTCTTTCTATATAACTTTTCCTACCACAGGGAAAAGTTGGTTTGGTCATTCATTTCATGACCTTTCTTAACTGCAAAGCCTCATATTGGTGCATTGCAATGCTATTCAGTGGCTAGAACAGTCCTAAAGTCCTGACTGTGAGAACCAACTGGTTTTCTGTCTTACTGGTAAATGTAATACTGAGTGCCGGGTATCTTTTCTTCATTATTGACATAATTGGCTGTAGCAAAAAAATTGTGATCTTTTTTCATTATACCCCACATACACAACAAGTAATTTTGTTGAGCCTTATGTTATAGGATATGGAAGCCAGCTGCCTGTCAGCCCTGGCAGAGGTTGCCTCCGAGTGGATTCATGGTTCTCTATGGACAGAGCTAGTTCCAAGACAAAAGCAGAGCAGATGTCTGTCTTACCAGTAAACTGGGGTACTTTGGTTTGTCAGCAGTTCTCAAAATTTCTAAACTTTCTTTATTGCAGGAGTCCAAGTTTAAAGAAACTGGAGTAATTACACCTGAAGAAGTAAGTATTTAGAAACTTGAAATATATTTTGAAAGTAATGATAAATTTTACTCAAGATGACAGTGTTAATCTCAAACAGTTCATGTCTTTGCCAACTGATTACTGCTTCTTGAAAGAATTTTCACGAAGTGGAAGTTCTAAATGGCCTTTTTACTCTACAGATGAAGTAGATCAACAGAATTCCTCTTGAGATGACACTTGACATCTGAATGTGGGATGCTTTTTTCCTGTATTATGTCATGAAAAGCTTGTAAGGAAGCTTGTGCTGGGTCAACAGCTCAATTTCTCATGGGAGTTCAGGACTAAAACAGGAATATATTGATTTCAAAAGTGTTTCCCGTAAGCAACTCAAAGGGGAACTTGTATCTTGGGAACAGCCTTTGCTTACCTCTCTTTTGGTTCCTTCCAAGCCTCTGGCTAAATCACTACATGTCCTTGTCCACACCAAGTATCCAATGATTATTATTTTTTCACTCCTCTTCTCTAGGCTACTGCAGGCTGGTTGTATTTTGGATTGCTGCCAAGCAGGCATAGTTTTTTTAAGCAGTCTGCTGTGAAGAGAAATAAACAGGATTTTTTTCTAGAATAGTAAAAACACTGATTGTGCAGTGCTATTTTGACATCCTGGTTCTGCTTTTTCTCATGTTAAAGTGCTACTGTTCTGAAAATACATTGTCTTTACAAAGATATAAGAAAACAATGTTAAGGCTGTTAGGTAGAATTAAAGAAAAATGGGACAGAATGCACAAATATGAAGATGAGATGGAAAAAGATGGAACAAATGGTGACTGATGCAGGTAGATAATGTGGACAGAAATATTTTTCCTAACATTGGTACCGAGCACTTTTCTGCTACGTTGTATGGCAAGCAAGCACTCATGCTTTCTATGATCCAGAAGAGTACTGCTCAAAAAAACAGGCTTAGCAACATGATGTTCTGCTGTTCTGATAATCATTCATATGTGTGTGTGTATAAATGTTCATATATTATGTATTACATAATATATTTATAATCTATATTATATCTAAAACAAATATAACAGGGCAAGTGTAGACAAATATTCTACTAATGCTTAATCCCTTCTTGATCTAGGGGAGAAAACTTTGAAGTAGTACTGAAAGAAAAGTTCATTCTGTAGAATGCAGCAAGAGCCGCACTATGTTACACGAAACAGTTTGCAGCATTTAAGCATCAGTAAGAATGTGCATAGTACGTATTCTCTGTATAAAGTTAGATGCTGATAGCACGAATAAATTGGATCCTTCAAAGCAGTAGTCAAGGGAAACAGTTATACAGTATAAAGTTAGATGCTGATAGCACGAATAAATTGGATCCTTCAAAGCAGTAGTCAAGGGAAACAGTTATACAGCAAGAATAATTTTTGGTTAAATTTAGTTGAGACCGGAGCATGGATCTGCTGATTGTCCCTTTGACAGTCTGTCCTCTTCCCTGATGATTTTGGTCTTTATTTAGTAATGATTGCTGAAGAAGAATTGAAAGTATTGATAATGATGCTAGGATGTTATCTTTGAATGAGTTTGGATATCTTGGGTAGTGAATCTCAATTCAACTGTATTTTAGTCTGAAACGCTGCCTGTTTTATAGACTTTGTGGGGTTTCTGTGGCTTGCCTCTGAAGATGAATCAATTAGCAATAAGGCTAAAGATGACTCATTAATCAAACTCAGCACCTACTCCCTCTTCATATATCTGTGTACTTGCTTTAATTGCAACAGATTCTTGCCTGTCATGAATTTTTACTATTTAATACCTCAGAAAGACAATCCCTGTTTTAATTTTATATTTAAGTACAGGCAAATCTTAAAAATCATTCTTTCCAGGAGTAGAAATAAGATGTCCTAAAAATCTGTAAGAATATATTTTAACATTGGTGCCACAAAGTGTTTCAGTTCCTTAAACAGAGAATTTAAAACAATTCTGGAGTTTCATGTGTTGTTTATTATTATGTACAGGCTAATGAGTTTTAAAATTTCCATGTGTATTGGGAAGAATTGCTGTTTTCTTTAAAGTGAAGGTTTCACTTTTGCTAGAGACTTTTGTTGGAAAATGGGTGAAACAAAGCACATTTGCAGAGATTAAAACTGTTAATCCATTTTCAGTGTGTGTTATCGTGTGTTCTGCTACGCTGATGCCTTGCTTTGGAGGACATGGTGAGAAAATGGCTGACACACTGCAAGCCTGTAGTGTCATGCTACAAGGCTTCTGGTCAGCTAAGAAGTATGTTGTTATAAATGGCATTTTAAGACAAGAAAGCAACTGTAGCAATAGGTGCACACCTCATTTTCAAAAGTAACTAGTGCAAAGACCACACAAATCACTCTTCTTCAATGCAGGCTTGCCTTCTGCAGTTTATGTGTACAAAACATAAGCCCAATGGGTTAGGCTTTGTTGCGTGAATTTTAAGTTTGTACACAAGTCTAGCATTAGTTTTCCAATATGGCTTTGATATAGTGATGTGATTTTATAAAAGCCTTTATCTCTGGTACTAGGAACAAGTAGAGTAAAGATTTTTTTTTAAAAGCTATTTCTTCAGAACAAAATTATGCATAAGTTTTTCAATGTACCAAGTCCTTGGTTACCCATATTTAGTTAACATCAGTGTTGAACTATCAAACTGATGGTAATTACTTAAAAAGTATACTGTTTCTTCCTGTTTTGCAGTTCTCTCACTAATTCAATGAATTAATGTCATTCCCACTTTTTTCTTGCTGCAAAATTGTTTTGAACACCAAAAGAGAACTTATTTATTTTTTTTACATTAAGCTCTTCATTGTCTTTTTAAAACTTCAGACTGGAAAATAAAAACAGTTTCTTCATCACAAAGTAAACAATGTTACTGGGTGTAGAAACTTTTCTGCTTGTTACAAGACTGCTAGGTAATACCACAGCTTTAAAAACTTTGTCTGAATTTGCTGTTGTGCTTAGTATTCATTTCCTTCATGTAAAGTGGATTTAACCTTGGGTTTTCATGGTTAATTAATGGAATTAACTGAAATGGAGTTAAAAGAAAGCATCAAGCTGATAGATTAACTATATAACAAATAACTGTTTCTATCAAAGGAATGCGCAACTGAAATATTAATAGAGAAAAATTGGAGATTGGTTTCTTATGCCGTATTTAACAGTACTTCAATTTTTTTTCCTGCCTTAACAGTTTATTGCAGCTGGAGATCACTTAGTTCACCACTGTCCTACTTGGCAATGGTAAGTAACATCAAAAGAATTTTAGAAAGCTAGCATCCCTACTTATGCTTTAAAGTGTTTCCATCAGATACAACTGTATAGTTGTCTCATTTCAGAATAGTACATGGGCTTTTGCAGTAGAACTTCTGCTGGTTTTGTGATGAAGCTTTAAGTCGGGCAGGATTTATTTATTGTTCTGTGTAGCAGTAGTTGAGATGAGGATTTATTTGTTTGTTTTCCTAAAGCTTTAGAGGAAATAAGCTGGTACATACTGTGAATGCTTTCAGTGCTTAGCTGCAGTAGCAGCATGTCTCCTTTAGCTTGTCTTGGTGATTGAAAAAGCAAAGGCCATGTGCAACTGGAATTGCTAGGAAGTATTTGTAGTTGGTATATTTTAGACAAGCGTTTGTTAATTAAATTTGTTCAAGTTGGCCCACATCAGAGCACTTTGTGCAGTGCTTGCCCTTGGAAATTCCGTATCTTTCATGTACAATAAGTGTGCATATAGGGTGCTTCCTCATGTTTTACCGCTGTCTTGCGTTATAGAACTAATCAGTTAGTGCCTAGATAGACATTGGCTGTGCAGTTGGTATCATCAGGGTTCTTGGCTCTATACTGGGCCATGAAGAGCTGAAGGAGGAATTATTATGCTTGAATCATTGTTTCTTGCCTTTTTACTGTCTCCTTCCAAGAAAACGTGATGTTGAGTCTGGTTTATGTGCTAGCAGTTTGGAACAGGCTATTTAAAATGTTACTCTTATTTCAAACCAAAAACCACTGAAGGTAACAGCAAATGCTTGAGTCATGTGAGCTTGGCAAAGATTACTTGAGCTCTGGTGACAATGGGCAGGTTTTATATTTCTAGAGGTCTGTTTCTTTTTCTGAAGTTGCTTTCTTCAACATTTGGGGCTATGCTGTTGCTGATCCTAGAAAATTTCATGTAGACTAGTTTGTTCTGTGAACCTGTCTTTGCTTGTCAATCTCAAAGTGAAAGTAGTTTTTGAAGCAGAAAATAGTTCTGATCCAAGACTCCGTAGTTTAGGGGTGACCAACCTTTTTGACCTCATACCTATATTAAAGTCTTTGTATAGGGAAGAGTAAAGTTATAGCAAACAGATTTTGCAAATAGGTCAAGAGGAGTATATAAAATATTCCTGACATACGGTGAAAGTTTGCAGATCATCAAATTCTCAACCTTTTATGGTGCACTTCATTTTACAGGGCTTCGGGAGAAGAACTAAAAGTCAAGGCTTATCTGCCAACAGACAAACAGTTTTTGGTAACTAAAAATGGTAAGACTGAAGTTTTAAATATAAGTGTTCTTAGGATTGATAGCATGGTTGACTCTGCTGTCAGCTCTACTGATTGTATTGACAGGAGAAGCAAATATCTTGCACTTTGGATGCTCCGGCTTTGCAATATTAACAAAGTTTTTCCTGCACATCTAAAATCTTTTCCTTAGACCAGTTATTAGCAGGGCTTTGTACTAGTAATGCAGCTTACGTTTGTGAAGTAGAAATGAAGTTTAAACATTATAAACCTCCTTGTCTGTCTTTCCTTTCTTATGTTCAACTCATATTCAGGGTCTAAAAGAAAAATATGTTTACCTCTTTCTTCTGGAAATCTCAGGCTATTGAAGTGTTTCTGAAATGTCTTTCATGGTGACACTGATACTTCTAGTTCAGATATGTGATTAATGTCACTATCGGTGTCAATAACAATAATATAAAACACAATTTTAAGTACAATTTTGATCAGCTTCATGGTTGTGTATATATACTACTTGTGGTTACTACGTTTTTAATGGATAAGAAGGCTAACACCTTGGGACAACAACCATGGGGAAATCATTCTCTCAAAAGATCTTGTATCAAAATGTGTCAAAGATGATGAACCATTTGATGAACCTTCAGTACTAAGAACAGCCTGAGGAGATTTTTACCTTCAATGGGTTGTATTTCATACTTGGATTTCACTTGCTGCCTCTTGGAGTCTTGCAGTGCGCTATCATGTGAAAATGCTTACAGTGGTGTTGGACAGACTTTTCTGAGATGGTCCTGATAGCTGGATGGCCAAGTGATCTACTTCATTTCTCTTTCCCCTCCACTTCCAGGGTCCCTCATTGCTCTGATCCTTCTAGATCACATTTCAAAATAATGTGTTTCCTGCTGATGGTAACACACTGGCCCACCACCTGAGTAAAAGTTGTGGGCTATGGGTGAGGCCAGGAGCCATCCTACAGACCTCATTTTGGAAGTCTTTGGAGGACTTCTCTTCACTGTGACTTTCATGCCCCTCTTCTGCCTTTCTGAAAGGTCTAGGAGCAGTTTACAAATTCTGCACTTAATGCAGCCATTTTGGTTTTTTTCCTCAGTTAGTAGAAAAGAAGCATTTTTCATGTACTCCTTGCTTATGATGTTGGAAAATGTCTGTTAATCAGATCTATGTTCTTTATTTGACTATTTTATGAAAACTTTGCATAAAACTACTTGAATGGCTCTGTGATGGATATTACTGAAGCTATTCTTGATAACTTATTAATTCTAACCTCTTCTAAATTTCTAGATGATAATTTATAATTGAACATACCTAATACGTAACATAAATATCTGATTCACAAGGCTTGTAGGATAATTTCTTGCTCCAATCTGGTTTTGTGTAGGAATGACTGCATTCTTTTTGTTTTGCAATTTTTTGCAGTGCCGTGCTATAAAAGGTGTAAGCAGATGGAGTACTCAGATGAGCAGGAAGCAATTATAGAAGAAGATGATGGTGATGGGGGATGGGTAGACACTTTCCACAATGCAGGTATTCATAGTCTTGCTTCACACTTTGGGTTTGGTAATCTGAAAGATTTTCAGTTTCTACTCATGGAAAGTAAAATCTTTCTTAGATGTAGATGGCTGCATACTACTATTTAATCTGGAAGAAATAAGTTATGTTGCCAGCTACCCACTTGATTGGTACATGACTGCTCAAGTGTTTAACTGTGTGGCTGTATAAGCCTAAAACAGGCTACTTTTTAGAAGTGTTGACAATAAATTATTTCCATATTGTCGTCTTATTTTAAAAATGAGCTGTGTGGTAGCTCATTCCTTAGTAAGGAAATCCTGTAAATGGCTTAAATTATTTGTTTGAGGAATATGCAGATTTGTTTTTTAGCAAGATTGCATGTGAAGCATGTTGAGATCTTTATCTTAATTGTGACCTCAGCTGACTTATTTCAGTGTTTCCCATTCTGTTGAATTGTTGGATTGACCTAAAAGGGGGAATCATTGGGAAATAGCTATTATCTTAGTATCTGAGATCACGGGGGGGAGGAGGTACACTAAAAGAAAATATTGTTAAATACAGAAATGGGTGTGGGAGATGATCCTTTTTTACACTACATCCTCACATGAACTTGTGTTTGTAAAGAAGTCTAAAAATTACTGCTTACGTGAATCTCTCTTTAGCTTTTCTAGCATAGCCTCTTATGAATCCTTTTGTTCTTTTCTAAGAATTGGCAATTTTATTAGTTTTAGTCTGTTTCTTCATGTTCTATCATGAGTTAATAAAACTGTCTTTCAGTGATGTTTTCTCTACCATTTCCAAACCTAGAAGGTACTCTACTCAGTTTTTAGTTTCTTTGGTGTAAATTTTATGCTGTAATGTGGAAGAAGTTCTCTAAATAGTTCAGCCAGGCTAGGGAGAAAAGGGGTGGGAGAAGATGCCTTTGGTTTCTGTAGATGTACATTTTTCATACTGGCAATTCTTAAATGTATCACAGTTCATAGATGAACACACCCCATACCAAAGAAGTTATTTCGTAGAATCATAGAATGGTTTAAGTTGGAAGGGACCTTGAAGATCATACAGTTCCAGCCCCCCCTGCCATTTGACATAGGTCTGTCATATCCTTGAATTAAGGATGCATTCTCTATCCTTGCTGTGGATAGACTCCTCTGTCAAGTTTTCCTTTTTAGGTTGTTTAGGTGGTTTGGGCACCATGCTGTGGTAGCACAACTATAAGATTCTGATTAGACCAAGCCAGATCTCCAAACACTGTCAAAGGAGATAAAAAAGTCTGTTTCTACCAATCTGTATAGATATCCTTTATAACACCACTTTTTCTGGTAGGAAAAAACATATGTAAATAATCACACAGCCACTAGAAATGCATTGTTTCCAAGCAGCATTCAGCTGGCATTCCTTTTCTTTAAACAGTTATTTCTGATGAGCTGTTACTTGATTCCAGGTTCATTCTCCGTAATGATATAACTTGTTTTCAGCTGAAGAGTTAATTAGATAAATGTACTGTGTCAAAACATAATCTTGTCATGTATCCCAAAGAGTACCACGTGAGAGTTGCAGTGAAACTAGAAAGCTAATGGGGAGGAACTCAAGAGTAGATACTACTGGGATTTGGGATGGTTTTTACCCCTGCTTCTTCTCAGCTAAAAGCATTGAGTGTTCTGCTACATTATGCTTTGTCATGAACACATTGCTTTCAAGATGCTCAGAAGTATTCATAAATGGCATGCCTTGCTCATGAAGTTGAGTTTCATTATTGTGACATGAATGCCTATCCTGAACTCACTCTTATGCAAAAATTTCTTAAAATAAAAATACAAATTACTTTGCAGTGTGCCATCAACAAAATCTGTGTGATGTGCAAGAGCTGTGCTGTTGTGCTCCATGTTACTGGTATGGTTTCTTTACGGATGTCCAGCACCAAGCATGCTACCAATACCAAATAAACAGCCCTTCAAGTATCGAAATTGTTGTGAGATGTAACTTGGAAAGATCATATGCTGCTTTCTGAAATCTTTGCAACCTCTTTCTGTATTATTCTGTAACAAAGAAACAAGCTTTTTTTAACGCAGACTTCTTGTTCAATTAACAGGCATAGTGGGTGCAACAGAAGCAGTTAAGGAGATCACACTAGACAGTAAGGTACTTGTTCCTAAATTTTCCTCTTGCTATATTACAGGACTTAAAGGTAGTAGAAGTCTTAACTACAGTAATCTAGTACTGCCTGTGAGAGATTAAAATAAATGTTGTCACTAGGTGTGTTGCGGATATAAAATGACCTTCAGAGCCCATGATACTAGTCTAAGCACGTGCATCTATTTATGACTATGTGTTTACTGAGGCAGTGTTCTTTTTGGGATGTCTTTAGCCAGTGTGCTTTTGTGCCAGGCTTCTACAAACCGAAAATGAAATTCTGTTTACAGTGATACCGCAGCTTTGTGTCTCAAGAAACTAATGTTTGGAGATCCAGTGTAAAGAAATTTTTATATTGAAAAATAATGTAGGGATGTAAAGAATTTCTTTGTGATCTTTAACTTCTACAAGTAGAGCTTTAACACACTTGGTCCTGTTTAACAGGCTTGTGTCCTCAAGTTTAGAAGTATTAAAGCTGTTTAAATGTGTACATCTTAAAGTCATCAATTTGTGCACGTTTCCAAAAAGTCACTCAGGAGCAGGAGCCAAATCTGAAACTTAAGTCCTCAGGAAACTGAGAACAGTTGGAAGTACTTGAAATGGAAATGTGTTAGCTTACGTATTTAAGAAATGTAGAGAAAGTCAGAGACGCAAAATACTTTTAAAGATGAGTTGCTTGTTAAAGTGGAATTTTGTCTCTGTGCTGTGAGAGTTTGTTAAACCATCCAAGCACAAAGCTTTGGATTCTGAAAATTAGGGGGAAAGAGAATGGGCCGTGGCATGCTACCACACAATTGTAAACAGCTCAAAATGCTATTGACATGATGAACTGTGAAATATACACTGCTTCTTCACAAGTCAGTAACACAAGGGTGGAAGAAACACTCTAAGGAATACCTAAAGGTGATCACTATTTCTGTGAAACACAATACATGCAGAATGGTAATGTGATTCATAACTACTGTTGTGTGTTATGAATTGGATTTAACTTCTAATATATTGTATGTAGAAAAACTTGCTTGTTGTACAGTACTTAATTTCTTGGACCATGGGTCCAATCTAGAAGGACAACTCTTTCTCTGCTAATGTTCTGTTTGCCAAAGCACTTCACAACTTAATTTCTTACTGGTTTTGGTGTTTGTTTGGGCTTTTTTTAATGAGGAAGCTAACCACCTGATGCTTACAATTAGAGCAGCTTCTAATTATAATCATTATTTGGAGTATTCTCATAAGATCTTCATGAGACCTGTGTAAATCGAGACCTCTCCCTTCTGAATCTCACTGGGATTGTCTGTTGGGTTCAAATGCTATGCATAGGCCCAAAGAAAAAGTTGGCTGAGGGCTTATGCTGTATTCATTTCTGTTGGACTGTGCTCCCTCAGACAACGATAATAAAATGTGGTATCTTTTGGGACTCTTGTGTTTTAAAAATAACTATGGAACTGGACAATGCTCTTAGTTTATGGAACTGAATGACACTCTTAGTGACATGATTTAGTTTTAGGTACCCCTGCGGGGAGCAGGGAGTTAGACTTGGTCATCCTTATGGGTCCTGTCCAACTTGAGAGATTCTGTGATAACTGCTGCACAGTTTGCTGTGGGTTAGGACACACAAAATCTTAACCTACATGTTTAGTCATAGCTGTTTAGTCGTTGCCTTTCATTTGAGATATGTGGGGTTTTTTGAAAATAAATTTATGGGCTGTTTAACACCATGCTTATTATTCTTTACTTAAGAATTAAATCATTCCAGATTACAAAGTCAAAGGAGACCTTTTTAGCGGATTTTTAATATTATACTAGGACTTTGAAACTAAGTTTGGTTAATAAGCAGATATTTGAGTCCAGTACAGTGCCTTTTAATATTGCAGAAATTATTTTTTCTGGTTTGCTGTATGTGTTGACTGGACTTATACCTTAAATTTGCTGGGGCTGTTAGGCTGTGTAGATGCTGCAGTCTTTAAAGCAGTATTTTCAACTTTTGAAGGATAATATAAAAATACCAGAACGTTCAGCGTCTTGTGAAGATGATGATGAGGAAGATGAAGGAGAAGCTGCAGACATGGAAGGTATTTCCTTAAATTGAGCGTGACACGCTTTATTTCAGGCCTTTAACTAAAGCAGTACACCCTAAGAAAACACTACTCTTTCTTTTCATGGAATGCATGCTGAAAAATTCAGCAGGCATATGCTTTTTTCCATCTTTGTGTGTTCTTATTCATGCATGTTTACTCTAGCTTGTGTGCTGAAAGCTATGTCAAAGTTAGTGACTGGGAAATTAATTTGAGCAGCAGAACAGATCCAAGCAAGTATAAATTAGGGATTTAGCACAGTTTCCTTCCTGCTTCATACCTACACTTAAGCTCAGTCTACCTACTTAAAATCCCTTAAGGCTTGCTCATCATGTGCTTACTGTAATCTTGGTCAAATTTGTATTAAAAAAGGTGTATTCTGGTTTGGGGATTGGGAAGTCTACCTGAATAAAACATCTTTAGATACATGTAGATTGTTTTAAAAAAGCTGTTTATGCATGAGAAATATGATGACTAGCTACAAGCTGAACACAGAATTTTATGGGTCTTCTTTTCAGAGTATGAAGAAAGTGGGCTATTGGAGACAGATGATGTGAGTGAACAGTTCTCTATCTTGTCTGTTACAATGCTTATCACCAATGTGAGCACAAGCAAAATAAAAATAATGATAAGAAATGGCTGACATACCAAGCTTGTTTTGATCAGTGGGATTACTGAGCCTGGTTTCCTATGGATTTGTCTCCTGCCAATCTACTGCAGTTACCTGATCTGTTAGGTCCTCAAAGATTTTGATCACAGTAATTTTGCTTTTTTGCTGCTCCTTTTCACTCTGCTTACACACAAAACTGTATTCACAAGAGGTAAAAAATGCAGTGGTTCTCTTGAAGCTTACATGTAGAGGATGAGCGGCTTATAGGTTCAATAGGTTACACTGATGCACCAGACTGTCATGAGAGAAAACAGAGGGAATCATTATTTTTGGTACTCTGTTAAGGTCTTCATGAGCCTGCATAAACTGAGGCCTCTGGCTTCTGAATTGTCTGTTGGGTTCAAAAGTTATCGCTGAAAGAATGGACAGGGATATGACAACCTAGTTGCATGCTTCCTTAAGAAATCGGACCTTTTTTAAAAAATAAAAAAAAAAATCAAAAATAAAACCAAAGACCACTTGGTGGGAGAGAAACTGGTACTCCTGATCTAAAGATAAAAACAGAACCCAAAGCCTATGTTTTTTTAATGCTCACTTAAGAACATTAATTTCAGTCTTGCAGCTTTACATAGCTACTTAGGATGGGAAAGGAGGGAACTCGACTATACTAATGTTTTCATTTTTACCTTGAACCAGGCAACACTTGACACAAGACAGATTGTAGAAGCTAACAAAGCTAAAGTTGATGTTGGAGGGGAAGATGCTATTCTGCAGACAAGAACTTATGACCTCTACATCACTTATGACAAATATTACCAAACTCCAAGGCTCTGGTTATTTGGATATGATGAGGTATAGCTATGTTGGGTTTTTTTCCCACTTCTGTGAAATTAGACTCACCATGTCAAATAGCAAGGCTATTTTGTTGCTTATTCACAGTAGAAATTTATAGGAAAAGATGGTGAGAAAACCGTTATACAGTCAGGGTTGCAGACAGGACTTAGGGTACTTGCAGGAGGTAGGAACAATTTAACTGAAAATTGTACTTGGTAACCAAGCCCATTTGGAAGGAAGGAAATCATGCTCTGTCATTTGCGTTTCTGTTAGCTCTGTAGAGCTAGTAACAACCCCAGTAAACTCAGTCAAGTAAGCAGGTATGTGTTTTCATGACCTTCAGAGGGAGAGGACTAGATAAATCAGTCTTCCCTTTAATGACTAAGTTTCTTGAGTTAAAGTTGGTTAGGGCTTACATCTCAAATGCCTAGGTAGGAACCTAGGTGGTTCTTAAATACATCGACTTTACTGTTCACCCAGTGTATTAAAACCAAAAATTTGTGCCGTACTCTTTCTACACCATATGAATTTTAACACACTTGGTTCTTTCAGTGTACCTTCAGAACTGTTGTATGTTAGATGCTTATAATTTATGGTGTTTCATCTGTTAATGATGTTAGAATTGCTGAGAAGGAGCAAGAGATTCTTTGTTAGTAATGTTTTTATTCTTGTTCCTTTTTCCCATATAGCAACGGCAGCCTTTAACCGTAGAGCATATGTATGAAGATATTAGTCAAGATCACGTCAAGAAAACAGTGACCATTGAAAACCATCCTCATCTTCCTCCACCTCCCATGTGCTCAGTTCATCCATGCAGGTAAGTCTGTGCTGCTGGTCTGATTCAGCATGCAGACACAATGCACTTCACGAGTCTTAAGGATTTGGTTCAGGTTTTCTGGACATATTTCCACAGCTGGCTGCCATAGCGGTCTGTTAGCTTCTGAGGCAGTATGAAAGGAAGATATCAGCAATTCTCTGAAGTCATTTCAGTGCTCACTGCCACAAGTGTATTCTGCAGTTAGAGCTGTCTTCCCTTTGCTCGACTTGCTTTTCCTCTGCTTTCCTATGAACTCCAGAAGATGGCAGGTTACTAGAACTCTACGAAAGAAAGTTCTATGGTTTTTCATTTGCTGTTTTTTTTTGGGAAGGGTAAAAGTGTAATGTATAATTTGAGAGCAGAAAAAGCTATTTGAATATGAAATAACTGTTTCTTACTTTGTAGTAACTACCTTCTGCTCCCCCAGAAGTCCTTGAAACTTTACACTGATAAATAGAGGTCCTCTAATTGCCACACTGAAATATTTGTCGAACACAAGCGCGAAACGCTTGTGTTTTTACGGTGTTTTGTTGTATTTTCCACACTTCTCACCCAAGACATAAGGAGTCTGTAGTTCGATTAGCTGCACAGATATTTTTTCTAGGTCTTTGAAAGGTGCCTTTTGTCTTAGCTGTAGGCCCCAACATCCTTTTAGGTGTCTTAGTGATACAGAGCCAATATCTTAGACAGTGTGACTGCTCAGCTTCTTGATAGTATGAAGTTCTTAGAGATCTGAGTTTGGGCTTTTATGTAATTTTTAAAAAAGAGGCACCCTTTGTAGCCTTGCATATGTTTAAAAAAAAAAAAAAAGTCCAGATTGCCCCTTTAAGTCTTGTAATTTCTTTTGACTTAAACACTTCTGGGATCCATGTCACTAGCTTAGGTGTCAAATAATCAGCTTGTTGACAAGCTAGTGGTAGTTCTTGCAGACTCAAAACATTCTTGTTTCTGGTTTAGGAATTATTTGATCATAAGGTTAGTCTTGGGAAGGGTATACCATTTTTTAGAGAGAGAGCAAGGGAGCTTCCCACCAAGTACTTTATGGCTACTTTTGATCTTATTATGAGGATGTATATTCATGGACTTTGTAGATCTGTATCTCATGTTTTTTCCAGTTCATAGTTCTTTAACTACTGCTTTACAACAGTCTTTGCTTTCACCAAGCAGTCAGGCTTATATCTGGACAATATTGAGCAGAGAAGCCATTGTACAACTGGGAAATAGCTTTTTGCGAAGTTTAGCTGTCTTGTAGAAAATTTTGAAGTGGTAAAGTTTTATTGTTGGTCTTTAAATCCTCGGGCTTAAGTCTACGCTAACACAATAGACCTGTGAAAATGTCAGTCTTGGTGCTCAAGAGTACTACAGGAAGCAGAACTTAGAAAACTTTTAGGAAAACAATAAAGAATAGAACAGAAAACAGCATAAGGCCTCTATTAGTCTGTGGGATCACCCACATGTTTAATACTGCAGTATAGCTCTGGTCATCTGTTCTGTAGTCTGTGAGATGAAGAAAGACTAAAACTGAAAAAGATACAGAGGAGTTGTCTGGAATAACTGAAGTTAAGCTCTGTCCCATAAGAAATTATTGAATAACCTGGAACCCTTCAGCTTTGGAAAAAGGCAGATGAGGAAGGAGTTATGATTTCAGTGATCTTCATTATGAACATCGCAGAAGGTGAAGTAATAGGTGTTCAGTTTTTTCCAATAGTAAAACTGGTGGCATTGAGTGCTACTCACTGCTAGCATGTTCAAAGCCAGAAAAAGGATTAAACTCTGCACATAGCACGTAATTAAACAAAATATTTATTTAAGCAGTATGATGTTAATGAAAGAAAAATTTGTGAAGAGTTATTAAAAGTGAAGTTATTAGAATGCTTCAGAATTCGAAAGACCCTGGTTTGCATACTGCTGGAAACTAGCAGTACTTTGGGGGCAGCATTATAAGGTGCTGCTTCTGGCCTCTTTCTTGAGCACATACTATGAGATAATAAGCAGGACGAGGTAGACCTTTGGTTTGATCCAGTAAGGTATTCTTGTACCTTATATGAATATACCAGTCCTGAACGTAGGAAGACTTAAGAGACTGACTAGGAAGATTATTAATTTAATAGAAGGAGGAAAAAAGGCTGAAGCCAAGGCTTAATTTAGTGATTGCTGGAAGCCCTGCTAATAAATTGGTTGGGAAGAAGCTCCTGTTGATGGATGCAGGCTGGGAGGGCAATCTCAGAAGAAACAAAGATGACCAGATGTTCGAGCATGATAACCCTCACTGACTAGGTAGATGTGTGAGTTTTATACTGGGCTGTGGCTGCAATGTAATATGCTTAATTTTACAAACATCTTTGCAGAGTAAGAACCAATTTAATGCTAGTCTATAAATTTGGATTAAGAGTCTTCGTGGATGGAGAGCTTTGTGTGCACGTTTTCATTTCTTCCTCTGAAGCCAGCAAAGTGCCAGTGCCTTTGTTATGTAATCCACATCTACACATGAAGAAATGGTTTGCATCATGAGTCATTCCAATTAGTCTTTTAAGCATGAAAGAGATGATTGATATTGCAGTGAGACAGATTTGTTGGTAGTGTCAAACGTGGAGGAAACTGTCTGGTTGTTCTCAAAAAGTAACCTAGTTGACCAGCAACTGCTTAACATCGGAAGGGCTTGCAAAAGTCATCTTGAGACTGTGAAGAAAGAGGTTAACAACGTAGCCAAAATGGAGGTTTTGAGTATGTTTCTTACTCTCTGAGGTGGGCTATTATATTTTCTTAAATTGGTAAGGCTAACAGCTAAGAAGGTCTGAGCTTCTGAGGTGAAAAATAATAGCCGAAAACATTGTTTTATTCTAAATTTAGCTACGGAGTGCCAGTGTTTAGCTAGCTCTGCTGCTGTTGCTTCCCTGCACATCACAAGAATTGTGTAATGTAGGGTATTTGGATGGGTCCTAAACTTACTTGGCTGTTCTTGTGACGTCCATATCCCTATGTCATGCGTCAGAGGAAGGAAAGAAATGGCAGTCAGATGCTGCTGTCAGCTGCTTAAGATTGCTTCTATTTTGAGTGGTTAGTTGAAACTGTTCATCTTGCAGCTCTGCTATAAGTTGTATTTCTTGTCAGCGTTTCTATGGTACTGGGAGGAACTTCCTCATTAATTGCTACAAACTGGTTTAATCACAATTCTCAACTTTTTTATGTGGGTTTTATGAAAGGGCTATAAAACTAGTTAACTACTAAACACATTTACTATTAGATCTGAATTACTGGGACTAATTCCAAGGGCTTGTTTTTCTCTATTTCAAAATAAATGGTGGCAGGCTTCTGAACTTTTTCCTTCTTATATACTCTAAATATCTGCAGGGAAGTGACTAGACACAACTGCAAGGATCAGTGAATTGTAGATCTTAAAAGTTAACTGACTATTGCAGATTCAGAATGTTTCGCCTAATGATGACATTAGTGGGTTTTTCCACATGTCTCATTGTGTATGAGCAGTTACAGACACTGAATCAAGTGCATAGGTAATCTTTTTTTCTTGAAAGTACACTGTCCTAAAAAGTCTTGCATTTTATCCTCTTTTATGGAAGCTTATAGTTGTTGTCCACTGCACTTAAAGTCCTGTGGAAGGCCTTTTATCTCTATGAACTGCGGGGGGAGAGAGAATGAATAACTTCTGGTGTTGGGCGGTTTTTCCCCCCCTGTGTCAGGAAGGCTTTTATTTTTTACTTTTACTTTCTGCTGGTATATATTTCCCTTCCAGCTGATATTCAGACAATGTCAGTATGTCAGCTGTGCTGAATTCCAGTGTGAAGTTGATAAATGTTTTGACTGATGGCTTTGGTCGATTGCAAAGTGGGAAAGGGGTTCTTCAGCTGGAAAGAAAACATCCCTCATGAGATCATAAAGGGTCATCTAATCAATCTAGAAAATCAGCTTCTTTCAATTTATTTTTAACCCTTTAATGTATGGTTTTAACTCTGTATATTTCAATTTATTTTCAACAGGAACACAGTATTTCTAACTTGGAATATGAATAATAACTCATTTATATTACTTGAACCACCTCAAGAGTTGGTTGATATGCTGGAAAGTAAATTAGGTGATTTTAGTAGATATTTTAAACGTCTGATCTATTTGATAGCTCAAGCAATCTACAAATAGGTTCTGAAACAAGCATTGGTGAGCATATAGTGTATTTAGTCATCTGAAGTTAAAAGTTTTTTTATGGTGGACTTTCATTCGGAAGTTTAAAAAAAATATTCAGATTCCTATACAGCAGGATATTTTAGATGACATTTCTTCCAAAGTTATCTTCTTTCTTTTCATTGGGGGGGTATGCATACTTCATATTAATTCCTCAAAATTTTCTTATAGGAAACTGAAAACAGGACAGTTTATAAGGCCACCTGCAAAGCTTTTCATGAGTAACTGCATGACAGTAAGAATGACCAGAATGGAATGATTTGGAATTCCAGATATCTAACTAGTCTTTAGAAAACAGAAAAGAACAAATGTCATTAAGATGTATGAAGTTGAGTCAGTATCCTGTTAAAGACTTCTAATTGCTGTAGGGTGACCTGTATTCTGTGCCAGTACAAAAAATAGTCTGCTGTTATGGACGAGGTCAAAGCTTGAGTTTTGACAGTGATCAGGTTCCTATATAGAAGCAACTGCCCTTGGCACCTGATATGGCACGTGCTCTGCAGGGGCATCGTGAGGATCTAGAATTGGAATCAGCTGTGAGGGTTAGTTGATCTGCAAAGACCAACAGCACAACAAATGACAAATGCTGACCTTTAGTATTTCCCCACACTTGCATGTTCTTGTTTAGAGTGTGTCTTGGTAACTTGTTGCAACAGCTTCCTTCCTTGTGTTTGCAGTCACTGGCAGCATGATTAACTTTGGAGGTAACTACTAAATGCCAGTTACTGGTCAGCTATTTAGATTTGCATAATGGTATCAAAGCATGGTGAGAAAGTTATGCAAACTCTGTATACTACTCTTCCTTGTTCTCAGTAGGCACACAGGTTGTTTCAGGACAGGTATTTTAAACTGCTGCATTAACTGGCTTGCAGTCTTGTGTAGGTGGATGTCCGTGGCCATATATGACCTCACTGATTAAGATTGCCTACAGAATTATGAATTAAAAATGAAGTATAGATAAAAGTAAGATGAGCAGTCTCTTCTAGTTTACTGTTCATTCAGCAAGGAGGGTTGGGCTAGGTGATGACCAGTCTTTTCCAACCTTAGCTATTCTGTGATTCCATGTTATGTTCCCAGGATCAACTTTGTAAATAAATGTTTGTGTGGTTCATAGTAGGTCTGGCATGTTACTGATGACTTAATGTCAAAACAGAGTGACCTGAGGAAATGTTTGTAGTGCAGTAGTGCTTTACAATAACAGAGTCAGGAGAGAGAAGCAGCTAGCTTAGAAACTCTTGATCTGCCATAGAACCCAAGTTACTGCTAGAAAAAGTTTCCATACCATAAGTCAGTCCCAGAGCAACAGTTCTGAATTTATGCAGGGTTAGTTTAGCCTGCCTTTCCTAGGAAACCATGAATTGCTTAAATATTTGATACCTCTTAAGTTCTACAAATTTAAGAGTGCAGCAGTGTGAGCTAAAAATGTTGTAGCAATTTCTAAGCAGCATCTTCAGGGTTCATCTGGGAGCTTCTGGTGGCTTGCTGCTGGTGAGGATTACCTTCTGGGGACTTACCTGGTGGCTTCTTTGGCATTTAGCAATTAAAACCTATACTAGTCACAAGCAATATGTATTGACTCTCATTATGGCACTCAGTCTACATTGTAGCATAGAACATCTTTCACTTCCCTTGTGAATGTAAGGTGGTGGCAAATAGTTATTACATTCGTCACTTAATATTAACTTTCAGTTACTGTTGGGATTTTTTTTCCCTTAGTAAACTGAAAGTTTCCTCTTGCTGCTTCTGAAGCTAACAGTCCAAAACTATGTAATTTGCACAAAACATAAACTTATTGAGATGAAGGGGGAGGGTTTTTTTTTCCTTAAAATATTTTCACTGTTTCTGATCTGTTTTTCAGGCACGCAGAAGTCATGAAGAAAATAATCGAAACTGTTGCAGAAGGTGGGGGAGAACTTGGAGTTCACATGTATCCTTTTTCATTACTACGTGGTATTCTTCAAGATTTCTTGCAGTGTAAGGAGCTGTTACCTCAAGGTTCCTAAACTGGAATGCAATTGTGTGTGAAAACAGTAAACAACTGCTTGTGGTAGCACTTACTAGAGTTCTGGGATGAGCTCCTTTGTGCAAACAAACTCTGTTAATCAGTTGTTGGGAGTGGGGGGAGGGTAGCAGGAGCAATGGGGAAAGTAGGTAGGACTGAAGGGACAGGATTGAGCCCTTGTTTGTAGGGGTGTGGAGGAGGTAGCTGTGAGTATGAAACAGATCCCAGTGGGGGAGGATGAGGCGGGAGGTTCACAGACTCTGGCCAGAGTGTGATCACTGCTCTTGGTACAGCAGCTTCTGTATTAGATCTGAATCTAAGTTTCATTTCTGAACGGTGTAGAGGTCCCATTATTCTCTACTCTGCATGTGAGCAGTATCTTAGTAAAACATTCGGGTGACAAAAAAGCAATGAAAATTACTGAAACCATTCTGAACATCAATATGAAATGCCCCACAATTAGAATTTTCTTTGAGCAAAGATCTTAGTTACACTTTGTAGTAATTGATACTATGCTTTCTGACTGAAGTAACCTCCACATTTGAAGCAAGTGTGTCCTTTCAAAATAGTGTTCTTTTGCTGCTATAAGGCAAGCAAGGGGGGATTGCTGAGCAGTAATAGGCCCTGACTCAGTAAAATTCTTGTTCACTGTACGAGTTGAGACTTGCTCAATTTGTGCAGCAAGCAACTGAAACTGAACTGGAAAATAACTTTTCTGGCAAGGTAGTTCAAGTCTTCTACTCCTCAATGGTTATAAATAGCTTATTTTCAAGATTTTTGATTACTTTTTTTGCTATTGCCTAACAATTTGAGGGTTTTTTAACAGGCAACTTCTTCCTTTGTTATCATGTAGTTTGTTAAGAAATCAGTGGTCCATGAGACTGACCTGCCAAAATAGTAGAGTTTACTTATAGTCAGTACCAATGTAACTTAATTGTCAGTTGAAAGTAATGATTTATTTTAACTTTTCAGCTTGCTGTTTGCCTCAGTCCCAGGTGGACAGACACTTTAGTTCATAATTATCCAATAAACTCCAGACTGCAGATTCATTCCCAACATGCATTTGAAGGTGATACACACAAGGGAGACGAGGAAGGTCTCCTCTACAAAGGCAGACTTCTCAGCTTAGCAAAGCTATCTCTACTTTCCCTCATCAACAGGAAGGAGCTCTTTCAAAGGATGGTTCAGAACAGGAATCTCTTTCTTTTTCTGAGCCACTGAAATACTGAGGAGGAGCCTACTTTCCCTACAACTACAGGAAGGTAGCTAGGGATTAGCCTTGCTAGGTACAATTCACATTGGCATTTTTTAGTAACCACTGTCAAGTATGTAAATGGGCTTGTAAATGTTCGTGTCATGTTTGTAAGATTTATTGAAAATAACTTCTGGTTCCCTGCTTTAACTTGAAACAGAAAGGTCTGTATGTTTATGCAAGCATCAGATGTCATTACCAGAGCTCTGCTATATTAATTTCCCAGTCTCTAGCTGTATAATTGCTAGGTGCTATTTTCCTGATAACAAGAAATATTGTTGAGCCGACCTTTGAATGTGACTTCTGCCTTGTTTTACAGGATTTCTAGCTATTGCACATTTTTCTTAACAAGAAACTCAGGTACCTTCTTATTTTCTTGAAATTTGTACAGGCGGTCATTCCAACGATAGAATATGACTACACGAGGCACTTTACAATGTAACTAAAATAAGACATGTCCTCCTCTAATTATCAAATCTTTTTTTAAATAACCCATTCATGTGACTTATGCAACATTATACACAATTTCTGTAACTAACCTTTTATCAAGTTGATGCATCAAAATAAAATGTTCCATTACCAGCCTTTTTAATAAAAATCTTCGTGTGTAATATAAATAAATCATTGTCATTCTGATACAGACACTGCACTGAGAGGTGGGATTTTTTTTCCATAGTTCCTTCAATTTGCTTTCAATGGAACACTTTTAATCTATATTGGAAGCTAAGATCTGCTTTCCTACAAGTCTAATGCTTTTGGCTTCATTGCAGACTCCAGAAAATGTGAATTTTTTATTATCCCTCCCATTTAGATTCACTTGAGTTATGCAGGTTTTTCCCCAGTTATGAATGGTTATGCTTCGTCTAGCTGGAGAAGGAATTTGGAAGCTGAAATGAAGTGGTCATCTTGTTAGGAAAGTTTGACTACATCTTAAACTAAAATAGCTGTAACTAAACAATCCTTGAAAGGTGATTTAGACTTATACTTGAGCAAGACTAGTGTTTTGAGATGGAATTTTTTGGGAGATGAAGGAGGAGTATTAGTATGTAACTCGTTCATCTGGTAATACAGGCAAGAACAGTCTTATCGACAAAATTACAGTGTGCGGGTAAAGGGAGAAGGTTACTGTGGTACAGCAAGGTTCGTTCTTGATTACTGGTCTGCCTCAACTACACTAACTGGTGGTCTAATAGCATGGGTTCCTTTCTGGGCTAAATATACATGGAGTTGTTTATGAATTCAAATATCGCGGACGTATCCAGGCTTTAGCAGCCACTTTCTGCTCTGTAAAGTGTAAGTTTTCCTCCCGTTTTCATTAATGAAAAGGATGATCATATATATGCGTGTGTGTGCATATGTTATATTTATTAGGTTCACTTAGACTCTGTTTAGATTTCAGGACAGCATCTTTGTTTCCCAAACATCCAACTTGCATTCTGCAAGATAATCTGAAGTTGGGCATCTGCAATTTACTTTTGGGTAGGAGAGTTGGTCCCTATCCTGGCACAACTGGTCCTCATCTTGGGTGTCCTCTGTACCATGCTTTTATTTACATGAGAACCTGAAATCAACTTCTGTGTACTATGCTTAAATTGGCTTTCCTCTTTTGATATCTATCTTCACTTCCTCTTTCTTGGACAGTATCTTAAGCAATGTCTGTATAAGTGAAGCATAATGCTAGCTGAAACCTGTTAAAACTTAACCACACCCACTGAGTCATGCCATAGGATTTTCCCTATCAGACTAATCTCAAAGATGTTTTGGGCTTTTTGGTAATAAAGGAAGTAGCTGTCCTCCACCCAACAAATAGGGTGGTTTGGAGAGGAACAAAGTGGGAGTATGACTTAAAATAATCAGCAGTGATGTATTTTTTTTCTTCCTTTGCTCTGTCAGAATCTTTTGAAACATCTTCCTCCCTAAAAGGTGTCTGTTCTCCTCCTTTAGGAAGGTGAATTAGTCTTTCACTGGTCTCCAGTATGTTGAGTTAACAAATATCACGTTCTTCTTTGTCAGGCTGTAAGTGGCATAATTTTTTTTTTTTTTAAATATAAACTGATTAAGGCCTTTTTCTCTGACCTTAGCAGAAAAACAGGAGCAGCAGAACTGAAAAGAACTTGCCAATGGCTTCCATCAGCACCATGATATTTAATGTCTTACGGCATTTGTAGCAAAACACGATGCTTGGTGACTAATATACGATGCTCTGCTTGGCTGGATATCATAGTTGGCTGTACCTGAGCAAGCAAATTTGACCTGGCTACACTTGCAGCAGTTGTACTGTACGCTAATCCTTTTCTTCTGTTTGGGTCTGGTATTAAAAATTCCCATTAGAAGTGAAGATTGCTGCTGTAGGAACTGCTGTAAACATATACAAACACAGTAACCTCAGCTATAGCTTCTCGCAAATCCTGCATGGTCATTAGTTGTCTTAATTCTGCCTCTACATCAAAATAACTCCTGAGAAGTTCTGCTCTGCTGGAGTCCCTTTCCTACCACACATCTTACAGTTCTTGTGGTTTTTTACTTGCCTGCTAGATCTCTATGGCTTTGTATTGGGCTTTGAGTACGTTCTAGTCTACAGGTGCTGCATGCAGTGAAGATGTGGGTGAAATTTTGATTCCACTGAATCTGAACCAAAGTTATGGACAGGGAATGGGTTATGATGCAAATGGAATAACCTTACAGAGATTTAAAATAACGATGACCACAAACTCTATTGTCGAGATACCTAGTCCTCAATTTACATGAAATACTTTTAAAATACAAAAAGACTTGCTTCTAATAAAAATAAACATAGAAGAAAAAAAATTGAAGCAGTGACTTCCAAGCAATGCATGGGAAGTGCACTTCTGTATTTATTCTTCTAAAAGATTAATCAAAGTCTAAATGATAAATACTGAAGGGTGGAAATAGTGTTAAAGAATGAGGGCAATTTTAACTTTGTCCTTCTGTGGCTGCATTTTTGGGTGTGGGAAAGTGGAATGTGTTTAACCAGCTTGCTAACAAACAGCCTGATCCGTTTCTAGAGAACTAGAATGCCTTGAATTTGCCTGGGTGTTGTAAGGTCCATAAGGACAGATGTAATTTAGTGTCTTACTATGCTAAAAGCTTACTGATTCCATGTTTCTTCCTGAAACTTGCCTATCTGCTGTCATGTTGGAAAACAACCTTATTTGCTGGTAACTTGTAAGAAGTGTTCTAAGTCTCCTTTAAAAATAAAAATATACCTGGATGTGGAAAATGCAAGCATATGAAAGAAGAAACAGTTACTTCATCCAAAGTATTATACCTATTGTTGGAAGTAGGTATGTATACAACTTGATAAGAGGCTCTCTTTGTTTGATAATCCCCTTTTGGTTCCAACAAGTATTTTTGATAAAAAAAATGCAAATCTCTTCCTAGTTGCAAACTCTTGCAATCCTGTACCACCTGGTTAACATTGTGTTGTGGGCACTGATATTCTCACTACTTTTATTTTCTACAGAAAGAAAGTTGAATATGCTGCTGGACTGACTTAGCACAAGGGCAGCTGGTCGGATTTGGCATATCAGTTGTACGTGTGGGCAAATAAAGAAATCTCTTAATAAAGAAGGCAAACTGGAACACAGAGAACACAAACATGGTTTAGAGTAGGAGCAAAATTCTTTCTGGAGCTAAACTGAAATTTTTCTGGCAAAAATTAACCAGAGGGAACAAAAAAGGCTTCTTTTGGGTCAGTCCAAAATTGAGTCAGATGTTATTAATGTAGTTTCTGGAGAGAGGAAGCTAGTGTATCCTCCTTTCTTTTTGTTGCTTAAAACGAGTTTTTTTTCAGATGAAAAGCCAGTGGTCTTAAACAAATTTGTTAAAGCACTGAAGTTAGATTTTACAATATTTAGGAAATTCACATATTTCTTTTTCTTTGAAACTCTTTATTAAATTCAGCATTTCTGTGCAAATAGCTTTGGGTCCTGCTAAATAATTGGTTTTGGCAAACACTGACTGGAGAAACACCCAATTCTAATCAAGGACACTTGCTTTTCTCCTAAGGAAAAATAGAGATTTAAAAAATGTGAATGTATTTAGGTTTAAATGTACACAATTACGTATCTTCTGAAGCCTTTAGCACCACAGCACTCCAAAATGCTGTTCTACATTCTTACTGCCTTGTAGTGTGTGTATGACCACACAGGTTATACAGCCTGACTTCCTTTAACAGTCATGCAGACTGTGCTCTTACATGAGCTGCCATCGAATATGAAACACATGTACATATTCCTTTTGAATAAGTTGTCTGAAAGAAAGCCGGAGTTTCTCTGCTGTCTTTTCTTTTTGCCTGCTCATGTGGTTTTCAACATAGTACATCTAATTTAAACTTCTAAAATGAGCCGTTTCGCAGATTAACCTTTCTTGGCTTTAGTGCCTTCTTGTGGAAGTGAAGATACTTATCTGATGGATTCTGTTCTGAGCTGTGCCTGGCAGATTTGGTAAGTGCCCCCTCTGTCTTTTACCTACATTCAGAACCTTGTGTTCACTGCTGATCAATAATTAACTCCTTGTTTGCCCATGAAAGTCCTTTCACCCTGCGCTAAGCAAAGTATGCTTGCTGGACCACTGTGCTTTGATTTGTGTGTTTGAGAGAGAGAGAGACCCATTTTTAGTGTTAAAAAGTATTGCTTATGCTTCTCTTTCCGTGCTTTCTTTTCATTTGGCATTTCACTATCAGTAAGTCCCAAAGGTACTGCTTAGTCTTGGGAATAACATCGTTCATTGTGCTGCAGAGATTGTTTTGCCAGTATGGACTAGACCTGTGCTCCTACCTGCGTGGCTTTTTCCCTACAAGATCTTTCATGTAGCTGGTGACCAAATGTAAATTACGTTTGAACATGTGGGTAAGCAATGAGGATAAAATACGAAGTTTGCTGCATGTGCAGTGTTGTGAAGTAGAAGCTGCTAAGATCATGGCTATATGTATGAATAGACAATAAAGTTGCATTGTCTTGTAAGACTTCAGCCTGAAGAATGTATTCTGTAGTCACTTATGTGACTAATAGTAACAGCTTGCAGGCAACCAGCACTAACTAAAAAAATTGTGTATGTAGTAGACTTTCACCATGTCACACACTGTGAGGCTATAATTGCAGGTGTTAGAAATTAATGGTCAGGGGAAAGGGAACAAAATCTTTGGATTATTAATAATGACTTTCAGAACACTGTGAAACTTTCCAAAACCTAGAGGAGACAATGTGATGCAATAACTTAAAGAAAAAAAAAAAAAAACACAACAGGCTGACCCAGATAACTGCAGGTGGCTCAGTCATTGATCATAAGAGGTGTGGGTAGAGAAGAAAATAAGGGAGGAGCCAATATTGGACCTTTTGTTCTGAAAAGATTAAAGAAGGGTAATAATGCTAACCAGTGTAGCTTAACGGAACATGTATCTGATTTAATTTGATATGCTTCTTTAAAACTGTTGGTGTTATCAGCCACCTTTGTAAAAGTAATTTCAACGATGTAATGTATTTTTAATTCCTTTTACCATTTGATCGGTACTGCACAATTCACTGGCTAAGAAATTTGAAAAATACAACCCCCAAATTCATCACAATGGGTAGAAGAGAAGTAACTAATTGATATCAGCTTTGATTCCCAGCTTACAGTCACAAAGCAAGGGGTTTTAAGCAGGTTTTCTGGGTATTAATGTTTAGCCTGCAGTATTTTAGCTTTTATTACAGGGAAGAATTAAGTATTAGAAACCTGTAACGAAAAATTCAAACATTTAGTTCATTAAACAGAATTACGGGAAGACTTCTTTAAACTGTATTTTGGTTTCATCTCCTCAGCCAGTCACATAAGAATAAAAGAAGGTCTTCAAATCCCTGTATGGGAAGGAGCTTTAGGAACAGCATTGTAAAGCCCAATGGGCGGAGATTGGACTCGAACATGAGTCAGCTTCGGTTCTGATAAAGGTGCGTGATATTTTCTGTGTGCTTCTGTATGAATGTTGAAGACCTGGAGATGAGGCAAGCTAACTTAAAAGTGAAGATGGCTCAGGTTTAACAGAATGTGCCAGGCACTTCAGCACCAGCTGCTTCCTATAAGTTCTGGATCGAAGGAAGAATTGTCTGTCTGCACAGAGATTTCTTTCATAAAATCTGAATTATAGACACTTTCACACCAGCTGTCAGACTCTTAAGAACCAGCATTGAAATAGAAGTCTAAGCAGAGGTGAGATTGGGACCAGAGTAGAAATGAGGCAAGTATTTTTTAATTAAAAATTGTTGAAGCACCACCAAAGTATTAATCACCAAGGATTAATTATCACCAAGGATTATGGTGAGTTCTTTAATCAAAACAATAATTAGTAATGAAATACTATTGGACTGTATTTATCTAAGATTTTATCTTCAATATCAGTGCATGCGTTCTGGTCCAACTTAATTGTTGCTGGATTCTGGGGTTTTAAATCCTTTTCTTATATAATGTATGTGTCAAAGCGGCTCACAGGAACAAGTGACTAACTCCATGCAGATGCAGTAGGAGGTAATTTAAGTTCAATTTGCTGCCTTGAAACTGTCCCCTGATGTCTGTAGTCCTATGCTGTCCAAGCGATCACAATTGTTTTTAGGTTTAGGCACCAAACTATTCTGAAGTTTGGTAGGAGCATTCAGCTATTGGTCTTCATCCATTTTTTTCCAAACCATCTTGCTTATCTCTTCTAAAATCATGTGGTACTATATAATTTGGATAGAATTAACCAAGCTGCCAGTTAGACCACTCTGCTGTTGAACAATATATCAAACCTGGAATTGATCAGGTTTTGTTTTGAAGTAGTCTGTGGAAATGTTGTCCATATTTTTGTCTGGATCTGGAGTGGAATTATTTTGATTTCGGATTTTAGGTAATTTTTTCATTAAAACATTAACAAAACATTATTGAAAAAGTTGTTGTGATCTTCTATCCATGAAAAAGATAGGTAGGGGTTTTTATTTTCCCCATAATTCCAGTGTACTGGAAACACACTCAATTTTCTTGTTTTGACAAACTTCTCAGCACTGACAAAAGCAGGGGAATATTTTTGGTGATATAGTTGACATTGGTAATAATTTATCAAAAGGTATTTTTCTATTTTTTTTCTTCAGATAAATGTCAACAGATCCTAATCAAGACTAGATTAGAAGGGTTCTGACTACGGGCAAGTCTTGAGGCTGACTTGTTAGCTGCCACTGAGAAGCCAGTTTGTTACCCATTATGTGAAATACTTGAGAGCATAGTAGGAACCAAACTGAAGCTGACAACATGTTTGGAAAGGTTACTGATGTACTACCGAAGTATGCAGTATATGTACTAGATTTGAACTAGATTTCACTCTTCTAGTCCCCGTACCTAATCCCTCAGCATTTTGTTTTCTAACTGGGGATGGTTTCATAGGAGATGTAGCATCTAACTGGGAAATTTCCATCAGCGCCAGCCATGTGCTGGGTTTCTGTTTTCTGGGAAGGTAGAAAATATGCCCCCCTTCTTCCTAACTATGCAAGTCAAATATCCTGTAATTGTAACTGTAAAAAGTAATTGTTTTCTGCCTCTGATGTCCTGCTGCTTCAGTAGACAATGACCCAACCACAGTCTCTAGTGGGGCTGAAGCTGCTGCTCCTTGGTGCTTTTCTCTCACTGGAGGTGGTGTGGAGGAGGGGGGAAAAGGTAGTTTAAACAAATTTTTTTTTATCTCTATTGGATCCCTGCAAGCAAGGGGGGGAGGAGGTGAAGAGCAATGACCTGAGCGTAGCAAATGCTGTTACCCTCTTGCATCACAAATATTTGATTTCTGAGGGGAAGTTAGAAGCAGCAACAGCAATAAAAGCAGCGGTTTCTGCCTTGTCTTCCAGAGCAGCATCAACAGGCATCTGTATCATGACACTCCACTCCACGCGTCTTTTTCTCTTGCTTCTGCTTGGTTCATGGTGGCCAGACTCTGAGAAGCATGTGGTGGGAGCTGTGAAGGTCAGGGAGCACTATATAGCTGCTCAGATCACTAGCTGGACCTACAAACCGGAATCAGAGGAAAAGTCCAGGTAAAAAAGTACAGGATAAGAAGGATGAAACTAGTCCTCTCTTGTGACTGAAAGTGGTTTGTCTCTCCCATCTCCTGTGGAATTTTAGAGCCCAGGAGGACTTTAGAGCCTGATCTGTTGACTTCAGAGGAACTTGTGTGACTTTAAACAGCATGATCTGAACTGGAGCCAGTGAAGTATTAAAAGTTCCTTTTTATTTACTTCACTAGTGGATAGAATTATTTTTATGTTTTCAGAGCACTTTTGTTAAATGTGTTGCAGGGCTTGCTTTTTATCATCTTCTGTGTGGGTTGATGTTTGTTGTTTGGATTTTTTTTAATTGATTATTTTAGGTATATGGATTTCGGGCAACGTTAAGTTGAGCCATAGTTTGGTAAGATTTCGAAAACTTTCAGACTTTAGAATTTGCTGAAGGAATAAATATGTTCCAATTTGGATACTATCACTTTCAGTTAAAGCAGAGCCTGATGAACTTTGGAACTAGCTATGTTGTTTCTGAGTTGTTCACTCGTATTTGTGAAATGTCCATCCTGAGTTCTACTGAGTAAAGGTTGTAGGACCAAGCATTGCTCTAATTTAAGTGAAAATACTGGTTTGATTTTTTTTTTCCAGATAGCATTGCAGAAGGCCGGTCTGCATGCATACACCAATCAAGCATATAAAATGTCTTATTTGTATTACTGCTATTATCCTTAGGATATAAACACTGCAAGTGCAGTGCTACAGATGACAAAATTTGGATGTAATTTAGAATTCTGTTTAAATTAGGCTTCGTTCTTATGCTGTGTTTACTATAGTCAACATACACAGCTTTTATTCATTAAGGGGTATGAAATGGTACAAATCACTTGTTCTCCTACACTGAAGGATGGGGGGAGGTTTATTGCATTTTTTTTATTGGTGGATGGCTTGTTTTTTTTATTTTTTAGTTTGTGATTATTTTTTTTTTTATACATTGCATTTCTGGATGTTATGGAAAGGACAGATTTAGACTTTCTAACTATTCTTTTTTCAAGACTTAACTGAAACAAAGTCTCTGATTTTTAAAACTCTCCTTGGAAGTTTAATACAACTGGTATAAGCATCATGTCAAACTGGCAAGACAGAAGAAAACAGAATTTAAATGTTGGAATATGAAGCCAAATGCTATTTAAGTATTGACCCAGGCATGTGAATTGAGTAGTTAAACTTCATTCTCATCTGCACTGGATGCATCAATATACACATCGACTGCTGTTTTGTTAGATGTCACATTGTACATAGGCTGTTTTCATGCAGTAGAGACCCACAAAACTGTCTGAAACCTCAGTTGAAGTACTCTGTGATAGTTAGAAGGTTTTCATACACAGTACCTATTAAGATAACTCGCATAAGTATTTAGAGCAAGTCGCATACCGAATGGGTCTGATGAACTTTGTAGGGCTTATAGAAATTTAGCTCAAAAAAAACCCAACAAACCCACAAAGATACTCGCTAAGGAAGAGCTGATGGCCTGCATCCCAAAGTAATTTGGGTATGTGTTATAGTTTGAGAAACCCACAACAATTTATTGTCATTTAGACAATTATTCTATCACCTGACGAACCCTTCCCATATGTGAAGGGGAATCAGGGGAAAAAAAACAAGGAAACCCAAGGATTGAAATATAAACAGATTTGATAGAATAAGACTAGATAATTAACATTTATAACACTAAAGAGCCAATATCGATCCCGATACCAATACAAAATATACAAGGATTACACTCAACCAATTCTATCAGTAGGAAGCTGTGCACTCCCAGCAGCGGACAGCAAATGTCAGACACTGTGAGCTCGGGAGGAAGGGAAGCCCTCAGGGGTCTGGCACCGGGGCAAGAAGTTCTCTGGATCGCAGCCATCAAGGGAGGGAGAGCACTTCACAGCAAACTTTCTAATTTATATTGAATGTGATGTTCATGGTATGAAATAATGCCGTTGGCCAGCTTGGGTCAAGTGCCCGGGTCTCACGCCTCCTCATCCCTGCACCTGGAGAGCTCAAAAAACACTGAGACCTTGAAACCCACACACCATAGCTGGCTATGAAGTAAATGTTTTCACAAACACTAAAGTCACTAAAGTTTTCACAGACACTAAAGTCTTCTAAAAGTGCAGTTTTTCCAAGCTTTAGAAGAGAAGTTAGTCCTGTGTCGCTCAAACCAGGACAGTATGTAACTTGTTCTGATTTCAGTAGAATCTGAATGTCCGCGTACAGTGTAAGAATCTGATACTTCGCTGCTTTTGATTCTAAATGAAGAGGCTGAAAAGAAAATGGGTTCTTCCTGAACTATTTCCTTAATTTTTCAATCACACAGGGTAGAAAAGGACACTTAACTTCTGTGAGTGTCAGTCGTCTTATTTTCAGAGAGATTTGTTACCATGTACAAGTGGTATTTGTAAGACATTTCAGAGCAAAGTGACTGTGTATTATCTGAGCATGCAGCGTTGCTGCTGCCCTTCCTGAAATTTAGGTAACTAGACCTGCTTGCGTAGTCTAAGGCTTCTGAGGTGTGAGTAAGCTATGTTTTTTTGTTCCTTCCAGCTATACAATTGGCACTGATAAATTTTCTCTTCCACCCTATAGTCTTCTGTGCGTGTTCTATTGAGCATTGCCACGTAAGGGCAGCACTTGTCAATGAAGGTTATGGATCAAATCCTTCTTAAAGAGTGAAACAAACTTTTATCAGTGACTTTAAAGAGAGGGGAATGAATTGAAACGTGAACTGCTTCTGCCCGACTCTTCTGTTGCGAGAGTGTCGCACAGGGATTTATAAAAGATGTCTACAAAAAGAGATCTCCCCCTTATGGACCCTCGATGTCACTGCGTTGTCTCTGTGCAGCGTCTCTATGCTTGAGCAGCCCATCAGCTTCCCGCTACCAAACGTGCCTGAAAGGGCATTACAAAAAAAAAGCAAGTGGAATTACTGTTGGATCCAGTCATCATGCATACTATGAGAAATCAGACAATAAATGTGAAACTAAATACCGGTTGTTATCCCTCCAGCCCTCTTCTCATCACTATTTTCATTGCAGAAGTGTTGTGTGCTGGTTTCCTTCTGCTTGCGTAAATATTTTCTAAGAAAACATTGTGTGGTCTAGTGGGTTCCTGATTCATTTACATAACAAGTGTGGACGCTTGCAGTGTTTCTCAGAGAGCAATCTTCTGACTTGCTGTGAGATCTGTAGTTGTTGTCAGGGAACAGGTTTATGCTTGCCTCCAAGGTCATTGCAGCTACAGGAGCGTGCTGTCAATGCTGTTGTAGAATCCTCGTGGTGAGTCTTAAAGTTCAAGCATGGGACTGAGTAAAGAGAAACTGAGATTTCCTTTACTGTGTTTTGTCAGATGCTTTCTAGGTTAAGCATGGTCAAGACATCTTCCTCTGTGTCTTAAGTGAACAAAACAAGGACATCTCCATTGCAGAATCAAAAGGTCCTATAGAAATCACCAGCAAAATCAGGGGTAAACTGTGCTAGGCACTGTAATTGAATGTTTAATATGAAATGGCCTAGCTCAGGAATGTCATAGTTTCAATACAGTAAGAGGGAGAGGGGAAGACGCTACAGAGTTGGACTGTGTGCCTTGCCTTCAGCAAAATGTGCAAGTGATTAAGTGTAATTCCAAGATTCATTTTCTGAGATATCTGTTAAACAGCAATGGCATCTCTAAGAATCTTTGTTCTTTTAATTTTTTTTTTAACTCCTTTGGTTTCAGGTTGGAACATTCAGATCCTGTGTTTAAGAAAATTTCTTACAGAGAATATGAAGTGGATTTTAAAAGAGAAAAGCCAGCAAATATACTTGCAGGTAAACAGGAAGGAAATGTTCTGAGTATTTTTGTTTGTTGCTTGTTATAAAGGCAGTAACAAGCTAAGCATGCTTGTGGTTTTGTGTCCATTGTTTTGCACATAAATGAAATAGGCACAGGGGATGAGGTCTCTACAGCACACTAGGGCTTTGAAAGGCCATAGAGAGGTTGGATTTTCAGAGGCTAGGGCGCAGTGCTATCTGCAAATTGATTGCACAGCGCACAGTCGTTACCTTTGTTTGCATCATCTGATGAGACTTCCCATACCCGTTTAGACTTGTACGGCACAGTCACAATGGTGACACTATAAATTCACATGGAAGGAGCTTGAGGCCTGAGGTGAAGTATGTTTCTGGTAGGTCAGTGGAAAGGAAAAGAAAAACTGAGGTTGGGTATGAAAGATGTCCCTTTGCATCTGTTACTGCTTGAAGATGCTTTAAATGGATGGAGGCAAGTTCTTGTACTTACGCTATATACTTATACCATAAGTATGGTACTTGTGTTCTGATACTTATGTAGAGTACTTATATAGTCTGTCTGCACTTCATATTAATAGATAACTTCAGATGCTAGATGTTCAGATTTAGATTTCAAAGTGAACGTGTGTGAGGCTGGTGATGTGAAATTGTTACAAGTTGCCCTGAAAGGTCTAGTCTATGATCTGATCCCTTCCAGTTTTATTTGTTCTCCTGTGTTTTCTGAATCTGCTTCTTTCTTTTCGGAGAAGGAAATTTAGAAAATAGTTTACAAGAAAAGAGACTAACAAGCCAAAGTCTTAGCAGGATGTTTTCATTGCTTATTTTTGTGACGTGGGGAGTAGAGATACAAGCCCCTCTTGAAACCTTTTGCAGTCTATGCCTCAAGAAATTTGCAATATGGAACTGATTATTTCTTTAGATAACATTTTGGAATTGAAAGATCTTTTTGTTCTGTGACTTCTGGCATTGAGAGTGCTACTCAAAGAAACGTGCTTGAATGCCTTTCTCTAAACTCATAAACTATAAAATGTCTGCCTTTCTAAAACTGTTTAAGTTGTATGTGAAGGATTCCTAGAAATTCCCAGTGAACCTCAACATGAACCTTTTGATAAATTTTCTGTATCTGGAATTAAATTTTTTCCCAAATCTACCATTTTCCTGTGATTTTTTTTTTTTTTAAGTGCTAGTTGACAGATATACAATTTGTAACATTCCTGACTGTGAGCTGCAGGTTTTAAATCTCCACGTGCCTTTTTATGGGTAAATCTTCATTGCAGTGGTATTACATTCTCTGCCTGTGTTAATTTTGCAACTTGTACTTTGAGAGTTCATGTTCCCTAATGGGGGTGGGAGAGAACTCTTTGTTTCATTAAACATACTGTTTTGCTCACATTTTCCTTTCTCTTTATCTTGAATAACTACAGGACTTCTGGGACCAACTCTGCGTGCTGAAGTGGGAGATACTTTAGTAGTTCACCTTAAGAATATGGCTGACAAGCCGGTCAGTATTCATCCCCAAGGCATAGTTTACAACAAAAATGCAGAAGGTAAATACTATAAAAACTCCATGTTTTGTTCATTTACTTGCAGACTACTGCAAATACTGAGAGGGACCCAGACCAATGTTTGAGGATATGTGCAACACAAACATGTCAATTCTGGATTAAAACTTCACACCCGTTGTTAGCTCCTTTTTTGTTCATCAGTATAACACTAGGAATATGAGTGTCATCTGACATGCACAGTCTCCTGACCAGCTGCCTGTGTACTAATGCAGAGTCACGTAGTGTTTGAGGTTGGAAGGCACCTCTAGAGGTCACCTGGTCCAACCCCCATGTAATTGCGAAATACTCTATTTCAGGACACGTAAACTCTTAAATACAGGTTTTAGGAAAAAATGTTTTCCAAATCCCTTGCAACAGCGTGCATCAAGGTGTTATCGATAAAGGCAGTTGACAGTGCTGATCATGTTGTTCTGATACTCAGTATTTTATGCTCAGCTGTGTGGTGCTTTGCAACCCTGTCTCACAGAGTTGAACAGAACATGTTGTTGGAAGCGATAGGCAGTTCAGTTTCACTATCTTATTAATGTGCCTTTTGCACCTACGATTTTGATTCTCTGTCTCCGCTTCGTCATAGTGCAGACTTGTTGGATGTGGTAGGCATAGATACGAGCCATTACTGCCATCTGGATATGCAGTGTACAAAAGGCTTAAGGCAGCAAGGCAATGCTGGCCTGCGCAACGGCTTTATGAGAGGCAATTAGAAAGTTGACAAAGTGGCCAGTATTCCTCCACAGAGTATCAGTGAGCAGATGCTGAAGCTTCCTGCCATCCTAACCCTAGCCAGACTGATGAAGAGCCCCACATTTTGGCAGTGATGGCAGTTCTAGGAAATCCTTAATCTGTAAGAAACAGGATGGTGGAATATGTACTCTCCCCTATGATACTCTCCACAATGTAGGTGGAATCATGAGTTACCTCTTTGAAGCTGAAGAATAGACAAGAAACAAATCAAGCTTTTGGAACTGATTGTAAGAGGACATTCCAGATGCTCTTTGTCTTCATGCCACCCTACTGACTCTTTTCTTGGCAGGCTCCCTGTACGATGACAGAACATCATCTGCAGAAAAACGAGATGATGCCGTACTTCCAGGCCAGATCTACACATATGTGTGGGATATAACAGAAGAAGTTGGTCCAAGAGAAGCTGACCTTCCTTGTCTTACTTATGCGTATTATTCTCATGAGAATATGGCAATGGATTTTAACTCTGGTCTGATTGGAGCACTGCTTATCTGTAAGGAAGGTAATGAAATGCTTTAAGACTACTATAAGGTAATGTAGTTTCATTCCTTAATAAAGTTAAGGTTGTATGATAATGATGGAAGATACATTATTTTCCTTTTCATATCTTTACATGCAGTGTAAAGTAAATGATTTTCAACATCTTTCTTTCAGAGGTTCAAGTTCTTAAATGCCGGCTTTCACGCAGATCCGTCCTATAATTATAGGATGGACAGAGACTGCTATTAATAGATACATTTGCCTGTACTGGCTGCATTTTCAGTTGCTTAACTGCCAAATATATGAAGTCAAATTTCCTGTCTTATAATAAATATTTTTTTAAAGCTTCACTCAAGATGGTTCAGCCATTCAGAGAATAAGGCAGAAAATAATTGTTTTACCCATGCCTTTTAAAGGCTGTGTAATCAAGAGGCAAGAGGCTACCCCTGTAGCGAGGGTTTGAAATCGCAGAGCAGTGTGTCTTTTGCTAGTCATTTGAAAATATGGCCAAATTTGAATGGATTATAAGTCTGTGAAAATTGCTTTGCATATGGTAAGGGACTTGAGGTTTTAGTAGTATGAGTCATGGAATTCCATCTCCACTAATACAAATGGGTGTCTAGTAGGACTTGTAAATAACTGGTAGGTACATGCCACTGATTTGAGGGAGGTTTGAAACAGCATACCACTGTGTAAGCTACTTAAACTACTTGCTGACCCCTTAAATCCTAAATTTTTCCAAGTTATATATCCTTCATTTAGTGAAAGCTCTGTCAGTTATTTAGCTTGATCCTCTTTCCCTGCAGTTTGAGTCAAACCTTTTGTATAGGCTGCAGACTGCATGGACTTGGACCTTGAGGCTTTCCCGGAAGTAAACATAAAACTGGTTCAGTGTGGGTTGTAAAAGGGCACTCTTCTCACTGATAGATAGCCATTTAATTGCAGAACACACCTACTCATATCACCTTAAAGAAGTGGCATAAGTACTAATTAAGTTCCTCCTGAAGTTTTTTGAGTTAGTGCTTTTAGTATTATCTGGGACTTGTTGTTTTCCTGATTTTCTTGGGTTTTCTTCCTCTGTGTTTATATGTATGTGTACGTTTTATGGCATACTGTTAATCTGGACAAATGCTTTGGAATTGCTTGCTTTCCTTTCTTCTCGGGCTTCTTAAATTCATGCATATACTGTGGGCTTGAGTTGAATATGGGTTTGAGATGGATTGGTTTGGCCACTACCTTAAAGATAATTTGAGCATATGCTTCTATCTAGAGCAAAGACAAATAGCTAACTACTCACATGTTTAAGATTTCTGAACAGGGTTTCTTTGAGCACTGCACGTGGTAGGTGTGCAACATGCCTGTGTACTTGGTCTGGCTGGTACGGAGTTTGTTTCTTCACAGCAGCTCATACGGTGCTGTGTTTTAGGTTTGTGGCTGAATAGTGTTGAAAATACTCATGTTTTAGCTGTTGCTGAACAGTGCTTGCACAGGGTCAAGGCTTTCTCTTTTTCCTGCTCAGACCTCCTCAGCTTGTAGGCTCGGGGTGGGTGAGCGGTTGGGAGGGAACACAGCTGGACAGATGAACCAAATTGGCCAAAGGGATATTTCCTATCATGTAACATCATTCTCAGCAACAAAAACTGGAGGTATAGGAAGAAGCAGCAGTGCAGGGGGAATGAGGGGTGTTGACTTCCAAGGTGGCTGTTCTTGAGAGACTGGCTGGGCATCAGTCTGCTTGTGGGAGTTGATGAGTAATTTCCTTCATGTTGCTTGGATTTTTTCCCTTCTTTCCTTCACCTGTTGAACCATCTTTATCGACCCATAAGTTTTCTCACTTTTCTTCTTCCTGTTCTCTTCTCCTGTCCTGCTGGGGGCAGGAAAGCATTGAAGTGGCTGTGTGGTTGCTTGGCTGCTGGCTGGGGTCAATGCACCACAGTCTGACACATTAACAGCAGCATAGGCAGTATAACCTGAGAAGGTTATAAAAAGTGGACTTTTGAGTTAAAGCACTGACTGAATGTTCTTTGCATGACAAGCAGATAAATTCCTCTGATCTGAGACTTCTTTTGTGCAGGAAAGCAGGACTTTTTAGCCTCTCCTACGTAAAAAGGATTACATGAAGGATCACTGCTTCTACTGCCAGTGTCTCTTCTGAAGTAGAATAATCAGCAAGCTCCCAAATTTTCAGTTGCTGCAGTCCAGAGGACCATCTCTTTTAGTCCTGGATTATGTATTAAAAGTAGTAAATGGAAGTTTTCTATGTGAGCAATCTACAGAAAGAATCGGTAAAATCACAGCAGTTCTGTGTGGCACGTCCGGAATGAATTCTACTTGTTGACAGAAATCACACTTGCATCACAAACTCAACTAGGTGGTTTCTTATAACCAATCCAATTCAGCAGTATTTGTGAAAGTCTTCTGTATGTAAAGGTTGTTTGCCAAGTGGTAAATTTTGTGCTTTTTTTATAGGAGCTAATGACCTCAGTGTAGTGTTTGAAAAGGCAGTGTTCACACTGCAGGTGACTCTGCCATCATTCTTCTCCTTGCCTCACAGTCTCAAAAGAGAAACCAGCATCTGATTGAAGGCTGTTTGGCACTCCCATTCATTAAGGCGATCCCTACAACATAAGTTGTCTGAGACAATTCATTGCATTTTGTTTAATCTTCTCTGGGATACTACAGACTCTTGATTTCATGGTTACCTAACCCAAAAGTACTTTCAGAAATAAAATCACTTTATGAGCATTCTTAAGGTCTTGTTCTGGTAAGGCTCGGCCAATACATGCAAGCTCATTAAATACGCATTAATGCCACTACATTGATGTGAAAACTGCTTTACTTCTGCTTCGAATTAAGACTTGTTGTATCCTCTTCATAGGAAGCCTAAATGAGGATGGGTCACAGAAACTTTTCGACAAGGAGTATGTACTGATGTTTGGTGTGTTTGATGAAAACAAGAGTTGGCAAAGATCAACGTCACTCAAGTACACGATTAATGGCTATGCTGGTGGATCATTACCAGGTACTTTTCAGGCTTATGTGAAATGAAATTAATATTGATGAAGACCAAATATTACCTTTGTTTGCTTTTTGTGCAAGAGAACAGGAATGTGGAGGAATGCGATACAGCCTTTTTTAGAACATGTCTGTGAGCATCTAAATTCTAGAAGGGAAACTGTACTGCTGGAAGGAAGTTATGCCATACTGCTGATAAGAACAAGATTGCTTCTTAGAAGAGTTCTGCTCGAAGAACAGGATTGCTAACTTTAAAAAAAAATAAGAAATCACACTTTTTTTTTTTACTCAGCTGATGGGGGGAGTGTGATGTGGTTAAGTGAACTGCTGGTTTTACAGCATATAGAACATACTAGGTGAAGAACTTCCTTGAAGTGGAAGTCAGTTACCATTGAATTAGACAATTAAGTGGGAAGACTAGGAAGACAGTAACAGGGCTGTGCTGTTACTAGTGTTTTTCCCCCCGTTCTCCTAAGGAACTACTTTCATATCTCTGTCCAGTCCGTTGAGCAAATAAAAAACTGTCTTTTTTTTTTAAACAAATATTGGATAGGGTAGTTACTTTCACTAGATACAACCTCACTCTTTAGCTTGGATCCTTGCCTTTTTCTTTTCTTTTCTTTTTTTTTTTTCTTTTCCAAACAAGGACAGATCAGCTTTCCAAAAGAGGCCACTCGTTTTCTTCCTTCTTTCCTAGCTCGCCATAGGTCAGGCTGTCACTTGCACATAAGATTTAAACAACTATCTTCCACTGACATACAGGATTTTGGTATCTATTCCATTTACAAGCTTCTGAAACTTCCTCTTGTTGCAAACACTGATCACAAGAGTCAGATTTTTTTTTTTTAATGTTTTGAGCAAAGAGATATTTCGGATCTAGTGTGCATAGGGAATGTGCATGATTTGCCTGTATTCTGAACCCTACTCAAATTTCTCTTTCAGATTTAGAGGCTTGTGCGTATGACAACATTAGCTGGCATTTGATAGGAATGAGTTCCAAGCCAGAAATTTTCTCCATTCATATCAATGGCCAGTCCATGGAGCAAAGACACCGTCGAGTTTCTACTGTTAACCTAGTGGGAGGAGCATCAACCACAGTAAACATGACAGTGAGTGAGGAAGGAAGGTGGTTGATATCTTCTCTTGTCCAAAAGCACCTGCAAGGCAAGGAAACATCTATTTATTAGGCACCTCTAGAGTTGCCCTTTTCTTTATGTCCCAGATGGCTTCTGCTGTTTTGCAATGGTACAGTTGCTGTATTTGAGATGGTTGTCATTTTACTAAGAAACCGATGGAGAACAGGGCATTCTGTTGGAATGAGAAGTACGCGATGAACTGAAAGCCATTCTTATCTGCAGCTTTACTGCAGTGTGCAGATCACAGAATAACAGTGGATCAGTATTCCAGCATCTAAGCCTGTGATCTGTTCAGAGAAGCACCATTATAAAATGAGTAAGGAAGCACCTGTTTCCTGAGAAACTGAGCACGTTTAGCTAAGGATTGCTCGAACTGATGAACATATTTGCTGTTAATCATTTGAAAGTGGGTGTATCTTTTTCAGCAGTGATCAGAATTCTGTTTTAAAGATTGAGAGAAATGTCTCTCTTGTAAGAGCTTGAAGGCATGTTTTGAAAAAAAAAAAAAAAACAGGAAAAAATAGCTTTCTATCTGTTCAGATGGTATTTGCAAAGAGGGCTAGTTGAGCTTCTGTATTCTATTTGATTAATATGGGCTCTTCAGAAGGCTCCCAGCCTATATATAGTCTACATGGATGCAGCTTTTTCAAGCCTGAAAAGATGGCAATCAGATGAACAATCACTTGCTGGCAGCCTTAGCTAATGAAATGAGAAATGCAGTTGACGTGGTAATGGTTCATAAAATGGAAAATCACTATGGTACTGTTTCTTCTCAATTAGCTGGAATGCACGGTTACATCACTGTAAGAGACTGTGGGAACAAAGAGGTGAAGAAGAGTCATCTCTCCTATAGAGAACGTCTCATGGTCAAAAGCTGGGAATATTTCATTGCTGCAGAAGAAGTTACTTGGGATTATGCCCCAAGTATTCCAGACAGCCTTGATAGGTAAAATAATACTTTTTCATCATAATATGGAATGATAACATGAAATCATGGAATAATTCAGGTTGGAGAGGACCTCTGGGAATCCAGTGGCAAAGTTGTATCCAGTTGCACAGGGCCTTATTTAGTTGGGTTTTCATTTTCTCCAAGGATGGGGACTCCTCAACTTCTCTCGGCACCTTTGCAACCTCACAGTGAAAAACTTTTTCCGTATATCTACTCAGAATTTCTCGCGTTGCACCTTGGGTCTGTTCTGTCTCATCTCTTCACTATGCAACTCTGAGAAGACTCTGGTTCCATTTTCTCTATAATCTCCCATTTGATAGTTGAAAATAAAGATAAGATGCTTCCTTAGCTGTGTCTTCACACAACTGAATCAACTGAGATTTTGCTTCTATGTCATGTGCTCTAGCTCCCTAATCACCGCGGTGGCCCTCCACTGGACTCTCACCAGTCCAATGACTTTCTTTGCTGAGGAGCCCAAAAGTGGACACCTTCTTTTGCCTCTAATAGGGAGCCCAAAATATGAAGATGACTTAGGAAATGCCCTAAGTAGCATACGAGCCTATTTTCTAAATTACTTTTCAACATGAATTCTGCTCAAATAAACAATCCTTAAGAGGGAGGGAAAGGGAAGGAGGGAATATTTCTGGAGAATAAAAGTTTTTAAAAGTTCAGCACAATAAAGTGTTTAGGGAAGGGGAGAAAGAGAGGTCTCTCTATAAATGACCTTTGCATGGCACCAATGTAGATGTAGTAAAAGTCATAATAAGTAAGCATATTGGGCGCTTTTGTTCAACGGACGGCAAATAGAAGGAATTCTGTAACATACGTGAGGTCATAATACACAATGCTGCTAGTGCACTGTAAGGTTAAATTTGCCATCTGTCAGTTCCCCACTGCTAGAGTACTGGTGACTTTACAGTCTGATGTTCCTGATAACCTTTAAGGATTTAAGCAGACCAAGACTAATTCCTTACCCTGTATGGGGTTATAGTTTCATATACCTCCTTAGAATATAGTGTTCACATAACTCTTTAAGTATTCCTTCTTCTTTGGTATGATTTGCTTCCCTTCTTATTTGCTCTTGGGCTGCATGGAGCAAACTCTTATCTTTCCCTGCTAGTTACATGGCTTTATTTAACTACTTAGTGCTCTGATTTTTCCTCCTTTCTTCAAAATCACAGAGTTTATCCCAATTCAGTAACCTTTTCTGAAGAAAAAGTGACCAGAACAAACGTTACTCTGTGTTACTTCCTAGTGTTTATCCTAGTTTTGCTTTCAGCATTAACAATTATAATGTTTTTAAACATGAGTGTAACACTACTTATTGTATGGTGCTTCACTGGTATTAAGATAGATCTGTTCCTGTCTCTCCTAGAGTCTTTGCTACTGTAAGCAAATTGTTTACTTTTTGTGTGCTCAACTTTGCCTTAGTAAAAGGAGAACGGTGATTTCTGATATCTTATCTTGAAAATGTAGCTGCTGCTTCAGTTTGTTTTTTCTTGCACGTATACCCTATTAAATTAAATGTAAACTCTGATACTAATTGGTCATATGTGATACTAAGACACAAATAATGTTCCAAGCTGCTTCTTACCTAATTTAAGTTAGAATTTGGGGTGAAGAGCCTGATATTAGTTTAGGGTTTGGATATTTTTTCTCAAGCCCTGAGGTTTCTACCAGTTGCTTGAGTACTAATTCTGTATTCTAATAGATGTAACTATTCAAGTTTTGTTGATAATTTGTCTTTTCCTTTATTTTTAAGACACTATAAAGCACAGCACTTGGACAACTTCTCCAATCTCATAGGTAAAAAGTATAAAAAGGCTATTTTTAGGCAATATACCGATGCCAGCTTCACTAAACGTCTGGAAAATCCTCGTCCCAAGGAAACTGGAATCTTGGGCCCAATTATCAGAGCTCAGCTCCATGACAAAGTCAAAGTAAGTAACATAAATTGAGAGATTATTTATACTACAGCATAATTTTCAGTTGAGCAGAGATACAAAAGAACTAGTTTTACTTGGGTTTTTTGTCAAAAAATACAATGCTATAAATATTTGCCCTATTAAAAGGTATGATCACAAGTGACAGTGTTTAGCTTAAATTTTTCAGCCGCTCCTCTATAGTTTCCGTGATTGTGCTTTATTTTACAGCATAAACACACTTCATTCACACTCTTTGTAAAATATATTTATATGTTGACACTGGTCCAAAATGGAAAAAGGCTAGACCCGGGGTGGACTTCTGGGGGAATTTGGATGTGAGGCTGAACTTCGTTATCTGCTTGAGGGTAGGCTGGCTCTGCAGAGGGATCTGGACAGGCTGGACCGATGGGCTGAGGCCCATGGTATGAGGTTCAACAGGGCCAACTGCCAAGTCCTGCATTTGGGTCACAACAACCCCATGCAGCACTACAGGATTGGCATGGAGTGGCTCGAAAGCTGCCTGATGGAAAAGGACCTGGGGGTGTTGGTGGACAACTGGCTGAATATGAGCCAGCAGTGTGCCCAGGTGGCCAAGAAGGCCAACAGCATCCTGGCCTGTATCAGGAATAGTGTGGTGAGCCGGACTAAGGAAGTGATCACCCCCCTGTATTTGGCACTGGTGAGGCCCCACCTCGAGTACGGTGTTCAGTTTTGGGCCCCTCACTACAAGAAGGACATTGAGGTGTTGGAGCGTGTCCAGAGAAGGGCTACAAATCTGGTGAGGGGTCTGGAGGACAAATCTTATGAGGAACGACTGAGGGAACTGGGGTTGTTTAGCCTGGAGAAGAGGAGGCTGAGGGGAGACCTTATCACCCTCTACAACTACCTGAAAGGAGGTTGTAGAGAGGTGGGGGCTCACCTCTTCTCCCTGGTGAAAAGTGATAGGATGAGAGGAAATGGGTTCAAGTTATGTCAGGGGAGGTTTGGACTGGATATTAGGAAACATTTTTTCACTGAAAGGGTTATTAAACATGGGAACAGGCTGCCCAGGGAGGTGGTGGATTCACCATCCCTGGAGGTGTTTAAAAAAAGGGTAGATATGGTACTTAGGGACATGGTTTAGAAGTGCGTTTTGTCAGGGTAGGTTAATGGTTGGACTTGATGATCTTAAAGGTCCCTTCCAACCTCAGCGATTCTATGATTCATCAGCCCCTCATTCCTTATATTGTTATTTTTGGGGCTATTTTAGACAAAAGTACTCGGTTTTCATAGTTGAATGTTCTTTCATGGAGCTATGAAATGAAACTACAAAGCATTTGCATTACAAGCTTATAGTGCTGTCACATCCATTTGTCTTTGTGTTATGACTTAATGATGCATCACAAAGTTTCATGACCTTTAATTGCCACCATGAATCTGTGACTCTGAGTTTAGCATGTCTCTCTTTTTTTCTTTCTGGTTTCATCAAGAATAGGCAGGACATTTTGCCTTTTCCTCCCGTATCTCCTTTGGGTCTTGAAATTTGGGACAAGATTTAGTTTTAAATCTGTTTAAACTTGTTTTCTCCCATATTGAAGATTCTTAAGAACTTTAGTCAATAACTTCATATTCCCTGAGGTAGTGTGTGCCTCGTAGCTGGAAGAACAAGTGTTCTTTTTAGATTTTCCAGGTGTAAGAAGCTGAACTTCACTCAATGGGCTCCACAAAGCCCAGCAGCAGGGTACCAGCAGCAGTTAGACTGTGGGTTTATATTATCAGACAACATTTAAGACACTCCTTTGCCTTTCCAGTACTTCCTGGGCTGAAACCAGGCAAATTCTACGGTAGTTGAAACTGTTTTGTATTCAGACAATGATTTGCTGAATACTAAATTTTTTTTTTTTTATTTGCCTATCAATATAGATTGTATTCAAAAATAAGGCCAGTCGACCCTACAGCATTTACTTCCATGGAGTGACACTTTCAAAGAATGCAGAAGGAGCTGATTATCCTCTGGATCCCGGAAGTAAGAAATTTGTGAATTACATTTTGCATACCACTAACTGTTGCGGAGGGTTTCATTGCTTTGAAGGAGATGCTGTGGCTAGGAATGTGCATGACTGGGAGACCTCAGGTGCATGCCCTGCCTCTGCTAACCTGTTGAGTTGCCTTATAGAGAAACCAAGGTATTACCTGCAAAGCATAGACAAATACCTTTTCTTGCTGTCTTAGTTTCTGTTCTTGTTTGTGATTTTAGAGAGAGACAAAAGTTCACGTGGAACTTCAGTTATCTTGGGGGTAGCTTGAAATGGCATAACCGCAGCAATTTCATTAAAAGGTGCAGCCTGATGTTATATAAAGATCTAGCTCTAAATTTGTATCGTTACTGTTCTCCTCCTTTATTTTTCCTTAGGCAATGTCACCCAGAGCAGAGGAATTGAACCAGGGAAGACATACACTTACGAATGGAAAATTGCTAAAACTGACCAACCTACTGCCCAGGATGCACAATGTATTACAAGGCTGTATCACAGTGCTGTAGATATCGAGAGAGATATAGCCTCTGGGCTGATTGGCCCACTTCTGATTTGTAAAAGTGAAGCATTGACGCAGAAGGGTGTGCAGGTAACATGTTTGGCAACTTCTTAGGTATAGATTTTGCTCAAATAATATTATTTAATCTTTTTGTAGAAAGCAATTAAACCAATAAGCTCCTGAAGAAATGACTTGAAGAAACAGTCCTCTAACTGTCCACAGTGATAGAGGAATTATATTCTGATTTTCTTAGCAACAGCAGCATTTCAACAAAAGGCCAGCCTGACTTGAAAGTCTATTTCTAGACTTGATAATAAACTTTCCCGCTGCTGTTACACACTTGCACTCTAAAGACATCAGATCTGAGCTGATCGCTTTCTGTAACAAGTACAACTTAACAGGGTCTGACGATCTCAGGCATCACTGAATCCAGAGCAACCCAAATAGCATGTGAGAGTTCTGGGAGAGTTGTTCCCTTTGCATCCATTGAAGTCTTGCTTGGTAAAGACTTGATCATCACTTGGGAGAAAAAAATGTCAAAAGCTTGTGTTCAGGTCAGACCAGGAAGCTGGTCCTTTTAGAGACACCCCAGTCTTATGCCATCTGTGTATCAGCAGTGCTAGTGGCTTGCTTGGTATTCCACCACAGGTTGGTTGCAGTAGTAGACTGTCACCTTGAAGTCTTGACACCCTAATCCCCTTCACTTAGCCCTTGGATCGCGCTTGCCACAACTCTGGTGAAGCTTACATTGCTTATATAGTAAGAAAGATGGTAGGACTGAGTCCTTAATACGTGTCTCTGCTCATAAAAATTAACTGCTGTGTTGATTGTCTTTCAGAAAAAGGCAGATGGGGAGCAACAGGCAATGTTTGCTGTGTTCGATGAAAATAAGAGCTGGTACTTAGAGGATAACATCAAGGACTACTGCAGCAACCCTGCCAGTGTTAAAAGGGATGATCCCAAGTTCTATAACTCGAACATAATGCACAGTGAGTGGGATATCGAGCTGAATATTATGAAAGCTCACGTGAACTTGAGCATTAAGTGACTGCTTGTTCTCAGATGTAGTGCAATCAGGGAATTCTCTAGAGAATCAGTGAACCTCTAACCATGCCAGGTGGCACTGTATGGAAATACGCAATATTTTAGGGACTAGACTGGCTCTGGACCCTGAAGCAAAGGCAAAGGTTATTTAACTTTGACACAGCACCCTGCTGCCTTAGACATACTATTACCAGAGCTGGAATCTCCATCAAGGCTATTGTGGTTTCAGCCCTGTGCCAGTCTCTTTCCAGGTGCAAATGTGAGTCCAGTTCAGTGGACTTGACATCAAAGAAGAGGAGGTTTTAAAAGTCTTGCTCTGAAAATATTGAGACCGCTTTTATTTTGCTTTTCTTTTAGCAATAAATGGCTATGTGTCTGACAGCAGTGAAATCCTTGGATTTTGCCAAGACAGCGTGGTTCAGTGGCACTTCTCCAGTGTTGGCACTCATGATGAGATTGTCTCTGTTCGCCTTTCTGGGCACTCTTTTCTGTATCAAGGGAAATATGAAGATGTGTTGAACCTTTTCCCAATGAGTGGAGAATCGGTCACAGTGGGAATGGACAATGTTGGTAAGTGGTAAAACTATAGTGTTTGACACTATTCTAAGACCTTTTTTAATCTCCAGTCTATAAGGGCTTGTCTAAATAGGAAAGAAAGCTTTTCAGATAAACACAGTGCTGGAAAATGTTCAGTCATTCCCCAATGCAACTGATGTGTATGGAGTTTTGTCGGCTACACAGACTTGGCACATAGCATAATTGTATGCTATACTGAGGCTTTGTTGGGTTTTTTTTTGTTGTTGCTGTGTGGTTTTTTTCACTTCACAGTTAGTATTGGGGTTAGCAATGATCATTTTAAGGCAATTCTAAGATTGACCTTGGAAACAATCCAGTATCAACTCCACTGTATGATTCCCAACTCTGACATGTACTGTCCATCTTGAGTTAGCTAAAATGGGCCAGGACTGTCAATTATGCTGGTCATTATTGGACAAAGTGGCTACACCTCATCTTAGGCTTGTGGTCATTTAGCAGCTGTAAAGTCTGCCTGACTGAACTGGATCACTGGTCCATTGGTATTCATCTCAATGTCTAACTAGGATTAATACCATATATTGAAAAGGTGACGCTAGAACCCATATAGTCCACACTCATGGAATTACCTGCAAAAGGACAGAGATTCATTCTCATTGAAGGCTGTGAGTGTTTAGTGATCATGCTAAAATCCCACAAGGTTTAGGTATCCTTGTCCTATTTAGAATACCAACTCTTTTGTATCTTTTGTCTATTTAAATAACAAATTCTTTATGTCCTCAAAGCTTGTTTTCAGTGATCAAACAGCATCAAGACCTTATAAGTTAAAAAATATATTGTATATTAAGTTTGTTTTGTTGTTCAAGACTAGGAAGTCATTAAAACTCCATCAAACTTTCTGGAAACCTCCCCAGTAATGAAGTTGTACTTTTGCTTGATTTTGGTATGTGATCTGTTCTTTCCATCTAGGGCATCTTTTCTTTTGTAAATTTGCTGTTAGAAATAAGGAAATCTATGCAGGTCACTTAAAATTCTGATAAACACAGAAATATTGTATGTCACCTTTTTAATAAAAAAGGCTGGTTTTCTCAAGCTCTGTTAATTCTGTCTATTCTGTAATTTATGCGAGTTGCAAAAGCAAGCTGTAACAAGCAAAAAACTTGATTAAATGCTATTTAGGAAAACCGATTATATTTTGTTTAATCTAAGATGCTTCAGATTGGCAGCTGAATGTTTTGTGTCCAGGTTGGAAATTCAAATTACTTTACTCTTTTAAAGATCTTCCTTTACGCATTCAGAAGTTTTTAAAATACTGTGTTTGTCAGATGTTTGTCAACATTGCCTCAGAACATATTTGTCCTGTTCGGAATGCTGTATCTGTGTGGTAATGCATACAACACTGAGGACAGGACAAAATTAAAACTTTATCTCAGAAGATCCCAATCTTATATCCAGATCTAAACATAGGATCCTTTATGTTGTTTCTTCCTTTTTCATATCCATCTCTTTCATGAGTTATGTTTGGACACAGGTCCTAGGTACAGCTTAATTTGTGGAGAAGAGCTTCAGCTCTTATATGTATTTATTTATATGTGCTATTATTTGTTTACATCTATTAATTACTTTTCATTGCAATGAGAGCTCATGGAAATCCCAGATGAGGATTAGCACTCTGCTATAGCAGGTGCTATAGAAACAAACCCAGAGACTTGCCCTGACCACTTACATGATAGGCAATGTCCACTCTAGTAACTACTGCATATTACAAAAACATTTTTATTTCAATTTCAGGTACTTGGCTTTTAGCATCCTGGGGTACCCCAGAGATGAGTTACGGCATGAGGCTGAGATTCAGAGATGCCAGATGTGACTATGAGGAAGATTACACGTTTGATGTTGTGGATTTTGCTTACACCAAGACTGATAAAAAGGCTGTTTCCACCTCAGTTGAAGAAGATGTACAAGAAGAAGAAGGAGATAAAGAGGATTTGGATTATCAGGATTACCTGGCTTCTTTTTACTCCATCCGAAGCTCAAGGAAGGCAACAGGTGATGAAGAAAAACAAAACCTTACAGCACTGGCCTGGGAACAGTATGAAAGCACTGATGCTGCAAGTTCTGACGTGGCAGCTGGCTCAGGTCTGACAGCTATAAATAGTGGTGAATCCACAAACACCTCTCAGTTCCTAGAAACTGGTATCACTTCTCTTCCCCCAGTCAAGGCTGAAACATTCCAGTCAAATCACACGTCAGTCGTGGCAGAAGAGTTATTTTTAGCTAGCAGAAGTGATGGAAAGGCTGACTTAGTGTTTCAGAATAAAAGCCAAAGCAATTATGAAATAGATTACGGTAACATGTCTGTGGGTCGACACTTGCTGAGCAATAGGGAAGGCCAAATGAATGTTGCAGAAGATCTTCCCACTGATGGAAAGGACAGTAAACTTTTTTCAGAAATGGATCAAGAGGAAAGCACAGGAAGAGGAAATTATAACGCTATCAGTAAAAGGAAAAGGCGAAACTCACTGGCCATTAAGTTTTACTCCATCCAGAAGATGAATGCCCTTCTAAATCATGTACGAAATAAAAATGTCTCATTTTTTGACAAGACAAGTGCACCTCATTCTGTGCATCATGCAGAGAACATGTCTGATATAGCCATGGTGGGAACTGGCCAGCTTCCAAATGATTATGATGATGACCTGGAAGAGGAGGAAACCAAGATGGAAAATGCCACGCGTGCAGTTAACTTGACACTTGCTTTGGACCTCATTGTAGGAGATGGGTCCAATGCATCCAGTCTCTCTGAATCCAAGCTGTCCAAAGATAAACAAGCAGATACTTTTTCTTTAGACCATTCATTAGGCAATATAAGCCCTAATTCCAACCCTGGAAGAAGTGAAGTGAAGAACTTACTAGAAGCATCATTGCCTAGGGCTGGGAAATACTCATCTAAAATGACGAATGAGGAATGGAATTTGGTGTCTGCAAAGGGGAGTCTGGGATTAGAGCCAAATTTAGATAAATCTGTTAGTGGTACGTTAAACCGTCGTGGTAGAAATGGTACAGCATTCGTAAATAAGAAGCATATGAAGAAGCATAAGAAGAAGTATCAAGGGTTCTCACATCTAATGGGAGAAAAACAGAAAGGGAGTCACATGCACCCAGTTCTGAAAGGAAAGGAAGGGAACAAGAATGATACTTTGAGTGCATCTGGAACCTTCATCAAGATCCGAAAGAAAAAAAAGGAATATCCAAAAATGACCCACTTGCTGAGCCCAAGGAGTAAAAAGCCCTCAAAAAACTCCAATTCTATGGCAGGGTTTGGCCGTACATTTTTTCCAGGTGAGACCAACCACACAGCACTGTCATGTTGCGCTAACACCACAGGGGCACCCAGTGAGGCCAAACATGATCTGAGTGCAACGAGGCATGGAGAGTTGCTAAATGACACGCTCACCCCACGGCACCTTAAGCCATCGATCACAATTGGGCTTCCCCAAGAAAATGGAGACTATGAATATGTTACGGAAGGATCTTACAGTGAGGAAACATCAGGTGGTGAATATGAATACCATTATGTGAGCTTTGATGACCCATACACAACGGACCCAAAAGTGAATATCAATGAACAACGTAACCCAGATGACATTGCTGAACATTACCTGCGTAGCAAAGGGAATGAGAGGAGATACTATATTGCAGCTAAAGAGGTCTGCTGGAACTATGCAGGATATAAAAAAAGGTTTGGCTAAATCATTTGCTTTCATTTTGCGCGCTATCCTGGCACATACCAGCAGAATGTTGATTCACATGCTGATAAACTTAAAAGCATCTGTAATGTGCAATGTGACTTCCAACATCTCAGTTGCAGGACCCTAAGAATTTTCCATGGGAGGCTGGGACCCCCCTAGAACGTGATAGAGAGAGATCACTATAGTGAAGAGCAACACAGCTAAGAATGTGGGGTTTTTTTTCTTAACCCCCTTTAGTAAAATCACTGGAAACACTCTTTAAAACAGAAGTTGAAAAATCCACTGTAAGAGGTCAAGGGAAACTTTGAGGTAGTTTTCTTATACTTGAATGACCTGTTTTCCTTCCTTCTTGAGTTCTTGGATTCTGTAGTAGAGACAGGATAGCGACCTCCTTGTACAAAGTCTTTCCAGAAGTTTAATGGGCTAACTATCAAATACAGACAGAATGTGCTTATAGGCAGGATGAAATCATAGTTTCTAGCACTAACAAGAAGTGGTTCTGGTGTCTGTTCTCTATTGTAAAATGGGATAATAGCAATTTCCAACTTCACAAGGCTCCAGTACTGAAAAATACATGAAAGATGAAAAGTGATTAACCACACTGGTGACTGCCTTATACTTTAAGTAAAAAAAAAAACCAAAAAACGCTGCATGAATTATTGCATAGTTGTTCCTGCTGTTTGGAGAAGGTGATTAGATCACAAACCCTAATGTTGAGGGTTTTTCTTACATTTTGACAGGGAAGACTGGCCACTATGGTGCTGGAGCGTGTCCAGAGAAGGGCTACCAGGCTGGTGAGGGGTCTGGAGGACAAGCCTTATGAGGAACGACTGAGGGAGCTGGGGTTGTTTAGCCTGGAGAAGAGGAGGCTGAGGGGTGACCTTATCACCCTCTACAACTACCTGAAGGGAGGTTTTAGAGAGATGGGGGCTGACCTCTTCTCCCACGTGGCAAGTGATAGGACAAGAGGAAACGGGTTCAAGTTATGTCAGGGCAGGTTTAGATTGGATATTAGGAAGCATTTTTTCACTCAAAGGGTTATTAAACATTGGAATGGGCTGCCCAGAGAGGTGGTGGATTCACCATCCCTGGAGGTGTTTAAGAAAAGGGTAGATGAGGTGCTTAGGGACATGGTTTAGAAGTGGGTGTTTTTAAATCAGGGTAGGTTAACGGTTGGACTTGATGATCTTAATGGTCCCTTCCAACCTCACTTATTCTATGATTCTATGCCACAGCAAAGAGTATATATGACTTGAGGGAAACTCTGTATTAAAAATGCATTGTCTTAATTCATAAGATTAGGATCAGTGCTCACCCTACAGTGTGTAGGATTCCTAGTCACTTTTGATCAAAAAGCTGAAGTCTGTGGCCCTTGAAATGAACAAGACCAAAACTGCCACAACTTCAGGTTTTATCAAAAGCAGCAAAAACAGAAGCAAGAAAGTTTTCATTTTACAAAATTCAGCTCCAAACATACGTTTATTTCTCATATTGAATTTCCATTTTATTTGATTGATTTCCCCACCACCACTTTTTCAGTATTCTCCAGTTTTACTCCTGCCTCTTCTCAGTCCATATAAATTGCACTTGCAAAAAAGACAGAAACCACAGACAATTTCTTGGCACACTTGCAAAATAAAGAAATCCTTACGCTCAGAGCTCTATATAGATCTCTCTGGTGAGGTTCGTCCTCATCTGGTGTGGGGTGCGTAGTTCCAGTGGAATTAACAGAGCCCACAGAATATAGCATCTCAGTGTGAAGAGTTAGAAACCAGCCTTTCTTCCTACTAGATGACTTTGGTTAAGTTTCTGGGTTTTGCAGAATTGATAATGAGGCAACATTTATAGGGAAAGATAATATGTTTTATCAGAATAATAGCATTTTGGTGCTTCTATTTAAGATCTGAAGAACGGTTTGAATGCCTAAAAGCATATTTTTTTCTTATCAGCTCCATGTTGCAAAATGCAGATATAATCAAATGTAAAATGTTAGCTTTGCCGAAAAGGTACATCTGCAAGACAGTAGGGTATAGGTGGTAGGCTCACTACACTCTGAGCTAAGTTCTGATTCAGATTATTAAGGCTAATGGTAAAAAAGGAAAATAGAGTTTAGGTGGGTTTTTGGAGACTAGTTGGAATTTCTCAGTGATAGCTGACCAAATCTTTGAAGGTCTCATATACAACTGTAGAACTAGAATTACTTAAACATTGCAAGCTGTGATTTTCAGAATCATCTGACATTTGTGTTTGTTCTTTGTATTCTAAGATGTTCTGCTGTATGAGTTCTCAGATTTCATCAAAGCTATTGTTTGGGATTCACTGTGTGGGTTTTTAATTGGGTATTTCCTTTCAGTACAATGATGAACGACAAAACCTGTAAAGATGGCACCACATATAAGGTGATTTTCCAAAGCTATACAGACAGTACCTTTACAACTCTTCAGGATGAAGATGAATATAAAGAACACCTTGGCATCCTGGGGCCGGTTATTCGGGCTGAAGTGGACGATGTTATCCTAGTAGGTCAATGTTTTTAATAGGTGTGCAGGATAAGATTCTTATGGCGATCTTACGCTGTGACATAGAATGGGTCTAAAACTACCACAAATTTTGAAAACTGTTTCCCCATCATTATCTTTGAAAAGCTAGAAATTGCAGTGTGGACATACAAGCACAGTGATGCGTTTCAAAGAAACACATCCTTTCTCTCTCCTATCCACAGTAAATTCACTTCTGTTTTCCTTTCATACCATGTTTCCCAACATTAAATACTGGTTTATCAGTCTAATGTAAAATGAGATTTAAGTTTAATATTAAAAAAATTGAGTTTTTTAAACCCAGGTGGCACTAAAAGGCCTGAATTTGCTGAACAGAATCTATTTTTTTTTTTTTAGGTTCATTTTAAGAATCTGGCATCCAGACCATATTCCCTCCATGCTCATGGACTCCTCTATGAAAAATCCTCTGAGGGAAGCATTTATGACGATGAATCTAATGATTGGTTTAAGGAAGATGGCGAAGTTCAGCCTAATAACAGCTATATATATGTATGGTTTGCAAACAGGCGATCAGGACCTGTGCAGTCAGGAGCAGCTTGTCGGTCCTGGATCTACTACTCTGATGTAAATCTGGTAAGGAAATCTAAATAGAAGTGGTAGTGTTGCTGGGGTTGATCGCAGAATCACAGAAACATTTATGTTGGAAGGGATCACTACAGATCATCTAGTCCATCACCCCCGAACTCAAGCAGAGTCAGCTAGAGTAGATTGTCCAGGACCTTGTCCAGTTGGGTTTTTAATATCTCCAAATGATGTTACTCTATGGCTGTAGAAATGTAAGCTGCAGAACACGTTTTGGATAGCTCTCCTTTCTTTTGGACCTGATGTTTCCCTCTGACACTTAATCTCGTACACTCATTTAAAAGAGTATATAAGCTGTTGAATTCAAATTGGGGAATTCTTTGGTAGACTGAGCAGGGGAAAGTAAAGATAAAAGGCAACAGCAATTCTGGCTTCTGCTGTAAATTTTTAGGGCCTGATGCATTTCTACAGAATACTATGGTTTTTTGACATCTAATATGATGTTATTCATCATATCTACATCTAATATGAGGTTATTACCTTCTAGGAGAAAGATATTCACTCTGGTTTGATTGGGCCAATACTGATCTGTCAAAAAGGAACCTTCAGTAAGTCAAACAGCAGAGCATCGACCCGAGACTTTTTCTTGCTTTTTATGGTCTTCGATGAAGAGAAAAGCTGGTACTTTGACAAACCTTCTAGAAGGCCTTGTACTGAGAAGACCCAAGAAATGCAGCAATGCCACAAATTCTATGGTACTTACTTCATTTTACCAAGTATTCAGTTTATTGGGGTAGAGGGAAAGACGTTGGGGGAGGTAGCTCACAGTGCATTTGAACATGCATACATCTTGCACGCTAATTATGTGAAATGTTGTTTTGGTTTTTTTTGTTCTCCGTTGTGCCCATAATTGTCATAGTTTTAAAGATTAGCATTGACGGGAATTTTGTTATTAAAATGAAGAAAAAATGTATTAGACCAGAAATTTCAACAGAAAACTTCTCTTTCACACTCACATACATCTACCCACAATGTTTAAAAACAAAAGAAAAAAGAAAACCAAAAAAAACCTCTTTTCAGTAAGAAATTAATACCCTGAAAACTTTTTGAAAGGAATTTTAAAATATTGTAATAATTTGACAAATCAACTAGTTCTACTGCGGAATTCGAAGCACCTGTAGGACAGCCCTTCATATACTGCTGTCTGGATACAGAGATTTTAGTCATGTAGAGTTAAGTAAGTGGCTAGCTGTTCAAAGGTAACCCTTTTTTCTCTTTGAAATAATGGTCAGTAATGAAACTCTATGTTTCTGCCTTTGAAAATCTGGTGCTTGTGTGCTGTAAGTGATCACGTTTGGAAAAGGCATGTTGAAAAGTGGAATCTGCCTTTTGAAAATGTGGTCTATAAAATCACTTGTTGAAGATGTCAGTTGTGACTGTACAGCTGTGGAAATGTAAGCTGCAGAACACGTTTTGGATGGCTGACCTTTCTTTTAGGCCTGATATTCCCATCTGACATTTAATCTCTTACATCTCCTTGTTCTCTTGGCTGCCATGCATTGCAAGCAAACTGTGCTCAAATCCTCCAGTGAGGTCCCCAGATTTTCTGAGTTGTTGTACGTAGACTATAAAGCATGTAGCACTTTGAATTTGAAAAAGTGGCATTTTTCCCAAATGCAGTACTTCATTAAATATTTTACTCATTTTAATAACTACATTCTTGCACTTTAAGAGACCTGCTTTGTGAGCAGTTTTCCTTACTAACAATATGGGTTTGGGTTTTTTTTCAGCCATTAATGGGATTACCTACAATTTGCAAGGCTTGAGGATGTATGAAGGTGAACCGGTCCGATGGCATTTGCTGAATATGGGTGGGCCAAAAGACATTCATGTTGTTCATTTTCATGGACAGACCTTCACAGAACAAGGAGAGCCAAAGCATCAGCTTGGTACATACACACTCCTTCCAGGTAAGTGTCAGAGCAGAATAAGTTCTAAGGGGTGACCATTGCAGTCTGTCGCCATCATACCCGATGGAAAGGTGAACAGAAGTTGGTTTTGAGCACAGTGAGAAAGAGTTTGAGACCACTTAACAGTTCATTTGCCTCTGATGGTCAGAAGGAAAATCATCACTTTGCACCTCACTTAACACTCCGGATGGTGGGGAAACAAAGATAAGTCAACATGAAACAAACATCAAACAAAGAAACTCAACATGAGCCAGCAATGTGCAATCGCAGCCCAGAAGGCCAACCGTATCCTGGGCTGCATCAAAAGATGTGTGGCCAGCAGGTCAAGGGAGGTGATTCTGCCCCTCTACTCCACTCTTGTGAGACCCCACCTGGCGTACTGCATCCAGCTGTGGAGTCCCTAACATAAGAAGGACATGGACCTGCTGGAGCGTGTCCAGAGGAGAGCCACGAGGATGATCTGAGGGCTGGAGCACCTCTCCTATGAGGAGAGGCTGAGAGAGTTGGGGCTGTTCAGCCTAGAGAAGAGAAGGCTCCAGGGAGATCTTATTGTGGCCTTCCAGTACCTAAAGGGGGCCTACAGGAGAGCTGGGGAAGGACTTTTTACTAGGGCATGTAGTGATAGGACGAGGGGGAATGGCTTTAAGCTGGAAGAGGGCAGGTTTAGATTAAACATTAGGAAGAAGTTTTTCACTTTAAGGGTGGTGAGGCACTGGCACAGGTTGCCCAGAGAGGTCGTTGAAGCCCCATCCCTGGAGGTGTTCAAGGCCAGGCTGGACGTGGCTTCGGGCAACCTGGTCTAGTGCGAGGTGTCCCTGCCTGTGGCAGGGGGGTTGGAACTCGATGATCTTCAAGGTCTCTTCCAACCTAAACCATTCTATGATTCTATAACTGCTGTCCTTTAAAACTGGAAATATGAGTAAAGTTGCAGTCAAAGCTTAAGTGCTTGGGCAAATGTCTTCCTCTCAGATGAGAAGGGATATATATATATGGAAAATGAATAGCAGTATGGTCTGCAGCACTACTTTATTTTGTACTTTCCTTGGCACTCCAGATACGTGAGCATGATCAGGTCTCTCTCCTTTAGTGCATCTCTTTTCCTATCTGCAAAGTAGGTCATAGTGCTGGGCTTGGCTGTGGAACGTGCTCAACAGTAAGGGTTGGGATTGGAAAAAGGAGGTCAGTGGGATAGTCCAGCCCCCAATTCCTTGTGAAATGACAGATGTACAATAGCGCAGCCGTCCTGTTCATGTGTCCCCAGGCTTCAATACCGTTGAAGTCTCACTGATGTTTGCTGGGAAAGACTATTGGTATCTGGCTTGGTATGGTGAGGGTTTATTTTTATAATGTCAACTTAGTGTAATACATAAGAGAAAGAAAGAATGTGAGCCCTAGGAGAATTCTTATGTCCAGGAAGAAAGGAAATAAGCCAAAAGCATCCATTAGGCCATAGGATAAACTCCTTCGCCCATCACTGTCAGCAGTGCTAGTGTGCAATAACAGGGCTTACAAAGCCTGTATTGCCAGCTACAAGTGTGTTTTGGTTTGGGCGTTGTTTTTTATTTGGTTTGTTGTTTGTTTTGTTTTTTTTTTCTAAAAAAACCCCACACAATAACCAACCAGCAAACAAGGAGATCAAAATAATGGGATTGGGCTGGAATAATGTTCACTAAAATAAACTCCTATTAGGTGGTTTATTCCCTATTTAAGCATTTTAAGGTGATGTTTTTCACTGACATCTACATATGTTTCTGTTTAAATGGGAACCAGAATTATTGTCTGCACTAACTAGGAATATAAGTAAAGCAATGAAGCATGTACTGTACTTTCTAAAAAGTGCAGCAAACAGCCTAAATCATATCTGCTTCTCGTTCAGTCCTTGGCCCTCCTGGGGCATGCAGAAAGTGAGGGGAGGGCCCATACGTGTGATTCTCTTGCATCTAATTTTGGCTTCTTTACATCCATTCTTTACATTACTTGGACAACACACTGGGGTAGCAGGAGTAAGAACTATAATCACACCACAGAATTAACATCCCTAGGTTATGTAATAAGAGCACTGTTTGTTAGAGGGCTCAGTGCTGTACTTAATATGCAAATATCTGTTGTTACACACAGGCATCCAAGGTTTTGTACTTTGCACCATCAGTGGAGGTTATGTTTGGATCTGGTCAGTTAATTCCAGTCTATCTCCAGGGGGAACTTGCTTGCTAAGAAAAAAATTATTGAGAAGGTGATAGTTATTGCACTCTCTGCAATGTGTAACAGGTTATTTAACTTTTCTGGATTAAGTCATAGGATGATCTCTGGTTTAACATCCAGCCTCGCTAACATCAACCTTACAATGCTAATGTTTCTGATACATTTCTCTTCCATTTTTTTAAGGCTCATTTAGAACAATTGAAATGAAACCACAGAGACCTGGCTGGTGGCTTTTAGACACTGAAGTGGGGGAATATCAGCAAGCAGGAATGCAGGCATCCTATTTGGTTATAGAGAAAGGTACTGAACTAAGGTGTTTTGTGGCTGGGGGAATCAAGCTGTAAAGTGATCTCTACCCTTTCAGGATCACTAAATTTGGGAGATTGTTCTGCAAAAACCAAAAGCAGATTCTCTGTGCTTCCAAGGAGGGGGAGGAGTGGTTACTATAAATTTATTCTAGAAGAAAAGGTGTATAGCCTCTAGCATACAAGCTTCGAATTATTTAGCACACTACTTTTATTCTGTTAGCATACTAGCTTTGAATTTGAGGTCTCCTCACAATGACCAGTGGATCAATCTGAGAGAAATTGCAGAGATTAAGTTGGCCTTCTCTGGGAAGAGAGTTGTGATGTTACAGTACTACTAAGAATTGTTCTGACTGATGTTGTCTTAGAAGATTCTGCTAGAATATGTATTGGAATAGCCCTTCTTTTCTTTAACAACAAACTTACTGTGCTCTCTTTAGAGTGCAGGGTTCCAATGGGTCTAGCAAGTGGAGTTATACTTGATTCGCAAATCAACGCTTCACATCATATAGGTGAGTTAATACTTGAAAAGGTCTCCAGGCATGCTCCTGAATCACCCCAGCAAAGTATTGTATTCTTTTGGCATGTCATGATATGTCGTAGAGGATCAGTTCAGCAGTGAATCAACTGTCAGGTTAAAAAGCTCTCCAGTGATGCAAGCAGAGACTGTGAGCTCTACTAGGTAGCCCTCATCATTGTATTTTAAGTGTCACAGGTCTACTGTCAGTATCACAAGCCTGAGTGTCAGTGATTCCTCTGTCCCTGGCCTGCTGGATGACTTGGAACACATCCAGCTTTATGTTTTTGTCCTTTTGGGTTCCCTGCCTGAAAATCAACAGCAAGTGTTCAAAAAGCTTTGAAGTTTGTGTGTGGTATGAGATGTGAAAGGACAAAGTGTATCTGTTATGAAAGATTTGGGAACCTGGCATCCAGAGCAATGACAGTCTTCAACTTATCCAGTTTATTCCTGGTAAAAAAGTGAGATCACTTGATAGAGAAATGGATAGAATTTTACATGGACAGTTCAATCAAGGTATATAGGTATACAGGCTACACATGCATGCAGAAACACACATCCTTTCCCTCAAAATAACAAATAAATTACTTATTTTGGAAAACTGATTTTTATGTGGATTTAATTTTCTTTCTTCATTTCCCACCACAGTGTTATGAAGGCTTGAAAGCTGTGTTGTCATATATGTTTCATATCAGTTGTTAACATGGAAACCTCCTTATGCAGAGGGGAGCGCTCTGCCGTGAATGTAGAGCACGTTTTGTGTCTGATCCCACTGGTGGCCAAAACTTTGCTAAACAAACTCGAGACCCTGGTTCCAAATCGGTAGACAGTACATTACATAAAAGGCTGTTGTTTGTAAAGTCATTCTGACAGCTCTAATACTCTGCAGGGTAACAGCTGACCTTCAGTTGCTAACCATGTCCAAATTATCCTAGATTATGGTTTTAGACTCTATCGGTTGGGGTTTTTTCCCCAAGACAGATTGGAAAAGAACTGAAGCACTCAACACCAGTAGCTAGTTACAGCCTCCATTTCTTTCAGCACCTCTCTTTAAATTCTTGCTTTATTCATATTTTCTGTCTAGACTATTGGGAACCTAAGTTAGCCCGATTAAACAATTCTGGAACATACAATGCTTGGAGCACTACAATGAATAAAGAACATCTCCCGTGGATCCAGGTATGACTGGTACAATGTGCGTTTGACCATCACTGAGCCTGGGTATGGGCATGCAATCCTGTATTGTCGTTTTCCTGCAACTTGCTTTAAAAGGTCAGGCTGCTCTTGTTCTTGCTGAGAAGGCTGCTGAGGAAAACTGAAAAGATGCTGCAAGCTTGATTGGTGATACTATAAACTGTCCACCTTCCCTGGAGTAGCCCAGTCTCTACTGCTATTGAAGCCCATTGACTGGACAGTTACCCTCACAATTTAAACCATAACTGTTTTGTAGACAAATGGAATCATTCTTTCCATTGTTTTGGTTTTTCTCTGTCTACCTAACAGTACATGTTTATATTTATGTATGTTTGTTGGGTGATCATTTAAAGTGTAATACTCTCAAATGTTGCTTCCATGAGCCAGCAATGGGCCCTCGTGGCCAAGAAGGCCAATGGTATCCTGGGGTGCATTAAAAAGAGCATGGCCAGCAGGTTGAGGGAGGTCAACCTCACCCTCTACTCTGCCCTGGTGAGGCCACATCTGGAGTACTGTGTCCAGTTCTGGGCTCCCCAGTTCAAGAAAGACAGGGAACTACTAGAGAGAGTCCAGTGGAGGGCTACGAAGATGATCAAGAGACTCGAGCTTCTCTCGTGTGAAGAAAGGCGGAGACCTGGGTCCGTTTAGCCTGGAGAAGAGAAGGCTGAGAGGGGATTTCATCAATGCTTATAAATATCTAAAGGGAGAGTGTCAAGAAGATGGGACCAGACTCTTTTCAGTGGTGCCCAGTGACAGGACAAGGGGCACCAGGCACAAACTGGAACACAGGAAATTCCATCTGAACATGAGGAAAAACTTCTTTACTTTGAGGGTGCCAGAGCACTGGAAGAGGCTGCCCAGAGAGGTGGTGGAGTAGTCTTCTCTGGAGATATTAAAAACCTGCCCAGATGCGTTCCTGTCCAACCTGGTCTGGGTGAACCTGCTTTGGTGGGGGGGTGGGCTAGATGATCTCCGAAGGTCCCTTCCAACCTGTACCATTCTGTGATTCAGATAGTTTTGTATTTGTTTGTTTTGGATGCTTCTGTGTCCAACTTAACGTAGCACAGTGTGGCTTCAAAAGGGAAATTAAGCTTATAATTATGGCTTCAAGTACCACATCATTCAATCACACCACTTTGTCCACCTCTCTCTTCCGTCCCAGTCACTTTTGCACCAGATCCCTAAATTTGGATGCAAGTTGGCTAAGATAGTTGATTTCTTGCAAATCTCATTAAAATTGGCAGTTGGGAGAAAAGAAAGGCTCAAACTAGTGTTGCAGTGTAAGTTCAACAGGTGGCTGTTATGTTTGACTTGCTAACATTTGACATGCTAGCAAGTTAGTGGAGGGAGAAGGTTGGGGGATCTGATGTGGAACTGGAAAGAATGTTGGAAGGAGAAAGAATCTGATAAGGGGCATGGCAGTGAGAAGCTGAGGCTACTGCAGTAAAGCACGGAGAGATGTGGATGGCATATCCTGAAGAATGAGTTGCACTGCTGATAGGAACATCTTGCTGATTTGATTTTATGTGCTAAGCTTTTGGATCTGATATCAGGAGGAATGGTTGCTTTTTAGCACTTCAGAATGTCCTATCCCTTTTCTCAGCCTGGATATACAAAACTAGAGGCAGCTTATGAAAGTGCGACCCTTGAATTTCTCTATACTCCTTTTACCTATCTGTAAAATGAGGACAGCAGAGTTCTGCCTAGCACAAACACAGATACTTTTGAGGTGTCTTTGTGGTGCTGTGCTGAACATTGTAAAATGGCCTCTGAAATCAAATGCACACACAATTAAATGCACAAGTGAAATGAGAAAGACAGCATTAATTTGGACTCTGGCATCTGCTTGTATTCCTCCCTGAAAGTGTTGGTCTTGTGGGTTTTAAAATGCAGGGCTCAAAGCTACTGTGTAGATGCCAAAGAATGAAACAGGTTTCACTGTGCATTATTGGCTTTATAAACACTGTTTGCTGTTCCTAGGTGGACTTTCAGAGACAAGTTCTGTTAACCGGGATACAGACGCAGGGAGCCAAGCAGTTTTTAAAGTCGTTATACATCCAGAAGTTCTTTATTCTTTACAGCAAAGACAAACGGAAGTGGAACACCTTCAAAGGAGACAGCTCTCCAGCACAAAAGGTCTGTATGTGCCATAGGGGTTGTGACAACCTAGGTAGCATCATTGGATGATGCAGTGAGGTGACAGTTTTATGTTAAGAGATAGTGGGAAAAAAATTATAGCCTTCAGAGATTTAGTAATACATCTTGAGGCCCCAAAGGGTGCTTACCAATCTAATCAAATTCAGACCAGAAGACAAATAAGGTGAGGAACTTCCTAGACTGGGGTTTAGATTGGCCCTATGACCTCTACCGTATAGAGTCTGGCTTTCTCGCAAGCATCTCTCCCTACTTTTATTTCCTGAGCCCGTGTCAGCTTCCTGAAGCAAGCAGGGAAGCTGAACTAAAAATTGGGCCCTACCTCATTTGGGACTAAGTCCTCCTTCCTCTCCCTCCCTTTCTGTTGTCACAACAGTTGAATGTTAAACTCTCTGAACTGCCTGTAGAAGGCCTGTGTAATAAATGTGGCCATACCCTGCAAGAGGTTAATTTTATGCCTGACCACTCCAGCCCTACCTATTACAGCTCCCTTCAGTTTACCCTGAGGTTTCTATGGTACAACTCCCGAATCGAAAAGCTGTTGTCTCTTACCTCTCCTTGTGCCTCCTTACTAATGTCATCTTACAGAATTATATAGTGCATAGAAATGGGTTGCTTATTTGAACTGATGCCTTCAGGCGCTTCCACATATGCTAAGACAGGACCATGAAATATTTCAAGTTGCCCTGCAGCATAGGGTGCTCCATCACCGTGCATGGGGCTAATGGCATAAACAAAGACTACTTTTTAAACAGAGCAGGTTTTCAGCATCCAGGCTTGTGTTTGCATTTAATTAATGATATGTGGATATTTTTTCTTTTTTTAAAATAGATTTTTGAAGGTAATTCCGATGCTTACGGGATAAAAGAGAACATCATTGATCCCCCTATTATTGCTAGGTACATCAGAGTCTACCCAACCGAGGCCTACAACAGGCCTACTCTTCGTATGGAGCTTCTGGGCTGTGAAGTGGATGGTAAGAATGGGTCATGTGCTGCCGCTTCCTTTCTGGCAAATTTTCTACCTAAAATGTTAAATGAAGCTAAAATTGTGGGTGTTCTCAATTCCAGCATTGTTGCTTAGGCTGTGGCTACCTGGATGAACTGGAGATAACACAGTGCTTCGCTTAACAGGTTGCTCTTTGCCGCTTGGAATGGAAAGCGGAGAGATCAAGAATACCCAGATAACAGCCTCGTCTGTTAAGACGTCCTGGTTTAGCACCTGGGATCCTTCACTTGCTCGTCTCAATCAGAAAGGAAAGATGAATGCCTGGCGAGCCAAGGTAACAAGTGAAAAATGGGGACGACAGCAAGACAGCTACAGTTAATGAATTTGTGCTGCCTGTGTGCTCACGCGCTTGCTGCACGCTGTGTCCAGTGCCAAGCGTGATAGGGTCACTTCACAGCTCTTTAGCCATCCTTTGGGAAGAAGCTTATCCGGCTCTTCCAGTAGAAAACTTGTTGAACTTCTGGCAACAGCAATGAAATCATGTTTTGAGAGCTGTATGGTGTCCTCTGGGCCAGATCCTGCAGCACTTCTCTGCAGAAATAGCCCTTTTAATTTCAGGAGGTGAATACAACTTGAATATTTGTCTGAAAGGGGTTAAAGAAACCCTTTCTGGCTTGGTTTATAGGCAGCGCATCTTAATGGATCTGGGGGTGGATGACTTTCAGCAAGGCATGTGATCTTCTGAGACTTCAAAATGGAGCTGCATTTCTTTACAAAGCACCTTGAGATTTGCTGGCAGCTGCTGTTTTGTATAAGCATTTGGTGTTAGTATTATGTATTATGTTTTAATACTGGAGATAAATCTCTAATTTTTTGTTATGTATTGGAGATTAATGTGGAAATCTTAAGACACCAAATACACTACCTGCAGTGAAGAAGTTAATTGTATGGGTCACCAAGACCGCTTGTGACTTTTGCCTCAGCTGTACTCTTCTGCACTTCTTTGATACAGTTTTGATGCATTTTGATGCAGTTTTAACTATCTTTAAACAGGATTTTTCACTTAAGCAAATACAGACATAGACATGTTTGCTAATAGATAACTCTTTTTATTAATTGTAGTACAACAACAACCAACAGTGGCTGCAAATTGATCTCCTCACAATTAAGAAGATAACTGCTATTGCTACCCAGGGAGTCAAGTCCGTATCTGCTGAAAACTTTGTGAAAACCTATGTTATCCTATACAGTGACCAAGGCTCAGAGTGGAAATCTTACACAGATGGTTCAAGCTCAGTGGCAAAGGTATCATCCTTAGCTCAGGCAATTGTATCATCACTCGGTTTTAGATGCTGAGCACAGTCGAAGCCCAAAGGCAGAATACCTGGCCAAAGAGGTATTCTTATGGGACTTTAAAATGTGAGGGAGCTGGGGTTACTACAGATAATGTCATAATATCCATTTGATTTTGCTCACAGTAGTTAACAGTAATAAAAGGAAAGAACTCCAAATCTGTAGAGAATGCACTCAATGTTGTGATAAAAGGAGTTGACACTATTTGTAAAGGGGGACGTTTAATTTGAATGCATAAGGACATTTAATTTGAATGAACAATGGTTTTCTCAGGGCCTCTTTTCATCTTTTTTTATTTCTGCCTTGATTTTGTAGTGAAATTAACGTTAGTTAGCAGTTTTGCTGTAACAGAGCTGGAGGGCTCTGGATACCCACAGAGCGGACACAGTGCTTTATATTGCTGCCGGTATCACCTTACACCAACCTAACTGACAAGGGCTATTAGTAGAGGTAAAGTAAGGGAAGATAGGTTTTTTTTTAGTCCATCCAAAATAGAATGGCAAAATTTGTTGTGTGGATGGAAACAGAGGCTGTTTAATTCATTCAGACTCAGATATTGCTGGCCTGAACCTGCTTTGACCCAGCATTTTAGGAAGACACTGGGTGTGGTCTTATGTAAAATCAGAAATGAACCAGTCCATCTACCCTGGATGGCAAATGCAACAGCTTGGAACAATTTTAAAACGAAAAATCGGGGGTTTTTTTTCTGAAGTGCTGCCTTTTAACTAATTGTGTATTTGTGTATTTGCAGGTTTTCTTGGGTAATGAAGACAACAATGGGCACGTCAAGCATTTCTTTAACCCACCCATCCTGTCCAGGTTTATCCGCATTGTTCCGAGAACATGGTATCATGGTATTGCCCTTCGGGTAGAACTCTATGGCTGTGATTTTGGTGGGGGTCTGGCTGTGAAAAGGACTTGACAAGTCTGGGAGCTCTTAAACTTTTGGCAATTGTCATGCAGAACAACAGTATTTTTTAAAAAAAAACTCTTAAAACAATCATACTTAGTAGTTTGCATGTGTGCTTCCTCAAAGGGCCTTAATGTTTTGCCAGCAAGAATTGAGAGAGATTTGTCTGGCAGATGTTTCATTCCTACAAATACACACTTTAGAAAACAGCTTCTTTTCTCTGGGAAGAAATAGCAGTCCCTTCTGATTTGTATTATCACTTCTTCATTCTAACCAGTACTCTCACTTTTTACTTAATTTTAAGTTCTAAATCCCTGGGGATGGAGACTGGCCTTAATCCTGAGCCCTGATTTATCTCCATTTTGTAATGCTTCTGCAGCACAGAGGAGGAATAGAAAGCTACAGCAGGTGGATGTTCTCCATACATAGGGCTGAGAGGGAAAACCAATGCAGATATAGAGCGGTGGCGCTGCATTCCAGCGATGCCTTAGTAAGAAATGATTGTAGGGGTGGCCTCGCCACCACATGTCTTTCATCTGCACTGTGACAAAGAACGCATCCCAGCACTGAGGTGTGTGCAAACCCTTCTCGGAGGATGTAGGTTTGCATTATTGATTGGGTTCTTGCATAACCAGCACACCTGAAATGCCATGGATTTCACATAATTCATCTTTGGTGCCCTGGCAAGGGAGGAGGAGTCCACAATATCTTTCTTTCCCCGAGATGAAAAGGGAAGTGACTTAACCTGGATTATGGCAGGTCATGGAATGGCAACGGTAGAACCAAAGTGAGAATCCAGAACTCCTGACATTCAGTCCCACACAAACTTTTAGGGCATGAGGAGGGAGAGCTTCCTTGAATAGGAAGGCATTGAGAACCACAGCTGTTCAGTGAGAATACAGCGTGGTGGTGGCAGAGGAGGTTTAGGTGAAACTGGGTAATAGAAACATTTCTTCTTCTTTAACATTTAGCTCTGACAGTGTTTTCACTAATGGAACTACTCTTGTGCATAGAACATACATAGCTTTTTTTTTTTTTTTCCCCAGGATGACTACACCTAGTGACAATATATACACAGTCCATGAACTCATTATTCCAGCAGAGTTTTATCTAAGCTTTCAGTAGTGTCTTTGGCTTCTATCCTGTAAATTGTTTAATTGCAGAACTTCCACTTAGCACACTAGGTATCATTCAGCAGGGTGGATTATTCAAAGTAGTTTGTCTTGGATAACACCATATAAGGTTCAAAGTTATTTCAGTAGTTTTTTTAATTCTTGTATCTTACAGACCATGCATTTCAAAATGAAGGTAAAGAACGGGAGTGTAAAACAAGTATAAAAAATAAACAAGTATTTTCTTTTTTTTTTTTACTATGTCATAAACTGTTGTCATTTTTCACTGGAAAATAAAGATAATATTGTAGCATGAAAAATTCAACATTTTATTTTGTATATTTGCCTTGACAGATTAGTGAAATTTTGCATCATGAAAGTAAAATTTCAGCTTGGTGGGAATTTTTAGTGCTAGTTAGAATTAATTTCAACTGGTGAAACTGTATGAGTAATTGCTTCATCTTAAAAGATCAATTTCTTAATATTTTGTGATGGTGCTTAATTTATTTTTGTTTGATACAGCCATGAAATTGCAATACAAGCCATATTCACTAAAAAAAGAAAAAATGTGAAGTTTGGAGTCAGGTTTTACCCTAGAAAACAGATAATAAATGCTTGCTAACTTTAGCAGAACCAGGATTTTGTGTGATAAGTGCTAAACTATGTATGTTTAAGAAAGCCGCATTCTTAAAGATTCTAAATAGGTAGTCAGTTCTTTATGTATGACTCTGTGTAAAGTTAGACAAATGCAAAATTGATCGCAGGAGCATGACTCAATACATCTGCATCGGTTTTACAAGTTGGAGATTCTGCTTCTACTTGGTAATGGATGGGACTTCGGTCAGCTGCCCCGGTTGTGTCCCTTGCCCAACCTCTCGTCCAGCCCCAGCCTGCTTTCTGGCAGGGCAGAGAGGGGACGCTGTGCAAACACTGTTCGGTAACAGCTGAAACACTGGTGCGTTGTCAGCACTGTTTTAGTCCCAAATCCAAAACACAACACGCGATGGGCTGCTATGATGAAAATTAACCCCACCCCACTGCTGTTCCAGTATGTCCAGCGCAGCGCCAGCAGCAGCACCTGGGCGCTATGCCAGCCTGGGCACGGCTTAACAGCTATAAATTCCACCTAGCAAGCTCTGATCGGGTGTTGTTATCTCAAAGTCCTCTTGCCCCACGTTGGACACCAAAAAGGACTGTGGTGGGTTGCCCCCAGCTGGCAGCTAAGCTCAGTCACTTGCTTGCTCCCCCCTAGCAGGCAAGGGGAGAGAATTGGAAGAGCAATACCAAGGAAAAACTAGTGGGTTGATATGAAGGCAGTTTAATAAAAAGTGAAGCAAGCAAAGCAAAACAAGAATTCGTTCACTGCTTCCTGCGGGCAGGCAGGGCCTCGGCACACCTAATGGTTACTTGGGAAGACAAACACTGTAACTCTCAAGATATCCCCATCCCCCCCCCCCCCCCCCCCCTTCATTGTCTTCCTCCTTTCCCCCAGCTTTTCTCGCTGAGCACGATGTCGTATGGTCCAGGATGTCCCTTGGGTTGGCTGTCCCAGCTGTGTCCTCTCCCAGCCTCTTATGCACCCCCAGCGTACTCGCTGGTGGGGAAAAAGAGGTGGCCTTGGCGCTGTGCAAACACTGTTCGGCAACAGCTAAAACATCGGTGTTATCAATGCTGTTTTAGTCACAAGTCCAAAGCAGGGCACTGTATAGGCTGCTACAAAGAAAGTTAACTCTATCTCAGCCGGACCAGGTAGACAAAGTGTTTCCCAATGCAAATGGGGGGAGCAAATTCTTGGGCCGTGTTTACAGCAAGGAAGTTGTTAAAATGTGTCTGTGCCGGCTTTGCCAAACCAAGGGTAAGTGATGTTTAGTGAGCTCGCAGATGACTGGAAAACAAAGAACTATCAATTTTGTGAAGCAGCCAGCTTAGATTGAATCTGCCAAGGCTTTGGGAAATTTGTAGTTAAAACAGTCAGTCTGCGTGACCTTTTACACACGGTGGAATGAAATCCTGTGCACGTTGAAATTATTTGCAAAATACACAAGGAGAGCAAGAATTTCTGCAGTTTTCTCAAATTAAAGAATTAAAATGCATATCACAACATGAAGGCTGGCAAACACAAGCTCTTTTGGACTGAGGGAGAAATGTGCCAGAGTTCAGAGTATTCGCATCTGGCCAATAATTTCTTCACTCACAAAGCTGGGTGGATGCCTTCACACTGGCCTTTTGATCCAAAGGTCCAAAGTTAATTGCCTGGAGCCTCAAACAGCGTTGTAATGGAGTTGCTGCCCTCTAATGCTCGTTCCAGCTTCCAGGAGGCCTCAGAGTGCCCAAAGCTGACCATCTGCAGATGGCAATAGCATATGGATGGCCGTGCATGAAGTCTCATGCTTTACTCACGAGGTGCCACTAAGCCTTTCCTTTTGCTTTCCAGAGGTGGTGGCTGTACTCCTTCACACAGAAGTTGTGGAACTGGTTGTGTCTGTGCTTGGGTTGGCAGTGAGGTGGAAGTACATGTAAAGACAGTTGAGCAGCTCTGAAGTAGTTACTGACGGCAGCTCCGCAGTAGTTTCTTCAGACCCTGATGCATTAGTCCACTATTCAGGCAGGTTTGTACAGACTGCCCTGTAAAGTCTCAAGCTGATTCAGGCAGGCTTATAGGAATCAGTAAGCACACCTCTTGCTTATAGAGTAGGTGTAACCTCCGTTTTTGCCAGTTTTTCTGCTGGTAGTTCTGACCGTAACACCTGTACTGCAGGGGGAGTTGGACGGAAGCCGAGCCAGCTCACCTTCACCAAGGTTTCCTGGATTTTGCAAACTGGGTGGTTCCTACCACACCACTGGCATAGCAAAGCGTAATGGAGACATGAAGCTGCGTATTACCCATGGATTAAAGTCAATGCAGATCATGTTTTCTGTGATCACTCTCTCAGAAACCTCCTGAGCTGTACATCAAAAAGATGCAAAGGTGAATCTGGGCTTTGGGGCACTTTACATGTTAGAGACAACAGTGAGGAGGCCTGGCAAAAGTATGCCCAGGTGGAGTGCCAGGACAACTCTACAGAAAAAGCGTCAAGTAGGAATCTGGTCAGGACTCCAGACAAATATCCAACCTTTTGAGCACCCTCCAGCACCCCCTGAAATGGCCATGAACACTGGTGCGTTGATCAGAATTTTAGGACTGTGCTAAGGGGCAAAAAGAGGGCTCGCAGCCTCACAAGGAGTAATGCTCAGGAGGTATCTTTCCTGACAGGAAAAGATCTTTTGGACACATACCTGAAGGAGGAAGCTAAAGGTTGTGCCCATGGCCATATATGTGCTAGAGAAGACTGTTTATTAATATGTTACTATTTAGCACCATAGAAATGAGACACAACCCTGTCCTGGGGTGACCAACTGCCATTTTGTGTGAATCAGTCATTCCGCTTGATCAGGGTCAAATATTCCTCCTCTTGCTCTCGCTATGTTTTGTTTTGTTATGTTTATTCACACTAGCTGTGCATCGTAACCAGCTTATCCACCTACACTTTCCTATCATTGCTGTGCCCCGTTCTCCATTTGTTTGTTACGCCCGGTACTTGCATCATGCTTTAATTACAATAATCTCCTCCAGGTAGCGAATCCATCTTCTTGAATGTTTGTGCAGTGCTCTCCAAAACAGGCCGTGGGATCATTCTCAGGGTTCCTGGGTGCATCTGTAATACCATTCCTAGTGGGAGCAATACTATGTTGAGCCCACTGTGACCTAGATACGTCTAAAAGCACCAACTAATTCAGACCGACCTATGTGCTTCTGCATTTAATAAAACTATGGGGTATGTTTCTTCTAAGTTCTAGTCCAGTGGAAGGTGTCCCTGCCCATGGCAGGGGGGCGGAACTAGATAATCTCTAAAGTCCCTTCCAACCTAAACCATTCTGTGATTCTGTAATAAGTCTACTTGATCCACTGCTTCCTTTTCTTTATAACACTGCTATTGTACTCTCTTTTAGCACTTCCCATGAAAATTTGTCCCCCGGTGTCCCCTATTTAGAACACTTAAGTGACTTCTCCATTTTTTTTTCCCATGTAGCCTACTGCAAAATAGTTTTAAAATGTTATGTCCATAATGGAAACGTAAAGTGCTGTACAGCACGATCCATCTTCGAACAAGAGTTAATCTGGTATCCTGTGGCAAGCGATTCCACAAATTCAGCCATAAATGCGTTATTTCCAGTGGCTGTGTGCTTCAGCCTGCGCTGTGTCAGACGCAGAGCCTGCTATGGTGTGCGGGGCATAAGGGAAATTCTCTGCCAGAGGTTTTCGGTAGCAACCTGCCTCCTAATGACTCCTATACATTGGAGAGACAGCTGCTGGTTTTTTCTGAAGCTTCTGCAGGTCTTGAAAACTTGGATTTTACACTGGCTTCTCTACCAGCTATGTCCCAGTACACAGCAGTGCTGCTTTTTTTCCCCCCATGCCCAGCTTTCAGGACACGCTTGGTTTACCGGTCACATTGAACACAAGTTCTAGCATGTATAGAACTAGAGGTGATGAAGGCAGCGCTGGAGGAGGTACGTGGTTGAATGTGTGAACATCAGGGCATGAATTACAGGTAAAAAGCAGCGAAGTTTCCGAAAAATTAAAAAGATGAATTCGTGTTGAACTAGAGTACCAAAATACCTTGGACTTCCAGAGTGTATATAGTAAATTAGAAGCAGAAAATGTGCTCTGTGCATGCTACAGAGAAGAGCTGTTGAATTATTTTCCCAAGGGACCTTTTCTTACAGGGCACGGACAATTGATCAGATTATAGCAATACGTTTATGAAAATGACCGCTGACCCTCTCTTCACCTCTCTAAAATACAAAATTACAACATACCCCTGGGAGTTTTCTTGCTCTCAAAAAGCCAGAATGGCTCCAGAATGGCTCCCAAAAAAGCTGTGGCATTCAAAGAATATCCTAGCAGAATTTATACATTTTTATTTTTTGTAGAGGCAAGGAATTTTAAAGGAATCAAGATGAAGGGATCAAGAAGCTGAGCCAATTCTGTTGTCTTTCTCAAGGCTTTTTTAAAAACGGTAATTTGCTATTTGAAGTCCTGATATGGGAAAACACTATATTCTTCCCTCCGGTGAAATTGCTTTGTTCTGTTGGTTTTGATGACAGGGAAACGTGCTCTGTGCTTGCAGGACACGGCTATCCTCTTGAATTTGGGTTCATATTTACTCAACGTGTGACATCTTGAAAGTCTGGAACTAACAAACCCTAGGAGAACAGCAAGTAACAGAAATGAAGGCATACTACATGAATAAATTAATCAACGCCAGCACTTTTAAATCAACCCTTCATGGCTGCATAATATTTGTAAGTGTCCTGATGAGAGCCCCCAAATTATCAAAGGATCAGTCAGGGAGAACTAGAAAACACAGACCTTCAAGGTTGTGTCCAGTCTTCTGTTCTTACAGATAGCTACAATCTATAGGCTTTGGTCTAAACTAATCATTAATTTCAGAAATAATTTGGCTTTTTTTGTTCCCGCTACTTCCATTGCATTTAATAGAGTCTACTTCCCCAAATTAATTACAACGGCCAAAATCATAAAAAAAAAGAAATCAGTTGCTGCCTTTTCTCACATTTATGTGCCTTTGTTCCTTCCATGCTCAGCAGAAGACAAATCTGTTCTACTCCCTCCTTCTGGAGAGTTTCTGAGGTATTTGTACCATCTGAGTGCGCTCGCACACTGAGAGCACTCTGAAGAAGGGCTTCACGAGATTGCAGAGTTTCTAACTTACAGAAGCCTTTGTCCAAACAACTTGGCAAGACTTTAAGAGAACTTTTCTTGCACATGTATTTTATAAATTCCTCCACAGTAAACTGCAGGCCAGAACTGGTTAACAATAGTCTACTCTGGTGCCTTTCTGAGTGAAAACTACCAGAGTTTATGGTGTGGATAAGATGTGATGTTAAAATATTGTTGACTCTGAGACTGAAGCGTGCATTTAGATGAGTTGCTTGGATCTCGTGCTGAATCACACATCCTGCAGGGGTGATTCCACCCTAGATTCAGACCAAAAGGGATTCTTAGTCACTAGCACTAAGGAAAGCAGCAACAGTGCCCTGCTGAAGGGCTTGGTGTGATCCTTTCCTTTCAAAGTGCCAGCAGCAATTTCTGAGATTGATCTGAAAATCTGAAGAGTTCTGGGCAAGTACAGGCAGGTTTCAAGCTTCCCTTGTGCAACAGAGGAGCAGGAAAACACAGCCGGCGTGTCCCCTGGCCAGGAAGAGAGCCTTCTAGTGTGCAACATCCCTGAGTTGTACGCAGGTGAAGCTTTTGATAAAGAAGTTGTTTGAGGAAACTCATACGCTCTGCAGGAAGTTCTGAGTGGTCAGTAACCCAGCACAGAAGGGTTTTGTTCAGTACTACTGCAGGAACTATGTTGTTGTATGAAATGTTGTTCACTGGGGTATGTTCAGGACATATATGAGCCAGAGTTGGGTCCGTAACGGGCAGCCATCACACAGTGCGTCCATGCCGCACCTATCACTCATCGGTTCAAACCACACGTGTACAAGTGGTGCCTCTCTGGCAGACTTGCATTAACTGTTGTGGTCTTGAAAGATTTCATAATTACTTCCATGCAATATTATTTATGTGGAAGTGTTCAGAATGCGAGCAATCACTCAAATAGGTCAAAGCTTTCTGATAAGAGAATTATTTTCTCTGGAACATAGTTTCATCCTGTGTGGAATGCAGTGATTTTCAAAATGCTCTTCACGTCACCCATCAGGGAAGCTAGACATGAACAAACATGTAGCTTTGGGATAAAAACAATCGTTGTTTAATGCTAATGTAAATTGTAAGGTTATTTTGGTTTTGAAATTTAAAAAATTATAGTTGAAGGATAGGAATTTTTCCCCTATTCCCATTTCTTACTTTTAAAACTTCCTATTACCCCTTTTTTCCTCTGAAAAAGGTTTGTGCTTGTTTGAGGTAGGGAGCAGGTAAGAATAACGGAAGCATGACAAACCCTACTTTTCACAGCTTATGTCTTCCATTGTGGAAAAAAATATTGCAAGTTTTGAGGTTTTTCTTTACTATCAAACACCCTTAACCTTACCTTACTTTCTCTAGTAGAGTGGTTAGATGGAGAGAGAAAATTGGGAGGAAAGCTAGGGAAGGAAAGTTAGAAGTAAAAATTCAGTGAACAAAATTTTATCTTGTTTCCAAAGGCTGAAAATGTTTCATGAAAACAAAATAAGGTGAGTCCTTTTGAGGACAAACAAACTCTGAGAAAACCTGGAATACTTAAAATGTTGCAGGTTCTTTTGCTTATGCAGTTTTTGGAGGAGAAATCTCGGCTGACTGACTGACTGACTGACTGTGTATCGCTTCAAGGAAACAGGTTGAGCTGACATAACTCCTTCTGCCCCAGCCAGTTCCCTGGAAACAGCAGTAGCTGAGCTCCAGTGGCAGAAGTCTAGTGATTGCTGTTTTGGAAAGGACCGAGCCACCCATCAGATCCTGTGAGCAGCCTGGAAGTTTTGGGAACTGCTGCCCCTAGGCAGGGTGTGCCATGGGAACTCCAAGGTTTTACTCTTTCCTCCCACCTTCGCTCAACATGAAGCGATGACCCAGATCGGCAAGAAGATGTGCTACACCTCATTCTAGCAGGCCACATCCTTTTATTACCGGCTACTGAGCCACGTGCCAGCAGTACCGAGGGGGTGCTGAGAGCTAAGTAAGAGGGAACTGTGCGTTTCTGTTCACTTCCCCATGGCAACCTGTTTGCCAGTTGGCTCATTTTTATTTTGGCTCATTTCCCTCAAACCATGCTACTTTAAGGGACCACCAGCTTCTTGGAAATGGCTGAGATGGATGCCAGTATTAACGGGAGCTGATTCTTTCCGTTTAGAGTTTTGCTTCAAGCTGAAGTATGGTGAAATTGCAATTGTCATCTTTTTTTCTTCCTTTTTTGTAATAAACCTGCAAACAAAATAGAGCATGGAGATGCTGAGGAGCAACAGCCTGAGAACAATTGAAAGGAAATTCTGATAGACCCAGAAGATAGCCAGAAAGCAGCAAACCACTGGTGCCAGATGATACAGGACCAAAATGTTTAGCTGCATTTTACAGAGAGCTGAGTAATCTTATGGCCCTAAACCCTTTTGTAGCTATGTTTATCAAGCTATGATGATGGAGATAGTAATAAAATTCTGTGGTTTGGGGAATCTTTTCTGGGGCTGAGAAGAACCTGTTCTTGTCCACCCAACCATGCATAGCCAGACGCCTTCTGAGGGCTTTTATTTTGCTTCCTTGAGCACTGACCCCAACTAGGAGGCAAGATATGCAATTATACAGGTGGGAGGACTGACCCCTGGTGTGAACTTTCTATGGCATCGGGCAATTTGGAGAACAAACTGTAGGTATAGAGCAGTGGTAGCAATGTGGTGGAGATGAAGGGAGTGGAGCACAGAGAAAGGCAAAGCAGGTAGAGAGAAAGACAGTGTGCCACAGATTGAGTAGCAGAACAGCAAATACTTTAGAGAAGGACTGGCAGAGCTTTAAGAATAGTAGTCCTGAGTGAAGCTTTAGATTATCACTTTGAATGTAATAATTTTCTCCACTTGTCTAACATTTCTTCCAGCTGGACAGCAAGGTGCAGCTTTTATTTAATCACAGAAGCGGCTCCAGCTCTTATGTTGCTAGAGGCGGGGAAAGTGGTAGAGGTCAGCAGCTGAATGCATTTGGGCCAGGAAAGAAAGAACAAGCACAGCACAGCAGGTAAAGGATCTCTTTGTCGAGATGGTTTTCAGGAAAGGCTGGTGCTTGCCCGTCGGAGGAAGGGGGAGATGGGGAATTCTGGGTGGAGAGCTGCCTATGGGTGGGACCTCAGCGGCCCCCGGAGCTGTGCCACGCTGCTGTGAGTACACAGGAGCGGTGTCACTCTTGCTCTCCGCCGTCAGTTCTGAGCGTGTACCGTCACCCACAAAACCCGCTGTCCCCTTCCTTTGAGGGGCCTCCCGCTCACGCCGTTCAGGTGAGGAAGGCAGCGCTCAGACTCAAGGGTGGACCCCACTTCCCGGTGTCCCTCACAGACCCGCGGCACCGGGCGGGAGCGCTGCGTCCCCCATCCCCCCCCACCCCGCAGCCCCCGGCGCTGCGCCACCGCCCCTCCGCGCACACGTGCGCCGCTCCCGCCACAGCCCTCCCGCTCCCGCCCGCCCCCCGCTCCCCATTGGCCGGCCGTGCCGGGAGGAGCCAGCGGCGCCCAATCAGAGAGCAGCGCGGCGCCCCCGCCTCCCGCTCGCCGGCGAATGGCCTTTAAGAGCAGCGCGGCGCGCCCGCCGGCTGGAGGTGCCTTTCGGGAGGTGGCGGCGTGGAGGTGACCCGGGACGGGCCTGCGGCCGCCGCCATCCCCCACCGGCCCCGTCCCGTGAGCGCCTCCGCCCCGTCCCCCGCCCCCGCGCAGCATGTCGGGGCTGGGGGGGGGGGGCTGGCTGTCGTGGCGCTCCGCCCGGGCTGGCGCCGGCGGCGGCGGGTGCCGCTGGGCGCTGCCCACGGCGCTGCTGTGCGCTTACGGCTTCTTCTGCAACGTGCGGCCCTCGGAGCCCTTCGTCACCCGGTACCTGCTGGAGCCGCACAAAAACCTCTCCGAGACCCAGGTACCGCGGGCCGGGCCACCTGGCGTCCGTGTCCGTGTTTTCCCTGCGGTACGTGGGTGCTGGGGGTCACCGCTGGCTCTTCCCTCCCGCAGGTGTTCAACGAGATTTACCCGGTATGGACTTACTCCTACCTGGCGCTGCTGTTCCCGGTGTTCCTGGCCACCGACTACCTGCGGTACAAGCCCGTGGTCCTGCTGCAAGGCCTGAGCCTCATCGTCACCTGGTTCATGCTGTTGTACGCCCAGGGGCTGCGGGCCATCCAGTTCCTGGAGTTCTTCTACGGGATGGGGACCGCCACCGACATTGCGTATTACTCCTACATCTATAGCATCGTCGATGTCAACCTGTACCAGAAGGTCACCAGCTACTGCCGGAGCGCCGCCCTGGTGGGCTACACGGTGGGCTCGGTGTCCGGGCAGGTCCTTGTGTCGGTGGCAGGATGGTCCCTCTTCAGCTTGAATGTTATCTCCTTAACCAGTATATCCATTGCCTTTGGCACAGCGTGGTTCCTGCCAATGCCACAACAAAGCCTTTTCTTTCATCACGTCTCAAGTCAGCAGCACAGTTGGGAAATGAAGGTCATGGACTGTAAAAATGGATCGGCTGTCCAAGATCATCCCAATGTGCAGAGGGCAGCCGGCTGGGAGGATGAGGCAAAAGTCCCCTTAAACGGGGAAGGCCGTTCAGCAGAGAAACAGGTGAGTTGTGCCCTGGGCTTACATAAGTAGGAGATGCTGATGTGGCTGTCGTGCATGCATGTGTATATATGTACATATACACATGCGCATATATGCACACAGCAGTAGAGATGCGATATCCAACAGCAAAAAGTATCCTTTTGCTTATCCCACTTCCTTATTTATAGCACAGGAAAACTTACTCCTGGCTTCCTTTTGCTTATCAAACACGGTAGGCTGATCCTTAGATTTCTGAGGTCGTTCTGCATATCTCGCAAGGCTGTAATTAAAATTCTCTGGGCATCAAATTGCCGTTCAATAGTACAAAGCAAGGGACACTTCTGGGGCACTAAAAATTGTGTATACATCCAAATTCTGTATGTGCTTCTGGATGCACCCTGTGAGTTGCAGAAAAGAGGCAATTCTTCCTGCACTCGCGTTATGAAAATACTTATTACTTCAACTGTTGTGCAAGTTGTGCAGTAATAAGCTGTGTAGTAATTGGGCTTTATCTTATGATCCTGAAGGAAACTGGTCCAGAAAGGAAACTGCGGTAGTCCTTGAGAGTGCTTGCAGGCTGACCTTGATTAGTTACAGATGGACAGAATACAGATAAATTGCTGGAAGTGCTTTTGTGTAATAACAGCTTAATGCAGCCCCGCGAGAGAGAGAGAGCAGCAAGGTAGTGCCCTGACTTGTGGCTTTTGTCGGCTACGTAACCTCTAACAAAGTCACTTGTATGGAAACAAGCGTGCAGGTGCCCTTGTTTGGCTGTGGGACATGTTTGGTCCCACGAGGTGATGAGCGGGCAGCCTCTGGTTTTGAGGGCCGGTGTGTGTGTGTAGCTGCTGGCTGGGCAGGTCTCTGCCAGGCTGCGCCGGGTAACGCACGTGTACGGAGAGCCTGTCGCGGCAGGGCGATTCCAGGCCCTGGGGAGACGTCAGCTTTGCTCCTTGGTCAGGAGGAGGTTGTGCTCGTTCTGAGAACCAGCCAGAAGGTAAGCGCGGCTGTTGGTTTAGCCAGCTAATGGGTATTTCACTTAGCAAGGAAGCCCTGGCTAGCTCAGTCGGAGGCAGCATCTGGGGCTGCTTTCAGCTTCCTGTGGCTACAGTTGGGAATTAAAGGTATTAACATTCCAGGGACTTAATCCTGCCCCAACCAGCGTAGTCTTGCATGAGCAAAAGTATCTTTCACCATGTTATACTTGCCCTACTGAAGGGTATTTTTTAAGACAAATTCTGTACCAATAATGACTAAGGCATTAATATCACTGATCTGTCCCTTTTGTTTATCTTACTCCTATCCTGTGAGAGCAAGGGTGCTTCCAAACTGATGGTGAAAACCTTAAAAAAAGGAGCAAGTACACTTGCGTAACTATCCAGAGTTTGGTTACACCAGGTGCTAAAAGCTGAGAAGCATTGCTGTGTGATGATAGTCCTTCTTACTAAGGTACCAGCAGCCGTATTTCACGAGCATAAGTGAATGGCTGTACAAATAACTGTACTGAAGAAGCATTGCCAGGTGGTGGGGGGTGGATGGGTTTATCAGGCACATGCTCAGATTGAACATGCCAAATCAGTTTTTGTAGTGTGTGTGACAGTTCCCTTTGCTGGTTTTCCTGCACCTAATCTTGAGCTTTGTGTGAAATCTCTTGTGGGGGAGTTATGTTGCTAAACTCGCATTGCTGCAAGCTGACTTCTTCCAGGGTTATTCTGTTGGGCTTTGGAGGAACAGCATCCCCATGCAGAGCAAGCGTTTTGCCCTTGGCAAAGCACCAGCGGGACTGAGTGGTGTTTAATAAAGATGCTCAGAAATCAGTGACACTTCAAGGGGTAGGAAGAAGGGTGTTCAAGACAGAGTTAGGCTATGGTCTTTGGAGAGTTTAGTAGAAACACCTTAAAATGAGTTTTATTGCTTGTGGAGAATAGCCTTTCCAAGGCACACACTGCACGATTCCCCTCAGGGAAAGGGCGTAATGCCAAGAACCCAAAGTTGCTGTTGCTGACTGGAAACTGCTCCAAAACAGAGGCAGAACAGCACAGTGTGCGATAGCTCAGTCCTGTGACAGTGCTGTCTGTTTCCCTGCAGGGCATCCAAGTTTAGAGGTGCTAGAGATGCTGGGTGGGTCTTGGGCTCTGCCTGGCCTCACATGAGGTAACCACTGCTCTGACTTACACAAGAAGGGTCTTGCCAGTCTACAAGGACTCTGTACATCTGTGCATGCAGCAAATGTAATCAGCAGCTCTGTCTACAACGTAAAGACGTGGTTGTCTCCTCTGCTGCTGTTGGCATAACGTGGTTATGAACAGGACTGTAACAGCCTGTATGTAAAAAAGCAATTGTCCTTTGTTGTCATACCCTGTTACCTAATTCAAGACTTTTCTTTCAAAGCACTTCATGGGTGTGCACTCTTTCTAGAAAGATTTGGAGGGGAAAGCTTCATCTTTATCTCATGTTGTTTGTCAGAGCACTTCTATATGCGGGAGCTGCTATTTGCAATAGCAGTGTCTGGTGGAAATAGCTTCTATTTTTCTTCAGATCCCTGGGCAACATTTCTCACCTTCTCAGAGCGTTTGTGAACATTAACAGGAGTAGGGCATGGTGCTTCCTTGAATATTTATAGTCCCTGAACGCTACTACTAAACAAAATTGACTTGTTTGTGGGGAAATATACTCATCTGGTGGCTTTCATGTTCTCTGCCTTACCGAATATGGTTGGATCAGGACTTAAAAGTGTCAGTAATGCTTGTTGCCTTTATGGTTTGAATGACTGGCATCTGATCCTGTCCTGTTAAAGTGGATATTGTGTCCCGTTCTCCTGTGTCTCTCCTCTCTGGTACCCTTCAGTTGCTCAGGTAGTACTTCTGACATCTGGCAGTTACTGCTCTCTGCTTGAGAGAGACAGAGATTGGAGGGGTGCTTGGGGCTGAACCCTTCCTCTGCATGTACAGGCACAGCCCTAGTTAGGGCAGAGACTGGCTGCTGGGACTGGGGGATGCGGAAGCTTTTTATTCGTTATTCTGTGGAGCTTTGTGTCCAAGAGTGGTCCTGTCATTCACTAGTAATCAGATCGCTTGAAAGAGGCAATTCTGCAGAGCAGTGTAAAGTATTTATAAACAAAGATGAACATTTCTCTCCCCTTCCTTCTCCAATCTATGCAGGAGCAGAAAGTAGACATCGTAAAGGTGCTCAAAGATCTCTGGCGGGACTTCCTGCAGTGCTATTCCTCCCGGAACATGCTCTGCTGGTCCGTGTGGTGGGCACTGTCCACCTGTGGCTACTTCCAGGTCATCAATTACGCTCAGGGCCTGTGGGAGATGGTGCTGCCTTCTCACAACACGGAGATCTACAATGGTGCCGTGGAGGCAGCCTCAACACTGCTAGGTAAGCTGCTGGCATTGCTCCTGCACTGCTGTGAGCAATGCCTTGTGTTCCTCAAGGTCACCACAGCATGGTTTGGAAGTGTCTTGTGCTCCCCCAAGCATGCAGGAGAGGCAACCTCAGCATTCAGGGTGAGGCTTCCCTGATGTGCACAGGTCCAGCACTCAGTGTTGAGTTCACTGCTGCATGCAGCCCTGGTTCTTGTAATCCCATGCGTGGGTGTTTAAAGGACCCTCCCAAGTCAATCTTCATTTTGAAATATTTGGCAGAAGGCTCCAGGCATGTGGCTGACTCTGTTCTCAGCTGTCACTAGGGCAGTGGGATTATGCTTGTTTTAACCACTCAAAGTCAAACTGAGGGTCATATGGGTTTATTGCTCTTTTCCTCTGGCAGCGTAGGGAACATATGAATGTTTCCCGTACACACGCAGCGTGCAGGGAGCCGCATCTAGTTATTTCAGCACTGTTAGGCAGAAAAGCTATTAAGATGAAAGAAGTTGCCTGACTTGAAAGGGTCAGGTAGGTCAGTCAACACAAACATTTCTTTAAGTTGTTTAATACTGTTCCATTGCCAGAACTAGGACAATACCTTTTTAATATAGCTAACATGCCCTTGCAGCGGCTCTCTAGGTGTTGCTGCAGTACATTCCTCTTCTTTGATGGAGTCATCGTTCCACTGCTGTGGACATCCCCTACTTGGGGGCAAAAGAAACCAAGGTACACAAACAAGGAAGGCTTAGTACTTTCTTAGGCATGCTCAGCCCCCTCTTGGGGTTCAGTGGGAAGCCATAGCTGTTTTATAGTTCTAAAAGCTGGTCTACCACCCATTGTTAGTTGGGTTTGAAACTGTGTCGGCAACTTGATTTTTGAAGGCTTTGGCTATTAAATCATCTTTGGTGTGCCAAACCTGCACTTTAATAGCATGCAGTCATACACTGTTCCTTTACTCTAGCATGATGCTGTGGCTCTTATTTCTTGTTTGATTTGGCTTCGTCTACAGTCCTGCCTCCTTCCCAGGAAGGAGAAGAATTGGTATTGAGGGAAAGAAAACCCATAGCGTGGCCAAATGTGGGCAGATTTGAAAAAAAAGAGAGTATTCTTCAAACCTTATTATTATCATCTTTGACATCAAGGTCCTTTTCTTTTAAAGTCCTGTGAACAGTGGACCTGTGGGAAGAAAGGTAGTTGGCACTGAACTCATGCAAAACTGGAGGTTTTTAGTTTCCCATTTTTATTTTCTTTTCTCTAGTACTATTTTTATAAATGGTTGAATGATTTGGGGTGATGTTTTCTGAAAGGAAATTAACGTCTGTCCCTGAACAAAAACCCCTCTGGTTGACAGTGATTCGTTGCTTGGAACAAATGAAGTTTAGTGAAGTAATACACTTCAAGCTTCTAGTTGAGATTATAACAAGGCTGGAAGGTACGTGTTAAGGATGAGCATCCAGTGAACTGACTTCCTAGGCACTGGTGCAAATGCTCTAACTTTTGATTTCCAGTTTGAATTTATTAATGAACAGTTTGTTTATCTCTGACTTCATGCCAAGGTTACATTTTAGCACAAAATTGTCTCATTCTGGCCCATCTGTAGATACCGGTTCTTTGCTCTGTGCTAAAGAAGCGAAGCTTTTCTAGTTGTTCTTTGGTAAAGTTAAGCTCTTTGTTCACTTTGTCATCTTCCTAGCCCCTCTTTGTACCAAAACTAGTCGGAGCTGCATTCTTTTTGAAGATGGGTGACCAGAGCTGCACTCAGCTCTATTCAGAGAGGCCTCAGACTTGAACATTAACACTCTTTGCCCTTTACTCAGAATGCCTTTCCTGGTGCATCCCAGATCTGATCTGCCATTTTCATGGCTCTTAGTCTTTCTGTGCTCAGTTATGAGCAATGTTTGGCAACCTTCTGGTAAGATGCTATTGCTATCTCTGCCTGTACCTGTGCTGCCCTGCACAGGGTTTGAGTAGAGCACGGTAACTCATGTGGCTGTCAGCGTCCTGTCCCAGGCAAGGTAATTGGTATTACTTCTAGTGACGCCAACTGACAAGCTGCATCCCTGCACCTTCTTGGGAGTGGGGCAATCCTTTATCACATTGGGATGGGAAACCACTGAATCAGATGTAGGTGTCTAATTGCAGGACACAGATTGTGCATCTTGTCATAATCAGGTGTCAGGCTGCTATAACCCTGAGACATAGGGGCAATGAGATCCTCAGAGAGTGGTGTCTGTTCCCGAATTTCAGAATTACTGAGACAAGTCCTAGAGCCTTCTGTCTATTATCTTCTATTTGCATCTCAGGCTTTTGCTACTGGGGGAGCCAGACTTCCAAAAAGCAAAATGTCAGGTAGTGTCACAGCAGACACTGGAAAGACGAGTTCAGTGAGGGGAAATAAATTCCTTTGTCTTGGCATAGCGAACTTCTCTACTAGTCTGCAAGACTGATTTGAGGTCTGACAGGATTGTAGGCTTGTACACACTGATGGTACATAAGGAGTCTTTGTGTTTGGGGGATTTCTACGATAGCAGGCCACCTGAGGGCTACAAAGAGCTTAGATGCCGCACTGTAGCACTCCTGTACAGTGGTCAAATGCTGAATACAATCCTGTTTTTCACAGATCTCCAGTAAACCTCCCTTTTCAGCATGCTGTTTGCCTAGTTTGCTGTGTATTGCAGTGTTGTTATGCTGTTGGTTGCTATTTGACTTGTTTGCAGAACAAGGCCTACTTCAAATGGGAATTTTCTTGCCATGTAATGTGTATTTGGGCTTCTCGGTAGTTACAACTGTGATAGTGCATGAAACATGCCTTGTCTGCTTGTTGACTTCCATGAAATATCACATGCGTTCCATCTTGTGATCTGTCTTCTTTCCCCATCCCGGCTTTGTGAAATCCATCAGGAGTTACAAACCTGTTCTGGCTGTACAGGATTTCTCTTGCACAACCAACAATGCATGGTTGTAGCTTGTGATTAGGTTGCATCCTGGGAGATGTGGATTTGGACCCCTACTCTTAATCTTCATGCTGGGCTGTAAGACTGACAGTAAATGTAGTTTTTTTCTCTCTCCTGGGAGAGAGCTCTAACAGTTGTTTATCAAAGTGGGTAGTGTCTTCCTCCATCCAAACCCCCTAAAGCACCACAAAATAATTAGCTCCATGCTTTTGAGAACAAGGGTTTGCATTTCTCTGTAGCCCAATTGACAGCACGGCTAGGGTCTGGTGCAGAGGACTGAGTGGCAGTGGTCTGAGTCCTGGGGCTGTTGTGCTTCTGAAGCTAGGAAGGAGACTTCAGAGGCAGTCAGCATTGACCTATTTTGTGGTTGGCTTTTTTTTTTGTTCCTGTAAAAGTGAGTTGGAGTTCATGGCAGGTTCCCAAGTGAGGGAGAGGTCAGGGAGGAGAGCTGCTAAGGTGTGCACATTAGTGGTCCCCCACTTCAATCATGTTTGACTATTAGGGGCTGTACAGCTTCTAATACACAGTCTCCAAATTGCTCCAGTTGTGATAACTAACAGTTATGCTTTCCTTCCCCTCACAGGAGCTGTTGCAGTGTTTGTTGTGGGTCACATAAAAACATCTTGGGCAATGTGGGGTGAGGTGGCACTTGCCCTGTTCTCTTTTCTTATTGCTGCTGCTGTATATATCATGGACACTGTTCATAACATCTGGGTGTGCTATGCATCATATGTTGTCTTCAGAATTATCTACATGCTGCTAATCACAATAGCAACGTGAGTATCTTTTTAATGTAGATTGCTGTCAAGGTTACAGATGGTGTGAAAGCAGGCATATTTTCCATGTAACTAGGGTCTCGCCTATGAGGAGTTTGGAAATCTGTTGCAAGGGTTTGTGTTGTGGCTCAAGTTGGAAACTGAGGCACAGAGATGTATTTGGGTGGCAGCCTGCCCAGGCTTAAAAGTCTTATGACACTGAAGTGACTATTTCTAAATACTGGGTAGTGCTGCTTGCCAGGGGAATGCTTTTCATAAATATGGCTGGAGTGAAGTGTTAACAGATGAGGAAAGGACAATGCTTTGCCTGTGTCGAAGTGTCAACTTGCCCTAACCTGTGAGAAGAGAAATTTCTTTGATGTTATTTGTTACTTTGGGGAGGAAAGCACAGCTGTTATTGAACCACTATAATACAGCTCAAGCACAATATGAGGAGAGATGCTGAAACCGGTAACTGCAAAAGGAGTTCTGGTCAGAAGGATGTGGGAGGTTATGGACCCCACTGCAGTAGGCTGACACTTTGAGACTGCCAACAGCTCTCTGGGATCAGTGAGTGCTGTATCTTCTCTGTGTGTCAAGACCCTTTAGCTGTATCACACAGGAGTGCTGCTTCAATAAGACTGAAACCCACAGAGCTCCCAAAGGTGGTGGGTTTTTTTTTGTTTTTTTAGTCTTTTGGCTATCTCTGTGGGTCTGTTCTAGCCTCCATGCTAGTCTGTCATGGTCCTATTTAGAGAAGTACACTGTCAGTGTGAGGTAATTTAGCTGTGGAAAGTACTGGACCGGTCTATGTAACTCTTCAGGTTGCATAGTCATCTTGTCCAAAGATGTTCCTCCTATTCTTGCATTTCCCTGCTTTTTTCCTGTCCTTATGTTTCTGGACATCCCTTTCTTTCCAGGTTCCAGATAGCTACAAAGCTCAGTGTGGAGCGGTACGCCCTGGTGTTTGGGGTCAATACTTTCATTGCCTTAGCACTGCAGACTGTGCTCACTTTGATTGTTGTGGATGCCAGCGGGCTTGGGCTGGACATCTTCACCCAGGTATGATTGGCTCTCTTAATTTTACTGATGGGAGGGGGGGAAGGTAAACCAGGCTGTAAAGCTTCTCAGCCACCTGTTTCTGAGTCAAAGGCTTGCTGACAGAGAAATAATCACTGATTCCTGGTGTTTTAGAAGAGGGAGTTCATGTACTAACCTTCTTACAAATTTGGTAACTTCTTGGTTTAACCATTTATTTTGTCTTCCTTTTTCCTTCTCTACAGTTCATGATTTACGCCTCTTACTTTGCGGCCATCTCGCTGGTGTTCTTGGTCAGTGGCATATACAGTATTGTAAGAGCTTACAGAAGACAAAAGCAGACACAAAGCAGATCTCCTGAAAGCCAATAGTGCACCAAGTGAAGACTCTCAGTGGCTACATATGGAGATATAGGTCTGGTGTTTTGTTGTGTTTTTTTTATCTCTGCCTTTTCTTCCCAAGGCAGTCACCTTAATGGTATTTGATCCATGTTTGTACTATATTAGTAGCACATTTTAGAAGGTAAATGTATTAGCTCTTACATAAGTAAGAACAAATACCTTCTTTCTAAAATGCCTTTTGTTCTTCTGTTGCATATATGGGATGTGCAGCAAAGAACAGTAAGCTTTCTCAAAGAACGAAAGCCTTGGGAGGTTTTAGTCTAAGACTATGTATCTGGAGGCTGCCATTGAAAAGGCAGCTTCGTGATTGTCTAGTCAGCTGCTATGCTCTGTCATTAAAGTGCTGCTGCAGGGCAGAATTGAAGGCACGCTAATAGACCTCCATGTGGAGAGCCCCAGGCCTAGGACAGGAGGTGGCCTTAGGCCTGTGCTCTGCAGCGTGGCTCTCCTGTGCCTACCCCGTGATGCTGGATGCTCCGTTTTGAGGACTAGCATGCTTATGTCTCTGCATTTGCACATGCTTCCTTGAGCACTGTTTCTGCTCTTCCTGTCTGTCACCCCTGCTGCCAGTTTCACCATGGCTGTTCACGGTGCTTTCCCAAAAACTTAACTGTGTCCTGGGATAACTTGTGACACGGGTGAATGGGCTATCGGCAGCGCTACTGGTGCCATGAAGGCCTGTGCCCAAGGGACTGCAAAGCTAGAGTGGAAGCTTAGAGGGAGTTTAAGTAGACAAAATGCTAATCCGAGGGACCCTTGGACATCCTTGCCTTTGCCCTTTAGGACTGCAGATTCCTGTGATTAGAAGAGTTGCTGCTTCACAGCCCTGGAGGCTGGGCTATTTCAGTGGGATCGTGGATGTTGGTATAGCACTGAGAAGGAAGGCGACTTGCAGGATTTTAAGCTATTCTTTGTGACCTTGGAAAATTGTGCCTAAATAGACACCTTCAGTTATGGTAGCTAGCAAGATGACTGCCTGAGGCTTTGAAAAATGCTGACTTCTGCTCTTTCAGTTTTTCCCCTTATTTTAAAATGCCTTTATGCTTCTGGTGAGGCTCTGTCCACTAGTTCTACCTCTGCTTTCCACCGAAGCAGGACAATGAAGGTTTGGAGTAGACGGTTCTTTTATTTTATCTTGTCCAGTCTGAGCAATTTGGGATTTGCCTCATACCCAGTTTTTTAAAAAAAAAAAAATTTTTTTCCAAATTGCTTCAGCACTGGGAATGAGTTGCACAGAGTTGTCCAGGGCTTGGTCACCTGGATACTCAGGCACCATGACCGGTACGGCAACAGATACCCATAGTATACTGTGGAAATGGCCTATGGACTCTCCCTGTTACTGTGCAGGTTGTGGTGAGTTTAAGTGTATGGGAGAACTGGCAAGGGAGAAGATGCGATACAGCGTGCTTCTCTGTATGCCTGTTAGAGCTTCTTCCAGTCAGAGCCTGAAGAAGCAGCTTTGGTTCACTGATTGCTTTTGGTGCCATGGAGACTTCACAGCATCAGGGTTGGGAAGGTTTCTTTCCCCTGGCTGGGACAGGTACGGCCTTTCTCATCACTTCTGTGAGCCTCAGCCTTTACCACACAAGGTGAATGATTAATGTGTTTGCGATGTGCTGCCTGGGGAGTCCTTCCAGGCTGGCTGCTCAGGGGAACCCACTCCCCAAAGCTTCTCTGGGTTTGCAGCCTGCCTCCTAGAACATCCCCCTAAACGTAGGGGTGCAGCTGTGTCAATTTACACTTACACGTGTCGATTTAACTGCCTTATCCTGAAATGGAAACTTGAAGCCCCCCATGTATATATTCCTTTCTTTACTGTTTTTTGTTTTTTAAAAAAATCAAACCTGAAGCCATGAAATGCTAGCTGATGAGCTGTCTTGGGAAAGGGATAGTAAGTGTACATCCTGCATGTCCTGTCCTTTGGGTTCCTTGGCCTGATGGCAGTTGCAGCAAGGCACAAGGAGTGGGTGTACAGCACTTGTGTCAAGTGACCAAAAAGAAGCAGCTCAATTTCAATCACATTTTTTTTCAAACAAAGAACAAATCTTGGATGGGGAACAACCCAGTTATTTAAAAGCAAGTAAAAAATTAACTAATGAATTACAGCAATAACAACGATTTTTCTACCAAAGTAATGAAACTGTGGCAACTGCAATAGAGGCATGCTACACTGCGTACATCTTCAGGTGTGGCTTCCATACATTAATATGCCTGGATGTTGTTCAGGTTCCTAAGCTGTGCTGTTGCTGTGGTGATGAGGTGACTATAGAGCCTGACTGGAGCTGTACACAGAATTACTGATGCCTATGAAATTCTGTAAACATGTTGACATTGGTTTCTAATTGAATAGCTATTTTTATTAAATAAAAATACTCTGAGACATCCTGTGTGGCCAGCGTTTGTTTTGCATTTTGATACCTTGCTAACCCACAGCACTGCCGCTGCAGTTGACTAATGCGGGTTGTTCTGAGCATCTTTGTTACAATGTGGGGGTGGGGAGGGGTGGCAATACAGGACAAACCATGCAAAAAGAACCCAGTCTTAAAGATAATTGTTGACTGTGTTGTGTAGGCTTGCAGAACTCTGTGCAAGTGTCTCGGGTCTTGCAGTGAGGAACCTTAATTGCTGAGCAGTTCAGAAATGCCACTCTATAGTTCCAGTGCAGACTGGTCCAGTGAGGGGAAAAAATTACTTACTGGTGCTGGGTGACCCTGGTCAGGAAGCCTCAGTCTTACTGAGGGTGACTGTAAGGGAAGGCAGGTGCAGGTTCACTGTGCAGGACAACCTTTCTGTTTACATTGACCTAATTACAAAATTGAGGCCTTAAGGAGGAAATGCTGTAAACTTCCCCATCCTGGCACACCCGCACTTGACTGCCTTGGAAAGCTTGTCTTGTGCTTCTAGAAGTGATCACCTGTACCTGATAGTATAGACTAGGCTGGAGAGGAAGGTGCTCTCTGAATATCTGCTGCTGGTTTGATGTAATTCAGTGTGGGTAGTAGCCCAATAAGCCCTCTGCACAAGACTAAAAATGAGAAAATGGGTGGTCTGGGTGGGGAAAGGGAGGTCTAGGAAAAGCTGTCGTTCTTACAAGTGTTGCATTGAGAGCTTTATTGCTGAGGCAGGAGTGATAGGGCTGTCAGCATGTCAGGCTCGCTCTGAATTTCATTCATCTGCCTTCTCTGGGTGAATACAGGAGTCGGCTGTGCGGGGATGAGCTGCTTCACAGTGGTGGGGGGGGTTAAAATCTGCCTTGCATGGGGCAAGTAGGTAACTAGTAGCTCATACAGGTATAGCATTACCCTTTAAGATAGATTCAAGCATTTCATGTCTCTGGTGCTGGTGAAAGGTGCTGTGACAAGAATCCTGAGCCTGCTCTTGCCTGTGAGCAAAGTAGGTCCACGTGAACTGTGGCAATCCTCCTTGCTCCTCCCATTGCATCCTGCCACACTGTGTACAGCTGGGAGAGCACTGAAAAGGGACACCCAGCTACTGTCAAGGAGCTGAATTCCTGCATTTGTGAATCAGTGCACGGTGCAGTTTGATGGAGATGAGGTAAATACTACGCACGGCTGGGGCGTCTCCCTGGGATGCTGTGGCTGATCCTTTGTTCCAGTTGATGCCAGGGGCTGCTGGAGGTAAGTGTTACCGCCGAATCTGTGTATCCTGCACTGGGTTTGCTATGATGCTGGTAAGATGTGTCACAGTTCCTGGTCTTTAGGATCACTGTTAGGGGGAGAGGCCAGGTGCTGGGCTTGTTCTGTCCAAAAGGTGAGGAATAGTAAGAGCTGCCAGAGGTTGCTGCTCCAGGAGCAGCACCCACTGCTGTCCCCCTGGGCTAGCACTGGCTGTGACAGCCCACCAAGGCATGGCGGGGTTACTCTCCACCACGCTGTAGCTCTGTGCATGTGTGAAACAGCCGGCTGCTCGGGCAGTGCTCTCGGGGAAAAGGAAGGGCTTTGCATGGAAGTGATTGTGTTTTCTTCTCTATTGGTGTGATTGTAGCCAAGTACTGGAAAGGAAAGAGGGACTTTGGTTATGGAAAGGGCAGGAGATGGGGAGCTGTGGACCCCCTTCCTAGCAACTCTTGACAGCGTTAACTGTTTCCTACACAACATACAAAAGGTGTTAAGGTGCTCGTTTAACATTGCTCTGGAGATGTTACACAGCCTTTCTCTGTCAAACATACTCGCTCTGCATAAATCAGTGTTCCCTAGACACAGTGTCTGATGCATTTGTGACATAGAAAATAGCAACCGACATGTCGGGGCCTGTCCTTTGAGCCCTGCACTGCTTGGCTAGTGTTTCCATTGCATTTTTTTCATGACCATGTTCTGTAGCTCCCCCACAGATGGGAACATCTGAAAACCTAAATTTAATGACATATGGGTTAATGAATGCATGCATGAATTTAGATTGACCTTAAGAAATAATTACATTATCATTATCAAGCATCACAGGTCAGTCTTCCAGGAACGGGGTCTGATCCTTGTCATACAATCACATGGATTTGTAATTAGTCAAATAAAGCATCTCTTGTGAATGAAAGGGGTGGCGCTGACTTGCAAGATAAAAGCGGAGCATAAAGCTTTGATACTGTGCCCAGCTCTCTTTGTTTTAGTCTGCTATGAGCTTGTCTGTGAAACGTGGAAAATCAGAAGTTCAGCATATTATCTTCAAGCACAGGATAACTGCATGACCCTGGGTGAGATCACTGGCTGAAGTTTTTCCAGGCACAGCCGGAACCGTTGCCAAGCAGGTACACGAGTGTTATCTTGGGTAAATATCAGGGAGCCCTTCCAACCTGCTGAAACCAATGTCAAATCCCATTTCTCTTTCTGGCTGTATGGGGTGGGATTAGCAGAAGCCCCAAGGTTGTGGAGTCCAACCTCCTCCTGTGATGTGTGGCCTATGATGACGGCTTCCTTCAGGCACCTCCTGAACCCCACCTTGAAGGGGTTCAGCTTTCTGCCCCGCTTTACTTTGAGCGAAAGGGTAACTCTACCCGCATTACTCTGAGAGTTACCAACACCCTGGCTAAATTTATTCATGGCTGTTTTCTGCCCATATTTTCTGTCATTAACATTAACCCTTTAGTGCAGGGGCTGTGCTGCCCCTGGAGGTGTGTGGCCTTCTGGTGCGTTTGTTGACCGTCATCCTTCACGTTGCTGGGCCAGTGTATTCAAAACTGGGGGCCACAGTGGTGTGCTGGGGAAGCAATGTCCCAGACCCCGAGGAAGGACCAACCTTCGTTTATACTTACACATCCCCCCTCCGCCATGTCCCCCAGCCCTGCGTGGCCGTGGGGGAGCAGCCTCGGCTGCTGCACGGAGGGCTGCCAGCAGCCTGCGGCCCTTCGTCTTGCCCTTCTGTGGCTTTTTTTATTTTTTTTTTCCAGAAGGGGATTTATTTAGGGGGGGCATTGGTGGCTTTTATTTTTTTCCCCTCCTCTTCTCCCATTTCCAAGTTCTGGGAGCGATGCGCCATTAACAGGGAGGAGCACCCCGTCGTCAGAGACGATGCCGCCGCCGCGGCCTTCACCAACAAAAGCTCGAATTTTGACACCGCTAGCTTTTTGGGTCTGATCAAATCGCTCACCGCCAGCCCCAGCACGAACAATACAACGCAAGGGCTGCCGGCGCTGAGGCCGCTCTTAGCCAAGTGCCTAATTTAAACAGCGCCAACAGGCGCCCAAGCTGGCCCAGGGGGGCGCCGCTGCCCCTCTCCCGGCTGCTCATCGGCTGTCGCCCCCCCCGCCGTGTTCTGCTTCGCTTTAATTTCCCGGCGTTAGGTGAAAATTTGTAAGGCAAAGGGGAAAAGAAAGCGCCTTCTCCTAACGGGCCCTCGGACCTGAAAATGGGGCACAAAGGACGGGGGAGGGGGTGGGGGCTGCGCCCGTCTCCATGGCAACGGGCCGGTGCCCCGCGGGCAGGGAAGAGGGTGCGGGCGAGGCGGGGAGGAGTTTGGTCCTCGGGGGCCACCGTCGGTGCAGGTAGGTGAGCGCGTGGGGGGGGCCTGGCCCCCGCTGCTGCCATGGTAACGCAGCCGGGCGCATCGGCGGGCGGTGGCGGCGCCTCGTCCCCCCCCACCCCGGGCCAGGGGAGGGGCAGCGGCGGGACCCGGCGGGGCCGCGGTGAGCGGGGTGTCCGAGGCAGGCGGGGCCTGGCTCCCGCGGGGTGCCGGTAGTGCTGGTGAGGCGAACGGCGGCCGCACCTGCCGGCTGGGCCCGGGGCGGGGCCTTCGCGGGAGGCCCGTGTTCCTTACGGCCCGGTGAGAGGCTGCCTCGCCCGTACGGCGGCTGTGGGTAGTAATGGCGGTGAGGCAGCGTCGGCCGGGCCGCTGGCAGGCGGTGGGCCGGCGGGGTGCCGTTCGCCGGTCTGCCCGCCTTGAAATGGGGAGCCGGGGTGGCGCTGGGCCCGCCGGGCTGCGCGGAGGGCCCGCCGCGGGGCTGGGCGGCCCCCACCGCAACCGTGTTGGGTTCGGGCTTCTGAGTCTCTCTCTGTGTATTTTGGTACGAAGGGGCAAAATAACCGAAGTCCATCATCATTCTGTCCCTCTTGGTGCGGTAACTGCGCCTAGCCTGCGCCTGAGTATAACCCCGCAGAGGTGTTGCTAAGCTTTGCACAAGGATTCAGTCACAGCACACACACACAGTTAGAATAGAAGCAGGTGAAGATGAAGACTCGAGATTTTCTGGATATTTTTGCTCCCTATTAGAGCTGAAGCACTTTGATCTTTACTTTGTAAGATCCTAAATAGAATAGGAGCTGACTCAGGATTTTCTGAAACCAGGTCATTAAACTGAAAATGTCTTTTCAGGCATGACTACTTTATGTTACAACAGAAGAGGCTGATTTTTATGCTGCTCCCCTTTATTATATGTATCCTAAATAAATCAAACAGTTTTCAGTATTTGTGTTGAGTGTCACAGACTGACATGAATGTGTTTTGTGAAAGGCGCAATTCAGCTTTGTAGCTTTTGCATCCACTTACGATAATAGTAAAGTTAAAGAGAAATAGTTCCTTTGTGCTGAATATCTATTTCTGTTAAGAACTCAGGTACATGTCACCACCCAAACCAAGGATATTTGTGAAGGAAGGGACATTTCCAAGCAAAAAGGATTACATGTATGAAAAGAGATATGGGGAAAAACAATGGAAATAGACATGGTGTGGAAAGCCAAGGCAACAGTCTGAACAAGTTTGAAAATTTAAACTCTGAGAACTCTAGAGTGATTCTCATGGCAAGCAACGGCTAAAAAGAAGTGAATTAGGAGAAAAAAAATGCCAGATTGTCTTGAACAAAATACGGATCAAACAAAAAGAAGACGTTTTATAAAGTTTGTATGCATACAAGTTTGCAACAAAAGCGCCCAGCTTTATTACCATTCTTTCCTCTTAAACAAATATTGACTAAATTTTGAGGTCTAAAAGAGCAGCAGTCTTGGCAAGCATGAAACACAGAGTTTTAAGAAGAGGAGCTGGTATTCACGTGAGTAAATAACCGAGAACTCCAAGATGCTCATCGGAGTTTAAAATAAAAGTTTGAAGGAATTTAAGCAGTATCTTCTGGATGGAAGGGTTTTTACAAAATGCATGACAAAATGCTTAGACAGATTGGGAAGTCCGGGTGCAGCCCTTCTTGTCTGGAAGGGCAGGATCGTCACACAGCGAGTGCTGTCTTGCTGATCCAGGGTCGGTGCTAACTCTTACATCCTGTATTGTGTTGCCATATGCTAATACTCATATCCAGTTCTTTTAGTATGTTGTAAATGACACAGATTTGTCCTACTAGAGAGACACTTAGAAGTGACACCTTCCAGGCCACAGCAGAGGGTACAAAGAGAATAGGAACTTTTGAATAATCAACATTTCCTTCTTTTATGTTGCTTTTTTAAATGGTAATAAACAAATTAGGGAAGGAATGATGAGTGGCTAAAGCTGTAAAAAGAGCAGAATCAGCTGTCTAGGCTGATATGTGTCTCCACGTGTCTTTAACCCTTTTGTGTCTTCAGGTGGGGACAGATGCCTTCAATTGAGTGAGCTGAGCTGACAGGTGCAGGCAGTCAGCCTGGACCCCGGAGCACTGGCATTTAAGTGGTCCTTCAGGAGCTGTTGGCACCTGTGTGCTATGCAGTCCAGAGATAGTTTAAAAGATTCAATCCTTATAGTGGCTCATCTTCAGTTTTGTCATGAATATGACTATATCCAGCCTGATTAACTGGCTACTGAGTATTTCCTGTTGTTGTCCTCCTCAGAAATTCAAACCAGAACTAAATCCTTTTCCCAGCAGTCTCAATTGGTGTCTGTGTGACTTTCTTTACTCCTAATACCAGTGGAGGTGTTATGGTTTGAAAGCTATCTACTTGTAAATGTTCAGTCACTCTAGCAGAAGGTTCATCTCAAGAGTCCAGCAAATGTCTTCTCATTTGAATATGTCATTATGGGAAACTTTTTGGTAATTTGATCTACTGTAAGCCATGGCATGGACCTTCTAGGACTTGTGCATCCCACATCTTTGCAATGTAACTTTAAACAAGTTAAGATTTCTTTAAAGGAAAGTGGGCCAGGCAGATATAAAACAACAATGTAAAATACACCTGGGAGCAATGAAAGCTAGTAGTACTTCTAATAAACATAAACCAATGATCTTTTTGTTAAAGGATGGAACTAACACTTAAAGAGATCATGAGTTCTAGTCTTAGCTCTGTCAGAGACCCACTGCAAGACATTAAGTAAGTTACCTTGGTTTGCTTTCACTCAAATTCTTCCCCTAGTAGTCGGAGCTGGAAATGCCAAAACCTTTCATGTTTGTAAACTATTAGTGATCCTTAGTTCTGAGGTGCTGTGGCACTGTCTAACGTGGTTGTATTGATACTGCTCACAAGCTTGATGTGGTTGCCATAAGAGATATCAATGTTCTATATTTGTGTCACTAGAGTTTTAAAACAATTTTTTTCCTCTCCTCTTTATAGTGTTGTTCTAACACATCACAAAAATGAGTGAAAAGGAAGAAAAGGAAGACCAAGGAGATCCAGCAGATATGGGTGATTTAACAGAAAGTGGAGAATATGAGGATGACTTCGAAAAAGACCTTGAATGGCTAATTAATGAAGATGAAAAAGAAAACCTTGGTGAAGGAGAGGTATTTGTTAAATTAAATGCCAGTTGTCTTATTTAGAACACAAAATTGAGTAATATTCAGAATCATAAGCACAAAATCCAATATGGTTTGAAATGTGTAGGTATATTCACTGAATTTTGACAAGGAAAGTTAATTGGAATTGCAGTGAAAAGTAATTTAGTGTACTGGTTAGTTTGGTTATAATTGTTTTAAAACAGAAAATTCAGTGTTCGTTGAAAAGAATATTTTTGTTTCAAAAGTACTTCTGGATTCCTTTAAATGTATGTGCAACACACGTTGTTCTCTTTTTATGCCGTCACTGATTGTTGGTGCAAGCCATAGTTAGTTAAACTTTGTGTAGATGTGAACATGGAGAACCTGTTAATGCCAAAAAAAGCTATTAGTTATGACATGCACAATTTGACAGCCTCTTTTACAATTAGGGTAGTTACTACTGTTCTCCTCTCTCACTATTTCTTTTCTCTTTCTCTGATACTGTTCTTTGTTGGGAGAATAGACTAGTTTATTTTACTTTTTTTAGAATCTTGAAAAAAATGAAGAGGATATTGAAGCACAAGTTGTTAAAGTTGCGGACAAGTTTGAGGAAGACAATGAGGAAATGGAAGAAAATCCAGATCAGCTTTCAGGGGCAGATGTAGATGCAAAAGTGAGACCCTCCAATGAAGAGAGTTTGGAATCCAGGTCTGATATTAAACAGGGGGACCGTGTATCTGATACTGATAGTGAAAGCTCTATCCAGGAATCCAAGCTGGAAAACCAGCAGGAACTTGATGAGGAAGAGGATGAAGAAATAAAGCGTTACATCTTAGAAAAGATTGAAGAAGCAAACAAACTGCTGGAGAATCAGGCTCCCGTGGATCAGAACAGAGAACGGAAATTAAAATTTAAGGATAAGTTGGTGGATCTTGAAGTTCCTCCTCTAGAAGATGCTGAAGTTTGTAAAACTGATCTTGCAAGAGGAGATGATGTTTCAAACAGGCTATCTCGGTTGCACATTTCTAATGAAACGGGACAGGAAAGCACATCACTTTCACCACGTGCTGGCAAGGGTGAGGAAAAGAAGGATGGTAAAATCCTAGTGGAAAAAGATGGGAAGTTTGAACTCTTAAGTTTACGTGACATTGAAAGCCAGGGCTTTTTGCCCCCTATAAGTGTTTCTTTTACTGATATTGAAACTCAACACGTGTCTCCAAAATCTTCACACTATGGTCCTTTTGGCACTGTCTCTGGAATGAAGGAAGTACCTGCAGTAAGACCAGGAGCACATTCTTTTTCTCCTGGTGGAGAAGAGTGTGTGTATTTCCCTAAGCCTCCATCTAACCCTAAGCGTCGTCCAAATTCTGCTATCAATGCTGCAAGAGGCATGGGAAGACGGAAGACTCCACAGAGAGCACAGTCTGCAAATGCGCCTGTGAGAAGCTCCACTTACTGTCTTTCTCCCAGGCAAAAAGAATTGCGGAAGCAGTTAGAACAAAGGAAAGAAAAACTGAGGAAAGAGGTAAAGATATAGAGGCAACAAGTACATCACAGTGACTATCCAGTTGCTCTGCTTCACAGAGACCACATGTTCAGGGCATTTACTCCATTTTTTGCATGATAAAAGAGGCATTATTATTATTATTACTATTATTATTATCCTCTGGAGTTTGTAGACAATCTCACAAAACTCCTTTCCTTAAAAGAAAAAAAACCCACAGAGTGGCATAGGATCATGCTTTGCTTACAGGAGAAATCAAGTATTTATTTAATATATCCTTCATAAATAGGCCTTCTTCTGCTATATTATACTTCCTGCTTTTGCTTATTGACTCTCTTTCTACCCAGGTTCTGCTACAGGCCTACTGTTTACAGGAACGTAGCACATGGTATCGCATCTCCATAGATTACACTGCAATGCAGGAAGTTAACATTAACCACAGTAACGCAGGTGCACGTTTGGGTGCTCCTATAGTATGTAATAGGCAATTATCATATCAGAGAGTTTTCAGTCATAAAATAAGATTACACAGGAGAATGACTGTGAGAACTATGAACAAAGCAGAGTGTGTTTAACATGTATGGAAGATATAGCTGACTTCAAAAGTGGCATGCCTTGTTGCTTGTGTAAGATGCATGCAGGTGAAGTCATGTTGACTGATAATATAAATGAATACTCTTTTCCTGTAAGGGTTTTGCATGGGTGAGTGTTTTCTCAATGAGTTTGTTGCAAAGTAGGTTATTTTCTGTCAGTGTATACTACTTTTCCTTCTGATTTGGTTTTACCTGGGTGCTACACAGAGGACAAAAATAAGAAAATATTCCCAGTACTGAGGCTATTTTTCTTGTATCTATAAACGGTAGCAATTTAAAAGAAAAAAATTTGTTTTAGAAAATCAAATCAGTACCTTATGTGTTACTGGGAAAAAAAAACCCTTTTAATTCTTTCTCAGCTCTTTATTCAGAAAAAAATAATATTTAATAGAGAGTCATCCTCTGACAGCTGCAACAGGAACTTCAGAAATCTTTACCAAAGATTTAAAAAACTTAGATGTTTTTCTTCACTTTGCATTATGATGATACAATTGCAAAAAGGTAGCTTGCTATGTATATTGCTGTATAAAAACAGCATGGCAGCATCTACCATTTTTCTGTGTCGTGATGTTCTAAGTAAGCTGGCTAAGTGGCTTCAAAGTTGCTTTCTCCCCATGGAAATAGGCCTAGCCTGCTTTATTTGAAAAGTTTGCTGAAGCTTAGCTTAGTAACCAGGAGTATGAAATGTGAAGAGTTACTGACGTGTTTTATTTTTACACACAAGACTAGATCTCTTGACACCATATTCTACCTATTTAAAGTAAAAGGTAGTGTGGTGGAGGTAAGGAAGGTTATTTTCCTAACAGTGTGTGCTAAATCTCTTCTTCTGTGGGCTGACATATGAAAAGGTAAGAATGTATTACCTTATTTCTTCATTCTTGAATGGAGTTCTTCCATTCTGTGATGGATTTCACAAGCATGAAACATTTCTTGACATTACTGGAATCCATTTGCTCCATTTTGGTGGGGTTTCTTTCGTTTCAGTAAATTACAAATTGTAAATTTGGAGGGTAGTCTGAAAGTTGTGTGTAGATGGGGGGAACACCATCAATTCGCAAGAAGAATAGATTTCTCTGAGTGTTGAAATGAGTGGGGATTGTAGCTTTTTTGTCAAAGAGAATTAAAACTGGTAAAATGTCCTCATCAGCTTTCTAAACTATTGTTTGAAGCCTTTCTCCTCTTTGCAGGTACTTGTCATTAGCTAAAATGCGATTAATAATTGCAAAAATGTTTTTTCAATTTTGTAAAAATAATTTTGTAAACGTGAAAAAAGTGTTAAGCTGTTAATACTCCTTAAGTAAATGCATTACAACTTTATGTCCAGAAAAAAATCCTTATTTATAAGGTAGTGCCTGCAGTCCGTAGGTAGTTAAATATCCTTTAGGATTTAGTGGTCCAACAAGCCTGAGAGTTTCATTAATTTTTAAAATGCATCGGTTTAATCTGATTTTAAGCCAATCAGAGCTATTGGGCAGGCTTAATTTAAAAAGTCTTCTCCTGTTGCTGTTGAAATGCCTGTGAGTTGAGTTGTATCATGGAAATGGAGGTAATCACAAAAAGGGTTAGACTGAAAGTATCTGAATGTAACCAAACTGCAGAAGCTCTCAAACTTGTTTCTTCCTAAAAGTAGTATTAACTATGATGCAGTTGTTGAGTATTCCTGTTTCATCAGCATTTTTGTGTCTCTCTCATGTAACTAAAATGACTTATTTATTGTCTATTGTGACAATGAAGGCCTATGTAGGTTAAGATGATTCTCTTAAAAACTACCTTTCTTCACTCTTAATTCCATTCAAGGAAGAAGAAAAGAAAAGGGAACAAGAAGAACAGAAGAGAAGAGAGAATGAGATGGTTTTTAAAGCTTGGTTACAGAAGAAGAAAGAACAAGTGCAAGAAGAAAAGCGAATTCGTCGTGCAAAGGAGCTGGAAGACTTGAACAGCAAAGTAAGATATCCCTAATGTAGGACTGGGAACTATAGTGCTTTTGTTAAACAGGAAAACCAAATTGTAAGCCTGTGTTCTTAGCTGAGGGTCATGGTTTAACCCCAGCCAGCAAGTAGGACCACGCAGCCTCTCGCTCTGCCCCGCTTTACCCCCGGAATACTAGGGAGAAAGGGAGGGAAAAGGGGAAAAAAACCCTCATGGGTTGAGATAAAGACAGTTTAATAGAACAATAATGGAAGAGGAAAATAACAATAATAATAATGGTAAAAGAATATACAAGATACAAGTCACTCTCACCACCCAATGAATTGGTTGCCCAGTCCAAACCAAGCAGAGGTTGCGGATTCCACCCCTCACATCTGCGGCCACAGAGCATGATGTCTGTGGTACAGAATATTCTGTTGGCCGTTCTGTTGTCCTGTCTAGGCTACTTCTCAGCTTCTGTGGGAAGCTGAAAAAAATCCTTGACTAGTATAAACAACTAAAACAATATGCATTATTGACATGCCTTTATTACCAAGTCTGAAAACATAGCAACCACTAGAAAGAAAATGAACTCTATCTCAGCTGAAACCAGGACACTAAGCATATGAAAATTTAGAGTTCTAGGACACTGAGGTAGGCGGGAGTATTGATCTGCTTGAGGGTAGGATGGCCTACAGAGGGATCTGGACAGGCTGGATCGATGGGCCAAGGCCAATGCTATGAGGTTCAACAGGGCCAAGTGCTGGGTCCTGCACTTGGGTCACAACAACCCCATGCAGCGCTACAGGCTTGGGGAGGAATGGCTGGAAAGCTGCCTGGTGGAAAAGGACCTGGGGGTGTTGGTGGACAGCCGGCTGAATATGAGCCAGCAGTGTGCCCAGGTGGCCAAGAAGGCCAACGGCATCCTGGCCTGCATCAGGAATAGTGTGGCCAGCAGGACTAGGGAAGTGATCATCCCCCTGTACTCGGCACTGGTGAGGCCACACCTCAAGTACTGTGTTCAGTTTTGGGCTCCTCACTACAGGAGGGACACTGAGAATCTGGAGTGTGTCCAGAGAAGAGCAACGAAGCTGGTGAGGGGTCTGGAGCACATGTCTTATGAGGAGCAGCTGAGGGAACTGGGGTTGTTTAGCCTGGAGAAAAGGAGGCTGAGGAGAGACCCTATCGTTCTCTACAACCACCTGAAAGGAGGTTGTAGCGAGGGGGAGGTCGGTCTCTACTCCCAAGTAACAGGACAAGAAGAAATGGCCTTAAGTTGCACCAGGAGAGGTTTAGATTGGATATTAGGAAAAAGTTCTTCACAGAGAGGGTTGTTAAGCATTGGGACAGGCTGCCCAGGGAAGTGGTGGAGTTGCCACCCCTGGAGGTATTAGAAAGACAGGTAGGTGTGGTGCTTAGGGACATGGTTTAGTGGTGGTTTTGCCAGTGTTAGGTTGATGGTTGGACTTGATGGTCTTCAAGGTCCCTTTCAACATAGACAATTCTATGATTCTATGTTTCTATGAAATATTTTTGTTACATTGGTTTTAGTGAAGAGCTAGATTCACTTGCATGTTTAGGATTGTTCTGCTTGGCAGGGTGGCCTGTGCCATAGAAGCTGCATATATGAACTTAATAGCTATAAAATCACAGGAGATACAGTGATGCTCCTTTTCATCAGGAGAATGACTTGATTGAGCCCCGCAGTGAACAAGCAGCCAGAAAACCCTTTGAAGTGTATTCCTTACCATCAGAGCTTGTTGGCAAGCAGTGAGTGCACATGACCTGACCAAAACCTGAAGATTCAGATGCTCTGTTCTAAAGTTCCTCTGCCCTGCAGCAATGAGCTTGAAAAGCTAAATTCAGTACTTTTTAAAACATAGGAGTTTGAATGCTTGCTCGTGTATATATTCCATGCCAGATTAGCATATGCTCTAGTTTGCTTATGAGGTATGTTTCATGGATGGTAGATAGTAGTTTCATGGATAGTAGATAGAGTTCAAAAAATTACTCTAACATGATTAATATAAAGGTCATTTAATGATAATCCTTGTGTATATGTGTCTTTTTTTTTAATAGGAGAGGAGCAGGAATCCAGAAGAAGCCTTCAAGTTATGGCTTAAAAAAAAGCACCAAGAACACATGAAAGAAAAACAGATCGAAATTTTGAGACGCCAAGCTGAGGGAATTGCCTTTTTTCCAAGAACAGAAGAATGCAACAGAGCATTTAAAGAGTGAGTAGGGTCATTCGTTGGGAATCATATTTGAAAAATTTGTAGTCTATCGGCTTAAGACTGTAGTTATTTTATGGTATATCTTTACTGCTGAAGTCCTTATTGGTGGGGGGCTTCTTTTGCATGAATATGCCCTCATAAACCTGCACCCTAGCAAAAATACATCAGTTCCTTGACGTCGATTGTTCACTGTTGTGAAATTACTTGCCAGAACTTGAGCTGAAATAGTGAATTTCTTCTGCTGAAGAAGGGAGATCCTTCTCCCCTACCCCTTTTTGCCTGTTCTGGAGCAGGCTTGGGTTGGTTCAGTTCATTAAACAAGCAGAAATTTAGTCCAATAAAATGGATTCAACCTGAGTCCATGAGTTGAATCAGCTCAACAAAAGGGGATGTAAAGGGGAGTGCAGAAGCAGGAGAACTGGGATGGAAAAGTGGTGCCTCCCGTGTTTACGAGTGGCAGGCTTTTAGACTGGCCCAGCCTAACTTTATCCTGTGGGGCCAGGTGACTCTAGTTAAATGGGGGCAAGTCGCCTTTGAATCGATGAAGTAAAACTTTCAGTTGCAACTGTCAGTACTTCTAGTCCTGTTTCTGTTTCCACAGATGGCTGAAAAGAAAGAGAGAAGAAAAACGAGCAGAAGAACTAGCTGCTAAAGAGAGAGCAAGGCAGCTTAGATTAGAAGCCAGAAGAGCAAAACAGATGCAGAACATCCATTGCATTAATTCAGAGCCTAAATCCTTTCGCTTCACAGACCATTACACTTGAAAGTTCGATGTAACCACAGGGCTCTTGGTGGCAAGCCTCTTAATTTTTGTCTTGAGCTTTTGCTCTTTAGAGCTACTGACTTTTTGGTGGTGTCTTTAAAGCTTTCAAGCAAGTTTAACAATTCCCTTCATCGACAATGATTTTACTATCTATTTATTTGTAATTTTGTTGAAAAGCCTGCTTTTATGTATAACTCAGGGATCTTTTTGGTTTGACCAAATCTAAATGAACGTGAGATCTATATATGAGGGTGGCAAATACACAGTTCCTGTCTTTAGAAGGCACTTCATACTCAACCCCACCATGAATTCCTGGATGCAGGCTATTATGTAAAATGTTGAATTTTTGCTGGATTAATATTGCTGTTTGCTGCTGCTTGTGATGAAGACTGTACAAGGTGTCATGTTGTTGGAAAATGCTGTTTCTTGTAGCACTTGACTGTTGATCAGCTGTGAATTCTGGCTAGACCAGAGGACTATTTTATTTTTAGTTCAGGGAAAGTGGCTAACACATATGTGAACGTGCAATAATTTTTGAAACTTATTTCTGTGAGTCATATTCAGTAGTTTTCTATTCCATGAAATTAAAGGGTTGTGTGAATTATGACCTTCACCAATGTCAAGGAAGCTGGATTCCTTGTATACGTGTCCATGTTTGCTAAATTGATTATAATTAATAAACTACATGACCTTACCTAGCTAAATTTTGAACTCTTGTCATAGAACATGCTGAGGTCACCCATGAAATCATAAAGTCAGTAGATGAGGATCTTTCTGTCCAGCTATGTGTCCAAAAGATTTGACAATGATCTGGCATTTTTCTTTCATTCTTCCACATTCAAAGTGTTTTCTGGAAGTACTGTAACAGAAGGAAGTGTAGTAGATGCAAAGCCCATTTGTCATTGTTATTTTTCTTTTACCATTTTGGAGATATAGGCATACTGAGAGAGTACTGGTGTTTGACTGGAGGGTGCTGTGTTGCAGCTTTTATCAGCATAAAGGGCATGGATGTGAAATGAAAATTTCAATTTCACATGCTAATGAGAAAATGAGTACAGGTGCCTTCCTACCTCCTGTACCTTCCCCCGACAGCAAGGGCAAGAAGTGCTTCTTGTGTCTCACAAGCAAATGCAGGGGGAAAGTTTGCAAAGTTCACGCTATCTATCTCCCTAATTGTAGTGAGCTACAAAAGAAGTGTTTCTTGGTTCATTACCTCAGACCAGCAGAGTGAAGGGTTTTACAGTTATATGTGACATAGTTCCTTTTATACTGCAGAGAAAACAATACAGCTGTATTAAATCCAAAATTGCAACTTGAAAGCAAGCAAAGAAAGTTTATTGTAGTTTTCTTCATGCAAACCAAAGCATGGCCAGCAACAGCAAGAACTTAAATATTCTGATCCCAGTATGAGATTCAAAGGAAAACTGTGTAAAAGCAACCATTTCAAAAACCCTTTCCCCAAACTAGACAGCTAGATATCATAAATTTGGGAGCAAAACTAAGAAATTAAAATGCATATTTGCATCCTCCTACCTTTCCTCTTTACATTTGCAACTTAAATAGGCTTCTTTGGATTTAGCAGATTATCTGCCAAAATTTCTCTTTGAACCTGCATCAAGATTATAAAACCATACAAGTAAAAAAATATATTTTTTTCACCAGTATCTGTGCAAACTTAGTGCTTATCTTCAGCTTCCTGTAACACCCAGGAAGACCTTGGGCAAAGACTGAGTTCTAATGCTAGGTCAGGTTTCAACACTTATGTACTAAAGGCAGTATATCCATGTGTCTTTGCTGAGGACCAGCTATGCAACAGCTTCACTCTAGAAGCTGAACTAGATGGAAAAGCCAATATTTTGGCTTTAGGGAAACACAAGAATCTCACCCCATACAGTTTTCCAGAATTTATTTAAAACCAGTTACTATTTATATATTCTAGCTAGAGCTCATTCAAGCTCTTTCCCCTCCTTGCCAGGAGGGCTCTAACACTGCATATGGTCTTTCTTACTTTCAGAACTTACAGCTATGAAGAATCATTGCACATACTCCTTTTTATAATCAAATTTAAAAGGCTGAACATAGCCAAGGTGATGAACTGTCCCCATGTCTAAGATTTAAAAAAAAAAAAAGCATGGAGCTGACCATTTTCCATTGCCTTTTTTTTTTTAACATAACCTATTAGCACTTTATTTACTTTTGTATAGTTATGGTTTTGTCTCCCTCTAAAGACAAATTCATTGAGATTTGCTAATAAGACTGTAAACCTTAAGTAGTCAAGAATATCTCTATGTTCTACAAATTGGACCAGCATAACACTTTTGGTCTTGCCTTTGTAGAAGAAAAGAAAGAAGTGGCTTTCCAGGCTGAAAAGCAGAAGTATCCCAGAGGCTAAGGAAATCCTGTCAGTCCCTAACTTCAAGGGGTACAGAAGCAGAAACTGTATAATTTCCAATGTTAAACCCAGCCATTATGGAAGGAAACAGGAAAAAAGGGAAGCCTGTTGAACATCAACTAGTGTAATTCTTCAGAAAGAGTGTACGTGCAGTTGCATTGGCAGTGCTTTTAGAGGACTATCAGCTCTCCTTGACAGTGATTGCAACAATTGAAAGTTACATCTTCATATCTTGTATATGGGTGAAACCTTCCAATATTCTTCTTTGTGGAAAGGAAGGAAGATGGAGAAGTCTCAGAAAAAGAAACTTCTGTTGATGTTTCTGTACGTGCAGCTGGATCCAGTACACGTAGCACCTAAGGATGGAAAAGTTGAGAATGAAAATATATCTGTTAAGTTTAATGGGGTTTATCCTTCTCTAACAGCTACAAAGGATTTCTGCTCAAAAGCAAGTTTTTTCAATTTTTTTTTTTTCCAAGTTAAAAACTAAAAATCCATCTATCCAGACCCTCAATAGAAAGGCATTAAATACTGTTTATAAATTAGTAATGTCCATCAGAAATCCATGGTATGATTTTACTGAGAATGAAAAAAAAAGTAATTTCTTTAACAGAGTTGAGCAAAACCAGGCAAGAAGAACACAGATAACTAGACACCATGAGTCTCCTGCTGCTCAACTATTACTCAATTGCTTCCAGGCTAAACTGTTAGCCTAGTTTGCTAATTAAACATCAAGCTTTCTGCAGTGGAACCTTATATTGAAAGACAGATAGTCATATAGCTTCTTTCTGTGTTTCCACCCACTTACAAAAGAACTGATTTTTAGGGCAACAGAAACTACTGCTGAAGTGTTATGACTTATTCCTACCTGAACTAGGTCTCTTCTCCCACTTGTTTTTAAACTTGACTAAGTATTTTCAGTTGGCTTCCTCCTGACATGCCAATTCTAAACAAATTTTGACTCAGTTATTTGTGGCGCTAGGGACAGAGAAGGAAATAGTATGTATCATCATATTATTTATGTTGTTCTTATTCTTCCAGTTGGGGGGGGGGTGTGTTTTTTTAAGTGGTTTTTTTTGTCTTTTTTGTTTGTTTGTTTTTTTTAAGTGAGGGAAACAGCTCTATTCGGCATGTTTCCCCTGCATATAGTTTTTTAAAAAGGCAAGATAGCAAGTAGTTAACACAAAGCAAGGCATTTCTTTCTGGAAAGAAGACTGTGCTGACACACTGAGATGTATGAAGAGTTCTTACCATTTCAGCCATTTTCTCAGCAGGGGTGTTGCAGACCTCCACAGCTGTCGAAGTCTTTTTTGGACTATTAGTGCCAACGTTTCCAAGAAGATGCGAGCTTACAGCTTTGGCTAGCTTACAATTCACAGCTGCTAGCTCTGTTGTAGTGTAAGGTTGGGCACTAGGATAGTATGTCTGTTGTCTCCCCCATTGAAGAGAAACCATCAGCTCCTCCAGCAGCCTGTGCAGAAAGGAAGAAAAAAAAAAGCACTAATAGCGTTTTTTGTATTCTATACTATCAGCACACAGCATACTTCAGAAGAATTGTCTCTTCTGAAGACTCACTGCACAAGCCAAATCTTAAACAAAAAAGGAAGTTTAAGTAAGTGTTTAAAAACAAGGAGGCAAACAGGCTATTCTCCAAGGCAAGGCCTCACCAACACAGTAGTTTAACACTGGTAAAAATAATTTTACATGTGGCAGGATAAGCATTAAAAAGCCAACACAGGTAGAAGAATCTGTATTTTGGAAGGAGACAGAGGAGACATGAAGTCAAGACAGTGGATGATGATTAAATAGAGAAAGTCTGAGGATATGAGGGATGTCAGTTCCACAGTATATGACCCCTAACACCTCACACCTCCAGGGAACAATGAAGAAAGAATTAATGCTACTTTGGCTTTTTCAGCTCTCAGACTGAAAAGTGACCATACTATCCATCAGCACAATTGATTTTTGTTGAATATCACTGGAATAGGGAAAGTTACTTGATTCTTCACTGGCCCAGAATAAACTGACAGAAATTAAAAGTTCGCACAGAGGCAGTCTGGATTAGAAAAATCATACTTCTGTGTAGCAATCATCTCTTGACGGAACTGATCACGTTCATTCAGCAAGTCCTGGATTGCACTTTGTGCATCCCTGGTTTGACGCTGAAGAATTGCTCTGGTATTGGTTAGCTCATCAGCCATAACCCTGCAAAAGAAATCTCCAATCAGTAGTGTAAGTGAGCGAGCAGTTTGAAAGTCACCTTTATTCTACTCCAGACCATAATTTGTCAGCTAAAATAAAGTATTAAGCTGCAGTTCTCACCCCTCTCCCCCATGCAGGGCCTATATCAACCTCATTACAAAGGACATGCATTAAGAGCAATTTCTGTTCAACTGCAGTCAACACAAGTGCAAGACTTGCTGAGTTTAAACAATCTTATGTCACTTAATACAAATCTAGTAACAGATGCTTTAAAACACCTTGAGTACGTAAACATGGTGGACAAGCATCCTGACAGATAAAGCTAAATACGTTTTGTTTTACTAACACAGTTCTCTCAAGTATGCTGTAAGGATGTCTTTTCACACTCATCTCTAAAGATGCGAGCTATGGCTACAGCCTGCATTCATTCACTTCTTTGCCTTTCTCAGGAGCAGTAACTAGATGTTATATGTGCCAGATATGAGTATTTAAGAGCTACAAATGAGACAACTGTTGTCATATTTTGCTACGTCACGAGACTTGGCACGGACCCCTCAGGCAGGTATTTCAAATGCCTGCGATACCGCAAATGCAAAAAGTGGAATGACCTTTAAAAAACAACCAGTTAGAAATCTGAGATCTCAACAAACCAGAATGTTACAATATCAAATGATGTTACTCTAAGACCATCACCACGCTGTGGTTCCTAGAAGGGACTTGCATCCCTGATCTCAGAACTCCTATTAATGCTAAAGAAACAAGTTAAATTAGGATAGTACCACTTGCCTAGCTAGGACTATTACAAGTATTTACATTCATTCAATATGCTGAAACTTCTTAAGACCGGCAAATTAAAGGGAGGACACAGTATTCTATTACCATTTCCTTCAAGCAGCTAAGGCCTTTTTGTAATATGTATTAAGCACCATAATTAAAATTTAGTTAGTTATATCCAAGTACAGTGTAAGACTAAAAATCCTAGAACACTACATATCTGGTAAGACAATTACACCTAGCAAGTTAAAAGTCTTTGATGATGGATTCCATCATCAAACGAGATTTTGACATTCAGACCAGCTTAAGATATGCTCCTGACTTTTGCTACCCATTATTTTATGGTTACAGAAATAACAGTGGAGTTCTTAGCAGTAAGACAACCAGTGTTTAATGAAAAGGTGCCCCTACTCTTTCTTCCATACTGAGCTGCCCTTCCCAGGAGACCCCTGAAACACTGTAAGCAGAGTTCTTAACCATATCAACTTCCTCACACATTGATGACTGTCTCATACTTGGGGGGTTGGGATGAAAATCAACTAATTACCTTTAAGACAAGTCTAGACAGCTGTCCTGGAAGACATTTTAAAACTAAACTGCACACAGTCTATCAGAATTAAGAACTTCTCTTGCTATGTTGACAGGAACTGTAGTTGAGATTTTAGGAGGTTTAGAACCCCCTGTATTACCTTGGAAAAGCAGAACTATTCAGATTTACAAGGACCTTACTTCCTTTGTACCTTTTCTGTATAATCAAATTCCATAGCAGGTGTCAGTATAGCTGTGTGGCTGTCCTCTGCCTATATAAGCACATTGCCAGACATTGCAATGGCCATATGTAATAAAAGACTGAAGGAGAATGCTGTTTTAACAGTTCTGTAAGGGGGAATACCTGCTTGCCAGGAATTTGCTTCGCCACACATCACACTGTATAGACATACGCTCTAATTGTTCAGACAACTGAGACAGATTCCGGCCCAGGACTTCATTTTCTAGGATTAGCTGATTCTTCTCACGAGCCATGCGTTCAAAGTGATACTGCAGATCATCCCCAACAGAGGCAACAAGCAATTTCTTCAGCTCCCGATTCACCTAGAATTAGACCAGAATGTCTTGTAATTACCAATATAGAATGAAACACCTCCTACTTCCAGAATGCAGTGCAAGTTATTGCAAATTGCTAACAATAAATTGCCTTTCTCTTTCCAGAATGCGACAAATGCAATGCAGAGTATGTTAATCCTCACAATCCACTCCACTGAGCATAAACATTTGAGACTAAGGCACGTTAAACACATTCTTGTTTAAATTCTAACAGAGGCCAGAGAGGAAGAATAAAAGCCTGCTACAAGAAACAGACATTTTCAGTAGTATTCAAGTCCTGAATCAGTAAGATAAAGGATTAGACAAAACATCCACAAATTACATGATGCAGAAAATTACAATGTCATGCCATAGAAGGGGTGACTCTAAACTTAGTGGTTGAGTTGAGGAGCAAAATCTCTTCTCATGAAAGATGTATCTCCCTGCATCCCTCTAATGTGTTCCTCCTGGCTTCAAGCCTTTGATACTTTTATCTGTTGTCAGAGAAGCAGCACGGGATTACTCAGAAGTACTTCTACTCTGGATCTTAGCTGATAAGTTCAAAAGGGAAACTATTTGTTTCAAGGCTAGAGTGTCATAACAGGTCTCTTTATTTGCATTCACAAGCTGTCAATATAAACCAAAGCAGCTCAGCTGCAAGAGAAAAAAACCCTTTCATTTCTTACCTCTGTCTGTATGCGTAGCTGATTAGAGAGACCTTCTTTATCCTGTAACAACCGCTTTTCCGAATTCTTTAGTTTTTCAATTGCATTTTTCAGCTCTGTCTGTTCTTTCTTGGGATCTGCGGGTCCATCTGACTGATGGTACGAGTCTCCTTTATGTCCCGCTGATTTAGCTACCTTAGCACTTTTAGTTGGAACAACATGAGTGATAGCTGCTTTGGGGACTAATATACGAATAGCTTCAATCTCCACTGATTTATCAGCAGGTACTTTCCCTAGCTGCAGAACTCCAGGACTCAGGGAAGAGACTGCCTTTTTATGTGGGCTGTGGTGGATGTGATGGTTCGTAGTGTTGGTTCCAGTGATTACTTCCACTGATTCAGCCGTCTGCTCCGTTTCCATGCCATCTCCAGGCCCTCGGATGGGTGATGAGGCATCATCAGCTAAAATTCAGAAATAGCAGAGGGAAAGTTTAGCACCTTTCACTTTGTTATAGTCTCATTGTAACTCTTCACTTAATTTCTGTAGTTCAAAGTTACAGATTTTAATTGCACACTGCATGTGTAAAATAGTCCTTTGCAGCAACAATTATAAAGCACAAGTTAGAAAAGTTCTTACTCAAGTGTGTGTTGCTCATTAAAACTAATAGTACAAGACACAAATATTGATCTGAATTGTATTAAACCTAGTTTCCTGCAGATTAAATGCAGACATAAAAAAGAGCTAGTATGGAGAAAATTCTTGACAATGTTACTCACAGGTTGAAAGCAAAATCAGGTTTCGGGAGCTGACAGAATCAGAGCAGTCTCATTTTAAAAGCAAGAATTAAATGAAAAGCAGCTATTAGCTACATAGCTACTAACATCTTAAGAAGTTTAGCAGACTTAAGTACTATCTACCATGTGTTGTAGTTGTCCAAGTGAAGGTTTAAGTAAGCTCTGCTTCATTTCTAACCAATAGACCCCAGTATTCCCCGTAATGCTGCTTTCTGCTCCAAATTCCCCAATATGCATGACAACGTTAACTGAAATTCATTTTATTTAAGTTCACTAAGTTTCCGGCTGAATGAAATGTTATTGTAGTAGTTTTCTCACAATGGGTGAAAACAAGAAAGTTTCTTAGAACATAGTTACACATACTGCTTTTTTCCTCATACTGCGGGCAGTAATGTGAGCCTGTGTTCTCTATGCAAATAATGAATTTCAAAAATGCTGTTGTAGCACCATTATATTATCCTACTTTCAAGTTGGCTGAATCAGTACCAACAGGTTCTAAATAGTAGAGGAGGACTGACAGACAAGCGTACAGGCAGATTACAGTACCAGCGACAAACTTGTTTTTCACTACAAAGCTGGATTAGAAAACCACATTCAATTAACTGTTCCATCCAGGCAGCTCTGGTTTTTACTGCAATAACGAAATCACATAACTACTTCTTAATAGCTACATAAAAGGATTAAGTTTAAATGAATGGAGTCTGGCATACAGTGTAACTCTGGTCTTCAGAATTCAAGTTAAAGTACTTCCAATCCAGTCTGCTTAGACACCATGCAAAGCACTTACTTTTTTCTAGAGATGTCATTTTCTCTTCAGCAGTCAGCTCTTCCTAACTACATATGTCTGAGGAGGAAAGGAGAGGAAGGGGAAAAAAAAGATCTTTAGCAAGGTAACAGTGACAATTAATCTTGGATTACCCTATTTTCTAGTACAACCTCTAAACTCCAGTTCTGTAGCATAGTAAAAAAAAAACCAACACAAAACAAAGAAAAAAACCAAACAATAAAAACCACATCAGGACCCAAAGAGTTAAAATGAGAAGGCCTAGGAAACCTCTGGCACTTGTTTCTTCTTTCACTAAGAGCTGGAATTCAACTCCTATCACTTGCTCCTCATCCAGTTCCAGTTTCCATTCCTCAAATTTCTTTCTGGTGTCCCTCCTTTCTTAGTGAGCCTTCATCTTACCCTTTAAAACTCTGTAATACTCCCAGAGTACAACTCCATGACCCTGCAGAGACAGCCTAAGATCATCACAGAACCACAAGAACGGGAAATCCTACACTGTGCTTAAAGCAGACCAAGAGGTGAGGAGGAAACAATGGTAACTGTGCAGCTGCACAACTGCTTTAGTCTCAGTTGCTAACACAATTTTTTTGATAGAGCCAATTCCTCACCAAAGCAGGAGTCAGTGCCCTGAGTGGCTGTACACGCTTAGTTTAAGCCAACAATAAAACTATACCCTCAGTTTGGCCCAAACTGCCATCCTGGCCATTTTATCCCTTATCCACCAATGCTATTGATCATTGCCTCCTTTATCCACAGGTCCATCCAATCCCAACTCTCCAGGCTACCTGCCTCCCTTTTCCAGGGTCTGCCATTAACTACATTAGTTTGAGATCAGTATATATCTGTTTGTGTTTTTTTTTTTTCCCTTCAGTTCTCACTGTGTCATTCATTTAGTCACCAGCCCAGCCTAAACCACAACACGGAGAGATCAAGGGAGATCTCCCAAAGCCTTTGCTTCCTTTCATTATACCACTAACTGAAAAGGTTTAACTACAACTTTTTTGACTTCCACTGCTACAGCTCTGTGACCTGAAAAGATAATGGTATCAGTGAGCACACTACTGCCAGCTTTCTAGATTCATGATTTGTTTCGTGGAAGGTAGATTTATCTTTTGTGATGACTAGAAGACACAAGAAATTACTTTTTCCCTCCTTGAGTTTTCTCAAACTGCAATTACAGAAACATCTTGCTATCTGTTGCTTCTACAGCTGGAGTTTTGTTCACTTAATACTGCCATGCGTTAACCACCACTACTGTTCATTCACTTTTGATTGAGGATGTCTACTCATTTGAGGAGAACGAGAAGGACGAAAATGTGTCTGCTCAGAAAGAGGCAAGAATACTCAATACAAGACTGATTATGAGCATTTGGTCTTATCTGCTTCATCTGAGACCCCCTGCTGGTGATCCTGCACCTTCACTGTTCATGTTATAATACTGTTCTTACTGTCCTGCTGCTTGAAAAGTCGCAGTGTAAGTCGCTGCACACACACACACTGCCTTTCATTACATCCCTATAGGCAAAAACCCTTCGGTGGTTGAATCTTTAACCACTGCACCTCTCAGGTAACTTCGTGCCCTACAGACGCCACCCCCCCCACCCTCCCACGACAAACAACGCAAGCAAATCCTGTGTTAGTACGGCTGAGTCACGACCCACGAGAGCCTCCGAAAACCACCACCGACCCAGCCCCGGCCGCCCAGCCCCCGCCGCGCTTCAGCTACCCGGGGCGAGGAGGTGCCCTCTCCCACCTCAGCCCCACAGCGTGCCGGTAAGCTGGACGTTACCCACCGCTCCGGAAACGAGGTTTCTCACCCCACGGCGGTATCGGCCAACACAGACCGAGGCCTCCCCCGCCCGCCTCGGCGCCCCAGGCCGCTCTCGAGCTCCGGCCCTGCTGCCACCAGGCCGGCACCAATCCCCGGCCGCCCCAACCCCGCTGCCCCGGCAGACGGGGCCGCCCCCCGGGCCGGGCAGAGAGCCGCCCCGCGGGGGGGGGGTGACGGGACCCCGAGGAGGTTACCGGAGCGCGCAGCAGCACTGTTGCAACAATCCCCGCAACTGTCACAACCGCCACTTCCGCTTCCTGCGGCAGGCGGAGCGCTCCCGGATGACGTAGTGTCCCCCCCCCCACTCACCCAATCGCTGGGCCGTGCACGGGGGGCGGGGCTTCGGTTGCCAGGGCGCGGCTTCGGGCGGCGTGGCGTCACGTCGGGCTCGCGGCAGCGGAGTGAGGCGGGCTGCCCGCCGCCGCCATCGCCATGGTGAGCGCCGCCGCGGGAAGCGGGGGGGGAGATCGGGACGAGCGGGGCCGGGGCCGGGGGGTCAGTAGCCGTTATACCGCCCCCCTTCCTCAGGACGGCTGCCGAGGCGGGCGGCGAAGCTCAGCCCCGGGGCGGGTGGTGCCGAGCTGCCGGAATAACGGCGGCGGCGGGGCCCGCCCAGGGCTCCCCTCAGGGGCTGCGCTCGCCGGTGTGGAGGCGGCGTTGAGCGGAGCGGAGCGGGTCGGGGGGAGTGCCGCCGTTCCCCCCGGTGGGCGCCGGTGAGGGCTGCCCTGGGCCGAGGGCTGCCCTGGCCCTTCCCCGCGCTCTTTGCTGAGGGACCTTGGCGAGGCGCGCTGAGCGGGCAGTTTTAAACCGCCGTTGGGTCTCGTCGATACCCGACCGGACGGCTGTTTGTGCGTCCGAGCCGCCCTGAATCGGGACCGGGCCGGTTCGGAAGCTCGCGAGGGAGCCAGCGGGGAGGCAGCTGGTGGGGTTTGAGAAGGGGATACGTTTCAGGTGCGGCCGTCTCTATTCTCGCCTGGATCGCCTGTTTAGTGATGCGAGGAAGATGACAGGATGGCGTTGCCGCGGCACTAATGAAAGCGCAGTTTGCACTGCTAAAACAACTGCTAAAACAACTACGTCCCTTTGCCACAGATGGTATGCAAAAGCCACTTTTGCAGAGCTGATTAAAACCCAACAATTTGAATCGAATTATGTACTCAAACACATATGCAAGGTACATCTAAGAGCCTGGCAGATGCACCTGCTGGTGTGCTCAGTTTTAAATACCTGCCTGAAGTGGTTCAGATTTGCCCCAGTCCCTCCAGCCTGTGTAGCAGCTTTGTTTGCACTTTGAGTTCAGAACATAAACCCAAGATCAGCATTTGCCACATAAATAGGAGTGCCACTGTTCATTTTCTAATACAGGGGTTATGGGTTTTTTGTTTAATCCAGGCAAAACTGTAATTTTCAGTTCCCATGTCAAATTTATTCACGTCGGCAGAAGTCCTGCTTTGTGAGTTCATGCAGATGTCACTTAGGTCAAATGTTCGCTTTGCTGTAGTTGACTGTAACTATGAGTGTGATGTGTTTCTAACCTCCCTTTATTTCTGAGGTGACACCAAGTTAGCTGATTCATTAAAGCAGTGTCAAATCTTACAGCAACCTCTAACAAAATGTTTCATGGTGAATTTGTTTAATTTGTTTTGAAGAGCCTTTAGTGACAGGAACTGCATGATCTGTTGACCTAATACTATTACATGATGATTTTTATAGTCCACTCAGTTTTTTTGGTAATATATTCCATGCTGCAAATGATGCCAGTGATTACTTGTTCTATCCTTGGTGGGTATAAAGATATTCCATTCTTGTCTTCTATGTGCAGAAAAACTTGAAGATTATAACTTTGCTCTTTCCTCTTTTCACGTTATTCTACACTAAACAAATTTTGTTCTCTTAGTATTTTCCTACTGATCGTGTGTTTTTAAAGTTTAGGGTTTTTTTTCACTCTGCAGTTTTCTCTAAATGTGGTGTTTAATCTGTACATTGTTTGCCAACTGTGTTTCACTGCTGCTGAGCAGAGCAAAATATTTGTTTCTTGTGTTTTAGATCTTCATAGTGCCAAGTTTGTTACCTTTTTTTTTTTTCCCAACTGTACCTTCTTGGACTCTGACTACAACCCACTGTAACTTTCAGATTTTTTTCCTGTGTTTTTGTTGTCTGACTAGTTTTTCCCCATGTATTTGGATTTGTTTTCTTGGTCATCATTGTAGTACTTTGTGTCTGTCTCTATAGAATTTTCAGATCATCATTTGGTGTCCTGCTTCTGTTTACTAAACTGCTTGCAATCTTTCCCACCTTAGTTATCAGCCCAGATTCTGCAAGTGTGCTTTCTGAGTTTCATTGTCAGTGTAATAAGGAAAATATCAAATAAAGCTAGGTGCATGGCAGATCATTGCATAACCCCACTTGACTCCCAGTTTGCAAGAGAAGTATTCCTAATTACTTCTTCATATAGTAGTCATATATAAACTGCTCTTCAGTTTAGGCCACAATTCCCTACTCAGCATGTCAAACTCTCAGATGACTTAAATTAAAAGCCCAATCAAAGCCAAGTTTGTCACATCTGTGGCTTCTCCCTTGATCACTGTGTCAGAAAAATATTTCTTCTTGAAAATTTTACATTATCTGATTTTTATTATCATATTGTCATCTTAGATGCTCAATGACTGACTGCTTAATAACTCATTCCATTATCTTCCCAAAGACTGCAGTTAGGTTGACTGTCTCTTGCCCTTCTCCAGTGCCCTGGAACCTCACTCTCTTTTGGTTTTCTGTGGCCTTTTAAGTGTTACAGAGTCCTACTTGTTTCTTTTATATATACAAAGCCACCAATTTTCCCACTTATGTACCCTTCCTCCTGCCGGTCTCCTAAAATACAGTAAGAATAATTTGGTAGCTGGTAGATAATGGGAAAACAGATGTTTTGGGAATGTGTGCTGCCCAATTAGGTATGGACACAGCACCCTTGGAAGGGGATAAGTTATGTGACTGTTGTACACCACAACTTCACACACCTGATCCATCTCAAATATTTTCAAAACATTTTTTCTTGGGAACAATGAATCAAAAAATGAAAGACTCCTTCTGATGGATTCAAATATTGATCTACAAGCTGGATTTTAGCCTCAGGAACCTAATAATATTCTGAAAGTAATTAATTTTCTTCTAGAAAGCTTGGCCAGCTTTTAGTACTACGTTGCTTCCACTCAGTAGTGTAGATTGCATTGGCATATACCTACTCAGAAAAAAAAAGTACAAGTCATATCATTGCCACAGAAAGAAAAATAGGATAACTTCTTGTGGGATCAGTTTGGAATGTATTTGTGTTAGACCCTATACTTTAGTGATATGGAAGGAGTGCACTTGAAGTAGTTGTGTGTATTGTAAAACTGGGCACATAACTGTGGTGGAAGCTAAGGTAAGAGGAGAAACGTTCTGAAATATTCTGCAGTTATTTGCCTTTCTATGACAGCACTTTGGCTTAAAGGTCTGCTAATCATTGGAAAACAGTTTTCATTGTCATCAGATGACAGTATTTCAAATCAGCTCTAATGCATTCTGGCGTCTTGATTGTACATGTGTGACACAGGGCTGCTGTGGATGATGAGCAGTAAATTCCCAAAGGGAAACTTGCTTATCTCCATCTGAGATGTGCTGTCTCACTTGGCTGCTGGAATGCATTATTCTTTGATGGTGCCTTTCACGTAATCACATGCAGAGACATATTCGACCATCATCTTAACAATGTTAGTTTCTTTTAATTAAAAAGTTTGGTGCACTCTGACACTTGAAAGTGTTCCAGATATAGAAATAAAGCATTTGCCAGAGAACAATGGCCTCTGTACGCAAGCAGCGTGTTACACAGATACAGAGCCTTATTGCACTTGGAGAGGCTGTACATAGGTGGAGTTCGGTGATTTCCTTTCCCTCCACTCTTTAAAACAATTATTCTTACCCCTGCACATCTGACAAATGCAGCCTACATTATAAATGCTCTTTGAACAACAGGATAGACAATATTATTTTTGTCTTGCCCATAATGAAATCGAGGCACATAAAAGCCAGGTGGCTTGTCTAATGTGATGCCATCTGGCTTTGATTTTGTGGATGTAGAAGTGTATGGTTAGTGGAATTTGAGTGTTCAACTACCTTAGTTATTTTTGCAAAGTTGGGGGAAAATATATGTGAAGTAGACTCTCCAGGGATAGATTGCCTGAGCTTTCCTAATGCTTCACAAGATTTGCTTCTTTGGTCTTGAAACAAGACTCAGTTTCACTAGAGTGCCAGCCGGTGATTACATAGACTTTTTTTTCAGCTGCAAAGTGGCCTGACCCTTTCCTTACTTAATGGCTGTCATTTGCAGCATTTCATCACAGGGAAAAATAAAACATTGTATGCAGCGTGAGGAAAAAATAAGCAAAATGCTGTCAGGTAGCCTTTAAATGCTTATTGCATGATGAGTCTTCCTGTAAGTGTCAAAAATATGACATGGTTTCTTCTTGAACTAGCGTTTCCAAATACTACTAATTTACTTCCTGAGCAGATAGGCTGTGTACATTGCAGAAGATGTAGCTGATAAAGTAACAGAATATTTGGCCCTCTGTCAGCCAAATGACAGGTGCTAAAAAACATAACTTTCCTTTGTTCCAGGAGCTCATTTTGGGTTTGATGCTGCCATCTTTATGACATTATGTGCTATATAAAATACCACCCTACAAATATAAGGTTGACAGGTTCAGAATCCATGGGATAAATCACCTCCTACTCTAGCCAAGTCTTGGCTTTGGCTTGCAGAAATTACCATCTCTCTAAAAGTAATCTTAGATGCATTGATGGCTTTTCTGATGGAGTGGTTGAAGTAGTTGACAGTATGATAGTCAAAGTTATCTGGCATTACCTAATGATAAATTTGATACCAATGCCTCTTTATCACCCAGAGCTGTCTCTCTGGATCCTTCTGGTTGCAGGTACAGTTCTTAATAACTTTGACACACCTGTTCTAATTACATGTTGGTTTGGGGTTTTTTTGGTATTGTCAGAAACTGAAGAAATTCAGGGATTGCTCAGTGAACCATTGCCAGGAATAAAGAAAAGTTACAAACTTGCCTTTCAGTTGGCAATAAAAAAATAATAGGGTTTGTTGACAGAGCCAGTGGTTATTTAGAGAATTGTTCCAGGCAGATCTGATATGGAAAAAATTTATACTTAAGAATGTTGTGTCAGAGCTCTTAATTTTTTTGAAAGCACATCTAGACTGTTGTTAGTATATGAACCAAACAGATCTGTGTAGGCTCTGGAGAAGCTTGGAAGGATGGACATTGCCTTTGGGCAAGGAGTTACCAAGCTATAATAAGAATCATAAAATCATCATTTAGGTTGGAAGGGACCTCCAACCTGCTCAAAGCAGGTGTAACCAGACTGGGCTGCTCCAGGCTGCGTCCAGGCAAGTTCTGAACATCTCTGAAGACGGAGATTGCACACTCCTCTGGGCAGCATGTGCCAGTGTTTGACCACCCTCTTGGTAATTTTTTTTCCCCCTAATGTGTAACTGGAATGTCCAATGTTTCAACTTGTGTCCTTTGCATTTTTTGCTATCACTGTGCACCTTCAAGAAGAGTCTAGCTCCATCTTTTTCGTTTCTTTCAGTTAGGTGGTTGTAGACAGCAGTAAGGTCACCCTCAGCCTTCTCCTCTCCAAGCTGAGCAGGCTCAGTTCTCCCAGCCTCATCTCCTGTGTCATGTTCTCCAGCCCCTGACTGTCTTGGTGGCCAGTGGCTAAACACTAAAAACTGAACCTTTTATCTTTTTCTGGTGTCAGTTTCACTTAAGCCAAAGGAATAGTGTGCCTCCAAAAAGTGCTTCTGGCTGCTCAGTTGAGCATTTTAGTGTCAGTTTCTAAAATGTTATGGTGATCTAGTATATCCAGGTGGGATACTCTTTTAATCATTAACTGGCTGGTGAGAAACAATGGTAGTAGGGAACACCTATCGCTGTGAGTCTGAAGAAGGATTTTCCCATGAACACTGACCTTTAACTGTAATTGTGCCTGCCAGGAATAATCACCAAAAATACTATTTCCTGGGAGTAAGCACTGTGCTTGGCCTAATCCTCCCAAACTATTTTGTGTTCATGTGTGTCATTACACAGATGGAAACCAGAGGCAGTGGTGCCTATGCAACATGCCAAGGTCACTCAGCAGTGTTTTGTGAGCGGAACCCAGTAGTTCTCTCCCAGCCAACAAAAGGGAAATAAAAAACAGCATAAGGTTTTGTAAAGGGACTACATTTTGTATATCTGGGCTTTGGAACACAGTGCCACAGCTTAATACAAAGAATGAGAGCTTAGCAAGTATTTGCATTTATAATGAGAGTATCCCCCGATCAGATGAGCACGTACAAAAGGTAGAAATTCTTTTTTTCTCACACTAATGCCTGATAATTATGTGCCCAGTATGAGGTAAACTCTGTGAGGTGGCCCTTGCAAGTTGTGCTGGAGTAGACAGCTCTGATGTTCGTTTAAAAAGTGGCATTGGCGTTTTTGGAGGCTGGGTATTGAAGAAGGCCATGTGCCCGTGTGACAGCAGTTTTCCTACGTGAAAGGACTTTATCACCCAGGCTGTGGTGATCTGTGCTTTATGATTTAGTCATTTCTACCTCCTCTTACAAGGTTACTAATTTTGAGGCATAGCGCACTAGGAAGAGATAGCAAGCAGAGATGGCTTTTTACTGATCGTTTCAGAAATTAATTCTTGAGGTTTAAATAAGGTGCTCAAGCGGTCTTTGAGCACCAGGGGGTGCTCCTGCATTTGCAAAGAAGGGGCTCTGGAGGTGTGTTTCAGGGAGCCTGTTGCATGTTATTTGTTTGCATGGGATTCTTCAATAATTTTAACTACCTTAATTATTTTTAAAAAATCACACTTTTTCTGCACAACATTCCAACACACTTGGAAAGAGAGCTGCATATACGAGAGGTCTACACATGGGAAAGTGGGAGATGCGGGTGTGCGGGCTTGACCCTGCATACCTGCTCTTCCACATGAACACAAGCACGTTTAAGTACGATCCTTCACTAAACATAGTATCCCTTCGATTTTTATCGTTTCTATCTATTCTTGCTCTTCCTGCAGTATCTGGGAGCAGGACTAGATCATGCTGTATGTTTTCTAGTTACATAATAGCAATGCTGTCCTCCCCCTGTCTGATGTTCTCTGTTACCGCATGCGCTCTTTGGTAACTGAACGGTGGCCTCTAAGTCTGAACATCCCCAAATCACTGGGGAGGAGGAGGGGAACTGTGGTCTGGATCCGATCCTTGCAGCTACTGACGTTCTGGACCAGCAGTGGTTCCTGGTGGTGATGGCAGAGGCAGCGGGCTGGGCGGCATTAGCAGCCCTCTTCCGACTCCTTCCACAGGTGTCTGATTCCTGTGCCGCCGGGAAGGGTCTGCAGAAGCAAGAAATGAGGATGAACTGACTGAGCTGCCTCTGCCATATTTTCGGTGAAACCAAGGGGCATTTATAATGCTTAAACAGTATGAATATTTTAGCTGTTAAATCTTGTTCTCCTTCTGTGAAAGGAGTGATGATGATTATTCCCATTTTACAAATGGATAAAGTGGGAAATACAGCCTCCTTTTTCTAAAAGTGCTGAACATCAAACGCACTAATGCAGGGGGCAGCTGTGAAGGTGGAACTAAGCAATTTGACCAAAACTGTGTATGGGACTGGAATCTCTTAGTCACTGTCTGCATCCAGCAGAGACCTTCGCATCTCTGGGGAATAACATAGTCTGCTCAAAACTGTGATGACAAAAATCCTGTGGTCTGGGAGAGAAATAAATCTTTGAATTGTAGAGCAAATCTTCATACAATTAGCCTGTAAAAGCCTGTTAGGATTGGCAGAGTTTAAGAACATGATTATACTTACCACGTTGCTTCTTCTACCCCACAGAAACCTTTACTTTTTGAAAACTTTACTAATGGGAAGTTGCTGAACAGCTTTTATCATCAGAACTTCTGTTCACATGTAACTTGTCATTAGTCTGACTAAAGAATACAGGATATATGATCATGACATCTGTACTAGCTGAAATCTGGATTTAGTCCAACTACCTTAGAATAAATATTTGACGCAATCTGAGAAAAAAAATAGTATTTTAACATCAATATTTGGTTAAACAGTAGTGCAGACAAAATGCTTGCTTTAAGTGTCCACAGTGGTGAAATAAACATGTCAGCAGAATTGTTTGTCTGCTTCATAGGATCATAAATTGTTACTTGACTGTTACAAGCTCTGACTGTTCAAGGTAGATGCAGCACGTGTGGTCTTTAGAGCATTTACACGAACTCCTGGGTGCTAATGCTCGTGGTATTGCCTGGCTGAAGGACCATCTCTCCCTTAGCTGTGATTCCAAGGCAACGAACCAGTTCTTGTTAAAGATGCTTTCAGAAGATTATTATGAGCTGAGATAATCTGAAGATGCTGTAGGCATTATACTACTTTGAAGTGCTGTTGACAGCTTTGGTTCAGGATTTGTAGGTGTTCCCTTTCAAACCTTTACTTTCTGAAGATTGAAAATTTAATGGAAGACTTCAATAAGGCGGGGGGGGGGGGATTGAAAACATTTCAGAATCCTAATAAAAAAAAATAAAATTCAGTGTTCCTCTGAAGAGATTTAGTTCTGAAAATATTGGAAGTTGAGAGCTGAAATTTTGTCAGAGGAATGGTCTCTGTAAAATAAGACTACCTTTGAGTATTGTCATCAATTTTACTGTTGGGCTAAGTTTTGAGCATTTCAAAAATGTTTAGCCTGTAAGTACAACATAGGTTGAATTGTGTAATGGGATGTGCACAGGTAGCTCAGTGTATGCGTAGCCCTGTTTCCCTTTCTGGGATCACATGTGGACACTAACCTCATAGTTCAAAGTCAGAGACCCAGCATTGAGCAGCTGACCACGGCAGCGTTAGTTCTGCCACTACTGACTGATTAGGTGCAAAACACATAAACTTTATGCTCAAATGTAATTATGTGAGATGACTTGTGTTACAAACGCTGTTCTGAGTCAGGGAACAGCTCTGATTTGGCTAAAATCCCTGCCAGGCTCTTCTTGAGTTAGTGGAGGCAGATAGGCACATGTTGAGCGCTACTGACTACTCTTAGAGGAATTACCTGTGATCATATAATTAATATAACTTATGATCTGCAGCTTCATAAAGTGCATCTTGTAACATGCATTAAATGGTGACATATTCCCCTGAAGACAAGGTTTGGTTGGTCTTTTAAAGCTAAACCTGTCTTCGCAGAGCAGTAAACAGCAGCATGGCATCCTTCATGTGTTTTAGAGAAATTGTGTTCCATAATTAGAAAAATAACACGAATCCTTTAACTAAGTACTTAACTATAACATGTAATTGCAGAGGATTGGAGTTAATGGTTGAGGATTTGAATTCTTGATTCTGTTATATAAGAGACGGGGGAAAAAAAAAGACTAGGTTACACTAATCATGCCTACACGCTTCATAGGAAGCTTGCAGAATTTACATAATCTAGTAGTAAAAGAAGATTTCTTGCTTACTAAGTTGACAGAACAGCCAGATAATTTTGCTGATGTGAGGTGGGATTGCAGATTCCTAAATCTGAGAAGAAAATTTGGGGCCTTCAGCCTTCTAGAACTGTGTTCAACATGACCCTGAGCATATGGAAATGATTTACTGAACTGAGATCCCCATTCATGAGGAAGGTTCACTCGGTTAGTGCTACAGAGACAGAAGTATCCCCATGTTACTTGGCAACAGATGGTCCAGGCAGCAATAACCATATGAACATATATGGTCCAAAAGGCATCTGAGAAGCCTAGGTACCAGTAACATTGGGAGTCAGATGACTGGATCTAAAAGAAGTACTACCTATTTGCAGCAGGGTAAATGTTGTAAATGTAAAATTATAAGTGTCTGGCTCAATAGATTTCCAAAGACAATTAAGAATGTTAATAATCTAACCAATACTTAATTAGTTTGAAATAGTTGCATGGAATTTGTGTGAAATTTTCAATAGGCAGGATGTGCTTTCTGCAAGGAGAGGATAAAAAGAAATATGCTTGCAAAATTCACCAGAGAGCTTCTGAATATGAGGTTTAAATTGAGAATTGTCTGTAGTCAAGACATTGTCATGGTAATTGCAGTTGCCAGATGTTTCTCTATCTGAAAAGTGATCTTTTGATTTTTTTATATATTTTTTTTCTTTTTGACTAAAGAAAATCCTATTGAGAAAGTGGTGGGAAGTCCAACAGCAGCGAGGGGGCTGCAAAATTGGAGTTCTAAAAATTATACCAGCTCGTGTGTCAGAAACATGAATAGAAGAGGAGGAGGAAAATGAGTTTTAAGAGACAGAGCTAATTGAGAGCTCTATCTACACAGTGTTGTAGATTTAAGTTTTGCCTGGAAAATATCCTGTATTACAGGAACTGTGAAGGTAGAAAATGGGTTGAATAACACAACTTAATAACCATGCACTGCTGAGGATTCATTTCGGGATTTAAGGTGCATTACAGTGCTGAAAATGAGAGCACTTTCTGCCACTCAGAATATTACTTGTTAAACACCACTGGTATGTCTGAAGTCTCTTGTTTCTGTCCTGCAAAACTGTTGCTAACACTTAATGGCTTAGCTACTTCTGCACTTTTTTTCCTTCCCTTTTCTTTCACAAATGGAGATTTTTCTTTTAAAGAATTACCGATAATGGAAAATTACTTGTAGTGTGCAAATAAAATTTTTCATGCAGCTACTTTCAGCCTGTTTACTTCAGAAAACCAAAGTTTGTGTGATCACAATCTGCTTGTGTGTATATGACCATTATCTTCTGTCCTAAGTTCCCCTGGCCCCTGGTAAGTTTGAAATTTACTGACAAATTTCAATCAGATTTGGCAGAGTAATAATGACGTTCCTCTAGGTTTTGTAAGAATGGGGGGAAGGAAGAAAACCTTTAAAACATTTTTAAAGGAAGACTTCAGTGTGAGCTCAACCCTAGTTAGATATCAGAGAATCCAGGTGCTTATGAGCCTTTGTTCAATGCCTGAGCTGAAGAGAGGCTGCAGTCAAAACAGTCAGGGAAGAGAAACATGAATATAGAGAACCAGGCCTCATTATTTCTCATTCTTGCAGAAGTACTTGTCATTTAGTAATGACAAGGACTCCTAAAGAAAGGCAGAGAATAGTGGTTGGGAAGTGTATTTGTTTAAGATTAACAACAGAGTTAAATCTGAAGTGGTGATTGGTCTGGAAGATGAGAGATCAGCGATTTATGAGCTCTGAGGAACTGTTTCAGTTCATAGCAGGACTTAGATACCTGCTGTTAGAGATTGATCATACATCTACAACAATAACTTCTGGACCCAATTCTGAGAATAATGTTCTTGAAGGAAGCTGGTCAGGTCCCCCACTTCACTGTCTGAAGAGCATGAAGCCCACAAGCCTCATGGTCTAAGGAATGCATCAACACCTACGGCAACAGTTATTTTTTGTGGAACCTGCAAAGAAGACAGACAAGGTGAAAGATACCTGTTTACTTGCCATTTCAACAAATTCTATTTTTTCCCAAAGAGAGCAGTCAGCAAACTCGCATGCGTTTGTGATTTTTTTTTCTCTTTTTTTTTTTCTAAAAGTGTAAGGTAAGTACATGTTAATGCATAAGCAGAGTACCTGATGTTGGAGTCAGTCAGCCTCATGATATCTTCACCTGAAAAGTTTTAAAATAATTTGTATCCTTGTTCTTTGGTGCCACCTCATTTTTTATAAAAATATTCTTGCTCTTCCAAAATATTTCTGAGAGTGCCACCAGTGTGGTTTGGTGGGGGGGGCAGGTTGTGAAAGAAATATTTCTCTTAAAGTTATTACAAGAATTTTAGGAAGTTTCAGGGCAATCTTTCCAGAAAGTTTTTTTGTGTATTAGGAGAAATACCCATTCAATGTGAGAACTGTTCCTGTCTGCTGGGCCATCCTGTTCCCAGTAATTTTCATAGAAACAGCTTGATTCTTAAGATCAGTGCTCAACAGCAGCTTTTCCCTGTGACACCACAAAATACAGACACTAAGATGGATCGTTTTGGCTCTGATTCAGCTTTTACTGAGGTTTGTGCAGTCTTTATTGCTTCATTGGGAGTTGATTCAGGTCCTTTGCTTCTTTTTCTCTCTGGTCTGATTTCAGAGTCACTGAGTCACTGAGAAAACTGAAGGAGCAGCAGACATGAAGCTGCCCACTTAAAATGTAGGAATGCTCTTCATGACTTCTAAACTTGTAAATATGTGGGCAAGAGGCCAAGAGGCTGTGTCAAATATGTCATGCGTGTTGAAGTTCCTGATAGCATGTATAAGCCCCATAGAGACCAGATTACTAATAGCATGTAAAGATGCACTTTCTAGATACCTCAGGGCTTTTCTAATTTTAAGAAATATTTTGATACTGTTTCATGTGAAGTTTTCTTGAGTAGTAAGCTAGAGGGGTTATGATAAATTGCAGGCTGATAACTAGTTTAAGCACAGGTAGTTGTTTCCAGTCAATTACAGATCACAGAGATTACAGCTCTAAAGCACAAAGTGACAAACCGGCAGAAAAATGCTAGTTTCAGGCTTACTAATGGGACAGAATTATCTGTATAATGGAAAAAAGAAAGTCATGCGAAAAGCAGGATCTTAGTAAAAATACATTGTCCATATAATAGGGAAGGGAATTATCTAAACTGCCCTTCCTTTAGACTGTGATAAGTCTGAGAGTCCATATGACCAGTGGAAAAAAAATCTGTAGCTCCTGATTCCGTGTGTCCTCCATTGCAAGAGAAACTCTGGGATGAAATTTCTAGTCAAAACTAGAGGAAGAGGACAGAATAGTAAAATAGTGTGGCAGTCAGGAGGCATCTTGAAAACCAAAAAAAAAGCTGGGAAAACCAAATCCAGATGCATGTTCTGCATGGTTCAGACCAGAGGGATAAAGTTGTTTCCACCTTCCCATGCAAGTTCCTTTGAACCACTGTTGTTTCTCATGAAAACCTTTGGAAGATCTGTTTGGGGTTTTTTTGTTTGTTAGTTGGTTTGGTTGTTTGTTTTTGTTGTCTTTTTTTGTGTTTGGGTTTTTTTTTTTTTAACTGAAGAACAGAAGCCCTTTGGAAGTCTAAGATGTTTATAGGACAAGAGATCGTTTCCTGTCCAGCTTCCTAAGCATTCTGCTTTCTGGATATGAGCTTGCTTGGCAGCTATGTTCCAGACAAACCATTTCGCTCTGCAGCACAGTTTTTTGTGAGCACAGTTCTTTCATAAATGCTTGGATTTGGCTTCTAGAACTTAGTCCCATGCTAGCTATGGATGACTGCTTCCCCCATCACTTTCAGAACTAAGTACAAAATTTATTTTTTTTAATTCAGCTGTACTTCAGTAAATGTTTCTCATGTGCACAGAGCCTTCCTACTGAATATTCACACATACTAATATAAACAAAAAAGTGTAAGCTAGCAAAACCTACACATGCATCCAAATGTTTTTATGTGCAGCTTGTAAAAGGAGGAAGAAAGAAGATTATTCTTTCTGTATTCACAGTAGATGAACTCTTGATATCGCTGATTCCAGTGGCCCTAGATTTTACCATGAAGGGGGCTGTAAAAACTGGGCTGAAGACAGCTACTCTAAAACTATCAGTATGTAAATATAAAGTGCACAGTCACTGCTGGGTTTTTTAATGCTGATGATTTTCCCACTGATGTGAAAAGTTACAAAAAATTATTTCTCCCCCATTAGGTATTGCTTGGTTAATTGCGTAGTCATGAGAGCAGAGGTTATATATGATTTTAATGAGGGTACAGTACAGAGATGAATGGAAACTAATGCTTTAAAGCAAGAGTTTTCTGAATTATAATGTATTTATAGATTCACTTGATTTGTTATTTCTCGAGCTGTTCACAGAGATGCGATTTCAGTAGTGACTAACGTGTTTCAGCTGTTTCCTGGGGGAATGAGGTGCTGGGGCTCTCTGGTCAAGGGCTGTGAAATCTTCCCCTTTCAGGACTCAGTGTTGGTCTGGAGCAGTGTGGTGCATTGAACGTGATGCCACCTGACAGGTCATTGCTGGTCTCTAATGACTCTGCTCTGGACAATTGCTTTCTTTGAGTGTCCTCTGTTAGGAGGATGAACAGAAGCCAAGGATGAAACTCAGCATGTCTCCCATAGTACCGTCTCATTTTTAAGACTCCTTCCCACATTGCAGTCTAGGGCACGCTGGTGAAAGGGTATGTGAGAAAGTTGCTTGCTGTACCAGTTCTGTTGATTGAGCAGTAAATTGATTGAAAGTAAGTGTTTGGGAAAGATAATTTCAGGGCTGTGAAGACGTCACATTTTATTGCAATCCTTACAATATGTGATGGGAAATGGACAGGTTTTTGTGTTTGGCTTTTGCCTTCAAAATCCTACTCCTGCATTAAATAAGTAAATAAAAGTCTCAGTTCTCATTTTAAAAGATGTATTATGAGCTTCATTTGTACTCACTTTTAAAAACTTATGATTTTAAATTGGTTGGTGTTTTTGATGGCTCCGGGTGACAGTTTTACAGTGATACCTGGCAAGGGCTCACCAGAATGTGTTCACATTACTCCATGTCATGATTGTATTTGGGATTGTCTTCTATCTGTTTTAAGACTATTTGCATGAATCTGCAATAGTAAAATATCATTCCTACTCTGTTTTACATTATACTTGTTTAGCAGGGCCTTCAGTTTGCTTTTAATATTGAATTTCTTCACTTTGCAGTGCGTGCCTCTGAAACAATCTACCAGTTCACAAACATAATACGTTGCCAATTAGTTTTACAGTGTTTCCCATAAGCTCTTGAGTTTTCTTCTGATATTTTTCTCTGCATTTAGAAATATTTATTGTGATAATTTTATGTCCACAAAGCAGAGGAAATTCTGGTTATGGCCTAGGAGAAGCTTTACAGACTTCATTTTGGTGATTTTTGAAAACTGTTAGCTCACCATATTTTCCAAACTCAAAATAATAATTGACTCAAATTTTCCTGCTTACTGATAACATTACTGGCCGTTTGGGGCTTAGCTCTGCAGTGTTTTTCAAGTCTAAGTAGCATTTATTACCTTGCCTTTGCTTACAGTGCTAAAAGAAGACAGTACAGAGTGGTCATTTCTGTCACTCAGCAATAAGAAGCAGTGGCCAGCAGAGATTGCTGAATAACGAGTATGAATAGCTCAGACATTGAGTAAGATCTTATAAAATAAATTTCAAACAGATCCTAAAATGAAGGCTGCATTAAAACAATCAGACCAGTTCCTCACCAGTCAAGACACACAATGTAGTTTCTCCCTGTAAACATGAAGGTGCCAATGACTGGTACTGGTGACTAAGCAAAAAATCTAATGGTGTTTTTCTTTGCTTGTTCGCATAAATACAAGACAAGTAAGCATTCCGAAATTTTCAAATTTTTGCTTAAATGAAAATTAGTAGCTTCTCTGGCAACGGCTACCTAGAAAATGTATTTTAAAGTGATGCTATAGTATGAAATAAGTAGCGTGAAGTAATGCAATTATATATGCCTTCATGTTATGAGGAGGCATTGATTAAGGCTGGTGCATCTTTTTTTATTTCATACATCACTGGTCAGCTTTTGGAGGTCGTACTCTAGAAACAGGACTGTTTTTCTTTTTAGACAACCTCTTTGGTAGAGAACTGCTTCCCTATAACATCCATATCCCTATATCATCCATGATGATGGTCAAATTAATCGATCAAATGTTTTGTCTTGTCTTCCAGCAGTATGAGTGTATTTAAGATCAAGGTTGAAATCAGACATTTATCATTGTCTGCCAACCCTTATTATAGCTTATTTCCAATGACATGCTTATATAGAAAAATTAAGGTGTGAGTTTTGAAATACGAAAGAGTTTGTTCTGGCTTCCATATCTCCACAACGATGGCAGTAGCAATGAAGACACAAGCATGTCTAGTTTAAGTGGGGGCCAGAAACCAGTGTAAGTCCCCAGAGAGTTTTTGTGCTGCATGCAGCACCTAAAACGTGGGTTTAAATATTGTCAAAGGCTGCAGTGTGTAGCGTAAACACAGGAGTTAAAGTAGCTCATGTAAGTAAAGCTTTCAGTGCTGTACAGACTTCTACAGTTAGAAATGAAAGCTTTGCATCCTTCACAGCGCCGTGCTGCCCCCACTGTGTAACTCTTTCTGTGATACAGTCATGTCTTCGGTGTGCAGTTTAGGGGTACCGTAAGGGCTGACAGGAGGATGGGGGACTTGCCATGATGCTTTTAACTGAACAGGTAAAAGTATTCATCACATTGTAAAATTCTGAAATTGTTCTTCATTATCTCATTCTTTCCCGCTGATGCTTGGGTTAGGACTTCAGCCTGCAAAAGCACTTAGTCCTAAATCAGTTTTAAGCTGAAGATGTTGAAAGAAAAAATGCACTGACAAGAAAAGCAAGATCACTGTTGTTGGTTTGGGTTGGTTTTTTTTTGTTTGGTTTAGTTTAGTGTGTTTTTTTTTTTTTTAATGTCTATATGTCTACAAGCTTGTACTCACTAGGAAAGTGGTTACAATTTTTTTCCTGCTGGTGCTCCAGAATAGTTGTGGGAGTCCATGGGAACTCTTTCTGTCCTGTTGCTTATTGAGCAGTCTTTGAAACAACTGAAATGCTGTTTTCTAAAATCTGAAGGACTAAAAAGGCCTACATGGCTTCAACTTGAACTCCCAGTACTACCTAAATATTTAAAGTGTATAAGAAGAGTAAAGATACATCTAAAGAGTGGAATCCTGTGACAAGACCGTACTTACCTTCAGGAGTAGCAATCAGATTTAGAGGAGGTGTGGAAAATAAAAATTTAGAGCTCCGTCTAACAGCTATCAAATAACTGATATTGCAGTATCAATAGCTAACAAACATACACCACTAAGAGGTGCTAGAACTGCACATCCACGTGCATTGCACCGCCTCTGTGTGTACTTTCCTGTAGGGGGTTATCCTCTGAAGCATGAGGAGTGGAGAGAGGCTATGCATGTAGCTGCAGTTTTAGAATTACTGCAGTCTAGCTTTCTTGTCACACTCCTTAGGGGCAGAAAATGAGTTGTAAATGAGATCGGCCTATTTATGCTTAATGTAAATTTCAGGAAGTTAAGTAGTGAATCAAACTAATGTTGTCCTTAACTTGAATATGTTTATCTCATTAACAGGAGTTCAGATATGACTCAGGAAAAGGAAAGCATTTTCTTGTAGGACGTGTAGAAAATGTGTTAAGATTCTGTTATTTAGTTGTGAGCAAACATGTTCTTTTTAACAAATTAAAGTAAATCAAATACTTTCATAAAGTTAAGAAGTCTAACAACAACTTCTACAGCAGTCCACATTTCATGACTGATGAAATCAGAATAAGTTTTGAGACTGCCTGGAAAACTGCCATGCTGTTTCCATCATACTTAAAAGATGATAGCTAACAAGTGAAAAGATGTCATCAGCTGTGGTAAGATGATGATGATATGCAGAGTGTGCAAGTGTATTTACTAGTGATTTTTTTAAATTTTTCTGATAACAAATATAAGGAAGTTTTTTATTTGTGTGGGTTTTTTTTACATATAAATCATGTATGCTTTCTGTAATAGCCCTTTTCCCCCCTTTTCTTTTTCCAGAGTCAAGATGACAGATTTGCTTTCACTGCTGAATGGTACGACCCCAATGCTTCACTCTTTCGGCGTTATGAACTTCTCTATTATCCAAAAGATGGATCGGTAGAAATGGTAAGAATAAAAGTAAAAAAATCTATTGTCGTAAGTGTAATATCCAATTAAATGGTTTGTAAAATGGCAAGCCACTGCCTATGCCTATTAATTTTTCAGGGAAGGAAAATGTGCTTTAAGATGTATCTTGCTCTCTTTCTAAAACTAAAAGAAGAGCAAAAATACAAGTTCACAGTATAGCACGTGGAAGAGCTTCCACACTTGTGATTTTTTTTTTTCCTTGAAGCTTGCTTTGACGTGGAGAGATTCATTTTCACAATCTCTGCTTGGGTTTCAGAATTGAAACTCGGTAGCACTGACCTGCTGCTTGAGAACCATAAATTGAGGCTGATTCCAAACATGGGAATAAGCTTCAGCTGGAATTCCTGAAGTCTCTTAAGAGTGAAATGTAAAAGAGTCTTATCAAAGTAGAGGAAATGGTAAATTGCTTTTAAATTGGTTTTAATGAAAGGAAGGATGTTTCAGACAGTGGGATCTAAATTTTTCCATCAGTGGTGCTTGCACAGACCTTTCTGACTTGTGATTCATACAACTAATACCCATTGTTTATTGATAGCAAGTTAAAACAAGCATTTTGCAGCAGCAGGCATATATATTAAAATGTAATGTGTACTGTAAAGAAAATCCCAATAAACCAACCAATGCTTTGTGATTCCTTTCAGGAATGAGTGAATGTTTTGAACAATTTTTTTTCTGATTTTTAATGGAAACCTAAGGGTCTGAGAGTAGTCTAGATTTGGATACTCACACTTAGTAATTATCAAATTTTAGTTTTACTGTTATAAATATCAAATGCAGAAATAAGAAAGCTAGTGGAATCTGCCTTTTCTTACCCAAACTACTGCTTACTGAAACCATGGTATCCACCTGTGTTAGGAGATGCACTTTGCACATTTTATGGATAGTCTGTTTAAACAGACTCTATCATGATGTTGTCCCTGTTTAAGTTAGTTCTTTGTATGATGTCTATGTGTGCACAGTTGTCAAAATGTGAGGATTTTTATTTTTTATTTCCTAGAGACAGTTTAGCTAATCAGTCAGGAGCCGTAATAATCTTCCTACACAACCACGTGTAGGCTGGCAAAATTGTTGTTCATTTCACCTAGATGTCTCAAAACCAAGAGCTTTCAAGGTGTTCTTGAGCTTCTTAATGCATTCAGCATCAAATACCTATGGCTTGGTAGACTTGCATTTTCCTAGTGTGCTCTTAGGTTAAGGTAGTATGGCGCATACACAGTTATGAGTATATATGGACTCTGTGTGATCATGACAGAGGTTAAAAAAGAAAAAATGCATGTAACACCTCTATAGAAAGAATATCTCAATATCACTTTTGGGGTGAGTTTGTGGACAGAGATAAAATTTAGAATTCTCTTCTGGATTTTTTTTTTTTTTTAATTTCTGTAGAATTTGGTGATTCTTTCTTTATTACTGCCTAATTTTTCTGCATCTTTTGGTATCTTCCTGAGGAGATGACAGCCCGCTCTTACCTCTAACGTATCTCAAGAGAAGAGAAGTAATGCATATGAGCGAACTTCTCCCTGCTTATGAGAAAGTTGTTTCATCCCCTTGCTCACCACCCTGACAATAGCTCTCCTTTATCACACACCTCAGTTGAGGGTGGAGCAGAGCTGTTGAAGGCTTATGTGAAGTCCTCAGCCTTCCTTTTCTTTCTCAGTCTTTCATGTCTTGGTTCCTGTGAAGAAAAATGACAGTGGGAATAATGAGACAAGTCTCCATCTTGCTTTGCAGCTGGAAGAAGACAGCATAGGGTTTTGTCCAAGGACAGCAAGCAGCTCTTATGATCAAACGCGATCTCTTGACAAAGAGATGCCCCGTTCTCTGAATTTTCCATAGTTAATAACTCTTATGGGGAATTTTTAAAGCCTGAAAACTTTTCTTTCTACAGGAGATTTCCTAAAAAGAGAGAAGAAATCTTTAAAAAGGACAGATACTTAGCAGAGAACTATTTTGTTTTGGATGATTTACTTCTACGTGTACATGGGCAAAAGGGGAACAGTCCAAACAGTCTTACATTTCTTCTGCTGTGGCTTATCATTCACGTTATAAAAAGGTGCTTTAAACAGATCCAAAATTCCACTCTAAAGAAGAATTCTTTAACACAGGTAGATGCTTTCCCCCCTGCCCGCTTTGTGTTCTGCTTGAGAAGAGAGAAACAACTTGGGGTGCCTTTCTTGCAACTGTTAGTGAAATAACGAAGGAAATGTTCAGATTTTTTTGTCAAGATATTGAAGAATTTGAATATGGTCAAGTCAGTTAATAGGCTTCCTGACAAAAAAAACAAGTAACTGAATTCAAGTTGGGTTTTTTTCAGCATGTTGTCATTTCATTCCCTACCACACTTGCACAGAGGACACTTAGTAGAAGCACGTATGAGGAGCTAAAGACATTTCAACAGGGAAGGATTCTTCCTTATAATGCTGTCTCAGCAGAAGGAAGTGTCAAAATAATTTATATTCTCTGATCTGCAAAGTTTTGATTATTCTGGAAAAACTTACAATTCTTCTAGCCTTCTAACAGGAGAGAAATGTATTCATACCTTTCAGAACATGGATGAGTATGTAATTTTGCGCTTAATCTTTTTCCTCCAAAATTTGTGGGAATGTTTTTCTTTCTTTTAATGCTATTCTAGTCTATATACCATTGCAGTGGAGGACAGTGCACATAATTCAAGACAGAAGGGGAAGTTGGCCTGAGGTGGACAAAACTCTTCTTTTCATAGGATTCCACTTCCACAGGAAACTGAAGGCATCTGTAATACCTAAATGCAGTGAAGAAACTGTTTAGCAGGTTGCCTTTTGTGCTTTGCCAGCCCACACAGAAAACTGCACATTAAGGTCTTTTTTTCTTGCTTGGAATGATGATATGTAGCTGAATTGTCTTGACAGGCTTTTGAGCTTGCAGCTCTAGGCAGTGAGAATGTCTCAACCTAGTGTTGCAGGCATCCATCCGTCCCTAATTCTGAGTCTTATGCAGTCAAATAAAGCATAGTATCACTGGAACGATGCCCTGAAGAGGAGACCTGCCACAGTGTGTATCTTGATCGTTCCTGGTGCGAGCCATTGGTCTGTGAAACAGCATAGATCTGCTAGGGGGAACTCTTGGTGAGACTGGGCACCTGAACCGTTTATCACAGCTTGAATTAGCACAAGCAAATGATAAAATGAAAAATGCAAAGATAGCTCTCAGCCTGAGACTATTTGAATGGAATAAATTTGCCATTGTGTTTTAGTCTTCTAAGCTTTCCTGGTACACCTGCAAGTTCAAAGGTTTAGGAATTAAATCAATTTAGTGATCAGATTCAATTCCACAGTACTATGGAAATTTCTGAAGGTAGAGTAAAAATTACATTGAGTTTGCCCACAGCTTAAATCTCTTGCTATGGTAGGTTTAATCTACTTTTCTCTGCAGTATGATGTGAAGAACCGTCGCACCTTTCTGAAGCGCACCAAGTATGAGAGCTTACACCTTGAGGATTTATTTGTGGGCAACAAAATTACTGTTTTTTCCCGTCATCTGTCCTTAGTGGACTATGGGGATCAATATACAGCCCGCAAGCTGGGGAGCCGCAAAGAGAGGTAAGAAAGCACATTTTTTGAAACCTTCCTTTGTGGCTGGGGTTTCAAAGTAGTTGTTCTTTGCTGGAAATGAGGTAAGTTTTCTGTACTGCAAGGAGAGGAGGAGATAGCTACAAGTTTTTGTGCAGTTCGAAGTGATCTGGCATACTGATAGCTGGAGAGAAGCAAAGTGGCCTCTGCTTGTGGGCCAACCGAAGATTACCATTGTCATCTGAAAAATCTTCAAGGCCAACTTCTCCATGGTGTCAACTGCTGCCTCCTCTAGGTGTCTTGGGAGAAAGGAGGAGGAGGAAAACAGGGGGTCCTGTTCAGCTTTGTTACCTCCCCGAGGGCAGGCAGCAGTAGGATTCTTGGGATTTGTGGATTCTCTTGGGGCAAAATTGTTATGGTAAGCCTGCTGTGTGCTGGGCTTTTGCAAAACTAGCGCCTGTCTCTCTGGGGTCTGTGCAGAAGCCTAGTACCTTATCAATCGGGTCTACTCTGTGTTAGTAGTAGTGACTGAAAACAGTAGAAATAGGCGTGGAGAGGCCCATTCCCATTCTCCATTGTTTTTCCCACTATGGGGAATTTTTTCTGAGACTTTTCAGCATCTCCTAAACTCTGTATACATGAGAACAGGAAGTATAGAGTGAGAATGTCATTGAAACTTACAAGCTTGTTTGTTAAGACAAATTTCATTTCTAATGGATGAAGATAAGACTCATCAACTCTATTTGGTTGAAAGACTTGCTTTGGAAAAGAATTTAAGAGGCCATCCAAGAACAAAAATATCAGGAGAGACTTAATAAAATGAAAATAGGATTAATTTACGAGGAATTTAAATCTGGTTTGACTGCAGCGCAGGTAAGCTCTGAATTTGCAAATTAACAAATTTTGATAATTTGCTCTGGCTTTTTTTTGAAAAAAGCACAGAATATTTTCTTAGGTATGATGTTCTAGTGAGCCCTATTCACCTACCTTCTCGCTCCCTCCCGCTAACTGGGCTTATTTTGAAATCTTTTTGGAGAGTTGTACATAACCAGACATACAGGAAGAGTTGCAAGTTTTAACACACATCATTGTCTTAACTTCACAAAAACGTTGCCTTGGAATTGACTGACATAACGTCTTTCCAGAAGGAGTTGTTCTGGTACTTTTTCTCCAGGCTGGGATTGGGAATCGCGGAAGAGTAGCAAAGGAGGTGAGGAACACCAGAGGATGGCTTCTGTGTATGTGGCTAATGTCTTTGTTCCTTGCTGGAGCCTTGGGTAGATTACATGTGTCTTGTGTAAGGTTTTTACATCAATGTAACTTTTTATAGTTGTGTATTTCCTGCTCTGCCTAAACTAGCATAAGCCCTGGTGCTGATGCAGTTATACCAAGAAAAGGCAGCTTGTGGAAAAAATGATATTTTCTTCTTCTTGAAGGGGAGTTGCTGTCAATACAGCAACACTATAGTTGTGTCATTGAAGTGGTCCTGGGAGGGGGTGAGTTTTTGTACTGCTCTGCAAAAGGAAGGAAGGGAATTTATGACTTGTCAGCTGTTTGGAAAACATTTTAGGAATGTTGGCTGAAAGATAACATAGATATGCAAGTGGTGTTACATATTCAGAATAGCCCAAAGGAACACAGTGAAAGGTGTCTTAAGCAGGCAAGGGATCCTCAAAATCCAGTTTCTTCACAGAAGCTTTCACTGGGTAAACAAGGTCATATTAAAAGAGTCCTTGGGCAAAAAAGTTGCATATGAGGTATTTGTCTTTTTGGCCTGGTCCTAGCAGTTTTTACAGCAGTTATTAGTTAAATAGATATAGTAAGATTTCTTCAATATGTGATAATTCCTAAAATAATCTGTAGTTGGAATTCAAGTAAAAATTTTAAGGATGTTGTATGAGGCAGAACGTTTCCCCATCTTTTTCTCGCCTTTGTGCTGTACAGGACTATCAGCAGTTTAGTTTGACTTTGGAAATACGTTCTTTGGTCACTGAATGTGTATGCAGACAGGCTCAGCAAAGGCCTTTGAGGGAGACTGAGGAATGTGTATCAAAGATCTTGAATGTTTTGACTTGGGGACCTTTGTTTTTGTCAGTAAAGCAAGTGATTGTGACTCTAGGTACCAGGTACAAAACAAATGTGTAAAAAGGGGCTACATATGCACAGGCCCTTTCTAGAATTTGGCTAAAATTATTAAGACAGTTCTATGGAGTTTCAATTTCTACACCTACTTTTCTTCTGTCTTGGGTCAATTTTTAAATATAGCCATATTTCAGTGTTATTGTTCCCTGCTCCCTCCCAGCGCATCATAAGGAAACCATCACAAACAGTGACTAAAATGGGTAAGTAAGCATGCACTTACTTACAGTGCACCACTTAAGGAATCACTGGCATGGGATAGGGATTTCTGTTTCTATAGTCTTTCACTTGTGATCCTGGGTGGTTGTAACCTGAGGTAAACATTTGTCTGAGTAGTGTGTCCTGTCTAGGTAGACTATACTTAGAGTCAGTTAATATCACTGAGTTTGGAAATGATGTTAGAAAGCTTGTGTCTCAACCAGAAAGATTTGAATTCTGTTTTTGGTTGGATATGTTATTCTTATGCTTCCAGTCATTGACATAATCAGTGTTTCTTCCCCTACAAGACATAAGCTACTGTACATGCAACAGTCCTATTATTAGAAATAAATAAATTTCACAAGCATAGTCGCAGCATGCTTTGTGCACTGTTCCTTTGATCAGTTCCCATCTTCTGATGTTTCGGTACTCATTGGAATACTGTCATACAGGCCCTGAAAATGTAAGCAAATGAGCTTAATTTTCACTCTTTCTCCTTTGTTCCTAGACATAAAGCTGTTTCAAAATGTACTTTGCAGACTGCATCGTGTCAAACCACAAGAAACATATTCCTAATTAAAACTAAAAATAGGGCACATGAATCAAAATCCAATCTCAGAAACAGTCTTCAGCATCCTGAATTATACTTTTCTTATCCCGCATACCTCTGTGAAGCTCGCACTGAAATGTTAAAGTTTATAAATCAGTGCTGGAGAAAAGATGTTGTAAGAGTTGCTCGTTGCAGTTTGTATTAATATCTTTTAGGTAAATTGCTTCATAATGCAGTATTTCATTACATATTGCTAAGAATTACATTTTTACTAGAAAGCTTGCAAAATAAGGGACAGTTTATTTCTAGCATTAGCAGTCTGTCTCAAATAGTCTGTGTAATAACATGGATTCAGAAAAGTATTCCTCAGGGAAATGGAAACAGCACTGGGGATCTCGTTCCAGTGATTTGATCCTTACTGTTTGTGGTAAACAACAGTTGAGAACATCTTACGCTGGGATGCAGATCATGCATTGTGTGACCAGGTGGGTACATGTCATCGGTCAAGCCACGCAGCTGCTCCCCCTCACATACCTCGATGCACATGGCACACCCTGTCATATGATAAATTATATCACAAAATGAGGTGGAGCTGTGAAATCCTTGGGGAAGAGGCGAACAGATTACGGGCCGTAGGCTGCATGGAGTATGCTGGCAAACTGTGTTGTGTATTGGCCAGAGGTCAGCCTTTCCTGATTTGAAGATAGGGCTAAACCAACTTTCGTCCATGCAATGGACTGAAGCATAGGCTTGGTTGACTACTCTCATGCAGTTTCTGGCTACGCCTTAGTCCATCCGTGTTTTTGTGTCATATTTCCCAACGGATCTGGGGCTAAGCTGGTCTGTGTATATGAGCTTCCTGATGCTTGAGGGAATCTGTTTGTTTCTGAAAGTAATCTATGTCTCTCCCTTACTTTCAGATGAAATGTCGCATACTTTCAAATCTTCCTCTTTACATTTCCTGGTCCTAAAAGCTCCATTCATTTAGATTTGCTGTGAAATAGATAGTCTGTCTGTTCCCAAAACATCTGTCAATCTGGGGTCATTTAAGATTCAAAGTAAAAGTAGATGAAGTTCATCCGTCTCCTGTAACCTCAGCATATTTGCCCTGGCTAGAATATTTTGCTGCTAACCTAAAGGCTGCTTTCCATGCTATGCTGGTGTATAAAATGAGAAATCTGCAATTATTTGCCTTTCATTTAGGGAAGTACTGCAATAAAAAAGTCTGTCTTGGGTAGCCTTTGTTATTGGAAACAGCGTAAAAGATGGAAAGAGCTCTTTAGGATTGTCAGCGATATGGAGTTTCTGAGATACAGGGTTGAATAAATCTGTTCATTTGTAAGCTGAGTACATTTGAAGCTGACTCACCACAAGATGAATGCAAATAGAAAATGCCATTTTACAGACCTTCTTTTTGTGCTTGTTATTTTTGATTAATAATATGTTTAGTGCTGATGGTGTACTTGGTGCTATGCAAAGCACACTAATAAAACAGTCCTGGCCTTGGGGATGTATAGTATAACAGGATAATTATCGAGAAGACAGGATGTACTTGGAAACAAAGATATGGGGGAGAGCGTAGAATTTTTTTGATTGATCTCCCTTAGAATATAGCTGTCAGTCAGTATAAGAGACGTAATACCTCCTCTGCCAACCTTTTATTGTGTCTATTAACAGTGTCAGCTATTTGGCATGCATATTGTATACCATGAAGTGTTTGTACTGTACCAAGCACAACAGGACTTTCTTCTCACTGAGGCCTCCAAATATTTTAAAAGTAATAATAAAACAATCATTTCACTTTGAGTTCTGTGGAAGAGGCACGTGTTTAAGTAGTATTTTTAAACAGGGAATTTTAACAGCCTTGTTTTTATGTGTATAAAGATTAAAGGAAAAAAGGGACCTGAGCAACCATAGGAGACATTAACAAATCAGTTGTGTTCTAACCCAGAGCCACGAGTGAGGAGCTATAGAGATATACGCTAGCTAAGGAAGAAGTGGTCAAATTGTTTCCTCTGAGAGTGAAGGGAGAAGCCAGTAAATAATGACTGCTGGTGGAACACTGTGGGCTGACTTGGGTTAGAAAGCTGAGGAAATTGTAATGTGCAAAGCTGGTTCTTATCAGAATAATGTCTTGTGCAGGCATTCAAGAACAGCGTGGAAATTGATGAGACACTGGGACTAGAATGTTTGACTGTGGCAGAATTTCTGTCTTTGATGTGATGTTGTTTTGACTGAATATAAACTCAACATGCACACCAAATGCTCTAAGGAAAGTAGTGTTGGCTGTATCTCTCTACTTCTTTTTTTTTTTTTTTTTTTTTTTAGAACACTGGCTTTGATTAAACCTGATGCAATGCCCAAGATTGGAGAATTAATTGATATCATTATTAATGCAGGATTTACAATAACTAAGGCCAAAATGATGGTGCTTTCAAGGTAAGGAATTTTTAAGGTTAGCTCTATTGTATCTAAAGGCTATTTTTGCAGTTAAGAACATTCTCTGAAGCAATGCTGTGTTGTTCCACACTTCAAATCCATCCCAGTGAGTAATAGAGGGAAGACTCATCTGTTTCATAATCATGTAGGTTTCTGAAAGCATGTAGAGAATTAAGCTAAGTATTAAAAACTTCTGTGCAAATGAGTATGGGTGATTAAATGTGTAATGTCTCTGTACAAATCCAAGGTGACTAACATAGCTTTAGCAATTCAGCAGTGTTTACTACTGAAACGTCTGTATGTCCTCACCTCATGGCTTCCTGATACAAACCATATTGGTGATTATAACAACATTGTCTTTAAAGTAGTTGGTTTGTTCGCTCTCAGTAAATCTGTTTTCTTAATTTGTGCTCTCAGAACTGAAACTTGTTTGCTTTTTAATGACTGGAAGTCCCAAGCAAAGCAAATGATCTTCTGATGTTGTTGCAGGGTTGGACAGATTTTACTCATGCATTTTCCTAACCATAGAATGGTTGGAGTTGGAAGGGACCTTAAAGATCATCGAGTTCCAACCCCCCTGCCATAGGCAGGGACACCTCCCACCAGACCAGGTTGCGCCAAGCCCCATCCAACCTGGCCTTGAACACTTCCAGGAATGGGGCATCCACAACTTCTCTGGGCAGCCTGTGCCAGTGTCTCATCCCCCCAGCCTTCGCTGTTCTCCACTTACCTCATTGAGCCACAAGACTTTAAAAAAGGCATGCTGCAGAGGAAAGAAACATAATTAATTTACCCTAGTGCAGTAACTTTGGGAAAGTCTTTTTTTTCTCCATTGCTGCTTTGCCAAACCTGCTCATATACAACCTGTCTTTGAAACGAAAAGCTCTCTGTCGTACAAAATACCATTTTCTTGTGTTCTTATGGGTTTTGTGTGAGGTCAGGAACAATTTTTATCTACCTCAAAACCTTTTTGGCTTTCTGAAATACTGATAAAACAACCGTGTGACTTCCTCTTGTCTCTGCATTCACTTGCTGCGATGTTTGATTATACTGGTCCCAGATCCTCCTACAAACAACTCCAGTTCATGAGTTCGGTCGGGTTTCTAATACTGATTTACAATTCACAATGCCTTTCAAGCCAGCTTTTTTTGGCTTGCTTTCCTGTAGTGTGAGAGATTTGATCCTGAATTGTTATGTTGGATGGTTCTTTATTTCATGTCTGTCTGAGAACTTGAAGAACTGTTGAGCCAAGTCATGTGCTTTAGAGTTGACTCACGCTGAAGGGAAGAAACTTTGAGGCTTGAACTTTTTATCGCCTGTTGCTGTATCAAAATTTAAGTTTGTCTTGTATAATTGAAAATTATTAAGCACGAGATTAGGCTGTGATACTGGATATATTTAAAATAATGTCTTCAGTATTTGTAGTTTCTCTGCATACTATATACTCTGTTTCTTGGGACTGTGCCATTTTAAAATGATAGAAAAATGGCTTTTCCAAAGTCTTCTACCCTTAGATCTCTGCAGGCAGGTTTGTTCAAACCAGCATCATCATCTACTGCTTTCTTTAAATGGGTTATTACTCACATCTGTCTGGCAATCACTGTTAAGTAGATTCATGCCTTCTGTAAAAATTGTAGCCAAGATGTGAAAGTGAGGACAGGCACCTGCTTTGATCGGTCAGCTCTCTAGTCTCTTCATTTAATTGTATGTCGGTTCAGTCTGTTATTCCCAGAAGAACACTGTTTTCCATTCTTTAAAAGCAGAGAACTAATGAGAGAGATGAAATGAAAAGGGAACTAAGTAATACAACACAACTGCAGTTTTATTTTTATTGCAATAGAAACTCTTAACTGAGTAGTAGAACTCAATTTGTTTCAGAACTATATCCCTCAAATATTTCTTCTCATTCAGAAATCATAATACTCAGTCTGTTTGCATACCTTTTTCATATTTGCTTTCCAAAATTATTTGGTAAATTAGTTTCAGAAGAGGATTTTCTGGTGAAATAGTGAATTGTAAACAGAAACTTTAGGCTATTTGCAGAGTGTAGGTTTGAAGCTGAGATTGCAAGAGTTCCTGTGAACATCATTTTCAAATCATGTTTCCGCCTTTGTCATGAAATGGAGGGAAAACATATTAATTGTATGATCAATGAAAATCTTTTGAATTTTGAATGGCTCATACTTGCACTGAACCTGAAAGCAACAAACCAAGAATTTTTCGGTTCCAATGAGCAGGTGGTCATTTTGATAAAAAAGCTGGAGAAAGCTGTGACTGTTCAAATATTTGTCAAGGGCAGGAAAATGAAATTCTTCTTGGGTTCCAGAGTAGGAGCACAAGGAGGAGTCAGCTACAAGGTACACCTGTAGCCACACAAAATATGACAAAGTCAAATGCAGATTCTGTTATTGGGCATGAACACTCCACAAGCTGTCCATCTTGGGAAGACATTACCTCTAGAGACATGTTGATGAATGATAGTTTGTGGTTTTCAGGCGGGGTTGTATATATCTATGTGTGTGTATATATCTAGATCTATATGTCTATATCTATGTCTTTTTACTCTTCCAGAAAAGAAGCAGCTGATTTCTACATAGACCATCAATCAAAACCTTTTTATAAGTAGGTATATCAATTTCAGCTTGACATGGATTAAGCTTATTGAATGCACAGGATTAATTTACTATATTTGGTACTGCAGGACCATGGGAAAATTAGAACTTCTTACTTGAGTCTTTGCAAAGTATGTCCATCTTCCTCCAGGGACAGATCCTTATTTCAGCTATCCAGGGGGTTTAACTCACAGTCTTTAGAGACTGATGATATCAGGGGAATGTCTTTGGTGTCTCAGAAGTAAAAACGCTCCTAGCAAGGCGAAACTTCAAAGCCAAGGGAAGGAGCATCTTCAGGATCAGGGTGGAGCTTGCAGGTAATGAGAATTAGGGGGGAACGCTTATCTGTGAGAATTGATTTGGTAACAAATTCCCCAAATCATAAGTAACTGAAAGGATAGTGCATGGGGCAGTTGTTTACTATACTGCTACCTTTGGACAAAACATCAAACTTCCATGACGCTAGACTGCTCCACCAAACATGAAAAACCTTAGTCTTTCCATAAATGACCAGATTGCTTATGACCCAGAGATTGTGTCCTGCCTACTTTGCCTGAAAGTGCCAACAAACAACTTTTTTCTCCTCCCTCTGGACTTGGCAGTCTGCCTCTTGTAGGAAGAGGGTGCAGCCACGTTGGAACCTGGGTTTGAACTGTCTTGGGCAAAAGACCTGGTTTCAGTACTGTCATGAAGTGCTTGAGTATTAGGATGTGCCAGCTGCTCTCCTGCAATAGCAACTGATTTATTGTGGGTCCAAACTCAAGCCCTTCTTGGAGACATGGCCCCAGGCTATGTCTGACCATGTTGGAGATCAGAGGAAGATGTAGAATTGCCTTTTCTTTGCTGAGTAAGCCTGCTTGAACATATTGATAAATAAGCAAGAATTTTGCCTCTAGTGTTATTTCACAGATGTCTATCTACACTAATGGTAATTATCTGAGGAACTGTAACCTTTGTCCACTGTGATGTGCCTGTTTCCTGTCCTACAGTCCCGTTGGCTACATCTTCTGTATAGGATTTTTCTCTAAATTAGAAACAAAAAGTTATAAGGCATTACAAATCAGGTAGAACAAGAATCTTCAAGGCACAGTAATGTAAAATCTCTGACTCATTTATACCTAGCATTGTGTTACTTGTCTTTAAATTCAGATTTAATTTGCAAGTTCACTAGTCAATGCAAGTCTAGTGAATAGTAGGGAAAAATAGCAATCCTACTTGTTTGGAAAAGAATGTTTTTCATATTAAAAAATTTCATTTTAAAAATTTGGTCAATATTCAGGATTAGTCTTCACAGTAAGCAGTGTTGCAGAAATTGCTTTTTTCTTGGATGCATGTATGTATAAGCCATTTAACTGTATCCTAAACAAGAAGTTTCTGACCAACAGAACCTGAGTTCCAATAGCTTTTCCCTGTGTAGTTTATGTTTATGTAACTTTTCATAGTTTTAATATTGTTCCTTTAGCAAAGAACTAGTAGGGTTTCTCCTCTCTTCTCTTCTCGCTCACTGATGACTGTATAAATGGCCATTAGGAAGAAGAGGGTTGGAGAAGCACACACATCCACAATTATAATTGTGTAAAGCTCTTTTTTTAAGAAAGTAGTACAAACAGCATTGAGTCAACTTTCTCCTTTTTTCATTCTGTCCAGACTACACAGTGAAAAGGCAGGCTTGTTGGTATGCATGTTTTGTAAAGATATAGAATAATAGTTATGGTGTGTTGTTTAGTTTTTAAATAGAACATTTGGGTTTTCAATTTTGGGTGGTTGTTTTCTGTGTAGGTGAGATGGTCAGGTCAGGAGGCAGGCTGCTCCTGACAATCTCTTCTCCTTACTCGGATTCATCCCATTAAAATCACTGGACTTCTGCTTCTGCCAGGATGTGATAACTCACTTTGTGGTTAAGTTCCTTCTCCCCTGCCAACATTCCTAATCTTGCTTCTTCCTTCTCTCCCACTTTGGATTTTGGCTGGGCAAAATCTGTGGGAGAGATCCACGGGGCAGTGTAGCAATCCATCCTGACAGCAGTGCTGAAGTCGTATCAGTGGGGAACACACACGGGGCATGTGTGAGGATCCTGAAATCCTGCTGTGCAGGAGACGTGCTTAGGAATCGTTCTGGTCAGACAAATGGTTAGCGGGGTCTCTTTCACTGTTGCCAGTACTGATTTTTAAAAATTTATTTTGAAATCTTAACATGCTGCACAGTAGCTTGAGGGAGTTTGTATTATCTGGTTCTTTTTCTACAACCATAATAAGAAGGGAATGCATGCACATGACCTAGTCCAACCTCCTCCTCAAAGCAGAGCCAACTTCAAAGTTGGATCGGGTTGTTCAAGGCCTTGCTGAGTTGAGTTCTGAGCATCTCCACTGGATCATATGTTTTTGTTGGTTTAAATTTGTATCGTGGGTCACCATGTGCTGTTTCTGTTTTACAGTGAGCTTCTCCAGTTTATAACGAGTGGTCCCATTGTTGCTATGGAAATCTTAGGAGATGATGCAGTTTGTAAATGGAAAACATTACTGGGGCCAGCAAACTCTGCAGTGGCTCAGACTGATGCCCTAGACAGCATTAGAGCGAACTTTGGACATGATGGCCTAAGAAATGCAGCTCACGGCCCAGATTCAGTTGCTTCAGCTGCTCAAGTAAGTTCTTGACTGGGGTTTATTTTTTCTTTATCTGGTAACAGCTGAGTCAGGAATTCTAAATTTTTTTTTCCCCACTTGAGTTCGGAACTAGTTTAGATATTCTTCATGAATCTTTTTTAGCATGGAAAGCAGAAATCTTGTTTATCTCTGTCACAAAGGGGAACCTTGGGGACTTTGGTCAGGACAGCATGCCTGGTCATTTTTAGTGTCTTCTGTACATCACAAACATTGAGTTAATTGCATAGTCTGCATGATCTACCTATAGCCTACCAATGTTGGTCATAAAAAGAAAGGGATTAAACAATTAAATCCTTTTATGCCTCCTGTGTTTTGCTTATCTGTTGTCCTCCACAGTCCTCACTAGTCCTCTACCTGCAGGCTACTTTCCTCTGCTGTCGTTGTTCAGAATGAATAATTATGAAAACAGGCCACTTTGTATTGCTTTGTGTTTTGAGAGGTAACACAGTGGGCCTAGCTTTGAGGAGTTCAGTTCCCTTTTGCTTTGTTTGCAGTGTATCTTTCCTTAGTGTTAAGAAAAAGCCTTGGGAGTGGGTGATATTTATCACCAGCATTTTTACAGAATTGAGGTGATTATTTATGTGTGTTGTTGTGGGGTAGATAACACTGTTATATGATGGCAAGAATAAAGTTTACTTCATGATTGATTGGTATTGTGCTGTGGTATCTTAGCTCTATATCAGCAGGGAAAATATACCAGTTGTTACTTCCTTGATCCTAGTCTCTCCTCTGTTGAAATTGGAACAGCTGCAATAGCACAGCTGGAGAGAGACTTGCCCCAGAATACCTAATAAGCTGCCGGCTACTGTATACTAGAAAATACATGTAGAGATTATAGCCTGGTGGTGAGGATAGAGTTGGTCAGCCTCTTCTTCTAGCTGGCTGTTAGGCTGCGTGGCGTAGCAAGCTAACTGCAAAGCGTGGGTGGTTTTCTGCTGGTCAAGCACTCATCTCGCTTATCTGCACCATGCCTGGGCTGCTGGATCCTCTCCGTCTGTCTCTGGTTTTGACAAGAAATTACATGCTGGACCTGAAATACTTTTTCTGCTGGCAAACTTGATGAAGATGGTTCGTAGTCAGAAAGAGTTTGGATGAAACTGATCTTTTCTGATGAAGGAGAATTTTAGTCAGAAAAGTCTTTGTAGTTCTGGTTAAATAGCTAGGTGCCTTCATATATACGGGTGAAAGTTTCTCTTTGTTCCTGTGTGCTGCCATGACAACTATGCCAGCTTTTGAACTGAGAGTGTAGGAAGGAGTATCTATTAGCATAAAATTTTGATTAGAAGCATAAGTACGTGCTTTGGCTTAAGTTTGTTGTTCTTTTTACATTTTATTCTTTTTGAAATGCTGTTTGAAGGCCCTATTAATCTGCAGTATTTTTATGACTGTGGGATTATTTTGCTGAACTTTTGCAGGTGTGTGCATCTTTTGTTACCGATACCAATCTTCAATAACTCAACCAAAACTGTGAATTTAATACCCCTGTGCCTATTTTAATTTAGTAGGCCCAGTATTATATGGCTGTATAGCAGTTGCCATGGAAACTAGTTGGCTGCACCTTGCAGAGGTTTGCTGAGAAGAAAGAAATATAAGATAAAGGGACCTAAATGAACTCTTCTGAAGGAAAACCAAAGTCCCAACCACATCTGATGAGTGTATTGTAAACTGAACAGTTAGAGTGGAAGACTGAATTGTTCTTCTGGAGGCTAAATGACAAGTGAAAGTATGCCTCTGTTATACTTTAAGCTGGTGTCTCTGCAGCCAAATTTTGGAATTTCTGTACATCAGGAATAAAGGGAAAGGAAAAGAATTTTCTTTTTAAGGCTCCACTTGGTTTTACATTGGCATTTCATTGTCCTAGTCCTTCAGCATTATTTATTTATTTTCCTTTTATGTTTTTTTTTTTAATGGATAAAACAAAGTGTTAAATATTGCAGATATTTTGCTGCCTTTTCCTGACTGCTTCTTTCAGGGTAAACATTAACTAACAGAGTGGGACAAGGTCTTTGAAGTATGCAGCGTTTTATCACTAGAAGGATGTAAGAACAGAACCCTTTTGTCTTAGATATGCCCACTTAAAATGTGGATCGTTTGCTAGGAGAAAAACAAAAAACATCTTCCCTTCTATTGAAAGATCCGTTAGTTTGAATTGTATAATTGTTCAAGTAAGGATTATAGGAATCATCAGAGTGCCATGAGTTAAAGACTGGGAGATAGCGAAGTCTATTCCATCTGAATTAAGCTAGTAAATTAAATGAGACAATTCCAGGAAATGGCACTGCCGCTGTTACACAGGAAGAAATCAGATTCAGTAGTAGTATCTGCAGGATATTGTTATTTCCCTTAAAGAGAAATACAGCAATTCCTTTACTGAATTTGACCAATAGGTCTGAAATGGAATCTGATTTTTCAAGCATTTGACTAATCTTCATTGGCAGATTGTATAACGTGAATAAATGGTATGGAAAAAGTGTGAAGCTGGCAGTGAACAGTGAAAAAATATCAAGCTCACCCCAGTATGGTCTAAGACCCAAGCTGTATGATACCTGAATAGTGATGGTGGGAAGAAATGAAGTGATCAGAGGCAAAGAGGTTCTTTTGATTCATCCCAGAAATCAGAGTAATTGAGTTAATCAGCTTCAATTCAGTACGATTAAAAAAAAATAAAATAGGATCAATAAGGATGAGGAATGAGTCAACAATTTTAGACAAACTTTAGTTGTTTAAGACAAAAGGAAAAAAAGTTGTAAATAAACGGGATGGAGATCAGTTTATGGAAAGAAAGCATACTGAGAAATGGGTGGTAGTTGCATTTTTGCTCATATAGTGGAAAAGTTGATGTGAAAACGGGGAAGATAAAATATGTGTATATGGGAGTGGATTTGGGAAAGAGAGAGAGAGAGAGAGAATTCAGAAAGCTGGGAACACCTCTACCAAATGATTGTGGCAGCAGCATTTTGAATGCTCTGAATGGAAATGGATTGTGTTGTGGAATTAAAAGAAAGACATTGCAAGAAATATTCAGATCATGTTTTTGTGATTGTAGCGGTGGTGCCAGAAAGCGAAAGACATATTTGAGAGAATATTATAGGGGAAAAGTATTTGTAGCACAAAAATCTATAATTAAGGTTTATCTTCTGTGACTATGGATACTTCAGATGTTGTTACTTACGATAAAAGCTGATGTATGCAGCTTGATCAAACTAAAATGTATTCAATTACAATTGTTTTCAGGAGCTGGAGTTGTTTTTTCCCTCCAGTGGAGGTCGTGGACCAGTCAACAGTGCAAAGTTCACAAACTGTACTTGTTGCATTATTAAGCCTCATGCAGTTAATGAAGGTAAGCAATGCAGATAGTGGAGGTGAAAGCAATGTGTGCTGCATTGTATCCATGATCAGTCCTGTGCTCTTTTTTGGGAGAATGAGACTGCAAGAGCACAGGGTATATTTCATAGTACACGCAAAAGTATGCAAATACGGTGTCTTTCATACATCTTTAGTATTTCTGCAGTTCAGTTCCATGAAGAGTGGGTTGTGTGCTTTCCATGTGGATACGTGTTAATTTCAGAATAAGAAATAAGAGGTGAAAAAAAGAACGGTAAAAATATACATGAGATTTGATGAATCTCACTGTGACAGCTTACTGTGTCCTTGCTCCTGTCTGCCCACCTCCCTCATCTGCTGGAGGCTGGCATCCTCATGGCAGAGTGAAAGCAGGACACCTGGCCATATTGCAGGGCCTTCCACTCACACAGTAACACGTTATGTTAAAACTACTCACAAAGGGAGATTTGTGCTGATATAAATCTTGTTCTGCTGAACGCAGTAGGGATGGAAAGCAGAAAATGCTTATTTACTTTATGAAAGTGAGCCAAAGACTTAAAGCATTTGTTGGACTCCATGATGACTTCTGTGCTGGAGAATGCCCTGTGAGCTCACCACGTAAGTATTGCAAATGTTTAATGCTGAACTGTTATCAAGCAAAAATAATCTCACTTTTGTGTCCTGCGCTTAGATACAGGACCATGTGTAGGAGCAGTGAGTACAGTAAAATATTCTGGCTCTGGCAGTGCAACAGTATTCTTGAGTGCACAATAAATATTTCCATGAGAGAGCATTGAGATTTTTCTTAGTAATGTGCAGAGCACACTGCAACATTTTAATCACTTCTCTGTGGATAGCTGAAATGGAAACAGCAGAAGCGGCCATAGCAGTTTCCAGGCCTTTCACACCTCAAGTGGGATGTCTGGAGAGCTTGCTGAAAAAAAAAATGGCTTTCACAAGAAAGAGTCTCGCACTCACTGCTGATAATATGCCTGTTATCTCTTTGAGGCCTTGCATGGTATCTGCTACTGATAAGTCTGCCATGCGGCGAAGACAGTGATGTTCCTTTTACAGAAATATGGGCAGCAGCTGGGACTATGATCGTACCTAGCTTAACGTTTGCAGAGGACAAACTTTTCCATGGCAGGATTGTTAGGGTCCTTAATTTGATTGTGAAAATAGCAAAGTGGATGGCTTGGGCTGTGCTTCCTTATACTTAAAATATAATTTCTATTACATATGGGGGCTCAGACTCTCTCTTAGTGAGCTCAGGTTGTCCCTTCCTGCTTTTAATTCTCTTCATTCCTGTAGAATTCAGAGTGCCCTGTCTGTTACTTTCTCTTTTTTTTTTTCCTTGAACTTCTCAGAATTTTTCTGAATCACCAAAGGACAAATTTGTGCCCGGTTTGTACTCCCTTCTGGGAGTGTGAATGTCTGGGAGAGGTGGGGGTTGTGATAGAGAGAGAGAAAGAGGTACGGTACAGATAAACAAAAAATGTAAGTGCACACCCATCTTTGCAATGTGAGCGCTACAAAGTCTGGACTAAAGTTGAGCTTAATATGCACTATATAGTCCTTTTTCTCACACCACAGAGGGGTGAAAAGGCAGACCATGGCTGCCAAACAGCAACTAAAATTTGAAAGACAAAGTGTACTTTGTGTGAGCATTCTCTGTGCATACAGCTTTGATTACTACCCTCAACAGAATGAAGAAATCAAAACTGAATTTTCTTTCTAAGACAGTAAAACGTTTTGTCAGTTTTCAATTAATATCAAGAATGATGGAATTCAGGGACTGGCTATGCTTTTACCTTACTAAGCTCTGTTGTTCCTACCTGTTCTCTCCAATGTTACTTTGAATGTTTCAAAAGCCACAGGTGCTGCATCTCTTAAAAAGATTGAGACTGAGGTGGTCTTGTAAAACTTTGCAGCAGTCTGGCTTCTGACGTGAAGTTTGGCTTAGGAAAGGGAAGAGTCACTGCGACTGGGCGGTAGCCTCCCTCTTTGGCTGAGAGCACTGGCGCGGCTTCATATTGCAACGGGACTGGTTCCAGTCTGCAGTGTGAGGCAAGGTGAATCCTTCTTCACAAGGGTTGCACGAACTCTCCAACATAAGCCAGGAGTGTTGCAGGGGAGAGGATTTGGCTTTCTTAGCCTCTCCTCTTCTGTCTTCCTTGGTCTTTCTTGTATTCTTCTTCAGTCTATTTTTGTGAGTAACAACAAAATATCACTGAGTGGCATCTCTTTTGGTACACTTGGTCTTCTTATAAAGCACTTTGCATTGTCACATTTGGAAAACCGTGTACAACAGAATACAGAGCTGGACGGTAGCTTTGTAGCAGTTTTTGGATGTCTTAATTCTGAAATGACTCTCTTACGATTAAACTGCCTGTTTTAAAGTTGAAGGAACATAGCTTTTTCCTCCTGTAGATTTTAAAGCTTTTAAAGTTTTGAGCATGCTGTGTATCCAGTGGCAGCCTGTCTCTACAGGAACGCCACCATTCCTCCTTCTCAGTGCAGACTGTTTTGGAGTCAGGGAATAGCATGCTGTAAGGGTTTGGGGGGGACCAAACGATCTGCTCAGGGGAACTCCCAGCTGCTTGTCTGAAATAGGCAGACAAGAAGGGAGAGGCTCGGCTTTAGGGTTTAGAGAGCAGAGACGTGGCAGTGGAGCAGGTTGGCCCCATGGGATTGTGCATCTGTAGGCAGAAAGTTTGAGAAAGTAAGGGCTGACTGATTTGGGCTCAGTGATACGTGACAGAGTGGGGAGGCCCTGCTCGTCTCGTTTCCCTTCTAATGGCTGTTAGCAGCTGTGTTCAGTGATACCCAAGGCATTCTGGTTATGCCAGCAACATCTCCTGTATCTCAGTTGAAGTAGGTGCTGTAGCAACTAGTGAACTGCCCTTTTGGCAGAATTGCATGTAGGAGACTGCATGGTCTTAAAAATAAGCAACCTGCTTACCCCCAGCAGCAGTGCTTCCAGCTGTGGCTGGCTACCCTGCTGCTTCTGGTGGGGAGAATGTAAGCAGAAACATGGCAGCTGGAGAGGAGAGGAAATCCTGTGTGGCCATCAGTGTGAGAAGGGGGTTTGGTGGATGCATGGAGGGGAATTTATGTGGGTCAAAGCAGCAGAGCCTCTGACGCATTGCAGATTTGATTTGTGCTCCACAAATTTTCAGTATTGAGTATCTAAAAATAAATCTTTTTGCCATTTCCTATGCACTGCTGGGGCTTTGAACTTGATTATCTAATTACCATGCTCATTACACATGTACAAGTACGTGAAGTTTCACTTACGTGCTTGAGCTTATACAAAGCTTTAGTCTTTATTTCTGCAGAAACATTTGACCAAATTCGTGATTTGAATTTTGCTTTCTGGTCCTTTTCCCAGTGTTTCTTTTTCCTCCAGAGTCCTCTGCGTAACTGATTCTTAGAAGGAAAAATCTTTGGTTTTTCCATCCTGGAAGATGGTTTGCTTTAACCACAGCTGTAAGCTAGGAAGCTTTTCAGCGAGCTTACCTGGCTGTCAAAAGGCTGGATCTAATCTCTAGTTTACGCTGGTTAATTCTCGGACAGAGTCCTTTCTTAGAAACTGCCTTTGATTACCGTGGAGGGTTTATAGGGTTCCTATCCAGCAACAAAGCAGTGGAAAATCACTGTTGGCTTTATCTCTGGCCTTGCTGACCCTCTCCTGACGGGCATGCAGAAACATCTGTTGCTAGGCAGCCGCAGCAGCGCAGCCCGACCACCTGCAGCAGGACCTGGCGCAGAGCTCACGCACCTGATAAGTCCTGTAAGTGAGAGTACCGAAAGTGTCTGCCAGGCTGCAGAGGAACCCTGGGGCCTGATAAAGGGTGTCGGGGGAGTTACACGAAGTTTAGCTTCAGCTGTCAAGGGTGCTGGTAATGCCAGGAGGGGTGGTATCGCTGGCCCTCTAGGAATGTGTATCATACATGCCTCTTAAAGAAGTAAGGCAATAGCTATTTTGTCAGACCGGTGTCAACATAACATCTTCTGTGGAGGATCAGAGATGGGAAAACAGCTGGGGAGGCCACTGAAGCCAGTGTAGCCCAGCGCTCCAAACTAGACAGCTTTAGCTAATTCTCTAGCGGCTCCTCCCGGTGGAGATGAAGCACTTCCCTGGCTGGCTGGAAAGTTGGCAGTGGCAAGGTGGTTGTATTTTAACTCTGAAGAGGGTTTGTAAGAGCAGTCCAATTCCTCTTTATTTGGAATGCAAAAGCAACCTGATGCTGCTCCGTGTAGACTTGTCCTGACCCAGGGGTGTGTCAGGGAGACATGATGTGGTTTGACCCTTCTAGAATCTGCCACGCTTTTCAGTGTCTTTTAGCCTCCTCCTTTTCTTCCCCTGAGACTAGTTTTCAGTTGAAGAGGATGGTAACTAGTAAGCACAGCTCCTCAGTGTGTTGATTAGGATTATACAGCTTAGTTGTTTAATAATTGGAGAGTCTTAGTGTGGATCGCTGTTCCGTAACCCACTTGCTTCTTGTGCTTGGAGTTTCTGATAGTTCAGATGCAAGGTCACAAGTTGCAATCATTTAGACATTCTCTTTTTGTAGTTCCTCTCACGTTATTAGATCTGGAGGTATTAGCAGTAGTGCTCAGAAGCCAGACTTGTAAATGCACCAAAATGGATGAACTTCAGTCTAATGCCCTGAAGACAGTTATGACTCGACTGTTTTGTAGGCAGAAATAGCACCTTACAGATCACGGGGTGGGATTAACTTTAATGTATTTATGTGTAACAGTTTAGTCATGTTTGCTGTAGGAATTAGAATTTGGTATTTCATGACTGGTTTAAAGCTTCTTTGATGTGGCTTTTACTTAATTCCTTTGAAAAATGAGCAGGGGAAAAAATGATGAAAATAGTGGTGATCAGGCTATAAAGGCTGAGGTCAGAAGTGTGTTATGTTTCACATTTTGTACTTAGGTTACAGCACAGAGCTTGAGATGTGAAATCCTGCCCTCCTTTTCTGCACTCCCAAGCTGAGACATGGGTTCTCCAAACGTCAGAGTTTTGCCAAAACCAAATATGGGGCCAGAACTGTGTCATGAACTTGAAAAGCAAAACCGCTGGTCAGGAATTCATTGGACCTGATGCAAACTGAAAGGCCTACCTAGACGTGAGGAAGCCTCTATGGTCTTGAGGGCTCCTACATGAGAGACTGGCTATCCAGACAGGTTTGTTCTCCTAGTGTGTGTTAAGCTTGAGAATTTGTTCTAACATTGCTGGTAAATTAAACCCTTGTCCCCCTTTGTAATAATAATAATAATGATACAAAAATAATATTATGTTAGAGTGTTGTCTTCCACATTATTCCTCAACTAAAATTTAAGTCTCATAGAAAACAAAAGGATCAGGAGTGGGTTCTTTGCAAGTGGAAAAGATGTTCTGTGGAAACATGATCTTAGACGTGTTCTGAGTGGACAATAAATCTTAGAGAGGACTTCTATCTTCACAATACCAACAGGACTGCTTTAGAAATTCATAGACCTTTGTACTGCTTAACAAAATGCTGCATGACAGGTAACCATAAGAATCATATTTCCTTATTTATGCGAAGACTTAAAAAAACTTAATTGAGAGAATAGTTTCTTGCTCCAGAGGACAAACCTAACTTTAACAAAAAGAATACCAAGGATAGTAGTTCAGTCTTAAGCAGGTACAGAAACATGGTTTACTTACGTAGGATCTCAAATGAAGTTACTTTACAAGAGAGAGTGGGGAGAGAAGGAGTAAAATCCAGCATTTCAGTAATTATATTTCTGACTGCAAACAACTGAAGAGCTGTTCCTGACACAACTTGTTACTCTTTGAAAGAGAAAAGGCGTCACTGTGAAAATGTCCAGTTGACCTCTATAGTGTGCTAAGTATAGTTACATGTATGTAGTTAGGAAAGGAAATAAGCAAGAAAACAAAAAGAGGTTGGGATAGAAGAGGTGCAGATTTGTCATTCTCAGGACTAGGTATCTATATTATTGTTTTTTTATCAAGATGATTTGTATTCATTAGATAAGATTTTTTTAAAAATTGTAAACAAACTAGAATCTTTTTTTTTTCACCCTGGGTTTTTAGACATAAGTTTGATTAACTCATTGTATTTTATTTTCAGGAGACTTAGAAGTACTTTTCTCAGAATGCTGTTTTCTCATACTTGAGAAAAAAATGGGGAAAGCAATTTTCTCATAAGTAATCTGAAAGTATATCTTCTGTCTGTGATAAGTAGGCATAATAGAAAGGTGAAGTGCAGAGTTTTCATGTGAAAACTACCTAGTAAAGCACTATGCTTTCAGATGCAGGCAGTTTTTTGCAGACAGATTTGCATAGACAGAAAATGTATTTATGCAAAATTGAATACACTTTGTTTCTTATGTTTTCCTTGAATATATTATATATGGGTTGTTGAAGTGTTTGGTGGTGTCAGGTGGTGCTGGGGTTTTTTGTTTGTTTGTTTATTTGTTTGGGTTTTTTCTTTTTAGAGAAGGTAGGAAAAAGTGGTTAAAATGAAAGCAACCTACTTTACCACTTTACCACCAAATTTAGCTTCCATGAGAACAGTAGTCCATCCACTTCCATCTGTGTTTTAAATTCTTTGCTGTAGTTGTAATGATGGATATTCCTTGCTTGGGATGTTTGGTTTTGAAACCAAGCCTCTGTTGTTTCTTGATTATTTCCTGTATAAAGTTTTAGCAGCTTGGCATTGGGTTCCCAACTTAGACTGACTTTGGATTTCAGTGGCTAATGGGGAAGCGACATTTATTTTTTTGAAGTATGAAAAATATGTTTTACATTTGAATTGATTAAGATAGAAGGGGAGGTGAACTGAACCTGGACATCCTTTCTGATAGTTTGAGATTGGAAGGAAGAGGAGGAGGTATACTTCAGAGAAAAAAACAGATCAAATGGCATAGCCAATCTTTGCTGAAGCTTGTAAGTATCCTCCTACTACTGGAAAGTGTTTCCCAGTAGTGTTCAGTAGGCTTATAGTAGTGGTGCTCCTGTTGCTGAAAATCATCTCTGTGCAGGAATGATGGTGTTACCATTAAAAAAAAAATTTGAAAAAAAAGACATTAGGAATGAGCATTTATTACTGCATTTTGGGATTTTCATTCTTAGAGGATTAGAGAAAAGTTAATTCTAAGAGTGGTCGAGGGAATTTTAGGCTAACAAAACTTATTTCATACCAAGGAAACTGATGAATCAAGAGTCTTTGATTTCATTTAAACCACTTAGATAGTGATGATACGATGGATGTTTACCAGCATGTCTTTTTTGAAGGAAAATATGCTTTGCTGATCTCTGAAATCTCTGTGTGCTTTCCATAAAGGAATGTAAAACAGAGCCAGATAGTCTAATTCACTTGAATATCAGTGCCTTCGTCAAAGTCCCTTGCTGTTAAGAAACCAAAATTTTCCTTTAGTGAAGTAATTTGTATATGTAGATCTGTTCAGCATAAGCATCTGCATAGATTTAAACGTTTTCGTGAACACTGGACTGGACATGAGCGCATCAAATTAAAGGGGCTTTACAAGCGAAGACTTGTCACTCATCCTTAGGCCAGTTCTTGTCAATATTGTCATGAATGACTGGGACGGGGAAGGACAGAGCATGCTTGCAGTGTTTGCAGATGGTACCAAGCACCTACTACAGTTTTGGAGGATGTCATTAGAATTCAGAACATTCCTGATGAACTGCAGAAATGAAGCAATGTGAAGAAAATGAAACTGAATATAAACAACTGCATAGCACCACCGTGGAGGAGGGAAAATAAATGCACAAGTGTAAAATAGGGAAGAACTGGCAGGGCATCAGTGAAAAGTCTGTAGAGAAATGGTTGGAATAGTGATACATCATAAGCACAATCAATGTTCACAATCTTGGACACACTTTATTTAGGGTTGGGGTTTTTTTCAGTAACTAGTTCTGCTCAGTGCTGGTGAGAACCCAACTTGTGTACCATGTCCAGGTTCTGGGCACTCTGTTTCAAAAATAACATAATCAACTGAGAGCAAAAAGAGTAAGAGATTTAGCCAATGAAAACTTGATGAAAACTTGAAGGGTTTTATTTAACCTGAGATGGAGAAGACACGGATATACAGGTTTCTATATGTAAATTTGGAAAATTCATGCATATTTGCTAGTTTAGATGAAAGAAGATTTAATCTAATCATTAAGGAAAACTTCAGTGCATGTCACTGGCCTGATATCTGGGGATGTAATGGAACCTTTGTAATCAGAAATTTTTGAGAACATTTTAGAAAAATTTTTAAAAATGCAGCCACATGTAGTCTAACTTCACTGTACCTTGGAGCAAAAGATAAATATCTTGAAATTTCTTCTCTTACTGCCCTTTTCAAATCAGAGTGTAAGGAGAAAGGGAAGGTATTGGGTCTGAAAAGAGAGAAGACACAGAATGTAGGAATATGTGATAGTATTTTGCCAAGTTGAAAATAAATGATAGAGCTTACGGTATATTTACTATTGATCTATGAGAGTGAGTTGGCAAACCTTCCACAGGAAGTGGACTATAAAATTAGTAAAGGCTGGAACAGATTATAGGGGATCTCCTGAGGGTTTTAACCTCCAGAGTTAAGTTAATTGACAGTGCAATAGTAGATTAAAATTATTGCTTATAATTATAGGCTAATACACACTACAAGGCATAATTTTAACCACTTCACCTCTGTAACTGTAACCATTCATGAAAAGTCCCATGCACAGTGTTCAGTAGGGATAACGAGAAAAAAATAAAGAAATATTAGTAAGCATATGAATGGTATGCATTATAATGCTGAATGCCATCATGCAAACCAATGGTACAGCCTCAACTAAAGTATGTTTAGTTTTGTTCACACTCAAGAAAGAAGCAAATGTAAATGAAAATTATTATAGCCATAGAAATATTCTCCTCGGCAGAGTGATTGACAACAATCTTCTCAAGTGGAAAAAAAATCAGAGTGGATGTGCTAAGGGAGTACAAAATAATGAACACTTTGAAAGAGATAAAAAGAAAAACAAACTGGGTATTTCTTTTTAAGCTTTCTCTTAACACAAGAACAAAGACAGTAAGACAGAAACCTAAGACTTTCTGGGGTTTTTTTGTAGATATATAACCATCAGTTTGAGTTCAGCGTAACTGTTGCAGAGGTATTGATCTTTCCTTCTTAATCTTTCTTCCTTAAATTCCCTTATCAAATGGCATATGCTGTATAGCCAAATTGCTGGATACTTTCTGTAGCCTGGCTGTGATCTTTGACTTGAATTTCTGCATGGGTTTTTGAATCTGAATTTTAAGTGTGACTCTTCCCATCTGTTTCCATGCAAGAATTCTCAGAATACGTTTTTTTCCTACGGATTTTCATCATTTTGTGTCTTAATGCCCTGACTGACATTCAAAAGTGTGGTCTTGCCTCATTCATAGTGGTTTGGAAAGTTGCAGCTGGGATTAAGCCTTTGAACCTTTCACCCCTTTTGAATCTTTCTGTTGGTTCCTGTTCTCAGTCGCATCAAGCAGTCGGCCGTTTTGGTTTCAAGGTCCCTTAAGATTCACTGTCTGTATGTATAATTTTTCTTGTGCTAGCAAAATGCCGACTTCTATTCTCCAGTAAAGCAGTGCTGATATCTTTTGTCTTCACCCTTTTAGTATTTTCAAATGAATAGTGTTTGTAAAGATTTTCACCAATGCTGCAGCATTGGTAGAGTTCTCCATAAATAACTGTAAAGCTGCCCTTCAGACTTGTTGAGGTTCTCCTTTAATACAATGCCTAGAGAGAAATGGTGAATGATGAAAAATCTTGGATCCTATCATTATGAACAATATTCTCTCAACATTTCCTTACATGTTCCTCTTCATGTCTGCATCTGTTTGTCTTTTTCCCCCCCCCTCTCATGGTTAGGCTGGGTAGCTTTTGAGCTCCGCTTCTCCTTTCTGTTGGCCCAGTGTGCGTTGCTCAGGAGATGCTCTGTCCCTCTGTGATTCAATTCTTGGTGCTCCGGAGTACAAATACAAAAATGACTGGATATCCTTTTTCATACAGTACACAGCAAGGCTGGGAGATTAATAGCTGCAGATTATCACTATGGACAAACTTTTGGGGAGTCTAGAAATGGTGTATTTATGTTGCATAGTAAGAATACCTAGAGTTGCATTATTTGTAAGTAGAAAAGACAAAAGAGAAGAGACAGATAAACCTTGTTCTTCAGGGGGTAGGTTGACCAACTGATCTGAAGAAGTGCACTTTTTGAGAAGGACATCTGTCAGCTTCCTACTGCACGGTGTTTTGCAATATTGTCTGAATCAAACATTAGTGAGAACTTCAACTGAAATACGTTGCAGGAGTGCCCAGCTCTGAGTCCCACTTCTTCCTCTTTTGGAATTCAAAAAGGACTTTGCCCTGACTCAAGCCTGATCATGATTCTCTGGAGTTTTGAGACAGGACCTTTAACCCTTGGCAGTAAGGAATCAGATAATTTCATCATACTGTGAAGCAAAATTGTTTTTTAAAATGTCAAAAGTAGACATGAAATGAAATTGCCTATTTATAGGTAAAGCCTATATGAATGGAAAGCCTATTTATAGGTAGGGCTACTTTAAGCATCTGGTACTGGTTACTTCTAGAAATATGTTACTGGATTAGGTGGATCATTGGTCTGATCAGTCATGGCAGTTTGTGTATTCCTGTCAAAAAAACTGTTGTTGTTCCAGAGGAATTATTTTTAATTATTGGAAGAGTATTAAGAAAATGACATATAGAGGTTGAGATGAGGAAGCTAGTTCTTGACTTGCTTTGAAGGCAGTCTGCTGTCTTGCCTAATAAGCTTTTGATGGTGGAATGGTTGAATTGGGAAACAGGCCAAGAACAAAGGGAAGAAAATGTAACAGCCGTAGTAGTACGGCTGATGATTCGTAGTGCGCTGGGACTGGCAGGTCCTGATAACACAGTAGTTACGTCCCATTAATTAAAGTGCTGTTAGGTTCAAAGTGACTTTCATGAATTGTTTTATTCCAATCTGTAATTCTGCAAACAGTTGTGACATTTTTCAGTCTGATGTCTTCCCTGCTACTTTCTGCTTCTTAATGTAGTACAGTTTTCAAATACTGTGTTGTAAAGCAACAAACTGGAGAAGATCAATGTAACTGAGGAGGTCTTGGTGCCTTATCATTTTATCTGATTAAAACATGTTGGAAGATTATCTGTTCTGTATTAGGTGTGTAGTAACATAATGCTGCCTAGAAGACATAAAGCGTGTGCATGCTCTCTCTCACTTTCATATTTGTTACGATTAGTATTAAATTTCCCCAGTTGTATTTAGTAATGCTTGTGATTCTTTTGTGCTTTGTCACTGAAAATTCACCATAACGGGTGCCTAATCTGCAGCTTTGATTTGTGCTCTTACTGTAATCACATTTTAAACATGCACTGGCCCTGTTTGTAGGGTCCTTAAAAAGCTGTTTTTTTCACTACAGATCTGGATTTTAAAGTTGAAAACAAATTGTTGAAAGCTGCTGAAATAGCACTCTATCTAATTAGTAGTTCTTTTCCTCAGCCTTATCTGCCCACAAAGGAGAGGACATGTCCCAATTCAGTCATGCAACTGGCTGAGAGCCTGAAACAGATCCCAAGCCGAGACTTGAGCTTCCACTCTTCTGTTGCTTGGGGATTGCCTCTGTGCTTTTTGTTTCTATTTTGGTTCAGGTAAAATTTGAAAGGAAAGTGTCCCTAGGAGAAGTGATACATGTATTGCCTAAACTGGGACAAGGGAGGCCAAGTCACTGGATTTGTAGATCTGTGCTGCCACTGGCAACTCGCTTATCCTCCTGTGCCTCAATTCCCATGTCTGGGAAGTGGAGTTAACATCCAGCTTTGCAAATGTAAATGAAATCCCATGCCCCTTCCTCAAGGCACTTTGAATATTTTTGGCAAGACATCTGTCTGTGTACAATTGCGACAATAATTCCTTTGGTTGAGCCGTTTGAGTGTTGCAGTCGTGGGCAATATGTCTGGAGCAACAAGGTGCTCTGTCACTCTGATGAGCGAGAATGAACTCAGGAATACAATGTAGAGGAAAATCTTGATAGGTTTGTCACAGTTAATTATTAAACAAACTTTGTATTAAAGGCCTTTATGCAAAATACATTCCTACTTTGATTTCTATCATTAAAGGTGCCTGTCTCCTGTCTACAGAGAAGAAAAATCTTAGTTACTTCAGTAGAGAAACAGCCCAGAAACCTGAATATTTGAGTCCTCTTTTGTTTCTCTAAAACATGGATTTTGCTTATAGCTCATAAAACTGCCGAGGACAAAAGTTCTGTAAAAAGCAGATCTCAGTAGTACCCCAGAACCTTTAATTAGATGCTTGCTGGCTGTGAATGCCTATGCAAGTGGCCTGTTCTTGACTGATAGGGAGTGTAAAATGGAGATCTGTCATGCAAAGCAGCTTTCTCATACTACGGTAGCCTCGTCCCTGCAAGTGGCGGTTGCCATTTGTCTGCCACTGCCCTTTCTTCATCTTTGTTGGTTTTTGGTGAAGCAGTGGCTGTGACTGGAGTATTGGCTCTGAAGATCAAAAATGAGAAAATGTTTATGCTGTATCACAGATTATTTATTCATTTATTTATTTCTTTAACGATGCCCAACCAGTCACTTAATCTCTTTATAAACTGGTGATTCATCTCTGAAGTCAAGACTGTAGGTGGCTGCCTCACTAGACCCAGTGTGTGGAAGTGTGTGAGCAGCTCAGCCTTTCCAGCAGCGTGGACAAAAAGAAACTAGAGGTCTGGTTTCTCTCTCTGACGTGGTCTTGCATTTTCTGGGCAAACCTGTCGAAGTCCCTTCATTTTGCTGCTGCAATTATTTTTTTACACCATGAAAAAAAGGGAAAATATATTTTCCTGGTTTCACCAGAGTGTTATAAGGAAACTTTTATCAGTGCTAGTGAGCCATGGTGTAACAGTATAATGGGACAGGAACTGCACCTGCCTCCACTTGTTTCTATATTCTGTAAGCTCAAAGAGCTGCGTGGCCCAGGTATGTATCAAAATGTCAGGTTTTCCCTTCAGTAATTTAGTAAAAAGATTTTTGGAAGAAGTGTGCACTGTTTTATGTGGAGAAAGGTTTTCTGCATAAACCTTAATGTGAAGATACACTGGGGGATACTTCAGGGACAGCTTTTTTCGTTTTCATTTGTAGATACAATTTTTGAAAGCCCTCTAACTATCCATCTCATTTACTTAGAGCTTCCATTGATCTTTTAATGTGGGAGGAAGCTCACCAATCCTATGCCACCGTTATTAGCAGACTGTGTACAATTCGGGTCTTGAGCATGCTAGAACCTAGGTACTAGCTTTGTTTTATTCTAATCTCAATTTATGCAGTGCTAAAAAATCCTGCAATCTTAAAGACTAGTTAATTATATTATTTAATGACCAGAAGTCAAATCCTGCCGTTGTCATGCATTACAGGGTATTCTTCTGTGGTTAATTCTGTTCTGAAGAAATGTCCAGAAAATTGTAGTTTCTCACAAATTATACTAGAAGACAGGCATTTACGTTCTATAAAAATGGTGATTCTCTGAAATTCACTTACACAGAGTACTGTGCTTGGCTGACATAGTCTTCAAAATGGCCTGATCTTGTAAGCACAGGCAAATCTAAAATACACATTCAGTGGAAAATCAGCGGTTCTTGTTCTCTGAAGTTCAGTTTTTTGTTTTAAAATATCATTCAGTCTTTGAGGATGCATTCTGGAGACAGTAAAGCAAGTGGTAAGATCAGGAATAACATATTTGTGAGTTATAACTTCAGAAGCAGTAAGTTATTTTGCACTAGTGTGTTTTTTCCATATAAGACATGAACTTTTGTGCTGGTTTACTGGCAATATTTATTATCATCCTGGATCGTTTCTAACTTAAAGTAGGACCCCCACTCTGGTGAGCACTGTATAAAACCAGCAAAATAGGCAGCCTGCACGCTGAATTGGTTACTGTTTAAGCATCAGTATTGCCAATGGAACTTCATTAAAAGTATAGATCTTGCAGCAACTGGGTGTTTTGCAGTTTGTTTGAGAAAAGCAAAGGCTTCATTAATTACCTTTTTTTGGCAGAGATTCTTTTCAACAGCTGCATGGAATTCAGTTATTTGAAACCAACAACACATCACTTTAGATAGAACATGGAGTATATGAACTCAGCCCTGCTCTCTGCTTCCTCTCACAGCATTACACAAACACTGGTTTTTTGATTTGAAAATCAGTGGTATATTGGCATAAATACCTTCCAGTTGTAAATTGTGCTTTTTAAAATTGAATACTGTCTTTTGTGTGTTTCTTCAGGGCTAGCTGGAAAGATTATAAAAGCCATCATCAGTGAAGGATTTCAGATCTCAGCTTTGCAGATGGTAGGTTTCCTTTTATGTATGTTTTTCTGATAAACAAAAGTTGAAGAAATGCTGTATGCTCTTCACAGCAATGCACAGGTGTCTTCCTGCAATATAAAACCCTTGTACAGACTCTGTAGCAATGTTTTGGCATCAGCATTGTCCTTGTGATATTTGTGTTTTATTATTTAATTGATCAGCTGATCTGTTTCTCATTGCTGGGTGACCTTGAGCCAAGATACTTTACCTCTCTGTATCTCAGTTTCCCTATAGTTACAAGGGGCGATAATGATATCTGTCTCTCCTGGAGTAATTTGAGATATCTTTACAAACAAAATGTGCTAGCTAAGATTAGAGAAATGATTGTTAATATCCTTCCTTAATTTTTTAAAATATATATTTAGTATGAGTAAGGGGAAGCTTTTAAAAGATACTTAAAGGATTTTGGCACCCAGGTCGCACTCAGCGGTTAAACAAAGTTGGCACAGAGATTGTTCCCAAAACTAGTCCTGTAAGTCCTGCCCTTGATTTTTGTGAAAGTCTCAAGATCTGAAATCATAGAATCATAGAATGGTTTAGGTTGGAAGGGACCTTGAAGATTATAGAGTTCCAACCCCCCTGCCATGGGCAGGGACACCTCCCGCTAGACCAGGTTGCTCCAAGCCCCATCCAGCCTGGCCTTAAACACCGCTAGGGATGGAGCTTCCACAACTTTTCTGGGCAACCTGTTCCAGTGCCTCACCACCCTCAGAGTGAAAAATGTCTTCCTAATATCTAATTTAAATGTATCTTCTACCGGTTTGAAGCCATTCCCCCCTATGCTATCACTACATGCCCATGTGAAAAGTCCTTCCCGAGCTCTTCTGTAGGCTCCCTGTAGGTACTGGAAGGCCACAATAAGGTCTTCCTGGAGCCATCTCTTGTCCAGGCTGAACAACCCCAACTCGCTCAGCCTGTCTGAATTGGAGGGGCTGATCAGCACTCTGGTCATCTTCGTGGCCCTTCTCTGGATCTGCTCCAACAGGTCCATGTCTTTCCTATGTTGGGGGCTCCAGAGCTGGATGCAGTACTCCAGGTGTGGTCACACAAGGGCAGAGTAGAGGGGCAGAATCACCTCCCTTGACCTGCTGGCCACACTTCTGATGCAGCCCAGGATGTGGTTGGCCTTCTGGGCTGTGAGCGCACATTGCTGGCTCATGTTGAGTTTCTCATCAGCCAACATCCCCAGGTCCTTCTCCTCAGGGCTGCTCTCGATCCATTCTCTGCGAAGCCTGTGTTTGTGCTTGTGCCCCTATGACTGAAATCCACACCACAAATGAAGAATAGCCCCTTTCCTTTACTAGGCAACAAACAGATCCTCTTGCGTATCTTAGTGGCATCAGCCAACACTACATTGTCTACTTTTAAGGTGGAAGAAGATACTGTGTGCTGTTTTTGCCTGTGGCATCATTGGCTAAGCTGTTGACAAACTTCATATAGCAGCTGTAAAACCATTCCTTTTACCTAGCAAAACTTAAGAGTGTTCTGAATGTTTGCTGGTTTTGAAGGGGTGTCTGTCTGTTTTTTGTCATTGTTGTTTAAGGCAGACTGGCTAACGTTTTTGTTTTCTTAGTTCAACATGGAGCGTGCAAACGTGGAAGAATTTTATGAGATTTACAAAGGTGTCGTCGCTGAATATGTGGTAAGCATAAGTTTGAGAAGAATCTGTTTAAAAATAAAATATGATTAAACAAGGAAGCGGTCACACCTTTCCTCTTTTGGGATTGTGTGATAGGGTTTATTTTAGGAACCTGGTATTGACCAGTTCTAGCTTGTTCTCAAATAAACTAACTCATCTTGAAAATTGTGGTATGTTGTAAGAAAGGAGAATCTTTTGTGAAAATTGTTCAGCCAAGGAATTTGTAAAATACAACAGAGTGGGGAAAAAGCCCTCCTCAGATAAGTTGTTTTATTGCGGTAGAGCTATGAGAATGTATCACATCTGTATCTTTATTTGATTTGATATTGCTATAGTGGCTTGGACCGGAATATATATTTATTATTTTATTTACAATGGGGCTGCTCTGTTTGAATGCTTTCCTAATGACATTTTCAGCTATTCTTAAGTGTATTGATCTGACTTTTGTGGGTCTTCAGAAAATTTAAGAAGTTTAAGATAGGCTGTAATCCCACTGGATGTCTAAGACTCTATGTATTATTATGCCTTGTTATACTGTCACATAAAACTTCCCGACTGCAGATAGAACAATGGGGATACAAGAAGATGAGCTTGCATTTCTGTATCACCTTCTGTCAGAGGATTTTGGTTCATTTTACAAATAATAATGAGTTTAACTTCACTGCCATGCTATGTAGTGTGCAAGTTATCCTTAATTTTAAAATGGTTAAATTATTAAAAGTTTTCTGCACAGTTACTAATATTACTCCAGACAGTTACTAATGTTACTCTGATAATGACATTTTTATTCCCCCTTTATGATTGTTTAGTCCAACTTACTTCAACAGGGTTTGTAGATTTGTCTTTAAATAGATTAGGAATACTGTTAGTTCACTCTCAGATTGGGGAATACTCTTAAAGTCTCCTCTGATAACACCATTTTTGACAAGGACCAAAGGAAGATTGGACAGGCAGACGTGTATGTACATGGCAGAATTCAAATATGGTAATATCTGACCAGTATTTCAGAGCCCAAAGAATCCTGTGGTACTTCAAAAGTCTCTGCTTTAAACCAAATTGGAAATTCTCTACCGTCTTCTGCAGCTATTTTGTACAATCTCTGACCCCTAATAAATTGCAAATTTTAGTTATATAATTTAATTGGAGAGTTACTCAGAAGGGAAAGTGACATTTAAACATAGTAAGTCAATAAAAAGATTTGTTTTAGATGGGATTTGAAGAAAAGTGAGAATCTAGGGCTCTGTCCTGCAAACCATATGTGCTGGATGCACTCAGCTGAAACAAAATGAAATTAGTATCTCTGTGCATTCAGGATATCTGTGAAAGAGGAAAACATGGGAAAGCTAATCATGATGGTAAAGGGATCCAGAGAAGGCGCATATGGGAACAGCAATAGATATTGTCAGCGCAGGCCAACTAGGAAGAAGTATGTTGCAAAATAGGATATTGAAGAAAGAATATGACCTCTTATGTCTGTGACTCAGAACCGTCTGTTTTGATCTGAATTTTATTTATCATTCCAAAATAACTTGGCACAGAAGATACTTGGCATCCAGAAAGCCTTTTCAAAAACTGTATTCCCATTTCTTCTGGTTACTCCTTGTCAGTCAGATAAAGGCTTGACTTTGCATATAAAGCACTTCTCCCTGAAAAGAGAAAGCTGAACAATTGCCCAAAATTTTAGCTTTGTTGGTATCTCCTGCATGGGATTTTGCATGCTATTGATTAGGTTTTGTGCTGTTTTGCTTTGTATTTCCTACTGTAGCCAGAATAGAAAATGGGGGAAGAAGGAGGGAGATTATTTTGGGTTAGCTCAAAATTCACATTGTTAATCAAAAATGCTTGAGCTTGATCCAGCTCCAGGAATGGTTTTGGTTAACTACAAGCCATGTTATTTGATGAATAAACTATTTGCTAAAGAAAATTTTATTTAGCTGTAACTGGGAGTCTTACCAGAGAAAGAATATCTGCTATTTGAATGCAACTCTGGACTTGATGAGGCTCTGTAAGATAGACCGAGCTTGTCTCATGTAGTACCACATGCCTCGCTGCTCTAGTTGATGGCAGCTGGTCTTCTGTCCTCAGCGTTCTGTTGTAATGAAGGAGTCAGGAGTAACTTTGCTCACGTTGTTTGTTGTTGCTGATGGGATGTCAGTGCTGATACAGAAACAATAGAAAAGGGAGGAACAAGAAAAAACACGGTTTGCAGGGAGGAATTGAGTTGATTCACCTGAAGTTAAAAGCCTGTTTTTTCTCCACTTTCCTGTTAACAGTTATTCAGATGAAAGAATTGAATGAACCTGCACAGTGTAGTGATTTTGTGGCAATTTACTGTTTCTTAACAGAATGAAATATATTGTCCTTTGACCTGTTCTTAACAGAGGATCTGTTGGTAATATGAGAGTTTTTGGAATTGAAATACTTATTCATGTTGTAGAGCATGAAACTAGTCTGCACTCTTTTCATGTCCTCTCAGGAACACTTCTACCTACATTTCCTAGGATCAGGCTGGTGATAGAGGCACTTGGCGAAAATTCAGTCCTGTTCACTTCAGAGTGGGGAAATTAAGCCCATGCTCTCAGCATGGAATCTGTTATGAAGATACCAACTCTTTGGAACAATACTGCTTGACTTGGAGTCTTTGTGTATTCAGTTTCCATCACAATTCATAAAAGGCAGAAAAGGACTTAATCCTTCTTTTCCAACTGCTTTTTTTTCCCCACTCTGTATGTTCTTGTTCTTTGCCATGGCTCATCCTTGACCCTGCCCGTGGCTGGTGGGTGTGATTGCAGTACTTGCTTGTCCTTCCCTGTTTTCCCTTATTTCCTGTGAATGTTTCCTCCTTTCCTCATTGGTTTTGATTGTTTTAATTGTCCTGATTTGCTTAAGACTTGTCTGCCCAAATTTCTAGACAAGTATGCACTTAAAAGAGCATGTTTTAAAAAAGGAAGTCAGACTAGAACATCAAAATACGTTCTTTCTGCCTGTGAAACCTATACCTCTAATTAATGAATAATTGGCACTAATGCCCAGACTTAATTTAAGCTTGTGAAAACTAAGACCCATCTTCATCACCCACTCAGAACTCATAATGTCTCTCTACTCTCCAGGAAGCTCAAGGGAAGCAGATGATTTCAGTGTAACTGAGATTCTGGTAACAGTACAGCACAAGAATGTTGCCAGATCAAGGACCCTTTCCTTAACAGGTTGTGCCACAGGCCCCTTTCAGTTGTCTTCTGTTGGCTTGTGCGTTTCAGCTTCTGTAGTAATACCTGAGGAAAATACAGTGAGAACCAAAAGCCCAAGAGACATTTTAATGACTTAAAGCCATCAAATGGGTGTATGCTTGGAAACAAATATAGGCTGTGTACCATGCTCCCTGTTGGGAACACTGCGAAGTACATTGCTGCCTGTGGAACTGGCTGAACATAGTGTGATTTTTTTCAGGCATATACCCAGCAAAGTGTGTTCCATTGATTCAGTCTAGTTTGACAAATTATGGGATACTTCTGTGAAATGCAGGTCCAGATCAATAAGGGAGTACCCACAAAAGAATTTAAAGTATTGTGGATGCTGTTGCATGCTATTCAGAATCCTTTTGAAGCTGAATATCCAATTTACCTCAATCTCCACTTTCTAAACCAAATAGCAAAATGGAAAACATTTCTTTTGTTGCAAATAGTAATGACCTCTTTGTTTCATGTCTTTGCTTTCCTAAATGCACCAATATTTCTTAATTGTTACTGTCCTGTAAGTTTGGGTCTGGTTTTGGGGAGGAATACAACCCTTGCTCGTGCCCAAGGAAGCTCAGATTTGTTTCTCTCTCTTCTCTTCCAGGATATGGTTACAGAGTTGTGTTCGGGCCCTTGCATAGCAATGGAGATTATACAACCTGAGCCTCCAAAAGTGTTCAGAGACTTCTGTGGTCCTTCTGACCCTGTAAGTACTTGCTTGAGTGATAAGGAACACTTAAAAAGTTGATGCGCTGTCTACGTGAATTAAAATATCGCAGTGTGGTTTGGCTGCTGCATTCCTTGGAAACATGTAAGCATTACCTTATTGTGGAGGTGAAATGCTAGTCTTAGTGGACCAATTTGCAAATCCCCTAGCAGCTCTTCTGATCTTACCTAAACTAGATGATAAAATACTATGATGATATTTGTGTGAAAGGAAAGCTATCTAGGCAAAAATCTTTGTTGAAGGTTCATAAATATTCTAACACAAGGCTTCAGAGCCCTGGAACAAGTAGTTATTGCTTGTGCATGCCAGTGTAAATCCACTGTTAGTCCACTGCAGTCTGTGGCATTATCCTAGGGTGAAACTGTAAAAGGAGAATTGGTTCCTTTGGTTTTTAGAAGGAAGTGAACAAAAAAGGGTGTAAATACCTCATACCTGTTAGCTATGCTAATGCTTCTAGCTTTTGTTTTTCATTTCTTGAGGTGACTAACTGGGTATGTGTGATGCTGTGTGCAATTTGGAGACAAGCGTAAGTGCTGTCTCAAAAAGTTTGCAGTTTTTTGTTAAACAATGAAGGCTACTATACCACACAGAAGCCATGACATGAAATATCAAGATGGAGGCAATGAGGTGAGGGGTTTTATGGTTTTTTTTGGTTATGTTTTGATGTTTTAGTTCCAGACTGAGTGGGTTTACTAGTTTCCATGGAAAAAATTCACACAGATTAATATTGGAAGGGGAGAACAAGTTGTTCAGGATGTATTTTTCTTCAAGTCCACAGTTTCCATTACAGAAAGCAAAGTTAAAGGCTTTATCCAAACCCTTTTTTCTCCTTCTATTTAGTGACATTGAAATGTTTCTCTATTGGGTTAGCGTCTTGTAAGCAGAGCATAACCTGTTTATCTGACTTAATTTTAACTGCAGGATGATATATCAGTAGTAATGTATGCAATATGATGGTTTCAGTTTTTTTCAGATTCCATGTTTAAAGTTTCTGATCTTTAAAACTCTCAAAGATGCAGTTGTCATATTTGGGCCTATTATATCCTTTTCCTGTTTCTGCTTGTTTAATGCCTGATACATTAAAATCAAAATATGCTTGCAAGCAACACAGCTGCTTTAGACTGTTGGACGAGTGTACCTACACAAGGGGAATGTCTCTATTTTCCCTTACTACATCACATGAAAAGCTCTGTCATAGCCAAACAACATGTGTCTGACCGAAGGAACTGTTGATAAGGTGAGGAACTGACTGCGGGATGTATAAACTGATGGCTTCTCTGGGTAGCACAAGAAAACAGCAAAGGAAGGAACTAAATTCCCATCTCCCAGATCTCTTGCTACTGACCCACCTTTTTAATGGTTAACTGTGTGACTTACGAAGTGAAAATGAGTACCCACCTGCTTCTAGTGGAAGCAGACAGGTCTAAGTTTTGGATATTGACTTCATAGCAGTTACAGGAATGGTGTGTTTGGGAGACAGGCAGCGGTGTTAATGTATTTTTGTCTACTGTTTTCTGTAAGAATCACAAATTAATTGATTCTTCAGGCACATAAAGCATATGTACAGTAACTAAAGCTGCTCTCAAGAGTGATCGTTGCCTGAAATTTATCTGTCTCTTCAGTCAGCATTTGTAGCTTGTCCTTGAGGAAGAAGGGACTAAGGTATCTTGGTCGTCTTTTGTCATTCCCAAACAGAATTGCCGGAGGAGCTCACAACTGAACTTTTTGGTTACGATATCTTTCTCAAATAGGGGTAGCAGAAACCATAACAGTGGTTTCATTATCTAGCAAGGTTATATACAGACCATGAAGATACCATGGACTTGATATTCTAGTGGTTAAAGTAAATCTAAGTGTCATGCAAATAGTGCGTTATCATTGAAAGATCTGAATCATTCTGTGACTTTTTTGTTTGTTTATATATGCTAGATCCTGATGCGTGTATAGCCTGTTTACAAGCACAGGTGAAGAGCAAATTTACTACAAAATGCACCTGACTGGGTCACTGGCTCCTGTTAAATAGTACTCTATTTGGCAAGTTGTGCCCCTGAAATCACTGTGATTACTCTCAAAGCAAGGTGCTGTTTGAAGAGAGTAAAGGTGTTGTAATTTGACTCATAATGAATCTCTCCCAATCACATGCACTGTTAATTATATCTTAGATACATAGCAAATGTAAGAATTACTTTGTGGCAAGTCAGATATCTAAATTGGGTATGAATGTTAACAGCCCTTTCAGTCTGTTCTTGGTTTTGCAGGGAGACAGTTGGGATACACATCAATAAAATGCATCCAAAAAGAGATGATACAAATTTTCCCAAATCAAAGTGAGATTTCATTTGGAAATAGGTCTCCTCTTGTCCAAGTCCATGATGTTTAGGGCTGAAGAAAGAATTAAGAGTTGTTCCATTTTGAGGATTATACTTTAATAAGCCAGCAATTTATACCAAGCAATACCAGCAATTTATACCAAGTATACAATGCTAAAAATGAAATGAAACCTTGTGCTGTTTTCTATAGCTGGGTAATATTAAATAAATAATAAATATTAAATAAAATAATATAATAAAAATATAAATAAATTACTATAATAATATATTAAATAATAAATATTAAATAAATACACTTAATTAAATATATACACTGCAGGTCAGTAAAGCTCTGTGCCAAAAATATCCTTCATTATAAACCAGCTTATAAATACTTTATTAAAACCTCTCATGTGATAGTAGGGAAGACTACTAACCAAAACCTTGTTTTGACTGTCTTTGTAGTAGTGTACAAACAGCCTATGCAATCTGGAAAGTGGGCAGTGGGATAAAGATACTTGTCTGTAAGGAGCCGTGCTGGACATGCTCACTCTCAAAATTACTGTGACCTGATTGAGGGGCTCAGTGTCACAGATTGCAGGCTTGTGGAACATTTGTCCCTAGTGGATAGCATATGCACTAGGAGAAATGCTTTTCTGCAGGTCTTGCTGCTGCTTGCATTGTTCTTGTACGCTGGCATTTTTCTAGTGAGTAGCCGGCTGGGTCTGTGCACTCTTGGTGAACTGTCAGCATCTTTAATTACACTCGGCTTAAGCTCCTGGAGTGCAGCTGTATTTTTTGTGTGTCACTGGTGGTCTCATCTGTGGCCTTTCTGTAATCTTTCAGATCAGCTGCGATGCTTGTTTTTCTTGTCTTCCAGTTGCAGCCACTAGCTTAGCTGTTCCTCACAGCCAGGTCCCAGACTACTTGTGTGACTTGCTCTTGACATCGCTCAGGGCCTCGTTCTCTCTGTCCTGGAATGCCTCTGTGGCTAATGTGTAGGGCTTAGAAATGGAGGACATCTACTATCATACAGAGATATGTACGCTTTACTTATTGTTGCAGCACCCCTATAAAAGGTCAGCAACCATTCTGATGACCATCTTGAAAATAATGTTTAATTACAATGTTAATAAGGGTTGTTTAAAAAAAGATCTCTGAATTCCACACAAGACTGTGGCTTTTCAAGGAGGGGAAGCACCCGCAGCCTCTGCTATGCACCCAAAACTAGGAGGTTTGAGATATTGCAATCCTTTGAGCAGCTGGGCACTTCTATTTAGATATTTAAATTTCAAATAGGAATGGTATTTCTGAAATGACTTTGAGTTCCACTGATTTTTCCATGGTGGGTCTGAATCATTTAAGTCCTTTTTCAAAATATACTATCAAATCTTGTAATGCAGATTGATAAATTGCATTTTTGTGCTGGGTGCTATTTCACTCTGTTTCTACTGGTGCAGTTCTGACATCGAGAGGAAAAAAATTACACCTATGGCAAAGAAGTAACTGCTCTAGAAAGCTAGGAAAGGAGTTAAAAAGTTAGTTAAATCATATTACTACAGAACACAAACCTTTTGAACTTTCGATACACACTATCACTTAGAAATGAGAGTTGCTAACTGCAACCAAAGTTCAACAGAAAAGAAGTTTATGTTTCTTCTTCATTGTAAAGAAATGAAAGTGCTTGGAGGCGTAGGGGTAAATGCAGCACAGTTTGCATTATCAAGAAAGCTGGTTTGTTTAAGTGCAGTAAGAAAAAAAAAAGTGCAACCTATTCTGTACTGATATGACATTGTTTCACATGGATCAGGAAGCAAAGGCTGCAACGGAAAAACCTTGGAACCGGGGGATGGTGATCAGGGAATCCTGCCACTGTTCGCGCTTGCTGACATCAATGTTTCATTTGATTGGTGTTTGTATATTTTTTGCCTTTGGAGCACTTGGAGGCCTTTTGTTATTACTTGGGTCTGAAGCTACAGCTTTGGTTTTCACATCTTGTTCATGTAGCTTCTATGTTGAAATAGCTGATGGTAACGTTTTGTCATGGAATTGTTGAGGTGATTATTTAGTATTCATAAGATACTTGCAAAATGCTGTAGAAATCAGATATGTTGCTTTTATTTTTTTTATTTTTACCTTTCTTGTGAACTTTCTGTATACACAAATGAAAAAATTGGCTATAACATGTAACTCCAGGAGTCTACATCAGCTACATGTTCCTGGCTGATTGCATAACTTTTAGTAGACTTAGAGAGCTTTCAGTTAGGATTGGCAGTACACTAAAAATGACTCAAGTACCTTCTGCTGTGAGATATTATTAGTGATGGAATGTGCTGCAATATTTCTGCATCCAGTGGGCTGAAAAGGGATTTTTGTATATGTGCTTTAGATCCTAACCTGCATTCTTTGTACATTGAAGATTTGCAATTTTAAGGATAACAGTGTATTAACCGTCTTCTGTACTTTTGCATCAACGCCAAAGAGCTAAAAGGGAGATGAGATGGTTTAAAACAAAGCAGTGAACTGAAAGAGCTGGAGTCTGCTTTAGCTCCCGTTCCTGACCTCACTGTCTGACCTTGGACAAAAAGTTCAATATGTTTCTGCCTCAGTTATCACATCAGTTAAATAGGGATAACGGTATGAGCCAAAGAGCACCGTTGCTGGTTGCTGTAAGATTGTTTTTGTTTGTATAGACCTCCTGTGAATCTCTAGCACTGAAAAATACCTGCATTTCAGGCCCAAAATTTTCACATTCATTCCTAGAACTACGTTAGCAGCACGACATTTTCATATTGCCTCACATTAAAAAATAGTTCAGTGAAAGGTATAAAGAAATATAAAAGACTATTTTTGAGCTCCCAAGTATTCATTTTCTCATAATACCTTCATAGCTGTTTCAGTGTGGATTCTCTCTGTAGCCTAGTGAGCCTTGGTCAGTGTTGACAAGTGAAGTACATAGTGTGTTTCAAGAGAAATAAGATTTATTAATGTAATTCTTTGATGAAGAAGATTTTCCTATAATTGATTATCTGCTCAGATAGCCTGAGTCATGTAATAATAATAAAAATTTTCATTCAGTGCCAGACCATTATCAGCTAGAGTAGCAAACAGATCGATCGATACCAGTTACAATATCCTGCTGTCTAAGCCTGAATGGGAGAGACATGATTGAATTGCTTAGATGTTATTTAGGGTCAGTCATCTGACTCTGCCCTTTCAGTTTTTACTTTCCACATCAGCCTCTGCAGGTCTAACGAAAACGTGTTCTAGATAGTGCTAAGGCCTCTTAGCTGGGGGACGTGGTAGTTTTTGACTGAGTAAGTCTCTGTGGAGGGAGATTCTTCCCTCTAGTGCAGCCCCCTTTGGCTGAGCTGACACTGCTGGTTCATAAAGCCCAAAGTCTCAGTGGGTTCAGGGCTTCTCCTGCCTTGTTCTGCCACCCCTCTGTGCATGGGCAGGGGGCTTATTAAGGCTGGATCAAGAAGAAAGGAAGTGTTAAGACAGCTGTATTCTAATGACCCACAGCTGTAATGTGACTAACCATGAGTTACCACCACCACTTTACACTGTCAATATGTTGGTGTGTGGTTTGAAATTTACCTCCTTATAGCTTGTTGTCAGAGACAAGCCTGTGTCTGCAGATGCCAAACACCACACCTGTGAGTTATAATACTTATAAATACTTAAGGGGAGGGTGCCAGGTAGATGGGAACAGTCTTTCTTCAGTGGTGCCCAGTGATGGGACGAGGGGTAACAGGCACAAACTTGGGCACAGGAAGTTCCATCTTAACATGAGGAGGAACTTCTTTCCTTTGAGGGTGGCAGAGCACTGGCACAGGCTGCCCAGAGAGGCTGGGGAGTCTCCCACACTGGAGACATTCAAAACCCGCCTGGACGCCGTCCTGTGCAACTGCTGTAGGTGTCCCTGCTGTGGCAGGGGGGTTGGACTAGATGATCTCCAGAGGTCCCTTCCAACTCTGACCATTCTGTGAGTTGCTTTCCCTGGTTTGAAACAGTTGGAGTCTGCACTGGCTGCAGCAGAAATGAGACTCATACATAAATGATGTATTTTTCTTCCTGTCAAAGCTGTGTGCAGCCCTGGGAGCAGCTGAGAGTCAAGAATCCAATAATTCATTTTTACAGGCATGAATTCAGTGTTCATAATAAGTTCTCCTGATGTGTTTCTCTTGCTTCTGAACAGGTATTGCAGAGGTCTGCCAGACCCTGACCCCCTTCGCCTGGTGTCCCATTTGCTTTAATCGTGTGTGTGCATGTGCTTCATAGTGTATGATCTGATTACAATTTTGAGGTCACCTCCTGAGAGCTCTGTTTCTTGCATACTGTCTTCTCCAAGCCACCCTTTGCAGGCTACGGGAAGTCCTTTGACAGGGACTTCAGCCTCACTGAAATATGTCTTTGTGGGGAGATTCGAACAAAAATCAGAGCGCTAGTAGTGGTAGAGGAGTCTTTTGCTTGCAAATGGCTTGCTTTAAATGTGGCTTGTTATTGCCTGAAGGTTGCTGTCATATGATGGCTGTTCAGTGTCATGTGGAGCTGGAGTTTGTAGGCTCACTTTGATGCTTGATGGGTAGGTGCATATGTGTTGAAAAATGGTGTTATTAGTGGTGCCTTGCAGTCTTCATCAGGAGACTAAATACTGACAGAGCCCTCAAGACTGAACTCTGCTTTAAATCCAATGTGATTGAGGCATGTTGGCAAGGTTACAGTTTGAAAAAAACCTGTATCTGCCATTCCTTGTCTGAGGCTCCAGAGCTACCAGACGTAAGTCTGCCTAAATAAATCCTGGGTAGGATTGAACTTAGATTCATTGGTCACAAATTACAGTCATTTGGTAAAGTAGGCAATAAAAGGTATTGCATTGTCTGATATCAAGTCCGCTACCACCGCAGAGGCATGATGCTGAAGGAGTCTGCTGCTTTCATCCTCTGGAGAGAAGGTGCTGGGGACTTCTGGGAGAGGACTGAAACTGGAGTACATTTGCATCTTGTTTCTGGTTGCTCCAGTGCTTTTTTTTTTTTTTTTCCCCTCAATTGGCTACCAAAGCCCCTCTAGCCTACAGAGGGGTTTTTTTGTAGTTTCCTCTGCTACCTGTCACTATGATATTTAGTATATCCTCGTGAAAAGGCACCTTCTTAACTGCAATTTCTGGACATTTTCAGGAAGTTGTCAACATTTTGTCAAAAGTCCTGTATGTCCTCCTGGAAAGTCACATCAACTTCAGAAGCCTCAGGGTTCCCATCTGTGTTCCTGTCTTTCCCTTATGTCGGCTGTCTCTGGCTTTGAACTGGTTCTTCCTGGGCTCCTCATGCCTGGTTCCAGGCTGGAATAGCTTGCCCTATTTTAGCAAGAAAGGAGCTGAATGTGAGCCCAAAGGCTGAAGAAAAGCAGGGATGTGCCACAAGGCATTAACAGCACTGGTTACTGATCTTCCTTGATTTGCTGTGCTGCCATAGAGACCTCCTATGTACTCCCCAGTATGGGTGACATGCCAGGGTGTCCTGGAGCTAGGTTTTTAGGCCTTTCCCTGCAAAGCATCGTAGGGCTAGCCATTTTTGTAAGGGTTTAAGCCACACTTAGAATATTTTCTTTTTAAGAAAACTCAATTTCTTGATCAAGGACTTTGTACCATTCAGCTCTGCAGACATGTGAAGACATTTAGCCTAATCTGAAATCACAAAGACTAATTGTATCTATAGGTAGGTGTGAAAGAAGCCTGAAAGACTGGCTTAGGGATCATAAAGGCTCCCTTTGCACTCAGACTGAGTGCATCTCCCAAAGTAGTAGGTGGGTGTTATTAAAAAAGTGGTATTTTAAGTGTCTAAAATGAACACAAGATTCATATAAATGCTGTGAGTTACATAAATTTGTCTCTTCAGCCTTGAGGAGGTGGGGTTTTTCAGGTTGCGCGGAGTTTTGGTTATAACTGTCCATCTATAGGTCTTGTTTTGCAAAGCAAATGCTTCCATATCCTGTATGTATTGCATCTTCCTGTTTAGGTTCTCTCCAAGCTTTGAATATATGCCATGTTTTAGGGAGTGGTGTTACAGATTTAGTATCTTGTATAGATGGATCATATTTTATTTAAAAGGTGACCACACAAAGTTTTAAAAGCACTTGCTTGCCTAGTTTCTTTTAGCATTTGCTTGATTTGTTTTTTAAATAATGCTAGCTAATACATTTCAAAATACCATATCTTTATTGTATCTCTGCTTACATATCTTAGAGCGATTAAGCAGAAAAGTTTTGTTTCTCAATACTGTAGAAAAAGAGGTAGGCTTCTAACATGTCAGATGATCGTGTGATACCAGCATGGTATAGACAAATACACAATGTAATTTTACACTGGTAGGCTGATCAAAGGTAATCCACAGGGTTCTCTCTAGGGCTTGTTTTTCCCGGCTACACTGGATGAAAATGCGATTTACCGTGCCTATGGAAGCGTAGTAACACTTTTTAAAAATAGAAAATCAAAAATGCAGTCTTCATCAGTAAAACACAGAGGTTGTAGTCTCATCCTGCAGTCAGAGGAGGCCTACGGTCCTTGGTGATTTCCCTTCTTTTTATTTTGTTTTTTTTTTTTCTCTCTCTTTCCTCCTTTGGACTGTTCTATTATGGTTCTGCTGTAGCTGCTGAGGTTTCTGAGAATAGATTCATTAATATATTCAGTCCATAAAGGCACAAGGTAAGAGCCTTTTTGAGAACATGATGGTTCTGGGTTAATTTCAGTCTATGTGGCTGTTTACTTTGCTTCCCTTGTGTTCTCTTTGGTTACAGCAGACAGCAAATCACTCTTTTACATTGGACAGCAAGGTTTTTGAATATATAAAAATTTAATTCCTGAAAAGAAGCATTCAGGCAAAAAGCAAATTCTCTATAGCCTCAGTCCTTCCTTGGGAAAAGAGAGCAGTGTTTCCAGAAGATATGGGAAGTGCTGAGGTCACTCTGTCTGGGAAAGAAAATGATACTGTTACTGCACTAAACCACTATTTTCTCCTTTTCCAGTTTCTTAGCATCCTGGTCACAGTGACCTTCTGTGTTTGCAGAATCATAGAATAGTTTGAGTTGGAAGGGACCTTTAAAGGTCACCTAGTCCAACCCCCCTGCAATGAGCAGGGACGTCTTAGCTAGATCAGGTCGATCAGAGCCCCCTCCAACCTGACCTTGAATGTTTGAGTCTTTGATTAGAATATATTAAGAGCATTTGCTTACATGCCTGACTCAGGTTTTTGTTGACTATAGATAGCCTTGTCCTTCACTTGAATTCTTCTGGACTTCTGGTTGTAACATAGTAGTTTTGTAGTGACGTTACATATACTTCAACATGTGAAGTAATACAAATGATGTCAGTAAAAAATATTACAGAAATAATAAACCAAGGTAGAACTTGGTACAACAGGCTGCAAGGTCTTTTTCTAGAGCACTGTAGAAGGCAGTTAACAAGAGTCAGCACACAAAGGTGCTTGTTGAAAATGTCCAATAGAGGAAGTTATAAATATGTACAAAACTGGCAGTAGAGCACTTACTTTTCCATATAACCATGATGATGTTGTGATCTTGAGTATCTTGAAGTTGACTGTAGCTGTCCCAAAAGGTTTCATGTCTTTCAGTCGGCAGCTTATAAGTAGTTAATTCTTGGATGTGCATGACTTTTCTTTTTTTCTTATCCCAGAGGACTGCTCATTCAGGCTCTGCTTGGTTAATAAATTGGTGGCAGAGCTAATAATAACCAAACAGAAAAGAAGCTGCAGATCACAGTGTATCTTACGTACTCTTGCTGATAAGAGATTGATGTGAGGGGAACTGATCACTGCTGGAAAATCTTATCAGTTTCTCAATTGGGTTTCTCCTAAGAGTGGTCAGTTGGCTTTCTAGATGGCATTGGTGGTATCCTTGTACTGTACATTGCAACAGGGTGTTTGTGGACTGAAATTCCGTAGGTGCTTTGCATGCCGTTGCAGTAGTGCAAGAAATACTTGCTGTGGTCAGGGCCTATCTGCAGTTATTTTCTGCTTGAGCTACATTACTGAAGGCCTCAAAGTGGGTGAAATCAAATACTGTGACCTAAGCCTTCCCTTCTGTAACAAAAAGAACTAAGTAGTCTGGTTTAACATTTACAATGATGGGTATTTTCTTTATTTTTGGTTTTTAAAATCCTCCTCTCTGCAATTGCTGGCAGCTGCAGTGATAGTTTTCATTCTGTACTACTGGTCTCATTGTCTGTGGACGCTATTAACTAAACAAAGGTATTTTAAAAACTGGATGTAAAATGATTAATTCAAATGCTGAGAACCTGCTTGAATAATTTGGGGTGCTGTTTGCTGGTCTGTTTGGTTTAGGCTGACATTCTCTGTTCTACTGCAGGGCCACCTGAGCAGAATTTTTAGCAGCTTCTTCCATTTACAGTATAATAGACTGCGTCCAATATGTACATGGGATTTCCCTTGGATACTCCTACTAAGAAATTTTCCCTTTCTCTGCGTCCCTTGACTTCCCAGATCAAAGAACTAGAACAAGGTCAGGGTGGAAGATGGGTGAGCAGCAGTTCTTCATGTTCCCAAGGCAGCTCTCAAGTTCCCATAGGTGGCCTGGCATGGCCTGAGTTTTGCAGACTGTGGCTTATCATGAAGAGTGCTACACAGGAATTAAAGCAGCTTTAAATGAGGGAGAAGGAATAGTTGAGGAGCTGGTCTTGGGATTCAAAAGATCTGAGCTAAAAGTTAGACAGTGAACTTGTGATCCTTGTGAAATGTGTATTTCTTTATGTCCACGGGAAATTGCTGTCTCTGTGTCTTGATTTCCAGCCCCCAAAAATGGGGTCCATTCTGCTGCTGTTTTTCGGTTCTTTGTGTCTCTTCATGTAAGTTTTCCAGGCCAGGAACTGTCTATTAGTATGTATAGGAACACTGACTAGTACAGCTAGTCCTGAACACAGCAGGGCCTTTTAAAAAACAGTTGTAACACAAATAACGAGTGATTCCTTCCATCGGAACAGGGCTGTTCACAACTGCGTGGGAAGAGATGGCAGCACTGCTGCCTCCAAGGAAAAGCTTGCTGTTGGATTGGAGAGGCTTGAGGGCACAGAGTGGAAGGGGAAGCTCTCTCCCATGCTAAGCCCCGAATGAGAAGATATCTGGGATTTGATAAAAAACTCACAAGCAGACTTGTGAGTTTTGTCTTTCAGTCCATCTGTGTCTTCTGTTGAAGTGGATGGTCCAAAGTTGGTTCAGCTAGGGAAGTCTAGGTAGAATTTTGAAGCAGGTTTTTTCTGCTTTGCAAAGTGGAAAGCTCAGATATCCAGACAGCTTTTGAAAATGTAAAATTCCATCTTGAAATTTCAGAGGAAAAGATAATTTACAATTATTCTTGTGCTTACGGGGAAAACTCTGCCAAGATATCTGCAGGTCAAAAATAATGTCTTGCAACTTCATAGTGACTTTCACTGGAGGCTCTCCAGATATTTTGCTAACATGAATTAGTGAAATCCCAAAATATCCCTTGCAGCCTAGTATTTTTTTTTTGTTCTTGTTTTACAGGTGAATTAATAAAAGGATGAAATTCTGGATGCCTTGAAGGCACTAGAAAATCATCAGTAGGACCATTAGTTCACTCATAAAGCTTAAAGTAAAGCAACTAATAATCAAATTTACAGTTATACCATGTTTTCTGATGTCTTGTGGGGTTAGTTGCTTTTCAGTTGTTAAATGCTTTCTTTTTCCAGCTTGTCAAGTAATGTAAATATCCCTTATTGCACCCAAATAATACAGCAAGATAGCTATATATTTTATCTTTATTTCTATTTTTCTGCCAACTTAGATTTGGTATGTCAGTTATCCTCAAGACTTCACCATCCAGTCTAGTTTACACTTAACTCAGAAGTGTGGCTGCTTGCTCTTATCTGATTTCAGCCCATTGGCAATGGCAGATAGGCACACAAATGCAACTGTAAATAAGTTTCTGAGTGGGGTAGTTATCATTAGAATTGCTTAAGCGTCAACCAGAAGCACCAAGACCAGTAAAAATGCTATCTCAGGCTGGCAAATGTGCCACGTTTTCTGCCCACAGCAGAGAGCCTGTGGAGAGTTGGTGCAGCACCTTTGGGTTGCCAGGGAGGAGGAGTGGTAGGGAATGTGTGGGAGTGAAGCAGAGAGAATCAAAGTGCCTCAGGGGATGGAGGGTGAGAAGGAGACAGTGTAACAACTTCTACAGACTTGTGAGCTTCCGAAAACCTGCCAACACTAGAGCATGGAAGATAATTTTAGTTCTGTTAACAAAACTTCCAAAAGATACAGGGCTTCAGACTGGTAGTTCAGAGGTAGGCTGACATTAAAATAAACAGAATAGCAGATGGATTTTTTTATTTTAATTTTTTTTCTTTTTTTCTTTTTTTTTTTACTTAGACCAAAGTAGGCTTTTGTAACAAAATAAACTGTGGTTTGGTTACTTGCTGCTACTGTTGCAAAACTTTTTGATTTTGGAAGGAGGTGAGCTTCAGGTGCACTTTTTACAGCCTTGCAATGGAAAATTTGACTGCTGTTGCCTGCATCAGATCATTTAATTTGCTGAACAAACCTTTACAGCCATGCTTTTTCAAGTACGTAACTATATGCACACAGACTCAGCTCAGTTAAAGATACAAGAAACTTTTCAGGACAGCCAGTCAATGATTTGAGGCATAAATATTTTACCATCAGTCAGGAGAAGACAACCCGAATGTCTAGGTCAAATGCGTAGTGCTCAGGGGGTAGAAGATTAGGCTAATTATTATAAAGACTTTCAATGCAACCTTTCCAGATTCATGAGAACTTGTGTATCAGTTTGATTTGTGATAAAGACTAAAAGACAAGAGGTGATTATTGTGTGTGTTTGGAGGGGGTTGTTTTGGTTTGATTATTTTTTTTGTGCTATATGGAAAGTACAAAAGACTTTGTGATAACACTGGCTCCCTTGGAAGTGTGCATAAGGCCATCGATACTGACTCCATATTTGTACATGACGTTGTTGCAGCTAATGTGGAATGCAAAGAAAAAGAAAATATGTCACTCTGTCAACAAGAGATTTCTGTTCTGAATTGGTTTGTGAAATGTAAGCTGAAGGAAACCTATTGCATCCTCTTTAACATTCACCTGGCTTTGTATTTAGAAGCTTTCTGAATTACCTTTCAACAGGCAGCCCCAGGTTTCAGGGCAAAATGTGTTCTTCACCAGTTAAAGACTTTGCAGTGGCAACAGCACCATCTTATGTAGATTTTTCTCTCTGTAATATAGACAAAAGGCTTACCGCTGCATTTAGTGATGATTAAATGGACCTCGAATTGATGCAGAAGTAGAAAATTGTTGTGTTCAGTAGCAGCTGATGCTGAGTGCAACGTGGTTTATCATATGAAACTGGGGAACATAAACCAGGTCAGAGCTGAGGTAACCAGAGGGGAAGCGCACGCATCAAAATTGTCTGGCTAGGGTTTGGAAAGAGTATGGGCTGCAAAGAAAACATGTGAAGCAAGCTGAGGCAAGCTAGCCCTTGTGATATTGTGCACAAGATCATCCGCGACCGCAGTTTTCATGTTGACAGTTAAGCCTTTTCTTTTGGATGGGAACTTCTGTGAAGGATGTATCAGACTGATCAACTGAGGTTGTTCCCACAGTAACAACAATGCTAAGGTGTTTCTTAGCTTGAATAAGCATTACAAGAGAGGCTGGTCTAGTGTTGTATTCTGCATGACAGAGACTGTGCTGCTTTTATCATTTTACCTCTTGCTGATGGCTTGTGTGGGACTGAGTATTTTGTGCAGCTCCCTGGTGCCGCCAGTAGTGTGTGATATGACTGGTGCTAAAATCCCCTGAAAATAAAAGCCAGCTGAAGAGCTGTGATGATGGCAAGAGAAGAGAGAGGCACTTATCCTACCTATCTTACATAGCTGTTGTATTGCAAGAGAGTCTCTTTTTTTTTTTTGTCTTTTCCTGAAAGGGCTTATCACCCTCTGCTCATTACAGAGGAAACTCAGGTGCCTCGCTTAGAGGAGGCGGTCAGCTTTCCCATGGCTAAAGTTCAGCCAGATAAATTCCAAGGTGAGTGGTGGAATTTACATTATTCTGTTTGTTCACGGTTAATGTGTGTTCTGTTCTCTTGACAAGGGCGTAGCTGGTCCTTAAAAGGAGAAAGGCACTTGTTTGCCTGAAGCTAGCTACTGCCTTCTGAATCAGTTGGGACCCTCAAGGGGAAAGAGGGACCATCTCATGACAGCAGTGGAGCATGGAGAACTGCAGAAGAAAAAAGCTTCATGAGTGCAGGGTGGGGAAAGCAGAGGTGGGGAGACCAAGTCAACACGAAGCCTTCAGAAAGAGTGATGAATGACGAATGCCAAGAAGAGCAAGGGAGTGGATGCGGAGTCAGGGCTCGGATAGAGAAGGAAAACAAGGTGTTTTACTGGGGGCTTAGAGGCGACTGTGCATAGTTTGTTGCAGCCCAAGAAATCCTCTGAATGCTGCTGGCCTGAAAGCAAACCTAAAAGAATGAATGTGCCCTGGGAGCACACTGGGTAGGAGACAGTTTGATCACAAACTATCTTATTTTTATTCTGCTTCATTCAAGAGTGCCAGTAACGAATTTTCAAGGTTCCCTTGTTCTAGTTCATGTTCAAGGAGAGCAAAGTTTTAGGCTGTAAAAGTTCCTTTGTGTGTTTTTGGTCCCTTCAGAGTTTGTGCTGTTCCCACTGAGGAGGGAGGGAACAGTTGCTGCACAATCAGTGGTTGCCTCTTTGGCTTTTCCTTGAATGCCATTTAAACAACAACAAGGCACGCAGAAATGTTTAAGAGTAGTGGCCTTTCAGCCTTTCTAGATACCCAGTTCAGGGCAGATGCTTTTAAAAACCTGGCCAAATTTTCTTGAAATCTGCGGGTTTTTGCTGGAATACAAGCCACTGTTCTGTGTAACTTCCCATCCAGCCCATGAAAAGACAGCCATTTGACGGAAATGCAGTTAATGAGCTTTGCTCATAAGTATGTTTATGATTTTTCAGTCTGATTTTGACATATTGCTGGCATCAGTGACATTTTTGTTTCCCTTCACTTGTATAGAAATAGAAAGATTTTAGAATGTGCTAAGTATTTCATACGGGCAGTGTGGCACTGGGCACAGTTATATGATGGAGAGAAACATGAAATGTGTGCATCTGTATCTTGTGTAGGACAAGGATCTTCAAAGGGCTAGCTGTCGATCAAAGCCCAGCCTGTAAGATGTGATCAAATAGCCTGCTGAATAAGACCAAAGAAGGTGAAGCCTTTTGGTACAGCAATCCTGGTTTGTTTTGCTGCAGACAGTGTATTCTTTATGTGAGGTACAAGTTCGTGGCATCCCCATTTACACATGCACATGAAGTTCCAGCACACACATGTTACTGTCCTCTTATGCATATGGTAGAGCTGTAGCTACTCTTAGCTCCTCCATCATCCCACTCAGAACTCCTTTCAAAAAGGTTTTGAAAACTAGTACCCAAAACACATACTCAAGAAACTAGACTCAGCAGAAAGCTTAGGGAAAAGATGTTTAAAAGGGGATGGAGGGGTGTGGGGAACCAACCCAAACCCCACTATAATATTTGTATCTCCCTGTTGTTGCAGATGGGACCCTATAAATAAAATGTTTGGCAAGCTTCCTGTGGTTGAGCAGAAGAGTGCGTATTAGTGTGTGCTATGAGCAATAAGTTCTGTAAGGAACTCTCTTCTTCCTTCCCGCATACGTTCCCAAGATTTCCAGCCGTACATACACAAGGACACCTCTATATAGATCCATACTGCTCTTTGTATCTCCATCAATTACAGAGGCCTTGTTCCCTGAGGGTTCCTCAGTGGTGTAGTAAGAAAGCAACGGAATAGTAAACTTCAGAATTGACAATTACTGTCCTTTCTTGGCTGTGTAAATATAAGCAGAGGCTGCTTTACCTCTCATCCTGTCTGTTAACTGGTGGCAAGAAAGGCTTATTTAGATTCGTATTAATCAGGTGCTAACAATGTAAAGTGCTGGAGGACCTACTTTTGTGTACTTCTGATCTAATGCATTCCCAGGCAGAATAGAATGAGTCCCGTTTTGTGCAAGATGGCTAATGAGTTTCAGGAGGGCAGGAGAATGCGTAGCAACCTGCATTGAAAAATTGGAGGAAGAACAGAAGTTTCATAAGAAGCAGCATTTTTGGACTTGTTGGAGGACAGAACAGTTTGAGCAAAAGAGTTTGATGGGTAGGAAATAGAATATGAAATACCAAGCTTTAACTTTTTAGATCTGAGCTGTTTCTTGCTAAAGTGTTTCCAAAGGTTTCATAGCCACAACAATTTTTTTCTAATATGCCGAACTTTCCTTAAAATAATTGAAAGCCTAGTGCTATTGCCGGCTTCCGGACGGCTAGTTGTTACTGGAATCAACAGTTGTTTCAAGGAAGGCTTGATTAAAGTGCCACATAGCTATAGTTAGCTGGCATGTGACTTCTGTTTCTCCAGCAGACTTTCTTATCGCAAGCCTTTAATGAGGACCATGTAAAGGAGGCTGTGGTTTTTTTTCTCCTTGGGGCTTTTTCTTTTCAAAGTGAAACTCTTGAACTTTCCTCTGAAGCAAAATTTGTTTGATGAGTGTATCTTATTCAAATATCCTTGACATCCATATCCAAAGATCCTGTATAACCTGTGACATAGACACAGTAACAATGGGGAGCTGAAACTTCCTGCTGTAGCATATTTTGGGTTAGACACACTCCAAGCATTGAATCAATTTAATTGTCTTCCAGGTGGGTAACAAATCTAGGTTACTAGGTAACAGATCACCATAACTGTTAATTGTTTTTACAGAAAAATTATCTAGGACTTGCTGGGCTAAGAGAAGATCTTGCCCTTAAAGTCCAATTATCTTAGTTTAGTAATGAGACATGACAAGTGGGTGAAGCTGGAAAGTGGCTAAAGGGTATTGTCAGATAATGGTCTTGTGAGGTCTTCTGGGACTAGCTTAAAACATTCACTGCCGTCCCAGAAGAGACTGCATATCATGCGAGTGGTTTTCATCTGTACCTGTGCAACGTTTTCCAGGTCAGCCAAGAGCCACTACTGAAGTCACTTTGAACCCGTTTGACACTGAAAGTTAAGAAATGCTGGGATGATCCAGTCTGGTGACTCGACTGTGGGGGAAGTAACCTCCAGCTGTGACAACAAAACAAATACCTGGGAGTGGCACAGTGAAACTGCGCTGGACACTTCCAAAGTGATTACACCCTAATGTACCCAGTGCCTTTTCAGAAGGGGGTTGATGTAGGCTCTATTGGCAAGGAAGAATGCCTTTTGTTTTTGGGTTTTTTTTTTTGTTCAGTAGCTTTAATGTGATGTTGTTAGCCTGTTCCCTCACAGGCAGCAGTTTTACAGAGTAACTCATGGAAGAATGTCCAAAGGGTTTTAAGGATGGAAGACTGGGTTAATGCCATCACCAGTGAATTTTAAAAGGAGGCACACTGTGCATGAGATGGGCTTGGAGAAGAGCTCTAGGGTGTTGGGAAGAGAGGCCAACAAGGGGTAGCACAGTTGGCATAGGAAAGGTCTTAAAAGACAACACTGGAAGGTGATAGTGCAGAGAAGTGCAAGATGACTGCACTGTACCTTGAAAGAAAGAGCATGGTGGAGGGGAGAGCCAAGGAAGGCAGTCCTCTGCAGTGTAAGGTGCGAGTTATATCATAGTAAAGAGGTAGGGGAGGAACATTATCTCAGGACCTGAGTGATGTCTGCTGTAGTAAGAGAAACACTCTGAGAGGCCAAGGAGGTGTTTGGCATTGTAGATGAAGAAGAGTATTGAAATGTCAACTTCAGAGAACAGAGGAAGAGAGAGTCTGAACTGATCCTCAAAGGGGATCAGATGTTGGCAGTAGTCATCATGTCGGAGAAGCACTGCAGCAGAGAAAGACCAAGAGGCTAGGTTCGGTATCTGGGCTTCACAAATGTCAGGTTCTGAGGCAAATAGTGCAGTGTTAGGGAACGCAGTCTGCAAGGTGGTGCGCTTGTGTCTGCTCACTGAAGACAGCACATTCTGTACTTGAGAGCTGAAAAGGTATTAACATGAGCTAATACAAGTGCCAGGAAGGTGTATCTGTAACAGGGAGGGTCCTGCATTTCACCTGAGGTGGCTTGATTGGCCCGATTTCAAGCTGTTAGTTTTCACAGTCCTGATCATGGTTTTTCAGCAGTTGTGTATGTGTGTAGTGCAAGCTGGAATTTCCCTTTTCATTTTGTTTTATAGTGTGCCACACATATATTAATAGCACAATGATGTTTTACTTTATAAGATTCTGCTGCATTCATGATATAAAGCAACAGTGTGGTTCACAACGGTCTCCTGGTTTTCTTGTGTTCAATAGGAAATAGCCCGCCATCTCCGACCTGGAACTCTGCGTGCTGTCTTTGGGAAGAACAAAATTCAGAATGCTGTCCACTGCACAGACCTGCCTGAAGATGGACTTTTGGAGGTAAGACCTGCTAGACAAACATGTGCTTTTATATCATAGGAAGTTTTAAAGTGAAAAGCTATATATGACATGGTTTTAATCTGTTGAAGTGTTTTATATGTGGAGTAGCTGTGCTGGAGACCGGTGATCAACTAGAAACAAAAGCAAAGAGTTCATTAAGGGCATTTAACTCAATTCTATTACTGTAAAAAATTAATCCATGCAGTTTTCTTGAATGAATATAGTACAGTGAAGTATGTAATGAAATGAAAGTCCAGAGTATTCTCTTTGGCTGAATGTGTCCTTGGGACTGGGTATCAGCATCTAACACTGTTTCTGCAGAGACACCTTCGTAGCCCTTTCTTGGATGGTCACCATGACTCCTGGTCTGGATTGTTTTCACAGTGAGCTTGTGTGTGGGTTGAAATTTTACGGGCACTAAGGATTCGAAATCGGATAGGGTCCAGGTTTATTAGTAGACAGTCATAATTATGCTCATCAGTTGGTATTTCCTGTGTTTTATATTAACTTACGAATTATTATCTGATTATGGCTTTGTACGCTTTCATTAAAGTCCAATAAAATGGGAAAATGTTAAATTAAGGGAGTTTATAAAGACAGAAGTACTCACTATGAAAACCAGAACAAGCTCACTCACCTAATTTCATGACTCAAAACTAAGGTCTGCACAGGGGGGTTGAAGCAGTGTGTAAGTGTATCTTGGATGGATCTCTGCATCAATGCAGGTGTTTTTCCAGCACATGCATAGCTTCTGTTTTACTGTCTACATGTATTTGTGAAGGTTTTGCTGTCAGACTATAGTAGCATGATAGAGCAGCTTGGATTAGCTTTGATTTTCGTAGCTTGGATTATTTTACACTGCCAAAATGGTGTTTTCATTGAGGGGGAGAGGAAGAGCTAACTGCATCACCATCTCCCTTCATGAAATAAAATCAGATCTGTGGGTTAAAGCGCTGTTTGCTGGGGAATTGCATCTAGTTTAAGGATTAGACTAGTGAAATTCAGCACTGAGAATGGCAGCCAGTATCGACAAAGTTGCAGCTTTTTAAACCATTTTCAAGCTGCCATTAAAAGTTGACAATCTCTAGTTTCTGCCCAAAGGGACTGGATTTAAACAAGCAAACAGATGTTTGTCACCACATGCCTAAAATCCCTGTCATAGCTTTTCAAGGCAACAGGAAAAGGCATAGCCTGCGAGGGAAAAATGAAAGTCTCACCAACACTCACAGAGCATTTTAGTACTTCAGAATTTTCTCTCTCTTTCGTGTCCACAGTCTGACTCCTTTATGGGGGTGCAAAACAGGTATAACCCCTTTTTGCTGGTTGTTTAAATTGAGTTTACAGCTACCATCAGTGAGGTGGATCAAAGCAGTTGAATTGTTTCTTCAAAACAAAAATTGAGGCTGGAGTTCTTTCTCAAGGTCTGCACTAAATGAGTTTGTCCTTTGAATCCCACGGCTGAATCATAAGCTAAGTTCTTGGTCCAGTATTACTGTGACTACGCACTTTGCAGTTCCCATTGCAGACTGGTCATTTTAACAGTCATTTACTCATTGTATTTTTTTGGGAAAGGGGTTTAAAACCTTTTTTTGCCATAGGCATAATTGTACACAGAATGTGACTCTTCATTTGTCTGTAGTTTCTTCTATAACAGTCCAGGTTAAGCCATCAGTCGATGTTCTCTAATGAGTAAATAAAGCAGTGAATGTTTCATTCTGATTCTTTGGCAAATAAGAGTTATAATGTAAACTACAGAAACCTTTTTACTGCTAACACTTTAATTCTTGATGTATCTTTAGATCTAGTGTTCTGCAAGAGATGTAGTTGCCTGAAAACTTAGGTAAACAAAATAAGCAAATCCAGAGGTTATTTTTTAAGTGCAAGGCCTTGTCACAACTGATGAAAAGGAAATGATACGGTATACACAGAGTCATCATTGGGAAGCGTTTTTTCCTCAGTGAGCTTTTCTGTGAGAGGAGCTCAAAGCCAGTCAACTGCAGTACCCTACGCTTGCCCTTGTTGAATTTCATGAGGTTTTTCTCTGCCCAACTCTCCAGCCTGTCCAGGTCACGCTGTATGGCGGCACAGCCTTCCGGCGTGTCAGCCACCCCTCCCAGTTTTGTATCATCAGCAAACTTGCTGATGGAACACTCTATCCCTTCATCCAGGTCATTGATGAATATATTGAACAGGACTGGACCCAGTACTGACCCCTGAGGGACACCACTAGTTACTGAGTTACTTGAGACTTCTTAGAGGAGATGAGATAGGTAATTGAGGGCTAGATCAAATGCTTGCTGAAATTAATAGCAAAACTCTAGGTGACTTTGGTGTTCATATTTAGTTGACAGTCATTAGGAAGGGCAAGGTTGTGACCTTTGTCCCAGAAATCATGACCAAGGAGTAGTCAGGGAAAGGAGAGAGAATAATGCTGTCTCGGGAGCAGCAAAGACTAATTAACTAAGTAAGGGAGAGCTTGTGCACCTAGTTTTAGAACACTGTAATTAATGTAGTACAGCGGGTTTTCAATATTTTTTTGTTAGAACTCTTTTCCATGGACTTGGAAAAAGGAAAGTTCACTTTTAATCTTAAAAACCCCCAAACAAACAAACAAACAAACCCCAAAAGCAAATACCAGCAATTGCTCACACCAGTTTGACCCTTAACTGCTGTCTTTATTCTACAAACTACTTCACGTTCTAGGCAGTGACCAAAACATACCAGAATTAATGAATAACTCACTTTGGCTCAAGAGAGGAGGGGGGTGTAGTTGAGCCTAAAAGGCAACTGGTCATAATGGATAAATCAGTGTCTTTTCAGTTGTAAAGCTGTAACTGCTTCTTTTATTCTTAGTTTAGTGGTACAGGAGGAGAGTGAATATTGCCCTGAAGCCTCTTGGATCAGCTCTTTGACTTACTTGTCAGACACTTATTTATTCACTTCATACAGACTTGTGTATCCTTGTATCAGTATAAAAAGGATTTTCACAAGTGACAATGGATAGACACGAATAGCTCAGAACTGTCTGTTTTCTCAGCCTTGTTATTAGTTTCCCATTTTAATGGGGCGAGGAAAGAAAGGAGGAAGTAAAGAAGGGAGTCTGGTAGCGAAGGAGTATTTATGAGATGATGTGGTTTCATGAATGAAGGCTAAACCAGCATTTTCTTAATTTTTCTGATCAACTGATGATGTGTAGGACATTCATTCAGAGCAAGGGTTTGCATTTGTTTCCCACATCCAAAGCCGGTACTGCTCTGCCTTTCATCATTTTTTTCTATTTTATATGAAGCAGGTACTTATATAATTTTTATATATATAGTAAATTTATATAAGTTATATATATATATATAAAAGTTACTCTCTATGTATGTTACTATATACTCTCTATATAAAGCAAACAATTCCAGTACTTATCTGCATCCACATTTCTTCTGAGTCAGGTAGAGCAAGGACTGGAACGTGCATGTTTCGTATGTCAAGTTAAGTGCTCTATTTAACAGACTAGAGACAGTTTTGCAGTTGTGTTTTTCATGTACACGTGATGAAAGATGATTCTGTTTCTCAACTCGCCATCTTTGACCTGAGGAACATTTCTGATAAATATCTTGTTGAAATAGAAGCTTGCAAACCGCTGGATCTGATGAATCATCATTCTCTAGACAAAGCAAGTTTCCTTGAAATTAGTCACTCCTGGACCAGCTTTAGTCAAAGTACTTGATACAAGGTGTTGTGGCTGCCAGACTTCATGGTTTATGTGCCTCCTTAAAGAAGTGCAGGCAAATTAAAAATCAGTCAGTGAGGGCCTTATTCGCATCATGGGAAGTACAGTGAGTAAACCTTTCCACAGGAGGTGGTGCTGTACACACACCTCAGTTCGTTGGGTCTCAAGTGGCTGAGTACCTTTCAGATTATGCAGGAATCCGCATAATCGGCAGCCATTAAAAAAACTGGTAGTAGCCTCGACCTACAGTTATAATAAAACCAGTATTTCTGGGTTTGGGCACGCTCTGCCTGTAAATTGTTACTCATACTGTGCAGTTCAAGGGTTTTTGTTGGTTTGGTTTTTGTTTTTTTTTTAAGCAATTCGATAAGGGCATTTGTACTGCAGCAAAACACCCCCGGGATGATAGACTGCACACGCCTGGGCTAACCTGAAAGGTCTGTCCGTTGAGGTGCAGCCTGCTGTGTCTGAGCCATCCACATCAGCTTTATGTTCCTATGCCATGGTGTTTGGACAATCAGTCAGTCTCATGAGGTTTCTTTGCATAACTAAAAAGTGCTTAATAGCCATACATATATATGTGTGTGTGGTTACACATGGAGAGGATGCTGCCCTCAGTGAGATAGGCATGAAAAAGGATTTGCTGTAGGATGGGTAAAATTTTAGCTCTGGGTAAAATAACCCTCTCCCCGTTGCCGAGGAAGATGCTGTTATTAGGTGACTAATTCTGCTAGTGGACAGTAACGTGGCAATTGCTGTGGGAATGTGTTTACTCGTGCCTTTGCGCGTCTGGTAGGCTATGTGTGAAACTGTGGAGGGGGGGTAGGCTCTTAAGCCAGTTTTCTTGGGAGTGGAGGATGTGCCAACTGCTGTCTCAGTCTTGTGTCCCCATGGGCGCTCTTTCCACTGGCTCCTCAGGGTGCTGCGTGCGTGCCTCCACATGGCTGCTGGGTGCCCTCAGGCTCCGCTTTGGGCACTGGGACTGCGGAGGGAAATGTGTTAGTTTTCAGTGTTGTGGGCAACTTTCCAGCCAGGCAGTAGCGAGGACCTCCTTGAGTATCATTTTCTGGCCTTCTCCCTTGCCTCAGGGCTATTTGTGGCACCCACAGACATGAAAATAACCTATTGAAGGGGGATGATTTTGCTGTTATTAAAGAAGAGTGGGTTTTGTCTTCTGAGAGAGCTGTCATGATGGTTGGGTTTTTCCTATCACTTCTTTGAATTTCAGCTGTGCAGTGGTGTTCAAGAGTAAGGCTGGGGACTGGAAGGCTGTGTAACGTACTGCTGGAAGCTCTTCTTTCCCGTACTCAGCCTTGCACAATTGAGAGTGGCTTACTGTTTCTTAGGCATTTAAGCAAATGAAGTAATACCATCCAGCTGTACAGATCGGCTATGGCGGTCTGACGGACGGAGACTTGCACAAGTTCTGGCCCTGGAAGTTCAGCTGACTGGATCCAGCCTTGGGGAGATGGGAGGTGATGTCGTACAATAAGCGGTGACAGGACAGGCCAGTTCAGCAGATGTGTTTTTTTCCGGAGAAGTGCTGTGGGCGATGAAAACCAGCATCATTTTCCTCAGACTTTAACTAAACGCTCTGACGAGTGTTAATAGCCATGCTTCTCCTGGGCTTCTGGTGCAGCATGTCTTCCACCTGCTAGAAGCCAGCTGTCCTTGGTCTGGCATTTCAAGTAGTGTCAGGAGAAGCATGCCTTACACCTCCTTTCCCTTTGCCTTTATTCAAGGAGGCTGGAGGGAGGGTGGTGTTTCAGCAAGCTGTTCAGAGTGGACAGGGGAGCACTTGCCTTGCAGCGAGAGGCGGGGGGGGACAGGGCAAATGCTTCCCATACCCGTTCCCATAAGAACAGAGTCCTGTTACAGGAGCGCTCTGCTGGCTGCCAACTTGCGTTTTTCTGTTTGCTGCTTCCTCGCCCGCCTGCTGCCATTGTCTCCACACGTGGGCGTGCTGCAAGGTGCTTGCTATCATCCACCCTGGAAATGCCTTTGTACCAGTCGTGAGCTGATCCGTGGGTTGAGGTTATAGTGCAACAGTTTAGGATGGAAGGCGTCAGAGGGATGCAGCTCTGCTAAACTAATCTTTTTGGTGCATCAAGGTATGGTCCAAGCAATTTAATAAAGCATGTCAATGAGTAACTCTCAGAAGCGTCAATGTGCTTAGTGTGGAATTTGTGTATGTCACACTCAGAACAAAGGTCTCCTGCATTGCTTGTTACCGATTAACTTGTCTGGTATTATGCAAGCTGCCTCTACCAGCTGAGAACTAACTCTCCCCATTCAGAGGGCAGCACAGCTTGTAAAACATTACACAGCAGAAGTGCATAGCATGGCAATGAACCTTTCACTGAGGGCATTTCAGCTGTACAGCATTTCCCTCAGGAGTCTTTAAAATATTAATAAAGAAGCCATTGTTTCACTCAGTCATACGGCAATTTTGCACTAAAGTCTTTTATTAGGGGCCCATACTGAGCTGCATAATCCAGGGTAAGATGCTTTTAATCATCTCCAGCGAAAAGAAATAAAAAATTGGAGGGTTTGGGTGAGATTGGTTTTTGGTGGGTTTTTTTGCAAGTTTTCATCAAAGCAGTAGTTATTTTTGTCTGGCAGTTGGAAATTTCAGTCTCTCCTGGTACAAAATGATTTCTAGAAAGATGTGTCAGATAATGGTTATTATGATTCAAGTACTTCTCCATTTTAACTTTCTGAGACTTTTTATCCAACAGTTGTGGGAACAGGTTGGAAAGAATCTGGAGTGTAGGAAAGCTTCACCTTATTTGGTGGTTGTTTTGCATATCAGAGGATGTTAGCCAGCACTGGAATTCTGTCTCAAAATGTTTCCTGATGCTGTGTATATACTTGTACAGAGAATTAAGTAATCTTTTTGCCTAGACTTATCTGAAGAGAAATAAAAATTAGTAATAGCAATAACAGAGGGACGGATTTTGAACACACGTTGGTGATTTTTCTTTTAAAAAAAAATTATGGTATTATTAGGTCACTTGCAGCCTAATTTTGAACATGGGTTCAATTATTATACTTGTGGGCCAGACAGGCAAACTAAACTAAAAACTTGTTTAAACAGAGTTGTGAAATAGTTCAGCTCTTGTGCTTCCACTTCTGGGTAAGATCCGAGGTCCAATTGCCCCTTGTTCTGCCAAGTCTGAGGTTTATAAGTGCCAGAGAGAAGTTAACGAGTGTGAACCAAGCAGCTCCCCAAGCTCTTTAAGTTTCACCTGATCCTGAAGGTAACCTGCGTGATAAACAGGGCTTGGCTTTTGGCACGTGTTCGTGTTGCGCTGAGCAAGGTAATTTTGTGGAGGGGAGGTCAAGGCAGAGGAAAGGCGTGACACTTCTTGATAACTCATCTGAGGCCCAGTTTGCGTCTTTGAGGCTGCTGCCGTCTTTCTTTCCCTCAGCATGTTCTCATTTTGAATCAGAAAACCCAGGTCCTCTTTCCTTTACCCCTCTTCCTCCAGCTGAAGCATGGCAACAATTTAGCTGCAACTCGGCTGCATGGTGGGCAGACTACAGCAAAGAAGAGAAAAAAAGCCCAGGGGCATAGCTTATACAGCAAAGCGGTAAGGAGACGCTGTAGTTACACAGTTACATAGAAGCCCAGATTCTCCTTTCATTCCTTAAGCAAGGGATCCTGCACCTTTTTTGGAGTAAAAGAAGCACTGTTTTCTTGTAGCACACACTGCTGTGTGATGCAAATATATTTTTACGTGGGTTCCCATTATTGACAGCCAGTTGCACCTCCCACCTCTCTCTCAGAGGTCAAATAGGCAAATGATTAGCTATATCTATACTTTCTGTGTAGGGTTTGCCCCTTCCGTCATCAGTGCAACCTCCTTGACTGACTAGCAGTACTGTACGCTAGCAGTAATTAAGAAGGAGAATTTAAGTAATGTATCTGCGTACATGTGTTGAAATGTATGTGGAACATGGGAGAAAAAAAACCCAAAGCCAAACGTGTTAATATGGGTAGAAGACTGAACAAGATTTCCTGTCTCTCATAGATGCTAACACCATGGGACATCTTGAGTTAAGAATTTATCAAGCTGTAGAAACCACTTCTTCTTTCATAAATAATAATAGATAATTATTCAAAGCATAGTGACAAACCAGTATAGGCTTTGTGTTTTGATAATAGTGAGGGCTTAGAAACTGTCTGTGATGATCTTGTCCTGGCAGCTGTGCAAACACAGAACAAGATGGCAATTGTCACCTGAAAAGGGTGTTGGCTGTAGTCTAGGGCTCCTCAAAATCACGGAGCGTCTTCTGGTTTCAGTACGAAATGGATTCTCTCTCTTCAACCCTAAGTGCATTCCCATATAGGCAGGAATGATATGTCTACAAGTATATCTGAGAAATACTGAGATATGTAGGCAAGTCTCTGAGCAAGAGGTGATTCTCTTAAGCAGCCAGAGTTGCTGAGTGGGCAAGTTTCCTTCCACATTGGTGTCAGTGGTAGTTACTGCTGGGGCGAGACAGTGTGCCGAGACTATCCAACCACAGACCAGGAACTGTGGGCTTTCTCTGGTAGCCACCTTACTCAATCTGGCTACTGAATAGGAACTTGGTCACTCAGGTCTCAAGAGTCTAGTCCTGTCATGACGGTACATGGTTTAGCACACAGCATGAGTGTTGAAATCGCAGAGGGCTGCTGAGACTTGAAACAAGCTCTTGGCCTCTTAATACCGCCCCATTCCACAGGGGAATGGAGCTTCCTAGACTCAGTGACATTGCTCAGAAGGTACTTTGAGCACTATGCTGCGGGAATTTATGCCGTTAGTTTGGTGGGATGTTTCCTGTCAGCACAGGGAGCCACAGTCTACACAGGGGCTTGTGATGGTGCATGCGAGGCCACTACTTGTGGACGAGGTGGTACTTTTGTTTGGTTGTTTTTTTTCCGGCATGTTTTGTTATTGTCTTACCTCTCATAACATTCACCTTGCTGTCAGGTGTAGCCTGGCCAAACACTAGCCTGCAGAACATCTTGGTTGCTCAGGAAGAGCTTTAAATGCTGGCTGCCTTCAACTTCATTTATTTGCTTGTAGTTTCCATCCTAGCTTGAATCCATGATGTGGGTGGAAACATGTTCTTGTTCTCTCTCTGTGACCACTTCTTCCTCTATTGGCCATAATCTGGTAGCTCGTGAGGACCATGACTTTCAGTGCTCTCTGGAGTAGGCTGGAGAGCCTTAGCTCAGTGTTGGCAAGGAGCCCCCGCAATGCCTTTGGCTTGTATGAGGACATCCAAACCAGGCTTTACTTAGATATTTCAGGTACTAGCAGCAGGGACCCTTTTAATTGTTTATCCAGTGTTCAGGACATGTCTGCAGCTTGCATTGACGTCTGTGGCCGTGCGCCTAGCGTCTTGTCTGTACCAAAGATGACTGGTTCAAGGGTATTGTACAAGAGCTCCTGACTTTGAGGCACGCAAGTGTCCCTCAAGATAAGTGTGAAACACAAAGGCAGTGATCCTGGTGACTCAGTGAGCTGCTTGGGATCCTTGGGAAAGCGGTACTCACTGTCATGTTGTAGTTCTTCACGGGAGATGGGAGCCAGGAGCTTTCACTCTGCTTCATTCCAGTGGCTCTACCAGGCCAGTGATCTCTTCTGATGGTGACCAAAGATGTCGCTAGAGGAGGAGTAGTCCTGGACGGTCAGAGAGACCTGGCTAACGTGTTCTGCCCCAACTACTGAGCAGTTGGCTTATGCCTTGGAGTGGGGAGATTCAGTCAACCTGTACCTTCTTATTAAATCTACAAGTATCTATACTTCAGAGATCAGTGGTCTGAGTCAGCACAGTAGTTATGTAAAAACAACACTTTGTTACTTTAGATAAGTGTTTTGTTTCACTTCTGTTTCTTGTAGTGTTACAGAGTAAGTAGCATAAAACTCACTTTCTTGGAGTTTTGATTGTGGTGTAACGAAATTATTATCTTGTCCTTTCATTTGCATACTGTTTGGAATTCAGATTTCTCTAATCTTTTATTTTATGGTACAATTTCCAAATAGCTTCCATCACCCTTCTCTTTCGCTGTATTTTCAGAGTTGATCATAACTGTACGCAGTGTTCGAGGTGACTGTGTTAACAGCACAAAGCATAAACGCAGAATACGCTCTATGTTATCCTGCAGTGTTTCTTTAATAAAACCTTCCATTGCAAAGTTTTATTTTTTGGTGTGTAGGGTTTTTGTCCCAGCTGTACTTAGGAAATTACCTTGGACAGTTGAAGTGGATGTGCACAAATTGTTCTGCCTTGGGCAGCCTGACCGGCTCTATTTCTTACAGTGTGTGACGCTTGAGAGAGAGGCAGGAATGACTAACTTTCCTTTTTTATGAACAAACTTCCTGGGACTAAACCCTCTTCAGGTTCATGTGGGAAAATAATTCTTTATTTTCAGAGCCAATAATACAGTGAGTAGGTAGACCCTCTTCTTTGACAACCATTTTTATTTCTGGACTGCTTGTGGCTGGAAGGATGGTATGAATCCATGGGGTTTCGGTGTGTTAATCTAATGATTTAGTCTTGTGAGTCAGCTGAGTGAACTGTAGCTGAAATGCATTTTAGGTGTTAGCAAGTGCACTTGCTAACAGAGATGACAGGTTCATGCTGATGTACAAACCAACATTAATGAACAAAGAGAGATTTTTGGTTCCTACTAGTAACCTCAAACTGAGATAACCTGGAAAGAATTATAAGACCTAAGTGTTTCGGGAGAGTGTACTGATGCTGAAACTTTAGGTCAGTAAAGACTCTCTGGATCTTGTGCCTGGATACCTACGCTGAACCAAGGAGGTACAGTTTTGTGGTGGTTTTGGGAGGGCACTGGTGAGTTATCTGTCCAGCTGCGTGAGAGGCAGTGAGATGACTGACAAGCTCTAAATGAATACAGGGATGAAAAAGCCTTCCATCTACCAGCTGCCAATTTTGATTCAGCAGAGCTGAGGACAGACTGAAATTGCCATCATCTTTCTGGTGATGGATGAGAAGTGAATATGTGATCTCAGCATATTTCCTACTCGTATGTCTCCTCCTCAGGCCCCTTGCTTCTGCCATGAGTGATATGAACAGGGTTTCTTATCAAAAACTGCCAGCCCAAGGGAACGAGGGGAATGGACCGTGAATGCTGAAGTACCCTTTCAGTGCCGGTGTTTTCTTTGAGGCGAGATGTAAAGAATGCTGCCTGTATGATATGCTGGTACCGTTCGACACCTTGGTCTGTCCTTATGTAGACAAAAAGATCTGGCTCCAGAGCAGCTCAGCTGGCACCTCTCATCAGCGCTGCTTTTTGCTTTGTTTTCTGGGTAGAAGAAGAATTAAATTGTAGGTGTCTGTAATTCTTACACTTGAAATCTTCAGGACACTTTGTGCCTGTGTTGGGTCCTGTGTTATTTCCAAGATCTTTTGCTCTCCCTTGGAAGACTGGCTGCCTCACTCAATTTGCTTCCTCCCTTTTTTTTTTTTTTTTTTTTTTAATTTTGCCTGGCCTCTCCATGTTCTTCGGGCACACATTGTTCAGATGATAATCATTTGTGCTCAGCCAGAGCATTAGGCTGGATTTTGTTATTGCCTGCTGTATTAACTCCTGAAACGTTTCAGTGACCTGTGGAAGAGCCCAGAGGGAGCAGCCAACTTCATTGATGTGAGTTTTGTAGAGAGCATGCATGTTCCTGGAACTTCATGGAACTGAAGCAGCTCTCGGGTCCTCCTCAGGGAAGCAGTTTATAGGGTCAGAGCCAGAAGGTCACAGTTATTCACCCGTTATTAATTCCTGGGCACTATTATTATTTGTCCCTGAACAGGCGCTAGAGCAGGCATAGGTGCGTGCTATAAAGCAGGTAGATGGGATCTGTAAGGAGAGCACTGATGTGAAATTTAATCCTGTTTCATCCCTGGGAAGGAGTGAGCGCACCTGAATGTTAGCATCATTTGAAGGACATGCGCGTGGCATCTGCGAAATGCATTTGGTTGGTTTCAGATCAGTTCCTGGAGTGGGTTTGTCATCTGCCACCTTTGGGTCCTCTAAAGAGACCAGAGGTGTGCTTGGCTCAGAGAAGCTGACCTTGCCCTAGGTCAAATGTGAGCCTTGCTGGGAGGGTTTGTCCAGGCACAGCTCCCTATTCTGTGCTTTATACTATACTCTGACCCTGGGAAAGAAAGTAACTGTATTTCCTAAAATACGGACTGCTTTGGAGCACCTGACCCCCATCTGGGTGCTCGGTGTGAGTACCTCCAAGTCCTGGATCCCCTTGGAAAAGGACCTGGTGCTTTTAGAATGGGGTTCTTCAAGCCACCTCCAGCTGGAGTCTCATAAGATGGAGGCACCCCAAATCTCTTGGTAGTGCTGAAATCCATGGTTTTGGTTCTTCTGCAAAACACCATGTGTGTTGTCATGTGAGTGGGGTAACGGAATGGCCCTTATGTCTGGTGTTTCTCGTCCAGCACTGCCGTGCTCCTGAGGGTGAGGCTCCTGCAGAGAAGGATCATTTAAGAGCATGCCAGCTCTTAACTGGTTTTACTGGGAGCTAGGTGGCAGCTGACCCACATAAAGATAATTACATATGAAGAGAACATACTGGCACCTAGTTTTGCACGTTATACGATACATAGTGTGCTTGTTGTGATGTCCGAGCCTTGCCAGTACAGTCTGTGTGGCTCTTTAACAATCCAATAAAAGCTAATTGAGGAGGAAGATGTTTTCCGTAGGTTGGAAGTAAGCTGAGCTTGTTCAGCCTGGCCTGGGAAAATTGGTTGCACAAAATCAGGGGCTTTTAAGGACTAAAATAGCGCAATGCCTTTTGTTGCTAATAGTAGGTGAGCAGGAGTTGGGCGAGAGACAGCATTCACCTGTGTCGGTGGGCGCTGCAGGGGCGGATCATTACCAACCGCCCGGGGAGGCCACATCGCTCCGGCCGAGGCAGCCCAGGGAGCGGTGGGAGTGGAGGCAGCTCTACAGAACCTGCCCCAAATCAGGGGAAGGGGGCCTGCGGCGGCAGCGGGTCGATCAACGCCCCAGGCTGGGGCTGCAGGCGCAGCTATTACCTGCAAAGGAGCAGACTGCGCTGCCCCTGGCCTTTTTCTTTGCTCTTGGCACAGCTCCCCGCACATGCCGAGGGTCGTGCCTGGCCCGTGCTGGCCAGCCGCCCTCGGCCGAACTGGGAAGAGAAGCCCAGAAGCGCCAACGCTCGGAGCTGTAAAGCTGGTAGCTGGGGTGTGTTAGTGCAAGTGTTCACGCCGACACAGCCAAAAGGTCCTGTCCTTAAATGTGTGTTTGTCTCGCTCTCTTTCTGCTTTTTAGTTTATTCGTATTTTTGTGTGTCTCTCTAACCCTGATGTCCAGGTGTCCTAGATCAACAAGCAGGGAGAAAAAAATTCACTTTAATGGCTGCAATTATACTTAACTATGTTGAGCCAATCTGGCAGAAAGACCAACATGTTCAAACTGGCAGTTTGTAATGTAGTGTCCCATTTATGAGGCAGTAAGGAAAGCGATACCTTCCTGAGGAGAATACGCAATACAACACAGATTTAAAACAACAACAACAAAAAAATTAAAAAATCTTGCAAGTAATGCAAATCTTAAATTGGATTGATGAGATGGCACACCTTGACCTGCAGCCCCCCCACCCCAGGGCTTTTGCCCAGCGACTTATGACACGCAAGGCTGTGTCAGCAGCATGTTGTGAAAGGTCGTTTTTAGTATCAATGCCGCCGGGTACCAAAAGTTGTGGTGCCACTGCGTGCGCAGGCCGGGCAGAAGGCTGCACCCGCTCGCATTGTGCCGGGAGTGGTGGTGTATGTTTGGTTTGGTTTTTTTTTTTAACATCCTGCAGCTATTTAATGCTGTGTCTCTACTCAGTTTGATAAATTACAGCAGCGTTTCTAATGGGGGAGGGGGGCGTGCCTGGCCAGGGGGGTTGTGGGGGTTTTTTGGGGGGGTGGTGGTGGGGTGCAGCCCTTTGGTAAAACAGAGCTATCATGAGGCCTGTGACAAGTTGGGGCTGTTCAGTGGGTGGGTGCAGGGTGTACGGGCTGGGGTAGCTACTGCGTTACTGCCTAGTTAATTAGTGATCCAAGCAGGCCACCCTGCTTTCACTGATTTGGTACTAGAAAGCGATGGAGGGGGAGGGTTTGTTTTTGCTTTATTTCATATGCGATGCGATACGAGTGCCTTTTGACACTTGCCCTCTGAAGCCAGCACAGGCCACCATAAGCTTTCTACAGTGTTTGTCCCAATCCTTGGAATAAGGCATTATCTTTATTACCAGTGCATGCCCGGACTTTGCACTCATATAGTAAATTAAAAGGAGATAAATTATCTAATTGTGCAGTGGGTCATTTCTAAATAAAGCAGTTTGGGGGATGTTTGTTGTTGTTGTGTTGGGTTTTGTTTGGTGGTTGTTTCTTTTTTGTTAACTGTGACAGGCTGTGCACCCAAGAATTGCATTGTAGGGGCAGTCAAGTGTACCAAACCTTGAGCCATGCAACAACACACCCCACCCCCAAAATGGTGGCAGCAGTACGCCCGCCAATTGCTGGCAGCCAAAACAGCCCAGCTTTCCTGCAGCTTTGTGCAGGTGGCGCTTCCTCCAGGCAGTATTTTAGCAGTTTAATCACAGCGGCTTTTGTTAAAGCCTTGCCTCGGTATAAACATACAGCAGCAAATGAAACAGTTGCAGGTGAGCTTTGCGCTGCCTCCTGCTCCTTGGGAACAGCGTGAAGCAGCCGAACGCGTACACCAACCCCCATAGCGTACCGTAACTATGCCTTTCCTTCTAGCAGATGGCAGAAAGTGTAGCAGCTTGCTTTTCCAGTATCGTGCATTCTGATTAGGTAGGGTTTATCAAGCAGCTTGCTCCAGGATAGTCATGTTTTGTGACTTTGCACAGAGAAATTCTCCCCGGTTATCTGCGTCATGCAGCATAAAGCGATCTTGCCTCCTGCAGGCAGCCAGCTGCCGCCTGTGCTCACATCTGCGCAGCCCCATCAGGCAGCGCCCGCGCTCAGGGCTGAGCCGCTGGCGCAGCACCAACACGCACTCGCGAGTCACTGTCCTGGAACTCCGTTTCTTTCGCTTGTGACTTCAGCGTGACTTCCCTGCCCCTGGACACCTGCACCACATGCTGCTGCTGCTGGGTGCTTTAATCTGCACTGAGGCGAAACCATTTTTACCTGTAGTTGCTGCTAGAACGCATGGCCTGTGCCTGTGGAGGTGGAAAAGGTGCAGTAATGGTGAACACACTAAAGACTTTTTAGATTGCTGAGGTGTGATCAGGGGCACACGTGCCCCAGCAGCCGCTAATGCAGCCAGGGCTCACGAAAAACAAGTAACACCAAAGGATGCTGTTCCAGAACCGGAACATTTGCTCACAGGTGGGAGCAGCTGTATGTTTCAGATGATAGCTTCAGCTCAGACCTTCTGGAGATGACAGAGATGTATTTTCTGTTTGAAATAGGTGCAGTACTTCTTCAAGATTTTGGACAACTAACAGCCTCCAGCCTCACCCACCGCAAAAGACGCGCACACAGAACAGTGTGTTCATTCATTTATTTGTCCAATGTTTCAACCTGACTGAAATACAAGATCAACAAGAGCACTGTACTCCTGGCTATTACTACATGTTAGAACATAGAGTTTTGCACTTTAGACAACATTTAACACCATTCTATGGGGTACTGCATTGCTTTTATAAAGTTTAAAATAAAGATTTATTTTCAAACATGTGACTTTGGTTTATTTCATACATTACACTTTCTTGCAGAAAAAATAAAATTGTACAACTGCATAAATATAAAATTCTTCCACCATGAAAATGGTTAAAACATTCAATAAAGACATTAGCACCACAGTGTGCGATGCCTCCAGCAGGAAAAAAAAAAAAAAGAAAAGAAAATATACAAAGCAAAGAGTTATGCCTATCACCAAGGAGAGTGATAGTCTGACCCGGTCTCTCACACAACATACTGGAGGATGAGGGAAAAGGTGGAGAGAGAGAGAGAGAGAGAGACAGCATTCGCTACAAAGCACAGTACACAATCATCTATTCTCTTTAACTTCACTTAAGTTAGTTTCCCCTGCCACCCCTCCAAATAAAATACCCTAACACCACAGAAAAGTCAGAAGCTGTATGGAGTGCTGTTAAATATAGTCTCACAGGTGGGCCTTTCTTTGAAAAGGAACAAAATAATGAGAAGTATCATGCCAGTTCTAGTCCCATTGAGTATTTACACCTTGGACAGCAAAAGTCTTTGCTCACAAGAAGTAGAAAACAGATACAATACATGGCTTGAAAAATGACCAGAGTATGCACCTATAGTACTGTACACTAAATAAAATACACAAGGCAGCAATACTTAGGGGCCAGAAACACTGCTTACTACAAGTCAGTTATGGAATCATAATTTACAGTAAAAATGGGCATGTCCCAAGGCTCAATTTTGTCTTCTTTTGTCATTTACAGTAGAATAAATATTTGTCGCTATTGCTACACTTTGTTTACATTCTAACCTAGTAAATGCAGAAAGCTAGTGTAAAGCATATAGATTACGTGTAGGTCCCATACGTATGACAGTTTGTTCAAGACTAGTAGGTTCTCTTTTTTGTTCTTTTTTTTTTTTTTTAACCTTTTTAAATGGCTAGGAGGAGGAGGGAGAGGGGGGGGAAGAGAGTTGTGCTTACAATCAGCTGCTTTTTATGTCAAATTTAATATCAAAGCGTCCCTGGAAGCGGTCTTTGTCGCTGTACTGGATGTTCTGCCCGTAGGCCCTGCATTCCACGCGCACCTCCATGTCATAGGTCAGGTTGGTGAACTGCACGGCCACCAGCGGCTGCAGGTACCGCGGCTGCAGGAGCTTGCCGTAGTAGGGGTAGTACTGCAGGGCAAAGCCAGGGTAGCCGCCCATCCCGTAGTACTCCACTGCGCCTATTTTGTCTGCATCCTCCTCTCTCTGGGGAGGCACGAAAAGGAAGAAGAAATGATGACAATCACCCAAACTCTACCTTTTGCAGCCCTTTTCCCTCGCAGCACCTGTTTTTCACCAAGACCGCGACCTCTCTTTAGTCATCCCTGAGCCTCATCTTGACAGCACGAGGATGGTCCCCGCGGTGGTAAGGACGCTTCAGTGCTGTCTAACCAGCAGCTACGCAATAAGCGCCTCCCAGCACACATCAGCCACGAAATGGGCTTTTTATTTAAAAACGCAACCGCTTCTTTACGTGTTCAGAAACTACCACAGCTGTGCTTGTCCTACCACTGCTCTATCTTTGGCTGGGGGAAAAAAAAAAAGTTTGCTGTTTCTCAGCTGCTTTACAACACCAACCAAAATACCTCTTCCCCTGAGTCCCCTTTCTTGGCCATCCCTGCTAAGAGCTCCAGTACAGAACTTGGAAGCAAAATAGCTGCTTCGAGGATATCCCTTGCTATCCGGCCCTGCTTTTACCCCTCCCTGCGAGGGCAGCGCTAACTGTCATTTGTCACCACGGGGGCTTTGAGAAACTCCTGTTCTGAAGGGGGAGATATCCCAAGAACCACCCCAGCTGTCTGCGGAAGGGCAGAGAGGGGTCACGACACCTGGGACGAGTCCTCCCCTGCGGCTTCCCCACTCTGCTCGACTGTATTTCAACTTACCTTGGCAGTGCAGTGCACAGGGATGAGATATTGGTTGTATTTTGCCATAACCTCTGGAGGAAGGCTCTCATTTACCGGAGCCTAGAAGAAACCCAGAACAGAGGGACGTTACACACCAGAGAGGTCTCTGCAGACTGAAGCAGCTTTGCAGCAGCAAAGCTCAGCGGTACCAAAACCACATGCCGTTAACCAGAACCCCTTTTTGCTCAGTTTCAGCGGCAACAGCTCTTGCCGGTGGTTCCTGGGACAGACACGCAGCGTAACACAACGAGAAGCCGGGGAGTTTAACCCAAGCAGAGCGTGCTGTTGTCTGTTCTTACAGCTTTACTGCTGTGAATACCAAGGCGAGCACATCAGGCCATTTTTAATTTCGTGGTGTCACTGCGGAAAGTTGTTTCACGGCAGAGCACTCGCTAGCAGGGCTCGTTTGTGCAAAGCCCAGGCAGCGGCAGGAAGAGCCACGCTGCTGGAGGATTTGCCACCGGCCCGCCAGGCGTGCACGGCCAGGACTGGAAATGCACAAGGAAGAACAACGAGTGACAGTCACACCCTGATGTTGCTGAACTTCGACACCACCTACAGGGAAGGACAAAGGTTCCGAGTATGCCAGGGAAAGGTGGGAACCCCAACTCTGATGTTGGCCTTTGGTCTCTTAACAAGTGCAGTAGTTTTGCTTCACAACCTTGCGGGTCTCAGAGCTGCTTTACACACACCTTGACCAACACAGGCGCTATAGCATCTCTGCTGCAGCGTGGAATAAGGAAAATAAATACTGCCTTGGATATACACATTATTCCTAAATGAAACATGTAAAGTCATTCCTTGACCAGACCCCGCTACCTAATGCGGTCAGGAGCTCTTCAGAGCTCTGTGGAAAAGAAAAGAGGAACACACCAAACCCTTCTCTTCCCCAGCCATCAAACCCGCCCATCTTACATCATCCCACAGCCACCACATACCAAGCCCAGCACATTCCTCCCAAACGAACCCACCGTTTCCACCCTGGATCAGATGAGCCAAAATTCAACTCATTGCTTTTAGCACAGGGCAGGCTCCCTTCGAAGAAAAATGTTCCTCAAAACCCGTTAGCTAGGCAGCACCGTTCCCCGTCCTCGACTGCTCTGATGGATAGTGGTGAGGGCGGCTGAGCACACCACTTGCACCGTCTTCCATCCCGAAGATGGAGTGGCAAGTTTTGCATACCACCTTATTCAATAACATGTGCTCTGCAACTGAATTCTTAGAGAATTTTTTAGCATTTAAGTCTGTTGAGGGGGAAAAAAACTAGAAGTAAAAGCCGTTCCTGTGCAGATTAACATCCTTCAGCACTACTGCAAACATGCCTTCAGGTGCAGCCCAGAGCAAGCGGGTGACAGAGACGCGCTACGGCATCTGGGAAACCACATTAAGTAATAACCTAAAGATCTCCTCGCCTTTCTTGCGGTAAGAGCTGTGCCTGACTCTCAGATGTAGTTTATGCTTTATAGCCTACGTATCAGTCTGATAGTGAATATTAGTAGCGCTACTTCATTTAATTAAGTGGTTTGAGCAAGGCAGGCAACTCTGCACTGCCTGAGGAAAGAATGGAGTAGATGAGGGCATGACCCAATGTACTGATGTTGCTACAGATAGGGTTGGTCTGGGGTGGCCCCATGGAAACACACAGGAACTTAAAATGGGTTTTATCATTTGAAGAAAAAACCCTGTTAGAGCAATTCCATTAGCAGGCCCAGAAGTTACCAGATAAATAACCAGGAGTCTGCACTGTGACGTTCATTGCTACTCGTTACCAACTTGCGGCGTGCAGTTTTCATTGATTTTTAATGAAAAGTATTTTTAAAGCCAGTTACTCAAATCATCTCACAATTTCTCCTCTGCAGAAGGGGTTTAACACCGATCTCTCTCCAGAGGCAGAAAAGGAGGCACAGCAAGTCTGCAGCCAACTCCTCCTCCTCATCAGTAGCCGCTGCTAAAAAGGAAAGAGATACTTGCCTTAGGTTTGAAGCCAATAATTCTGTTGAGCTTGACCAGGATGCATGGTTTGCCATCCCTGTACCCAAAGGTGGGATCATTTATTCCAGAACAGTTTTCCAGCCATTCACGTTTGAATTTGCAGACCTTCTTCTGGCCCTGGGCATCATTATATGCTCCTCTCTCTTTGTAGTCAGTAGGTATGTCTGTCGTGGTGGGGGAATGAAAAGACAACTGTATGCAACGTGACCTTTTGCTTGGCAAGAACAGCAGCACTTATGCTTCACTGCGTAGTATGGATTTCCCCTCGTCCAAACAGGTCAGCGACACCACAGACCTGCACCCAGCCACCCCCCAGGCACGGGCTGGGCACAGACCAGCAAGTTTGCTGGGGTTTTGCTTTTTAACTAAGGATTCTTCCAGACTACAAGAGAACACACACATTTGTAATCCACTGGCTCAGAGATTTTTTTTTTTTGGCAGCTTTTACAAGCAGATTTTTACATGCACATATTATGAGGTGATAGTCATATTCCACATTATTACATATAGTCTATTAAAGGTTAATACCTCCCAGATGTTTTGCTGCGTTGCATCAAGAGGACCGACACTGGCTTCAGCGAAGTCAGCAGTAAAACCCCCGTGGCTTTCAGAGAGGATAAGGTCAGCGCTACGTGATTTTTAGAGCCGGCTGCAACTTTCTCCAAGTGAAATCTGGGAGTTCCCAACCATAGAACCTCTACGGTAACCTTTCTAGGTACCTCCCTGGCCAAGTCCGGTCTGTCCAAACTAATCATTTAATGAGCAGCCATATGACTGACACCAGAGCCTGCCAGTTTACCAGCGTGCCGGTGGTTACAGTGAAAGGAACAGCCAAAGACAGAGGCCACCACTGCTCTCCCTCAGCTTCTGATGGACCTGACGCAGAAGTATTGGCCAGAGCCCTCAGCCGCAGGGAGCGATCGTGACTTACCCCCACAGTCCTGAAAGACGATGTTTTCAGTTTGCTGATCAGCGCTGTAGTCCTTTAAGAACTTCTCAAGGTTCTTCACATACGGTTCAAAACTTTTGGGATCGGAGGCAGTAAAGGAAATTTCTGTCTTTTGTACCTGGGGGATTTGAGTCAGTCCTAAGAAGAGCAAAATCAGGAAGAAAACATTGAGTTACACAGCCTCTGGGCAATGCAATGCACACCGAGAACGTAACTCATTCTAATAATCTCTATTTTTCAGACTTCAGGACTTGCACAAAACAGCTTAAGCTCACTAGAGGGGAGGCTCCGATGGGCTCTTATCTCCTTTTTCCAACAACAGTCTGGAATATTCATCATGATGTTTGTATCACTAAGCAGATAAAAATCACAGAGTCCAGAAGGGAAGCTGCAAGTCAAGGTTCTCCTCAAGAAAAACAGTCGACCGCAGGTCCCCAGCCCACTTCTGCCTCATCCCCAAGGGCAGAAGGGAACCTCTCTGCGTGTGACACCAACCACACGCAATAAAGCCCCATGAAAGCCTACTCTTATGGATGAATCCCTAATAGGTTGACTTGAAAGTCTGCAAAACACACTATGCATTTAGGATAAAAGCTTACAGACCCTCGCAATAAAACATGAGTGTTTCCTCAAGTCGGGTCTGGTCACTCTCTGCTGGTTGTAATCCACATTCGCCTTTGTATAGTCTCCCTTGCAGGATGCAGGGCAGGAGACATTTTCTCCCTCAGTAAATTCATCAGCCTGATCGCCTTCTCTGATCTTTTCACCCCGTAAGCAGGTATTTCTGACTGCAGAAAGAGCCTTCTCAGCTCTTGGATCAGAAGCTCATGACCAAGTAGGTGAGTAGGAAATACCAGAGAGATGTTTAACAGGCTGTGGCAGATTCTGGGCTGTGTAACTACCTCCACTTTTGACTTTAGGAGGATGAATAGAAAAAGAACGCATGGAGAAGAGAAGGGACGAGATACAAGTAATGCCTACAGATGATGAAATGTGCCAACCCCTTTGCTTTTCATTATGGGACTTGGAAGTAGTTGCTCCTGCATGATGTTTAGGTCACATTTTAATTGAATGCACTGATGCATGGGTAACACTTTAAACTTAAGTAATGGGAACCGGAGTTCATGCTGCTTTTGTGGCAGCCACTGTAATTATTGGGGTCTTGACTTCTGCTCAGTTTGTCATCTTCATTTTAGCAAGAACAAGAAAAAGGAGCAGGGGAGCAGCATTGGCTTTGACAGCTTTCAGAGCAGGCCCATTGCCAACAAGTTCTCCTGGTGCAAAACTCTGGCAGCTTAGCAGCCTGGCCCCAACCCACAGGAGCTTGTGACTCCAGCAGTTTTTCCAAAGCCACTTGAGTGCTTCTGCTTCGTCCCTCCTCAAGCCAGCTCACCACCACCCCCCCGCCCGCTACCCACCGAGTTGGAATTTGTAACCTAGGACAAAGATTAGCTTTGTTCCCCTAAATGCAGCTCCTCGTCGCCAAAGATAGCGAGACACCCAGCGAGCCGCTCAGGGTTTCAAGTTTTATTCCAGGAAGCAGCTGTAACCGCTCAAAACTCCCCCGGTACAAATTGACCAGGTTAAGTGTTACAAGTTTAGAAGCAATTTACTACTCCACCAGCAGAATTACATCCAACCCTCCAAAGCCAGTGGCTTCCAACCCCTTTTTGAGCAGTTACTTGCCTTCTTGCTTCCCAAATGGTTAAATATATATACACGTGTAGAATAAATAAGCTGGGTTCAATTTTAGTAAGGGACTTCAATCCCATCCGGCCAAACCCTCCTCATATTACCACCCAGCTGGGAAGCAACAAGCTGAGTCACTTGAAGTGGCGATTTGGAACCGCAGCAGAGGTGGGCCTTGGTTCCTCTCCTGCGTCTGCTTTTTCCAGAGTTCGAGTTACAGGTGTGTCATTCGAGTGTATAAATAACAAAATTCAAGAAAGCCTGCCCAGGCTTGCTCAGCTACAGTCAGGCGGTTAAGCTACTACTTTTGCTCAGGACCTCTAAAACAAAAGAACTCTCCACCTGTTTTTTGTCTTGTCCAAGGTAACGCATAAAGGCGCCCATGCAGACATGGCAAAGGTGAAGGGAAGGTCAGCAATAGACACCCTGTGGTGCGTAAAAGCCACCCAGTAGAATATCCCCATTCTTTGGTTAGGAGAGCCTGGCCCCTGACACATACAGTCCAAAGCCAACCCTCTGCCCATGAGGCAAGTGACCTGGTAGGGACAACAGACTCCCATCCCAAAGCATCCCTGTCCTGCATATCTTTGTGGAGCAGCACCAAAGCCGCCCCAGCACCTCCATACAGCCGCCCCAGCGGCCAGCACAAGAGAACAACCGTTCCTGCCAGGCAGACTCCGCCTGTGGCCATAGCTGGGCTGCTTTCACCCAAACTTTGGATGTTTACAGGTAACTCAGGTGAACCAGACCGGGCTTTGCTACAGCAAGTGCCTTCTTCGCTTAGGACAGGAGCAAAGTAGAGATCAGTCTTCCCACTTCAGAAGCAAGCAAGTATTTGTGAAGATGAAAGGCTTGTTATGAAAATGGCTTTATCCTGACTAAAAATGTATTACTGGCTGCTACCGCAACCTCCATTCTCACTCGCCTGCAACTGACAGGACACAAAGCCCTAAGCACAGATCCATCATTGCCTGCTTTGTTTCCAGCTGTACACCCCACAATACTGTTACCAGAGCAGCACTATCACTGAACCCTTCTTAAGCAATCTTGGTTGATTTTTTTTTTAAAAAAAAAAACAAAACATGTTGCTTTGGTATGATGAGAGGAGGTAACCTCTGCAGAACACTTTAGTAACCTGTCTGAAACCTCCTCCCATGCCCATTAGGGGAACTGAAGCAAGTAGGGACAAGAAGAAGGTACAGAGCTGAGCCACTCCAGTGCTACCTGCCACGGGTTGATGGACACCTAGGGAGCTATGTGGCTCAAATGAGGTGCAGGGCTGAATGAGCCTCTTAGGGGCTTCATGCACATGAGGAAGCCGTTAATGAGCAAGCCCCACAGGGGAAAGGAAACAAAGGCTCAAGCACTTTCATGACTGGCAGTCTGAACAACCCCCTCCTCAGCTTCAGACTATGATCTGTTTGCCACAGTTCTGCAGCTCATGCTATTAACACAGCGACACACCATGGTGTTACGTGTGGTGATGCTCTTCACACATGGAAGAATCAAGTGTTGTTAAGAAAACACTGACAAACTACTTTTGATGATCTCCGCAATCAGCTTGTAGAGTGCATTGCTAGGAGATATGATCACTGTCTTCATTTGACTGACACCATCCACATAAGTGATGAGAGACAGAATCACAGAATGGTTTAGGTTGGAAGGGACCTTGAAGATCATCGAGTTCCAACCCCCCTGCCACGGGCAGAGACATCTCCCACTAGACCAGGTTGCCCAAGGCCCCATCCAGCCTGGCCTTGAACGCCTCCAGGGATGGGGCCTCAAATGAGATGCCTTGGCTTGGTAACAGCCACCACCTTCTGTTGGCTTTCTAACTCTGTGGATGTACCAAGATACCTAAACCAAAAAAAGTGTGTGAAGTTGATTTTTTTTTCAGCTACAGTTCTACTTCCAAAACACCATTGCAGATTAAAATCACATTTATCCAACTTCATTTAAAAACAGATTTTCCACGTAGACATTATCGTTCTAAGCTGCAGGAGCAAGACTTCAGGAAAAGCATCCTGAGGGTAAAGAGGAAGAAACTAGAATTGGGAAGTAAGGCTTGTTATTAGGAATGGTTGTGTAAATTTGTAGTAACCACTGTTGCTTCATCACACAATGTTCATGTCCAAGTACCACATAGTCTTGGTTCAGAATGCGTCTGAACACTCCCCTGGGATGACAGAGATGACAAACTGAGTAATCACTACACCACTTCTGTTTACCACTGCCCCCAGCTCACTAAATGAGGAGACTTTAAAAGCCTCCATACCAAGCAATGTCCTTCCAAGCTTCCAGTCACCCTCCACCTCACCCCCAAAGTGCAAAAAACAGGTGCAAGTTCTCTACAAATGCAGAAAAATCCGCTTGGCAGATAACATCCCTGGAGCTTGAGATCAGAGATATCTTCTTCCAAACACAGGTGCTGAGACGAAAAGGGACCAAAGCTGAAAAGTGCAGCTTCACAGGAGGCAGCATATGCTCCTTGGGGCTTCCCTGCCACCTCCCCGCTGCTACCCCAGCGAAAGCAGCCACACGGGGAATACACGCCTGAGCAGCCTTTTCCATGACACACTCGCTGCCCAGGCACATCGTGACCAGGCAGCACCTGAAGCAGGGACACGCGAAATCCCCTGGCTTGAGCAGGGATTCCTCCTTCCCGCTGCCGCTCAGATTAGGCAGCGGTGAGCTCTCCCCCCCCCCTACACCAGCCCTAGTGACAGGACGCTGCCTTTCCCAGGACACACACCACAAGATGGCAGGATACACAGCCCAATTTATATTGGGGTGGGGAAAGGGAGGAGGAGAATGGAGGGTTTTTTTTGGGTTTTTTTGTTTGTTTTAAAAACTCAGTAGGCTGTGTTGAAGAGGCCACAGCCTCATCCTTCCCTATGAGGAGGGAAAGTCCTCTGTGCTTAAAGCAGAGTCCGAGCTTGCAGCACACGTGGAACTGGGAAGCTGCGGCTGTCGCAATGGCAAGGCTGGACAAGAAGGTGAACTGCACTGTCCCTTCCCCCACCTCAAGACAAAAGAGAAGGAGGGGGGAGAAAAAAAAAAGTATCATGGAAAGGTACAAAACTCGGCTTGCCCTGAAGCCCTGTATAACATTCCTGATGTGTTCAATGCAGAAACCAATTAGCATAGTAATGACACTTGGCTACAAAAATAGCACTTTATGGCTTTCAATGTTATACCCGTGTCAATAACTCAATAAAACACCCTGTAGGTTCTGTTGCTGTTATGAAATCTGTTGTATTTCAGAACAAGAATGATATTATAGCAGCCCCTACAGCATTTTCTCCTGCAAATCTTGAGGGGAAGTATAGTTTCCCCTTCCCCAGCCATTTTGGGCTGACACAGCAGTGACCTGCCCAGGAAGGACAGAGCACTGTAACAAGAATAAAGCCAGGTTTTCTAGCTCCCTAGAATCTCCAGGGCTCTATCAAGCTGCCAGTATACTTACTCAGCTTGCAAATCTTCCCCCAAGAACCAGGAATTAGAACTGCACGTCACCCTATTTTATGTAGTTCATAGTCTGCTGGGGTTCCCAGATCACACACACACACAAAAAAATAACCTGACTTTGACACCCACCAAGTGCAGGAGTGACAATTCCCACCACGTGCGTTCGTCGCCAGAAGTGCGGTTGTGGCTGCAGCGCAGGGGAGAGCCCGACACAGCGGGGGAACACCGGGACTGCAGACGCAGCAGCCCCCTGCAGCAGCCATCTCTCCAAAAGCCTCTATTAAAAGTCCCCTCTGACTTCATTGTGGTCTCGTGGCTGCTGCGCTACATACAGGACGAGGAATGGATTCGACGTTAAAAGCCAACCTCCACCACGCCTGACCCCCAGCTTGTCCACATCTGTAGAAAGAGTTGTCACGTGATGCCCTGCAAAGGATCCTGTGCTATTAACCGGTAATTATTTCCCTGAAGTGGTACGGGTGTGCCATTCCAGCGTGGTTCAAAGCCCTTGTTTATTGGGCTGCCAACTGTCATATATCTGAGGAGGTGGATTTTGTTCCCCTTTATTTCAGTGCGTGCCCAGAAAGCCCATTACAAAGATCCCTGACGACCTTCTCATTCTTCCTCCATTTTGATTCTGTCATACACGCTACAAGGGCATCTCAAAATTCAGTTCCTCTTTTTGGTTTAAAAAAAAAAAAAGGATAAGCCCCAGAAAGAACTGGTGCAGTACGCAATTAAGAGATGAATAAAAAATCCTCTGCAAGCTGAAATCTTACACAGAAATTTTACGATGGAGTTGCTTTTGAAATTTCTGCTATTACACAGAAAGCAAGCAGTTTACCTAGAATGAGTAATTATGCGACATCAGGCTAAACAGCAGGTCTCTCTGGATGTGACCCAAGATCCATGGGCTTCTTCACTAATTATTTCACGTCTGGTGAGACCACTGGGTTTCAGCCGGGAAGAAACATTATTAAAATAACAACTACCCCACCATTAGCCATGTTGGCTTTTCAGATGCAGTTAATGGCTCTGGGCAGTATCAGTGACAGTTTAGTCCTCCCTGCAAATGTCAGAGCCCATCGCAGAGACAGAAACGGCCACTTTCAGTGCTAAAGACAGCATTTACCCCAGCCATGCTGGTATATTAAGAAGTGCCACACACTAACACAGCAGTTCCATTCTCTGTTCCGTCTTTAAAAAGTGCTGGTGGCAAAGCAATTATTGGAAAAAGACGATTCTTTGCCGAGATACACCACCATTTGCCGATGGTAACATTCCCTGTGTTGTTAGAGCAGGGAATAATCACAGCATAGGACTGCAGACAGTGAGGCCGTAAGACGCCGTGCGACACTAGAGCCAACTTCTGTAGCTATGAGCCATCAGCCTCACAATTGTCACTTAAATACCACTGTTATTAAAAGCTTCTGAACTGTTTTACAGAGCAACTGGAGACTGATCGTTACCATCCCCAGTGCCAAGCAGCCTCAAGGTCATTTGTAATGTGGGAAAGCAGCAGTTGCGCAGCTCCCCCCCCACGCTCGGAGCCGCCGCTGGCTGCGGTGGGAATCGGATAGCGCAGCACAGCCCGGGCAGGCAGAGCGGGGAACCTGCGGCAAGGGCTGTGACTCCATCTGCCCCCACCAAGGCAGGCTGGCCACGGACACCGCGCAAGCCATCATTTTAATTTTGAGCAGGCTTATTTTGTCTAGTAAAGATAGGTCCGCATCAGCAACTACAAAACCCACCTTTAACCTCCCACCACACATTCAAATGAAACACCCATCAGTAAACGCTACCGTGTCCTCTAGATGACACAGGGCGGTTCAGTGCTGGCTAACACAATTCAGCAAGCACATCCAGAACTGGTTGCCCCCTTTCTCTCATGCACCCCAGTTTCACGGATAAAGCCAACATTTTACTTTTGTCCCTTCACATACCCATGGGAACACAGTGGCTATGAAGACAGACAAAAAAAAAAATCAGCCCAGCTTCTTCATACCGCTCATTCCCAAGTGAAGCCTCTTAGCCTCACACCATCACTTCGGTTTAGGGGAAGGGAAGAAGAGCAACCCAGGTTCAAGCTCCTCTCAGACAGGAGGCATATTTCACATGATGCAACCTTTAATTCTAGTAGGATTGCCTTCAAGCCCCAGTACTGTTAACACAGAAGGCTGAGAACATACCCACCCCCTACAAATATGTGTTGCAGCAACGACACGCTTATTTCATCCTCCTTCTTGAGGTGAGTAACCAACCCGCCTCCCCGGAACAGCTTGCACCAAGTCAAACACAGGCCTCCTATTTAGTTACCTGGAGGTGCCACTCGATCCTGGTATTTGGGCTCAAATTCACTGACGGTGAGCAACATCACTTGGATGGTCCCAATGAATATACCTGCCAGGCAGCCGTAGAAGATGACATAGAAGAGGAGGATCTTAACTGCAAGAGAAAACAAACAGAAAGAGGAATCAGATCAAGCCCTCTAGGCAGTCACACCTCAGGACAAAATTTCCACCTCTGGCACACTGAATTCAGCTGGCGAGCCCTGTCGCAGCAGCGTACGTTTAACAGTGAGATTATGACCTGATGCAGACAGAAAATATGTGTCACTCCAGTTCTTCAAGGGGCTGGAAGCATGAGCCCCGGAAAACCTGGAACTCCATGGATCAGGATGTGGGATTACAAAACATGAATATTAAACCATGTTCTTCCATATTTTAAGGGATCTCTTGGCTGACCCAGCACTACCATCGCGTGCTATCACAGGCGACAGCCTTTCAGCTAAGCAAGTGCCCAACAGCAAGAAGCCACACTACGGGTGTGCTCTGAAGGACACCCGTTCCACAAAGCCCTGGGCCTCAAAGCTATTTCCAGGACAGCCTACAGTAAATGTTTCATTCAGGTTCACAAGCAATTGTAAAGTCTGGTCTCCCCTAGGAATTCAGGCTATCACCTCCATTAAAGGCAACAGGAGAAGTAGTCAGGCCCAAATTAGCTCCAATACTCAATCTTAAATGTAGAAAAGTACTCAGACGTGTCACAGCACCACACATTTACCAGCCTTGAGTGTCTACAGAGGCACTCCAGCACCGCTCATACCAATTAAAAAGCGAATTATATAATAATGAAAGACTGAATTTAGTTTTGGTCTAAAGGGAGATGCCTAGAATAATCTTGGGGGGGTGGAGAAGAGCCCGGAGACACAGCACGGCTCAGACTCCGGGTATCAGTTACCCGTTTACAAGGATTATCTCAACTGATTAACTGCACAGTAACATGCCGTACTAGGCATCACCAGGCCGCCTACGGGAAGGATAAGCCAGCCCATGCCAAGCAACTATATGCTAATCGGGCTGCAGGCACCAGCAGGCCAGCGCAGAGGCCAAAGAGTACTTGAAAGTGAGCCTGCTTGATCTCGGACTGCCCTCATCTAAGTAGAGCAAACAAAAAAAAAAAAGGTGGTTTATTTGAAGGACTTGAAGCGATGACCTACAAGGGAAGGGGAGGAAGCTGTAGGTGGAAGTATTCCTCCTCGCTCCCCAGCCCCACGGTAAAGAAAAAAGAGCTCCATCATTGGAGAAGCCTTCCGGTGAAAGCAGGCGGTTCTGGTTGTTTTCTTTTTACGTCTATGAAAGACAGGCGAGCAGGAGGGACAGCCAGCGACACGGAGGCTGAGGGACACTGTCAGAAAGGCGCTCCATCCTCTCGTCTTCCTCACGTGCACCGTAGGTGGGCAGAGCTGGAGGGCAGAGCTGGGTGCAGTAGCATGGTGCTCCAGGAGTTAAAAGCACTCTTTGGTATCCAGGCAGCGTAAAGCAAATGGCTGTGACGTCAGGGACGTGTGGAAATTTTTTCCAGAGCACGGTCATAGGAGGTGCTGTTGTAACAAACCAAACACTAATGCTGTTGTCTGCAGCGTAACGCCTTTGAGTTTTGTAACATCAAAAGGCAAACACTGGGAGGTAGCTTATTTAATCAGGTTCCCGGCCAGGATGCTCTTAACGCCAAAGACACCTTAAAGGTCAAAACCACTCCGAGGTCTCAGAAAACACACAGCGGGTCTAGCGACCCAGCACGACAGGGTTGAACGAGAAAGCTTCCCGCAACAGGTAGGTTTATAACAGAGGAATCGGATCATCAGCCTGCAGATCGACTCCGCGAAGGGGAACGAGTCCTAGGCGGATCGGTACAGGCGCTCTGGGAGAAGGACCTGGTTCAGCCTCCACATCTGAAGCACTGCGCAGTTGCCTGGTGCCTCAGGAGCAGAAAATACCTATCCGTGCGCACCCACAACCCAATTCTGCTCACGTAAAGATACGGCAGAAGCCTGCTCTAGTCCGCCCGCCTGCCAGAGCTGGCGGCTCCGGATGTGGCACCTCCGGCTCATCCATTACAGCAGGAACCGAATTTGACATCGCAAGGGTGGCACGCCAGCTGTGGTTGGCAGCGACCGGGAGACTGTCTATTTGCCCAAAGAACATGTTAAAAGCCTCTGAGTGCTATTCATACAGCACCCAATAAATACATCATGAGCATTTAATCACGGACACGCATATAAGCCATTTCCTTTCTTGCAGAGGCATTAAAAGCCAAATGTTCTTCCACGGCGAGGTAAAATTAGCTCGGTCTCCTCTATCCAGGGAAAAGGGAGGGGTGGGAAAAAAAAAAACCCAACCAAAAAGAAAAGAGAAAAGGCACGCTGAAGTCCAAGGCAGAGGCCGGGTGTGAGGGCCGGCTGCCCCGAGGGCGATGCTCCCGGGCCGGGCAAGGAGACCCAAGGACGAGGCGCCCTCGCCAAGGTCGGCCCGTCCCGGGCTGCATCCCGGGGCCGGGGGCCGACCCTGCCTCACCCCCGGCCCCACCTGAAGTCGCACCCAGGCGGCCACCGCACCCCCGGACCCCAACAGCACACCGAGAGGCGGGGAAGGACACCCCCCCACCCACCCCCACCCCGCGGGGACGCGTCGCGCCGGCCCCGGCCCCAACCCCAACCCCCTCCCCGGGGGCCGCAGCCCCGCCGCAGCCGGCGGAGGCGGAGCGCCGGGGGCCGTGCTGCAGTGCCCGCCGCATCGCCGCCGCCGCCCCCCACCCCAAACCACCCCCCCAAAGCCCCGACCCGGTCCGGCCCCGCCGCCCCCCGTCCCGGCACTCACACCAGCTGCCCCCGGTGCGGCCCAGCAGCTCCTTCTTCTCCGAGTTCCAGATGAATTTCTTCCAGTTGCCGTCACCGTCCTTGGCCTTCCCGCGGGCCATGGCGAGCGGAGGGGAGGGGGGGGTGGGCGAGCGGCGGGGAGAGGTTTAGCCCTCGGCGGGCGGCGCGGGCAGGCCCCGGCCGGGCTCCGTGCCCCGCCGCACCGGGAAGGTCTAGGTGCGCCCGCCCACGCTGCGGGGCAAGCCGGCGGCGCCGAGGCGGGGGGGGGGGGGGGGGGTGGCGGTGGTGAGAAGGAACCGGGAGCGGCGGCGGCGCCGAAGGGGAAAGCGGAGCGCAGCCCACGGGGCACGGAGCAGCCGCGCTCCCCACCTGCCGCGCCCCTTCATATACACCGCCGGCTCCGCCCCGCCGCCGCCTCCGCCAATGGGCGCCGGCGGAAGGGCCGAAGGGGGCGGGGCCCGGCGGCGGGCGGCGCCCGGTTGGGTGGAGGGCGGGGCGGGGCGGGGCGGGGCGGGGCGCGCCGGCCGCGGGGAGCGGCGGGGCTGCGGCACACGGTCGGGGCGCGCGCGCGCGCGCGCCGGCCCGCGCGGGCAGGTGTGCCGGCGCGGGCGGACTCCCGCCCGCGCCGGCACACCTGCCCGCGCGGGCCGGGCGCGCACGCGCAGTGGCGCAGACACCCCGGTCCTCCCCCCACACACCCCCCCCCCCTCCGGCGGCGCCGCAGCGCCGCAGCGTGGGGGGGGGAGGGGGGGGGGCGGTTGGGCCACGCGTGACGCGGCCGCCGGGTGAGCTGAACGCACACCGGCCGTGCCTCGCGCTCGCGGCCTGGGAACTCGGCCCGGCCCGTGCCGTGTGTGTGTCCCCTCCCCACCGTGTCCCCGTGTCCCCCCCGTCCCCCCCCCCCCCGGTCCCCCGGCTCCCATCGGCCCTGCGCTGCAGCGCAACGCGGGGCGGGGAAGGGAAGGGGAAAATGGTATTTTCGGCGCCATCGTTAATGTGCGCCGCGCCGCGATGCCACGGTGCCGCGGCGGGACGAGGGGTAACGCTGCACGGATGGGGCTCCGAATCTCCTATTTGGCTGCGATACTGTACTCTAGGTATTTTTCCGCCCTTAAGCTGCTGAATATGTTCTCTCAACTTTTAGCTCCGTCCTCCTTTTTTCTTTTTTTTTTTTTTTTTTTTTTTTGGCGTGGCACTCGGGGTGAATGCGTGTATTGGACGGACCCCTCCGTGGTGCCACCTGGCAGGTGCGCGTTCTGGAGGTCACCTGCAAGAATGGCCTGGCCTGACATCGAGGGCCACCCAACCACCCTCAGCCTGCTCTTCTCGGATCTCAAGAAGAAGTGGCCCGGCCACCAGTGCCTCCTGCCCTCCCGAAGCCGTTAAGCTCGCCGTCAGGGGACAAGTCGTGATGTGGCACCCACCTCCAAATGATCCATGGCTACAACCCAGAATCAGCCCCTGAAGCACCTGGGGTTTTTAGGTCATCGGGTGCTGCTGGAGCCACCTTGGGTCCACACAGGCCAGACACCCTCGAGGTCCCACCACCGTTCATGGCAGCGGCTGAACACGGCCTCCTCAGCTGTAGGCACACCCCCAGACATCTCAAAGCCTTGTGGGTTAGAAAGAGGACAGGTGTCACGCGGGAGGTGTAGAGAGGTTGCGTGCCTGGACGGCCACGTGTGTTTAATTGGGAGTGCCCGGTGTGCCGAGCGCCCCACGATACGTTGTGCACCATCAAAGGGAGCCAGGTGTGCCACAAGGATTTTTTCATCCTCGGTTAGGAGAATCAGCTCTCGGTGGTGTTCATGTGATGGCAAAGGGCTGATCAGCTCGGGGGGAAGAAGATAAATGGCATCTCTCTCTCCTCCTCGGTGTCCGGTCAGAGCTGGTCTTTTAAAGAGACCTGCTGATGGTGGGCGATAACAAAAGCAAACACAGACAGCAGTATCTGATACCCAGGCGAACATCATCTACGCTGCAGGGAGGACAGTATCAGTTACAAGTTAAGGCGGTTGTGATTGCAATCAAGCCAATAAGTAGACGAGCACTGCTGGAGGAAAAAAAACCCACCCATTTTTAACTCCCAGACCTCAGCGCAGTGGGCGCTGTAGCCAGTTGGGCAGTTCCTCTCGGCTGCTGGGCCACCAGGCCTGCACTGGCCACTGGGAAACTGGACCAACTCTCCTTCTAGTGCCCTGGGTGCAGTTTACGGCCCAGGTACGCTGCCCTACCAGGGGCAGCAGGTCGGGAATAACGTGTGGGTGCGCGGTGGTGTCACCCACGCGTGAGGTCTGCTCACCAGACAGCCTTCCCTGGGATGCTGTGCCACGGGCCAGGGCTCAGCTCATCCAGTCTGCAGGGGAAAAGACCACACAGGTCAGTTCACGTCACACACAACAGCAGCAGTCGGTGCAGCCCTCCTCTCCTTGCCTTCTGCCCGAGCAGCGGGGTCAGCCAAAATTAAACAGGCACAGGATGTGCAGGCAGGGTCATGGTGATCTTCGGATCAGGGAAGTGTTGAATGGGAGTCCACTCTCCCACAGCACTGTTCCCTAAGACCACGGAGGATGTGTTCGGAGAAAGCAGCTAGAGAGTATTTGAATAACCGTATCACGATTACATGGTAAATGGCCACCCAGACACATCATCTTCCTCTGAGCACATTGTCACTGCCGCTACAGGCTCTAGTGGTGCTGGTGGAAGCTGAGCTGCAGGAGCTCCTGGCTTCATGGGTGTTTGTTTAAGGATCACTGGGAAACTCTCTCCTCTTCCTGCAAGCCTCTGTACTTCTGTATAAATACACAGAGGAGTCCTGTTGGGTGGGCCCTGGTTGGCGGTACCAAATGCCCATGCCTGCACAGGCTGTGGCGTGCAGGACCTGGAATGGAGAAAAGGCCCTTCTGGTGGGTTGCACACTGCTCCTGCAAACTCTTCCAGACACCCGAGGCCTCAGTCCCACGCACGCTCAAGGCACGCACTTTGCTTGACGTTGGTGAATTACCCTCTCGGAATCAGCAGCACTCATAGGCAAATGGGGTGCCAAATTTCATTCAAATTTACTGTTTGTTTGCCTGCTCAGATATCAATCAGGCCGTCTCTAAGGCCACCACTATATGATCTGATTTTTTAAGGTGATAAGGGCCTGAGGCAACGTTTGAAACTGCCAAGAACAAAATGTGCAAAGCTATCCATGTCCAGCAGATTAGCTGCAGGAGGAAGGATGGTGTGGGGGAAAGCTGCACAGCAGCACCTGGGAAGGAACAACCTGCAAGATGGAAGCTATTAGAGGGTTAGCTCGCTGCCCTGAGGAGTTAGCAGGTGAAGAGCACTCTGATTTTCTCCGGTGGGTTTGGGCATAGCTACCAGTGAGATCCCAGCTTCCTTTGGGTCTCCTGCCTTGGGGGACTTAGTACTGTGTTCAGTTTTGGGCCCCTCACCACAAGAAGGACATTGAGGCGCTGGAGCGTGTGCAAAGAAGGGCAACGAAACTGGTGAGGGGTCTGGAGCACATGTCTTATGAGGAGTGGCTGAGGGAACTGGGGTTGTTTAGCCTGGAGAAAAGGAGGCTGAGGGGAGACCTTATCGCTCTCTACAACTATCTGAAAGGAGGTTGCAGAGAGGTGGGAGTCGACCTGTTCTGTCAAGTAACAGGTGACAGAACAAGAGGAAATGGCTTCAAGTTGCGCCAAGGGAAGTTTAGATTGGATATTAGGAAGAATTTCTTTACTGAAAGGGTCATCGGGCATTGGAATGCGTTACCCAGGGCAGTGGTGGAGTCCCCATCCCTGGAGGTATTTAAGGGTGGTGTAGGTAGAGTGCTCAGGGACATGGTTTAGTGGTGGGCCTGTCAGTGTTAGGTTAATGATTGGACTAGATGATCTTACAGGTCTTTTCCAATCTAGGAGATTCTGTGATTCTGTGACTGGGAGAAAGCCCCTAGGGCAAGGAGAGGTGTCTCACTACAGGGCAGGAGGGTGGACAATTACTTTTGATGTAGCGGCAAAAGAGAAGGGCTTGGTGCAGAGCAGAGCAAAGCAAAGCGAGCATTTGTCCAGCCTGGTGACTATTTCACCCATTAGTGCCATTTGTGGGGGAAAATGAGACTGTGCCGCTGATGGTCACACGCAGGAACTTTGGGTGACGTGTGATCTAGAAACATCTCTGAAGATGGCTGTGGATGATGCTGCGACAGGCAGCAGAGGAAGGGGAGAGGCACGCCGGGAGCGGGGAGGGACTCTCACAGACTGCGGGACCGAGCGTTAATTATAAGGTGACAGAAGTGTGCAAAATGGCCTCAAGTAGTTACTATTCATGGGCTGCCACGGCAAACAAACGGTGCTGGGCCTCCTCGGGCTGGCATGCCCGGGATTTGGAAAAGGGCAGCTGCTCAAGAGCTTGGCACCGAGCCTGCATCACACACAACAGGTGAGCGAGGGCGAGGAACAAAACGGGCGACGAGAGCTGCCGCGGCCCTGCAGACTGCGAGCGAGAGGTGGGACCCCACACGGGCGTTTTACACCCCTCGGGGAGTTGCAAAGGGCCTCTAAGGGGAGAGGGGCGACCCTGGGGAACTGCCCTCAGCGTCCCAGCGAGGCGAGTACGGTCCCCACGCCAGCTTGCCGGACCCGCCTTTAGGACTGTCCTCCGATTTTCTGCCTGGGAGGTTGAGGAGAAACAGAGCCCGCTCAGGGGCTGCTGCAGGTTACGCTGGCTCAAGCAGGGTCTGTAGTCTCCCGGAACACGGCATGACAAAAATAGCTTTCAAGTATTCTTCTTCCCCTCCTTGTTCCCCCCTCCCCGACGTGGGGTCACTAGGGATTAGGTTTATAGACATATGTGGTTGATCCTCTGAGCACAATGACTGCATTCAAACAGATTAATTGCACATAGCTATGCAAGCTGAGGTAACTAAGTTAAAAAAAACGTGAGCTAGTAGGCACTGAGAAAGTAAATATTTATAGAAATAACCTCCCTCCAGATCCAGCCATGGGGTCAGTATTCTTTTCTTTAATATCAGTTTGATAGTTGTGCAACATAACGTGTGGAGGTGCCCGCACAGCTCACCCTCGGCAAAATGATGCGGAAAACAACAGCTGTTAAGATAGATAAGTGAGTGTAAACAGCATGTGCGGATGGAGAACCCGAAAGCGTCTGAGAGGGCATTTGCCCAAAACTGATCTTGCCGAAGAGGGAAATAACCATCAGTCCTCAACTGATCATGCTAAAGAGGATGGCAGCCGTCAGCTGGAGTAAACGGCAACCAGGGAATGGCAAAGCCAATTTTGAACGGGTTGGCCTGAAAAGCTGTGTAAAGAAGCATAACAATTTGTAACGGAGCAGGGAGACGCCTCAACCTGGGACCAGAGCAGCAAGCAAAACCCAGTCTGGCACATCACGACCTCTGCCGAGACCACACGCAGTAGCTTCCCCATCCACAAGACACTGTCAGCAGACGGCACCCAGCACGTGGCCTGACCCTGCGGGGTGCAGCATGTAGGGACCCACACTTCGGGTGTGTGACCTCCTGGGGTGCCTTCCCACCAGCAGCTGCATTAGCAGGAGTAGGAGTAGGGAGTAGCGTGGGCATCCCTAGAGCTGGAGTGGCCACAACCCCCGTGGGAGCGGGGATGTAAGCGGGGGGACCCCTGCTCCCTGAAGTGACCCCCCTGCCAGTGAGAGGGGGGCGGGTACCTGCGTGTGTGTGATAAGAACTTCTGGGGATTAGTTGCAGAAGTGCGTTCAGGAACTTGCAGGAACTTATTAGTGTTTCCTAACGGTCTAACGCTGTGGTTGAACTGTTGTATTGCTAACAGATCCTGAATGCATAGTTCACTGATTGTCGGTTAATTACGTGTTCTTAATAAATCAATAAACCATTTCGATTCTGATTTGGTTTAACCTATGTGAGCTGAGCCATTTTTCCTTGCAACAATGATCAATTGATATAAGTTTTTGACCAGTCCTGGCAGAAGAAGGCCTATACGCTCAGTGATTGAGGAAAGATTCACTTCATGTTGAACTGGAGACTAGGTGCAGGACAAGGGATCGTTTCCGGGGTGACCTGGCTGGCAGATGGAGACAGAAGAGGGAGATGTGATAGAGACAATGTGCCGTGTGCCTCGTGTTTAATAACTGGGATAAATACTTCTGGTGGACGGTATAGAGTTCCTCTGTCTGAGCACAGCCACCAGTAGTGAAACCTGCCAGCTATCAACACTGTTCTGATGGAGGCGAAGGCAACTTGTGAAGGCAGCAGAAGTCAAACCATATTGCCAGAATGTCTCTTTTTGGCTGATGCAGGAAAAATTACTCTCATCTCCTCACTGAAAGTAGTATGAAAATACTTTCTTGTGTGAAATCCACCATGTTTTCCTTGGCACATCTGGAAGTGACCACCACACAGGGAAGAAGCATTACCCAGGAACTAGCGATGAAGCTGGCAAGAAGAACACGTTTTGTGACAACGGGCACCTGGAGCCCTCACTGGAGTGGCAGCCAGCTTCCTGGTACGCAGCCACAGAGCTCAGGCAGCTACGTGAGCTCTTAATGCAGTCAGCAGCTGCAAGTCTGGGGGATTGATTTGGCTTCGCCCTCGCTGGTCCAAACAAAAAGGTTCCCATTCGGCTCCTACTGGATATAGCAGCACTATGCACCATTAAAATAGGCCGTCATTAGTTTTCTGTCTTGGCAGCAAGATCACAAGGCTTCACTCTCCACTCTCTCCTAACCATGGTTCATGAGGGGTTTCTGATGGCAGGTTGTATTTGGGCACCAGCCTGCTCAGCTGCCCCAGTTAGAGCTCTGCTGTCTCCAGGGCCAGCCAGTCTGGGACGTCCAGCACGAAACCAAGCTGAAGAACGAGAACTAAATAAACTCCAAAACTATTTTGAGGCCTGCTCTAATAGAGTTTAAAAAGAAAAACAAAATGAGAGTGGAAAAACATTTCTATCTTTAGCCATCAGGAGCAAGACTTATCTAAGCAGCGCCACACAGGAGCTGGCAATGGGAATGGTAAGTTACGGTTCGACTTGTTCCTAAACATCTTCTTTTAATTGTTCAGTCAGGGCCATAGCGGGATGCTACATGATTTACAGTGCCTGTCAGAGGCCTTTCTCCTTCTCCTCATGGGAGGTCCTTTCCCTAAAACAACTCACAGATGTCTGTGATCATTTTAAAGACTACTCCAGCATTGCCCACACTCAAAGTTCTTACTGACTGAAGGTAGATGACTCTGCAAACTGGGAAGCCTGCTGTCCGCTGTGGGCTTCTTGGTGGTCTTTGCCTTGATTTGGGTTGTCTGGTCCACTGCAACGTCCTGCAATGACCAACACCACACCCTTACCTGCAACACAGTAACACAATACACATAAAAATCAAACACATTTTGACTGGAAAACCTCTCCCCAGTCCTTAACATCCAGTAATCGTGACAAAAGACATCATGCAGCCGTGACAGAAACTGTCTGTCTTCATTCCCCTGATGTAAATTCTGTGCTGTGGTAACCATGCTGGAGTCTGAAATGCCCTTTTCTCTTTTAACCAGTCCTGCGTGGACCACACAAAATGTCGCAGAGCCTGAGAGGCATTCACATACAGGCCAAAGGAGGCAGACACACATCTAAAAGGAGTAAAGGAGTTTAAAAAACACTGAGGTCTTTCTCATTACAATCAGTAGTAGTTAAGGACCTGACTTGTGTGGACGATTTGAAAAGCTGGATGGGCCTCAGTTTGTGTTTTTAGATGCTTGTGTATCTTGGAAAATCTGCTTTGACTTTCCACAGTTCAGCCTTTCTGTTCAGATAGTCGGGATACATTTGACATGGACATTTGTACCAGACCTGCATCAAAGCGGATCCATTCTGCAAAGGCATGACGGGAGCTGAACGCTTGTGTCACTGGTGTCCACAGATCCATCAGGTGTTTCTCAGAAACTATCGATTCTGGCTGAATAAGACACCGCAAGTTACGGGCAGAGGGAAGTGAACACCATAAGCAAACCACTCCATCACGTCTGGTCTAACAATGGGGCAGGTAGAGGAAGACAGCGCATGCGGTGATGCTGCTATTATTTACATAAGGCGATACCTTTGTTTTTCTGTTATTCGAACTCTATTTATCAGCTGATAAACACAAACGTTTGGAGGATATAATCATGACAAGACCCCCAAGTCAGCTAGAGTTTTGAGTCACACTTTTTTTTGTCTCATGGGAAACATCCCCAAAATACCAACATGCAAATCTGTTCTTTTGCATGTTAAAAGTATTCCCCAGGCAACCGGGATCAGGACTGAACAGAAATTCCCTTTTCTCCCCACCCATATTTCCTTTTGAAAAAGCAGTCACTGCTGGTAATCAAAGATTAGCTACTATTGCCCGATGTTCAAAGCACAAATGAACATTCAACACCAAAATGGCCTTAGCTAACCAGTGTTATTACGAGCTGGTTTTGTCAATTGTGAGAACATAAGACTGGCTACACCTGGAAGCACCAAAGGTCCATTTAATCCAGTATGTCTTCTCCAGCTGTGGCCAGTAGCAAATATTTAGAAAAAGAGCCTAAGAACAGGGCAAGTACAGAGTGACCGATGTGACCTCCCAGGTGCCAGCAGCCTGCCACCTTGGGATTTCCCAAGCCAGGGAGTACACTGACAGCTAAGTAAACTGGGCGTAGGCCCAAACCTAATCTGTGGCTCACTTTGGAGAAGCAGTTGGTATCTGGCACGTTACACCTCACCTCTCAGCTCGGTGGCGTGACTGCAGCCTCTGCCAGTTCACCTGAGTGAGTTTAGAGGCCAGCAACTGCGCAGAGGTGAGGGCAGGTCTCTCAGCCACACACGTGAACAGCTGTAGCCTGCACTGGGCTTTGCACTGGTGCTTTTCCTCATGGTTCAGCAAGACGGTTTAAAGCTGTTTCTGGTCTTGCTATGTAAGTCACTGTCAGCCTCAGGGAGCCTACAGATCAGCGGTCCCATGGGGCATGGAGTAACAGGCGGACCACAGACTTCAGTGGATGCATGCTAGTGTATCTGATGAGTGAGGTGCCCAGCTGCGTGTTCCTCTTACTATCACGGTGGTATTTGAGCAGTCACCCTCATGTCAACACCACCAAACAGCATACTAGCCTGTAACACATTAGTATAGAAAGAGCTCTGAATCTTCAACTCTGAGATCCTTCTTTGGGCACAGCCTCCTAGCACATGGGAATTGCTTCTCATTTTTCAGTCGAGATGACTGGCTGAGGTGCCCTGCATGTCACCTGTGGTGACCCAGTGACTCATAGTCCTTCCTTGCTGCACTGTGAGAAGCAGCTTGCCGCATGGAAAGACACACTCTGCTAGGCACATGCTTAATTTATAAGTGCTAATTAATTGAATAATGGGTTAGCTAGGAAAGCCCCTGGTCTTACGCTGTATTCAAAATGCCATATGGAAAAAGGCTGGTGTGATGGGAGCTCTGTTAAATCTGATACCTTTCTAAGAGAATCTACCCCAGCATTACTGATGAGACAGAATTTAACAATGAAGATGTATATTTTATTCTCCAGAAGAACATTTTTGAGATGATGGCAAACGTTTGGTCACTTGGATAGTGATCAGTGTGCTTCATTCCTGTGACAAGCAGTGGGATGAATATCCTGTTATAAATGGAAAGCAAATAGTTTACTCGAAGAGCTTTAAATGTCATCAGTCTCTTAGAAAATGCATGTCAGTAGGTCTCGTGACTCTGAAAGCAGCGTGGCTGTTTAATGTAACTTTTGCCTCCACCTAGGCCCACTGGGTGCCTCCGACTGAGAAGAGCTATCTTTATCCTGACAGCCTTGTTCCAGGTCAGGGAGGCTCTGGCCTGCCTCTGAACTGAAAGTCTGAAGCACTGGACAGATACCGCTGTTTCAGTTCTCCCGCGTCTATCTCAGGGATCAGGTTTCCAGGAATCTGCTGCAGTTTAGTTCCCATAAGGAAACGACGCAGGAAAGTGACCCACATCAGGTGCTCACAACAGGCCTGCAAATCCCTCGCTGCCCTCTCGGCTTCAGAGCACGTTAAAGATACAAAAGCATATACATTGTTATGGCTCCATTTCTAGCAGGTAGGTGCGTGTGGTACATGGGAAGCTGGTGGCAGAAGAAAGAGCAGAACCAGTGTTTTGCTGCGTTGGGTAGAGCTTCATGCAGGTGATGGCACCGTCCTTGCTAGCTAGCAGGCGTCTGGGAGAGGGGTGCAGCTGGGAGCCTCGCACAGAGCCACGTGCAGCTGCCCAAAGCCCACATCTACTGGGCTCGCCAGAGAGAGCTATGCACATCTTGCCTCAGGCCTCCCACAGAGCTAAGTGCTTTCTAGGTATTAATGAAATGAGTCCGGCAGCATCGCTTTTCTAAGGTAGAAAGGTCCCCATTTCACCAGTGGGAGAAACTATGGGTTTGCCTACATGGAGACGCTCTGGAAACCCAATTTGAATGAACTTTGCAAGCTGACAAAACCCCTAAAAATTTAATTAAATCACATTAAAGCCCCATGTGGGCATTTTAACTTAAAGGTAAGTTTACTCTCTGCAGTATACTTCACCTCCAAAGCAAATGGAAGAACATTTAATTTAGCCCACCCTAATTCTTACTGAAGGTGTCCACTTTAATGATTTACCTATTTGAAATTCGTGCTTTTAGTTCAATTAGATGACTTCTCTCCTTAGTTTTCCTTTGTAAAGAAGCCCTTCGAGAGAGAGGAGAAGGGACTTGTTTAGGATCATCCAAAAGAAGTGCCAAGAGCAGAAGTGGGGGAGCCCAGACATATACAAGTATTCAGGGAAGCAGCTTTTCTCTCTACTACCTTTCCATCACTGCTGGAAATGTTTTCTGTGGATCTAGTCCTACTGCACTCTTCTTCTACCCCTGCCACATCGGGCTTTGCAGCAGACCCATACAGCAGAGGTAAGACAGGACGAGAGAGCTAGCAGGTGTCTTGTCTGGCTGCAAGCAACACCACGTAGAAAATTCATGAAAATGCCACAGCCCTTCGAGACTGCAAAGTCTGGGGATCATTTATTCTGCCCTTCCAGCACAATACAGACAGTATAATTTCATTCCATTACTTCTTCAGTCAGCCTGATAGCTTATCTTTGACTGAAGCATGAAGTCAGGTATTTGCTGCAGTCAAATTGTTCCAGGCATTTTGTTGGATGTGTATTTTCCATTGAAACCAATTTTCCTTTTAGTAAACTACTTTTTTATAACCTTTTTCCCTCTGACAGACATGCCTTTCTGTGCAAATTCATAGTCATTGCTTTCTTGGGGATGCAGCTTTGGTCTACAGCAGTGGGGAGGGGAAAAAAAAAAAAAAAAAAAAGAGGAGAAAACCCCATTCCTTTCCAGGGGTCTGAAATTATTACACCAGCATGAATGCAAATTTCTCTCAACCTCGAATACATCTCTTATTGTCACTGCTATATCTAGATTCTTGAGGACATACAGTGGCTATGTTTGTCTGTCTCACCATGCCAGCACTGCAGCTGGAGCAGGAACACCAAAGCCTGCGAGCTTTACAGGGTGGTCCCAGCCTCAGGCACTCCACAGGAGCCAAAAGGAGAACCTGGTGGACAGCTTCAAGGCAGTTACATGAGCCATGAATTTAGCCTTTTCTCTTCCCCCACCCCAGTGGCAGTGTGAGGTTGGGCAGTGCAGAGAGATTCAAATATACATTGTGATAAAGCATAAAAACAAGCAAGATAGAAAAAGGAATATCCCCTATAGGCAGATAATTCACTCACAAAATATTTGAGTCTTATTGGACTAGACTTACCATGCTGCACTGTCTCAGCATTCTGGGATCATCAGTAACACTCAGAATATACGTAAGAAGTTTTCCAATGCTGGATCTTAACATGATACTAAGGACAAGAACCACCATTTCTTACCTTTTCCCAAGGCAGAAACTGAGAGATGGGGAAAAGTAACTTGACCTACGTCACGCTATACAGATATTTACTAGAGAACTGGGTACAACACCCAGAAGACAAACGATAGTTATAGTATGTTTGGCACCCTGATTCATAGACCCATCTGGCCAAAGCTCACGTGGTCGACAGCAGAGCTGGGCAGAGTCATCGGGCAGAGATCTATGGACATGATCTTCACTAGCAGCATTCATAGATATCCACCCATCCCAGGACGGGATATATATATATATATATATATATATACAAGGATCCCTTGGGCCCAGTCCTCTCCTCAGGCTGCCAGTTCTCTATCTGGAAAACTACAGCGCTCTTACAAGCCCTGTAGAAACAATGTCGGTGTTGTCATTAACCTGTCAGGGACTTATGCCCTGACCTTTATTATAGTACCCTTGCACGAAGCTGAATAAAACACAGCATATTCAACTGAGTCTATGACAAATGCGTTACGTTTGCCTAATTTTCTCATTTGCCACAGGACAGAGTTAGAATTGTTCTTTCTGAGCAAATGAGTTTTAGCTTTTCTCATTAGCTTTTCATAATCTTTAGTGCACAGATTGGGAGGAAAGGGCTTTCAGCAATTTTGGCTGAAAGTAAAATGACTAAAGGTCAAAAGTGAGAGCAGGAGGGAAGGCGCCACCGTTCCAGAGAAGTTCCCAGCCTCCTTCTACTAGTCTTGACTGTATGAGGAGTTTAAAAACGGCAAAAAATGTCAGAGCCAGACAAATCCTTACCTAGGTAGTGGAATGGGCTGTTCAGGTCAGATGCTGTGACTCATGCAGGCTGATCTAATGTACATAACCAACTTAAAAATGAAGGGCTTATCTGTCCTGAACTGTCATTTTTAGCCTTCGTTAAGTCAATTTAGATCTCTCTGGTGAGTTAACTTTATGGTGACACTAGACCTGTGAAATCTCACATGCTCTAAGGCAGATAAAGGAGCGTATTACATAGCACGGGGCATCCTGCGTACATGCTTGCATCTGTCATCTAACCTAAGGGACCATCCACTCTCTTCCAAACCACTGCGTCTTCCACTGCGCCGTACCCTGTACATTGGAACTGAAATAAGCCAAGGTGAACAAACACTGAGCACATAGCTGCAGTATCCTGCTGATTAAAAATCCTAAATTAGAGGCAGGTCAGAAGCTTCTCGCATGTTCTCCTCAAGCCTAGACTTTGCCATAGATGCATACCACTCCTAGGGGTTGCACCAAGGTCCTCAGACTACTACCTAGATCGAGTAGCTGCCAGCACCATACAGCCTGAGTCACCGCCACGCTGGACTGTATACCCTATCATCCATGCATTGCGTGATCTACTCGAGATGGGGCTTGCCAGTACAGCAGTGGAAGCCACAACTAAGAGCACCAAAGGCACGCATCCCTCAAAAGGAAATTAGTTATCCAGACACAATATTTTTTTTTTTTTCTGACAAAACTGTGTCAACACCAGGGCTTTCACAAGGTCTGTTTTTTTCACAGTCCTACCCAGCTCACCGTCATGAGCAAAGCGGTGAAATACAGGCTAAATGCTCTGAGCCACCTAATCCTTTTTTATTTGTATGAGAGCAATCAAATATATATGATTGATCACCTGTAGCATAGCGAATGTTGCAGCACACAATAGCCCATGGCTAAAGGAAGCAGACCACACTTCATTTTGTGCTGTTTTCAGGGAAGTGGGAGGGAGGTGTGTTTGCTTGTGCACAACCCAGAGCGTGGGCAGGGCTTCGGGAACTCGAAGTGAAGGTCACCCGTACACACCTCCCCACAGCATCACCTGCCTTGCCCTACTCTGCAGCTCCGGGACACCGGCCCAGAGGAGGCTGGTCATGACTGAGGTACACACACGAAGTGCACGAAGAGTGGGAGAGTGGTGGGGGAAGGAGGGGGCCCATTGCAGGCTGTCAGCAAGGCAGCCCGTCTGCACAGAGGCACGTGCAGCACACGGGTCCCCGGACTGCTGTTTGTCATACCATGTGTGAAGGAGAAAATGAGACTTAAGGAAGATGATGCCACTTGTAGTGTATATCCTATGGCAGATGAGCTGCAATTCTTTGTCTGTACAATGTTAGAAAGCGGGGGTGGTGTTTTTAAAGATATTTTCTATACTGGAGCTAAGAATGGCAGGTTTCACAATGAAGCTGTTGTTCAATTAAATGTGAATCAGTGTGTGTGCAGACCTGACTGAGACAGGGAAGTAATAAAACAAAGACACTAAAACTTATCAGTAATTCTTACCATTTCTTAATGATGTTTCTAATCTATGCCTTTGACCCTGTGGTAATTCTACTTCGTTCTCCGCTGCTGTAGCATTTAGAAAGTAACTGAAAAGTTTATGCCAGTTGTTAGCTTATCATGTTTGCCTTATGACAGCCCAAGACAAAGGCCAATATATCATAAAATAAAAGTCCAACTCCATATTTAGACTTCTAAGTAAATGGCTTGAATTTCGAATGAACAGAACTCACAATCTCTCTCACTGCTTTTAATAGAAGCTCAAGGGTTCCTGAAAAATCAAGTCTTTTATCAGACTGTATAGGAAGGGACCTCATGAGAATATGTGTGCTTTTTCTTTCAAATGACTTGAGGGACAGCTTTGTGTCCTGTCAGGCTGATTTAGCCCCAAAGGCAGGATCACCTGAAGACTTCTGTTTGCCTACGTACCGGTCAGGACAGCAAAGAGGTGGGCTGCCTTGCTGGCGTCACTCTTGCAGTAAAGCCCTGTTTTCTGCCTGAGGGTTACAGGCTGGTACAGACAGCAGTCTTGACAACATGCCATCTCCACAGCAGAAACAACTCCCTGGTAAAACTCACTGGTGCTGGAAAAGCTTTTGTAACAAAGCGGTGGCTGAAAGACACGCTCTTTCAACTACATCTGCTCACTGAGTGAGTGTGGTCACATTAATGTATTGGTGCTTTATATTGGCAAAGCTTTCACTTCCAAGAAGACAGAATAGTTAAATCAATGGCAGACCTAGTCAGGCTATTGTAATGGAATTTAAATTTGGGAGTTATACTCGTACGGACTTGGTTAAATGAAAAACAACCTCCTCTTGACACGTACACATAACCACAACGGTTGCGCAGGTGTGCAACTATAGATCAGATACTAGCTTGAAAAGTTTCTTGGTGGCTGAAGAAAGACTTCCATGCAGTTTGGTCAGATGGCAGGATTATGCAGAAAAAACAGCATAAAATGAAGTTACGAGGTGGCAGATTCAAATCTAACAAAAGGAAACGTTTCATCAAATGCATAGTTAAATTCTAGAGCTTGCTGCCAACAGTCCTGTGAAAGCCAAAAATAGATTTCGAAAAATGATTTGACAAAGTCGCGGACAGATCTATTAAGTGCTATTAAATAGCAAGATTTTAGGAAGCTTTCAGGAACCCACAGCCTGGCAAGTACACCAGAGAACGGTATACCATTACATGCTTGCCTTTCTCATACAGTTTTCTCTAAACATCTCTTACCAACCACCAATGAAGAAACGATACTAGACGTTTAGAGTGATCCAATACGACCATTTTTCATTTAAAACCTTTTATGTTGGTGCTAATTTACCTTAATGATGAGGGTGTTGATGTGATGATAGCGGTTCACCAACTGCTTCATAAGCAGCTGAGCCACCCCTGCAGTCCAGGCAACCTCTTCAAGACACAAGCTCTAAATCGATGGGGAGATAGTCATGTCATGTTCTCCCTGGGTTAATTTATCCAGCTGTTACCTACAAGAAGGTAGAACTTCTCAGGTACTTAGTTCACCTGGTGCAGACATGCCCTAAGGGGTTTGCCCAGCTCAGAGGCAAAGGACTGTGGCAAGCAAACACTGACTCCGGGTTTCCCAAGTGCTTTGCCAGTGCCCTAATACCTGATCTGTTGTGCTTCTCAACTCAGGAGACAAGTGCAGGACAGGGAGGAGGTGGTAAAATAGGCAAGAAATAATAATTATGCAATTGGCTAAAAGGATATTTCAAACTTTCATAGATCAGCACATCATCCCCCACTAAAGTTTACAGCACGCACCTCACTTTGGCAGCCGCCTTCATTGGTGTGAGCAGTCCTCCCTACACAGAAAACTGAACATGGCTGGGAACCCTGCTGCGACAGGGGTTATTACTGCTGGTATACATAAGGTCAAACTCTGTTTTAGCAAGGAATTTGTCCCCTGAGCTGTAACATGGATTGGACTTGCGTACACAGGTGAGGCAAAAACATGCAGTAACATGGTTAGCAGAGAATTGCGCTGTAACATGACCCCTTGGCATAGAGATTGCCTGCGTAAATGCCATTCCAGGCATGATAGATGCAGAGGGGAAGGAGTTTCTAATGCTGCTGTGTTATGCTACTGCTCACAAACATAACAGATCCCAGCCTGTTGTGATTCCCCAGTGTTTTGCCTGAACCACTGCACCCTCTTACTATCTGCTACCGGCCATAGTCCTGTCCCTGTGAGCAGGAAAACCCTGAGGTACCTTCCCAAGGAACGCCAATGGGAAACCCAGGTATAATTCCTGGTTCTGCCCCAGGATTTCTCATCATCGCTTAGGAAACTGAAAAGGTGACATCTCTGCGCCTCTGATTCTCTTCTGTAAAGCAGGGCTTACGGCAGTTTTCAACCGCTCAGGAACATGAGGGGAAGGCAAGGATGCAAGGGAAGCTGTGAGGTGCTCAGATGTAGTGATACCAGAGACCACCACAGCACGTGAGACAGGCAAGCCCCGTGGATGGTGCCTGGTGGACGGAACCTGTTTTTCCCTGACATGCAAGGCAGATGGCCACAACTGAAGCTCATGCTGCCTATGGAAGATCTCCTGTGTGAGTTGAGGTAAATCCAGACTTTGTTTCTTCTGGCCTGCTCCAGCTTTGTCTTAGGAGGCCAGCAGAACAGACGGCTGGCCTGCAGAGCCTTGCGTCAACTAGTCAGGACTTCAACTAGAAGGGGATGCTCCACCTCCCATCCAGAAACCTCTTTGCACCAGCATCACAAGCACCATGTCCTGGCACAGCCGCAGAGCCCAATACCAAAATCTCCCAGCTACACGCCGTTGCTGGGAAGAATCACAGTTTCTTAAGACTTCCCTGAATAAGCATACAACTGCATGTTCCAGAACAGCGTGTGGTTATTTCATCTAGTGGTGGGCTTTGGGGGAGATACTTTATCACCAGCTGCAGTGGGCTGAACTGTTTCCTGTCATTGATTAAGGAAATAAAGGTCATCAAGCACAGATTTTCCTGAAGTCCTTGTGTGAAGCTCTTCCCCTCTGCATGCTCTCCACTGATAGTATTGCTTTGCCAAGCCTTGTTAAGGCTTCTCCATTGTTCTTTGTGTGCTGTCAATCAATCACGGTTGCCAGTACACACTGGCAAGCTTTGCAAAGACGAATATGCAATTGAGATCCTTAATTAACGCCACGTAACATTCAGATATATTCACTGGGGAAGGGACATGTGAAAGAAATCAAGGAAGAAACCTAGCAGAATGGGGGGAGGGGGGTGGACCCCTTCCAAGGACTTTATCTGCAGAAAGATCTAATTAAGCTAGAATAATATGCAAGCTCGCTTAAAAAGAAAATGAACATCAAGAGAAGCTGAAGCTAACAACCAGCTGTCTCCTCTTTGAGAGTTAAACGCATTAGCTCCAGAGGCAGAAAAGAAAGAGAAAAATAGGCTTAGGATTTGTGTATCTTAAAACAAGTGAAACCTACACCCACTGCTATAACACTGCAAATCTTCCACTTCATTTGCATCACAGGGGCAGGTCTATTCACTAAAGGGAAATGTCCCTCTATTTACCAGTTAAAAACACAGGCTTTGCTGCCTGTTGTTGACAGACCTAGTCCTACCCTTCCACTTTCTCTCCAGCCTAGCCCAGCCCATCCCAGGCTTCCTACCTCAGCTTTGCTGCCTGGGGTATGTCTGAGAGGCAGCGCTGAAGGCAGAGTGGCCAATACATAGGCTGGATATGGGATCGAGGGAAGATGATAACATAGTGTTCATAGAGACCTCACGGGGCAGGGGGGAGGTACATAGAGAAATGTGTTAAACCATCATTTAAAAAAAAAAAATAGGCTTTAGACAGTGATTTCAAATGTGTCTAACAGAGTTAGGTACCGAGATGACCTTCTCAGGGAGCTGGACACCCAGTTCCCCTAGGGTGTGTCTACACTAAAAGGAGTTTTCCAGCATATATATATTGCTAGAGCCATGACAAAAATATTTCAGTAATGAAGATGTCATTCATACCACCGAAGGAGTTATTTTCTCAGCTACCTAAATAGACTAAGCTGTGTAATTTATTTTTTTTTCCAGGCATAATTGAAATTATGTTAGGGCCAGCACTGATATGAGGTTGATGTGTATTCTCCCATATACTCCCAACTAGTATACCCCATCCATACAGCAAAAATGTTCAATGTAGAATAATCCTTATGCACATTATCAATATCACCATTACCCTTTAGCAAGGGAAAAATAAACCCTGGGAAAGGTGTTCACTCCAGTGTGAGACACCACACAGCTCTGCTGGAGAGGCAACAGCAGTAACTCCAATTTTCCTACCTCTTATTTAACTTTTCCATTCAGTGGTCTGTCCTCAGCCCTCAGGACCTTGAGGATGCCAATGGTTCCTTTATGGTTGGGAAGTTTCTACCTCTGTCTAAGCATTACCAGAAAATAAACTTTTACCCATCAACTAAAAACATCATGAAAGCACAACCCAATCTGCACACTCTGCAGGACGATGGAGAAGCTGAGCAGCCTTCAGAGCACAAACCAACACAAAGTGCCTGGACTCCCCAGCAGTGACTTGTCAACGATGCATAAATTTATCCCCAAGGAGATACAGTGTTGTTGGAATCCAGATGAAGACCCAGATCAAAGAGCTTTCCCTCACTGCTGTAGTTGTCTGTTAAACAGAAATGTAAAATACTACACTGTTATAGACAGATTTCCTCAAATGTTTCTTCTCCCCTCTTTCTTAGCTGAAGGGTGGAAGGGAAAGTGTGCATTTCTATAGTCCAGGAATCAAGACTGGTTTTGCCTAAATGTAGAGAGAATCAAAAGATCTAGTTTTTCAGCAGACCAACTGCTTTTCGAAGACCAAGCAGGCCTATGTGCTATGACTAAGATGACCAAAATGGGTGAAAAGCTATCATTCCTTGCCCGTGGAGACTCCACTTGAACCATCTCAGGTCTGGCTGAGATTTAACCACTCTTTTGACAACTCTCCAGCCCATTCACGGGGGTAATGCACCAAGAACTCAACAGCAAAGCAGGGAGCAAGAATTCCCAAATACCAGTGTTGAGGCCTGCTCTAACTGAAGACATGATCTATCACAATTTCCTCTAGTGGAGGGCAGTGAGAGTGGGCTAGTCAATACCCATCAGAACACAGGCAGAATGAGATTAAAAATTTAGAGGTGTGGAGGTCTTAATTATTTTGAGAACAGGAGAGAGCAGCCGCTAAAGCCGAGCAGCTTTTACATACTAGGATGAGCACCGCAAGTGCTGGAAGATTTTAAAATCGAAAATTAATAAAGGACAAGCAGGATAATGATGTGTTATTGTATACTTTATATGCACATGTATAATGCCTGTGTTGTTCTTTAAAAAAGGGCACATAGCGTATGAAGAAAATGAGCAGCTACAAAGCAAGATCTGGATTCATAACTGATGCACCAATACAATTACCTCCCTTCCCCCCAGTTTTATGTGAGAGAAATTATTTAAAATTTCTTGAGTTTTTAATTGCGGTTTCTCAGGCATCTCTAATGGGTCATATTTCAGCTGCAGCGTAGTGTCTCTAGCCTTCTATTTCAGTAATACTTTGTTTTGGTGAAGAGAGCAAACATGGCCTGGGAACTGCACTGACTGCAACCTCCTCCAATCAGTTTCACAAATGTAATTCTAGGCTTTAATCTCCTGCTGCAGTCTTCTGCTGAAAAAATATATTATTATTATATATGTGATTATTAAGGTAATCATAAAATATGACATATTGTTTGACTTTGTTACAATAACCCCCCCCTCTCTGACTGGCAAAAACCATCTTTGTCTACATCACATCTTTGTCAGCTCTCTGTCTGGCAAAACATGTCTTTGTCATCAGTGGCATACCAGGCTACTTTATCCTGGGTTTTACCCATATACTCAGGAATGTTTGACATGACTATAAATAATTCAGTGCTGACACATAGTTTTTCAAAAAGATTTAGTCTCAGTTATAATGCAAAATAAAGCCGAGTGCCTGGTAGGAAGGAGACAGTGGGAGAACCATGCTCTAACCATTTTCTTTACCTGAGTGACTAAACAGTGAAGATGGCACTTCTGAGACCACATCTTTGTGGGAAAATGCACCCAGCTGAGAAGCTGGAACAGGCAGAGCTGGTGGAAAATCCCGGGCACAGCACACAGGCCCTGATGGAAGAGCCAGCGCCAAACAGTTAACACATTCCTGGCCCAAAGAGATTTCCTTTCCACAAGCCCTGACTTGTGGAGGGCAGGATGATCTGAGACAAAGTGCTTACAGGACACATCTCGCACCGGAATGCATTGCGGAAAACAGGGGTTAAAAAATACAATCTATGTTAAGAGGGGTGGGAAGTCTGCCTGCTCCTGGGACACAAGCAGCACATGAAAAAGCCCAAAGAAGAGGGGCCCAAGGGGAAGTTTCTTGCTCTTGTCCACAGCATCAGGGCCTCGAGACAAAAGGAATTCAACAAAGAAAAGGAAATAATCCAGTCTGGCTTCATCCTTCCAGCCTGATAATGGTGAGGACCAAGTCTCAGCTCAGGGCTTAGGATTCGGTATTTCTGCCTGTTCCAAGGAGGCTTCCTTGACTTATAACCTCCAGACCAGGAATCTCCTGCTGAGACCTTGACTGGTAAAAGACATGCCAGTTCTCAGAGCAGGAGGAGCAGAAAAAGCTGTCAAGGCTAGGACCCCATATCTCTGGCTTCCTGTGTGATGTTTAGGCAAAATCCCTGTCAGCCACACAGAAATGCCTCAGCGGCAAAGTGTGTTGCTGCATTTACAGCAACATCAACTTTCTTTCTGGAGTTCAAGGAGAAAATGCTGCAGAACAGGACTCGCCCCCTTGGCTTTTTCCGCTACCCTTAAGGGTAACTTGGGACAGTAAAAGAGAGTGACCGTGAGAGTAATTTTTCTGCAAGGACACTGCTCCCTTGCAAACCAGTCTGTAGCACCCAGTTGTGCCCGGGGCGGTGCCGTGCACTGACCCCGTGCACACATGGCTGGAGGCTGACGTAAAGCACCTCTGTCCTTCCACTCGGCCTTGCAGAGGCACCTAACACGCGATAGCTGTGCTGCTGCTCGGCCAGTTGCCCAGGCTGACCCGCAGCTGGCCCCAGAGCCGGTACATATTCTTTCCTGCTCGCTCTGATGCCCCGCTGGCTTTCCACTGCCCACGTGCCAGCATGGGGCACTTCATCAGTGGAAGCCTGCTCCCTCGCCTACGTGGCCCAGCCTTGCTCCGCAAAGAGCCCAAGGAGGTGCAGGGTGCTGGTACCCTGCTGCTGCCGTGGCCCAAGGAGGCGCCGGAGGAGCAGCCCCGGGGCTAGAGCAGTGCTGTCTGGCACCAGCTCTTGTCCGGTATGCAGACCAAACCAGTTACACCAGTACCGCTGTCCTTCCAGCCCCCACGCCGAGCTGGCCGGGACATGGGGAGGCCTCCGGGCAGACAGGGGTGGGGATGGGACCTTTGGAGCTGCTAAGGCTCCTTCTTGGGTGCTAGCCAAGAAGGAAAGCCACGTAGCACCTTGCCCCACGTGGTTTGGAGCCAGCCATTACATCCACTTGCTAACACTGCAGTTTAAAGTTGTAGCATAAGCAGGGCTATGCTGTAAGTACTGCTACACAGCATAATTAAGCAAAGGCCATCTAAAGAAAGACATGTGAAGCTCTCCATACAGCCGTAGCTATCCCTTATGCCTCCCATTTTCCAAGATGAATACTATTTTGTCTCCTTGCTCGTAGCAGCCTTTTCACATCTTTCAGCTTTGGAAACCTTGCCAGTAAAATTTCCCATGTCTCCCAGCTAGTTGTCTTAGAGCTTCTCTAGCACGGACAAAAGCCCTGTCCCTTCCTTTCCTTCACATACCCATCCTGTAGGCTGGGATCACACATTGATCTCATTTTTTCCTGTCCATTTCTTTTGCTACCCCCATACCCCATCATCTCCTCTCATTTCCCTTTTCTACTGCTCTACTTTTTCCCCTGTTCCAAGGAAGGCAAAGCAGAGGTGTCTGCTGTGGACTCTGTGGGGCTGCAACAAATGTGCTTCTGGCTGGGACCAAGGTCAAGAGAGAGAGAGAGAAGACATGAAGCCTGACTTACCAGGCTGATAACCAGGCAGTTTTTCCAGGGCAAGCTTTTCTGAGGACTGGCACAGTCGGTGGGTAGAAAGCAAACGGCTTTCAGAGAGAAACCACCAGTGTTTCATCAAAGGTGACAAGTAGCATGCATGACTCAGCCAGGCCAGGTGTGTGGCTCTAAGCCCTCTCGTACATCCCAGCACTCTTCCACTCTGCTGTGAGCCACACACCGGCTCCTCAGGCTGGAAGGCATATGGCTTATAATAAGAAGTGGACCTTCCCTATCAGTTGTTGTGTTTGTCACTGCTTTTCCTCCTCATCCTTGTGAAAGAAAACACATCAACCTCCACTTGTGCTTCCATGTGATTAGAGCTTGTCTTTGGTAGAGACTGTTGCTTGGGTGAGAGCTCCTGGGCAGATGTACAGCAGATGTCTGATATGAAGGGAAAATTTTGGAAATGCCATACTTTCATACCACCAGGTCAAAGCCCTTCTCTTAAAGCAAAGGCCCCTAGCTTTGTCTAGGTGGTGATTCACTTTTCTACAAACATAAAAGCAACATAAGCATTACTGAATGAATGACTTTATGCCAGGCACAGATTCCCACTCGTAACTGGCATATTAAAGCCACGGCCGTGCTTATCCCTCCTTCCCCTCCATTTTGACTCAGAGAAAATCGTCCTCTGGGTATGAATGGCACTAAATGCCAATACCCTTCGCTCACCCTTGCAACACATGTGGCAATGCTGCTTTGACAATGCATCTGCCTCGGCCTGCAGCTCACCTGGTACCGGCTGTTGTGCAAACGCCTACTAGAAACCCCACAGCGTTTTTCCTGTGAAGCCGGCAGAGGCTGAAATCGGGTCAGGTTCTGAACGCGGATCGCTGCTTCGGTGGGCAGGGTGCGAGCAGCTGCCCGAGCCAGCGCAGCTCCGACACTTGCCCTTTCCTTCCCACGCACCACTGATCCGTACCGCTGCAGCATCCGTCCCAAGCTCTCCGGGCAAAGGCCCCAGGCGGCCAGGCATGGAGTACACACCTCGGTAGGGAGGTCTCAGTTTCAGCGAGCTTATGCTTGATGCGATTCGGGTTACAGAGGGATGGGAGCTAAAGCCCCGCGCGCTACCTGGGAGCTTCATCCAGCCATTGCAGCCCGCATTGCTGGCGTGCCTGGGACAGCCCTGGCTGCCCGCGAGACAGACCGTGCAAACATTGCAGACAAAACGTGCTCCAAGCCGTAACTTGTTGCAACACTTTCAGGGTTATAACCTAAATCCACGGATGTGCATTGTGAAAACCGGGCAACAGAAGGGGCGAGAAATCAAACTGCGTGTGAGTGCCTGGGTGGCTCCCGCGTGCTGCAACAGCCTCTTCACCTCCCCGCACTACTCCCGTTGACCTTGACTTCAGCAAGAAGGCTGCCAGCTTAAATCAAGCACAGGCTAGCAGTGCTTAGCTGTCAAATTCCAGTCAGTGACCTTTGGCAGGCTGAGCAAAACGAGTTTTAGGCCTCAGTAGTTCACATCTCACTTGCAATGGGCCCAAATTAGCTGTTCGGTTATGGGGCTGAGATCTGAACAGGCAACTGAAACTGCTCTAACCCGAGCAAAAGTGCAAGGATTTGGGAGGCTTTGGCATAACTGCTTGCCTTGCCACAAACCTGTCACATAACCATGCCCGAGTCAGCTAGCTTTTAGCTTCCCTGAAACCTGGGTAAGCGCTGTTTCAGCTGAGTACTGGGGGCTGGCGCTCTGAGGCCCGTATGGAGTTTGGCCATTACAGGCGAAAGGCACCTCAGAACGGTCCACAAGAAAGAACTGGCGAGCACTGACACCCACCCCTTTCCTGCACTCTCATGGGCACAAGGTCCCAGTCCATCTAGAGCAAACGCAGGACAGCCCTGCCTGTTCTTCACACCTCTGGGTGTAAGGCAAGGCTTCAGGCTCCAGCGCTACGAACAAGTTACTCTCATCGATGCTAAATTCACTTTAAAAGAAGCAGCAGCAGGTTTTTTCTCACCTCCTCCCTCCCCACAAGTGGATGAAGTGCCTTTCAGGTAACAGGCCATACCCAAGGATTCCTCAAGATGTTAACACAGGAAATTTTGGGTTAGAGAAGGCTGCTGTTGTTAGGACAACACGTATCATAAATGCTTCTGTTGCTGCATACTCCCTGCCTGGTCCCAACCACTCTCCTTATGCTTCATGGCCTCTCTCCCATTTGACAGGCTGCAAATGAGGTCAAAAGCTCTGCAAATGGTTTGCAGCACTTTTTTCTATATATAATAAAAAGTCCCAAATGAAAGCATTTCTCAGGTCAGCACTATATGAGCAAAGATGCCTAAGCTGCTGCATTGAATTAAAGGTGGTGTTGATCAAACTGCTGCAAGTTGACTGACTTTGCACTGACAAACCAGGCCAGCAAAGTCTGCGAGGCAGCCATTCATCTCTGGAAGGACTGAGACGCCCTCCTCTCACACATCTGAACGGCAGATTCAGTTAATGGTAATTCATGGCTTACATTTGCACAGCGCGTCCATGCCACGGCAGCTTTCTAGCTGCAAATAGCAAGGCTACACGTCTGGCCCTGTACTGCTGTCTGGAGAAGGAGAAGGCTGTACATAACCCATCAGATATGCAACCAGAGGGCACAGAAGAACTGAGGGAAAGGAAACTAAGTCATAACATCTGGGACTTGGCAAGGGTGCAAGGTTAACACACTGCAAAGAAAACTAAATCCACGCCATTAGAACTAGTACACAAAGCATTCAGACCTCACTATTACACATCTCACCAAAGATGTGGCCGGTAGCATAGATTTTTCTAGCACTGTGGGGGCCTTTCCTGCTTCAGATATAAGATTGCCACCTACTGACCAACTGCCCCCACTTTGGGCAATGCCCTGAGACTCTCCATTGCCCTCCCATTATCAGCAAGACTACACTTCTTTTAGTTTGTGATATCTGATCAGATTGCAACCAGAGGTCATATAACTGTACAGATCATTAAGCACCAGTTCACCTGGGCAGAAGCAAATGGCTCCATTATACTGAAGCCCCATTACTCACACAGCTCACCTTAAGCACCGGGATATCATCTGAGCAAGGCTGTGAAGGCAATAAAAATGCAATCTGCCCAAGACATGGTTCTTGCTGGGGAGATCTGGATGTGGAAAGTATTTCCAGATACTTCCAGATCTGTGCTGCTTAATGTACAATGGGAACACATTGCCAGCAGCTAGATTTACATATCTGGGACTAGAATATTTGGAGACATGTTGTTGGTTTGCGGTACCCTGCCTCTACTTGCCAAATGCAGATCATAGGCTTTTAAATGAATTCTCATTCAAATGCATGTGGAAAAGTATCCCTGCTGGAAACTTCTCACTGTAGCACAGTTATGTTTGTGCTGGAAAACCCAGCTATCACCACCCAATAAACCAGAAGAGTGATCTTGGAGGAATTCTTCTCAGCAAATGTCCAAAAATAGCAGATATTGCAAGAGGGTAGAAGGTCACGTAACACCCATGCTACAACGCTCTTCTGAGTCCTGTTCATTACCTATGACAAGCCAGCCATTCCTTTTTTGCTGCTTGCTAGGCAGTTTCTAATTCACATAGTCATTTTTTAGCTGCTATTTCGCTGAGTATCTCACGCATTTTTTTGAGGCCCAGTTTTCCTTCACAGAGCTGGGGTAGCCACACTGGGCTAAAATCTCTGCATTTCCGAGTTTTCTCTCTCGTTTCAGTCACAGCCTCTGCCTCTGATTCAAACTGGTATTTCTGATAGGATCCCAGGGAGGGAGGAAACAAGAATAAATAGCATCACGCCCTCCTCACGTGGGTTGTGGTGCAGAGCTGAAAGAGAAGATGAGGAAGAGCCCGGGCCAGCGAGGGAGGGGGTTCAGCTGAAACTAACCCACATTTTGAGGATTCCTTCACTCTAATGGGCCGCTGAAGCAGGGGTATTACCAGCCTCTCCTTCTCTCATACCAGGACCCAAACTGGCTATTACTAGTTCCTAAGTATCGGAAGCATGAGCTGTCTGTCTTAACCTCCCAGAGCTGGCGACAAAGCTGCCCTAAGAGGCAATTAATTTTGTCGGGCAAGAAGAGGGCAGGTTAGCATGGTAAAGGTCACGGACATAGGGCACCCAGCCCTGACCGAGGGTTATGCTGTGTTTCTTCTCTCCAGAGAGAGGCATTGAGGAGGAGGCAAGCACAGGCCACTCTGAAAGAATAAAGCTTTGAAACAGTGGTGGAAAGCTAAATAGCCTTACTGGCAAGGAGAGATAGAGAGCTTAAGGATTTTGACAATAAACAACTGATCCTCTGACCTGATTCAAAACCTGGTCTGGTGAGAACGGATGGTGACTCAGCCTCGGAGGACTGATTAGTACTCTGCATGCCAGGATATGCTGGCCTCAATTTGGTCCTTTGGAGATACCTGCGTGATGAAAAGCTCCTTATATCTGGCACATATTGAGAGTTTTAGGAGGCCACTAGGCTGAAACGGAGTCAGCCACTTACTGTTACAGTCCGTACCTTCCAGCCAGAAAGGCCTGATGGTATCCCAACCATGGATTCCTTGGTATCCCAACAGAGGCAAGCCGGGATGAGAAGCCACATACATAGAGCTTTGTGAAGCTCCGCTTAGAAATGCTCCATGTGCATAGGGATGTCCTCAAAACATTATCAAATGCTTTTCTCAGGTGCCTACAACTTAATTCCTTTACTCCTCAGGGTGCTGCAGCTTTTATTAAAACATTTTACTGCCTCACTGGTTGCACAGTTTCAAATCTCATTCTTTGCCGCCACCAAACAAGGTACAGCTACAGGGGCAATGTTGTAACTAGCAAACCTCAATATTGCGTTTGCAGCTTCTTTTCTCAGACAGTAATAATAAGGCACACCAGTAAAAAGCCTCCTGTTGCTGCTTTTGCCTCTATCACTGCTTTTACATTAAAGCTTGTGCTGATTGCAGTTGACTGCTGGGAGGAGAGGGAGAGAAAAGGTATTTTCCGCATTCCTAATAGCTCCATAATTTCCTAGTAAGAGATAAGGCTAGGTCACATCATTGATCTCTAACGCAGGACATCCCAGGGCAGATAGGAGGTAGACAGAGGCAGGCTGCCCATTCTGGGTGAGGGGCAGAGCCTTGCAGAAGTAGAGTGAAAGCTCACACAGGACTGAATCCATACCAGAAGATCACTTTCCTCTTTTCAGCAGAGCTACTGGGGTGGAGATGAGCTCCAGTATGAGGCAGAAACAGCTGTTTTTAACAGTGCGTGTTCATAAATATCTCTTAAATTGAAAGGACAAAATAAACTGTTGGAAGGAAATAAAGTCTCAGCTACTTTCTCTAAGAATTCAGAGACCTCCTGGTCAACATCTCGAGTCCACTGAGAAAGATCTCCAAGAAACTGACTCAGTGTTTGTGACAGTTCTAAAGACAGAAAATAATTTTCAAAAACCTGAACATTTTCAAACTTTCCCTATATGCCCTAATGGGACAAAACAAGAGGAAATTTCTCCTTGCTTCCAGATGACAATTCTCTATCTCAAAAGGGGAATGCAACAAGGAGAGGAAAATGAAATACAGGACATTGGGAAATACTGAATGTAATATTCACCTGTCTTTTTTCTTTTGATACTCTCTGCCGTTTAGGCCTCTTCCTGCTGGTTAGCTTTCTGCCTGAGTCCATGCATAGTAGAACTTGATTCTTGATTTAGGAGCCACAACTGTAGTATACTCTAGTTTTGCCAAGGCCCGCCCGGGGAAAAAGAAAAGGAACAGTGTGTCATTTTACACCTTCACCCCATTCTTGGGCTTTTGCTGTCTCAGCCTGTTGCACCTCACAGTTTGAATATCGCTGCTTGACAGTGCAGTGCAGCCATGGGCCAGGCACGTGCTCTCAAAGGGATTTTCCCTCTGCTCTTATGTGGGCATCTGGGTGCCTCTTGATTTACATAACTCTGAGAAACGTCTGGGGTTTAAAATTCCTAATACCTCAATTTGTTATGGAAATAAAATGCACGCTTGTTGGATAAGGATGCTGTTTGCAGCTTACACCGCTTGTTGAGTCAGAGGGAGGAGGAAGAGAGGAGAGGCTGGGTTAAGGTGTGCAGTTCTCCGTCCCAATTCTTTTGATAATGGTCCCGGGCAGCTGATTGCGCCCTTCCTGAAGTACACAGAAAAAGTTGCTTTCTGCCAGCCCAGCTGAGGCTCACTGCATGGCTGTGTGCAGAGGAAGGCACGTTTCACAGAAGCATTTTTAGTGTCAGGGAGCCAACAGACCCGGAGAGGGAAGGCACCTCTCCAGAAGCCGAGCTGGGCAAGTACGGGACTCCTATCCACCCTGTCCATCTGCCAAAGCGCTCCCAACCTGGGAGGAAACTGCTTCTTGCAGAGGTGAGCAAGCTGCTTGCCCGCCTTCCCAGGCTCCCCCGTTCCCCGATGCCTCTCCGCACCACTGCAAAGTGCCCTGCCAGTTTTCGGGCCACACATACCTGTCTGGCAGGAACCCAGCCCAGCCCAGCTAAACAGGAGGTGCCCCTGCAGCTGCGGGTGGCCACCCTTGCTGCCCCCGGACAGCTCGTGCAAGGCTCGCACCAGAAACCCAGCTCTGGGTCACTGAGTAGCATCCACCCCTCCCAGGAAGACAGTTAATTTTTTTTAATACGGTTTCTATTGTTCAAGAGATTAAGGATGTAGTTGAGGCTTGTGGCAATTTTCCTCTGGGATCTAATTAGGGAGGAGGAAAAATGCATCCGTATATTTGTTAACTCTTCCCAATCCAAAATAAGACATAAGAAAGGCCCCAGCAGAGTAGGGCAAAGGCTTATCTAGCCATTGCCCTGGCTCTGACCGTGGCTGGTACCAGATGCCCAGGGAGATGGTAAGACATAGGAAAATACACACTGATAATTGTTGGAAGCACCCAGTCAGCCTCCAGCACCACTCTGTGCCAGTGGCAGTGCGCCAGTAACTGGATGATAAATGTTACAAAAAATCTGCATACTTTTAGACAAGAAAGTTTTGCGCTATTTTCCTTAAAGCTGCAGTTCCCAGTACCAAGGGCTTGCATAGGTGCTTTGATCAAAGGGGAACAGCATTCGAGCTGTCATGACTGCATAGAAAAGCCCGAAAACAGAACTTCTCTGTACACCAATGGCACCCATACCCAGAGGGCATAAAAAAGGATTTTTTTTTCCTACTTATTTAATAATCCTTTGATTTCTAAATTTTGAAGGCCTCTTCCTTGATGACTAAACACCTGAGATTAGTAGCAGTGCACACAAATACTTTTTCTTTGCACAATGATAAGCGTTTTTCTTGACATTCAAGGCACCTTGGCTCTTCTTTTCAGAGACAGCAAGCACACGGCACTCCCACGACCTCCGCTGAGCCCTCTGCCCACCTCATGAGCAAGACTCTGAAAACACTCATATTCAAAAGCAGGTCCAGTAAAAAAATAAATTATAAAAAAGCTTTGTGGCCATGTAGAGATGTATGTAAACCCAGCTAGAAGAAATATTGCTGACATGCTGTGCAATAGATTTCTCTTTCATGGCCACCAGTACAGGTTAGCTAGCCAACTCACTATTTACTAAACAAGGTTAGCTATAAAATGCAAAATCTGTACAGAGAAAACTGCAATAAACTAGATTTCTCATGCACCTTGAACCACCTTATCTGCACTCTGTCCCAACTCCAGTAAGGGTTGCTAACATTGTAAATCTTTCAATTAATACAAATGAATGTTTAGAAAGAACCAGCTGGCTAGAGAAAAGTTTCCTTTGTGTCCCCTTGCAAATCACACTGACACGTAGTGTTTGATCTTGTTCTACTAGCTGGTTTAGAGTACTTTGTCCCATGAGAATACAAAAGGAGCTTCTGATCTCAGGACATAGGTTATGCTTTTAAGATCACAGACTATGACACTGCAAGTCATAGAAAGATATTTTGCAGGACATTAGTACTACTAATTACTTTTCTTCTCCTGTAGCCTTAGATTTACCTGAGGTTTTTTTTAAAGGGAGGGAGTAAATCACAAGGATACATTTAGGAGTGCTCTACAGTAACCTTTGAGAGAGAACACATGCTAATGTACCAGCGAGGTTCACTGATATTCAGAGGAGAGTAGCCATGTATATTATTTCCCATTTTGCCATTTCTGAATGATGCACTTACTCCCCTGACCACTCTCAGATGCCAGGATATACCAGTTTTTAGACACCTGAATATAATCACACACTTTTCTCCGGGTGGACTTTTGTCTATTTTAAAATGCACCTGGTTGGATAAGCATCAGTCGAAAGCTCTTAGTTCTTTCAGTAGATTTCTAGCTGGGTGCCTTTCTCTGTGACTGGGCAATTGGAAACCAAGCCATCCCTGGAACTCAGAAATACTAGGGAACACGAGCAGAACAAAGAATTTTCCAATCTTAGAATCGTTACATCCAGAATTCATTAATGCCTGAGGTTCATACTGGCCTGTATTTAAATCTTAAAAGCCTTAACTGTGACCTATTCAAAAACATGGCCAAAGTGAATGAGATTCTCCCCCACCCCACCAAAAAGCTGTGACATAAAATTTGAATGTTACTTACCTTAATTAATGAATACCAAGCTTTACCCTTTCTAATTACATTGTCCCACTCTGGTTTTGCAAACTGCTGTTTAGGTAAACCAATTTATGTGCATATGTCTGCAGTGTCAAGAACTATAAAAAGAATTAAAATTCTTCTTTCATTAAATTCTAGAAATGAGCTTTTGCTATTTCATTCTAGAAAATCTTGTAAAACAACAATCTTGCACTGAAGAAAAGGAAAGAACATGTCCTCAGATAAACACATTTTTAATGAGAAATTGTTTTTTAGCACAAATATTCAAAAAATCTACAAATATTGTTCGTGCAAATGAAAGAACACCTATTTGTAGCATCTTACACAACCTCAATTTAAGCAACAGTATCCTCAGTTAATAATGTAGGAAGAGATTGGAAAGGAAGAGGTTAAACTTTTAATTGGTTGTTTACTGTTTCAGTTCCAGGCAGCATTTATGTATCTGCTCAACACTGGGATGGCTTAGGAATAATAGTGGGTGTACTGACTGTAAATAAGCTGCAAGTTACAAGCCTATGAACAAGCCACGATCTGATGTAATAAATCACAAGTCAGACACTCTTGTGGTTCGTGACATCACGGGCACTCGAAGAGCTATTTATAAGCTCTACCGTGCACAGTCAAGAGTATTGCCAGTTCAGAAATTCCTGCAAATTAAAATGTTTAGGATTCTTTTCTTTTGGTCTTTCTTAGATAGGGAGACCTATTTGCAGCAAATTCAAACGAAAGCAAAGACAGGATTGCTTGGGGCCCCAGGTCAGGCAGGGCCAGGCACTTGCATTGGAGGGAACCTACCATAGTTGAGTACACTGGAGGTGTGCAGCTGAGCTGACTATCACTGTTGCTCTTTCAAAAGAAGTTTTTCTTCCAGCTTCACTCAGGTGATCTGAAACACCAGCAAAGAAATACTTCAATATTTCAAGAGTGCAATGAGGAAAACACAAAGGGGGTCAGTGAGGATAAGATGACAAGAAATGAGACAGAAAATTATCTGAAGGGATGCAAGGCTGGAAGTCACTTCTGTTACTGTCCTGCTATCAGGTGATGCAGTTTGTAAACTTTACTACCCACGCCACTGCTTGTAGTGGCTTTTCAGGTGGAAGAGGGTAATGGTCAAAGTCTTCATCGGATACAGTACAGAGTTAAATGGTTTTGCCTAAATCTGCTTTGATCGTAGCACCTTGAGCTGCTCTAACACAACTGCAAAACAGGTGAAGCACCATCCTAATTCAGAGAAATGCTGAGCCTTCATTCCTTCATGTTAGATACTGCTTTACGAGTAGAAAAGCATCGGCTGCTTCTACTGACAGACTTATTCAGATCAGGATCAACTTATTTCCAGGACCAGTCCCTTCCACAGAGGTCAGGGCAGCAGCAGAGCAGCGCAGGCGACTGCTGGCACAAGGGCACTTCTGAGGTGGCTGAGGAACTTCTCCAGGAAAATTACCCTGTGTGTGCATGGCTTTAGAGCGCAAGACACCACAAGCGTTTCTGAACTGACCAAAGAAAGACACTGCAAAATCCTCAGGCATAATCACTGATTGATAAAACAGACAACAGGAGAAGACATTTAAGCAAGGAAGGAAGAGAGAGCAATAGCAAGCCTCAGAGGCTTCTAACTATTTAATTCAATCAAAGAAAGGTGACAGCTGTTTAGTTAAAAGCAGCATCCCTGTACAATTAGTGCAATTATGCAGAAATACATTGTTTTATTTGCATCAATTTGACTGCAACTTTCCTCAGTGTTCAACACATTTATACTACTAAGGAAGCGCACAGGCTAAACACGTCACCAGCTGCTCCTCCCCATCTGCTGTGCCAGCCCCCCGCCGAGGTCTCAGCTCCCCTGGAGGGGTTCTCACAACGCCCAACACATTGCTGCGGCTAGGAAATGGTCAAAAAGTCCCATTTTAAAATTCCTTAGGGAAAACAGGGGACCTTCTCGGTACTATGTTGCGTGAAGGTTTACTGTAGTGTTTATTAGCAGTACTGCTATAACCAGGGCCACCTACTGTTATCAGCAAGGTACTCTTTGGATACCTACCCATACAGCCGGGGGAAAATGGACATCCCCAGGGCACAAACATTTTTGGTGTATCTGGCTGTACCGAGACACCAACCTATGCATATTTTGTTTGCGTCATATCTTTACAAGAACTGAGCTTGCCAGCAGACACTATTGTTCTTAAGCTCTTCAGAAGAGGAAGCCCACTTCTCTGGTACAAAGGTATCGGTATTGCCAGCTGAAATTACAGGCAAAAGGACTAACAGCAGGTGCCAAAGAGCTGAAAAACAGAATACTTAAATAAATCCTGTATGAAATATGCATGATACAATTTCCTTCTGCTTCCAGGATCAAGTGACTGATTGTAATTAGTTGAATTGTTAAGGTAAAACCCATCTCCTAAAGGAACTTACAAAGGATTTCCTAAAATAGCCCTCTGAAATTTCCAGGTCTCTTTTATGTTCTACCAAACAAAACTATAAAGCAGCCAAATAGTCACAAACTGAAAGTGTCTCCTCCTTTTCCCTGCTTCAGAAGGGTGGAGATGGTGCTCTCTTGACCTGACTGTTTTACCCTTGAAATGATTCCTGTATTTCACTGAAAATAATGCTGGTATATAGCAGGAAGGAAGCAGGAGTGACTTGTGGCTGCTGCGATAAAGGATCTCTTAATGATCGTCACTGCTGTGGGGAAGATTTATGAAGGAGGTTTGCCCTGCTCTTGGGCTTGAACTCAGCCCGTCCTAGTTTCTGGCAAATGTTTCCAGTCAGGATTGAAGTCTTGAAGCTAAAAATTCCCAGTACCCAGCAGTGCTTAGTTCAGATTTGGCATTTCCTAAACACATTCATCCTGGTAGAACAGACTCTGATATCTCAAGGGCTTGAAAGGGAAAGCAAATGCCTGGGACCTGCAAGGCTGGCAGGTCAGGAGCCTGGTTAACAGGCTCCAATCGAGCACCGATGACTGGAGATAGCGAGTAGAAGCAGTTCCCAGCTGGCAGGGGTTCAGCTTCCTGTGTGACATGAGTCAGTGGCGCTGGGCCAGGGACCAGCGAACAAAGTACCCTCAGTACAGCAGACAGAGATGCCAGGGACTGGGTGGCTTACCAAAAGCTGGGCTCTTCTCCGGGTTTTTAGACACAGCCTCCTACTGCTGGGGCAGCAGTGCTGTTCAGGCTTATGAGCTATTGGGACCATGAGCAGAGGAGTGCGTGGGCATAAGGCTATTGGGAGATTTTTATTAGGGCTGAGGTGGGCGTACGGCGAAGCAAAACTCTACTGCTGGCCACTGTTACTGCTATCCCATCTTCCACACAACTCCATCAGAGATTTATAATCCCACCCAGCAAATATCAACCCACTAGAGGCACCTACCCCTCACCTCAGGAGGAAATCCCCTACCAGGTTTACGTTTCGGCTCTGGAACTGAGCGCAGTCCTACAGAAAGCAGTGGAGCCACCTCTCTGGTCCAGCCTTTTGTGCCCTCCTCTCTGTTACGCATGGACAGAGGGTTCCAGGTCTGAACATGAGACTGAAGACACCTTCAACTTTAAGCAGCTTTCTCATTTTTCTGAGATCTAAAATGCCACACCTAGAAATTTCTGAGACAGGAAGAGTTAGCATTTCAAATTAGCAACCTGATAGTCAAAGCAGTTGTCTCTGACAGATTCCAAGTCTTTAAAACAAGGTTATGCAGGGACACAAGTGAAGAGAAAACACTTGGATTAATGAAAGAAGTGAGTAACAATAGATTTAATTAATCAATAACCACAGAGACACCCTTCAGAACCTCTGCCAGCCAGCTGGAAAGTTTCTCTCTTGCGTAACAAAGTCAAACTCTAAGTGCTTTATTGCTCAATGGAGATTTTTTTTGTTTTAAGCCTTACGTTTGCATTTCATCTGGAATTACTGACCTTTCAAAAACATTGACCCTTTTGTGTGCACTCATTTGTTGTTTTTTTTTTCTTCTGGTGAAGGGATAAGAGAAAATGTCAAATGACATTGAACTGATAGACGAGGTGTAGGTGTCTCAGAAATACCTATGGATGATCGCTCCAGAATGAACAATATGTCCCAGAACACATTTTGAACCGCTGACTCCAAGTTGTTAGCTCCCAAGGACAGATCGGCTGCACGCGCTCATGAACACATGCTGGGAAACGTCAAAAAAAATCTTTTCTTTTTCTGATGATAAGAGGCTCTTTCAAGGACTATACAGGCAGAGAGCTGGAGACAGAAAAACTGTCAACCTGAAGAGACAAGACCTGAAGAGACAAGATGGCCATGAAAAATGGAGAGCGAAAAGTACTGAAGAGACCAGTCGTGGCAGGGCAGGCTGAGCCAAGGCTCCTTCGCAGATCACTGCAGCATGCTGCTACGCTGATGTACCCAGTCTGAATGCGGGTACAGTACAGCTACTTTTATGCACTGTTGGGCCACAACTTACTGCATACTGCTTTCAGACCTGAATTAGCTAGGGAAGGAGGGGACAGAAAAAACAAGAGAGAGACCAGGTAGCAGGAAGCAACTATAACAGTAAATGTTATCTAAAGATAAATAGCAACATAGCTTATCCTTACGATAGTTATACCTGTGGTAAGAACATCTGCTGAAGGCACCTATGAAGTACTTTCCTCATGATGCCTCTACAGCAAAGAAGTCACATCAACCTGCTGTATCTCAGGGGATTCCTAGAAAAATACCATCTGCCTAATCACATAACAACGCAGGATGCAGGGAGTCTGGAATTAAAGTTGTAATCCTTAGCAGGCTAGCAGCCTTAGCACACTGCCTCAGTTTTAAGTGTCCCAGCTTGAGAAGGTTTCCAGAATGAGTCCCTCACTCAGCAAGGATGTTCATGTGGAACAGCTGGGAGATTGACGACAGTCTACCATGAGCTGGACCGAGACTTATCAATTCGCACAAACCTGGCTAAACTGTCCATCCTTCCAAGCCATTAACAATGGGAGCATGACAGAGCCTGCTCCTTTCACCACTGTGGACTTTAGACAGGACTTTTAGACACTCCAAGCTTAATCTTCTTGGAGGAGATATGTTAATTAGGTTCTGTTAACTCAAGTATAAAGAATTTTTACAGAACCTGAGCAACTTCTTTCTGTCATAAACCAGTGATAAGTATCTATTATCCCAGTTAACTGATGTTATTCCAAGTGATAGACATCATGTTGAAGGATGGAGTCTAAAGTGAGAAAGGATCTTATGGGTCCAGATCCAGTTTCACTTACCCTCGCATACATCAGAGGAACTGCATCAAAGACAAGGGGGGTACCATTGCTATGATCAGTACTGCACTGCTTGTCTTTATCCCAACAGGCCCTGATTTAACTGCTCTCTTTCCTGGTGCTTAGATTGGAGCGTGCAAGTAGTCCAGCTGAATCAGACTATGCCCAGGATAAATTTAGTTTGTTGGACTGGAGCCACAGTTCTTATCATCTTCCAGAGTTAAGCCCACAGTGCCACATATGCCCAAGTCTTACGCGTATGCTTGAGAGCTTAAGGTAGGACCATCGGTCATGGTCACTGTTTAAGAACCTCTATATTTGGCATGGAAAACCCGTTAAAAAAAAAGCAAACCCAAAAATATTGAGACCACAAAAATATGAACAATCAGTACGTGACTTGGGATGAAGGAAGAAACGTAATGAAGCTATCTCAAAGCAAACATGCTAGATTTTCATGTATACAGTGGCAACTCATATGTAGTTTTATTAAGGAAGAGAACTTACATTTGAGTAAATCTAATGTTTCAACTCAAGCCCAGTGGATGTTGTTTAAAAATACTCAACAACCTTAAATGTAGTGCTTATACCATAGGTTACTGATAATGTAATTTAAAATCCATCTATTTTACCGGTGTGCTGTTCAGCTTTTCCCCTTGACTTTGGACAAGGAATATAAGCATCTTAATTTCAGAAATTCCTCTCCTATTCCAGCTCTGAAATGATGAGCCACTTTAGCTCTTTCAGGGTATTTGCATCAATAACACTTTATTATTGTGAGTTTTGTTATTTGTACATTTGTGAGCATAGTCACTGAGATCCAGGCTGGATCCCACAGCCAACCCTGAAGGCGCCTGTTTAAACACAGGACAAGCCCATCTCCTCCAGTTCATCCCTTCACAAAACTAAGGACAAGGAGTAGGGTTTTTTCCCTCTTTAACCCACTCAACCCAGGCCCCTCTTCACGGATGCTCCTGAAACTACAGGGTCAAATTATACCTGTAAATTTTTAAAGGTTCTTATGGCACTTGTTTTCCCCAAACCTCCTGTTTCCCTTTCCAGGGTTGGTCATTGGGAACCCAAATGGAGATTTATATAATGAGATCATAGCTTGCAGCCTTGCTGTTAGAACTGTAGACTTAGTGGAAATCATAGAGCTATTGGGCTGGAAGGACCTCAGAGGTCCCTTTCTTACAACAAAGTAAATATGCCTAGACCATCACTGGCTGACATAGCTTTGTTCTTAAAGGCCTCCATAAGCAGGGACTTCACAGCCTTCAAGACTGCTTCTCTCTTCCCATTTTCAGAATAAATCTACTTCTGATACTTAACCAAAATCTTTGTTTATGCAAACAAAGCTGGCCACTATTTGTTGTATACTCCTCCTGCCATGGAAGCAGAGAACAATTAATCCCTGTTCTTTTCATAGCTCCATTAGAAGATAGTTTTCCATGTTCCTCCTTACTCTTCTTTCTGCTAAACCCAGTAAACCCAATTCCTTCCATCATTCCACTTTGGCCAGGTTTTTGCAACCTTTGACAGTTTTCATCGCTCACTTTTAAACCCACTTCAGTTTGCGTCTGTCATGGAGACATGCTCTAGATAGGTTGATGTTTTTCTCTGATGTTAGCAGAGAGCTGCTTAAATACCTGAGGTATGTCAGATGATACCACAAATTGGATCACATTTTCTCCAGCAAAGACAGCAATTATATATAGGCACATCCAGTAACTTTCTTTTTAGAAATGTTTTGGTATTATCATGAGAGTTTCCCAGTACTCCGTATGTCCAGCACACCATCATTAAAATCATCAGAGTGAAAATGCCACAATTGTGCACATCTTTTGTTACCCTAACTCTTGGTCTCATCCCCTCAGTCTACCTGTTTCATTTACTGGTTGTGTCTTGTCTTTGACACCTTGTGAGCATTTTGTGGGAATCCTTTACTAGATCTGTAAACAGTTGCTTAATACGTTGGGACTTCATGGTAAGACTACGTGGTAAGATCATGGGCATCGAAATATATATATATATTTTTTTTAAGTAATGTAATAATGTATCAGACAACAAAGCACCCAGCAGCATAGATGTCAAGGAGAGTTAATCTGTTAGCAAGACTAACGGGAGAAATTCAGACCAGAGAGGAGCAGAGCAGAGCACTCAGGACAGCAGGTGCTTTGCCCTCCACTGGTTCAGAGGCCCAGGGAAGAGGAGCAGCTTGGGGAGATGCCTGCACACCAGCATGAAGAGCTCTGTGAAATCATTTGGTAAGCCGGAAGGGGAAGAGGTGAGGTTATGTTCAGCAGGCGGATGCAGGCCCCTTGACAGAAATGGCTTTGGTCTTGGATTCTCATTGTACCTCTTTGTTCTCTTCTGATTTTTTGAACAATGTGGTTCTGTTTCTCCCCATGAATGTAACTCCTTATGAGTAACTGCAGTTTTGTTTATTCTTTACATAAAACTTAGGAACTGGCTTTTTTTCTTCCTTTATAGCAGATGAGCTTGTCTGGTCTTTCATAATTGTCCCTGGCCCTCCAGATCACCTGAGATAGTTGGGTCGTATCTGGATCACTACCATAAAATATAGGCAGGAGGAAAGCTGAGGGAAGTCAGGTTGTTGTATATAGTGCCATACAATGTAGGACAGCTATTTAGGTACTCACTTCTCCCCTCACAGGGGTTCATGTTGTCATCAGCCTGTTCTCTAGCTTGCCAACACAAAATCACCAGGTGCTACAGAAATTGCAGGCAAGCCTGAGTTTAACAAGTGTTGTGCTTACAAACAGCATCTCAGTGAGATTCAGGGAGGCGAGTGATCTGTTTAACAACGGAGGTGACAAGTGACTCCACAGTTAGTAGCCTGGCACACTTTTTCCCAGCAAGCCAGCTTTATAGGCCTCCTGTTCATCACTGTCAGAGAGGCTGGGAGAGAGTGTCAAAAATGCATAATGGAAGTGTGATGGTCTGGGGACACGATTAGGCCATTTAGTCCAATGTGTTCATCCACTTAAATATTCTGCTTCCACTCAGCCCTTCTTTCTTACTGTTTGCTGAGAGCTTGTGATTCTCCCCCTTCTGCCTGCAGACACAAAGCTCTAGCTGTTGCTTGATCTCATTTCTGTGACATTTCAGGCACTCTTCCTGCTGACTTGTTCCATCTGGTTATTACCCTTTGAGTGAGAAGTAGCTCTGCCTGCATCTCTGCTGAGTCTCCTAGTCTGTGTGCTGAGTGCTTCGGCTCCTCCTCCCTGAACAAGCAAGCTTGAGCAGGTTTATAAATAGGAGTTTTCAAGCTAATGAGAGGGGGTGCGGGGGTGAGGAAGAGAAACTGCACTGAAGTCACTTCAGAGGCAGATCCTAACGCTCTTCAGAATGACAGCTTTGCAGGCACAGCCACGGAGGGACATTTGGAGAGGGAATGGTTAAGCACTGAAAGGGGGAAGGGGTTTAAGTCTTGGCTCTGCCACGAGTTTTAATACGACTTGGGAAAAGTCATACCTCCTCTCAGTTCTCCATGAGCTGAATCCTTTTCCTGCTTTCCTCCCAGCAAATGTACTGTAATGCCTGTGGGGCAAGAATGGTCTATTCCTATATGTTTAATTGCAGATCAGTAAAATAAGGCTTGCCTCTTGCTGGGATCTCCCAGAATCGCTATGATAATGCAGACTTCTATTTAGAGGAGTGCCCTGGCTCATACACGTGACATCCTCTCACTGGGGTACAATATGCACCTTGCATTTTATGACTTTTTTTTCCACCTTTGTTTTTATTATCCCCACTTAGGGCTGGTAAATAAAGCAGCACAAGTCCTGCTGGGACTAAAATCCTTGTACTGACTTCCAGCCCACTTTGCAGAAGGATAAGTCATTTCCCTTATCTGTACTATGAAGACAAAACAGCCAGTGTGACCTAATTCATACAGATGACGTGTGGGTCAGCAGCTTCCTACCTGGACGAATAGCCTCTGCATAGGCTACATGGTTTTGTAAATGCCAAGTGGTCTCCGAACCGAAAAGCAGGGACCTACACCAAAATAACAGCAGAGGAGTGGCTGTGAGACAGTTCTCTAATGCCATATGAGTATGTGTGACAAAAGAGAGGTGGGGGCCAGAGACAATAAAGGCAATATCAGACCCGAACAGCATATCCTGAGAAGCCTTCCAGGAGTAACAAAATTATTAGACAAGTACTCTCCACTTGCAAGTCCTAGGACTCAATGTGACATCTGCAGTGCTTAGCAGATATGCGGAGGGGATGTGAGGTCAGATGTAGAATAAAAACTGCATACAAGTGCAGTGGGTCATGGGTGATTGTCTGGGATCGTCCCTGATTGCCTCCAAACATGAAGGTTCAGCTCTAAACCGCAGGATGTTCTGTCTCTGTGTCTGCAGTGGAAAAAATCCAGATTCATTCTGGTGCAGGACAGCCTGAATGAAGACATTATGCTGCAAATACTCAGTGTACCTACAAAAAAAGTGATGCTCCCGCATCCTTTACTTCTGGACCTCACACAAACTAAATCTCAAGTATGCTGATCTCTTCATCCACCAAATTAGGACTGATTCCTTGGAGAGATGATAGAACACAGTCCTCTCCTCCTTGTATGTCCTCTTTCAGAAAGTCCTTTCCGAAGAGGTTTGGAAGCTTTCATTTTCAACCATGGAAATGGTTTAAGATCTTCCTACACTGTCTCCCCTTCTGGAAGAAACCTTTGTTTAGTCCACAGTTAAAACTGATAACTAAAAACAAACTCTGCTTTCCAAACACCCAGCTGCAAGAACTGGCTGTTCAGGACAGCACTAAGAACAACTTAAAACATTCTGGCATTGTGCGATATGAAGAATTAGCAGCAGCTTTGCAGGAACCTGTTCAGCATTTTAAGGCATATCCGAACAGCAAGAAAGCAGCCCTCAGTTACCTTTCCCAGCTTAGAAAAGCAATATCCAAGTGGTTCTTATATTTCTATCCATCAGGCTGAAGGCATGTTTTGTAAGAAGATGAGACTTTTTCCTACTCACGGATATTTACTTCTCCACAAAACTCTTGCAAAAACTTTCATGACCTCTTACAGATAGCTCCATCAGCCCAGTAGCTTACTGAGGAGGTGTAAGATGTGGTAACGAAGTCCTACCAGCAGGTTGCATTCAGACAGCAGTCTGGAAGGGGAATGGAAAATTTAGCCCTTGTATTTTATTAGCTGAATGTGATGCTCTTCCAAAGCCTGTTGGCAAAGTTAAAAGTCTGATGGCATTTTGAAAGAGTAGGCTGAACCGCAGCCAGCTCATGCAGTTTTAACTGGAGACGTACTGAACTTCTCAATGAAGTACTATGCTTCTACTGCCTCCTGTAATACCTGAGAAACAGGTCCTTTACACACTGAAGAGGAAATTTGTTCTGCTGGCACTGGGACATGGAAACACAAAATCTTCAGCACTATGACTACTGTCATCACTCTAGGAAACCTGCTTTTGTTAAAGTCGCAGAAAAATGTCTCTCTGTAGTAACACAGTATCTCAGGAAAGGTCTTTTTTAGAACTTCTCCCATCCAACAACCGTGCTTCATTACTTGCCCTTTTCAGAAGCCAGTTTTCTATCCAATATTGCTTCTATGGCTCTAGTCTCATCTCTCCACAAGCACCAACCATGCTTTCTGCTTTGCAGAGCATGTTGCACAACTATAGGTCCTGTTTGCTACCCAGTCTCCTAACTGCCAGACCAGTGCTTTATCCACAAGAACACATTGCCTAACAACAAACAAATGAAACAGGACTAACTTCGCACCCTACTTCTGCATTACTTGCAGCCAGGAATAGATCTGTTCATTTCACCAGTGGATCTGTTTACTGATCTAGTACTGTGGTTTTCAACCCACAGTATGTGAGATCCCAGGGATCTGCAAATTATTTTTAAGGAGTCCATGGATAAAGACCCAGAAAAGAAAACCTACTCTCCCCACAAAAGCCCACACCTCTCCTGGAATTATTAGTGGCTGGCAAACTGGAAGAAGGTTGAAAACCATTTGTCTGGTGTAAAGAGACAGGATGTGTTTCCTCGGGCATAAAATCTTGGGGAACTGCTGAGGAACTCTGCCAAATTGTAACAGTTGCAGTGTCTAGTTGGCACCTGTCTATGAAGAGCAGTATTTGTGAAATAGCCAGGGGTGCACTGAGTATCCAACAGCTATTCCTTATTCCATGCCTGGATGAGACACACCATATGACTGGTAAGCTTTCCTCTGGGTCATTTTAAGCCAGTGCCAGAATCATAGAATCAGGGAATATCAGGTTGGAAGGGACCTCAAGGATCATCTGGTTCAACCTTTCTTGGCAAAAGCACGGTCTAGACAAGACGGCCCAGCAGCCTGTCCACCCGAATCTTAAAAGTGTCCAGTGTTGGGGAAGCCACCACTTCCCTGGGGAGATTATTCCAATGGCTGATTGTTCTCATTGGGAAAAATTGTCCTCTTGTGTCCAACTGGAATCTCCCCAGGAATAACTTGTACCCATTACCCCTCGTCTTTTCCATGTGACTCCTTGTAAAAAGGGGGTCTCCATCTTTATAGCCACCCTTTAAATACTGGAACATGGTGATAAGATGTCCCCTAAGCCTCCATTTCTCAAGGCTGAACAAACCCAATTCTCTCAGCCTTTCCTCATATGGCAGCCTTCCCAGTCTTTTGATCATCTTGGTGGCCCTTCTCTGGACCATCTCCAGCCTGTCCACATCTTTTTTGCATAGCAGGGACCAAAACTGAACACAGTATTCCAGGTGTGGCCTGACAAGTGCTGAATAGAGTGGGATAATGACTTCTTTATCTCTGCTGGTGATGCCCTTGTTGATGCAGCCCAGCATCCTGTTGGCTTTCTTTGCTGCAGCAGCACAGTGTTCACTCAAACTGAGCTTGTTGACCACTCGTACCCCCTGGTCCCTTTCCACAGAGCTGCTCCCCAGCCAGGTAGATCCCAGTCTGTGCTGCACTCCTGGATAACATTCTCCCAGGTGCAAGACCTTACACTTGTCCTTGTTGAACTCCATAAGGCTCTTGTTAGCCCACTCTTCCAGCCTATCCAGGTCTTCCTGCAGGCTTGTTCTCCCTTCCAAAGTGTCCACGTCCCCACTCAGTTTGGTATCATTGGTAAACTTCTTGATCCCATCACCCAGATCACTTATAAAGATATTAAACAGCATTGGCCCCAGTATCGATCCCTGGGGGACCCCACGTGTGACAGGTTGCCAGTTTGAAAAGGAGCTATATACCACCACCCTCTGGGTGCGGCCTTTCAGCCAGTTCCCCACTCACCTCACAGACCACTTGTCTCGACCGTCACGCTTCAGTTTCTCTATGAGGGGGCAGTAAATTAAAGGAGAGAATTCTCTAGGAGAATGCAGTAAATTAAATCACATGAAATCTCAGTGCAGAAAACTGCTCATTGCATGGGGAACTATTACAGGCTCCGCTGACCCTTCCAGCTCCCCATAATGTAATCAACCCTTTCACAGGGTGTGCACGAGCCATTCACAGCAAAGTCCCAAACATATTCCAGCAAAATGTTTTCCTTGGGAAAATACAAGGTAAAGTTGCACTTTCTCTGCAAGAGCACACACTGATGGCAAAGACATTGTGCCTAGCAGAATGGAAAAAGAGAATTTTCCATTTTTAAACTTTCTATGATGCAAAAGGTCAACAGTGAGAAGGAAAAGCACCCTGAGCCACTCTGAATGCTCCAGCTGAACCCCAGTTACACATTTGAAAAATTATACTTTAGGGAAAATATTATGGTTCTGTTCAAAAACCACACACAAAAATAAAAATGTTGCAGAATAAAATTTCTTTTTTACTCTTTTTCCCCCAGCTTTAGTAACAGGTGACCACCCCAGATGTCTTTGCAGGATCAGCCCCCTAACTTGGCTTTTCTTTCTGGAATGTGCTGGATGCCCACTCAGCACCTTTTACATATGGATCTTCCTACCATGCCTGAAAGGTTTCTCCCATGCACACATATAAGCTCTGCCCCTTTTTATCATGGCCCTTTGCTCCAGCGCAATGAGACTGTGTTGCTTCAAAGACAGAAACGCACAAACCACAGTGAGGTACACAGCTTCCAGCAGGGCAGGTAGCTGGATGTGAAGGAGGACTTAGGAAACCAGGGAACTCTGCAGAGGAACAGCTTTTCTCTTGTTAGGATAGTGCTGCTATCAGCACACAGTTGTTCAAGTCACAGAATTAAAAATGAGATGATTATAGACACCCATGCACTGTATACACCTCCTGAGTGGTTTCGATGGGGTGTCCAGACTATTCACTGTTGATATCTTTCTGTCTGTGGCAATTTTTGCCATTAAAAGTGTGTGTGTGGAAACACTGATGAGGAACACTTCCTTCGAAATCCTGCCTGTATTTAGTTTTGCTCACACTCACCTGTTAACTGGAACACAGGAGATCTGTTTTCTCTGTGGCAATGCATGTTTAGTAGTCTTTTGCGTCTGATGAAAAATGCACATACTAAAATACCATCAGATGATAAAAAAGCAAGAGAATACTACTGGGATAAATAACTTGCTTCCAAGCTTATCCCTGAATCGTGCATACTAAAGAAACACTAGAGAGGATCCATTCGAAGCCACTGGTACATAAAGGCACAGCAGCGAGGGAACCAAACCCCTGCTGCAAGCTGGTTTATGCAATATCTAACTAAGGATTTAGTGAGAGTAAGGTATCTATCTTCCCTGCAGTGCCTAGTAGCAGCTTAAAATCCTATTAAGTGCCTGTGTCTTCACACCGCTACATGTCTTTAAAAAAATCTGGTCCTGTCTGTAAAGCCAGAGCTATTTCAAAACTGATACACATCCAAACAAAAAGTGCCTTAATGGGGACTGTTCATCCTTACTTTCCCATCAGTTAAATTACCTGTCATAGTTTCTCAAGACTAATAAAAAGAACCAAGCTTCACTAAACACCACAGTTGAGGATTTCCTCAGCAGTGTTTTCTCTGGCAGACAACTCCTGCTATGTGTTATCAGTAGTCTGCAAGCATCTGGCCAGAGGGGATTGCTTCAGTTTTTTGGATGCGTTTGCAAGGTCACAGGGATTTTCACACCTTTTACTGCTGGCTGCTCAATGGCAGGTAAAGGATGTTGCAGCTAATGGGAACACAGATTGGAGCTAATTATAGAGTGATTGACTTGCCATGGACTTAATTGCTTATTAGAAGTCACACTGATCTCTGAAATGGAGGCTATGAATCTCATAATATGCAAAGAAATATCCGCCATCTGAGGAATAAACATGAAAAGCTCATTTGGGTAAAAGGAATAGGTATTTGTACGCAACTTCTTTCAGTGTGTTACACATTTCGGCACCAGTGCGTGGAAGCCAAATCTAAGTGTTCAGGTGTGAACGTCAGCAAGTGAATTTATACAAGAGCAGCTCTCGGGCCCCAGTCTTGCCAAGGACCAATACCACAGTCACAGTGTCAGGCAGGCAGTTACTGCTAAGTACTTGTATAGGGGGAGCACAGATAGGAAGCTGCGTTTTCATGAAACTCAACTTGAATTAAGCAACTGTGCAAGTTCTTTCACTGCAGGGCATCAGCTCACACCACCCTCCCTCCTGCCTTGCAGCATGTGCTGCTTGCTGAGTGCTACCCGAGCCAGAGACTGCACACCGCTACCAGCAGAAGTACCTACAGAAGGCAACGCAGAATCTGGGTCCTTGCTTATAAAGCTTTTTTTATGCTATGGTTCTGCCTAGTTTCAGGACCTTTCATTTAGTTTCCTTCCCCATTCTTGCCCACAGGCACTAGCTGTCTCCATTGCCTTTTCCACCATCGTCTCCTGTTTCCCCATGGAGCCCTAGCAGGCCAAACTCAGTGCAGGCCTAAGCTACTACAGTGACTTTTCTTACCCACCTCGCAGTCTGGGCTCAAGAAGATACCATGTTTGCAATGTATTGAAGTGGAGTTAACAAAGCATCCTTATTTTTTCCCTCCCAAGCATCCCTGTTCATATTTCTGACAGTGGTGAGCTTTTTCTCTCATTTAGCACTTGTTTTATCATATCCATTGGAATTAATCTTCTCACTGCTGACATGGCAGCTCATTCCTCCGGTGGCCCCACTGTCTTGAACCTCACATGGGAACCCCAGGCACTGGCTTCTTATATTCAGGGACAGATTTTGCAGGGCTGTCGGGCAGTTACACCACTTCACTGCCCACTCCCACCATTCAGACGCAGGGGCATGTACCTGCTTTTCAGTGGCTGCGTTTCGCAGCTGAACATGTGAGTGCAAGTTTAAACTGAAACCAACCAGCTCCAGGTAATCATAGAATCATTTAGGTTGGAAAAGACACTTAAGATCATCAAGTCCAACTGAATGCATTTGTCTGTAAACTGCAGCAGCTCAGGAGCAGAAATGTGACACCTCGCACAGAGGTGTAGACCCTGCTTTCTGCTCCCACTCGCTTGTTAGATATCTTGTACCAAATCATAGCTGCGCTCCATGGGTTCCCTCCATGGCCTGTGGCTTTGGACATTGGCCCTGCTTGCTCTATCTCCCCTTCAACAGGCTCCAACTTGATCCTTTGTCGTAATTTCTCTCTTTCTCAATTCATACTTTGTCGTAAACAGTGGGAGATAAAGTCATGCCAAAGGGGACAGTCTTTGTACATTGCGCTGTACAAACATGAAGCTGTGGATAACATGGTTTCCCCTTTAAAAAAATACTCCTTTGTCTCTGAATGGGAGCTCTTTCCACTATGACGTGGTAGCGCAATGAATTCCCTGCACTGAGACGTTGCTCACAGCCTTGAGACAAGGCACAAAGGGAGTGCAAATAAATGAACAATACGGTGGAAGAAACAAAGGGCAAAATAAAAGCAAGCAAGCAATACAGAAGAAAAAAAAGGAGCACCAGCCTGCAATGTTTAAAGCTGTGCCATGCAAAACCACCACCATACAAAATGATGCAGAATTTCTACAGAACTGGGCTAGCAAAAAGCCTATGGGGAGTCCAGTCAGAAGAGCATGCTGACTCCACAAGCAAGGACAGAGCTGAAAATTAAAGGACAAGTGCTGCACAATTTTCCCATTGGCCTAGTGCATCCCATCCCCTGGGATCCCACAGAGTGTTACAAGGACTTCTTCTGCTTCTGAGACACAGCCGTATTTGGGGTAACAGGTTAGCAGTGTACAGCAGCAGCATACAAGTAAAGGCGGAAAAAAAAAAGAGGGAAAAAAATTGCCATCGCATGGGGTCCTCCCTTCTTTTGTCCCCTCACTTCCAAAAGCTCCACTAAAAATAAATATTCCTCACACCCACCAGTAACTATACCAGATTGACTCCATTTAGAGAGCCATAGGGAGTTTCCTATCCCAGAGCCATACAAGCTTTTGTGGAAAAAAGAAAAAAAGAAAAGATAAAATACATATTGCATAGAGCCAGGTGCACAAGTCATTGTATAGGGGGTTGGCAGGAACCAACACAGAATCACATTAGCAAGCTCAAAGCTGTACTCGCAATGTCATCCACATTCTCTACAATTTTAAATTAGGCATTTCTTCTCAAATAGCAGGTTGCTCCTACATCCTCCTTTCTGATCCCCTCAGACCAGCCTCCCTCCACAAGTGATTCTCACTTCTCTTCCCTGTTTTGGCCTTATTCTTCCCCCACTCCTTCTAGTCATAAAAGTAACTCCCTCCTCACTGAGCTCCAGTCTCAAATCCCCCCAAAGACAGCATCAATGTCGCTGCAGAGGAGTTGTTACCGCTGGGTGCTGAACGGTCCCTTGCAGATGACAATCTTTCCCATGACATCGGAGCTGTCTTTGGAGGCTCTAGAGGCTTTTCAGAGCAGAGACACTCTACTTCAGTCTCATGTACAAAACATTTAATGCAACAATACACTGATCTCAGTGTTTCTGTAAAATAGAGCTCTTGCTTGGTTGTAACCATCTGCCTAGTATAACGTATAGTGCACTACATGGCCAACTGTGTTCACTAAACACTACCTTCTTGCTCCCACGTTAGGTATTCTATGGGACGGGGAAATGTAGGTCTCTGATCTGCCCCCTGGTCATTTCACAGCTGGCTTAAACTCCTCAACCCCTGGGCTGCTGCATGATTCAAGCCCTTCTTTTGTGCTAGATCTAGTGATTGCTGCTGAGCAAGTTTTCACCCAGATCAGGAAAGCGATCCAGCTTGCTGGGTGACCCAAAGTCGCAGCTTAACTGGGCAGTGGTTGGTGCACGGGTGCAATAGTGAATCTCTCCAGTACTTCAGTGGGGGATAATGAACTTTATGAGAGCAGTCAAATCACAGCCAAATCAGGGGACCCACTGAAAGAGGGCTGCCTCTGTGTGTTCTTTTATAAACAGATTTCCACAACAGAAAATGCTGTTATAAGATCTTTCTGCTCAACTTGTTTATGTTTTCCCTGCCTCCTTTTCTCTCCTGGCTGTAATTAGCTGTCAAGTCTTGGTGCATATTTTCTGTTCATTTGCCTTTTAAAAAGGCAGAAGCCAAGGCTTCCAGAAGATAGGCAAGAGCTCATTTCCCTTTTTCACTCTGGTTGGACTGAGACACCCCTGCTGCTTAACTTGGCTTAAAAAGCCTTGGTGTTTTTCACCTTTAATCATTCATTCATGCTCCTGCACCTCACTCTTCCCTGAGCTGACCCCAGTGTTTGTGCACCTGGCTGCTGAATTAGCTCAGGATGAAAAATAACTTCCCCCTCGAAACGGCTATCTGGTTCACAGCACTATGACATAAATGCTCATGCCAGCACCACAGACAGGACAGCAGAGTTGAGGGAGAAGAATGACAGCAAACTATGGTGGAATGGGAGAATTATAACATTTCAGCTGGTAACTGCAAATTATAGCCTTACTGCTCTTAGCAGTTGCAGCCTGCTAGACAAAAGTTGCTCAGCCCACTGTGTGCTGAACAGGGTCACAAGCTTGACCTGTAGCTGTGAGTCTTCTCTCCACCTTCTCACAATTAGACAACAAAAAAATATCTGCAGCCTAACAACCCCTTCTCCCTCCTTTTTCTCAAAACATGTGATTCTTACATGATCCAGGCACCTTCTTCCCAAGCAGGAGTTCATGCTCTAAGGGTAGTCATGACCTGCAACGATTCTTGTTTATTATTGTCTGCCTACAAAATGGTGTAGGGTAAGAACAGAGATGTCTGTTCTTCAAGGACGTTTCTCTGCAAGGTATCTGTAAGGATCTTAAAACACTTTGCAAACATCCTTTAGTGATGACTCACAGCACCTTCTCTCTTTGCTGTTTAATGCTGAAATGGAGACCATAGTTTGTCAATATGAAGAATGTGATGGCAGCAAGGTCTTCAGTGACTGCTGCTTCTGCCTCTTCCTCACTCCTTCCTTGTGCCATCACCACCCCCCAGCAGGCTGACCCTCAACTGTGCGCTAGTCCATAAACCAGGTGGTGTAACTATTCCAACTGAAAAACAAACAAACCTAACAAAGCTTTTTTGTTGTTGTCGTATTTTATAGTCTCAGCAGTTACCAGACTGATAATACTGCTGGGAAAATACTGACTGATGATGAACGCAGTAGTAACATGCAGTGGCACAGGAGCAGGAATGAGCTGTGGAGGAAGGGAAAAGTGAAGGAGAGGATGATGAAGCTGGGAAATGAAGTAGCGATACCTGAAGCCTGTATTACCAAAGAAGACTCTGTGTAATCCTGGGCACAGAGAAGCTAAATGACTTGTCCGCAGGAAAAGAGCAAGTTATTGGCAGAGAGCATATTCCCTCTCTCAACTCCAGGCTTGCTTCTGCCCTGCTGGTCTTGTTTGAAGTCACAATCAGAAGGTAACTAGTACAAAGCCAAATTGAGGCTGTCCCACCCAGGTGTATTATCAATAGCTGGCAGCACATAAAAGTTTCTAGACCAGTTCCTAAAGAGAAAAGAAACAGCGACATCCAAATGCCTAAGCCAGGCCTTGTTTTTAAAGGCAGCATGCACATACTCACACAGGTGGTCCACCTCTATCCTCTTCCCCTCCTTTCTTCTCTTTGCCTCTGCTACCACAAGAAAATTGCCCCAGTTAAGTTAAAAATGCATTTTAAAAATAAATTCCCAAGTGATTTTTAAAGATTAGTTTTAAACCAGTGCTGAGAGCTGGGTAACCACCTCTTAGTTTTCAGAGGGCTCTTTCAGTTTAGGGAAACTCAGTAGCGCACAGTCTCAGGTGTGGAAGTAAACTGTTAACAGTGGAACTGGTGAAAATGTCAGCATGGATGCTCAGCTTTCTGTGATGAAATCCTGCCCGTATGTATGAAGATGGAGGGAATAATTTGCAGTACGCACGCTGTTCCCCGCTCGCTCCCTGCGTGTGAGCACACGGTACCCTCTGTGTGGGAGGCTGCTTGGGCAGCAGGGTGCATGGGAGCAGCAGGGGCATTGCGCCGATCCAGCCTGCCCACAACTCTCTGTGGGAAACTTCCCCCCGTCGCTGTTCCAGAGGAACAGAAACACCACTCCAGCCTTTTATGAGATCCAAACAAGCCTGCCATATGTACTTTGTGTACCAGAAAATGGCAAGAGGATAGGAAGCTGCATTTTAAAGCTTTGCAACTCATATTCAACAGCAAGGCCTAGCAATTTAGAAGCAAATCTATGCAAGCCTATGATATAGCTAAGCTATCTCTTGGGTTTTACTCTGTGAGCTGGCTTGGCTTCCCTACTTCTTTGCTGCACTTGCTAAACCTAATATTCTTTCTAACCTTTGGGTCACAGAACAAACTGCAATCTCCAAGCCAATGCCCTCAATAAGCCAGCATTGTCCCCAGGACAAGCATTCCTGAACATCAGCCGCTTCCCCCTTATATGATACCCTCTCTGTTTTCATCTGCCAATTCCTTTCTGTTCCTCATCTCACTCTGGATGATGCCCACATTCCCTCACTCCCGCGGAAGCCTGCCTTGGCTCCCAGCTGTGAACAGCTGGCAGGTCCCCAGGGTCCAGACAAAACTGTGGCTGCCCCCCTATCACACTGTCTGGATTAGAATCAGTGCTGGTCTGCCGCTAGGGACAAAAGAGATGCTGCTCACTTTTCTTCTGCTTTGCTGCCACTGTTGAAACACAACTGCAGCTTCCATGCCAGGGGTAGCCAGGGCATCAGCCTTCTGGCCACACTTCCATCTTTTCCTAGTCTGTCACCCCCCTCTCTCAACACTTCTAGCTTGAAGCTTGTGTAGCAGGCATGTGCTGTGCTGGAATAAATTGGGTTTGGCTGCAACATGAGGGAAAATGCTCCCCTCATGCTCCTGGATTCAGGCACATGGATAGTTTCCCAGTCAGCATGGCCTCGGCAGTTAGCAGACACGAACTAAAGATGCTGCTGCAACACTGAAATTATGTGCTGGCATGAAAAAGAGAGAAGTTCCCACTAATGAAGCTAATATTTACCCTTGTTGGCAGTTTGGGGGGAACGCTTATTGTCCTTTCATATGCTTCAGCCATGCCTGCTGTGAGACAAACCATCACGTTACTGCTAGACCTGAAATGTGTGCAGTAGCCCACCCTGCAGAGGTAGGCAGAAGGGCATGGAAACAAAGACGTTTGGTACAACCACGCAGACTGCTACCATTTCAATTAAAAGAGCATCCTTGTTAGAAAAGAGTGCTGGTAAGGTCTTTCCCTCTCAATGGACCACACACAAGAATGGGCAGGGATTTAGCAGTGAGAGGGAAAGAGCAGTGCAATGCAAACATAAAGAGACATAATTAAGGCCATGTGTAGACAGGTGCAGGGCGGGCTCGAGGAATCAGTAAAGCATTTAACTTCCCATAGCAGGAAACCAAAGCACGCAAACCAGCTATGACCCAGCTGCCTTTTTTGCCAATTTCAGGGTGCTGGAGAGAGAGGTTGTCTTCTGCTGCCGCCACCTCTGGTTGACCGTGTTCAGAGTGCGGGGACAGCTGCTATTTACAGCATCAGGGCTAGCAGCACGATCTGTCCTCACTCCTCTGATCTCTACACAGGGTGACCACCACTGCTCTTCCCATCCATACTCCATCCCTTCCCTTTTCTGTCATAGGAGTAGATCTCAGTATTTGTTCCTCATACAGCAGCTAAATTCACTTTTGCTATGTTGCTAGAAAACCAGACACTGCTCTGGAGAGGTGCTGCATTTATTTAAAAGTACACTCAATTTGCAGCGTGAAGGTTTTTGATCTTACCAAGGGCAAGCTCCCATTTGAAAATCAGGTTAGCTGCTGTAGCTCCTAATGGGACAACAGCCACCAGCAGCTCTGGCTAGGGACAGAGCGAGCAGCCTCACAGCAAGGAAGGCTGCTCATCCCTTCCTGGCAGAGGCATGAAAGCAGTCCCACTTCCAAGAGCCCTGTAACAAACCAGCTCAGTATTCATTCCAGGTTGGCCCCAGCACCTGGCATCTGACGCAGTACGTAACTGAATTGCATTCTGGTGAAAGTCACCCTCGTGTTCAGATGCAAAACTGGCTTCTAAGGCAGCTGCATTATTAATTTGTTGAATGACACAGAGAATCGCTAGGGATGCAGGTAATAAAGGAAGCAGTATGTTTTAAAACTTAACAAAAAATACTGATATGAGATTTCAATAACTTCCAGTAGGAATCCATCACAAAAGAAGCTCTGTTTACAGCAGCTCCTCAATGCCAAAACATTTGGTCTCATTATTGTAGATGCTTAAGCAATCATGTCTTAGGTGGCTTTGTTTCATAGCAGAATTGATCACTAAAGATTACAAACAGAGTAGTAGCAAAAGCTCTGCAAAGGAAGACACAAAAGCACACTGTTCAAGAGTTCTAGACAAAATATCCAAGTATTGCATGGAAAACGCTCACAAGCGTAGACTTATGATCATATGACACACAAAAAGAACATCACCAAGGGCACAAAATCATGCACTCACAGGTAGGAAATGCCAGGATTATAACTGCCTATGAAGCCTTTGTTCCCTGTTGGAGGCAAGGCACTGTGATATAATCTCCAATCGCAAGATCACAAGCTGTTTTGTCTGAGGAACCCATACCACACTCTGCACAGGGAACTGATGAACCTGAACAGTGATTCTACAATCATTGATGTGTGGCCTCTGCACTACCAGGTCACTGTGCTACAAATTTCACCCGGACCAGATGCATGCATACAATCACATGTTAATAATCTTTTCAGCCAAAGCTCACAAGATGGCATTCAGGAAGCTTTATATTCATATAGGGGACTTACACCAGCTGTGGAAGGACAGACCACACTTGACTCATCATGAAGTCAGTGAAGCGCAGGCAGACTGTGCATGATATACAATCTGCCAGAACAGAGTGTCCCTTCACTTCTTTAAAAAGCATTTGACACAGCAGAGTAAGTATGTACCGTTTCAGCACTGTGCATCATGCAGCCATGGTACGTTTGCTCCGGTCCTAGAATTGGACTTCTCATCTCATACACTCATGCATCGAATAAACAAACATGCTTATCCTTACTGTCCTAATTCCACACAAATCTCTGCACCTTGTATACTGCCCACTAGCTGAATTCTGCACTGAATGCACAACTGGTATTTTCCCTTCACATATTTCTCCCAGCACAGCATCATAGTCTGCAGGTCTCCACAGCACCATGAAGTGCTAGGCCAACTTACCCGGGCCAGCTCTGAACAATGCATGTGACCTATAGCCATGTTATACCCAACTAAGTAGCCTTATGTTGTGCCATGAAAACACACCTTTTCTCTGTTACCACTTAACGGACATATCCTCAGAACAACCCTGACAGATGGTGGGGAAAGGATATTAACCCTGTTTTACACACATAGGATCAGGTCTTAGAAATCACAAGCTCTAACTCATTCTGGCTGGCCAGTCTAAGATCTAAAGGAAATCATTTTTTTCACAGTCATTCTCCATTCAATAAAACTGGTCAATCAATGCAATTTGCGATCTTCCACAAAGTGGAATACCTTAAGAAAAAAACCTATAGTCCATTATAGCTTCACTTAGCTATTTAGTTGGCACAAAACTTCTATCAGCAATGCTTGTCCCTCTGATGCAATTCTTTTCTCAGACGAGAATGGTGGTGAGGGCTATGTCTCACAGCTGTGCCAACCTGTGCTCCCAGGAGCAGGTGAAACCATTTGACAGCAGGTGGCTGATTGGATTTTATTCCCGATTTCTCTTCTGCTTTGTTTCTCTGCAGCTGAGAGCCTTAAACTGAGGGGGAGGTAAACACTAAATTTTGCTTCTTTTGACATGATTTGAGGCATCGACCTTGCACAGCTCACTGTGGGACTAGTCCCCAGCACTCATGTCTCTGTTAGATAGTGTGTCCTTTCTTCTCCATACCTCCTCATTAACCTGCTGACATGTATCTGCAAATAACAGAGGATAAATCTGCCTTCAAAATTCAGCCATGAGGCTCAGAGAGAAGTCCTGCCTGATGTCTGCAGGAAGAAAAGTAAAAGAATCCAAGGGATGCTTTGAGAATTAATAAGCATCCTTGCTAGAAAGGAGATTTATTTCATGGAAATCACAGCCAGTCTCTCTCTTCCTGTTCTCATATCAGACTTACAATGACTGCAAGGCCAATAGCTGTGAGGGCAGAATCCAGCTCGCTCCACTCTGGAAGATGCTCTCATTTACCTCAGCTTCAAGAGGTGAGGGGTATCATCCAGTCTTTGCAAATGGGAAGCAGAGGTTTAACGAGAGAGTTCATATAGTCTTGGATGCAGGCATGGACAAAAAGTACCCTCCTGACCTATAAGTCTTCTGTATTTATATTTAGCAACTCATGTCAAGCTCCATTAATTCTTTGAACTGGAATAACCCTTAAAAAGTATCTTCAGTCATCTTTTGAATCTCCTCCTCAATCCTAAACTGAGGTCAAGCTAAGAACAAGTCTGCACTTTTGTCTCATCTTAGCCCAAGTTTCAATTAGAAAACCCTTTTGATTCTAAGATCACTTTCTTTGTCTTGGAGAATTATTCCAAGATCCACACTTTCAGCCCAAGAATGATTACTATATATTCACATTCACAAGAATTTCTTCCAGCACTGAGATAAATCCTCACATCTCCTCCTGGGTTCCCCTGTCCTCTGGACCTACTTTTGACTTCCCTTACTTTTTCCTTCCAGCACTGCCCTTGGATTGCCTCTTTTTCTCCATGTTTCCTCTTGGTGGCAAGAGAGGTAGTTCAGGAGACCACCACCTTTGCACAACTGCCTTTGATTCTCCCACTTTCTCCAGGCTCTTCGATGAACAAAAAAGTCTTATCTGTTGCTCAGGCACTGTGCTGACCTCATCACTGACTTTGCAGCTTTATAAAGACAGGCTGACATCACAGACCAAGTGAAGATTCTCACTCTGACATACTTTTCCTCTTTGACAGCAGTCTTACTCCTTCACCTTTTGATGGAGACTAATTCTTTACTAAACTCCTATTGTCTCAAACAACAGAGCAGAAAAACCTTGTCTGAGCATTACATTTTCTTCTTTCACATTAATTGAACAGGTATTTTTCTCTGGATTCCCAGTGTGCTTTCCATTTTTGTTCTGCAATTCCTGATATGTTTTTTTATGTGCCTTTGTTTGATTCCTGCATGACTTGCCATAATTAGGGATCTTGCTGGGACAATTAGGAACCAGCAGAACAGGGGAGGTAGTTTGAATTTCTGGTCCCTCTCACCCATTAGCTCTTTAGAAAAGCTTGAGACAGGCTACAAATACACAAATCACCTCTTCTCTGTCCTTTTAATAAGCTGTTTTGTCATTTCTTACAAAACTGCTGGATGCAGTAAGATTGCTACTCCATTCTGTTCCAGAACTGATTGCACCTTTATGTCAGATAAACTTGGATATGCAACCCAGAGCGTTTGGCAATAAAGTGTGGCTGTCTAAAGGCAACAATTAACATTTCAGATTTAAAGAGTTAATGCCATTTTTGTTGGTTTTTTTTTTTCTGAATTCTGATCTGACACAAAGTATTAGATCTCTGTGTGTGCTTTTATTCTGCAGATTTTCAGTAGGTGTGTTGACAAGATTGTTAGGAGAGTTGAGGCACCCTCTGCTAAAGTCCAATAGCTTTAAAGAAAGGCTGGAACCTGGGAAATGCAGGTTCAACTCCCTGACTTGCCAAGATTTTCAATGTATCCTTGGATAAACCACTTAATACTCCTGTCATTTGGTTTCCCATGAGTCACATTGGTACGAATCCTTCCCTGGCGAAGGATTTTTCTGAAACTGCCCCAGGATGAATGGACAGCTGTAGTATTTTACTCCTCTTGCTTTTTTTCTCTTCTGTGTTTGTAAAGAACTTTACTAGAGAGACAGTATTACTGTTATTATTAGTGAAGTATTCCTAGCAGTGTGCCAAGCATCTTCCAGACATAAATATTCACTCAGCAAGGTCCATTCTTACATTTCCAGCTGAATCGATGGCAGAGCAATCTCTCCTTGGAGGAGCTTGCTGCCAATGAGCAAATAAACTCTCGGCAGGAGTGAGGAGTTGTGATAGGAAGATGAGGCAAATCACCTGGCTGTGGACCCCTTCAACACTAGACAAGAAACACACGGCTGCAACCCTCCTTTGTAGTTTTAGCTCCAGAAAGCCTTTCAGCAAAACAGCGCTAATGCAGAATATAATTATAATCAATTGGTGCTGGCAAAAGCTAGGCTATACAGATGATGATTAGCAAAGCTAACATGTTCCAATGCACAGCCACAGGGCTTGTGCTCAGTCTCACCAGCTTCAGGGCCCTCTGTGTTCCCTGCCCAACTCAGGTCTTTGCTGCCCTTTCTCTTCTATGTGCCCTGAGCCTGTTCCTAACGCAAAGGATGGTCATCTGCCTTTGCTGCTTACACGAACGCTTCCAGGCAGACTGCTAGTCTGACGGGTCTTCTGGATTCGGGCCTTGGTCAGCCTTGTGTTGTGGGAACAGCAAGTTCCCTCCCCAAGGGGAAAGGAGAAGCACTGGTGTCTTCTTACTTCTTATTATGTCAGGGTGAAAACAAAAAGTAGCTGTTGCAAACCTCTAAAACTTTTGTCAACTGCCTTTCTTCAAATTAGCATGGAGAAGGCAAACAGCTACTTCAATGAGCAGATAAGAAGCACTACTTAAGAGCTAAGCATCATTTCAATGATCTACTCCTAGGGAAAAATCCAAAGACACCAATGAAAAATCAAAAATAAGTAACATGCCAAATTACTGATGCCAAAGAGCACTGAAATATCATTTTAGATTTTTCAGGTCAACTCTTAGTTCCAGCATTAATTGGCAACATCCTTACAACCGGAAATTCATATCTGCCCTGAGCCTCAATGCTGCAAACCCTCTATTTTTATGTGATAGTCCTCTATTTAAAAGAAAAATCAGGAAAAAAGCCTGAAAATTATGTCCTTTTTAAAATGTTGAACTTTTATCAGAGCTGAACTATATGTCTTGACACTTCTTCACCATACACTGCTTTAATCAGAATCCCTCAACCCTATGAACTATGACCGGCACAACCATAAGCTAAACTGCTTAAATCAGTCTAAGCCTTTAGAGCAGTTTAAGATAACTAAGCCACTTAAAACTCATTAGTACTAAGAGTTAAGCAACATCAACAGGGTATCAGAGATCCTGTATTACAGCCACTCTAGCACTGCAACTTTCTTAAACACGCACACTTCCAGCTTCATGAACCCATTGCAAGTCTTTGTAAGTTAAGTGTAGCTGAAGATCTTGCCTTGATATCAATTCTGATGTAGTCCACAACACCAGTCTAATTTGAAGCCACTGTGGTTATCCATCTTTTAATATTTATTCCAAGAGCCAGCTTGACCAAAAAATATGAAAAACTGTCTTGCTGGTTTTGTTCATATACTTAAAAAAGATAGATGTATATTATTTCTTGACATGACTTGTGTCTGCATGTTTTATAATTTTTTAAATAAGTGTGTCGGAGAGAGAATTAAAGAGCATGTATGATGGTGTGAGACTCATGAGATGGCTTGAGGTTGATATGACTGCATTACTCATGAGTGACAAAGCCTCAGTCAGGTATGTAGTTCATTCCTGGAACTCAGTGTTCTGTATTTCAGTGGAAAAACTCTTAAATATTTTTAAATAAGTGAAGTATTTTTCAAGAATCTAACTCTAGTGTTTTCTCAGCAGTAACCCCACCTTGCTGTACAGAACAAATTAACTGAGCCGCACAGGCAAAGTTGCCATTGCTGCTTGGAGAGCAGAGGCAGGTGTAAGGGCAGAAGGAGGGAAGGAAGAAACAGGACAACAGGGGCCGAATCTGCTGAGACCCTGTCCTTACGCACTGGGGCCTATGGCAGCTGCCAAGGAAGGACCCTGGCCCCTTCTGCAACAGCAACAGATCCAACAGTAGCCAGAGTTTTTGTACTGGCCAAGCAGGCACTGTGGCAATCATCACCTTGCAGCTCATAGCAGTCTGCTGCCCTGGGCAGACCTGTGTTGTCTGTGCTTGCACTAGACCTCTCTCTAGCTGCTCTGGACTTGTGGCAGTGTCACACACCCGCTCCTACAGCTTCTGTCAGAAGCGGAAAAATATAAATAAAACAGTATATACCGCTCAAAACCCCCACTTTTGCCTTTTCTTTCTGACCTAGTTATTATGACAAAAGGTCTGATATCTTGCCGTAACTCTTGCTTTTAGCCACATATGTGCTCTTTATTCACAGTGTAGTAATACTTTCATTAACATATGCCAGAGGGAGAGGGGATGAGAGGAAGAAGCCTGACATAAAGAAAATGGCCACACTTCGAAGCTTCTTAAGGAAGAGGCGTAAGTCCCAGAGGAGACAGTTTAATGAGCAGAGTCCGGAGGTGGATGTAGCTCTCCAGCCGATCACCTTGACATCGTCACTTCTCGACTCTCTATACTCTCCACACCATTCTCATGCCACAAAGGGGCTGAATACGGTTGCAAGGACAGTCCTGTCTTCTGAAAGGCTGCAATGTTAATGGTGCTGTATGAATTACATTCCACAATGCTTCCGAAGTATTAAAAGAAGGCTAAACAATGGTAACATCAAAATTTCACCTTAGTCCTCATAAGGTTTATCATATGTACCTGGAACATCAGCTCCTCATCAGTCTTTCCTCCCCTGAGATAACAGAGAAACTACTCATGGTGGAAAACTCATATCCATAGACTTACCCTAAGAAGAACCCCCAAGTACCTAGTTTGTCAGGGAATTTCAAAATTATGTGCGGACCATGAACAACAGACCCAGACCTAAGTTCTAGATCTGGAGAGGAAAATCCTCTGCCCGTGGCCGACTCTCTTCTCTCTGGTGCCTGTGCTCTTTGCCTGGGGCCCAGCAGGTGCTGCCACTGCTGTGATGCTTCAGGGTATACTAGTTTCCAGGTGAAAGGCTGGCATGTTTTTACAGAATTTAGTTTCTGAACGCTAGGTCCCTCCTGACCAGGCACAGCCCAAGTGCTTCAGTCCTACACTTTTTTTCACATTTCAAGAAATACCACAGTAATGACAAAGGCACTTCTAAAAAGCAGGGCAGCTTTGTACTGACCTCCAAACAAGGCGAAGGAGTGAATGTACCAGAGCTTTTCAGTTGACAGTAAGATTTCTAATGTGGGCAGATGTACATGTTTTGCATCATCTTGTTCTCAGAAATGGGTGATATTTAAGTCGGGATTTTTTTTTTAAATAAAGCAAAAGAGGTCTGAGGTAGACACCTGACATGGAAAATTTCAGCCTTAATGATAGAGTTTAGCAAAGTTGCAAGCAACTTGGAAAAAAAAAGGATGGGGGGGGGGGGGGGGGGGGAGAAAAAAAAGAAAAGACTCTTGTAATGGAAAAGATTGTGCAACCTTAACTGTGGGTGAAGGTAGCTATCGCTGCCTAGGATGAGTACATTTGAGAGGCTGCCTTCTCATACAAAAGCTGCAGAGCAGTAATAGGGCTTTGTTTGGCACTGCATTCTTGAATAGCTTTAGCAAACACAGAAGACCAAAGACGAGGAAAAACAAGGTAGATAAAAAGCAAAATGAAATAAAGGCCTACAGTAAGTTCAGAGAACACTTGTATTTTCCATACAAACTCTATGACTGGACGTTATAATTTCTGGAGCAGGGCAGAGCTATGTTTCTGGTTTTGGTGCAGAACAGTTAGAAAAATGGAATGACAGTTTCTAGGTCATAATGCAAGCTGTCACATATTCCTCTTTCTGGCTTTCAAAGTGTGATGACTCTTCAGTTTCACACAAGTTTTACTGAACTCTTTTTAACTCACTAGGCACGCTCTTCATCTGGGTTCAGTAAGTGCGATACCACTCAGGATCTAGGTCAGGATCTAGTCCTGCTTACCATCCTCTTCACTGATACTTTACATATAAAATCTGGAGTTTAAGTCACTTGATATGCACAATCTATCACTCTCCATCCAAGTTACCATAACTGGATAATTAAACAGGACTGGAGATTAAAGGAGGTGGTTGGTGACAGCCAACACGGCTTCACTAAGGGCAAATCATGCCTGACAAATTCGGTGACCTTCTGTGACAGCATTACAGCATTGGTGGATAAGGGAAGAACAAATGACATCATCTACCTGGACTTGTGCAAACCATTCGACACTGCCCTGCATGACATCCTTGTCTCTAAATTCGAGAGACATGGAATTGACTGATGGACCACTCAGCAGATAAGGAATTGGCTGGAGGGCCACACTCAAAGAGTTCAATGTCCAGGTGGTGACCAATGATGAGTGGCATTCCTCAGGGGTTGGTATTGGGACTGATGCTGTTTAACATCTCTGTCGGTGACATGGACAGTGGGATTGAGCGCACCCTGAACAAGTTTGCCAACAACACCAAGCTGTGTGGTGCGGTTGACACGCTGGAGGGAAGGGATGCCATCCAGAGGGACCTGGAAAAGCTTGAGAGGTGGGCCCGTGAAAAATTCATGAAATTCAACAAGGCCAGGTGCAAGGTCCTACATCTGGGTCAGGGCAATCCCAAGCACAAATACAGGCTCGGCAGAGAATGGATTGAGAGCAGCCCCGAGGAGAAGGACTTGGGGGTGTTGGTTGATGAGAAGCTCAACAGGACACGGCAATGTGCAATCGCATTCCAGAAAGCCAACCACATCCTGGGCTGCATGAGAAGAAATGTGGCCAGCAGGTCGAGGGAGGTGATTCTGCCCCTCTACTCTGCTCTGGTGAGACCCCACCTGTAGTACTGCGTCCAGCTCTGGGGCCCCCAATATAAGCAGGACATGGACCTGTTTGAGCGAGTCCAGAGGAGGGCCACAAAGATGATCAGAGGGCTGGAGCACCTCTCCTATGAAGAGTTGGGGTTGTTCAGCCTGGAGAAGAGAAGGGAGACCTTACGGCAGCCTTCCAGTACCTAAAGGGGGCCTATAGGAAAGATGGGGAGATCAGGGAGTGTAGTGATAGGACGAGGGGTAACTGTTTTAAACTGAGAAAGGGTAGATTTAGATTAGATATTAGGAAGAAATTCTTTAGTCTGAGGGTGGTGAGACACTGGAACAGATTGCCCAGGGAAGTTGTGGATGCCCCATCCCTGGAAGTGTTGGGGTGCGACTTTGAGAAACCTGGTCTAGTGGAAGGTGTCCCTGCCCACGGCAGGGGCATTTGAACTAGATGATCTTTAAGGTCCCTTCCAACTCTAACCATTCTATGATTCTATGTACTTGAATTAAAAGGTTTGGACTCTTTGCTACAGTTTTGTCATTAAATTACTTATCTACTATTGATCAAGGCCTGCAATTATTATAGTACTTTTCCTTAAGAGGTAAAAAAAGATAGTTAATTGGTCACCCTAGACATAAGTGCTGCACTTTAAATGTTTCAAGTTGTATAATCTCTGCTCTGTGTGTGCAGTAGGGTTTGGATTTTTCTTTATTTTTTTTCCCAGTAGCTATATATATGTGATGTTTCTTTGTATTTCTGCTTTTTGTCTCCCTCTCTCAAAAAGGCATGTACTCCTCTTCAAGCTTCTCATTCTAATAGAAATCCTGACATGTCACAATGAATTAAATAATATTATACCTTCTCACAAAGAAAACAAACATTTATGTGCCTCCTCAGAGCACATCGATTTCTGGAATTTGGATGCTAATCAAGGCTTTAACTTGCTAATCTTGCTTCAGCAAAACTTCTGTTCAACCTGCCTAGCTAGGTTTACAGCCAAGTTGTTTCACAGGAGCCACAAGTGAGGTGAAGGTCTGTGTCAAGTCAGGAGGCAAAATTGCTGTCTTTATTGTGGGCTGTGCTCCTGGGAGCTGGGAGGGCTTGCTCCTGGCCCAACCCTGGAGACTGTGTATCAAAGCAATACAAAGTCCACTGTGGATCACGAAAGGTGGGATTCCGGAAAGAGCAGGTTTCAGGTTGCACCGCCATCAAGACTAACCTTCTAGGTATCTGAAGAGGGGTGGAACAAATCCTCTTTGCTCTGTGCCTGCCCAAGGAAAGATTCATTTCTTGTGCAATGTTTTTCTGTACCTGAGTGTTGGTCTGAAAGACCTTCCAAATAGAGTAGAGAAGTGTCATGGCTTAACCCCAGCTGGCAACTAGGACCACGCAGCCACTCGCTCAGTTGCCCTGGCTGGAATGGGGGAGATAATCAGAAGAGTAAAAGTGACAGAACTCGTGGGTTCAGATAAAGACAGTTTAATGAGTAAAGCAAAAGCCACACACACAAGCAAAGCAAAACACAGAGTTCATTCACTACTTCCCATTGGCAGGCAGGTGTTCAGCCATCTCCAGGAAAGCAGGGCCCCATTACATGTAATGGTTACTTGGGAAGACAAAATGCCTTAACTCCAAACATCTCCCCCTTCCTTCTTCTTCCCTCAGCTGTATATACTGAGCATGACCTCATATGGCATGGAATATCCCTTTGGGCAGTTGTGGTCAGCTGTCCTGGCTGTGTCCCCTCCCAACTTTTTGAGCACTCCCAGCCTACCAGCTGGTGGGGTGGTGTGAGGAGCAGAAAAGGACATGACTGCTTAGCAACCACCAAAACCATCATCCCAAATCCAAAACATAGCACTATACCAGCTGCTAGTAAGAAAGTCAACTCTGTCCCAGCTGAAACCATGACAAGAAGCAACAGCACAGGAAAGAAGGTGCTGTACAAGGATTTTGCTTGCATGGTATGTGTGTCCCCAGCAAGAAGCTCTAAGTGACTCTAAGAGGACAGTGGTGTGACCTTGAAGAGGCATGGCCTGTGAAGGCCACACAACTCTTGGGGAACTCTGCATGTGTGGTGGATACTGATAGAAGTTTGGCTTGTCAACTCCTAAATCAAAGCTATATATGCTGCAATTCAGTAGACCTCTTCACCCATGCTTAGATGCATTCCTAGATCTCTGTAAAGGGAAAGATTTTTCAGTCAGATTGTATTTTCTTGCCTCAAGGATTGTGATGGATGTGCACTTGGTTTAGTGGCCTCCTTCTGCAAGGATGCAAAGTGACTGGCTGGTACAACTCTCCCTAGTATTTCATTCCTTCTGTGCCACAGTTTTCTTTAGGAAACCTGGGGCACCGAGGGTGCTCGTACAAGACACTCGGAGCTGCCAGTGCACTGGCTCCATTTGCCCTGGGACTAGTTCATCTCTTGGGTGTACCTGTTGCATCACTGGCACAGATGCCATCAGCGAGCTGTGAGGCATCACTGCATATTCTCCAGCATTCATTGGCATCCTCCATCCAGCGACACAGCAGGGCCAAAGGGCTGTGCATTCAGCACAACCCACTGGCATGTTGGGTAATGTAAGATTGCCCCTGGCTTTTTAACCATCTTCACCAGGACTCTCCTTTCTGCACTGCTGCCCAGTTTGCCCACAGCTCTTGAAAACACACCATTTCTTTATTCTTTGTGAAAATAAACAAGCTTTTGAACTATGGTATGTTAATCCTAAAAGACGAAAGAAAATACAGGACCAGCCACCTGAAGAAATGTAAGCCACAGCCTGTCACGGAGATCAGTAAGAGTTTAGATGCCTGTGTTCCTTCTTGGACTTGGCCATTTGCCTGACAGCGCTTACCATCAGACTTAGTTTTTCACCAACTGTTTCCTGCAGCTCACAGTGAAAGCAGACTCCCACAGACTTCCACAAGGGTTCTGCCAGCGTAAGGCCATCCTTTTTCAGAGCAATCCTCCAGCAATGGTGAGAAGAGATTTGGTAGAAAGCCTAGGCTAGGGAATTTCTTCCTTGAATAATTAGATAATTTGCAATAGCATTCTTAGTGGTGTTATTAAAATGCTATGACTCAGATATAGCTGTGAGAATGTTAAGGACCTGATTTATTTTTCTGTTAGTAGAGTTGATTTGTGTGCTTGGGATTTTCTCTTTGCAGGGTCAGAACAATTCAGAGTCTTTATCTTCACGACTTGCCTCTAGCCAGGTTCGTTTTTTGCTCTCCACAGCAGTGGAAAAGTTTTATATTAACACATAATATACTGAAATCGAGAAGGAAAGCATACTGAATTTTGTTTCTTTTCAGAATCTTAGCTAAATTACAGTGAAGTTTTGACCTTGTATTTAGGATAGTTCTGTAAACAAATGGGTGGACACGTGCATGATCTTAGCAAACAGCTGCTTTAAGTATATTTTGGGCCTCAATGTGACATTGTGGGGTGCTGACTAGCTTGTCAAAAACTGGATTACCTGAATCATCACTCATTTGCAAATTCAGAACCTGAGACCTGATCCTTAAGGGCTCTCTTTTGCTGGTGAGCATGCAATGTATTTTTTTAAACTGACACAAATTTTCCTGTATCAAATAATACATTTTACCTCAGAAGACATATTAGGTCAACGGCTTGGGCTGATGAGAGACTAAAATAATATGTTCTAACTAAAATAATACAGATCTGAAAAAGTTTGGTACGGAGGAAAAACAACCAACTAAAACCAAACCTCACCTAGAAAAAAGATCCCCTTAGCTCCAACAGCTTAACTCTTTTTTCCCTAGGAAAAATTATGATTCTTCTCTGTTCCACTGGCAAAAAAAAGAAGGTGGTCCTGGCTGATTTACAGTATTCTGGCCGACCACAGGAGACCATCATTTGAACCTTTCACAATTCAAATGCCTGAAAAGCATGGCAATACCATTAAGCCATAAGGCATTCATAAGAATGAGGAGCCAGTGAGATTTCAAGGAGTACAGGATGGGTGTTTCCTTCTCTTCCTCTATCAGTTTCATGCTATTTCTCCGCCTTCTTAAGATCAAGCTGTCCTGTCCTTCAGTGAACCTGCTGCCCTTCCTGGTCTTCGGCCATCACCTGCTCTGGCAAGCATATAGCCACTCGCTGCACCAACTTGTGTGTTAATATAGTCAATAGTGGTTAACCCAGCAGTGACATTTCTGGACCAGCTTCGTTTGATACTGCTGATACTGCTTCCCTGCGTGAACAACGATTGGCACTGTGTATGCGCTCAGTGCCAGCCATTTGAGTGTACCCTCTGTAGCCAAAACTTACAGAAACCTGACAGAAGTGCTGAAGTCCCCACTGCTGCCTGCGCAGCCACCTGTGCAACACCAGACAGAACTGGGGCAAAGAGGCATTGTCTTGCAAATGCTTGGACTCCTTCACCCATTCCCCAAACCCACCCACCCACCACTGAATGTCCGTTTCCCCAGTTCACTCCCCCAGTCACTCTTCATCAGCTTGGTATACCTTCAAGGAGATCTTAGTTGCTTCTGATCTCCTTGTGCTAGGTCAGTGCTTGCGCACTCCCCCGTGAAAACCCCTGGGGCAATCCCCACAAACAAGCAGGACTCAGGACCTTGCTCCTAACCTGGCATTCAATCTCTTCTGCTCCTTCGGAAAGATTAAGGTGTGCACATATAAAGCTATAGCAAGGGCATCAGCTACAAGACTTTGTCCTCTCATTTCATGAGTAAGAGATTCCTTTCCTCTTGCCACAAATCTGAGCTTAGTTTGTTGCATGCTGTTAGACAGTAACTACGATTGATTCCTGCAATTGCTCCATATCAGAGGTGGGTAAGTGAATGTTTACCAAATACTGGTACTTTGGAGTTTGCACAATATTATTAGATAGATCAGCATAATAAAACACTTAGGGATCCTTTGATCTAAAGGCAGCGCGTATATTTCAGATCTGAAATGTCCATGGTACCAGAATATTTGCTTATGTCCACAATTCCAGATTACCATGCATGGCACATGTTCTTCCTGGCTTTCCCTTCATCTCTGCTAAGTTAGATGTTTTAGCTTTGCCCAGATGTTCCTGGCTTTGCCCTACACATTGCCACAATCTATTAGTGAAGAAAAAAGCCTACTAACTTTTTACTTAAATAAAAGATTAGAATTTAAGAAAAGTGGCATTTCTAGCAACACCATGTACAGTACAGATCTTCAAGGATTTTTAGTATACTTGCTTCAAGGTGATTGTAGTTGCCCTCCAAGAGGAACTTTCATATAGACTATGATATTACACATCACCAGCTATTACCTTTGAACCAGGTAGGACCTGCTGTTACTGGAAATAAGTAGTTGTACTACCTGGATAGTTAGTTCCCAGAATAGCAATTTTATAACTAGGGAGAGTACTCAGACTGCAGCCTTTCAGATCTCTGAATATACTATAACTGAAGTACTTGGCAGCATTCAGGAAACAAAAAAAATCTGAGTGCCACCTTAATGAGTTCTTACTAGCGATACAAATATTTGGGCTTCTGCACAAAAGACGATTATAGGTTAAATGATATTTGGATAGCATCATGTGGCTGATTAAAAATGGAATAAACTACTAATGCAGCGAAGAATGCATCTGTTTACAGGCCTGAATCGACTTCTAAAACAAGAGGAGAAAAATTTCTGAAAAGTTTTCTCATTTTATGTACCAGTGCGTACAAGTGACACGTATGGTTTCCATTAGGCATTTTTCCAAAGGAAAATGAAAGGAAAAGAGACAACAAAGGTGAAATATATCTTACTTTAAACCCAGGGATTATTATTAAGGGTTGGTTTGGGTTTGTTTTTTTTTTTCAATTGCAGGTCTAGTCTGATAAACTTATGCAAAAAATACTACTAACTCATCAGAACTGCTGCCATGGAAATGGTTCTCCAGCAACTCTTCCCACTTCAGTGACATGCAGCAGGGTTTGTTGCTCCCCCATCCCGTCTGCCCTTCCCTGCATTTATTCTGCACCATGAAGGCAATATAATAGACTTCTCTCCCTGAATATCGCCACTATGGTGTTTGCCTTCCAAATTAGCCATACAGTCCTGAGGGCCAACATAACCTATGGGAAAAAGCATTGAGGAGGCAGGATTTGACTTGCAGAGCCTTTAAGAAGGCTTAAGCAGAAGACTTGATTCAGATCCACAAAGAGTTTGAGAGGACTGTAGAACCATCTTATTTTTTTAAAGATACTTTTCATTTTTATGTAAACTTCAGTGAAAGAGGCCAATGAGGCTGTGCTCCCAAAATGATATCCCAGAAATCAATCTATATCTGACATGATGTTACTTTTGGTGCAAGGTGACAGACAGCGAGCTCTACTTGCCCGTGGGGCCAGGCATGGTGCAGTGCAAAGGGGCTCCTCCTTTCTTCCTGCCCCACAGGATGCAGCACTGAATAACACAGGACAGGGAGATGGTGTGGAGCACCTGGGAGCGTTGTTCAGTCTCTGGTCTGCCATTTCTTTCACAATCCAAGTCATGTCTTGAACCTCAGCCTGCACAAACATGAGCAAGCTACTTTTAAACTGGCCAACAAAGCTACAGAAAAAGGCAGGGTGATGGAATTGTACTACCGAGTACCCTGCTGCCTCATCTAAAAGTGGCCTATGTCCATCTCTATGAGCCAGTGTTTCCTCCTTGGGAATAGATCCACCTTTGTGTTGTGCAGCAAATGTCCTCTTTACCTCTCTGTCTTTCAGTCTCTTATTTGTAAATCAAGTACCTTGCCTACTAACACCACTGTGAAGAAAATTGCTTGAAACAGGTAGATTGGATGGGGGAAAACCTGGCACCTAGCTGACCTGAAATGTGAGCGAGTTCTGTCCTTTTGTCCTTTACTCTTACTGCCTTTCAAGTGATCATTTTATTATATGCTCTCCCACCTTTTTCCCACAAAAGAGAAAGACAGAGTGACATTTCCCACCCTTCCACTCTCCAAACTGACAGCAGTTCACCTCTGTAGTGACTTTTTTCCCTTGTAACTGGACAGGTACTTGACAAACAACAGAGTATGTGTTCTGGACAAGTGATGCGTTCAACAAGTGCCACAGTGGTCAGAGGAAGCATCCAAAACTCTAGATACCATTCTGAGCTTCAGAGGACATCCGTCTTTGTAGCAAAAATAGGGCAGAAATACAGTAAGAATAGACCTCTCTCGTGGGGTTTTGGTACATCAGCTCCTGTTTGAGGCCAGAGCTGTCTGAAAATTTGGAAGAGAAGGTTAAAAGAAATTTTGGTGCTTATAGGAGAGGAGACTAAAAAAGGAGAAGGAGAAAGAGAAGGAGAAGGAGAAGGAGAAGGAGAAGGAGAAGGAGAAGGAGAAGGAGAAGGAGAAGGAGAAGGAGAAGGAGAAGGAGAAGGAGAAAAGTGAAGAAAGGAAGAAAGGGAAAGTGAGAGGGAGAGGGAGAGGGAGAGGGAGAGGGAGAGGGAGAGGGAGAGGGATAGGGAGAGGGAGAGGGAGAGGGAGAGAGAGAGGGAGAAGGAGAGGGAGAGGAAAAGGGAAAGGAGGAAAAGGTAAAGAGCTTGAGGTTTTGTTATGGTTTGAGAAAACCCGCAACAGTCTACTGTCATGTAGACGACTATTCTGTCACCCAATGACCCCTCCCCACCAACGAAGGGTAATTGGGAAAAATCAAGGAAACCTGGGGGTTGAAATATAAACAGATTTAATAGAATAAGACTAGATAATTAATATTAATAGCACTAAAGAACCAATATCAATCCCAATACCAATATAAAATATACAAGGATTATACTCAGCCAATTCTATCAGTAGGAAGCTGTGCACTCCCAGCAGTGGACAGCAAATGTCGGATGCTGTGAGCACTATGGCTTCGGAAGGAAGGGAAGCCCTCAGGGGTCCGGCACAGAGGCAAGAAGTTCTCTGGATTGCAGCCATCAAGGGAGAAAGAGCACTTCACAGCAAACTTTTTAATTTATATTGAATGTTCATGGTATAAAATAATGCTGTTGGCCAGCTTGGGTCAAGTGCCTGCGTCTTGCTCCTCCTCATCCCTGTACCTGGAGAGCTCGAAAAACACTGAGACCTTGAAACCCACACACCATAGCTATAAAGTAAATATTTTCACAAGTTCAGACACTAGAGTCTTCTAAAAGTGCAGGTTTCCCAAGCATTACAAGAGAAATTAGTCCTGTGCCGCTCAAACCAGGACAGGTTTTAAAGAAGTATTTGGTTTATTTTTTTTGGATTAATTTGTTCATGCCCAAGAGCTAGTAAGTCTCAGTGATCAGGACAAGCACTTCCCAAGGCCCTAGCAATCCTCCTCCTCACTGCCGTGCATCACATGCAGTCTTCTACAGAAATCAAGAAAGTACAAAGGTGTTGCAAAATACTATGAAATCAGAATGGCAGGACCTTGTACTCCCTATGTCCTTATGCTACAGCAAAAGGATTACACACAGCACTGGGAAATGAGACATAAATCTCCTCTAGCCTCAACACAGGAAGGAGATCCCTGCTGGGGGATCTGATGCTGCTGCTGGCAAAAAGTGTCAGCACCTAGTAAAACTGGTGGGAGTTTAGGGCATGCAAAAGAAAAGAAATGTAGGGCTGGCCCCGGACATATTCATGTAGAGCCCTTTGACAACAGTGGGAATCCCTTCTTTGGTGCAGCTGTTCCAGACCAGACTGGAAATACCAGCCAGGAAACAAAGCAAAGAGATGCTGCTATTGCCCTTCATTTATTTAGCCTTATTGTAGTGTAAACAGACATGAAACCTGAGAAAGCAAAAGCTCAGAGCACACCTTATGCTTTGGGGGATGTTTACAAATTGCCAGCCCTTTATGAAAAGAATAAGCAGAAATTAGGAAGAAAAAAAATAATCCCTTGAAGATATTTCCTGGTTCCTGCATGTGAAGCATGTGAAGGAAGAAGGAAGACTTATTCAATGTGGACAAGTTCCAGGTGCACACTGTCACCTCCACATGGAGCTTTGCTTTTGGTAATGCTTGTATCCATGTTTGCCATTCTTATTGACAGAGCCATGAACAGCAGCAGCAAGCCAAAAGAAAAGGTTGTCTAGTGCAGATGGTGGAAAACCAGGCTTGGCAGCTAGTGGGCTACGGACAGCCCTGAGCAGTGCATGTGAGGTGCAAAGGGAGGAGGAGAATTCACCAAGATGGCTTGGTGGCATGGGACCTCAACCAGAGCTGATAAAACAGTCATCTGTTTCTCTGCCTTTCATCAGCTTTTTGATGGAAAAAGAACAGCTTTTACCCGAAATCTATTTGGGGCCGGTCTGCAAAGTCAACTGCTCTTTATGAAAAGCTGCCGTTCACTCATCTGCATGGCATTTATGTGAGGTTCCTGTTTCGATATGCTTTCCTCATGCTTGTGGTGATGTAAATCTGGTTGCACATGAGGGCAGGAATTTCCAAGCAGATGGTTGCCAGGGTCCTCCCTTCAACATACCATGAGATCTGCTAGGCCAGGTCTCATTAGCAACCATCAAGTCTAGTATCTTGTCTGAGGTATCAGGCAATGCATACATCTCAAGAGGCAACTTCAGAATGCCATGGACGGTGCAGTGCTGGCTATGAGGGAGAAAAATTCCTTTCTCCTAAATAAATCAACTACCCAGTGTCCCAGACCTATTGCCATCAAACCCTATTTTCTCTTCTGCTTTGTGCTTCACATACACTTCCCCAGTCACATGACAACTTTCCTTTCCAAATCTTGGGCAAACTCCATCTCATGGGAGCCCACACTCTTTCTAAAAGGATCTACCACATCCCTTGTGCTTGGCATTCCACACGCCACAGGGCACAGCCCAACAGCCCATACCAAACTGCAGCCAGAAGCCAGGCATGTTCAGCCACCCTGGGGAGAAAGCAGGCAAGGGAAGGGATACTCCTAGTGTCTTACTTAGAGTTCAAACAGGATTTGAAACATTACAGGACCTTCCAAACAAGTGAATGTAGCCGTTCATGAAGGTGATGTGGAGCAAGTCAATTGGACTTGTGAATAGCACAAAGCTTTGCAGAAGACAGAAATGCTTTCATGGCTTCTACTGTAGTATAAGGTACTACGTAAACATATCATGCTTGATTTTCCAGAAAACCCAGGCACTTAAATGTCTATTGAAATCAATGACAGCTGCCCAAGTCCTGTCCCACTAGAATCATGTAATTCAGCAATTTTTTCAGCATTTCATTCCAACCAAGTTACTTTCCTTTTGACCTATCTACATTAAAACTTTATGAGATGGGCCCAGAAAATACCCAATACATGCAAAGTTGGGGTTAAGAATAGCCAAGGAAGAAGGATCAACTTGCATAAATACCCTCTGGAGAGGGATCCAGCAGCCACCGGACGTCAGTTTCTCATTCATGATGAGAAATGGCAGTGCGTGTGCTGCTCATTCCTGGCCCTGCCAAAGGGCTAATACTAAGGAGGCTGAAGGAATAAAAGGCAAGTCCTGAGACTTGGCAGCCCCTTTTGCTCACAGATTTTCCCACTTTTCCTGGGGCTGGTGCGGCATACCTACCAGCTGGTGCAGCTGACTCTGACTGCCCTCTAGTGCAGGGATCAAACTTGCTGAATAATTTAAGAGATGGGGATAGCTACAAATGGAACAGACACCTACAGCTGAATGGTGAGCCAGCTCTTGCTCAAGTATCGGAGATCTATGACTGGCAAGGAGACTTCCAAGTTGTATTCCAGGTGGCACACTGGCCATGAATATGAGGCCACCAATCTGCTTTAAAAGTGCTGAGCAACCAGTTATCCTTTCTGCTGCCGCAGACAAATTCTCACACAAACCACAGGTAAATCAGTAAAGTATCACCAAAACAGAGGCATCACATCATAATTTCACATCTAGAAGTATCAGAAATGGCTTCTGGGGGTGATGTGTTTAAGAGAACACTTGGCTAGTTCAGTCTCTGTCTCACATGTCAGTGGTTGACTACTGAACCAATTCATTAATCTTCTCATCTTACAGGAGGTTTTAGAACTTCTTTTCCATACAAGAAGACAATATAGTTTTGAACTACTGAAATCCATGAAAGCCCAAGAAAAATATCCTTCTGTGCAACAGTGGAATCACTCAGGACAATTTTAAATAATCTTGATTTTTCTCATTGCTTCAGACTTCTGAGATATTGTTAAGACAGAAAACAGAGCAACCTCATCATTAGAGTCAGCAACTATCTGCAATTAGATACCACAAGATAAAATTACATTACTGGAGAGAAAAGATCTACTTACGGTGGTTCCAAATAGACATCTGAACTATTTATCTTCTTCTGTACAGCTGGTGTATTCCGGCTATGGCTTTTATCGTGAGATAAGTGAATCTGAATGAGCTGGGTCAGAATGACCACATTCTTAGGATCCATTTGATAGCTTCCTGTTGAAAAGAGGTATTATAATAAGATGAATTTAATAATGTGTAAGATTCAGAAGACTGGTAATGGACTACAGAGCCCTTTATCTTTTAAAGTCCTTAGTAGCAGATCAGTTCACACAAGATCATCCAGCCCGTGATCCTTTTTCTATGAGAGGCCAGGCTCTGGGCAAAATACAAGAAATGGTATAAATTTGTCCTGTGATCCATAATACACAGAACTTATTTCGAAAGTACGGTGCTAACAGAGCACCATTAGACAGTCAGTGGTAGTGAGTGCCTTGGCTTTGTGGCTGCACTTAATTCACATGAAAGTCCCTACCTGCCTTTAGCTCCCCAGTAGTTACTAATACACATGCATGCTTGCACAGATTGGCCAGCCTGCTGTCCATCCACATACCTTTGGCTATATCCCTGTGAAGCTTCTCACTCTTTGAAGATTTATCTAGACTAAACAAACTAATTATCTACAAACATTACCATCTCATACCCACCCGTCTTCCCAGTTCTTCTAATATATACAAATGGGACCTGCCATGCTTTCACATAAGTAAAAATCAGCCCAAGGTACTGTGGCCAAAACTTATTTTAATTTCAACAGGCAATTAGAGGTCTGTGCAGAGCAAATTAACATCCTCATCTGGTTCCTGGTGGAGAGTTATCCATATAAAGCCACATCACTACAACCTGTAGGTATGAATTCAAGGACAAATACCATGCCACAGTCTGATTATGGTCAGAGCTTGAATATGTTGGTAGAAATTGTTAACCACTGCTGCACCTATTCTGTGACTAGTTAGCAGATTTTACCTTCGAGGGCTCTTTTTAACCCCCAATAAATGCACCTAAGCAGCTCCTTCTGGTCACCTGAGAGATCACTTCAGACCTATTGGGCTTTTTGTCCCTATAAATGCAGTCATATAGCAGCATAACAAATGAGCAGTTGTGCAACAATTCAGTGTATTTGACAACAGCTGGAGGAGGAAGAACATCTGAAAGGACAAACCACCAAAAATGCCACCTCCCTTAGAAAAAAAGAGAGGTCCCACTGTAAATGGAGTTGGAACAGACCAGCTTCTATGTCTGAGAGAACAGTCTTAAGTATAACAATGACCACAGCTGTACAAGTTTCTCTTAAGCCCTCCTCCAACATTGTGTTTCAACTCTGTCCTGCAGGGGCACTTTCTAAGAAGTATGCATAAATTTCACGCTAAAATATGGCTCTATCTAGCTTCAAATCAGAGTCATGGGAAAGACTCACATTGGCTTCAGCAAAGTTACCTGAAGCCCTCCATCTAGCCTAACCTACTCCTGATAGCTATGTGTGTCCCTAAATGGCCCAGATGTCCCACACTGATAGCACATGAACAGTATATCATACTGATCATAGTATGGAGCAATAACTCAACTGTTATTAAACTACCCGGTGATAATAACTAGGAATGCAGAGATAAGCACAGCACATGGGACTTTCACAAGGGTCTAAGGGAGCTTCATGAGCTAGTGGGTATTGTCCCCAGTCCTCTATGCCCTGTTGAAAACACCAGCCTCTGGATCCCCGTCTGATCTCCTTTACTCTCAGGACCAGGCATTGCTCTTCCGAAGTCAGTGCAGTGCTATTATTGCACAGGCACGGGAATAAGTTAATATTATCTATTTTCTCATTTACACACTTTTATGCAGCAGTAAATATAAGCTTGAAGTAGCTTACGCTTAGTGAAAAGGCAGCAAGCTGACTAGGGTCAGAGCACACACACAGGCTGGTACTCCTGGTAGCAAATGAGCTCCTTCCCCAGCTACCCTGCAATAACATCTGCATGTGTCCAGAGACAAGCAAGGAAGCAGCCTACTATCATTACTGCTTCAGAACAATAAAAGTAAATACAACAAGACACAACTGCTTTTCAATTACAATTACTGTTTTTTAGCATTGTGCAAGACAAATGCTCCCCCTTCCTCCTCCTGCCTACTTAATGTAATATTTGTTAAGATTAAGATTGAGATCTAGTAAATCAGACAATCTTAAATTCAGTTTTCCACAGCAATATTAACCCTGCTCAACAGGGCCAGTCAGACAGCAGGATGTGACAGACTATAAATCTGGCAAATAATTTAACACAGTACTGTTATTTTGCCTTTTGCTTTAGGAGTAAACTCACATTTATACCAATGGGATTACAAAAGCAGAACTCAAAGGAGAATTCTTTAATGCAACTGTTAAAAAAATTGACTTAGACCACTAATTAATTTATAATTATTCTTTATAAGCCCAGTTCCATGCAGGTAGTATCCCATCAATCAATACCTTCCATCAAATGTATCTGCATTTAGGTATTTAGTACATAATTGCACTCCCATAACAGTAGGCTCTAGCAGTTCTTACTCCCCCATGTTTTGAGCACTTAGCCATCACCAGGATTTTTAATATAGAACATTGTGACTTTAAAGATGTCTCAGTCACACTGTAGCTACAGTGCAAGCATGCTGTGATGTTGAACAGCATAGTTACAAACTTTGCCCACTCCTCTACTGGGCTAGGAACTATGGTACCAAAACCCGTGCTACATTATTGCCCTGAAACTGTCCTGGAATTCCACCTCAGCCAATATCTTGTAACTAAAAATGGAACTCTCATGTCACCCCCAAGAGGTTGCTAATTAAAATAGGTATTTTTAGACTCTAGGTATACTTAGATACACTACAAGTGATACTATAAATATTTTGTGGGTCTATTTTCTTATACATTTAGTCTCCAGAAAAATGACAGAAATTTTAGCTTCAATGTAATGACAGCCCAACTTATGAAAATATATACTGGATATAAAACAGAAGAAAGAATAAATCAGAAGGCATTCAATGACTTCAGTGGTTAGCCTTTCAACTACATTAGTGGGTGATGGCAGAAACAAACAACTGCAAAGCAGCAACTGAGTAGCTGAATTTATTCCATCACCAGCTCCAACTACATTTTAAAGATAAGTTTATTTTCCCACTTTTTGCCTTCCCTTTTTATCTTCCCCCCCAACAAAGAAAGCATTCTTTGCTATCTCAGCTAAGGCTAGAGAAAGGCTTCAGGGAAGAGGAGACGAGGGTATCTGCAATTTCATCAAGTTCCTAAAAGCTCAAAGTGAGAAACATATCCATAACTCCAGCGTTTTGGGTTTTCTACAGCAGACGGAGCGGATAGAGACATCAGGGGGAACTTCCTGTCCCCTCATGCGTCTGCGCAACACTTTCTCTCCACCTCTTCACCATGTCCTGCTGCCGGGTATCCCGTGTGCAAGGCAAAGGCAGCACACCTGGCTCACCTTCTGTCTTGGGAAGGAACCTGGAAGGACTACAGAATGCTACAGAAATTGCTAAAATGCTGGGAATCAATGGAAGGCAAAAATCACACTACATCATTTCTAAGACTCATAGGTTTTAATATGGCATATGGAAAAAAATTATTTGTTCGATACACCATTCACTACATTGCTTACATTAATGGCTAACACAGCTGTATCGTACCTAGACATTTTTTTCATGCTGATGCATCCACTTTCATAAAAACTCCCAAAGAGAAAGGCTACAGCTATTAAAAGTGTTTTACACTGAGAGACTAAGACCACATGACAGCTGAGAACTGAATGTAGGTCTTTGAATCCTGTACCAATGCTTAAATTATCATATCTTCCTTCCCTTTTCATCCATAATTTTGATCGTTAAGCATCCACTGTGACACAGAGTAGCCCAAGAAATGTGTAAAGATTTAGATCTGTCTATTTCTGCTGTTCTACTCTCCTAAATTCCTCAAACATCAGAATAAGCTTAACTAAGAAAGGGCCACTGGATAGGCAATTTTAATGCAAGATCTTTGACACTGGAACTCATTTTCTGCAATGGACCCTGTTTTTATGCATTGCACGCAATAAGGTTTTGTATTCAATGCTCCAGGAGGTCTGACCTGCTCTCTAAAGAAGGAAGACGCAGTACAGAGATCTGAAGAACAAAATAAGTTGAAATGCACATTCATCAATTAGGAAGCCCTTGGTAACCATTCTAAGCTGTAGTAAATGTATTTTGCTTCACTGTAGTTTTGCAGAGGATAGGTGCTTTTATAGGGATGAATACATAAATATTTTAGATGATGAGCTGCTTATTTTGTGGACTTCAATTTTCCTAGTGCAAGCAAGAGAGCTGCTCTTAACCTTAACAATCGTAGCAGCTGTCTCTCACTCAGAAAGCTGTAAGTCCTTGACAGGAGCAGGTCTGGGCTTATTACATGGAAGAAACTGAGGCACGGATGCTACAGTCCAACACAGCAATTCTCTGTGGGAGAGTTAAGCTATATTCCTTTTCCTGCATGTAGGTTACTGAGCTACACAGATCTTTGTTATTCAATATAAAGCTAGAATAATGTACAGTTATTGGCTTCTGCACTCAGACTAATACATAACATCCTTTTAAATTACACAGGCTAGAGGAGAGATTTGGATAAATTTAGTAGCATTACTGTAAACTGGTTGCAACTTTGCTAAAGTCATACAGGTTTAAGGGAGATGAAATTTAGTGACTATTTAGTGAGTTTATGTATTTGTGGGCTTTACGAAAGGTGAAGACACATCATGGAGAAGCAACGCTGAAACTGTTCATCTGTTAACCAGACAAGGAAACCGGCGGTCAGGCAGGCAAAGCTTCCCTTTCAGAATACCAGCAACTGCACCAGCTGAATTATCTATATGGAGACCACTAGCCCATCTATTCATAAAGCGGGATTCAGTCACTCAGCCAGTCACTCATCCGATTTTTTCCCCTCTTCTGTTAGGTCTCTGGGGGACACTATTTTTTTCCAGGGCAGCTAACTCTGTAAAATCTATTTGTAGGAGATATCCTCCCCTGCACCCATAGATGATGGCATGAGGAAGTCCCTTGCTGTCACTGCTGCCTAGAATAACATTTTCTGAATTATATTTGGAATGAGGCAAATGAAGTCAATACAGGCTAAACTAGGAATCTGCTGAAACTTCACTATCAGCTGATATGCCACTGAAGTGGAGCCCAAGCCCACATCCTCGTGGTAAGTGTTAAAAGATATGCACCTACAGAAAAGTATATACCTCTAGAAACTCACTCTATCTATTCCCCAGAAATGTTGTTTCAGTTCAGAAGACCTGAGAAAATCCAGAATTGTCTCATGTTTGCATGAGAAGGCAGGGAACTGGAGCAAAAGTGCTAAGAAGTTTATCTGGGTAACTTTCAACCTAACGAAATCCACTTCCATGTGAATTATCAAAGCTACTGTATATCTAGTCACCAACATCAAATTCCACAGCTGTGGCTGCCAAAGGGCTGGAAAAATTAGGAAATGCTCCCTCTTTCATGCCAGTTTCCTCCAGCCCCTTAGAGCCAGCAGGTATAGCACAAGCCAGGAGAAGGGACAGAATCAGTTTACTCCAGTCTCAAATCTAGTCTTAGTCAAGGATATAAACCTCATCCCTAATGACTATAATGCAGTCTTTTGGAGCTCTTTGGTAGGATCCACATATTCTGTTTAAGTCATTTCAAGCCATGTTTTTCTACAGGCATAACCATTTCAGTTGGGAGTGTGTTTTCTTTTCTTTTCTTTTCTTTTTTTTTTTTCACATACAGAAATGGTTGTATTGGCACCATACACCTTTCTACAAATATAATGTTCATTCACGGTAAAGAAGAGATCACAGAGCTTTAACTCCATCAGGATATTTAAAGCCACTGCAATTTATCTGAGTACACAAATCTCATAATTTCCAACACTTGGAGATTCATCCGTCACAGTTCTTGAGATTTGGCTTGTCACAGTATTGGAGAGCTTCCCAAAACTCGCTGTCCTGAAATATTGTCACAATATGCAGGATTCTTCCGTGCAGTCCCACTTCATAAAAGCAGGCAGCAGTTACACCCAGGAGCCACCAGCCTTCAAAGCCTACAGCCCTTTGTTTCTCTTCCACAAAGCTGACCTTGAAATGTACTTGCTGCAGCTATTCTCTCTCTCTCTCACTGCTCTTGCACTGAAGCACTTGCTCTGCTCTGCCTGCCTGACATTCCTGAGTCATTATCTGTGTCTTAATATCCATCTCTGAGTGTCTCATGTGCAAGTTAAATGACAGAAATAAAAACTTCCACTCTTAATAACATATCTTAGGAAAAAAGATCCAAAACTGTGGCCTGTCATGACCCTCTTACGGACTTGTGTTTTCTCTGTCATGAGAAGCTGGAGCACATTGCATCAGATTTCAAAGACCTGACTGCCTGTGGAGGACGCTAGTCTCTTCTCAGCAGAGAGAGAATTACACTAATTTGCAGTGCTATCAATTATTTTGGAACAGACAGTCAGTGAATCCAGTCCCAATGGCTCAAAACTGCTCCCGTGTGCTTTGATCCTTTAACCCTCGCCCTAGCAATGGCACTTCTGCTGCCTCTGTCTGCTGAGGAGTCCTTTCCACCGCCTTGAGGAGGAGCTCAGCTAGGATAAATGCTGAAAGCAGGTGGGCAGTAAATGGGTTGGGATGAGCTCAGAAGCATCTGCTCCCGCCAGCTCTTCGTTAGCCATGGGGGAGATGCGTGAGCCACAGCCACCTCTCCACAGCAGTCAGAGCAACAGTTACTGCCACATTCCTTCACTTTTCTGCTGGGGCCCACCTTAGCAATCTTCCCTGTTTTATTGCTACAAGCTGACAGCTAAGACCACAAGGACAACTTGAAGCTAAGCAATTACAAAGATGGGAAAACACCTCTGTGCATCTCCCCAGCAGGTTACAGAAAAGATTTAGGAATCAAAAAAATAACTTCTCCTCTTAACTACTGGTATAAATCTAACAATATTTCTGTTGACTCTTTTACTTTTTTTTTTTTTTTAAACTAGTCTCTCCTATCAAGTGTGTCCTTGAAATCCACAACCTCTCCACCTAGTTTTGCCAGATCTGGACCTGAAAAAAAACCCCAAGCTTGATGTAGACTTTGCCTTAATGCTCAACCTATCCAAAAGTTTCTGGCTAAGAAAAGAGGAATCCCATAAAGGCACAAGGTAAAAGGATGACCTGCCTCAGCAAAAGTGTGAGGACAGAGGTGCACAGGGACCTCAAGACCTTCAGAGGCAGAAAAACAGAGGCATGCCTGCTATAATGAAGCGATGCCTCAAAGGCTTTCTCCTTGTCCTCCTCCTCTTGAGAGGCAACATGATGTGACATTTTCCTGAAATCCATGTCTGTTCTCCTCAGGCTGCATGATCCATTTGTACACCAAAACCAAGAACGTTATCATCCTGAGGAGGGACATAAGAAACAGTGGAGATTTACAAAGAGGCTAAAACATTAGAAGAGGTGGAAAACACATAGTGGAAGATAGAGCCATGGGAATTTGATACAACAGTCCCACAGTTTACTGAGTGTCACAACAGCCTCTAGAATTGCTCTGCAAAGATGTCCCACAGAGCGCTGTATCAGGCTCTGAGGACAATCCTGGCTGACCTTCCACTGGGCACTTTGACTTCAGCCAACAAGCCACATTTGGGGAGACAAGTACCATCTTTGGTGATAAGATAAAAACACTGCTTGTAAACCAAGAAATCTAACAGCTGCAGAACTTCTGACGGTAGGCATGGCACAAATTGATCAGGAGCCCAGTTTTGCACGTAAACAGCAATTAGGCTTTTAGATCACTTGGACTGGAAAATTTCGCAGTCGACCATCTGTAATGCGCAGGAGCAGTAGTCCTAAGCCACAGATTTTTTTTGCTCACCTGTAGAAATTCAGTTGTCTGGGAGCAGGGTGTCCCTTGCTACTCTATAGGGAGAAGCTGCTTGTGACTTCATATTCCAGTGATGACCTCACGTTGGCTCTATACCAGTGATTTCTATGGAATTATTCCTGGTTTACCACATTGTATAGAGGAGAATCTGGCTCGCTGAGATGAATGTGTGAAAACTGGCAACCCTGAGAAGATGCCACCATGCCCTGCCACCTGCATCTCCTACGCCTGAGAGACAAGCCCTGAAGGGGAATACCTGCCAAAGAGCCTCCACCTCACATTACGTACCATAATAAAAACTCTGGTGTTTTATTTATGTTGCCAAATTAATAGAAATGCTCATCAAAAAACTATCTTAGCAGTGTCTAATAACAAGCTTTTTAGAGGCCCATATTTTTCCATAGCTGCAACACTTCAAAAATGTAATGCTTTGTTTTGACTTGACTAAGGGCTGGGGTGGGTAGGTGGGTGGTCTGAAATCCATATGGGCCGCTTTAATTACCTTAGTCACACCAGCAGCTTCAAGTTACCACAGCATCCTCTCTGTTTTTTCCTGTTAGTAATGACAGAACCTTAAATTGAAAAAAAAAAAAAAATTCCAGTTTAATTAGTTATAAAACGCTTTTACACCACGATTCCCTTTCTAGAGATCCTTAGCTTATGAGGTGTTTGCTGCCTGGTGTCTGGTTTCTCTGACAAAGTTTTTAGAAATAAAGAGCTCAGCATGTTTTGTTTCATTTTTCTCTCACTGACTTGAAATAATAGTTATCTATTCCACTTTTTTGTGGTCTTGCTTGTTCATTCTTACTGAATTACACCTGCGAGTACTTGGATGGGAAACCTTAAAGAAAACCCTCCTTAAGGGTTGATCCAATACCTTCACATGGTATCATGCAGTCTTACACTTCTGAAGATGCTCTCTGACACACTGAAAAGCAACAACAGACCAACTCTTTAAAGATGCGTTTTCTAGAGGGTCACTATTGGAAATGGTGTACCTCAATCAAAATTCCTAGTACTTCCTGCCAGCATGAATGTCCTAGCAGCATCTGCTTGACTGTTTTCCATTTCCTGAAAGGATTTGGTACGTCATGGTGTCACAGAGTACCCAACAGCTGCTGTGCAACACAGAAGCAGCTACACCTCCACAGCGGGTGAAGTTTCTTTTGTGCGAACCCTCCTGAAGAGGGTTTCCTGCCCTACAGGATGCATCACTTCCTTTTGATAACCAAAGTCAAACTTTTGCTGGGCAGGCAACATTTTAAGACTCCAGGACTGCACAAACAATTGGGAATGCTTGAGAACAAAATATGATTTACTTCGGTACAGTACAGCCACATTATTCATGCAAATCCACTGCCAAGAGAGTCTTGTCATAATATACAATCTATGCAGGAACAACAAAATGAGGAAAAGACTCCACCTTTCTCATAACTGGTGGGACATCATAAATCCTACGCTCCAAGAGCTTCAGCTCTACACCACAGGACCGCCAAATTCTTTGTGCTTTCTCTCTCTTTACTGAGGCTTCTGTATTCCCACCAGGTGCTGTTGCTGTCTCTCTCTTTCCAGGCTCAGATGGCTGCACACCTCCCTGTTCTTTCAGGCCACGCCTGCACTCTCTGTGGTGGAAGCCCTCAAGTGCACCAAGGGGAGCCAGAAAAACACCAGAATGGGCCCAGATAAGCACCAGCAGGGAAGCAGTGTGGATGGCTGCAGGGCTTGAATCGAGCACATACCAAGATGACCATTTAGATCTGTCCTCATATCCCCTTTAGGCCATAAATCACCTTGTTTCACTGGTAGAGCCTTTTTTTACCATGTTGTTCTATGCTGGCGATCCTCTTACTAAGGCTGGAGACAGGCAAATCATAGCATCATAGAATGGTTTAGGTTGGAAGGGACCTTGAAGGTCATCGAGTTCCAACCCCCCTGCCATAGGCAGGGACACCTCCCACTAGACCAGGTTGCTCAAAGCCCCATCCAGCCTGGCCTTGAACACCTCCAGGGATGGGGCCTCAACAACTTCTCTGGGCAACCTGTTCCACTGCCTTACCACCCTCAAAGTGAAACATTTCTTCCTACTATTTAATCTAAATCTACCCTCTTCCAGTTTAAAGCCATTCCCCCTCATCCTATCACTACATGGTCTTGTAAAAAGTCCTTCCCCAGCTCTCCTGTAGGCCCCCTTTAGGTACTGGAAGGCTGCAATAAGGTCTCCCCTGAGCCTTCTCTTCTCCAGGCTGAACAACCCCAACTCTCTCAACCTGTCTGAATAGGAGAGGTGCTCCAGCCCTCTGATCATCTTCGTGGCCCTCCTCTGGACCCACTCCAACAGGTCCATGTCCTTCTTATGTTGGGGGCTCCAGAGCTGGATGCAGTACTGCAGGTGGGGTCTCACCAGACCAGAGGGGCAGAATCACCTCCCTCGACCTGCTGGCCACATTTCTCCTCATGCAGCCCAGGATACAGTTGGCCTTCTGGTCTGCAGTCGCACATTGCTGTCTCCTGTTGAGCTTCTCGTCAATCAACACCTCCAGGTCCTTCTCCTCAGGGCTGCTGTCGATCCATTCCCCGCCGAGCCTGTATTTGTGCTTGGGATTGCCCCGACCCAGATGTAGGACCTTGCACTTGGCCTTGTTGAACTTCATGAGGTTCGCATGGGCCCACTCCAGCCTGTCCAGGCCCCTCTGGATGGCATCCCTCCCCTCCAGTGCGTCTACCTCGCCAAACAGCTTGGTATCATCGGCAATCTTGCTGAAGGTGCACTCAATCCCACTGTCCATGTCTCTGACAAAGATGTTGAACAGCACGGGTCCCAGTACCGACCCTTGAGGAACGCCACTTGTCACTGGTCTTCTTACTGCACTGCAGCCTGTGAGGTGTGGAAAGAAGCCACCAGTATGACTGCTTGGTCCTGACTACAGCTTGCGTGGATGCTGTTGTGATGGAGACTGCACATGGTGCCAGCTAGCCTGAGGTATAGTGCCCAATGGACTAACCCCTCAAACTTCAGGCTGGCAAAGTGGAGCATCCATGCACTTTGTCACAAGGGACCTCCCTGTCTAAGAAGTCACCAGTCAGCCAGGTCTTTCATACACCTCCTTCAGCCAGCTCCAAGGCATACATTAAACTCAATATGCTGAATTATGAAGACAGCTCACAGAGGAATTGGAAACTGGGGGACTTAAGTTTCTTTGGAAAAGTACTTTACCCCATGGGTTGAAGGAGAAAGACTCCCATGAAACTTCTTTGTTGACCTGCATATATTTTAGCGTGGTATAAATACTTGTTTAAGTGCATATGTATTGCACAGGGATGGTGGGGTGGAGGCTGCAGGGTGCGCTGTGTGGGATGACATCAGGGACTGCCCAGTGCCATACCCAGCTAGGTCCAGCCAACTCATCAATGGGGGACACCAGCCCACCATGTCCCAGTGCCACAGCTAGTCAGAAGACGATATGAAGCCTCTGTGCAAATATATTTAAGAAAGGGCATTAGCTGCTGCTGGAGCAGAAGATAGCAGAGAGAGAGAAGGAGGCACAAGTGAAGGTATAACAGGAGACACCCATGCAGGAGCACAAAACATCTGATACATGCCAGAGCAAAAGGAGGCACAAGAGTAGACATGCCTCTGAAGGGACTGCAGCCCATGGAGAAACCCATGCTGGAGCAGTTGAATAAGAAACAAGGAGTAGCAAAAGCAAAGGACCCACAATACACCAACTCCAACTTCCTGTGCCACCCCTTGCCTCACCAAGGGGACTGAGCATAACTTGTGGCTAGGGGACTGGAGACCAGCAAGGAGGAAGAGGGGTATACAGAGGGAAGCTGGGATATGTTTTTCATTTATCTTCTTAATTTCTCAGTTCCAGAAACAGTAATTAAAAGTTTATGTTAATTGGCAATATTTGTTGTTAAATTCCCCAAACCAAGACTGGTTTTGCCCACAACTGCATGCCACTTCACAATAGTTGTGTTTATGAGTATCTCTACACGCAAGTGTAGATTGTAGTAGTAGTAGTAGTAGATGTAGTGTGTGATTGTGTGCTCTAGGACACACACTTGCACATGGCATACATACATATACGGTTTTGATATATGGACATGACTTTGAAGATGAATGCTCTCAATTTCAATAATCTTTCAGTTCTTCCTTGCTAGTGGGTCTAGTCTTCTAGCTGAGGAACTATATCTACTTTTGCTGCCCAGTGGGTTTAACTTCTAGTTTTGCAGACTGCACAGCCACACTGGCTATGGGTTCTTGGTGGATGTGGAGTATTTGATGTGGTGCCTGACCATCTACAGTGGCCTCTGCACAAGCAGTGAAACGAGACCACTGTCTTGACTATATTGTGGAACAGGAGATGGTCCCAGGGAAAACAGACACACAGGAAAGATTATTTTTGCACCCTTGCTGTTCTGGGAAGTCCCTTCTATTGCTTATATTACCATAAACTTTGTGTTACCGGGAAGGGGAAAGCACCAGGTTTCATCAGCCTTGCGTTCAGAGGCTGGTATGTTTTTATCAGGAACCAGATGGAAGAGGAAGAGGAGTCTTTGAGAACCTACATGCAGGGGGAATAGTTACACAGCAGTCAACTTGCCCTTGCATCAAGGGCAGCTAACTTTTCCTGATGGTGTTAACAAAATAAGAAAGACTCTGCTGGGCCAAGTGCCCCAGCACCGCAACACCCCAGCTCCATGCCTCCACTAACGAGCAACCCCCCCATCCGACAACACTTCACTCCTGCCCTAGGGCTCATGGCCGAGCACCGTAGCATCAACAGGAGAACTGCCCCTGGGCTGCTGGCAGGTTGCAGGCAGGTGAGGAGCCATCAGCTGGCCGCTCCTGGTGGCTCGGTGGGACTGCTGATGTGTCTGTGGGGTAAGACCATGAGAGCACCTAGATGCTGTCTAGGTTTGCAGACTAGATATACTAGACACGGTGGATAGAGACAGGACTCAAACTATGTGCAAGATTGTCATTCTGCAATTATATTTCCGTAATGTCTGTGGTGTAGCCTGTACTAGCCAGTGGGGTGCTTTGACAGAGAAGGCTCTTAAGAGTTATTAATGAATTATGTTGTGGTAAAAGCAACAGTAAATAGAAGTTGTTAATTTAGCCAAGGAAGTAATTTTAGGGTCTGATTGGTTTTACTACCACAGTCAAAGATTAAATTAAGGAATTGGGGTTGGGCATTGTGGCTTGTCTGGAAGGTCACGCAAAATGCCTGCATGTGTCGAGCAATGTTGTTGTGCGTTACCAGGGGACTCCGCAGGAATCAGAGGCAAAGGTGACTCCCAGGGCTGGGCAGCACAATTTCTGACACACTGTCGCAGCATACCACAACGTTTTAAGGCTTATTTAAACGTGGAGGTGCGCCGATGGAAATGCCAGAACACATGTGCAATCCCAGTGTGATCCATTCTGACAACTTTAATGTAGTTTTTGTCTATGCAGATTGCCTAATGGTAAGAAGCCCTCAGCTTCACTTCCATTAGTGAGTTACTTCCGTGAAGTTTTGCACTTGTTTTGGCCACTCTGTTTCAAAGGGAACAACTTTCGGGAAGAAAATACACTGAAAGAAATTAACCTGACAGTTTGTATCGCACCTTTCTTGCCTGAGCGATCTTAAAATCCCGCAGAAAATTTATTACACAAATATACTGGTTACCATCTCATTTTCCCTTTTCAGAAGCTCTGAAAAACTAAATCTGTTAAAAAATCACAAATGAGGCAACTAGTAATGATAACATTTATGTAAAAACTATTTTTTCAAAATTGGGAATTATTTTAATATTTTTTCAAGTTTTTAAACCTCTTTCACATTTTAAAGCTCGTCTCAGCAGCCATCAGGGAAACATACTCTAACTAAATAAAAAGAAAGCTGACCCTTGGTTAAGCCCACAGCTTTGACACAAAACCTCTGACTGCTGAGAAACTTCCAATAAAATAAGGAAAGCTGGCAGTAACTGCCATAGCAAGCTCTTGAGGAATCAGTGATGGCCGGTCTGGGAGAAAGGCTGAAACAAAGATAGCCTCATACTAGATCTAAGCCAGCACTGAGTCTCAAACTGGCCTATCAAAATAACAGGAAGAGCCTGTAAAGCTATTTCCTGGTGAAAGAAGACCTTGTCCTTCAGGGCCTAGGATATCTCTGTAAAACTGTGTCATTCCCTAAACCTGCCTTCGCTGTCAGCAAGGTATACCTGAAATCACATAGCTTTGTAGGGATTATTCAAATCAGAGACAGGATTTTAAGGAATTCCAGGCATTGAAAAAATGTCACTCTTTATAAGTGTGTTTGGAAAACAGTTTGGTTTTAGCTTGCTCCGATACTCAGGGATCCTAAAGAAGAGGTCTGAGCCTTAGTAATATCGTTCTCCCCATCCAGATCAAAAGGTAAGAGGAAAGTATGACATTCTTCTCCAAGTCCAGCCAGGAGGGCCACAGACACATCATTGAAGGTGTGCTCCAAGGTACACCCTGCTCGACAAATGCATCACCACACGCCCACTAAAAATCTTCTGTCCTTTCACCTCCTCTCAATTTTCTTTCATCTTTTCTTTTTCTTTCCCAATCACTCACTATTCCAATTTTTTCCTTCACCCTGTTCTCTCAAACCTCCTCATCCCTATTCCGTTTTCCCATCCATTTTTTTCACAAGCTCCTTCTCTGTTATGCTCCCTCAATTTTTCCCTCACAATTCACCTTGTCCCACCCCAAAGCTCTTGTTCTGCTCAGGGTGTAGGAGAGTTGACCCAGGTTTGGATTCTGAAGCAGGATCTTACATGATCATGTCCTTAAACTATTTTTTACTGGTGGCCATTTATACTGGGCTTTACCCTCCTGTTGATTTCTGGCATCATCGAGTCATTCTCAATAGCTGACTTAACTTGAGATCATATGTCCCAAGAAAAGAGCCTACCAACAGGTATGTTCTACCAAGGAAATGTCTCTTCCACACGGGCACATATTCTCCCTTCATCTCCCATGTGATTCTTGTGTGCTCTCTGTCTTGCAGAAGTCGCTTCCATTTTTTAGACATCCCCCTATACAATCATAGGCATTTTACATATAATTTCCAAAACAGCCATTGCTTTGCTGCAGTCATCTCCTTTCCAAACACTGTCAGGCATTTGGCACTTCTGTGGCCTTCCAAATGATGGCACATAAGCTCTCTGTCATGAGGGTTATGTAGCTTGATTTAGCCTATCTCCTCAAGTCTGTGTCAGCAGAACTGAGGGCACATCTTGACATCCTGGATGAAGTACCCGAAGTAGGTTAACTATCTGCCTTCACTTACAATGCAGCATCTGACAGTGAATGTTTAGCATCTGGTGTTTATCCATTTGAGGCTGTGGTAGTTATTTGTAGCTCAGACCAAGGGGTTCATGCTCAAGAGACTGTGACAGCCTTTGCTGAGTCAAAATGTGCCAGGAAAACAGGACCAGCAAGAAGGTGTCAGGATCAGTGCGTTGCCCACGCATGCCCTAGGCTCCACTCCTGTTCCTACTTAGGGATATCATAATAGCACCTAAAGGCTTACCCAGGGAGAAGAGCTAACTGTGCTGGATGACACACAAACACACTGCTGAGGACAGACTGTGGCACAAAAAGTTGGGGACTGACACAGGTTAGGCAAAGGAAAAAGGAAGCATTATCTTCCCCAGATCATAGATAGGAACTGAAACTAACTGTGACTTGTCAAGGTCACTCAAGAATTGAGTAACAGAGATGAGAACAGAAATTTTCATTTTTCTGAGTCACAGCTCAGTGCCTCAGTCACAAGACCATCCTTCATCTCTCACTCTTATCCCAAGGGAAGAACATGTCATTCCTATTTGCTTACCTAGCAGCGGTCCTATCTACAGGCGATAGGGTCCTTCTAAGCGAGCAGGGTACCAGCAAGAGCAGAGTCTGAAGTAATAGGGACACATGAGAGCTTGCCTCCCTGCTGGAGGCACGTGACACAGCTGGTGTGCATTAGAAAGGCCGCCTGATTCCTACAGCACCCTCAGATTTCGTGCCTCATGAAGTCGACGGAGACAAGGAGAATTCACAGCCCGATCCCCCTCAGATTAGGTTTCTGAACATTTCCTTTATGGCATGCGGAGAGAATCTGAAGGAGAGCTCAACAGCACAGATATTTTCCTGGCAAGGGGACGGACCTTTGAAGCTCTCAAGTGGTCCCAGAATAAACTTCATGACTTGGGAATGAACGCTATGTGCTGACAACGTCACCAGTTCACGGCTTTAAAGGCAACCTTCAGGGCAGCTTTTCTTGTGCCCACTGCAGTGCTGTGATCCAGGCAGATTTTCTGGAAAGAATGCAAAGGGTTGGTTGGGATGCCTCTGTGGGATGCCTCTGTGGGCATGCACAGTTGTGGGGACATCAGCTGGGGTATCAAGGGATGGGGGGGCACTCACCATTGAGAAGCAGATGCGAGTCAGAGCTTTCTGGTAGGCATAATCCTGTTGGGTTTAGTGCCTCTAGATGGGTTTCCCCTCAGAAACCTGGAATCTCACTGCAGAGGGAATGGAGGGCTAAGGAAATCACTGGGGCACAATATGGGAGAGGAATTGCAAGAAAAACAGTGACCCAGTTTAGGCTGGTATAGCATGGCCAGACAGATTAGGGAAGGTCTTACAGATACCTAAAATAAAAGCATAATGAAAAAGCAGTAACTCATATTAAGCAATTATTTGCAGAAGATGGCCAGGGATTTAAATGGGAAGAAAGCACTGGGCAGATAGATGGTTTGGGATGCATGCTGGCTAAGGAGCAGTGCGGAGGATTAAAAAAGTTATTCTGATGAAAATAGATGTGGGGTGAAAATCCTGGTTCTACTGAAATCCGAGACAGAGAAAGACTTCATGGAGTCTGGGTCTGGCTGTGGAGATCTTCTATGCTTGTGAGCCTGCAGGAACCGTTCTACTCATAGTTTCAGCATGGTGGATGTACTGTAGTGCCATCTACTTCAATGACATCTAGACCTGTTTATGAGGAAAACCTCTGCTAGCTAGAAAGTATAAACCTCTAATTACATCATACACCCCATGTCCAAAATCTTTGAAACCTTGGGGGACTTTTTGGCTTCAGAAAGATACACTGAACAAGCACAGGTTAACCTGTTCCTCCATGTGGTCCTGTGAACCATTTCTTAAATATCTTGAAACAAAGATTTTTTCTGCATGAGGACAGGCACCAGCCCATTCAAGACCAAGTTTCATGATCCACACTTCCACTGTAATGGAAGTTTTGCTTCACAGTCCTACCAGGTCCCAGGCAGAGGCTGTACAGCAGAAACAATAGCAGGATGCAATAGCCTGCAGAAATGTTCCTCAGCTCTGCACATTTTCCGACAGTGAGAGAGCAGAATCAACCACAGAACAAGACAGTCTTTCTTCAACAGGGAGCCTCACTCAGCTCCTGGCCTTGCCCATTTGGATCTCCAAGTTCGTGACCATTTTTCCTTCCTACATGGGGAAGAGGAGTAAATTATTATTGCTGTCTTACTCATATCTGCCCCCACTTTTAGGAACAGATCAGTAATTGCGAACAAAGCTACAAGCAAAAAGCTGGTGACAGACGAGCTGGGTAGGTTTTGTAATTGACAGAGAGAAATCCTGGGGTATCCCTGCTGAGATTAGCTTTTATCCTTGCAGATTCTTCCACCTGGTGGAAAGCAGTGTAGGAGAGCACAACAGAGGAGCCATATGTAACTACAGACAAACACATACAGATGTTGCAGCTGCCTACCACCGTGTCCTCGAGCAGACCCAGCCTTTGCTGGAGTTTAGTTCATTACTTGTTCCCTTCCTCTTTCTTATGTTGTGTCCCCATATTGTAAGGTGATGCACTGCCACATCACCACATACTCATTAAAGCTTGTGATGACAGTCCCCAGAACCAGTGAACTCCCACAGCTACTTTAATCACAGGTCAGAGAAGGGGTAGCAGGAAACCGGCAGCTGGAAATCACTGACAGAGAAGAGGATGTGACAGCTAGGCAGCCTGATGAAAGAGGCCAAGCAGGAATACACACACAAGGCAGAGAGGATCACGTCACAGGATCACTGCTTTCGACCACTGGACCACAGGGTTCGAATGTCTTGCTGTTATAATGATGTGATGCCTCAGATAAAAGGGGATGACCCCACATCAGTCATTCGGCTCACGGGGAAGAAGAAGAATCCTCCTGAACAAAGCAGAAAGCTTTGCATGAAGCTTGGCAACGGAACAGGTGATGTATGAAGCGGGTTTCCCTTTAATTATCTTGCCAATAAAGAAAGTGATAACTATCCAGGGGTTAAGACGGAGGCGCAGTAGTGGAGATAGTGAAATCTGAGCCCTCGAGTCTTCACCATAGTGTGTGAGCTCCTTAGCTGGGAGAGGGGATGGAGAGAAAAGGGAGAGAGTGGGACAGATCTGTGGCCCAAGCTTTGTCAGAGAGTCTGTGATACAAAGCAGGCAGAAAGCTGGTCAAAAGGATTGCACTGAGGCAGGGTATAGCAGTGTATCTTAGCAATGCAGTCTTTATGAAAAAAAAAAAAAAAAGCACAGTTCACTGCTTTTCGTTTATAATCAGCTAAAAATTAGACTAAATTTTGTATATGCCTTTATTTTTTTCTCCTTCTGTTTATATAACTTAAATAGCATTTACTTTCTCCCTCTCCTTTTTGTTGTTACTTGCAAGCAGGAATGTAGGTGCATATTTTGTTTCAGTGTGTATTTTTACAGCATTTTGTAGAAAACCTTTAATGTCTCACTAAGCACCTGTGGTCTTTGGACAACAAGCTCGTAAGCACTGACATGAAACACCCAGCTTTATGTCTCTTGCTTCTCTTGTTACTTAGGAGCAGATAGGGGAGCACTATAGCAGTCTCCAAGAGACACATACCTATGGAATACGTAGAGCAAACCTTAAATTCCTTTTGATAACATCCTCTGGATCCATTTTAATCTCTCTGCAGGGTGAGGGTTAGCTGGGTAAAATGTCAGCTTTTGTCATCTTGCCCTGTACACTTTTCTCTGAGGCAAATATTAACTTGATTCACCTGAAGATCTGGTCCATCATGATTAATAATTTCTCAAGACACTTATGGCACTGAAGACATTTATACATAACTAAGTCATTTCCCTTGTAAGCAATTGCTGCAATTGCACCAAAAGTTGCATCCATATAAATGGGACAGTGACAGAAAGATTGTGAAAGGCAAGAATCTCTTGCCTTTCTGTAACCGGCTGTATAGTCAGATATGATGTTCACCATATCATAGTTGCTTTTGAGACTCCCTGCTTGGAAAGACACACATATGATGAGAAAGGTCTCCGTTCTCATCACAACTTAAACACACAGAAGTTCTGATACTTCAGAGAAACTCTCCCTACTCAAAACACCAGGCTTGCACAAGCTCACTCACCCAAAGGGCTACAGTGGCATTGACAGACCCTTTTCAACACTGCACATAAATTTTGTGTCTGGAGACAGAATAATTACAGCAGAGTGCAAATGATATATAATTAGCTGTTTTTCCAAATGAAAGCACATGTAGGGATGAGCTGCAGCTCACTCTGCCTGTTGAAGGATACACACATATGAGTTTCCTTGCATTATAGATCCCCCCGGAATAGTCATTTCAGATCATTTCAACAGTCTTGCATAGCAACTGCTGTATCCACTGCCTTTGCCTTCCTCTATGCCAACACTTTTTCTCTTCCATGCATTATATTGATGGGAGATGCACGTGGCCAACTCGCTCACATGACAGTAAGCCATTGTCACATCGTGCCACTGTCATGTCTGTGAGCCACTGAGCATGAGAGGTCTGTGTCCTGCTCTGTGGCACTCCTGTTCCCAGAGATGGTCTTTTAGTGGATCACACTCACCAGCTGTGCCTGGCATGGGAGAGGGGGCACAGCGGAGACAGAGACTGCAACGCTGCAGAGAAAACACAGAGCAAAAGTTGCCTGCTGAGGGAAGCACAAGGTGGGAATTAATTGCATGAGTTTTACCCTTGATGAGCAAGATCTGGCAAGTCCATCATATTAGCTTCTATCCACTGTATAAACCAAGAAACCTGCCAGGGCTCTCCCAAAACCCTGCTCCCCATTTGTACATGCATATTGCCTCGGCTGAAGTCACAATAACTGGTTTATTTTATGTTAATCCTAACCACCCCTGTGCTGATGCTGTGGCGATCTACAACCGTGAGAGCTGTGAGAGCAATGGATGGAGCAAATGGAGAACCATGAGAAATCAGAGGGCAGAGGCTTGCAGCAGGGCATCCGAGACATGTGCTTCATCTGCCAAGGAGAAGGGAGTGAAGAGAACATGAGTGAGCTTGACAGAAGCAGACTACAATGAAAGGGGAAAATGAAATAAGAAAGAAAGGGTAGCAGAGACACTGGCTTTGTGGTTGGGCAGGGGGTAGTGATTTGGTGCACAATTTGTTCTACTATGGACTTCCAAAGTGACTTCAGGCAAGTCATCCCATTGCCTTGAACATCAGTTCCTCTTCTGTAAAAAGCTTCTGTGAGAGGAACTGTCACAAAATGTCATGAGGAGCATAAATACAGCGTGGCAACCACCTTGTAAGTGATAAAAACAGTCTGAACAACATCCAGAACAAAGAAGGTTTTCATCTGAACAGCCTCAACAAAGTCACAGTTCATGAGAGAAAGCAAACAGAAACAGACTGGGAGAGAGTTGGGGGCATTTCTGTCTGTCTCCACAATGGGTCTATACACAGTGTATGCAGTTACTATACTTTTAGGAAGCTGTTCTGGCTCATTTGTTGCTATCAGCATCACAGGACTGTATCCCCAGTTTGCAAATATGGTGTTACCTCGTGTCCCTCAGTACCAGGGGACGATAAGGGCTTTCTGCTGAAACAGTATTTTCCTTTCCCTGCTGTCATTCTCTCCCCACCAAGTGTTTTCCAGTGAATCATTGTTTTGCACCCTGAGTTGTACTGGTATGGCTGAAAGTATAGACTTAAGTTTAGGTAAAGTGGAGACCCCTTGGCTGTGGATGCCGTCAAATTGATTTGTGGTTAGGCAAATAAAGCCCTAGAAACCTCTCGGTCACTGAGTGCTATCACAGGAAGCCACAGCACAAAATGTCTTTCATTTGAGTGAAATCCTTTTAAAGCATGCTGACCTCCTTTCCTCACCTCTCCGATTAGAGACTGTTCCCGAACCTAGTTGCTCTGATGGCTAGAATCTTTCTTCTAATTTCCAGGCTAAATTCCTTTATGGTCAGTTTATATCCACTCGTTCTTGGGATACAATTGCCCTTCAGCTTTAACAACTTCCTCTTCTTCTGATTTTTACACCCGGGTACGCTTATAGAGAGGAAATACAGCCTCTCTCATCCTTCACTTTGCTGGCTGTAAAAGCCTCTCTTAGTCTCTTGGTACAGGCTCGAGTCTCCCTGCTCCTGGTATCATCTGCTCGCTCTTCTCTTCACCTGTTCCCATTGGAATATGTATTTCCAGTCAGTAGGTGACAAGAATTGCACTCCATTTTTCAGATGAGATCTCTCCTGAGTCCTGCATACCACTATTCACTCTTCCTTTTCTCTCTGGATACGTTATAGGGTATTGTTTGCCTTTTCACAATTGCAACATGTTGAGGCTCACAGTCACCATGTGATGACAGTGCAATATATTACTATGTGCAAGCTTTTGTCCTTCGCTGGCATTTCCAGCTGTTGAGCCACCACAGTGTTGCTGTTACGGATGCTGATACATTTCTGTGTATTAAAGCTAATGCACTAGCAAAGCCAGTTACTGAATTCCATTCTTCTAACCTGATACCTTCCCATTCCATACAACCTGCCTCTGTCTCCCCATCAGCCAGCTCTTTGTCTGCCTTCTAACTTTTTTATAACTTCTATTTTAGCTATTAGTTTCACATATGGCAGTGTCAAGTACTTTATTGTAGTCTGGACAGATAAGATCTTTATCATTTCCCCTATCCAAAATAGTTGTCTTATCAAAGAGAAATATCGAGTTATTCTGGCATGCTCTACCTTCGACAAACTAACATTGCATTGTACCTCACTGTTCATTTGCCTCGGTGTTTTTTTATTATTCCCTCCTACAGATTGGCTCTAAAGCTGTATGCACTGTGGCGGTCAGAAAAATGGGTCTGCATTTCCCTAGATTACACCCTTTTCCTTTTCTTAGAGATAACAGAAGTACTGCATCTGTTATTCTGCAGTCAGACAGTGCCACCACCAACTTGATAGATTAATTAAAAATCCGCCCTGGAAGACTTGCCATTTCATATGCCAGCTATCTCAATATTCTGAGATATTCTGGTCCCTGTGACTGGAGCTGATCAAGATGCTTACGTTCCTGTTTCATCTCGAATGCAGTCATTTCCTTTTCTATACACACAGCGCTTGCCCTGTGTTCTCCATTGTCAGAATTACTGAAAACTGAAGTGCTACTCGTGTAATTCATGCTGTCCTTGGGTCACACCTATGATCCCCTCATTACTTTCTTCAAGCATGCACAGGTCCTTTCCATATCATGTCACAAAGGAATCTGTTGTTTCTTTTATTTGCCTTCGCAAGGTCTATCTCAGGTTGGCCTTTGATCATTCTTAACTAATCCTTACAGTTTTAGCTCCTTTGCCCCCCAACAGAGCAACCATCGCTGTGACCTGCTGCTTACTTCTGGTGCAATCTGTGCTTTCTGGACTCACATCACTCTAAACGTACCATCGACAGCATCAGTTTGGAGCCAATATAAAAGAGATATCACAGGGTCTTGCATGGGTTTGACATTAGTCACGTTCTAAGCTATTAAAAATTAAACTTGTGCAACAAGTGTGTGAAAATACGCCCTAAATCCTTCACTGAGATTTAAATAAAAGCATTTCATACTCACGACCCAGTTGCTCTGGGTCAGGGAGAAAGAAGCATTTTCTCTCCTTGCCTATTCTACACGTTCACTTATTTTGTAAATTGTCTCTTTTGTATTTTTAGAAGTGGATGTTGCTAAGGCAACCAAACTAGCTGAACATTTTGTTTCCCTAAGAACAATACATGTTTAAATATTCAGGCAATTTTCCATTGTTCGGCAGGAATGGTGAGATCAGTCAGATTATCCAGACCAGATGAGGGAAGTTTAGGTTGGCTTTCCATTATATTTAAAAGCCTTCAGTGTGCTGACAGCCATTCAACAACTCTGTCCAAGGAGGAACAATGTACAGCAGACACATAGACTACCCTCCATAAATGGGAGAAATGTTTAGTTTTATTCCCTTCTGTTACACTCCCCACGATAATCCAAAGCACGTACGTATTTCCAGGTAGCCAAGCTACACTCACCCCTGTGTTGAGGCTGCCACAAGGCCTGCTCATGCTCTGAAAGCATAGCATCAGATAATGATCGTATCACACAGGTCAGAAGGGGCAAATAAAAGATCTATCCAATTTATCACATCCTTCCCTCTTGCCTAGTCTGTGGCTTTCGGGCACGTGTTTCAAGCATCTGGAAAAGATTTAGAATATTCCTGCAGAGCCAGCTGCTTTTCGGTACCCGCAAAACTGGGATGGGCATGGGATCCTGCGAATGACTCTCACCTACCTGTACAAAGCTCACCAGCCTGCTGGTGTACTGGAGCAGACTATAAGGGGCCGGCACAGCCCATCCCACTGGCTGATCTGTGATGGCAGGAACTGCCACCTCGTGAGTGGCTTGGAGCTGAACGCAGTGTCCATGCCCTGCAAGAGAGCCAGAACCATGCACTGAGACTGGGACCTTGAAGACTGCTTCTGATTTTGACATGAACATTTTCTGGGATGACCCCTAAGTGTGCTAGCTTCACTTTCCCCACTGGCATTGTGAGATGGCTAAAACTATAAAAAAAACGAAGAAAATATGATTATGGCTTAAAAATGTTTTTCGAAGAAGTGCCAAATACTATTATAAGGCTGAAAACAGCAGGGGCAGAAGAGGGGAGGGAAGAAATAAAGGAGATTAAAAGTGTGAAAGTGGGCAGCATGTGAGACTGCAGAAAGGACAGAGGCACAAAAAGCACGGCACAGTCGAGAAAGGGGATGTACTCCAGCGCTCATCTCTAATCCAGAAGCAGGGAGCAGCCTGATATAAAGGATGGAAGGTGCAGAGGAGAGTCACAATGGGAAGATAAGTGAGGAATACGGGACTGAAGCTACTGTCAGCGACAGCAGGTGCTGTGCAGTGGAGCAGGCACTCCTCCACTGAGTGACACAGCACACGCCTGACTGACTAGTGTTACTATGGGATGGAGCTATTTATCCTTTCCAATACATCTAGCTCTGGAAATGTGCAACTCCCTCTTCCTTCTAAATATCTTTTCTAGAGATGTGAGCAGTATACAGTCAACACTGGATTGCTAGTTATCAATCTGAAAAGAGACTTTTGGAAACCTCTTTGTTTTTCAGGGTTAGCCTGACATAGCCATGTGAGCCATAAAAGAGCCATACAAGCTGTAAAAGTCCTAGCCCCAACACAAGCTCATCTGTTTGGCTCTTTTCCACCCCATCATTTTTCCTGAAAGACAAGAACTGGCAGATTAGATGTGGCCCAGGACAGGTATACATCACATCATGGGTAATTAAACTGCTGCCAAAACTATCGTTTGGGATGATTTCCATCACATCTCTCCTTAAAGCGCTCACTCTCCCTCCAGACTGGAATGCCTACCTGACCAGTTTCCTCAGGCTTAGGGCCTGGCCAAGCTGGAGGTCAAAGGAGGAAGGTCAAAGTCCAAAACAGGGCTCATGGGTGAGAATACTCTTTAGTCAGAGACAGAGGTCTAGCAGATGCTTAGACCAAGGCAAATGGAAAGAAGAAATTGGGCAGAAAAGTGTTACTCAGAGGTGTAGGAATGAGGCAGATTGTCTACCCCAGGCTCCCAGTTAGAAGAGGTTGGGGAGAGTCCCGATTCATCACACTGCAATACATCTGACTGCATAAAAGGTGCCAGTTTCAACTTTTGCCCATGGTCTAGCGAAACCTCTGTGCAACCAGGGTGTGGAGCACCTGAGCTTCACGCTCTGGTGAGGCAGCCAACTGTAGCGAGTGAAGGAGGGAAGAAAAAATTGGAAATTGCAGACTGGAGAGGATTGAGAGGGGGTACCAAAGGGACAAGGGGAAGAGGGGAAATACAAGCTTTGCTTGCTCACAGTGCAGCCTATTCTTGGACCACCAGCAAACAACAAAGCTTTTGTTTCATCCTTACCAACTCTTTAAATGTCAGTGCCTCTGCTCCTGCCAGGTGGTACCTATAAATTATTCAGTCACCCAACTACATCACGTGCCCAAAAAAGGAAGACTGAGCTGAACAGGACCAAGACCCAGAAGGGATTATTTTAATTTAAGAAAAAGCACCTATTGTGTAAAGAGTCAGCAACTTTCTCACCATAGACACCCTCAGGAGAAAGAAAGGAGAAGGTGCCCCAGCAGTACTGTCGGATCAGAGCCAACACAGTGGTGCAACCATAGTGTTGGCTGCGCCAGCTGCCTGCAGTGAGTCTCTCTGGGACAAGAGCGGGGAGCCCAGGGACGCTGCAGTCCAGTTTATTGCACGTTGCACAGACCCTGGCCTAAGCCAGGCTTACTTTCAGGACTGGGCATTGCCAGTGATATTACTCCTACCACTTTGAGCAATTCACTTGCCCTCCGTCTGTTTCAGTCTCTTCACCTGTGAAACAGAGCCTGATAGTGGCTTTGCAATGCATAACTGTTTTTCTGGTCCTGGCTTCTCCGCCTGCTCTACAGCTGCCGGCACGGCAGTCTGCAGGTGGGTCTGCTTTCAAGTCTGTAGCCTTAAGGGATGCAGCTTTCACCACGGGAGATGACGGTTGTATGAATAAATGAACAGTGCAGTCAGTGCTACTATGATTATTACAGACAGTAGTAGTGGCTGACACAACCTCTCAGAAAAGGTGATTATGGTCCAGAGAAGGCAGATGGTGCAGACATGCACACCCACCACTTCCAAAGCCTATTTGCATTCCTGTGTGTGAACTCACTGCAAAGTGGTTTACCCCTATTTTTCAGTTACCCAGGTAAAATCCCCCCTCTGAATATGACACCAAAATATCTGAATAGTCCTCTTGTGACCGTTTCCCAGTGCACCTGCCCCATGACGAGGCTCTGTGTCCTCTTGCACATGGCTGTGAACACTTCATCTAACCTGGGAGAACCACCTCTGTCAGGCACAGCAGAAAGGACACTTTTCATAAAGGAGCAACCAGAAACTGCATTGAGAACAAACATTGCTCTGCACTGAGCAGTGAGCCTCCCAAATGATTTTTATTATCCATTTTCTAAGGAGAGCAGCTTTCTATTCAGTTGATAAAAAAAAACACAGCCATGGGCTTAGGGGGTTGTATGGATGAGATTACTTCTTTCTCTTTTTGACACACCTGCTCTTCCAATTGTTGTTCTTAATAAGCATTTAGGGAACAGGAGGAAGCGGACCAGAAGAAGAGGAGATGGAACAGCCAAGCTGAAGGCAGATGCTCATGTTAGTCTCGTGAAGCATCCAGTTGGACTTTCTTTCTCCACAGTAACTTGATTTTTGCAATGCAAAAGCAAGAAGTTAGTTAAAAATAAAGCTGTCACCTTATTGTTCCCACCAATAGTGCAAGCTGTCTGCAAATCACATTAAAAAAAAAAGTTGCAAACACAAACATGAATGAAAAGGTTTTCAAGAGTGAACAAAAGGGAGGTTTGGATCTGACTCCGAATTTCACTAGTTCCTCACTATATGGACATACTCCTGATTTTGGTGCCGTGAGTAAGAGGCGTTACATAACTATGCAAAATGCCAGAGATGTGGGGGCAAGAATCCTGTTGGGGCTCAGGTATTAGACGGGGACTCTGAAAATATTGCCGTGATTTCCATCACAAATCCACAGAGTCACAGAAATGTTAGGCATTGTTCATACTGTGGGAGGAGACAGGGGAACACAGATCTGGAAAGAGACCTTTCACACGAGCCAGCTTTTGCTTAAGGCAAGCAGGAAGCACTTTCTGGTCTATCTGCAAATAGCCTCAATGTCCTTCCAACTATTGCATACCATGAACAAATGTTTTCACACACCCACCCCCCTCTATCTTAGGTAGCTGTGTACAAGGATTTCTTTGGTATCACCCCAAAATATTCAACCAGTTTGGCTCTCCTAGAGCTTTTTTATACTACATTGATGCAAAGAATTGGCAACAGATTTATCCTTCCATTGACCAATCAGACTGGAGCTTCTTGACAGCAGGCCCAGAGCTGAGGACACAGAGAGATGAGGATCTCTATAGGTGAGGGGATGTCCACACAGGCTTGAACAAGCAGCCCTTTGCTTTGATTTCAGAGTGATAATAATCTTCTCTTCAAAATGACAGCTTAGGGCTCAGCTGCTGCAACGCTGTTTTCGGAATCAAATTACTGGAAAGGTCAAAATCATTAACATGCGCTTTAGGAAGAGGGAAAATACCAGGCAAAACCTGTAAGCTTCCACTGCTGAAAGATGCCCCCTGGACTAGCAGATGCTATTATTTGCTTCATTTCACTGTAGGCAGAAGTGTGTCCTCTCACAGAGAAGGAGGTCATTCTGCTTGGAGGTCCTTCAAAAATGTGCATAGCAGAAGGAGCCTCTTGTGACTTTGTAGAATTTAAAAGGCACAAAACAGTGGTAGAGGGGGTGAATGAACAGATTATTTCCTTCTTACCTGGCACAGCCCTAACCTGTACACTCTCCACAGGGTCTCTTTCGCATTCTGCATTACTGGGGATAGTTGTCCCAGTGTTAAAAACGTACGGACTTATTCTTGCTCCCACATCCAGCAGAAGAGAGAGAATATGGAGTTGGTGCTACACCCAAAGGACAATACCTGAGAAGAAAATTTTGCCTCATGCCTCGATTACATGGGTTGGGACATAAGCATAGTAATTATTACAGTCCAGTTCTTCAAAAAGAAGGGTTAATAAATAAGAGAAAAAAGAGCACACAAAGGCTTCCACAATGATTGAACTACAGCTTTGTCTTTCTTGTTTACCAGAAACGTCTGTGAGGCTGCCTGAAGATACCTAGCACCTCACCAGTGCATTAATCATCTAGGTAGCCAGCAGATCAGGGCAACGTATGTCCCTTTTGAGAGAATTCAAATGAAAAGTTAAAACATCTGTCAAGAAACAGTGTAGAGTTCCTCCAAGGAGCCAAATTTTGCGTGCTTCATGTACTATTTGCCTCTTTGAGCTGGGCCTCACTAAGTAAAAGCCTACCCTACATTCTCCAAAATGTGACTAAGACAACACTGAACACAAAACAGAGACAATCTCTCCACTAAACTTTTAAAGTTTAACAAGACAAACTGTAATTACAGGCTTGTCTCCCACTATGCATTTAACCATTGCTTCCAATGTAAGTAAGCTATGTCTACATTTCATACCCCAGCAGTGCTCTCACATTTGTCATGTGTACTTCTGGATGGATAATAGGATTCACCTTGATACGATAGTGCCAATGTCTCTAAAGTAACCTGGCCCATGAAAAAAAGCATTTTTCTAATCCTTCAGAATGTCATGTGTATTAGCTGCAGCCTTTCTGGTATGAATCCTCTAGAGTGGATTCAATTTCACACAAGTCCTAGCAAGACAGACCATCCGAGACTAGGAATTCATACCCCCTACAGCCTCTACCCTTCCAAGAGGCAAGCAACCACCACTTTTCCCACAGGATCCACTTTTAAACCTATATATAATTTTTCCTTTCCAGAGCAGGGAGGTTCGATCTGGGAATTTGGAGGCCAAATACTTTGGACTATCTCCCTTTCATATTTGTACATCGTTTTGTGCAGTGCTGCATGTTCACACTCAGTGTTCACCTTCACCTGCAGCATTAACTTAAGCTTTTCCACAGCATTTTTCCTTATCCATTTCCCCTTGACCCACAAAAACCTATCGCCTGAGTTTAATGAGCCATTCAACTTGGCTCAGGCTCAGGTTGTTAGCCACAGTGTTCAAAACTGCTAGTCTTCCAGTGCTTTTCCATAACTTCCCTTGGGCTGCGTATTCTTGGTCAGCTACCTACTTACTAGTTCTACATCAGAAATCACTCCTCTCTAAGACAGTACATACCGGGTTTAAATCCACCTGCAATGCAGTCTGATGGGCAGGCAATATTTCTATGGAGACAACCAGACCGGCTTCCAGCTACCCAGAAGAAGTACTCAGAAGTACCCCCAGGGTACTGCAGGGCTGAGGACCTGCAGGTGATTGCAGACGTCCTACAGCCTCACCTGAGTGAGCACACCTTTTCAAAGGACACGCTCCAGTACAGCTCAGCACACTTGTATTTGCTTGGCCTGGCTTAGTCTGACCCAAGGTCATGCAACAGCAAAAATGTACCCTTCATGCAGTTTACTCTTGTGAGCGTTCACCTTTGCTGTATGCTTTGTGTGCTCCTTGTTGCAGTTGCCACACGATTATTCTCATATTCATTGCAGACCACTGTGGTACAGTCTGACTTGGTTTTGGATTTTACTACTGCTTTGCATTGCACTGTGTTGGCTACAATACTGTCACTGCAATCAGGTATTCTGGTTCACAGCAGCATAAATGTTTGAAGATATGAATAATTACTCTAATTTATCCTATTAACCCTGTACACAAAACTTAAAGGCTATTGCAAGCACCTCCACTAGAGAAAAGGTATGTCAGAAACAGAAAATATTAGGGATGATGTTGCTCTGTGCTCAGGAAAGGCAATTCAGGAAGGTTGTCTAGAGGTCACATTTAGTTTGCCTTTAATGTTTTGGAAGGGGAGAGTGCTTTAAACTTTCAGAATTGGGTAGCTGCCTCAGGACTGTTCCTCCTTGACTCCCCTCTCTCTAGTGGAGGCCCCTCACTCTTTAGAGCTGGACAGTTTTTTGGGCCTGAGTGAAATAGCTGCGGTCATGACCTTGCTCTCACCTTTCCCTGTTACCACAGATTTCTTCAACAACTGATACTTTTGGGGGCATGAGGGCAGTGGAAGGATTATGTTCACCTGACGATGAGGTCAGGACTTGTCTTTGTGCAGGAATATAACAGATGCAGTGAAAATACAAATCTTCTGCTCCTCTTTTCTCTCTGGGGACTCTGGCATCCAGCACCTCCATGCAGAAGTTCCTCAGGGGATGGGAAGGGCTCAAAAATGAAAGAACTGGCCTCAGGCCAGCACTTGGCCCTTCGCTTTTTCAGGCAGACTCCTGAGATGCCCTATATGTGAAATGAATTGCGGACCTCTACCTCCGAGGGAATTAGAGTTAATAGCTTAATGTTCTCACAGGGAAAAAAGAAAAAAGCCATGCAGGCATTTTGAGCAGCCTCACTGCTGGGCTGTGTATTTCCTTAATGCGTTTTCAGGAGAGATGGTTGTTAGGGAGAGGGAGTAGAATCCCATTTTGTATGCAGATTTCAGTGCTGAACTGAAGGTCTTACAGTCTCATGATGCCGGGGCAACAGCAGCAATATCTGGCCATTCCTTTTGCAGTGATCATCAGATGACTTTGAGATTTACCCAACTGGGGCTGTACAGTTTCTATAAATAACCCATTTTTCCAAGATCGTGTTTTCAGCTGTATCATAGACAATCCTAGTGAAGAGTAAATTCAGTTGGGCATACCCTCCCTTCGTTCTCGCCCTTCCCCTCCCCCCTGGCCCTCCCTTACTCTGCGTTGTAAAAAAAGCCTCTGAGATTTCTCTTTTAGCACTGACCTTCTGAGCTATCAAATGATGAAGATAGGAAGAGGCTGCAACCAGACAGTGAAAAAAGAAAAGCCTTTTGCTAGCAGGGAAATGTGTGAGTAATATACACACTGTTGGACAGTGGCCAAATCACTCTAGTAACGGCTGTTAGTTCCCCTTACCAAGAAAATGATCAAATGAGAAAGAAACTGCAGTCGGGTGTCAGAAATGCTGAGTCGCAACAGGAGAGTGCCGCATCCGATGGAAATTTACCCAGGAGCCAGTGACCTTCACACGCTGGGGACAAGGACCGAGGGTTTGCAGGGATATCCTGCCCTCACTCACATGCTGCTGTACCACCTCCATGTCACCGCCCAGGCAGAGCATACCCTGAAAAAGGAGGCCAGGAGATGAGCTCAGGAGCTGTGCAAGCTTCAAGACAGAGTGGGCTGCCAGGACAGCCTCCACAGCACGGAACAGTGTACTGCTTACATGGCATGCAAGGATGGCTGGCCCCACAGCACTGCCTACTCTACGGTGATTAGCTGCCTCAGGTGATAACTTGCTGCTCATCTGGCCCTTCCCCTGCTGCTTCGGACACACGGTTTTGAAAGGAGACAGTTGAGTCCAGCTGACCCATGCCTGGAGATGGCAGGTAGCAAAGGTGACTTCACAGGTCTCTGCTTTTAGGGCTCATGGACTGTGCCTTGTGTCAAGCTAGATCTTCCCCGGGCGCTGATTCAATGCATCCCCTGTAGCCATTTTCACAACGTTTCAGGCACTTACTGTAAGCACAGCGCAGGAATACTCTGGCTTCACCCTTGTCAGAGGGTCTGAGGTTTGGGATATCACCAGAACATCCCCCTTCCTCCTCACTCCCAAGTACTGGGACATAGTGATGGCTTTCCTTGCAAGTTTGCAACGTCTTCCTGAAAGACAACAAAGGATGGGGGAGGATGTGCAATAATGCCAGAGGACAAAGGATACAATGCAGTAAATAAGAGCTGTAGCTGAAAATAGAGGACAACCACTTGCATCGAGCTGGAAGATAAAAAAAAGGGAGAAAGAGGTAGCTAGTGATGCAGTGATGGCGATGCTGGCTAGATGGTGCTAGCACATACTCCTGTGCTTTTGTCAGGGACTAATACAACACTATTACTACTTTTTCTTTAGACAGAGGTTTCATTTCCATTGCAAGAGCCGAGAAACTACTGTCTGTTGATGGTACTGCTGATAGAGAACTGGTAGTCCCCAGTGAAGTTCTTGTCCCTTTCAAAGATGAAGGGCTTCTGGAATATATGAAAGATAATGCTGTCCTTGCAGCATGGGGGAATGATAAACAGCCGACTGTCTCAATCCAGTACTCCTGTGTTGGCTAAACATGACACAAAATATGATATCTGCCTCACGTCATCCTTGAAATCACCCCTTCTCAAACTGTGCTGCAGGGACTCGTTCTTAATCCTCTGGACTATACTGGATTAGGCTCTCCTGGTTGTGCTAATAGAGCCGGCTGCAGTCACCAAGGCAACAGCAGGCTCCTCAGCCCCCAAAAGGAGCATATCCACGTGGGGAGGTGAAGATTGTGGCTCAAGCACACCCAGTCCCACGATCCACACGCTTTCTTTTTGTACGTTGTGGTTTTAGTTTGGCTATATATTACTTGTGGCACAGCATCCACACTTCCCTTCAGAAGATCCAAGTCCAAGTATGAGAGATTCTGTGCCTACTGTGGTGAGAAACCAATGGGCTTCTGGGACACCTGCTGGTGGACTGGCGCTTGACACACCAGGTCGTGTGAAGTTCAGGCCTACAGAAGGACTACACCCAAACTCCAGAGCTTGGATTAAATGTCTCCTAGCCCTCTTAGTGAATACCTCTGGTGAACAACACAGACTGAGGGTAAATTAGATCTTGAAAGTAGGCTCAGACCTAAAACATACTCCCTATGTAGCTATAGCTTACAGAGAGCCCAGTCACCACTAGAGGGAACAGAAGGCCACAATGAATGACAAAATTATAAGATTGCTCTCTAAAATGAGTGCAGTCAACCAGAAAATACCAGCAGACATTGTCCATTAAAACTGGAAAAATATACCTGGAAAAATATAGACATCTCCTAATCTAGTAAGAGAAGGAAGCGGAGACTGGAAATGGAGAGCAAGTAGGAACTTCATATCTTTGCCTTTCCTCCAAGCCCCATCACCAACTCTTCCTACAGGCAGAGGAATAAAAGGGGACACCTTACGTCCAAGCCTCCCTGAAGCTGTTGATAGGAGGCCAGAGTCAGTGGAGAACTAGGCCAATGAAGGCTAGTCAGTGTCATGGAGGGTCACTATATCACAGTGGCAATGGGTTCCCACCAGGGTCTGGGCTTCTAGGAAATTAGGCAAAGCTACAGCCTAGAACAGTGTATATTTGGGGGAGGAGAAGATATAATCTTTGTCATTTGTATCAAAAAGATCCTACAAGCATCTCAAACCCTCTCCTTGCAGTGGGCATAACACGTTGCACATGGAAGCAGAACCATCTGTGTTTGCTGTCCTGGGCTCACTCCTGTGTGCTCTGTGGACACACAGCGCTGCTCTGGGCTGCACTGTCCAGCCAGACTTGCCATGCTCAACAGTGGGAAAAGAAAGCACCAATGTGACCAGCTAGGAAGTGGAAGTCACATTTTGCCCAAAAGGTTAGAAACAACCTCAGGTTCAGCAGCGGGTTAGCCAGCACTGAGAAACGGGAGAAAACAATGAGATTCAACAGTGCAAATCCTTGCGAGTCCTCACCCATCCTCAAGCTTAGCAAGGAAAGGGCCTCACCAGCCCCCAGCTGTCCCTGCTGCTGGCTGCTCCTTCAGAGCTGTTCACACTGCCACAGGTACCCTTTGGCCCGTGCTGAGACAAGAGCAGGGTGCCCTGCTGGGTACCCGGATGCCAGGCACTTCACACCAGCCCTACTGCTGGTTGATGGTGCAGAGCAGCCAGGAGCCAAAACGGATATGGCATCAGAGCAGCCCTCACATAGTAATTCTGCCTAAAGGTCAAGGTTGGCTGAATAGCGCTGTGGGAAGGAATGGCACTCTTACTGCCTCTAGTGCCAGTTATTTCAGTATATCTTTAAGTCTTCAGGGCTGTCCCTTTCCTGGCTGATGGATTTATGTGTCTTCATGCTCCATTTCACTATGTCAGGACAACTGTGCTGAATTCAACAGATTCACTCCTGATTCATACTGCTATAATCAAGAGGAGAGGTAGGCCTCCATGTTATTGTTCCCAGGAATAAATGCTGAAGGTATTTTTGATCTGTGCTACAGCTACAGGGAAATTTGTAGTAGAAACTGTCCCATCGCTGCCCTTTGTCCATGTGACTCATCTTGATCCTGTTGTTAACCGCTACTAATTTAATTCCTAATACACTTTTTTGACTTTAGGCTGCTAGTTTTAGTTCCACCTCCTTCTTATGCACAGGTTTTCCTCTAATTTCTGTTGGTGCTAGCCTGCCTGGCACGGAGTGAACCATTTCCCCTCACTCATACAAGCAAATCCCATGCAGCCCTGTGCAGGGAGTATCAAACAACCGCTGGTCATACTGCAGTGAGAAACTTGGTTCAGAGGTCCCCGACTGAAAAAGAGCTATAGTACAGCTCCAAAGCTAGCTAACGTATGTGGCCCCTATCCTCCCCTGGAGGAAGAGGAAAACCTTGGGTTAAATACGGCTGCGGTCACTGTGGATGCACAGCACAAAAGTCAATGGAACAGCATGGTGTCATTCCAGTCCAGTTCCTGTGGTGGCACTTTTCAGGTCTGAAGTTGCCTTTGCCCTTTCCTCCTCCTCTCAGGGCCAATCCATCCACCCTTGTTGCCTGCCAAGCACAGCAGCAGTTCTGCTTTCAGCTTCTTACCCACAGGTTCGCTCACACGTGTACACACACAAGCGTATCGACACCCATACTCATGGCCTGTCTTTCCTTCTCTCTCTTCATCTTCAAATGTCAGTCTCACAGAGGTACTGAGGCTGACTCACTCCAAAGTTACATGCTTTTGCCTCCCCGTGACCTGCACATCTGAGCAATCCTCCTAGGCCAACTTTATCTCAGAGGTTGGCTGTGGGCAGGAATGATGTGTCAGGGAAGAAAGCACAACTCCTTTGTCATTGACAGGGAGGCCTCTGGGTCTCCTTTGACCTAATACTGCTGCTGAGACGGGCTGATGCCAGAAAACACAGTAGTGGGAATAACTCGGAGGCTGGGGAAATACCAGCCTGCAACTTCAGGTCTTCTATAAGGAGAGAATGACCATTTCCCTCTATTTGGATCCCAGTTCAGGCTTGAAATTTGAACCCTGAAAAATCAGCAGGGTAGATGAATCCAAGATCTGGAATTGGGTTTCTCCGTAGTCTTTTCAGACAGCTGCTTCAGGATGTTTCCATGAAACCTCACGCTGACAGAAGAAAAGCATTATGGCCTCATCCCATGCCATACGGCTGTAGACTCTCTTATCAAATAAGTGTGGTTACGATCCCCTCTTGACCTGGTCACGATGGGAAGACTGCTTCTAAAGCAAAATGTATTTACACAGTAAACTAAACTAAGAAAAAAGATCCTGTTGTACAGCAGCCTATTGGCAGCTTAGAAGAATCTGGCCCATCTAGACTTCAGCCACTTCTAGAAGGCCAAGTTTTGTAATACTTTGACCCACGGATGTCACTGGGAGCTTTGCTCTTGATTTCAGTGGGGCCAGGGTTTATTTTAAGGGCATTTCATCTCATGAGAAACCAAAAGCACTTCATACACTCTGAGCACACTGGCCTTAGCTACCCATTCAGGGAAATGCTATCTCTGTGGAATGACCATGGGCTGACAAGACATCCACATGCATATAAAATCTCCATGTCAAGGCCCTAATTTTTCTGAAAATTTTTGCCTCCAAGAGCTATGCAAATTAAGTGGTTCACCTTCCCTTCCCTCCAGTGGAAAATAGGCTGAATCAAGAGAGGAATTACAAACAGGACTTGACAAAGTGTGTAATTCTTCAGAACAATTACAGCCACAGCATGGGATAGGAGCTGTGCACTTCACCACTCTTCCCTGTGTTCACATCTTAACATCCACTTGAGAAGTTTGCTACAACCCTACAAACAAGAAATGGCTGAAGTATGCAAAGGCCAAACGAAAAATGAACTGTCTCACAAGCCAGCTCTGTAGCTCTTAAGCCAACCCTCTTTCTGTGGAGCCAGTCTGGTGCCAAGATGATATCGCCATACTTTTGGCAGGAAGTCACACCCAAAGAAAGGAGAGGAGAAGTGAAACAGTGAAGCCATACATTACCTTATCATCACTATACTTATGCAGATAAGCCTTAGGGACGTGGGGAGCCCATGCCTTGTAGTACAGAGAGGAACTTGCCATATGCCCAAGGGTGTCACATCAAAATGGTCCACTTTAGTATCTGCACTGCAGATAATCACTGACAGTCCCTAATTTTGAAGAGATGTATAAATATAAAGATATAGATATATATAGGGAGGAGGATACATAAATAGGGAGGGACATATAAATATATATCGTATTTTAATAAGTAAATAACTTTTTGCACATCTGTTACCTCATGAGCATATCTTTACCTACAATGGGATAGGAGTTGGGGTGGCTGTCTGTTCAAAAGCTCCAGCAAGAAGTGCTTCTGTATGTTAGACAACATTATCCTTGCTTGATGTTACAAAAACAAGGCTGCTGTGGGTTACATGGTGATAGTCAGTGGACCTCAACAAGCCATGAGATCGCTCAAGCATTGCTGACTGGTGATTAAGCATTAACAGGTATCAGTCAAAAGTACAGCAAAAGAGGACATCAGAGAGCAGTGAAACAATATCCTGCTGCAAAGCTCCAGTGAGGAACAGAAAATGTCACATCTACAAGGTAAGCCCCTTTCCCTTCCTGCTTTCGGCAAGCCCTGCCACCTCTGCAAAAGAGTTCTCCCTGCAAACAAACAACAGGGGCGAGGTTTAAACAAGGGGAAAAACAAATTGCCTTCTTGAACATGAAATGCAGAATGCAAAAGACAACATCAGCCTGGAGAGTCCAGCAATCCATTAACATAAGCTTACATGAGCCACATTTTCCATGTTTCTAAAACACAACCGAAGTAGCTAACATCTCTTACGTGGCAGGAATCCAGAGAAAGAGGCAAGCCAAAGCAAGACCGGGCAGTCCTCCAGCAGAGTGGTTTAGCTTCAAAAGCTGAAGTGCACTTAAAACTTTAAGGGGGAACAAGAGACCAACTTTAGATGCTGTTTCAACCAACAGTACATGGATTTCCAACCTGATGAGAAGTTTCTCTCCCCAGATTAATACTCCACCATTAGGCTATAGTTTAATACATATGAATGACGCCATTTAAGCAACTGGGACAAGTTCCATCATTCCATCAACTAGCATAACTGACATTGGCCATTTCCAGTATATTCTCTGCTCCACATCCAGGGCAAATTTCCCCCCAACACAGTAACACATCTACTTATTTAGCAGCAGTCCAGGTCAGAAAGTAGGGAGGATTCCTTTTGCAAATGAAGATTGCTTGGGAAATTCTGAGTAAGGCAGAATGTAACTAGCATCTAGTAAGAAGTGGCACAGACATGTATGGATGAGTAATCGTGTGTTTAGAATAAGGCTGTGACAGCCTCTACCTCTTGTGGAAAACAGCATAGCAGGGAGCTCATTTTTTTGTTCTACCTGAAAACTACCATTTCCACCAGTACCAGACCATCTAACATGAGGCTGCTGATCCACTTGGTATTGGCTGAATCCCTCAAGAATCTCCCATCCATGTTGTTACTCCAGTCACTGATGCTTTTCTGGGGTAGAGCTAATTGGAACATGCTGCAAAGTTAGACCAGCTGGTAGCCAGCTTATTGGCATGGGGCTACTCTTTCTTATGGCTGTTTTGCCTTGCCTTGTTCATACAGATAACTGGCGATGTAAGACAAGTGAGAAGAAAAATAGATCTTTAAAATCAAGATTTTTTCCTCTGAGCAAACCCAGATGAAGGACACGGTTTCAGAGATCTTGCAGTGCTTTTAGGAGAGAGATGGGTTGAAGTCATTTTAGGGAAGACATGCACAGCCAAGTAATCTCAGCCTTAGTGATCTTCAGTGTGCATGTTGCATTGAGCAAGCTACAGGGGAAAGGGGCTATAAGCCTGCTTATATCAACTCAGCGCACAGAGAAGAGTTACCCACAACACAAAAACACTGTTATGACACATAACTCTGCTCTGCTGACAGCCTTAGAGTGAAGGGAGCAACAATTGATTCAGTTTGGAGACTGAACTCCTACCTCTATCCGGGAGCAAATGTGAAGGAGTAGGAGCACTGGAAAAGAGTAAAGGAGTGGAAAGGAAAAAAAAATGTTTTTCTGTTATTGAAATTGGCAGACAGCTTCCCTGGTGTCCTTACATTGGCAAAGAGCCTCCCCTCCTCCTTAGCAGATGCCCCTTGTTTCAATGTATTAAAAACAAGATAACAAATCTATCCAGAAAAGGCATTTACACAGTGCCTAAAATACAAAGAGTGCCCACACCAATAGAAATCAGAATTTTGAATCGGCTATTCTTACTTCCTAGAGTATATTGCCCAGAGCTTTTTGAAATAACCATGTGCAGAAGTTATGTCATATTTTGGGAAGGGTAAAAACACCAAACAACCCAAAAAACCCACTCAAACCCCAAACACTTCCCTTTATCCAGCTGCATCACACATAGATGATTGTCTTTTTGGGATGCACTGCAGGGCAAACACTGAAAATTTCATCCACGAAGCATTTGGGTTTTTTTTTCAATGTGGGAATAAGCGAAAGAAAATTATTAGGAATTAAGAAATTATTAGGAACAGCTGTTGAAATACAGGCTGGGAAAAGATGGCCCTCATCCTCACATACTACTGCAGATAGTCATACGGCAGATACCGAGTCCAGAACGGCCCAGGGAACACTGTTCTCCAAGTCTACACACACTGCAGGCTCCACAACATTTCAGAATGACCTATTTATAAAGCAAAATACTAATGGCCTATAACACAAAGTTAAATGCCAGCACTATAATGGGCCACAGGAAAAAAGCAGGAGAGATGAGAATGACTGCCAGTGTCCAAGGTCCCTGAAACAGCTGGGAGTTTGCTACGGAAATTCCTAGCTGTTAGCATGTAAAAGAGAAGCAGGACTGGCAGTCTGTGAGTGCTGTATGGCATATGCATACACGAAAGGAGTGGTTGGGGATCAGATCCCGATTCACAAATCTGGAAAACAAACCCCACTTTTAGGGATAAGGCCTGCTGAAAGGGAGGATAAGACAGCGGCAAAATGGTATAAGGAAAAGAAGACAGGAGAGAGAGATGAGGCACAAAGGGGAGGAATGGCTAAAAACAGAGGAAGAAATGATGGTGACCTGTTTTTTTAAATTGCCAGTTTTGCCATAAGCTTAGTGCATGACCTTGATGAAAAGTAAACCTTACCATGCTTTTCCTCAGTTTCCCATGTCTGTAAAATAGATATAACATTTCTGTACCTCATAGATATAAATGCCTCAAGATCCTTAAATGGGAAGCGCTAGAAAGCTATAAAATATTACAGTGTAAAAAAGCATCAGATAGGCACAAAAGAGAAAAGCCAAATCAGAAAATAATTGCTGGCATCTGTGGAAAAATGTCATTTCGGGTGCCATAAAGAGCTAAGCCATTTACATTCTTAAAAGGAGGCATGGCTGAGAAAAGCAGAGCTCTATCCTTATTACCACTATGGTTCCCAGCAGAGCTTCCTACTGAAAGAACAGACAGTGTAAACAAATAAATGCTGATGTGATGGTGATAGTGATTCATGAAGGAAGATCAGGATCCCATTGTGTTCAGCACTGTGAACACCTAATGATCCTTGCTCAAGAGTCTCATATTTAGACTGTAAGCAACAGACAACAATGGATAGAGTAAACTGGTAAAAGATGTACATACTGCAATGAAATTGCTTTTTCTAATTGGGTTTCATCTTGGTGAAGTGATAAGCGATCCCATCATCCCAGGCTCATGTTTATGGAAATCTGGATCTGTCCGTTGTGTATGAAGGCAGCCAGCAATTCTCTGCTGCGGAAGGCAGAGATTGTATCAGGCAATTGGTAGAGCAGTAACTATATGCTAATTATTTTCTCTGCAGTGGATGACAGTGAAGAAGGAATTTTTGGCAACACCCTCTCCAGGTTTTTCATTGTTCCACAGGGAATCTCTGCCTAAATGAAGGGCACTTACGAGGTACATTATTTCCTTATTCCTGCAGCTGGGGCATTATTTTGCCTGCAGTGCTGCAGGGATCTTAGTATGCAGCTTTGGACTTTGCCAGTCAGCTCACTGGAGTACTGAAGCAAAGGCAATGAAGCCAATGCAGCAAAAATGCTGATTGTACTACAGTCCAGGAGAAGTGCTATTCGTATTCAACTCACGGCAAAGCCTGTAACAACGTCATAAATCCTCCGTAGCAGCAAGAGCGGGACAAGGGAGAGAAGCCTGCTGTCTCTGCTTTTCTTGCACAGCCTATTCTTGGCACTCTGCGTCATGCTCTCCCTCATAGCCCTACATCACTTCTGCACAGTTCAGGCAGACTCTGAGGTCCGGGTTTGCAGCATTTTGAGTTAGCAAAGGCCTTTTCCACCATGACCCGAAGGCCACAAAAGCCAGGGAGTTTCTTGCTGTCAATCCGCACGCTTGTGCTCTGAGTAGATTTGACATAAGAAATATGGAGCCCCCATGGTGCCGATATTAACAACAATTTTCAGAGTACAACAGCACTTTAAGTGGGAAAAAAGAGACAAGGCTCTTGGAAGAAATAAAAGCAGCTGTAAATGTCAAATTCATTTAATGACAGGAAATCATATATCTAGAGAGACAGGCTCATAGTAGTTATTATAACTGCTGGGTAAGAAACAATTTTTCGTCTTCTGCTGAACAGTTGGAAGTTTTTTTCCCCACCTTCTTCCACAATAGGACAAGACAGAGACTCTTGTGAGTTTTCCTGTAAAAATACAGAGAGCAAGAAGCAAGAAACAAATAGTTAATAGCTGGGGAATATGGGCATTTGCTTGGGGTTGCAAGACATTGATTGTCAAATCCATAGTAAGAGACAACAACTTAACAATGGAGCTTACAGCATCAGGCCAGAAAGACCAAAAATGAGCAGGAGGCCAAAAAGGAACATGAAGAGGCAAAGTAATTTGCTAAAGGATACAGAACAGCCTCGTGGCAGAGCCAGCTTGAGCTGTGACTCAACCCAGTGTGTCAGGATTTAGTAACCCAGGACTCCAGGATTTACTAAACCAGCACCTCCCGCTGAACCGCTGATACTCTGAAGCTTAGGTTTAAATACACGAAAATATTGTTGGATGGAAGATATAAAAAGGGTTTCAAGCAGTTAGCACTTTTATTGGGTGCAAGGTTGCCAGGACATCTGGAGAGTTGCAGCACTACTGGGCTAGGGACTGTGATAGTTTCCCAGGCAATTGGTCTAGCCCATTCCTGACATAAAAGAATATTGATGCACTCTTTTTAGCTGCTGGGTTTTGCATCCTTCATAAAAATAACCAGGTGAGAGCTCGCAAATGTGCATAATATAGGCTGAGAAACAGTCTGACTTTCACTGCATGCGTGGCATGCATCTGCATCTGTGCTGCTAAATATTCTAAGGTCTCAGAGGCAGGACATGCCTCCTAAAGTGACAAATATACTGTCTTCAATACAACAGCTTGAAGGGGATAGTGATAAAGACAGCTACAGAGCAGAGGACTGCACAAGTAGCAGAATAACAGCAGGTTTGATTCTGTTACCAAGTTCCTTTGGTCACAAAGATATTACATTGCCATGCACTGCAACTTACACCTTCTCTTTGAGGGTGGAAAAATGAGGGGTTGTGCATTCTCCAGCCTTAGAGGTTTTCAAGACTGGGTCAAGCTGTGAGCAACCTGGTCAGATCTTCAGCCAACCCTGATTTGAACAAGAGGTTGAATCAGAAACCTCCGAAGGTGCCTTCCAACCTGAACTATGCTATGTTCATTGCAACACGAGGAAGGTGTGGTGTTGCTGCCCATGGTTAGTACAACAGTGACTTCTGGCCCTTATTTCCTTCAGCTGGTGCCAAGTATTTGACAGCTACTGAAGACAAAACCTTCCATTTTCCATGCTTCACCAGAAAATGTCACTGGGTATGGCTACAGAGGCAGCTATACCTAGTAGTGCAAGACTTAGCCACACACATTTCTAGTTAGCTTAAATCATGAGCTCTAGAACCACTGGGTGCTAACACTTTGCATTGCGCTGCATGGATGTAAAATTTAGCCACGCATTTCAGTAATGAGCAGAAAATTCTCTTAATCATGTCATATTCCCTTGAAGGCAGTCACAAAATAATAGCACAAAATTCCACTAGTGCCTGTCATGCCTACTTTTCTAGTGACTCACCTTATGAACAACCCAAACATATAACTTTGTTTCCAGAGATTTTTTTAGAGTTCTGCTGATTCTTCTTCCTTCTTCCCATGTCTATCTGCATTAACTGGCAACTATTTGCTCTTCGATTATCCATATAAAGCAAATAATAACACCAAGGTTATGTACTCTCAAGGTTACTCTTCCACAGACCCACAATGTTCTCTGGTGATGAGCAGTGGCTGTAAATACGCTAAAGGTGAGAAGAGAAATGGGGAGTCTGCTGCCCTAATAAAGCTGTTGGAGCTCTCAATGCAATAAAATAACCTAGAGAATAGCACAAAGAAAATGAAATGATGCATTGTTCTGTGGATGTAGTTGACAAGTCATCAGAATTTGATGTGATTAGAAAAGCTAAATGCAGTAATAGCTATGTAGGCATTTTCCTGCTTCTTGGTGAACACAGATACTGCTGGGCTCTAGCATGGTGTCAGGCACACCAACAAAATACAAAAGTGCTCTTACAAAAATGGCCTGCCATGTGGATGGGCATAAGGCATAAGCTGTGTTGTGCAAAGGCAAATCTGCATGTTTGAAAGCTGACAGCAGGCTCAGGAACTTCATGGCTGAAGCATGTAAAGACCAGACACTGAAATCATGTTTCAGGGGCTCTCAGCTATGATTCCTGCGGTGATGAGGAGGAGATGATCTGCCTCAGCCCCACAGAGAAGCTGAACTAAGAAACAGTCAATTTGAAGGAACAGTGATCATTGTAACTGCTTGCAACAATAAGGGGAGGGAGGGGGAAGCATATTATGGATCAGAACTAATTATGGCAGCATGGAATTACTGCAAAAAAGGGTATGGCCTTATCCTAAAGGACTAGGGGTACCAGCTTTTATGAACTTGGGAGTAAAAAAACCTGGACCTATACAGGAGGGTGCAGAATAGGTCAAGAAAATATATTTTTGGTTTTACGCAAACTCTATCAGAACGGTCTACGAGCCAGGGCAGTGTTAAACCTGGCTGTCACATGCATTGAAATAGTTCATCACCCAGTCGAACTGAAGGACTATCAAGACCTTTGTTACCTGACTGTACTCTGTTTGTTTGAACAGATACAACGACTACAGAGACTGGGTGTCAGATATTGTTGCACTCTCCATGTTCCAATTTTTTGTTTGAATCCCCAGATATCTCCTGGGGGAAGGCAACCTTCCTTTGAGCTGTCACTGTGCTGTCACCTCTGCACAGCAGGTGAGCAGGAGCTGCTCCTAATTAGCCAAACAGAGTAGCAACAAGGATGACCTCCAGCCACCCCCTGCTTACAAGATAATGAAGCAAGATTTGTAAATGCCATGTAACGAGGGCCTGGACAACAGCAGTTGCCAGTCACACTTGGAGAAAGTCTATAATCCCTTTACAAAGGTGAGGAACTTGTAGCACGAGGACGCAGATCTGACCTAGCTTTCATCCACCTGGCTGAGGTACCCACAGCAGTAAAGATGGCAAGTCTTAGACAGCAGCATGAACCAATGGCCACATAAATGGGCAGGGACCCCAGTGGTTTTGTACTCTTCGGTGCTCACACAGAGGGGGGAGAAGTCCCAGTCAGAGGGGAAAGAGAAGAAAGACGTGTGCAGAGCAGCAGGGTCTTTTCTGAGGCTGGGCAGACAGACCTCGTTTGGCACAGCCACGGAAAGCCACGTTTATCATCCACCCACACGGACTCTGGGACTGTCGGCTTGGGCGCTCTCATTAGCAGCTCCACTTCTCCTAACCAGCAAAGAGGGGTGGCATGTGGGGAGGAAGGGGGTGAAGCAGCCCTGGGAGCTGGGAGGACACACGGAGGACAAAGCAGGGTGAGACAAGGGAGCTGGATTGCAACAGCAGGAGCATGGGATTGTCTCAGTGCTAATGCTAAGGAGCTACTTTTGGAGCAGGACAATCTGTTCTGCAGTGACAGGGTTAATTTTAAATTGGCAGAGAGCTTGTCAGACTTTTTCATTTCCACCATCAAATCTCTGGGGCTGGCAGTTGCTAATTACAATAATGCGAGGTGACAGTCACATGAGGACTAGTGGATGGCTGAGCAGGCCTGAAAATCCAGAAGGTCAGATCACAATGAATTATAGTGACAGGATGCCGGAGCCCCTTCCCCAAATTTTCTTTCTCTCTCCCTCCTTCTTCCCCCTACCATCTGCAGCACCAGAAAAGCAAAAAAGTAAAGAAAAGAGAAATCATTCTCACAACTAGAATGCAAATGGACGGAGGGCACTGGGAGCTGGGCCGGGAGCTGCATTTCAACAACTACGCTGTCACTCCAGCTATCCAAATTCACAAACCATATGGCCAAGAGGGACCAGCTAAGCATCTCTTTCCATTTCCCACATAACATGGGCTGCCAGATAGCACCTGGCTTTAGTGACTGTTAAGGCAGTATCATTCTGAGCTCTTAAAATTTTATTTTGACACAAAGAAGCCTGCACAAAGAAAGTACAAAACCTGTATAAAACACCACAAGCTCTGAGTGTTCCTACTCAGCATTCACTTTGCACTGGCCTGAATGATCATGCAGAGATAGGGCCCTTTGCATGGAAAACTGATACACTCCTAAGACACGTTCTCACCCTTATCTAGCTCAGAGAAAACTGGTTTTGGCTCAGTCCCCTTCCCATGACCAGCAAGCGAATTACAGCTACTGCCATACTCACATCAAAGATCAATTCAGCCCTGACCTCAGACTTACCCCGTGGGTCTGTGCAGAGTTATTACGAGTGATTAGTTCAGATTTTCCCCTCCAGCATTTCACAGCGATGTTATGACCTGTAGGTCATGGTCTATGCTAGAGAAAGCCATGTGAGAACTTTCTTATGATACCAAAATTCTGTGAAGGAGAAACCTGCTTACCATCCAACACGGCTGGTTTCCACGACAAGGATCACACCTGACAGACCTCTTAATGCTGTTCAGTTGGATGGCTATAGTTATATCCCTGGAAAAAGGGTGGCCCGTATTAAGGCCCAGGTCAGTAGTCCATGGATTTTGAAAATGCTACAGCTGGCTGCAGTGGCCTTTTCTAGAAGTTTTCCCATGGATTAAACTGAAAGAAAAGGTAACTGAGCCATACATGGAAACAAGCTTTGTGTGAGACTTACAAAACAAACAAAATAGAACTTGCACCTCTTTTGTATCTCTTATCAGATTATGCACAATACCTCAAAAATACTCATTGCTTTTTCTAACTTCTGCATTTGAATTCAACATTTTTCCTACCCATTTTATCACAACAGACTTTCTCACTGCTTCAAGCTACACATTTTGAGGTCAAACTTAAAACAAGTTGGGAAAGGGAAAAGGTAATTTTTCATAGATCTATTCAAAACTCCTTATGCATTAGGTTTAGTATCAATTTCACTCAGATGTCCAAAGAACCCATTGGAGAAGAAATCTCTTTCTGAAGGAGTCTCATAAAGTTTTAGAACATTTCTGTCTCACCTGATCTGGTGATGACTGCTCTTCCAAGAAAGCTCTTCAGCTATATCAAGTAGGAACCACCAAATTCTAGACAGCACAGAGATAGCCAAGCTTGAATTTAGCCAAAAGACTAAATATAAAGCTATTATATTAAAAATAGATGAGGAAATCTTTGCTGAAAGGGGGGATTCAGTTACTCAGCTCATGTATAAAAAGGTCCTGGTAAAATGCTGCCTGCTAAATCTGTGAGGAGGTTCAGCACTGACTCAACCTGAAGCATTTGGCTCTCTCCTAAATCAATGCCACCTGAATTTCCTGTAGCCTCGAGGCTTTTTACTTTTCTTTTTGGCAATTTCACCTTCAAACACTGCACCCTGCCTGACTACGCTTAATACAGGACTGTAGCTAGAGACCTGTTACAGATTTTAAGCATACATGCTAAATGAAACAGTGGTAACAACAACAACAGCTACAGCAATAAGAAAAGACCTTTTTTTAGCAGAGTACTAGGAAAAAACCACCTAGCTTTTAGCAGTGACATGTAATTGGAAAAATACCGTGCCCTGTCCTGACATTTGAAACTGCAATTGCAAACACTCACCAAATTGCCTTTTTCTCATTGTAATGATCCTGGAAGAGTCAATGTAATTGCAGCAACTCTGTAATTTGCAACAACTTTAGGGAATGAATTTATTAGCCCAAATGGTAAGAGTTACTAGAACAGGGCAACTTTTACAGGCTGATGCGCAGAGTGGGGAGGAACAGTTATATCACTGCTCTGACAAAAGCCTGTATTACTATGATTAAACCATGCAGGAGGTGAAAGAGCAGGAATCATCTAACTTCTTCACTACTAGTGAACAAAAAATGCATCATTTTCTGTTCATAAGATGTGCACGATTTCTGACTATACATACGAAGAATGGCTGTATCAGAACTGGTTAAATATCCCCTAGTAAATCTATTTGAAATTCTTTCTGGGGAGAGATCTGTGGAAGTCAGTAATGATGGCAATAGGCTTCTGGGGGATATCTTCCCTTTCACAATTTAGCTCTCTTCCTCTCCTCAACTTTTCCCTGCTCAAAGCTTTGTGTAAGCAGGGAAAGGTTTGTTGGAAAGGTTTGTTACAAAGATTTGTGACTGTCAGTTTTGTACCCAGTTTTGGGGGGTAATCTGATCTAAGTATGGTGATCAGTTGTTCACCAATTACTTGAAAACCACGTTTTCAAAATATTAGATTTCAGAGTTGCGGGTGGAAAAGTTTTACCATGGCATCTAGCCGGTTCCCCAGACCAGGAAAATTTTTTTCAGTTGTTTTCTTACTAATGTTTCAGTGCAGCTTCCTTACCCTTTCCTCAGAGACTTTATGACTTAAGTTTTGCATTTCCTATTTGCTTCTATTACTTGACCCATGATTTAATACTACATATGCAGGCAGGAAGCTATTACAAAAGTAATCCAAAAGGCTTATGATAACCTTGGAAAAAATAGCACTTGCAGCTAGCACTTTTTTTCTCCACAGCAATATTCCAGGTGGTACCATATCATTATTTTCTACAGCTCCTTCCAAAGAGAAAAGAGCTTTGGAATGTTGTCTAGTATCACAGGTTCTTAAGTAGTAGCTTCCCTTTTACAAAGAAAGAGCTACACAAAGCAGAAGCTGGACCAGCGTCTCAGTAGGGAAGCAGCAGGAAGACTGGGTTGGGAAAAGGTGTGCTTTCCCAGGGTAGAGCCTGATGCTGACAGTCTAGATGCCAGAATTTAAAACCTGTTTCTAGCCCTGAGGTACAGGTTGACACTGGGCAGATCACTAGACTTACCACGTAAAATAAGGGGGTTTTAACCTTTCCTACTTTTCAAGAAGGTGATTGAACTTAATTCAAGTACGTTGAGAACATCAAGTGAAATGTGCTAGAAAAAATATCATGAACAGTAGGAAGCCTTGACAAATGAACTCCAGCCTTCACCATATACATTACTCTGAAAGAAGGCAATAACTTTGAGCTAAAAGGTTGACAAGTATAATCTTTGTCCCTTGTGAAGCACAGCTTTCTAGCAGCTTCATCCTTCTCCACATTACCAAGGCTTCTGTAACTCATTTCAAAAACATAATAAAGGCACACAAAATCCTCACACTTTTATAAAAACTGACAATGCAGGAAGCTTATAAAAAAAAAGTCATGCTGAAAGATGGTACAGAAAAGTAATCAGTTATTGAATTCAATTTACAGCTCCCAGATCATGCAGCCTCCCTGACTCATCCAAGCCACTCTGCTTTATCAGAACTGCCAGCAACACTCTCAAACAGTGTGCAATAAAATATGGAAAATGTGTTCAAAATGTGCCACCTCACTGATGCAATGAGCTGACATGAAAAACACTTTCTTCTCACTGTGAAATGCCATGATGCGGTTGCATTCACTTGGAAGCAGACACACAGTGCTGCTGCTGCTGTCACTGCTTCTTCCATACCTGTTTTGTGTACAGAGGACTTTAGTGCTCAGGGGATACACACTCAGGCTCCTTCACCAGCACAAAATGCCAAGGTTCACTTCTGGCTACTGTCACAAATAATATGGGATGGAATCACTCTTGTGCATCTGAAGGATGAAGTGCTGTGACATAACACCCTTGTATACTCCTTCTGCCCTCATAGTGGGGCAAAAAACTGATTGCCCATGAGTCAGACCTTTGCAGATGCAGGAACATCAGCAACATGACTACTCCAATAAAATCAGATGACATTACTTTCATGCAACCCAGTTTTGTAGGCACAGGTCTAGTTGCATCTGTCACTGATCAAGTTTGAACCCTTGCTATTCTCATTGCAGCTCTAGTGTCACTGTGTTTGTCAAATAATAAATAAAGCTTTTCTGTTCTTTCCTGTATTTTAGTATAGAGCTTGGGTGCTAAAATAAAACCCATTAAGCCGGCTACTGTTATTCATTTGAATAGTACTACTGTGCCTATGATTTTATTTCAAAGCACTGCAATCTCTCTGCATTTCGTGGCTATAACATGGCATGGTAAGAGAATACTACAGCATTTCTCCTAATGGTTCCAAAGCACTAATAATGCCTGCCGCACTAAGTAATGCTGCATCTAGCATTGCAGCAGGAGAGAAACACAGAATTATTCAGGTTGGAAGGGACATCTCTCCTAAGGCCTCTAGTCCAAACTGTGCTCAAAGCAGAACTAACTTCGAAGTCAGGCCAGAGGGGGAGGGTATCAAGAACAATCACTTTAATCTGCTATCATTGGGCAAGACAGAACTTAAATAGTTGTTTGTGTGGATTAAATGAAGCATTTCTAAGAACCGACAGGGAATAAGATTGCCAGCCAATGTAACAGATTCCATGGCAAGCAACTGATAACGAAAGGTTGGCCTAGTACCTCATATTTGCTACTCTATTGACACTTTCTGCTTTTCCAAAGATTGGTCGTACAAGGCATGCAGATGACGTTTTCAAAGTCAAATTAAAGGGTAAGTAATTTCAGAGAGGGACTGATTTTTAAATATCATTGAGTTTGCTCCTAGGGCAAACTCTACCCGAAGCCAACCAAAGTCACCAAGCTGCAGACTAGTTTGCAGCTCGTCTAGCTAGTGGCTTTTGAACTACTATGTTTGATTCACTGGTCAGAACAGAATAAGGCATAGTGATTAACATGCCAGTGAGTCAATGGAAACGCAGCTAAATTTGCAGCTCTCAGCACTGGCAACATCAGCGGAATTATCTGGGTTGGAGCAAGGGTGTGAAATGTTAGCAAAACAAGTCGCATGTAGCCTCAGCTTTGCTCCATGAACCGAGCAGCTGTGAAGTGCAGAGCTGAATGAGCATTACCCAGAAACAAAATTCATGTATGTACACTATTCTCTTTTTTTAACCTCTACAGGAATTTTCAAATCATGTTTCCTCCCACTCACAAATACCACCCTTCTCCAAGGTGACTAAAAAGCATCATGTCCCTCCTATAAGAAATTCTGCTCTCTTCTGGTTTTATTCAGCATCACAATGAAGCATGAAGTTTAATATTAAAAGTTCCCAGAAAACACTGAACCCAGAAACATAGAACCGTAGATCTTCAGGCAGTCCCTGGTCAGGACATGTCTGCACTACCACGACTGCTACAGGGGGTTCTAGTTCCACATCTCTTGTGTTCACCATCTTCCCTGCACAGCTTTTTCCTCCAGCCAAACCACTTCTTGATCACAGTGCAGCATCGAAGTGCCACCCTACCCACCAACAGGGATCAGGCAGAGTAGACTGTATGTAGGAAGTGACAACAGACACCTTGAAGCTTCACACACGTGTCAAAGGAAGGCAAAGGAAGACTGCCCTACTCTCCATAGAGCCATCCTCCCCCTTCTCATCCTCTCTCGCCCCTGATTTCGTGTGGGTTATGTGAAGAATTCCTTCCAAGAAATGGTGCTTATAAAGGGTTATGTAAGGTGAGGATCATATATACATGATCATGTGGTGCTTCCTCCTAAAATGTCTTCCAGAATGCCTCTCAGGCATATACAGCAGTGTCCAGTGCTCCAATATGTTGACTATGTGTCTAAGGAAGTAAGAGGGAAAAGCCATACACTATTGAGTTAGCTGAAAAACTCACATGACATTGTGTGATTCAAGTCTGCACTCTGGTGCCCATCAGAAAACTATGGGGGTTTTAATCTTAAATTTCCTCTCTCTACATTCTTTAGCTACCTGTGTCCCCTAGTGTTACCTAAGATCTAGAGGAGGGCAGCTCCAAAGAAAGAGCTGTTCTGTGCTGTCTCCATAGCCCTCTTCCCCAGGCACCTGGGGCTGCTACAGCTGGAGATGAGGCACTGAGCTAGATCGGCAACTCTCAGCTGCCAGGTTCACGTGGCTCTGCACTGGCTGCAAACATGCACATCTGAGATATTGCTGCACTGTGCTCCCGGCAAAGAGCTCGACCCCCAATTACAGTTTTGTCATACAAGGCTCTGCTACCAAAAAGGCCATTAGCTAAAGGCACAGAATTGCCTGGTTGATGAGGCTGAATGCAGCTTTTGAGATCTGGGGCTGTTTAGTCAAGGCACTTGCCTCCTGGGGTGCTTATGCTCCTGCAAATCAATGACCAGGCATGACAGGTTTAGAGATCCCTAGAGAAGGGCAAGTCCACTGTTACCCATCACAGATCTTCTTTCTGATAATATCAGCAGCAGAATAAAAGCTCATATAATTATTTTTTTTCTCTTTTTTTGTGCATGGCCCAAATGGGGAAGAGGGGCAGTGAAAAAAAGTGGAGGAGAAACTTGCAGCAAGAAACGGTCTCTGGAACCTTTGCAGTGATTTCACTGGAAGAGACAGGATCTGAATCTGGAGCCAGTCCAAGGGTCACACATTTCACTAGTAACACAGCATAGGCAACAAATGCATATGTAGACTACATTAGACTGACTTTGGACTGCCTTACTTATTAAAACATGCTCAATTCCCACAGTTTTCTATGGGTCAAGTACACAGTTAAGTAAAGCACACTGTTCTATGCTCTCCTGAATAGGGTGGTTTCCCTACAAAGAAATTATCTGAGTATGTGGCATATAAACACATTTCCAAGTGGCAAGCCAGGTTTTGGATTTGCAGCACAGCAGTTCCTCAGCAGTAGCCCCATGTTTCTAGCCTATGATAAATGCAAGGTAGCTTAAAGGGCCTTGCTCAACGATTTCAATAGGCTGTGGTGACACATGCAGCTTATCTCATCGTAACTTGCTTATGATGTGCTTTATCCTCACATTAAGACATCTACCAAATCCACAGTTTTACAGTGCTCACATGCAGTCATAGCAAAATCAGTTCTGCATGGAAGAAGCCAACGCGCTGCTTCTCAGGGTGGGCTGTTTCCATGCCAAGCCAGAGTCTCAGTCAGTCTGGCTCCACCGCCTCTCCAACCAAACCAAACCAAAATGCCTAAAGGATTTTTTACAAGACGACCAGTGAATTCCCCCACCTTGCCCAATTCCCTTCTTTCTAGGGACTGGCAGAATCATGTCACACATATTTAGGGAAAAGAGGGTGGGGAGACACACACATGATCACATTTTGTTGCATGTTACTAATGATGGAAAACAGTAGCTTCAAATAGAGCTGTAATTTCAAACAAAGCAGTTTTCAAACTTAACCGCTGTCTTGAGGATAAAAGTGGGATGTCTGTGACAATTGTACTACACTGTGTATCTTGCTCTATACAGTAGCTCTGCAGCAAGGGATCACAGATGGGTTGTGGTGGTGGGAAGACCCTGCTTTTAGGGCCTGCAAACTTACTGTACTTGCAGAATTCCACCTTAAAAGTAATTGGACGTGTCTGTAACTCAGAGAAGGTTTGCTAAGCAATGACACATTGCACTTGGATCTGGAAGCGTAACATCTGGAAGCCAAATGTTAGAGGCAATATAAAAGGGCCAGCCCAACAAACCAGTGGGGCATTTCTAAGCCAGGAACATCCTCAGGATGGACCTCATCCTTCTCTGTGTATTCCTGCCTCTGGTGACCGTGGCATGGGGCCAGTATGGTGACTATTACTATAGCCCCTATAACTACGGAGATAATGATGAATGGGTTAACGTGTACCGCCAGGGTTTCAACTTCCAGTGCCCGCATGGGCAGGTGATTGTGGCCATCAGGAGTGTTTTCAGCAAGAAGGAAGGTTCTGACAGACTGTGGAACTACGCCTGCATGCCGGCAGCCCAGAGCCTCGGGGAGCCGACAGAGTGCTGGTGGGAAGAGATCAACAGGGCAGGAACTGAATGGTAGGATACCCCCAACCATCCCTGGAGGGCACAGCCCTGATACCCCCTGTGGAATGCGGGTGCTAATACTGCTGTCAGAGCAACGCAAATGTGTATTAATGCCATCATAACCAGCGGCTTCACTGCCCTGAACAACTGCCTGAGACTCATTAATCATGATGCATGCATGTGAGGTGATCAGCATCGCATTTGCCTTCCCTGTAGCAATTTCTTGCTGGAGGGTCTCTGTGTGCTTTAGAAATGCTGTGTCATTTGGTCACTCGCATCCTCAGCTGCAAAGTGATTTGGTCTTGCTATTGTTGTTTCACAGATGAGGAAAATGAGGCATGAACCTTCAGTCAGGAGAGGATAAAGTCCCTCTTGAAAGGCCACACACTGAATCAGTGACTAAACTGGGGAACAAATTGTAAAACTCCTCACTCTGATCTCCTGCTCTTATCACTAGAAAAAAAAAAATTCTTCTCTGTATTGCACTGGCTTTTCTCTTTGTGTTTTTGTTGCTAAGCTTTTTGGCTTAGGCCCAGTCAAAGGCTGTTTTCTAGTCATGCTGGTATTACAGGAGCCAAAAATCCACACTAACGAGCAATGATGGTGGCATATATATGCATGATAATGATAGCAGAAGATCATGTTAATTCCCTAATACAGTCAGTTTTGGTTAACTAAGTGTTACATTTTTCCATCAACCTTAGAGGCAAAGGTGATTACATTTTATGGCCACACTAATTGCTGGAAATGCGTATGGTGTTTCCTGTTTCAGCAGCACATACCCAGTATTTAATTGTCTTCTGATTTTTTCATGAAACATGAAACAGTTTTGGAAAACTCTGAGTTTAAAATATTCTTTGGATAGAATTAATAGAATGCAAGAATATTTTCAAATACTTGCAATGGTTTTGCTCCAGAAATTGCAATGTAATTTTTGTAGATTTCACGTTATATGGGAACAGGTTAACAATGAAATGTGAAGCTTCTGCTTTTTAAATGATTCAAAATTTTGTTCTGAATTATTCATACTCTTTCACTTACCACGTGATACATTCCTATGGCTGATGCAATTGCTGAGGAGAAAAAGATTGACCCTATACTTAATTTTGGAATAACAACTGAAAAGAAAGGGGGAGGGCTGCAAAACAGGCAGAAAGAAAATACTGTGATAATACTGGATTGCTTCATTTTTCATAAATTGATGCAATTTCTACTTATTGCATAGTAATTTTGAATTAGACCTTTCTATTGTTCAAAATAAAATTATTATGCTCTTTCTAAAAATCCCTGGCAGCAATTGCTCATGTTCACGTCTCAGAAACAGGATACCATGTAAGTCTACACAGAACATTTTCTTCTGTTATCTAACCATGGGGCCACATTCATCATCATGCTCCATATGCTTAGCATGACTACATCCACACTGTATTATCTGACTCCCGTTTCTTTCACCTCTTAAAAAAATCCTTCCACTTTGTCCTCTTTCTTGCCTACATTTTTTCCTATTGCCAACCCTATCTTTTCTCCAAAAGTTTTTCTCTAATGTGTTTAACTCTGTTTCATTCTTCTAGCTTTTGGAGTTATTTTAGTTATTTCTTCCCTAGCTCACCTTTCCAGTCCAACATCCTTACATCTATCTGTCTTCTCTGCATAGATCTCCCTTTTTCTTTCTTCTATCTATTTTTGGGGGATGAAGGAATACACCAAAGTGATTAGGGAACACATACTGCTTTGCAAAGGCGAATTTGTGCTCCTAACTACTTGAGCTATTTCCATACATCTTATCTTGCCTGGTTGTCTTCTGCAGTTTTCTGCAGCCAGGGCTGAGCTGGTTGCACCTACAGTGCCTCACGGAGAGAGGCTTGCTGTAAACCAGCACATCCCTCACTGTGCCCAGACGCTGCTGCCCAAGAACCCAGCAGACTCATCCCAGACTGGAGTGAAAGTGTGGGCCAGCAGGCAGACACCTTGGAGTGTTTGAGTGCAGACTCAAACCTCAAATTAACGTGACAGCACATATGTAGCCTGTGGGGCCTTTCACAATCCCACACCTTCTCTCTTGACAGCCTCATAGCTGCCTCTCTTTTCTCTCTCTTTCCCATGCCCAGCTCAGCGCTATTTGGAGCCATCCCCAGTTCTAAAGAGATTCACTCAGTAATCAAGTGCAACCACAAATATGAGTCACAATCTGTACCACTAGTTCCTGTTTGGCCACCTCTGTTTCCCTGCTGATCTCCTGACGAACCAATCTGTTGGTGAGCAATACATCATCCTCATGTCAGCTGACACAGCACTCTGCTGGACTCGCTAGTCCATTCCCCATCCTTGTAGGATGGACTTTAATATTCCTTCTTTGGCTCTGCCTCACAGGGTACTTTGTCTCACCTTGCACATCACATCCAGGGACATTCAATGGCTTGTACCACCAATAACTACAAAGCTGCCAAGTTTTTCCTAAAATTTAAGCTACATTTCCTCTGCTGTAATTGAGGCTTTTTAGTCCTTGCTCTACCTTCACTGGGTAATGAAAACAAGCACACTGCATCCTTTGTAAAATCTCTTTAAGTTATTAATAGGTAGCAGCTATGTCTTTCCCCCATCTGCACACCTTCACCCATGCTTTTGCTTTCAGGCTGAACTCGTCTCTGTTCCTCTAGTTTTCCTTTGGAAGTTTTATATTCCAACACTCCTAAGCAAGCAGCTCTCCTCTGAATTCCCTCCAGTTTCTCAGCCATGTCCCAGAAACTCTAGTCTGGTAGAAACACCAAAAAATGACCTCTTGTTGACAAATGATGTCTACGGCACTACACAAATCACCATTCCTGACTGTTGTGCAGCTGCACAACAGAGACAAACGCTAGAGAGCTTTCTTTAGAAAAGACAACAAACCAGGAAAAGTTTTAGAGAGCAAACGAAGTGGGAATATAAAGCAGAGAGAAGAAAGAGTCTCTAACTCATTATTTTCTTTGGCCATTAGCTCTAGGGGGGAAATGGCAGAAATGGATGTGGGGACCATCGGGATGGGAGAGTAGGGGGGACTGGAGGGCAGCAGGGTACCACTGGCAGAAGTGGTTTAGGTAAGTTTGCTTCCTACACTAACACTAGGTATTATATGGACTTCTAGGATTAAACTTGTAAGACTTTGCATCTTACAGATATGAAAAAATTATTCAACAGAAAGAGGGCAATACCACAGATCAACATTAGGCATCTAATCACGATGCATAATTTATAACCTCTGCCCCCTTCCAGAGTCAATGGAGAGAAATAGGTACTCTAAAAACTGCCCTCTGGGGTACCCCATCTCTCTCCAGAAGCAGATTCATGAGGACCAATCACCTCTGACAGTTGCGTAGAATTACCTACTGGCATTTCAGAATACATCTAACTATAAGTGCTTCATTTAATAAATGCATCCCTGAAGTCAAGCGTATGCGTACGTGCATTTCTGAAGAGAGCATGTTCTTTTATGTTTTGCTGAATGGACATGAGAAACCTGCAAACATGTTACAAGATAAGAGAAAATTTTGCAAGAGATTGGATGAGACGATCAGTGATGCCTTCTCAACTGCATTAATCTGTCTATATATTTAAAGTTACGTATGTGTACAAAGGCTTTGCTGAATCTGTCCCAACACCTTACTCCTGGCCCTACTGCCTCTGCAAAGGCTATCTGCTAACCAAGGTGCTGTTCAATACTGGGAGCAAAATTTGTTCTTGGATGATTTGGAAATACTCATGTCTGGAACAGGGATAAGTCTTCAGGACACCCCCTGATTCTACACACTCCTATTTATTTATATGCTGTGACATCTCAAGGAATCTTGCCTTTTCAGACAGAATAAAGCTTATGTTTTTAGCTCCATTTGTACTGGAGGAAGTTTGACCTTGGGTAAATATTTCATCACCTAAGAAAAGGTAAGGTCTGCGTGATTGCAGGTGAGTGCTCTTCACACTTCGCTGAATACTACAGAGTTGTCTCTACAGACCAGTCCTTGAACAAGGTACTAAAAAAAACTATTTTTCTTGCCTGAAAGTACCAAAGGACAGGGATCAAACAAACAAATGAACAAAAGCTTGAGAGTGAAAGACAAACAACTCTTCTTTCCAGGAGAAAATGTTTGGTTTACACTACATAATACAGATGGAACCATGCCATATCCCAAATACACTCCCAGTTACCCAAAAGGCACAAAGCAGAAACATTTCCAGCCAAGTGCTGTTTAATGCCTGTTTATTGACTCTTTTCCTTGTTTAGACTTCTGAGAAAGTGGATGGGACTTGGAAAAAACAAGTATCTAGATTCTCCCTTCCCACTCCCATTCTCACTCTCCTTTGCTTTCTCTTTAAGTGCACAAACACACGCACAGATACTTTAAGTAGGCACACAACCCTGTTTCCCACAAAATGGGCACAAAGACAGACTCATGAGCAAAGAAAGTGTCTGCAGGAGCCTCCTGTTCAGGCGCTGGCAGCACACCCCGGTACATCTGCAATAAACTGTTTTTGTTCTCAGTCTCTCACCAATCCCAAGTCTCAAATCTGAGACTGTATTACCCAAACCCAGTAATCAAGCTGCCCTTTCAAAATATTCCCATTTGTGCTATCTACGCAAACAAGTTAATTTTCTTCAAAGCCCTAGGTTTATGTTAAAGGGACAGTGCTACAAGCTCTTAGCACAGCTGCAATCGACTGAGTCTAGTGGGAGCATCTGAGGAGAAGGTGGGTGTTTCTGTAGATAGGGAGGCCTCATCAGCGTCTGTCGGGAAGAAATCAACAGGGTGATTAGGGCCTTGCCTTCTCTTTGGGCAGGGAGGAGAAAGTAAGTCATCACTGACCCCTAAATGAAAGAAAAAGATAGCTGAAGATGATAGTGAGCTTGCCTTTGGCATGTGGAAGTCACAACAACACATCTCACCACCCCACAACAGATAGTGGAAGCTCCTTGTAGAAGTGGCCGTTGGAGACCGGCACAGCCTAACCAAATACGGAAAAGTCATTCCCTTCATCTGAGTGCCAGTGCTTCAAGTGTCCTGAGCCTGCCCTCAGCCACTTATCTCTCCCTACTCATCTGTAACAGACTGACCATTACATTAGCTTTCATCATGTGACTATCCACACTACGCAGTAGAGGAAACCCCACAAGAATAACTCAGGAGAGAGGACAGGGCCTCCCCTCCATAGCTGTATCAAAAGGAAATTAAGTTTTGGATACTGAAGGTAGCAGGTTTTGGTTAAACAACACTCCAGGAAAACAGTGTATCTGTCTAATGACCCATTAAAAAAATGCCTCCCGCACTCGAAGCGTGGTCTTACTGGCTGCGTGAGGTTAGGCGGCCCCTGTCCATATGCACTCCAGGGAGGACTGTGGATGACAGCACACAGCGTTATTTCTCTTGGGTCAGGTTGTCATGTCTAGCGTCTCCATAATACATAGATCCATTCTGCTGTGACAGGCTCTAGAGACGTGGCTTTAAAGTAATTAATAATGCAACCTTTACAGGAGCCATCTGGTCTACAGCAAAACAGTAGGATTTTTTGAAGTACGTAGAATGACACTCTCAGGTTACCCTCTTATAAGGAACAAATCGCCCTTAATGCAGCATGACTCAGTGACTACTGAGCTGTGTGTCAGACTCTGCACGTTTTCAGAGAGCTTCAGGGAGTGTGACTGGTCAGTGTGGCAGAGGCTCAATGCAGGCTCTAACAGCACCGCTTACTGCACCTTGACTTGGGCTTCCCTGAGCAGATTTGTAGTGAACAGGCTTCCTCTTTGGGTTGTCATCCTCAGGACAACACGCTGCTTAGGCTAATTCCTGATGTATCTGAAGGACAGAGGGCCTTGGAGACAGGTTTACAACACAGCACCAGCATTAGATGGGGCACAACACTCTGGGGCTTGGTCGAGCAAAGAGCAAAAATAAGATGTAGGCATAATTATGAAGTGTCACCACAACTTGTGCCATTGCTGAAAACAATTATACTGTTGCAAGCAATATTCGTCTACAGTGTGGCAGGCAACTTTGAGTCAATGAGGTACACACAGAATCACAGAATCACAGAATCTCCTAGATTGGAAAAGACCTGTAAGATCATCTAGTCCAATCATTAACCTAACACTGACAAGCCCACCACTAAACCACGTCCCTGAGCACTATATCTACACGACCCTTAAATACCTCCAGGGACGGGGACTCCACCACTGCCCTGGGTAACGCGTTCCAATGCCTGATGACCCTTTCAGTAAAGAAATTCTTCCTAATATCCAATCTAAACTTCCCTTGGCGCAACTTGAAGCCATTTCCTCTTGTTCTGTCACCTGTTACTTGACAGAACAGGTCGACTCCCACCTCTCTGCAACCTCCTTTGAGATAGTTGTAGAGAGCAATAAGGTCTCCCCTCAGCCTCCTTTTCTCCAGGCTAAACAACCCCAGTTCCCTCAGCCACTGCTCATAAGACACGTGCTCCAGACCCCTCACCAGTTTCGTTGCCCTTCTTTGCACACGCTCCAGCGCCTCAATGTCCTTCTTGTGGTGAGGGGCCCAAAACTGAACACAGTACTCAAGATGCGGCCTCCCCAGTGCCGAGTACAGGGGTAAAATACCTCCCTGGTCCTACTGGCTACACTATTCCTGATACAGGCCAGGACGCCATTGGCCTTCTTGGCCACCTGGGCACACTGCTGGCTCATGTCCAGCCGGCTGTCAACCAACACCCCCAGGTCCCTCTCTGCTGAGCAGCTTTCCAGCCACTCGTCCCCAAGCCTGTAGCATTGGCGGGGGTTGTTGTGGCCAAAGTGTAAGACCCGGCATTTGGCCTTATTGAAACTCATACAGTTTGCCTTGGCCCATCGATCCAGTCTGTCTAAATCCCTCTGCAGGGCCTCCCTACCCTCAGGCAGATGAACACTTCCACCCAGCTTGGTGTCATCTGCAAACTTACCAAGGGTGCACTCGATCCCCTCATCCAGATCATTGATAAAGATATTAAACAGGATTGGCCCCAGTACTGAGCCCTGGGGGACAGCACTCGTGACCGGCCACCAACTGGAATCAACTCCATTCGCCACCACTCTCTGGGCCTGGACTTCTAGACAGTTTTTTACCCAGCAAAATGTATGCCCATCCAAACCATGAGTAGCCAGCTTCTCCAGGAGAATGCTGTGGGAAACAGTGACAAAGGCTTTACTAAAGTCCAAATAGACAACATCCACAGCTTTTCCTTCATTGAATAAGCGGGTGACCATGTTGTAGAAGGAGATCAGATTAGTCAAGATAAACCCATGTTGACTGGGCCGGATCATCTGGTTGTCCTGTGCATACTGCGTGATGATACTCAGGATGATCTGCTCCATCAGCTTCCCTGGCATCGAAGTCAAACTGACCGCCCTGTAGTTTCCTGGATCCTGCTTCTGGCCCTTCTTGTAGATGGGTGTCACACTAGCTAGTTTCCAATCTGCTGGGACCTCCCCGGTCAGCCAGGACTGTTGGAAAATGATGGAAAGTAGCTTGGTGAGCACCTCTGCCAGGTCTTTCAGAACTCTTGGGTGGATTCCATCCCATCCCGTAGACTTGTGTATGTCTGTGTGCTGCAGCAAGTCACTGACCATTTCTTCCTGGACTGTGGGGGGGATCATCCTGCTCCCAGTCTCTATCTTCTAGCTCAGGGGGTTGGATCCTCAGACTGTAATTGGTCCTATTACTAAAGACTAAGGCATTAAGCACCTCAGCCTTTTCCTCATCCTTAGTCACCATGTTTCCCCCTGCATCTAATAGAGGATGGATGCTCTCCGTGGCCCTTCTTTTGCTGTTAATGTGTCTATAGAAAGATTTCGTGTTGTCCTTTACAGCAGAAGCCAGATTAATTTCTAGCTGGGCTTTGGACTTTCTAATTTTCTCCCTGCATAGCCTCATGGCATCTCTATAGTCATCGTGCGTGGCATTCCCTTTCTTCCAGAGGCCATAGACTCTCCTTTTTTCCCTGAGCTGCAGCCAAAGCTCTCTGTTCAGCCAGGCCGGTCTTCTTTGCTGTCAGCATGACTTACAGCACATGGGGACAGCCTGCTCCTGCACCTTTAAGACTTCCTTCTTAAAGAGTGTCCAGCCTTCTTGGACTCTTATGCCCTTAAAGACTGCCTCCCAAGGGACTCTGTCAATCAGTCTCCTAAACAAGCCAAAGGCTGCCCTTTGGAAGTCCAAGGTGGCAGTTCTGCTGCCCCCCCCACACTCCTTACTTCTCTAAGAATGGAGAACTCAATCATTTTGTGATTAGTGTGCCCTAGTCGATCTCCCACCATCACATCACCCACCAGTCCTTCTCTGTTCACAAAGAGCAGGTCCAGCAGGGCACCTTTCCTGGTAGGTTCACTCACCAGCTGAGTAAGGAACTTGTCCTTGACATACTCTAGGAACCTCTGGGACTGAACACTTGGTCACTGAGGCTATATCAATGTTTGCAAATAACGTGGCACAATTTAAATGGATCTGTAGGGTGAAACAGTTCATGCATTGACCCAAAATCCACATATGAATTTTGAGTGAGTTTGTTTGAGACCAGCTCTAGTTTGGTCTCACAGATAAATGCTCATTGGCGAACGTGGAAAGCAGTCCTGACCTGAACTAAACCAACAACATGGATGTACACTTTGGTTGCTCACCATGACAGAACTCAGCTGTACAATGCTCATTAAACAGATCAGAAGAAGGCTCGGCAAAGGAGAGGCTTTCCACAGCAATTGCAGCAGGACGTGAAAAGTCTCAGCTAGCATATCCCTGTTACTACACAAAACTCCACCCAAATTAAGGCTGTATATTCGATTTACTTTCTGTGAAATACTGCAGTCATTTCCAACAGATGTAAATGAGGGAAGGGAAAGGCAACTTCCCATTCAACAGCACCTGACCCTCACCACCACCAATCTTCCCACTCCTCCATCTACCAGCCAGCTCACCTCCTCTTCTCCCAGTACCAGATCCAAAAGGCAACTCTTCATGCATCACAACTTGAGCCAACTAGAAAAACAAAACAACCTATCCATTGCCAAGTTTAATCCCACACACTCCCAGCTGGTTTCTCATGCTCTTCTGCATTCACCTAAGAGGTATCTTTCTCTTTTTCTTAGCAATGTCAGGATTTCACGAGTGAGGAGAACCCAGTGACATTAATTCTGAATACTGAATTTTCCTCTATAACAAGAGTCCTACAGAGTGGGTCTACTGAAAACGGCATTTTTTTGACTTGGCCATAAATCAAAGTTTTTATTCACCAAAATGGTTTGCAGGATTTGCTGTGACAGGAGTAGTGAATTCAACAGAGAAGGAAGAAATCCTCACATATTAAGTGTTGTTTTCAGATTAGTGCATAAAGCATGTGACTAAAAAAGTGTGTGGGGAGGGGTTGTTGGTTTCCCTTGAAGAATTGCTCTCTGCTTGCAGGAAAGAGGCCAACTGGGAAAAAGAAAGAGAAGAAAAGATTTTATATCAGCTCACAAATAAGCACTCCAATTTCTGAAAGCATCTCTTCAATTTTGGAGGAATATATGCATTTGACTTGAAAATTAGAAAGATCAAGGGATAATGAAAAATTCTTCAACGTCACTGTTATCTTTCTTTCGCTGAACCCAATATTGAGCTTGAAGAATAGATTGCAGGATTTTGTGCGTATGAGACAGAAGTAGAGAAGGAGAAGTGAACATGAGCTTAAAAGTATATTTCAAGTTTTACTTTGAATGTTCTTAAAATAAAATGGCAACTTAATTATAAGACATGACTTATGTTCAGTTATAGTCTCCATCTAAGAAATTTTTAAGACAAATCCAAATATTATTTTTCAAACAAACTTTTCATGAGAAGATAGACTCAAGATCAAAAATAATCAAACCTTGCTAAAGTTTGGTGCCCAAATATGTATACATGTAAACACGAGAATGTTACGTTAGCTAGATTTTTTTCAATCCACTATAGGGAGAAGGGTCCATCAGTGATGTCTCTCTCAAGATGAATCTTTCCATCAAAACTAGAGTGTATTAGTAGAGGTGTCAAGAAAATAAAAACTGTTGTAGAGGAAAAAGTGGGAAAGATGCAGGACTTCCCAGACTGAATGTGAGCAGGTGGGGAGAGAAAAGACAAGGAAGAACCTCCCGCAAAGACAAGTATGGGCAGGAATATCAGATGCTGATCGGTGGGGACAGGAAATTGCAGGGAAATGCCTAGCCTCTGAGAGGAAGTGCAAAGGAAAAGGAGGAACTAAATGCTCCCATTATTGCACCTATGCAAAAGACCTAGAAAATTTCCCAGGGGCACAAGGACTTGAACAGTAGAAATGCATGTAACTGGGAAAGGGAAGAGGCAGAAGAAGATGAAGAGACACAGGTTTGGCTCTACTTTAAACAGATTAATGTACAAAAGTGCTCATCTTGCAACAGGTACAACCATTCCCTATGTTTCTGTGTTATCAACCTTTCTTCCATCAGGGTAACACCAATCATCTGCAGCTATCCAATATGTTTACACAGAGTCTTAGCCATATGTTCCCATGGCCTATGTGCCAAAAAACAGAGCAACTTCCTATCAAAGTCCTGCTGAAATCCTCTGAGTGTGAGCCAAACTGCCTTACTTGGTGTGATACCATAGCAACTCAGAGTCCCCATCATTGCTTAACTCTGAAGGTCCTCAGAAGAGTCTCACAAAGCACAGCAAGTATGTGTGGCCCCAGCAACGTGGGAGAAGCGGGGATGCAAACAAACATAAATAATCATGTCTGAACAACAGAATGCGGCGGAAGGAACATACGGGAGAGACCCCTGCTTCGAAGGAGGAAGCTGAAAGTATAGGCAGAGGAATTCACCTCTGCACTGGTCAAAATTGGTTAGTTTTTCAGCTTTTGCATACAAACACTTAAGCCTCATGTTTTGCGATCACTAACACCTGTATGCACAAATGAATGACTTTCCAAACACCAAACTCTGCTAGACAATGTGTTTTCCTTTCTGGGAACTCTAGGCTCATTAAAATAAACTATTGACTGAAACTAGAGGAAATTTTTGTTATTTGTTAATCATAAAGTTACTTCTGAAACTGTCTTTTGCATATATCAATGTATTTTTTATGGTATGGCAAGGAAGGTTTTGCTACAGTTCTAGGCTGCCTGTTTTCCTTGATGAAGGAAAAAGAAAGAAAAGGAAATGGAAGAAACTGAATTCCCATAATTTTCTGACAGGGAAACAATGAGGCTAGGAGGGTGCTTGAGAGAATAAGCACTCAACAGCTGAGTTAATGAGCTGTCTGTTTTCACACTCTCCTTCTCTTTAGTCTCCAAGAAGCAAGTTATTCAAACTGATTATCACTTGAATTACTTTGGGTATCAGTGTCCAGATGCTTGTAGGGTGTGAACAAAGAGAAGCATATATCTGCATCCTTAGAGACCAAGTCTATTCTACTTGAAGGCAGTGATTTACGGGTATGACAGAATTCCCGAGTACACAGAAAGCATGAAGCAGCAGATTTTTCTTTTGAAAATCCAGTCATAAAACTTATGTGAGTCTTATAATTTCATAACATCTGAGTCTCAGTTTTCCTCATGTGATTGTTATCAAATCATGATTTCATCACAAGCATATAATGTTTTGAATTAAGAGTGCCTTCTCCTGGACACAGGTAATTGAGAAAGAAATAAAATAAAATAAAATAAAATAAAATAAAATAAAATAAAATAAAATAAAATAAAATAAAATAAAATAAATAGTTGCACTTCTCTTATAAAAGAGTTTCTAAGGCTTCTTTTTTTGTAGAAAAGCAGTTGATAAAATTACTCCAGTGAACCCCAAATGCTCAAATACCAACAGTCAAAGATAAAAGTATTAATGGACGATTTTGAAGTCATGATTTGTGAACAGTTGAGAACGTCAACACCAGAACAATCTTCTTGCCTGATTAGCATACTGGAATGATTAAATATTTAAACACAGTTTAAATAGTTTTAAGCGCAACATAATGTCAAGACATTATTAATTAACTACTACTGCTTTCTAATACAAAATGGTTACTCAATACACAGCAAGTGCATACATTGCTTCTCAAGACAAAGCCAAGACCTTAGCTTCCACCCTAAATCAAAAAATTTTAATGCTGTTTTCAGAAATGCTTGAAACTATCAGGGAATCTAATATCATGTTTTCATTATGTGTTCAATTCTTTCTCCTCTTTCTTAGGTATCAAACCTGCTCAAACAATGGGCTGGTGGCTGGTTTCCAGAGTCAGTATTTTCCATCTGTGCTTGACCGTGAATGGCAATTTTACTGCTGCCGCTATAGCCGGAGATGCCCATATTCATGCTGGTGAGTTCAAACAGAAACCAAACCTGTTAGCATCTTTTCCCCAGCAGTCCCTACGCCTTTGGCCACTTGGCCCATCAAAAACCTTGCCTGAGAAAAAGTTAAATGTGTTTTATGGGGCTAAGCAAGTTATTTCCAGTCTGGTAACAGGATTCTTGAGGATCCATGGCTAAGGGAAGACAATGGGGGCACAGTTATGCTGAATAGCACAATGCAGTAGCTAGCCCTAAATGAACAGGCCTGGGTGGCAGCAGTAGCCTAGCTGTCCTGAAAACCATGACAGAAGTCTCCAAAGTGGAACAACATTTCAAAGGCAGTGACATAGCTCCCACTATAAATCCAGCGGATTTACAGGAGCAGGAGCGTCTCTGCACTACACAGTCGTGCCACAACGACTTACAGGAGTGAACTTACTGCCAGTTACCTCAGAAAGAATACCCTCTGGCTGCCAACTTGGGATTTTTTGTATTTGCAGTGCATACAACTTCCTCCCTCTCTCGAGGCTATTTGAAGACCAAAGTCAAAATGAGCTACTGATCACAGTCCAAACCTCAAAAAAAGTGGCCTCATCTCAACACAGTATCACAACTGGTGCTGGTAACCTCACAGAGGCTATGGAAAAATGAGCTCCACATCCTGAGCTTCCCAGTGTCCCCAGGTGTGACTTCTCTAAATTGAGATGGAAGCACAGTAGCAGACTGTGAGAAAGCTCATATTGCTCCTGTCCATTCTGTGTAACAGAACTCATGATCTTATGCTCCAGGGCTATTTATCCACCTATTCTCACTGATACAAAGAACAACCCGCCTGCACTTTAAAAAAAAAAAAAAAAAAAGAAGAAGAATAAGAAAATAGGGGAAAAAAATCTGTGCTTGGATCTTTGTTTCCAGAACTCAGCTTTGAAGCAAACTTCCCATGGAGATGCATATAAACTGTTTACATGCCCCTTGGTCTTATTTGGCTGGCTGGCTACTGGCCAAACACAACAGCAGTGCCTTGCTTTGCATCCTTCAGTCTCCTTGCAGCCAGGACGAAAAGAAATGGTTTCTTATTATTTTAATATATTTTAAATTACGGGAACTCTAACAAAGTCTTTGAACGTTTGTCTGCCCCCTTTACAGCCTATACTGCCTGTGGATGATCTCTGCCTGGGGGTTTATTTACATACCTGCCCAGGCTCTTCCCTCTGAGGGAAACTCACTCCAACTTTTAAGCAGTTCCTCCAATTTCTCTTACTCCTCTAAGACTATTACGTATTTTCAGAGAGACAACAGAAATCTTCTCTGACCTCTTTTGTTTTTGACAATTCTGCTTCCCTCAGAAGTCATCTTTACAACTGGGAACAGCTTTGTCTCTGCCTTGCAAATTGGCATTCAGAGCAATGCAAATCCTAATGTAAATGTTTGGGGTTACTGATGTCTTGCATTTTCATCCCAGCTGCCCATGGACTCCTATACTGCCCTTCTATTTCCAACTGTGACAATACTCCATTTTTTATGCTTGGAAAAGAATATCTTGTGCAGTTCAGATGCCACTGTATTTCCATGCAGAAAAGGCAGCATTTCAAAGGCAGGCGAAGCATTTCTCCTTCTAAGCAGGGCAGAAATTCTATGTGCTCATGTTTTTCTGGGAGGCGAGAGCTGTAAAACTTCTGGGAAGACCTGTCATCTGGCTTGTGAAAAGGTTCTGGTGCATAGTTTGTGATTATGCGTTCATTATAAAACCATTTTATACCCTCTGTTACCAGGCTCAGTCACTCCACCTGGGGCCCAGTTTGTTCTGTTCAAGCTACTGGCCTATCCTGACATTTCCATATCCACTCTCACCCTGGACAGCCTTTCATACAGTTTCTCCTACTTGAGAGCCTTGTTTGACCTTACTCTTTGAAGTGCTCCCTTACAATGTATTTCTTCCAATTTCTTCCAAGCTCTTATTCTGCCTTTGGAGTTAGCAAGGTAGATACAAGCTCTTTCTACATACAGTTAGCCAAATTAGGATGTCATGGTCGGATGGACAGACAACTAGATGGTTAAAAGTCTGGTGATTTAACAGGCTCAGAGGGTAGCGGTTAAAGGGTGATACTCTGCCCAGGTGCCCATTACGAGCAGAGCACTGTAACTTACGGTCTACCCCAGGTCCGTCCTGCTTAACACCTTTGAATGACTTGGAGGAGGCAAAAGAGCACTCTCTCACCAAGTTTGCATATGACACCAAACTGGGGGGGGGACAACTGATACACTTGACAGCAGGACTGCTGTTCAGAGAGTTATAAGGAAAACCTTTTCCACTATGAGTACAGTGAGGCAGTAGAGCAGGTCACCTGGTGAAGCTACGCAGGCTCCATCCTTGGAGTTTTTCAAGACTCAACTGAATAAAGCCGTAAGCAGCCTGGTCTGACCTCATGCCTGACCCTGCTTTGAGCAGGGGGCTGTACCAGAGACCTCTTGAGGTCCCCTTCCACCAGAGTCACCCTGAAATCCCAAATATGAGGACTCCTCTGCTGCAGGGCCCACACCATCCAGCAAAACTCTTTCTCCTCTACAAAACAGTGCTCTCCTGCCTATTGTCTGCTGGGAATGGTTTCTTTTCTGTTTTATTCCCTTTACCCTGCCTAGACAGTGTCTGGGAGAGTGCTAGTTGTTACGCTAAGATATAAACAACGTCAACTACAATGTGGTAGCGCGAAACCCCATGCCTTGAACCCACTTTTACTACTACAGATGTGACTTGTCTGAATTGTCAAACTTCCGTATACAGCCACTAAACTTCCTAAGCCCAGGAGATCTCACTCACAACTTTACTTCCATCAGCATTTCCAAGTTATTGTCAAAAAACCTTTGTCACACATCACACTTCTGGTCTGTATCCTGCATTCTGTTTAAGATGCGTTTGACAGAGACACTGTGTTTTCCAAACAATCTGCAAAGCAATTCTGGGCTACCAAGGGTAGGACCTCAAAATGTATATGCATATAAGACACAATAAAAATGTGTGTGCTTATACAGTATCATTATTCATGATACTGTATCAGTTTCTGCCCCAACCTGTAATGGTATTTATTCTGTTCCAGTAACTAGTTGTCAATAAACTATCTGTGGAGAAATGGCTATTAACATGCTGCTGACTCCTATTTCTTGGCTGAAGCAGCTTAATTTCATGCAAAGGCTTCTATTACTACATGACTATGTGGAAAAGTAATACCAGGAAAATATGTAATGACTGTGGTGCCTCATGGATCATGCATGACACATAGGAAAATCCATATTCAAAGACAATCCATGCTGCAGAATTTCTCAGCAGCCTTGAATTTTAATGTCCTATGAAGCCTTCATTATGAAAACCAATATGGGCAGAAAAGCATTTTTAAGAAAACTGATAATACTGAGGCATAACAAAACTCTTTGTTTTAAACTAGCTCTCACCTTGGGTATTTGATCCCTTCCTCTCCCAGTTGTCTCTTCACAGGGCTCTCTGGCAAATATAAAAGCAGTAAGACAGCTGATCCTTATGCATGGATTCTCTTGGCTCTACTTCTTCAGTACTACATTCCTCCTGAAGTGAGCTGGTCTTCCCTACAATGAATAAGGACAGATTTTCCCCATGTATAGGAGCCATGCAAATGGTTTGTTAGAATTTGACCTGTTTTTTTACAGCTGAAACATTCCTGTGTTTTTTGAGTCCTGCTAATACTTATTGGAATACTAATTTATGACACCATCGTGCTGATGGAAACCCACACTTAAAGACTTTGCTTAACTTAAGAACATGGTTAAAGCCAAATAAATGCTTAAGGACTTTGCCTGGTAGCATCTATATCCCTTCTCTTAGGGTCCAACAGTTCTGTTTTCACAGCTCGTCTTCTCACCATTAATCTGCAGTTTACCTGTACAGTAAGTCCATACTGCAAATGAATATACTAATCTTTTCCAGTCTCATAGTTTTGCACTTGCTATTTTTAATTTTTTTTACAAGTAATTTGTTTCCTTCCTCACCATGCCAAGTCTTGTCATAAATTCTGCACATTTTTACCATACTGAAAATAATTAACATTCCTCACAGGAGGCAGAAAAGCTCCCATTATATTACCTGGCTAGGGAATGCTACTGCACTAAAATAAACTGTGAGCTGATTCAAACCATAAAGGAAGCAAATCCATCGCAGATGCAGAGACAGTGTTATTAACTCGTCCCATTAGAGCTCAGATTTTCCTCTTTGCCAGGAAATTGAAAGCTTGACTCCATACTCTCAAAAGCAAACACATGTCACAGAGCAGCCCCAAGTCTGCACAGACTGTTTATGACTGTTTCCCCTATCCAAACAACCAGCAGTCCAAGTGCCAGAAGGTCTGTCTGGAGCTGTTGCTGCTCTCCGTCATGGTAACATTGTCCAGGCAACAATTACATTTTCCAAGAGTTATGGGGCTTAAAAAACTTATTTGTTTTCTGCCACCAAAGCCATATTAAAACTGATGAGATCCTATGCAGGCTTCTCAGAGATTACGAACAGCAGAGATGTAAATTCAGGAGGTGAACTCAGAATTGCTGTGGTGGAAACATTCACTTCTGGGCAACTCAATTCCCCCCCCCCCCCCCCCCCCCCCCCGCCTTTTTTTTTTTAAAAAAAAAGGTATTTAACTGATTTTTTGTTTTATATCCCAGCAAATACAAGCTTACAATTCAATCTCCAGGACCATCTTCCAGAGACATCTTAGGAGAAACACATTTACTTAACATTGGAAAACTGGCTAATATTATTTCAGACATGTCTTTCTTGAGGAACAAGCATAAGGTGCCCTAAGCTCTCTGCTGCTGCTCATAACTGTATTGCACTAGCTCGTGTAGGTCTCCAAGAAGAACTGTGGTCCCACTGTGTTGGCTTGATGGCTCCTCAGCCCTGTGAGAGTTTGTGGTTTTCAATATGACAGTGGAAACAGAAGGGCAGTGATGTGCCTAGGTGAATCTATGATCTCAGAGCCTGGAGCCTGAACTCAATCCCGAAATGCACACGCAATGACCACATGAGAGAACTCCTCATCTCTAGAGCAGGACACCTCCAGTTCCCTGGCAGCCCAGCAACCTATACTGGGAGCATTGGCAGGAATTTCTGTAGACCGTTTGCTAAGACCTTTGTTGGCTTTTCAACATTGTATGCTTCTCAAAAGGGGATGCCCTCTGTCTTCCAGCTGGAGGAAGAATTGAAATTGATTAAAGAGCATATAATCCTCATGTTCACTGAATGTAACATGCAGGCTCATGGTTCTTGAAACAAAATTCTCCTTCAGGAGAGCCCTGTTCATGAAGCACTTGTAAATACCACCTGAAACAGTAATGCCATTCAGGGGACACTCCTTGTCCTCAAAGGTCAGAAAATGAATGTCAAATCTTATGTTTTCCTCTTGAAATGGAATAGCTCCTTCTTTTGGCTGTAGCATTGCTAGAGGAAGAGTTCAGCAGCGAAGAGGAAAATGAAGGTTAAACAGGAGCCATTCATTTGTTAGCACTGTAGTTGTACAAGAAGTGCAAAGTGTAAGGCACTCCAAAACAACATACTTACTAGCAGGGAATAAGTATGTTCAACAGTTGAAGCAGGAAACCACCAGCTCCACCACTGACTGTCTTTGGTATTTTAAAAGACTCATTTCTTTTGTCTGCTTGATATCTGAAGGCAAGGCATACCCACAGTTCCCATTTACTTCTCTAAGGGGAGGGCTGTACAATACTAATAAGGCCATTGGTGTGACTCGATCTTATCAGTGAGAAATAGACTTATGATAACTATTTCTGAAGTCAATTGTTAAAAGAGTGCTAGGGATCACTGTGGGTTAGTACAAAACATTCTTCTCAGTGCTAAATGAGTAACCGTGTTTTCTATTAATCTCTAACATAGCAATTCTTCACCATGGAAAATAAACAACATTACTACTTTCAGACTAAAACATTAACAACAGTAATCCTGTTAAAGATTTAATGCCTTTTTTCAATATGTTTCCTGCTCTGAGCAATATTTACAGGATTACAGTAGAGTACATTAGAAAAATGTAGGGATAGGTGGGGCGATGCAAACCAGTCAGAAGATAAACCACCCCACATCAACTCTACCAACTAAAAACCCCATTATGAAAATATTCTTTTCTGTCAGGTTTTCCTGCTCTCCCCCATACATGCCAAACCACTTACATCCCTTCTCACAAGCTTTTCTTTCCCATTCTTTAATGCAGAATTACCTGCTTTCTCCTCCTCTCTCAACAATGCCACTAATGCTCCAAGTCTCTTGTGTCCAAATATCACACACCTGATACTAACCTGAAGCGGATTTGCAAAGCCGAAGCAGAATTCCCGTTTTCTGCATTAATTCTTGCAAATAGATCATATGGATTGAAAAGACTACCACTTGCTAAAGATCTCACATTACTATTTTCTCCCCTATGAATCCTTCCTCAAACTGAACAGCTACGTGCATATCTGGGTTTAGTAAACAACCCCACTAAATGCACCCTGCTAGCCCCTACACAGATCCTCTGCCTCCTCAGGGTTCATTTGGCATCAAATTACTCGGTGCCTAAGTCAATCAGTATAACACGGGTCTTCCCACAGGTGCTTTGCAAGCCTTTCTTCTAGGGCTTTCCCTCATGTACCCTCTCAGGCCCCACAAGCACCACAGCTTGGTCCTAGAGGCTGTAGATCACTCCAAACAGCAGCAGCGACTTTGTCTCAGCACCTGGCAATCCCCAAGCTTCTCACTGCTCCCCTAGCCCTGCTGTCTTTACTAAGAGGTCAATGCCAGAAGTGCTTATAGGGCCCTCATACAGGTTACTGTGGATGGCTCTTCCCAAATGAGTCTTGCCCTTGGGCTCAGACTCCTTGGGAGTCCAGTCTCCCACGGGCAGGCAAACCCTCACCAAGTAGGGCAAAAGTCTCTCTCACTTGTTTCATGACTCCTCTTGGGCATAATCCATATGCTGCCACATGTGGCTTACAAACACTACCACATTTGTAAATAAATTACCTGTCTGTAGGGCCCTGGTAGGTGCTTCACAGTTGATATGCATTAGAGAGTAAAACTATATTTTCAGTTAAGCACTTGATAATAAGGTTACACATAAGCTACAACAAATGATGAGGGAACCACCGTCCCATGCTGGGCAGACCACTTTGAGAAGAGCCTTAATGGCTGAGATAAATGAATTTTCTCCCCTTCATGACGAGAAAACCAAGTACTGAATATCCCTATGCATTAAATACTAGAGCATCTCTCAGTGCAGATACATTTTGTACAAGTTATCCCCAGGATTCCTGAAACAGGGATAATAGAGAAGAGCTGGGTAAAACCACAGAGCCGTACTATATGGACAAACAAATGCATTTCCTTCTAAAGGATACAGCGCATTCCAGATGACCTTGAGATGCATGGGCTTAAGGGAACAGTTTCGTAAATGAGTACAGCAAACATCAAAGAGAACTGAATTAGACAGACAGACCACACAGACCCAAGTGAACCTGAACACTGCTGTCATAGCACTATTTGTAATTTTTCTCTCCAGAGCAAAAGGAGTCAGTAGGCATCTGTGTATGTAACAAGACAAACTTCAGAGCAGCTCAAGTCCCCGTATCACTTGCTTTTGGTAATTACATATATTGGCTTTTCAAACATTTCTTAGCAGAGGAGCCTTAAGAGGCTGAATGGTAATGTGAAGAACTTAGTAGAGAGGGAGGGGGAGATGACAGCAGGCAGAAAGAAAAGAGAGGGAAGCTAAACAAAGGCTACTGCATCCATTCACTTCAGAATCACACTGCCTGCTTCTGCAAAAGGTCTGTGAGACCCTTCACAGTAATTCAGGAGCTTGTCATCAGATTTACTTCTCAACTGAAAGGCTCATGAAACAAGTTCAAAGAACTGACTCTCAGTTCTGTCTCTGAGTAGAGCTGAAAGCAGCTTTTTAACCTTGTGTTTTGCACAGTCTCGTCTGCCCAGCACATAGTGCTGGTCAAGATTACAGAACATTTTCCTTGCTGAATGCCAAACAGATGTTATGAAACACGTTTGGTGGAACATATATAAACACACGCCTTGGTGTTTTCTCATAATAATGGCCAAAAAAAGCCCCAAAACCTGGAGCTGATAGGGGGCATGCAAAATGAAATCCTGGTCCGTAGCTAGTCTTCATGCCACATGTTTTAAAAACCTGCTGTGACCCAGGAATCTTCGAAGATGTGCTATCAGACACTCAGGCTACAAATTAGTAAATGAAACATGGGGACTCTCCTCTAGCAGAGAAAGCAACTACACTATTAAACTTTCTTACACTCCAAAACAGGGTGTCCACATTCTGCCTGTTAGGAATGGTACCTACCTACCTGCTAACTCACAAACTCTGTCTTTGAGGCATCTGCTGAGACTGTGGTAGTTGGTCTGGGCTAAAATTGTCACAGGGATTGTTCTAATAATTTACATGTCTAGGCAATCAAGTTATAGTGCTCAGAAACATTCTCTGTGGTTGTTTAATTTACTAGCATAGATGTAGCCCCAGTTTCTCTCGGCCTATGGCTATGGATCCAGAAATACTCTCAAGTTCCCGGACTCAGATCCATGGCTTCACTGATGGGAGACTCAGGCATGCAAAAAAGTCCTCCTCAAGGCCTTGATTTCTGTGTAAAGAAAATGGATAAAACACAGACCAGGAAGCAGAGGTCAGTTCTCATTAGAGCTCTGGGCATGGAGTTCAGGGCCCCAAAAGCAACTCTTTGCAAACTGGACAGTTTTCAGCAAGTTGGCTATGCTGAAGAAACAGCTTATGCTCAGGTTAAGGCTCTTTTATGGGGCCATAAAAGTGTATCAGAGACTCAAGTCATAAATTGTCTAGGTAAGAAAGTATTAAAATCTGAGCTGTAATCTGTCTGACAATGACAAATAAATATACATGTGGGAGCACAAGGGGAGATGTCCTGAAAGAAAAAATAACCTCAGCTTTCAATCAAAGTAACAGATAAGTCAGGTTTGCTATGGTTTGACAGACACACATTCAGCTAATGATCTTTGGTCTAGTAAAAACCATCAGCTAACTGGTAAGAAGTCATGAGAAGCAGCTTTTTGTAATATTTGTATTTATTCTCTTTGCCTGGGTCAGAGACAGTTGCCTTAAAATCCATAGTGGTCTCATTTTGGACTTTCATAGGAGCTGGACTGAAAACTGTGGCTCTAATTTTCCCGCTTGCAGAGCATTCTGATGACTCTACCTATTTATCCATCCGAACAACTGCCAGTGTACAGGGTTTTTTCTATTTCTCCTAGCCTGCAGCAGCTGTCTGCATGACCTGTGAAATACTGCTGTTCATTTCTCATCGCCACCACAGCACCGCAAAGGCTCTACGAATCCACGGGCCCTTGGTCAGAGCTCTGACAACAGATGCTGTGACAAGGCCTGATCTTCTGCCTCTCAAAACCACTTGGGCATGGATGTTCTTACACTACAACTAGCAATTTGCTTGATGATTACCATGGCCAAAGGACAGGAGGCACAAGAACAAGATGTGTTCAAAGAAGTCGACTGTTGAGACTTAGGGATCTTATAAGGCCATGCTTGAGTTTCACACTCAGTCCCATTTTTCATCTGTCAAGGACTAATGATTTGTTAGGAATGATGTTCCAACTGAATGATGTTTTTCTTTCATTCTCAAAAGCTGAAAATGACCTGGAATTAAGTCACATCTGCTTTACAAAGAACATGTAAACAGTATAAGAATGGGGTAAACGAAGTGATCAAAAATACATTTAAAATATAGAGAGAGTAGTGGCAATTTCAGAGGATTTTTTTGTTATAGTAAGTAGCTCTAGGAGAAAGTAGCCTAATATTCCAGAGTCCCTCAGTATTCAGGTAAGCTTTCAGTTTCTGAGTATTTCAACACTTACTGGTTTGGCCTCCAAATAACCTCAAAGCATCTCATTTTAAAAACTTAAAACTATCCCAATAATTACATTCCTAGTGAGTCAAACATTTAAGCTTGTGCTCAACCCCCACAGATTTAACAAAATGTAAACGTGCACTTGAGTGCTTGGCTGGGATGTGCTAGGATCACCTTCAAGCATCATTCAAGTACTGCTGCTGGGCTAAATTAAGTCAGAAAAACTGTTGTCAGGATTTCTGTAAAGGCATCTTAACCCTGTTAGTCTCAATAGGAGTTGAGGCATTCATTTCTACGGGGCCAGCACCTCCCTTACAGGGAACCGATTCTTCCCTGTGCTGCTTCGTAGTGAAGCTCACACAACTCCACCGGCAACTCCCATGTAAAATGGTGTAATACAGGGAAAGACTGAGTGCCAGGTTTCCATTCCTGACCTCTAACATAATGTTGACATAAAGTACTGGTCAAGGTCCCAGCCCCTTCCTGCATCTGTTCATTATCTGCAAAATGTCTGTAAAACCAAGTACGGTATTACTTGCCTATTTCCCAGGAAAGCAGTAACCATAATTTGATTAATAAGTGCAGAAGCACTTCGAGCTTCTTTGATAAAATAGACTGCACAAATATTGTCCAGGCCAATATTTTTACATTATAAACTAGGCAGCAAGTGGAAAGAACAAAGGGGAATGAATTAATTGCTACATTCATTTAATATAATACATAAATGGATAAATGCTTGTAGCTATTTGACTTGGCAATATTTACAGAACTCTACAGCAGCAAAGCAAACAGACTGACAAGAGGCCAGAGCAAATCTCTGCAATACAGGCAGAAGTAGTAGATAAGCTTTACACTCGTGTTCAGGCTGCTTTTATCCCAGAGTTGCAGATGTATATACATAAAATACTCCAACTTGCTCTTAACAGTTCTAAACTTACTGAAATTTACTCAAATAACTACATGAATTAGTTGTGTAGAAGAGAAATGCAGTCTTATAGGTCAGACTGCATCTTGTGGTGCTATTAAACAAGAACTTTCATAGAAACAGGAAAAATCTACTACTTGAGTTGCATTCAGTCAACTGGACTTCTCTATAAGATGGTAAATTATTTTATTTTCTTTTTCCTTAATATAAAGGTTAACAACAGAATATCCAGGACACTATGGAGAAGACATGGACATGATGATGTACACTTATGACCATTACATCCGTGGGGCAACCACAACTTTCTCTGCTGTGGACAGGTTTGCTTTTCATCTGTTTCACTAGAAATTAAAAAAACAAACCAAAACAAACAGGTTTTCCTCTTCTATTTCTCCCAAACATTGTATTGCTACACATCATCTGCTGTGGTACTCAGCATCAGACTAGTACTTCTGAGGACCAAAATTCACTGTGCTTATGGCTAATTGTCCAGGGTGGTGTTTCAGGAAAAGGGCATCTTCATGCCCAAGGGGATCATCTGCCACGTCCATCCGAGTAGTGAAAAATATAGCAATGGCAGGCTTGGTTAAATCTGAACTCCATAAAGCTTAACAAATCTTCAATACTGTTTCTCACCTACCTCTAGTTAGAGCATCTTTTATTTAACCCAGTAAAAACTCAGCCTGGAACACCCTGTTCTTTCGGGGAACGAGGGACTTACTTTGGCCCACTTTGCAGAGAAGTGGGGAATCTGCCAGCATGCTAAGATAAGACCATACAAACTGCAATCTGAATTCTGTAAACTGCCCAAATCATTGCAACACAATTCTGACAGATTTGAGGCCGCACCAAGAATTAAGGCAATGCAATGCACGTTGATGTCTTTCCAGAAAATGAGTTCACAACATTTTCTTAATCAGTCCTGGTCATTACTTGACCAGGCCCTATGAGGCCCTATGGCTAGTGATGTTGTAGTTGGATCTTGATTCTTTCCTCTTGAGCTGACCTCTAATGTATCAACTGTGAGTTATTTCTTTGCTCATGTTTTTTATTAGACACCTCAGCACGGTGTATTAAAGCATTTGTTATCAAACACAGCACAGACAGCAAGGCAAGGTGCGCTGCACTGGCCTATCATTGCCAAAACTGGCTACAGGGGATGGGAGAGAGAGAGAAAAGAGAAGGAGGAGTTTAAACATGGCAGTATTTCAAGCCGCCTCTAATAACGCTTAAAGGAGCTGAGGTGCTTTTGTCACTATGACAATCCCAGCTTGCTGGACTTCACCAGGGATCCCCTCAGCCAAAAGATTACCTAAAATAAGACCTTTCCAGAAATGGTAACACACTGTCAGACTGCTGCAGGCACATAATTGTAATTTGCTGGGTAAAATTCATTAGCCTGTTTATTAACAAATGGAAGCCACATCTGCAAATTATTCCCACAAGCAGAAACGTAACTGTCACAGTTAACTGACTCAAAGGTATCTATTTATCCCTTTGGATAAAGAATTTACAAGGTTGCAAGGGACACCCCTCTCCTGGGTTTTTTCTCTTAAATATTCCCCAGCACTATTCTTAATCCTTGTTCCTCACGGCCATGACAGAGAGTAGGGGAGATAATGCAGACAGCGTGCTCCCTTGCAGCTAGATTCCAGCCTCCATCGGCCTGGACCAGGGTAAAGTCAGGAATCACAAGGATGAGCCTGGAAAACAGAGCAGTCAAGGTAAACAATGCCTCCGAGCAGATTTCTGTCTGTGACTGCTGAAGGCTTAACACAGCCTTCAGAATGGGGTGGCAGTCCTTCAGAATGGGGTAGCAGTGTGGGGACTGGCCAGGAATGGAGGCAGCATCATGGGGACGTACATCGAGAGTACAGGTCTTCACAGGTTATGGCACCACAGTACCTGGAACGGGAAGAAGCCACCAACACTTTTGTCCTACCACTGCTTTGATACCACAGATGAACCTGCAATAGTAGCAGGTGAAAACCATACAGAAAACATTTTATGAATTGCAATCTAGGAAACTTTTCTATGCCAATGAACTTTCTGGCCCCCAGCTTCCAGAACGATTAAAACCAACTTGTGTTGCGTCACGTAAGAAGCAAAAAAAAACCCTGCTATGCCAGTTCGTAATTCAGATTCGTTCAGCAACTATCCTGAGTGTTATACTTGCAAAAGCTGGCAAAATTTGTCATCCTAAATCGTTCTTTGCAGCATAGGAGCAAAGAAAGCTATTCCCAGTCCCAGCCTGCCAGCAGCATGCACATGTGCAGCTTGTCTGTGTAAACATGCTGTAGATTTTGAGATTGCTTTCCATTTTCAAGCATGTTAAACTTGTGTCCATACTGTTTAGCCCATGATGGGTAATGTTCTTGAGCTAACGAGAGGCAAAATAAAAGCCTTTGAAGGTATTTTAGTTTAAGCTTTCCTAATCACTGCAAACAGTTAGGTATTTTTAGACTCTTTGAATAAACTTGCAGAAACCACATCCTCCCCTCCTACTCCCTAAGACATTGCATCACTGAGGTCACTGCTGATGCACAGCTATTTGAGGGAGCACGTGATGCCTCTGGCAAAAGCTGTAGAAAGTTTAGACAGGTGGTATCCCCACCTACTCTTCTGTAATCAGTCTCTGTGAGTTTCCATGCCTGTGTACCAGGAATGAAAGAAGGAATTGCTGTTCAGCATCAGAGGCTTTAAGTGCTCATCTGTGGAGAACAGACTTTAGAAGTGGTTAATATTTACATTTTTCAGTCCCATTTTAAATAGGTCAAAAGGAGAAAACAATTGTCTATAAAGCAAGACAAAAGCAGCTGGAAAGAATTAGCAGAGGCTTGAAGTATCTCTGGGAGCACATTTGAGAGCGTGGTGACAATGCTGATGCAGACAGGATGACCTATGGACATAAGTAGGAGAACATTTGCAGGGAAAGGCAGTATCTTTTGTTAGACAGACTGATACAGTCAAGTTTCAGAGACAGACATGGGGTAATGTGAAGCAGGTTGTAAACAACTGAAACTGCCCACATACACATGCACATTGTAAACCCTTGGCAAAATAGTTTCCAAAATTAAAAATAATAATAATAATAATAATCTGAAGAGCTTCAAAATAGCTTCAGCCTGAACTCTGAAACATGCTAAATGATGATGGCATGGCTCCCTCGTACAGCCTTGTTACAGGGCTGTGGTCTGCTTGGATTGGTCTCTCGAGTCCAGAGATCACCACTGGAGCATTCACAGCCCAACCCGCAGCAAGTAGCCTGGACAGGGTGAAGGGGATTACCAGACGTGCTTGGTAGGTGCTGCAGCTTGCCCTTCGCTGCGTAGTATAAAAATAGCACATGCAGACTGTCATAAGCTCATTTCTTTTACAAAACTCTTCTCTGCTCCATTTACTTGGGTGATCTGAATAGCTGCTAATGTCTTAACTGCTCAGACATCATCACTGAAAGACAGATCAACACCCAGATACCCCAGCAGTAAGTACATTTGAAGTGTCTGGACAAGCTGGATATCTACCGAGCTTAGCTGAGCTAAACTATAGGGTATTTTAGGTCCCTAATAAGTTTTATATGACCAAAGAAAGAGGATTTTGTCAAACTCAATATGAATAGGAATTCATCGAATTTTTTTAACTGAATAGGAAACAGATTATTCGGCAATACTTGGAGATAAAAGATATTTTCCCTATAGCATTAAAAATTCAATTCTGACAGCACATAACAGCTGGACAGTAAAAATGACAATTCAATATTGATTCCCCAAGCCAAGGAAAATGCATGAAATTAGCAATTTGGGGGGGGACATAAACTGGTGTTAAGAATCTGCAAAGGCAAGTTCATATATATTTTAGACTATTCCACATAAGGCAATTCCTGACATGATCTGCACCCCCACTAGAAAACTTGTAAGGGATCTACAAATTGAAACAGACTGATAACTATTGAATTAAACACCAATGGTACAAAGTAGTTGCCTGCATCCTGAAAAGTTGGATGTATATGCTTCATTTCAAACACAAGTAATGCAAAAAATGATAAATTTAGACACTAAATGCATAAACCTATTGGCCATCAACCATGTGCATATATGCTATAGTGTCTGCAAGTTCAACCTTAAATTACAACTTCAGAAATAATTCTGTTCTAATATTTTAAAACATGTTATTAATTCAGGTAACTAAAATACATTTATTTTAAAGAACTCGACTTTCAACTTTACAATATCCTTTTTTAGAAAAATGACTGGACCTCAGCTTTTGAGCTAAAAGTCTTTTTGACAATGGGTGTTAGTTTAGCAGACCTTAATTTTGACCCATACAATCCTGTTAATCCACATTTGAGACATTTTTATTTTTTTTTTGGTCTCTCTGGGTAGCTCAGTGACCAAAAAAGTAATAACTGTCTTTGAAGAACATGCACATAGTCCAAATGAGGACTTCCTAAAATAAACCTAAAAATGAATCTTGCATGTCATTAACCTCTGATAACAGTTTTATGAGGCAATTACAATTACAAACCATCTAGGAAAGGCCTAAAGAAAACTAAAATTAAACACTATATAACTAGACGCAGACTTGCTGATGATCGTGAGACAGATGACTGTTCCAAATGACACTCAGCATAAACTGGTGAAGTAGCATAGTAAATTTCCAATTAAAAAACCTCAGTTAATGAAAGCTGAAATGAGACATTTTATACCTACACAGAGTTTAAGAGTCAAATTAATCTTATTCCAGGATAGAGTGACCTAGTCAATAAAACCATGTCAGAGCAGTTAATACCAAAATCTGGGCTCAGGTGTCTCAGCACATCCCTGAGAGGCAGCAGGTCCTGCATCAGTTTCCTCACTGTTTGGAGATGGCCACCAGAATACCAGGACTGTGCAGCGGTCTTGTAATGCAAGCTCCTACTGAACCACTCCAGGAGCATTACCTGTACCATGCCCCAGGATTAGGAGATAACTATTAGCAGAATCCAAACTTTCAGAAACCTCTTGGAGTACTACCCATTACCAATTTAAATGACGGCTGCCATCTGCAAGGACTGTACTTTAGATCTAAACTCCTGTTAGCTGGTACCAAGCAGCCTAAATTGAACATTTGTTCCACAGCAGGGCAGTATTTGATCCTCTGAGCTCATGCCTTTTTTGTCGAGGGAAAATCTAACGCACAATAAACTAAGGTGGAAATTTGCAGCCTGTGGCAGCTATTGGACACTAAATCACTGGCCTCCACTGTTGAATCCTGATGCTCCAGCCATGCTTCCTACTAAAAATTGTTAGTAGGTATTGTATCACTCTCCTGAGAGAGAATACAGACATCCAATTGCTCACAGACCAGGAAGAGCAGAAACTCTCCTTACACTCATAAACACTTCTCTGCCTCACATGTGACTTGTGGAGATCAAGGATGAGAAGTGAATTTAATTTCTCTCACTATTGATTCCTTCACATCTTTAATAAAGGACACTAGCTAGAGGACCTAGAAGCGGAATGTAAAAAAAAAAAAAAAACCCCAAAAAACCCAGATTTAATTCTGCTGTGTGGATAACTCCCCACTTAGAAATAGCTTGAAAATAACCCACATATTTTGCTTTGTACGCATTCCTGAACAATATAACACACGCCAATAACTTTTGACAGAACCATCCTTTTCCCCTTGGTCACTGATTTAAAGTCAATTTAGGATTGATCACCATCAAGAGTCATTGTCTTCTGAAGGATACTCAGAGACCTAATTATTCAGAGAGCTGATTTTCTTACCTTGTAAGGCAGTGTGAAAGATTTACAGCTATCACAGAATCATAGAATGGTCAGAGTTGGAAGGGACCTTAAAGATCACCTAGTTCCAACACTGTGCCATGGGCTATCAGACATATTTAATCTCCTTCCAGCCCACAAAACACAAAGCACTCAGAGGAGTGAGTGAATGGCAGACAGATGTTTTTGTTGCCACAATACCTGGTGTAAAGTTATTCTTACTTGTATAGTCTTATCCTCTGCAGTTCTGGCTCACTAATATCTTTCTCTTGTCTCTCTCCCATGCAGGGATCGTCAGTGGAAATTCATTGTCTGCAGGATGACAGAGTATGACTGCCCATTTCAAAATGTTTAAAAAGATGAAGTGTACCCAACTTGGAAAGCTGGGGGATGGACAGGGTGACATGAGGGTCAGTGATTACGGGAGAAGGGCAGTTAGGCTCACAAAAAAAGTACCGAGATTCATCAGCTCTCTGCTGAAAATATAATTCTTTCCCTCTGGAGCTATTAAATAAATTGCCAGCCCATGTGCTTGCAAGAGTGATTCTGGAGGACTCCTTCAAGCTTCACTGGCAGTTGTATCCCCCAACTAAAATTGCTTGACGTACACGTTTATGATACACAAGTCTATGGCATATGCAGTTACCTTTTTTATATACACATATAGCCATCCTGAAGACATACAACTTTCTTTCACATAGCAACTTTGTATAAATTGCTTCCCAGCACAGTCACTCTGAATGAGGTGGAAACATACTATAAGCTTTTGGACATCTGCTAGACTTTCCTGTCTCTACTCTGCACTTGGAACCAACCCACTGATCCCTACCAGCTTCTCAGCCTTTAGTAGCTGGAAGTACACTGATAAGCGGCATCAGGAGGTCTCTGACGTACTGCATCTGGCGTTACCTGTTACAGCCCTCAGCATAACTCCATTGCAACAAAGGTCTGCCTGCACAGGGGAATTCCAGGTATTTACAATGCTGGAAGACATCAATATGTGATTAAAATGAGAGTAGATCCATCAATAAAAACAGAAGCTTAACCCAGCTTTACTAAGAGTCTCTTCTATGTCATCTTAAAAGTCTCTAATGATAGACCCAGCCAGGAGCTCTACTCTGGGCAAACCCAGGACTAGGTCAGGCCACTCGCACTCTCAGTAAATATGTATACTGCACTCGTCAGGAGTCTACTTTTCAGGTGGATTGAGTTTCCACTATGGGTGCCTGTACAACATCCATCTGCCCTTGGTAATATATTCTTGGATTAGAACAGACAAATAAAGCTAATGACTTCGCTGAGTTCAACTCCAACTTGCAGGTCTCATTCCCTGCAAAGGATAAGCTGACCATGTTTCAAGCCTGCACATCACTTGTGCAGCTGTAATTCGATGAGAAAGACTATAGATCTCTTCCAGGAAGATTAGACGTAGGATTTTTGCTCTTGAACAAACCAGAATTTAGGGCTCAGTTTCTTAGCTGATGAAGTCAATGGTAAACTTAGCAGTGGCTTCGGCAGCGCCGGCTCAAGGGCCATGATGACCTCATGTACCAATTTAAGGTTGTAAAGCTTCATAGGAAACACTGGTGTCAGCCAGTCAGTTTCCATGTTCCAAGCCTTTTTAACATATTTACTAGCATACCCTCAAGTGCAAGCATTAAAACTACACTCGTCCAATAAAAGAATAATAGGTTTTGCATTGCTGTAGCCTTGTTCTTTCTTGATTTTACTTAGACGAGCTTATTAATTTGCACACAAAGAAACCCTCTGTGATTCTCAGAGACCATGATGGTGCTTAAGGAGTTTCTGCGAGACCCAGTTGCTGAGACATGGAAGTAACAGTGGGAAAGAGAAATCAAGAGGCCTAGGGAAGCTGGAGAAACTTGTTAGCTGACACTGGTACACAGGCAAAGGAAGCCAAGAGAGCTCCAAACAGGACAGCACCAGAGGAGAAGGCACTCATGCCAGGGAGCTGATGGAAAAGGCCAGGCACTATAATTAGGCATAGAAGGATCATCTCTGGGAAAACCTGCTCTAGATGGACACCCACCTTGCACACAACTTTATCTTGACTACTTAGGCTGCTCTCAGTTCTGTGTGGACACCATGGGCTCATGGAGGCCTTGGAGAGGACAGTGCAAGATCAGCTTAGGCTGATTCAGATCCACAGTGCCATGGAAAGGAGCAGTTCTGCTCTCTTGCCCACTGGAGCTGCAGTGTCATATTGTCCCATATGCCACCTTTCTCCTTCATCCCTGTCCCAGTCACTTCCTTCCACCCATGCTCTATTCCCAGCTCAACCCTAGCAGTGCATCTGTGTAGGATACATTTCACAGGACTCCTCTTCAGAAAGTTAAGTAATTCTCAGATGAGGAAAGGCGTGGGTGGGAAACAGAATGTATCTTGGGGGAAGGCAGAAATGGGATGTGGACCGAAAAAAACCCAAAAAGCAGAACTGAGGCAGAGAAAGAGTGGCTCCTGTGAAGTCCTAGGACAGCTAGTTAGCAAAGCCAGGAACTGAACTCATTTTCTAGCTAAGTTTTTATCTAAGTTGCAGCATCCACTTCTAATGTTTCAGTAATCTTTGCGTGTGGGAAGACATTGCTCCAAAGCTGATAAGGTTCCAGCCCAAATTCCTCAGCACAGAGCAAAGAGATGACAAGCCTGCCTTGCAGAAGTTTGTTGGCTTCAAACACTGATTTGACTTTCCTTAAGCCACTCTGGAAGACAGAGCCTTTCAACCTGAGTAGCACACCCGGCTGAATCTGAACCACCTTTCACTCGTGCTAACACAAACCAGACGCCATTGCAGGGAAACGAACAGCGTTGTGCCTATTCAGACCAAGTGCAACTGAGCGCAGATGCCCGGTATGGGGAGCCCACAGCAATTGTTCATTCTCATGTGCTCTGTTGCACAGAAGCACCCCACCTACACTTGTACTGTACGGAGTAAGTCACCCCTGATCCAGGAGCCAATGTAGAGCCTACGCATTACTGAAGTCCCATATATGTCTAACATTTTAAAGAAGCCCTCATTTTTTAATAAATAAAACATCAGGAAAAAAAGTCTTATTTATTTAATAAACAACAACAGGATGGTTTGAATTCAAACATCTGAGAGAAAAGCACTCTTTCATAAACGCTAAGCATTGTCCCAGTCATACTACAAGGGCTGCAGATGGCATACTGTCAGCATTGTCACTGATTCTTTTAGATAAATTAGGGCAGAGTAATCTTTGCATTCACAAAGGGAAAAGCAGCAAACTTCAAAAAACAAGGAGAAGCTTTTGAGCTTTACTAACTCTAAATAAAAAAGGTGGAGAAGAAAAGGTGGGGTGGGCTGGCTGGGGAAGAGAAACACCAACACTGACTCCCTTTGTGGGTCTCCTTTAACCTGAAACTGAGTGAAGGCTGGCGCTAAGCCAAACCCACATCCTCCATTTGATCCACTCCTCATGAAGAGAGGTTTGAGTAAGAGAACAGCATAAGTAATTGGGGAAAACACAGACAATTCTATCAACCCCAAACAGTCAAAGAGGAGGACTTGACTGCTCTTCCTCCCAAATCTCAAGATTAACTTAAAAGCCATAGAGCTTTTGCAGAAAAAAGCTCTGTACTTTTTTTTCATATATTCTGATTTCTCAGTTTGCAAAATAGATAAGCACTTCCAACATTTTTCAACATTTTTAACTTTCAGTATTTTTCAATCACTTCTCAAAAACACTGAGCCCAGAAATGTGGTTTTTAAGTGAAGGCTGAGATTCTTGTTTAATCACTTGACAATGAGAGCTGGGAATAGTTTTACAGGACATCAAATACTACGAGAATAAAGATAAATATATCGGACCTAGTGACACAGGACTGATTAAAAAAAGAAATAGCAAACCCATAGTCATGTTGAAATAAGGCATATTTCCTGTAAAATCAAGAGAGACCTTCCAACCTCCTCCAGTCCAGCATTCAGGATTTTGTAATATGAGATAAACCTGGCAGAGAGTCATGGCATCACCTAAGCAGAGAGATGCCAACACAGCTGAAGGGAAACCAGTCTACAGATGAAACAGAAGACCTGGCAGAAGATCAACTGGCTCTTAGGAAAACTTACTTAGATTTGACCCTTGACTCACAGCCATTGAATCATTTTCTGGTTTTAAACTTTATTTCAAGCCCATGCTTATCGCACCAGCAACATGTTACTGTACTGGCCTGTATCTTTAAGGCTATAGTACTGTTTGCAAACAGAGAGTATGAACATCACTGGTAGTGGTACTTTGTGCCAGAGTTGTTGGCGTGAACTGTAGGCAGGAGGAGTTCTGCTAATAACACATTATCAAACATAAAACATTGCTTGTGCCTAGATTTACTTTTCAAGACACAGTAGTTACACAGGGGACTGCTACCTTATTCCTCACTATTTCAGGGGACTGGTATGCGTGTAGCTGATGCTTTGCATAGCAATCCGGACCTACGCATCCAGAAGTTTAGAAAAGGCAGCAGGGCTGCCCACATGCTGAAGATGAAAGACATGCACAAGTGCCTGTGGGTCAGAGCCAGCAGGCTTGGCTCTGTCTTTCTGAGCTCCATACCTGAACAGCACTGATATCATTCTTAACCAGCTTGTGAACTTTGGCCAAAATCAGTGGAGCTGAGTCTTAAGCAAGGGTCAGGCTTCTAAATACTTTTCAGGATCTTAGCTTAGCTGGTGCATCTCTACAAGGAAGACTGGAAAAACTGGACCTCGAGTTAGAGAAAATCAGTCTAAGAGTGTGCCAAGATACATGGGAATGGACAAGGCACTGCATATTCTGTTCATAGTTTCTCAGACATAAAAGCCCTGAATTGGTCAGGCAGTTGGACTAGATGCCCCTCTACTCGGCTCTCATGAGACCCCGCCTGGAGTACTGCATCCAGCTGTGGAGTCCCCAACATAAGAAGGACATGGACCTGCTGGAGTGTGTCCAGAGGAGAGCCATGAGGATGATCCAAGGGCTGGAGCACTTCTATGAGGAGAGGCTGAGAGAGTTGGGGCTGTTCAGCCTGGAGAAGAGCAGGCTCCGGGGAGATCTTATTGCGGCTTTCCAGTACCTAAAGGGGGCCTACAGGAGAGCTGGGGAAGGACTTTTTACTAGGGCATGTAGTGATAGGACGAGGGGGAATGGCTTTAAGCTGGAAGAGGGCAGGTTTAGATTAAACATTAGGAAGAAGTTTTTCACTTTAAGGGTGGTGAGGCACTGGAACAGGTTGCCCAGAGAGGTCATTGAAGCCCCGTCCCTGGAGGTGTTCAAGGCCAGGCTGGACGTGGCCTTGGGCAACCTGGTCTAGTGGGAGGTGTCCCTGCCCATGGCAGGGGGGTTGGAACTCGATGATCTTCAAGGTCCCTTCCAACCTAAACCATTCTATGATTCTATGATCATTGTAGGTCCCTCCCAACTGAAATAGTCTAGCCTATTCTATTCTGCTTGAAAAATGTAACTGACTTAACCTCATGAAGACCAGGACACACTCTGCCTCAGGTTATCTTTAAATCTTTTAAGAAGAATCATGAGAAGTTTTGCTGAGCTGAGCATTAAAGCCATGTCAATAGGATAAATCCCAGTATGCAAAAAAAGGGGACTGCTACATTTTTGCAGGATGTGAGCTCTAGTTTACATGCAGGATCAAATTCTTCAGGCCTTGCCTGAACCAGACAAGTCATCACACTGCAGAACCTGGTCCTAAAAAGATCAGCCCAAAATGTGGAGAACACCGACAAAGACACAGGTGCACTAGAGATGGTTCTATCTGAGAGAAAACCGAGGGGAATGACAAGAACCAAAGTGAAAACAATGAAAAAGAGACATGAAGCCACCTGAAGAATATGCCATTATGTAACTTCTTAAAATAAATGCATGCTCCTCTATCTTAGGATATGAGATAACGAGGATAATTTAATACCAGCAATATTTGAAGAACTTGGAGAAAGCTTCCCAAGTAACTTTGCAAAGAAAAAAGCCAACACAGTATATCAAATGCCATCCTTGAAAAGCAGATGATTTGCCAAGTGAAGCAGAACCAACTAATAATGTTGATATAATTCTCTTAATCTGTGTTAGGAGCTCTTAACCCTTGACCAAAGAAAACAGAGAGATGAGAACAGAAGGAACAAGCTAACAACGAAGTGTGAGTATAAGGAGGAGTTGTGATCACAGATGAAGAAAGAGGCAAGAAAAAAACAAAAGCAAATAAATTCTCAACAAACTAAAGAAAACGGGTCTTTGGCACAACATGTGGCCCCAGAACTGAACTTCTAGCTTCCCATGGTTGTGTGAGGCTGCATATAAGGTTTTGCTTCAGCTAACATAAACACATTGCTCAAGCTACTTAGAAGTTTGACATTACTTAAGACTCTGGCTTGGGTTCAGACCCATCTTAAATTAAACAAACTTTGACTTGGAAATGGATATATTCATCAGCAAAACCACTGCCATAATTACACAAGTAGTCCAAAATTCAGTGTTTTTGTCTTCCACTGAAATCTAACAGCTGCCATGACTACATCCAGAGGTGAATGTGATTCCCATCCACTGGTTTCCATCCAGGCAAGCTCACATGTTTTTTTTCCTCCTCAACCCTTACTTCTGTTTTCATTTGGGAGGCAGGGAATGTGGCCTTTAAAGCATCTAAGATAGACTTTTGTGGGTCTCACCTTGGTAGCCTCAAGCCAGGCTACTATAACCTGGGAGGCAAGCAACTAGCTTCTCTGTCATTTTCGTGGTCAAGCTTTTCTTCCTCTAGTTTCACACGATTTTGCACTGGAGCTGTCTGTTCCTTTGCTTTCACTATCTCTCTCCTATGCTTATGATTATTCTTGCAGCCACTGAAAGATTTTGGGGCAGCAATCTTCTCTGCCTGCCTGGTCTGTCAAGTCACATACAAACTAACTGGATGTAACACCATAAAAATGATAAAAGACAACAGCTTAAAACAGTGTATCATAGTGCAATTTCAGATACACATCCTCACTGCCCAAAGTCCTGGTTCAAAGCCCACTGATAATGGTAGAAGCCTCTCCACTGATTTTTATAAGGTTTGCACTACTCCTTGTGTAAGGAAATAGAGCCATCTCACATGGAGAAAGCTCATATATCTTTCCCGGTCCTAAGCTGGCACCAGGCAGGGGAGCAGGTTTTAATAAGATGTGAAGCAGTACTGCTATAGTAAATAAACAAACTTAGAAGGAAAGTTCCTTTCTTCCTTTATCTTGATTTTACCTATTCAGAGTAAATTTGGCACTGGTAGAAAATCTGAGGTGGCCTTGGAGAAACTCTTAACCACAAAACAGACAGGGCACTTTTCTGCCACGTATTTCTGACCTCCCCTGGATGGACCTCTCTGGGGTCTAGGAGAATAGTTGAGTGTCTGTGGCTTCCTCACTAACAGCTGTACTGCTAAGGCAAGCAACAAAGGGCATAAGTAATGCTGGTTGACATCACTTCTCTGCTAGAAACCGACTCGTGACCATAAATTTAATTCAAGATCAGCAATCAAATAGTTATTAAATTGTAACAGGCTTGCACTTGTTACAGCTCACAGACTGGACTGTAGTATGAAGAAGAGATTTTTCCAATTATTTTATTTGCTGAACATGCTGCCCTGGGTTGGAAAAAGTCACCTACTCCAACTGCTTTAACTACAGTCCAGGGAGACAACTAGATGCGACAAGACTAATGCAAACATCCTTATCTACCACTTAAAAATGCTAAATCTGAACCTTTTTAGCAGTACAATCTGCAGTTTGCACTTTTGCTAGTTCCACATTACCTGCTTTCCAGATGCCTCTGTCTGACGTCTGCCTTTGCTGCAGGTGGGAACTATGGCATACGCGTCACAGACTGTGCACTTAGCATTGCAGCACAGCAAACATTGAATTCACAGGCCAATAACCTGAGCTATCATTTGCAGTTACTCTCTGCATTATTTAACAAAGCAGACAGGAGAAAAAGGGCTTTGAGTAATGAAGCGCTGTTCAGCAGATACAGTAAATACATAGATCACCATGGCATTAATCTGAAACGGTGACTGAGAGAGCATCAGTGCTCTGCACCCACTTCATACAGATACAGCACATTCACAGCATTACTTGCAAGAAATGTCTGTCATGACTTGAGGTTGTTATTTTCATCTGATACACTGAATTTGTCACCTGGTCCCCTCGGTAGTATAAATGGGCTGGATTCCTCAGCAATAGTGGAATTTCTCCTGCTTGGTGTGCGTTGAGCACGTGGCCACACTGCTCGCTCAAGGCCAAGGAATGTCAGCACCAACGTCTCCATCCAGCCTCTGTGCTGTACTCGAACATGGCTGCATGCCATGAGCCACTCCACAACGTAACTGGTTTGACCTGGCTCCTGTCTAGCCCTCTGAGATGCCCATTTCACCCTCTTTCCCCTCACACCATAGAAACAATTGTAATGACTAAACAACAAAAATCATTAACATCAAGTGTGAAATCATTGACACCATATGGAGTTTCAGATGTTTAAACATGATCCAGTGGGACCTCCACTTGTTGTCGAGAAACAACCTTAACATATTAGGAGCCAGTATTCTGGTGCCTTTGGACAAACCTTTCTCTAATACCAAGAACTCTTCTCTAAATTGGCATTTGGGTTTACTCTACTTTTATTGTATCTTCGTTATACTAGCAGCCATCTACAGCTAGTGCAGAAGGGGAGGGGAGACTATTTCAGTTGGGAGGGACCTACAGTGATCATTTAGTCCAACTGCCTGACCACCTCAGGGCTGACCAAAAGTTAAAGCATATTATTAAGGGCATTGTCCGAATACCTATTCAACACTGACAGGCTTGGGGCATCAACAACCTCTCTAGGAATGCTGTTCCAGTGTTTGACCACCCTCTCGGTAAAGAAAGGCTTCCTAATGTCCAGTCTAAACCTCCCCAGCACAGCTTTGAACCATTCCCAAGTGTCCTATCACTGGATACCAGGGAGAAGAGATCAGCACTTCCCTCTCTATTTCCCCTCCTCATGAAGCTGTGGAGAGCAATGAGGTCGCCCCTCAGCCTCCTTTTCTCCAAACTAGACAAACACAGAGTCCTTAGCCATTTCTCATAGGACATTCCTTCAGCCTTTTCATCAGCTTTTTTGCTGTCATCTGGACATATTTGAGTACCTTCACATCCTTCTTAAATTGTGGGGCCCAGAACTGCACACAGTATTCAAGGTGAGGCTGCATCAGTGCTAAATACAGTGGGATAATCACCTCTTTTGACCAGCTGGTTATGCTTTAATGCACACAAGTATGTGGTTTGCCCTCTTGGCTGTCAGGGAACACTGCTGACTCATACTGAGCCTCCTGACAAAGAGCACCCCCACTACATCTACCACCTTCCCTTCATCCACTAAGCAGGTGACCTTATCATAGAAGGACATCAAATTAGTTGAACAGTGTATGTGTGCCCTTGTTCTCCATGTGTTGTGCCTGTTGATCTCATTACTCGAGTTAGATTTAAACTCTGGTTCTGCAAAGTCAGATACATTCACTTGTACCACAACACTCAAATTCTATATACAAATTCAATAAAGCTAATAACATATTTCCATAATGTGCTGTATGAATACCTGCAAAGATAATGAGCTGTTGTTACATCTTTGTGAGCTGAAAGTTTACAGCAGCAATGAATTAACTCTTTTGATCAAGCAAAATGAAAGAGCAAGTGACTAATATATTTTATTCCCCTGCCTGGTCTATTAAAAAATTGACTCAGCCTTCACTCTGTTGCTTGGAGGACCATGCTAAATAAGCAAAGATGGTAACCATGCAGTGTGTGATGAGCAGAACTAAAGAAAATGAAGACATAAACTCTTTCAGGGCCGAACCCCCTGAGTGAAAAGGACGGGCCACGAAGACATGCCTCAGTTCCCGTGCTGGTTCTGAATTCTCCTTTGTCTCCATTTGTCACCAAGGGTCTTGGACATAACAGAGAGCAGACTGCGGTGTGGTGCTGACACAATGGAGCACCTTGAAATGAACTTGCTAGAGCAGTCTAATTCCAGTTGGCCAGAGCTTGGCATTAAGTACTTTATCATGCTTCTGTTGAGTTAATTAAAAACTATAAAAAATGGCTACTGATCCAGAGATGGCTGTCATGAGAAAACAGACTATTTTCTGCTATTGGGTCTATCCTTTCTGCTGAGACCTAGATTCTCCTGATACAAAGCCTAACGCTGTTTGACACTCTTCTAGCAGAGGAAGGTAAATGAGCCCACTGCGGCCCATTCTGTCATGATTAGATATATTTCTGTATCTCAGCTAGTTTGCTTAGCATTTGCTTGGGTGTTGCTAGGTGGTACTCCCTGCAGTGTACAACACAGACAAACCCCCAGCGTTCTTCACTTCTCATCTATAATGAGATACCTTTCTTTCCTGATTACTGCATGGACAATGAAAAAACTCTGTTAGAAATTGAGATTTATAGGGGACAGGAAAGGATAAGAAGGTGACATCTGCGTCGTTCTAAGCATCAGCTTAGTAGAATGGACACAGTACCCCATACCCCATGCCAAGCTCAGCCATAGATTTGAATGCCAGAGCCAGACACATGCCTACAATAGCATAAGCTCTGACAGGGAGAAGGAGAGAAGAAATATATACCCCAAAATCATGTGCAGTCAACCTGACAGTAGGAAGACAGATAATGTTTTCTTTAAATGTTACACTGATGAAGTGTGAAAACTCCAATTAAAAACAAATTAAGATGCAATACTCATCATGAGGCTTTGGTAGTGAAGCAGTCAATTGTCTGAAATCTTAAAAAAATGAAGAGTGCTTGCGTGGGTACAGGATAATAAACCTGAAGATAATTCCAGCAAAAATAATTACAACTGACTGTTTCTTAGGGAACTTGCAGGTTGAAAGCGCAGAAGCACTTGTGTCATCTTCCAGGTTTCACCTGAGCAAAGACATTTAACTGATTCCTGCTAAGTTCTTCAATTGAGGGAACAAATCCATTATTCTGTTTACAGGAACATGCTCCAACAAACTCTTCAAGCTGCAGTTTGTGCCTTGAATGCTGTAAAAGGCAAAAAGACGTCTGAGTCATACCAGAGACTGTTTCCCAGCAAAAGGAAAGGGGGAAGCAATGGATGTAAGAAAGAAACCTCCACAAAAGGGAATTCTGGGGAATAAGCATCCACAGCAGGACTGTGGATTAGTCCCCTAAAAAACCCTCTTATAAGTCACTGTGAACAATCCCACTGTGAATAGTCTCCATGGAAAGAGTGCCCAGTGGTTAAAGTGGTAGCCAGGGACTTGAGAGGCTCAAGTCCAGTTCCCCTGCTTGGCCATCCACTCTCCATGTGAGCGGAGCAGGTCACTTGGGTTATGCTCCCACGCCACATTGCAGAACAAGGCTAGAGATCACTCTGAGCTTTCAGCAGGATGATACCCTTAAGAGCCTCACGCAGAGGTGCTAACACATCAAAGCAATACTTTCAATTTCAAAGCAATACTTTCATTGTGCTCAGGCTGCAAATTAATCCAAGCACATATTTCAGCTCACACGGCTTGCCCGATTCAAGGATAGCTTGGTTAACACTAAGACTGTGCTTTGTTTCATATGTAACTTAGATTTATGAAACGTGTCCTGTGTCACTTTGCATCTCATCTCACTTTCAGTAAATCCGGGATAGCAATCATCACTGGCATCGTGCATAAATAAATGCAGTGACAACAGTGAGGCTTTAAGATACTGTGATGAGAAAGCAGGGACACAGCACTAAATACAACAGATCAGATGAATCACAGTGTGGCAGTGCTGACTCCATGCTCTGCCATTTTGTTCTTGCCTAACATACCAACGCCAAGAGCATCGTGCCCAGCTCCTCAGGGCTCTGCTGCCCTGCAGGTTCCTCCAGAGCCAACACAGCAGCATGGCAGCTTCCCAGTCAGTACAATCACCATCGTCACAATGCCCGAAACAATGCTAAGCTCCCCACTCAAGTGACCATTTCTAACGCATCAAATATAAGTGATTCTTCTGGGGGTGGCAGTGTGTAACAACTCACGTGGCCAGGGACCAACACCCTACCTACTTTGCCTTTTGCTGCTGCTAGGCCAGCTACACCATGCAGATGGTGTCAATGAGCCAGTCATGAACTGGACTTGGCAGTCCACACCCTTCAGGAATCACTCTGCTGAAGAGATAAGGTGCACCAGTGTTCTAGGCAGACATCATCTTTTTCAGCCATGCCAGCTACCTATTTTCTGGGCTAGAATCTTTCAGAAGAGCGCTGTGGAGATACTCTGCTGCCCCTAAGTTACTAGGGCTGCACTTCTCAACCATGGGATACTGACTGTTAAAGTGCTGCAGGTAACACACATGGTACAAAGGACACTGTCCCCGGCCATCACTGCACACCTCCACTGTAGCAAGGAGGGAAAAGGTTCTTAAAGGATCAAAGTGAGGCTTGGATTAAAATGCTTTAAAGACACCAATCTAAGGAGCTGCCAGGCAGATCCCCCCCTGACCAGATCTACCAGTTTTATATTAGAATAAGACATATACTTCGTATTTAGGAAGAGTACAAGCTGTGATCCACTTGCATTGTTGTGTTATTACCAACCCAAGTAATTTCATGTACTTCATTTGACACTCTTCACAGGGTGTGAGAATAGATTTCTTTAACTCAAAACCACCATAATAAATCATTTTTATTTTCCTTTTTTCTTCTATTCTGTCTTACTTTGCACCTCTTATTCCAGGGAGTAAGAGTGGCTGAAGTTGGCATATGCATGCTTTTAACAGTCAACAACATACTGGTTTTACTCAGAAGGGGAAAACTAAGTCCCTCCATCAGGGAAGAATGCTACCGTATGCAGTAGCTTAATTACAGTTTCTTACTAGTGCTGATTTGGTGGATGAAAAACTGTCTCTTACAAACTCATACAGTCCCACAAACAGTGTGGCTCTCCCTGTAAAGGAAGAAAGGTCTCCCAGGTGGAGAAGGCTATCAGGAAGTAGTGAACTTCACATGCATGTGTGTACGTGCTTTTACCCCATTCAACACAGGTAGACTTCCATGGTTACGATACTGGGCGAAGTTAACCACCCCTTAACCTCCTCCCAGACCTACGATTGTTTTGCCTACTGCCTCTACTCATGTCAGAAGAAAATAACTTCTTGTGCAAGCCCACAACAGCATATACACTGTTACCATTCACTGAGCCCCCAAAGAAGGGAGTAACTAACATTTTCAACTGTAAAAAGCAATTTCCTTTAACAAACATTAAATTTTTCACGCAGTGGAGAGGGGCTTCAGCAAAACAAGGAATGCAGGCCAGAAGACAAGGCAGTCTAATAGTTTCCAGCAAGTGGAAAGTCTGAAGGCAAATTCTTACTCTCAATCAGGCAGTGGAGGGACCTTAAGCTGGTTCAACCTACACCCTAGGGAAGCTTAACCACTTCTGTCTTGTGCACAGTCTGAACCAGACCGCTAGCCCAGGGAATGCCTACACAACTGGGTCCTGCAGGTGAAAGATGTCTGAGAACTCTATAGGGTTTTAAGGTTGGAGCTAAGTGAAACTGAGCAGCTGGGTTTGTGCCCAGCAGGATAAATTAGTCACGATTTTCCTGGAAGATTCATACACATACAGAAATCAGGCATCTCTGACTGAAACAGCTGTAGGTTTGGGCTTGAAAGGAAGTGCCGAGGCACCTAACTGGGCACTTATGCTTCTTTGCCAAACTGGCTCTTTAAAAACATAATGCGATTGTATGTGCATCTCTTGCGGTAGCCCATACAAAAGAAATGAGACTCCGGCCTCCAAGATCTTGGTACTGTTCATTTAAAGAATCTCAGTCTGGAAAGTCCCAAGCCAGACATTGAAGGTCAAGGCTAGATGTAACTTGAAGACGTTGACATAAAGCTGCTTGATACAGTAGCCAAGAAAATGTGAACCCTTTTTAGCTCCGTGTTCTCAAAACTTGCCTCCATAGATAGCTAGTGACATATGGGCATAGTTGCTGTTCTAGTTAGCACAGCTTTTTACAGGCTACAAAGCTTAAAGAAACTTTGTGTGTGGAGTAGTGTGAACTAAGACCCACCTGCTGGAACCAGCGTCGGCTAGTGGATTAGGGTAAATGCTCACAAACCACGTCAAAATGCTCCGCAAGCTAATGACTTGACATTCAATCATATTCTTCTATGGAGGAGGTTGCTCTGTTTTAGTAATGGAAGGTTTTTCCACTTTTAAACCATGGAGTGGTTAAAAGGGGTAATTCAATAATGATAATAATAAAGGCATGAGAACATGGTAAAGGCACTGCATTTTTATAAAGCCAAACTATAAAGATATTTATAACAGTCAGTGCCCTTAGAACCTCCAAAACATAACCCACAAACAACCATGAAATGAATATGCTTAGGCGACTGCTGGGCTTAATCCAGTGCAAGCTGAAATCAATGGAGGGATGTCAGGGACACTGGACTGTGTCCAGAAGTGAGCGAATGAAAAGCACAGCACCGAGAGTGGCAATCCAGGCAGCCTTCACACAGCACATCAGACACTGGCAGACCTTGCACAGGAATTCTCAATGGAAAATCCTCGGTAAGGCAGAAATTGCCTCATTTTTGAGCTATTATGGGCACATTTTTCAACACCAAAGCTAAGGTCCCAAAGCTTAACGAAGGCTTTCCATGGGGCTTAGTGGGTTTACTGTGAGTCAGGTTTAGTACAGCATCATTCCCTTCCTTGCAAATCCTGTTAAATTGTTTCCACTCTCTCACCACTGTGTTTCCAGTAAAGACATGTTAGTGCAGACTAAAGGAAGCAAAAAAGAAAAACTCAGTTGCTTAGCAGTAAAACATACGGACAATATCTGCAAACAGCTTGGATGGCTTGAGTGCTGAAGGCCCGTACTTTGGGTGTTTCAAACACGGCCGGACAAGAGAAAACTTTCACAATTCTCTACGTTTGTCACCAGTTCTTGGTGGAGTATCTCTCCTTCTGAGATTTCTGTACTTCCATGGGCATTTTCAGTAAGTGTTACATAAAGGTCCACCTCCAGATCTCCTAAAGAGGTCCAAAAGACTTTTGTCTCTCTCCCTCTGCCTTGGTCCCCTGTGGCTTCCAGGAGTACTGACTGCTTGTGACTAGCTGGGAGAAACTCCTCCTACACATCTTGCTTCTGATACCCTCCTTCTCCTGACTCTCTCCTAAGTAATAAAGACCATCTCAGCTGACAAAACAACCCTCCAGGGATTCACCAGGCTTTAGACCGGTGTCCACATGGGGACAGAATACGAAGCTGTGTTAATTTAAGGGAGTTGCTATGACTCTGATGTATATATGTACAGAGTGTAAGATGAGTTAGGGAGGCACACACACGGAGCAAGACCTCCCGCTCACTGTGACTCAGCATCAGAGCACTGCTGCTTCTTTTGTTCTTTATCTTCCCCTAATATAAAAATAACACCCAGATAGACAAGACATGAGACACTCATTGCACAGGGAAAACCCCAGCAACATGAGGATCTGTTAAAGGATACTGATTTAATGGGCACATTAATGATAAATACTACATGCACAGAGCAAAACAGCCCAGCAGAGTGGTGAAGTGCTGTGCAGATACAAGACAATTTGGTCACCAACTAGGAAATGTGGCAAATATATTCACTATAAGAGTTATAAGCCTTCTGAGATTAGCTTAACCTAAGCTATTAATTCCCTATTCTTTCCCTTTGACCTGACTAAAAGTGCTAATAAAATATTTAGTATGTAGTATAAAATATGCACAATGCTGCCTTTAACTGTGTGCTTGCCAGAGAAAGCACACTTAATAAAATCAAGCAACTTATGAAACTTGGCTGAAAAATACTCAGCTGGCATCAAGCAATGACTCTCCATACACATACATCTTTCCCTCAGGAAAGTGCAACTAGTTATTAAATATTCTTATTGATAGTAACTACAGCAGAGCCCTGGTAAACCTGGAGAAATACCTTTCTTTTTTAAAGATCAGGCTGAGTTTTCTAGGTATGCTGCACTTATATGGAGAGAAAGCTGCAAAAGATGTAAAGCAAATGCCAGAATCTATGGTGTGTCCCAGCTGAGTAAACTGATGTTCTTGAACAATGAAGAGGTGCCCATTATAAATGTTCTTTTTTGATGATGGGAAGGAGATGCAGGAGCTCTTCTTTTGCACAAATTCAGTGGGGGAGAAAAGCTATTGATTATCAGCTGCTGTGCACACTCATCAGGGACTAAATGCAGTCAGGGACACCTTGCCACTGTCTGCAGCCAGTGCTTAACTGGCTCCCACGTAAGGAGAAGTTTGTGGCAGAGGCAATGAAGACACCCATCTCTACCTTCAGGAAGTACCAAATGAACACAGCCTCTTCTATAATGCATCGCTCACAGAAGAGAAACCAAGTCACCGTAACTTGATCGGGGACCAAATAACAATTTGCACGCAAACCACACACAGCTCCTGGCGCCAAGCCACCTGCTGCGGAGTCAACCATCCTCTCCCTTCCTCAGAGCACAAGTATCTCCGGCACCCAGCTGAGGTGGCACAGAAGTGAACTAACGAATGAGGGAGTGGAGGCGGGGGAATATTTTAGTCTTCACTTGAAACACGTTGGAAAGTGCCCTCACTGAAGCACTTCCTCTTGAAGCCCTGAGCAGGCTCCAAGCCTTGATTCCCTGGCTTCAGTTTCACGTGTTTTCTTCATGAGAATTAGCCTGACAATGCAGGGAAAAATGGCAAAGGGATTTGTTTACACTGTACATGGGCTCCCTGCTCACCTGTTACACGATTAGGTGGTTACATAAATGGCCCAAGATGTCACATTCCTCACCCCGGGCACTGAACCTTGAAATAATCCATGCAACGTGACTCTGAGTAGCTGGAGGGTCTATTTGTGAGAGGATTTGGTGAGCAGGGCTGCAGCATAGAGTGTTCTTTCCATTTTTATGGGTGCGTTCATCAGCGTGGATCATCATTTGCAGACAGAGAAATTCAGACAGCAAAATTCAGACAGCGCTGATGCACTGTTTCCATGACCTGTTCCAAAACTGGCTGCACATCAATGGGATTTCAACAACATTTCCTTCACCTTCCTTTTTTCTGAGGACCAGCATAAAGGGCAATCAATCCCAAGTTCACCAGCTTGCTTCCTTGTTTAAAAACAACTAGATGATGACCTTGCATAAGTTTTTTCTCTCCCATCCCTCCCTCCACACTGATTATCTGATCCAGCGCCCACAGAAATCTGTGAAAACTTTAACACAGACTTCAAAGGGCTCTACAATCAGCCCTTTTTCATCTACCCCTTTCAAACACGCCAGTATTTTATGCAGCACATTGTATTCAATAAATCTGGTGCCATTCTCCTACAGACCTCAAAGCATTTCCCAGTCATTAACAGCTCATGATAACACAAGCAAATATTATTTTATGGCTGATTCTATGGCTCCTGAAAATTGGTCTAAGTGAGGGGAAAGGATTTATCCAGGATCATACTGAGTTAGTGCCACAACTGCAACAGGAATCCTGCTCGCTCTCCCCTCAGGCACGTTTCCTCTATTTGCACACTGGTTTTTTTTCAAAAAGACTGTGAAGGCAACATGCAGTGAACACCATCCCTGTTTTTCCTGGTGTATCCTTGAAGATGGTTCTCACGTGTTGCCCTGTAATGCAGTATCAGAGCATGTTGTCCAATTTTCTGAAGAAGCAAAGCACCCAGGCAAGCCTGACGGTAACGCCAGCAGGCCATCAGCTGATCCCCCAAGAGGCACTTGCCTCCCAGCTATAGGTCTTTCAACCATAATTGTCCATCAATTCCCACTAAAAAAAAAAAAAAAAAAAAAGAGATGTATAATAGTAGCTATGAACAGAGTATAGAGCTGCACTGGTGCTGTATTCACACAACCAGGAACAGTGCTTGTTCAGAGATTATGTATTCCCCAAACCAATGCTCTCTTATCTTGGGCACCATGGGCTGGCAGTTCTTCCAGAGGAGAACTCATGCATTTGTACCAGCATATACTGCAGCAAGACGAGGGCTGCTGCTAGTCCTTCATGTCACTGGCCGATAGGCTGAGGCCCGAGGACACATCCGTCTTCTTTCATGGCAGTGCTACAGAACAAGCTCACCCACAATAATGAGGTTCGTACCTTCCTCTCCAGCATTCAAACACCCTCCGTGGCTAACCAGCATGGAAGAACCTTCTCACGTCTTCAAATACAGCAGTACCTTTGTTCTTACAAAAAAAGGATCCAGTCTTTTATGAAACAAAACAACTTTCTGGCCACCAAAGTTCTTCGTCCTTTGACATTTTCAACAAATATCAAGAAAATATGACACATTAAATCAAAATGAAAGCTAATGTCACCTGTTACAAATCTTTATTGGGATAAAAAAAAATCTTTTCAAAAAAGCCTGATAACTCCCAATTGATTAGAAAGCTCTGGCCTGCAATTACAATTTATTCCCCACCTCTATTAAAGGTGAGCTTATACAAAAAGAAATCTCATTACTCATCAATTTGCAATGTGCTCCAGTTTCTCATGAGATATTGGATCTAACTGATCTAGTATATTATTTCCCAGAAAAGGAGTGGCAAAAAGGGGAGGGTAGGTATTAGATTGTCTGTGGGACATCTCTTAGAGAAGCTACGTGACCTGATATCTTGCAGCTGTTTCAATGGATGGTCTCTCCTGCACTTTCAAAGACAAATGATACACCAAACAGTCAAACTGCTGCCAACTCTATTCTATTTTACAGGAAGTCTGGGATTTAGAGAAACGCAGCACATGGGTGATTTGAAAGTTGGCTACAACTCCTGAATTTAAATTTAAGTTACAAGGCCATTCAGCACCCAGTGCAAAGCTCTGGGAAAGAACAGCTCTTATTCTGCAGAACCTAATACACCCATGTGTCTAAACTGTACCAGAGCCTCTACCTTTTTGCACTTGTTCACAGGTGAATGCTACAAGCTCTCCAACACAGGAACTACCTTGTCACATTCTTGTTTCTCATGTATTTACTTGTGCCTAGTCCAATGCATGACTAATTCCTCTTGGGTCTGCAAGGTGTGACCACAGACCATTTCGGAACAACCAGCATATAGTTTTGCTTAGCACATTTGGTGGCATCATATTCAGTTGTAAGGATGATTTATTTCCAAAATGTAACATTTAACATTGATGATACTTGTTCTTGAAAGGTTTCTAGAATAACACTTCAAAGTGTGTAGAAAGTAATATGTAAACTCAGTGTAAACTCATATAAACTCAACAGGTTCACCTCACTACACAGTTCCAGCCCATGAAGCTTTTGGAAGGAGTAAATCAGTGCTACCTAATTTTCACACACCTGAATAAAATAAATAAGCAAGATGACATTAATTTAAAAGAAACCCACCATACAGGTGAAAACTGTTAACATTTCCCTGGTTTCATTAGCACTGAATGACAAAATCATGCTCACAACTGAACCTGATCTCGCAGATCAGCAGATTGGTTGATAATGACATTACAGCTATCTGGTTTAGTTATCAACAGTCAGAGCAGATCACGCAGCTAGCAACAGGAAGAATTATTTTCTTCTTATCGTGTATCCTCTTCTTAATCTAATCACCTACAGAGCAGTTTACCTACTTATTTCAGATCAAAGTAGCTTTACTAAACAAAGTTGACACCTTACAAGGCAGCAGTTTCAGATAGCTTTCTTAAATGAAGTCATACTTGGAACAGAAGAACTTCAGATTTAGGTTTTAAAGACAGGGGAGTGTTACCAGGGCCAATGTCAGGCTAGTCTTTTCAATATGTGTTGGCATGCAAACACGCACACTCCACATGCTGCCACCAGAAACATTTTCCTTCAAAACAAAGAGAAAAGAGAACAGGAAAATCAAGATCCTTACAATACAGAAATGATGAGCTACTTTTGATCTGTTACCTTATTTTCTGAACCTTGCAGGATTTTCACTTCAGTTGCAAAAAGTAGCCAACAGAGAAGGTATTTGTACAGATTTTTCATCAGCAGGGATCTCCCAAATAGTAGTAAGTCAGTCACCTGGCAGTGAAGACCACTGCGATCCTCTCTTCTTCCTTCTCGGGTGGCCAAGAAAGCTATCTAGCTACAGGTGTTCATAATGAAGATAGGGAATGTGTAGCTTTCTGATATTTTCTTATTTTTACATGTTGAACTCCCTTATTTTGACGCTTCCACATTTTGGGCACCAAACCTGTAATCTAGTTTGTGAAAACATCTTCCCATAACACTCGCTGCGGAGGGTGGGCTTCAGCCTAATCACATCGGGAAATTCACTGTCTGGAAAAGTTGTGTTGCAGTCACATGGCCTCTCAAAATCATACAGACTTTTAAAATAACTCGTTCTATGGGGTCGTGGCAGGAGAAGCCACCCCTAGCCTTCTGCTGTGGGGAAAAGCAATTACTCTTACCTCGGGTACCGTTACGGGCCAAGCAGGTCATTAAAAATAGCTAATGGCTTAGTCAGGCACTAAACCTTGTCAATTGCCCATGCATCCTATTACATTCTCTCAGCACACTGGAAATAAATTTAACTAACTTACGACAATCAGTCACATCCTTTCATCAAGGAAGAAAATTAGGGAAGTAATTGGGTAAAAGATGATGATTTATATGGCCCTTTCTGATGCAGGAGCAAAGAACTATTCATACATCGCAACAACATCAAATCCTTTCAACATAAACTAATCTAAATTTCTGCCAAGCCATAACTCTCACTTGGGCTTTTCTCTCATTATTATACATTTTTTAAAAAGGAAGAAGAAATAAATTATAAAAGTGCGTAGGTGTGTGTGGATACACAAGGGAATAGTCACCCAGTTTCTTCCCCATTCATAATAAACCTTTGTATAAAATGATAGATCAAAATAATTTTCAGGTTAAGAACTGATCTCACAAAATTGGAAACCGCTAACTGTTAGCAAAATTACCCTTGGGTCAAAATTTTGGTGGTACCTGTGCACTCATTTTTTCCCTTGTATCTTCTAGTTTACTGTAAGAGCATCAGCCTGCTTGACCATTTTATGACAAAGAGGCAGCTATAGTAAAGATGAAGAAACAAAACAAAGAGGGCATGAAAAATAAATAAAACAGAAATTAGCAACAGCTACTGTTAGTATGCAAACTAAAATTAAACTGAGGGAAATCACTTGCAAAGATGAAGAGAGAACTGGGTAAACCTATCTGTGGCAATGAGTGATTCACAGAGGTTGTAACATGACTGATAACATTTCAGGTCCACATGACCAATCTAAATCTGGTCCAGTTTCACAGTGGTCAAAATCTGGTACAATCTGATGGGATACTTGGTGGCTGTAGAAATCAGCTGACAATTTAAATCTAATTCCTCTCAGAGGGCAGAAGTCAGTATTGTAAGGATCCTGCCCAGGAAGCTCAGAAGACCAAGGGTTATTTGCCCAAGCAAAACCTTTCCCGCTCGTTTGTGCTCATCATGTAGCTTAAAGGAAAGCCTGACCAAACTACTGAATGCTGCACAGTCACACCTGCCTATTTATTTATATACTGAAACTGTAGCAGACTCCTCCATTAGGCAATAAGAATACAACCACTGAGAATACACATACAACATTTCTAATCAACTCAAAAGCCATTATTTCTGTCCCTGAGCAGAGGTTCACGAAATATGGTACTTTCTCATTCAACATTTATTGCCTTCATTAACTCCAGACAAAACATGAAGTCTCTAAAAACAAAAATAGTGCTCCCTTCATTCCCCAAATGCTGGCTTTGCAAACTCAAGCTCACATTTACCAGCAAATTAAGCCTTTCTACCAGCACCAATCAGTGCAGTCTGCAGTCCTGCATTATGTGACAAAGTCATAGCTCCACAGCTCACTCTTTAGATGAAGGCCATGTCATGGCTGTCCATAAATCTGAGGGGCAAAATCATCACAGGATCAAACCCCAGTTCATATCCCGCTGATTGCATGGGAAGCACATAATATTCAGTTTTCTCTCTCATGAAGAAGTCTATTTGGAGTGTCAAAAGGAAGCACAATGTGTAAGTATTTATAGTGTTTGTCAAAACCACAATGCACACAGGACTCCAAAGGCATCCTAAAAGCCAGTCTGCAAACTACAATAGCACCACATTTGCTTGCCAAAGAAGAATAGCTCCTTCACAGCCCTTCTCCACCCAGCCAAAACCCACAAAAGAAGCCTCAGAGAACTAGCCTGACTACCTAGCAAATGTAGGTCAGTAAACGCTGTGTCAGGCCTGAGGAAGGCAAGCATCTTCACCTGAAAATTGCCTGCCCTGACAATCATATCTAGGACCTTTTAAGAATGTCCTGATTTAACATATCTTGGCTAATACACAAAGTGTAGGCAGCCAGTTCAGTTTCATAATTGTACCTCCCTGCATAATGAAACTGACATGAAAAGCAACCACGTCTCTTACTTCATACTTTAGTATGTGTCCTGCCTCAAATACGAGTGTCAAGGGAAAAAAGACAGAAGTGAAACATTTATTTTGTGTACAATGCTCGATCAACTACAAAAACCTCAGCCCATGGAAAGGTAGAAGAATGGCAGAAAATGTCTTTTGTAGATATTAATTTGTGAGAATTATATATTGGAATTTGAGAGGCGAACACACACAAAAGCAGCTGATATCAAAGCACTGACAATGTGCTGCAAGATGCAGGTCAATCACAGCCACTACTGTGGACTGCTGTTTCTAGGGTCTTCCCCTCGCAGTCCTGTGAGGCTGCACAAACAGTAGTCAGGAAAAGCATAAAAGCATATGCACCACAGCATAAAAGACCTTTCCAAGTGTAAATCTGTAGCAAGGATGGCAGAAAGCCCCAAATATTCCTATAGCCTTCTGACTTAACACTAACGTCCCCCATTCAGACTGATCTTCTACTGAAAAACTAATCTTAAAACTTGCTGCTGTAACTGATTTGCATCAGAAATGTGAAGTAAAAAAATGAAGTCTGCTAATAATGACAAGTCCCACCCCATGTCATTCAGCAACCTTCTTTGTTTCTTGGACCTTTCATATCTCTCTTTATGATCCATTTCATATGATTCTGATCAAAAGATACCTTCCGGAAGTTTTTATGGAATAAGCACAGGAGCCCTATTTGTGTATCATGGGTTTCCAAGCTTCTCAACAAGCCCATGTTTTTAGATTGACTGTTGCCTGTCATCTATTTGTAGGTGCCCCCAGCTGGAAAAGCAGTAGACTCTGTGCTCCACCAGAGCAGAAGCTGGTCAGAGCAGCAAGCTCCATTCCTGGGGCAGGAAGGGGAACCCTACTGCCTCCATACAGAGTGCTCCGCACCTGGTGTCTACCATTCTCTGCCTTCAATCAGATTTCTGTGCCCCCCTGTTTTCGCCATGTTTCTCCTCCAAGAGCTGAAGCAGCAGTAACACACGCAGGTACTGCTGTGCCCTATCTGGAATGTAGCTGGCTTGACTTGCATCTTTTTGCCAGCTAGCCAGAGAGCATTTGCATTTTCAAGCCATCACCCGCAGTGACTTCACAGAAAGAACAAGTATTACCCAGCACTATTCAATAGCATTAATTATAACACAAATCTTGTTCTCAGGCTCATTCGCCTCCTCCCAGGCTCATACTGGCGCCTGACTTGCACTCCACCACAAATTCCCACTCTTCTTCACCACTGAGGGCTGAGTAGTAATTTGACAGACACTGGGGTTACCACCAGCAGGACAGTCTTTCAAGCCTGTTGGCATGTCAAGAGCTATTGATTTGATTAGTGCCTCTGGCAACTTAGAAAGGAGAATCTCTAGGGGTTTGTAGCAGGAATGCAGCTCCCAGAGCGGCTGCTAACCTGGCTGCCTTGCTGTGCTCTTGGAACCAGCTCTGTGGGTGGAGGACGATGAAGTGATGCCAGGCACAGCTCCAGCACAAGAAGTGGCTGCAGAGCTTTGTTTCCCCGCTGCAGGCAGGCTGATGAATCGGTTACCCGCAGAACCTACCACCCTGTGTCCCACAAGGAAAGTAAGTGGCCTGCTTGGTTTCCTGGAAATTTTCCTTTGTTCCTCTTTGAAATTGTTAAGTCTGCACACTGTGTTTAAGATCAGATGAGAGAGACAAGTCTATAGGGTAATACATAGTTCAAACTAACATCCAAATGCATCCAATAAGAAAAACAAAATTCTACTTGCGAGCTTGTCATTTTCTTGTGGCAGCAGCTTGTTTGCTGCTTTTTGAGTTACAGCTGTACACAGCTGTTAGTGATGAAGTGCTGCAGACCACTTAGCAGCCACCAAAACTCTTCATATACCTATTCTGTGCTTTTCACTTATTTTGTTCCCTGTTAGGCTCTCATGGCCTAGCTGTTGCTATACTACGAGTAATCTACTCTGGAGACTTGGTGGAGGTTGCGCAGCTCAATATGAGATCGTTTTGCACTGGTGGACCATATAACTCATAAGAAAAAATTCAAATCTAACCTGCAAACTTAAGGGACATCTTCCAACTATATTCCTCCTAGCCAATAGGATTTATATTTTTGCATTCATAATTAGACACCTCACCATTGCCAGAGAGGGACAGCAATAAGCACTTCAACTTACCTTACAGCAGAACTAGAATTTAAATACATGTCTAAGTATCATCCAGGCTGGCAATAGGATAAACTTTGGCTGGAGGCAGGACAATGAAAACCCCTCAGCTCATCAGCTCAGAACAAAACACGTGGAATGCAAGAACAGCCTTTAAACAAGCAGGGTGACACTGTATTTTGTTTTAAATTTGCTGAAAAAATGGGACCACAGCTAGAAAACTCAGACAGATGGGTTTTCTTCTCTGACAAACCAAACCAGCCTGCAGATTAATAATTAAAAGAGTATTTTTCCAGCACCCTAAGCCATTCATTTTCCTCTTCATTAAACTCACACTAATATCTGCAATTGTTGCACCAATGGTAGTTCTTACTTCTTTGATCCCATACTATAGATTGTCAGCAGAGATTTTTACCAGATTTCTTCCTTGCCTTTGGTAACAGAACACATTTCGTCTTGTGCTTACACACAGAAAACATCCTGAAATTCTGATGGTTGCCTACAAAAAGTGATGGTTCTTCCTCTGGTGTCAACATAATCCATATTCTTTCCAATTCCTTTCACTAAATTGCACATCTAAGGGGAGATTAAGACCTACCGCTTTGACTTAGCAATAGCTGTAAGTTTTGTGTTTAAGCCCTGTGCTGAATCAAGGTCTAAAAATGTAGTTCACTTGCGGTCAAGCAGGCCTAAAAAAAGGAAAAGAAAGCAGGGAGGAAGAAGGCAAAGAGAAAGAAGAGGAAATATAAAGGAGGAGTAGGAAGGAAATAGAAAAAAACAAAGGAAGTAGCAATGAGAAAAGAAAAGAAAAGAAAAGAAAAGAGAAGAGAAGAGAAGAGAAGAGAAGAGAAGAGAAGAGAAGAGAAGAGAAGAGAAGAGAAGAGAAGAGAAGAAAAGAGAAAAACAACTGATTAATAATTTTGCCACATTTGATATGTATTTCAATCTGTGCATTCTGCAACACGAACTTGGTTTGTTTGATAGCTCGCCTCTGTTAAAGGTGAGGTTTCATTTTAACGCCTAGTCTAAACCAATATTTATAATAAGAAGCATGATTAAGCAACCACTGGCAAGTCAAATTTCTCTGGAAGAGAAGGATAATTCTTTAGAAAGGAAATCACAGTAGGCCCCATGACAGAAGTCATTCCACATTCAGATCAATTAACACTTTACATATCACCATTACAATACACTGTATTGTTTATGCCTTTTACATGAGAACTGGAAAGTAGGGAGAAAATAATCTTTATAAATTCCTTAATTTTAAAATAATCCCATGGCATGCATGCTGTATGACAGCTAAAAATATGGTGAAAATGTCTAAACAATACTCATGACCACAGGTACACATTAGTCAGGAAATAAACACAAGCTGTGACATACCTGACCTTCCAGCATTAGCTTTTTTTAAAAAAATTAAGCGTCCAAAATGCAAGAAAGAAGATTAAAGTTACTTCACTTACTGCCCTTAAGTAGGATGTGTAGACACTTTTGTGAATGCCATGAGGCACCTCTGTGCATCCTTACGGATCTAATTGTGTTTAAAAATGTGACATCCTTCACTTAAAAGAGGCAGGTTCTGTAATCAGGCTGCTGGGAATGTAAAGTTGCAAATGTATCTGTCTCTTTGTTCCCTTCTATCTTGACACAGGCTTGTGATGTTTTGCTCTCAATAAATCACTTTCTTTTTCTAAAGCACAGGCTCTCTCTATAACACATCACAGTGTCAGTGGCTGATTGCTAGGTGAAGATTAACTGTTGAGCTCATCTAGATTGCTAAAGTCAACTAGACAGATACTGTGGCGCCAATCTGTAAGAGCTCATCAAAATTGCACAAGCATATTCTTTTTTTACAATCTTTGCCTGGTAATCCTTTGTCCTCCATCCTTTAAATTTATCTTCCTATTACCTTCTCCCTTTGACCCAGATAATATACCCTCTCCTCTCTTCACAAAACACTTGTTTCTCTTAACCTCTACCCAATGCTGCCACATTGTCATTTATCATGCTCGGCCTCCCCATGCAGACTCTTTGGGTGTGACTCTGGTTTTCCTGTTTTGATTTACTAAACTGAAGGATGCCCATTCCCAAAATCTTGGGATTCCACAGAGTTGCTCCATGGGCTCTACCTGGATCTGGGTGGGGTCTCAGCATCAGCAACCTCTTCACTGAAGGAACAAGGATTTTACATGCCATAAAACGCTCAGACTGCAATCAGGAAGAGGTCCGCAGCATCTTGCTGGTCCTCTGCTGTGTTGGACACATTCCCAGCCAGACAGCTTGACCCCGTAGAGTGATAATCTAATTCCCCTCATTCTCCATTTCCTTGCACTTCTCTCATTATCACAAATCCTGTTACTGCTTTGAAACGCACAGTGCCCAGAGAAGTGCAGTGTTCCGAGTGACTAACTCTCCAAGGCAACTTTTGAAGGAAGCCATCTAGATTGCTCAGAAGCCTGCATCTCTCCAGAAAGCCAGGAGCCCGAGAAAAACAGAGTATCATTTAACCCACTGAAAAAACTTTGGCACCTCTGGTATAACAACAGCTGCAAGTTCCAGAAAACAGAAAAAGTTGTGTTTACATGGCTGTACTGTCCTGATGCAAGAAGGGCTTTAGATTGGCCTTCCTTTGAGGGACTTGTCTGCCAAGCTGACTTACACATTCAGAAAATGAACTGAAAATATGTCTTTCTCATTCTGCGTAATAGACAGTCTTACCTATCAGTCTGCAAGTAGAATAAAAGCAGTATAACCAAAGATGGGCAAAGACCATTACTTCATTACTTTGGGTCGATCAGAAGGGAGTATTCACTTACACAGCCACATCACTTCCTGACAAACGCATAAGATACAGTTTCCCACTCGTTAGCCCCTACATTTATAACCCTCTTCAGCCTCACAAACTCCCAGTTTCTAAACTGGGACGATCTTCAATTCAAGATGCTAACAGCAGTTTGGGAGGGGAAGAACGAGCCCCAGACACAGCCCATTAGCAGACTCCGCTTTAGCTTGTAATGTTTTGCCTCAAAACACAACCTCTTAGGATCATGGAGAAAACCTTCTCAACAGGAACCCCTTGGCCCTGGGTGCAGTGCTGAGGCCTGCAGACCCCGGGGCACCTCCTCACCCCCTCACCTCAGGGCTCGCAGTGCTATTTCTCACACTTTTGTCCCCTCACTCCTCACTGCAGGGCAATGTTTTGCCCTTTCGTAGGCAGGCTCTCCTCAAGGCACCCGCCCGTGGCTGCGGGGCTCAGCCATGCCCTGCAGTGGGTTGGTCAGAGCCGCTGGAATCGGCTGTGTCCAGCTCAGGGCAGCCCCAGCCGCTCCTCACAGGAGCCGCCCAGCAGCCCCCCACTGCCAAAACCCTGGGCACCTGCACCCAGTACATACGGCAACATATTTTTCAGTGGGGACTGGTCCATGACATGTTGGAGCTGGTCCAGAGGAGGGTCATGAAGATGATCAGAGGGCTGGAGCACCTCTCCTGTGAGGAAAGGCTGAGAGAGTTGGGGTTGTTCAGGCTGGAGAAGAGAAGGCTCTGGGCAGATCTTATAGCGGCCTTCCAGTACCTAAAGGGGGCCTACAGGAAAGATGAGGAAGGACTCTTTACCAGGAAGCATAGAAAGAAGGGTAACGATTTTAAACTGGAAGAATGTGGATTCAGATTACATATAAGGAAGAAGTTCTTTACTGTGAGAGTGGTGAGGCACTGGAACAGGTTGTCCAGAGAGGTTGTGGAGGCCCCATCCCTGGAGGTGTTCAAGGCCAGGCTGGATGGGGCTTTGAGCAACCTGATCTAGTGGGAGGTGTCCCTGCCCATGGCAGGGGGGTTGGAACTCGATGGTCTTTAAAGGCCCTTCCAACCCAAACCATTCTATGATTCTATGATGCAGTAACACTACTTAGGGGAATTTTAGATTTCTATTGATAGAGAAATGCTGTGTGTTGTACTGCTAGACCTATGAAATTAAATTGCTTTAGAAACAAAACATAATGTGGAGCAAACAGCAGATATCAAATATATACTTAATTGAGCATTTTATGTTAGAAACTAAAGAACGTTTGGCAAAACTATCATCTACTTTTAACAGGTGTACCTCCATGAAGGTCAACACACTGAGCAAATTTATACTCTCTCAAGATCTAATCAACCTGCGTATGCACATATCTGCTTCTACCATTAACACATCATCCCATGAAGTTTTCCTTGTAGTTGTATTGAATGTCCAAAATGCAGCTATATCTCATTTTGATATATCTGTATTTTCATGTCAGTCACTTCTCACTTATGTGAGAAGAAAGTATCCTCCTTTAAGAAGAGCAGCAGTGTCACAGAGATAGCAGCCCTCTATTTTTCCACACTTCAAATATGTTTCCATCACATCATAACAAGCTTTTAGCCTGGCCCTGCAGTCAGGGAACAGCTTTGTCTCCCCACTGCCCTGATACTTTCCTTGTTATGATAATGAAAAAAAAAACCAGGGCATCAGCTATGCTGATACAGAAACTCTGCACCAGGAATGTAACGGAAGCCATCCTAATGCCCATCACAGAGGACATTAGGAAGCTATTAGAAGTAGGAATTTTGGGGATAAAATGCATAAAAATTGTTAGGCAACACGTGAAAAGAAGTGTCCCTCATTACTTGTCCCTGAGGTAGCTTTCCCCCAGCCACCTCCAGCCTCAGCAGGTAACTCAGCAGAACAGTGTTTTGGCACCACTCTGATCTGCTGCAACTTGTACCAGCATTTGCTGTGAGCATGAGCAGAAATTTCATACTAGAAATGGTTATTAAGGCCTCTTACTGATGTAAATGATATGCAAAATAGCCTGAGCAATTTCAGCAGGGTGTTTATGTGCATTTGAACAGCTGTTCTAAAGTAACAGCTCTTTCATCCGCACAGTTATTTCTTGCGTCTTGAAGTGATGAAGATTTGAGAACAAAATATTCTTGCATGGAAGAACACCACTACTTGGTAATTAAGTGTGTTATAATTCACAACACCAGAGGAATGCCAGCAAGGCAGGATTGTCCTCTGATTAGGATAACATTAAAGGATTCAGAAAAGAAACCAGGTTTTGCAATGGTTTCCTTGTGTTCTCTTCAAGGCCCTGTTCCCTGTCTATAAAACAGGAAGAACAGTGCTCCCTTGTGAAACAGAGAAACTGATCTCATTTATAGTTTCCAGGCTCTGCTGTGTATGTTATTAAACATTATTACATGCTACTAATAAAGTTGAGTTTATTGTGGTGACAGGTGCAATCAATGAACAGTGTCATGACATTTCCAAGAATGCCGTGGAAAAGATAAGTAAAAGCAAAACCTATAACAGACTGGAGATCTCTGGGGAAAACATGCTTTGCACATACGTTTGAATATGTCTGGACCATTTGTGATAAATGGGCTGTGGATTCTGGAAAAAGCAGTTGGGTAAATGCGACGGGCCAGATGGAGGAAGGAGCATCCTCTCAAATAGCGGAACAGAGAGTGCCACCGCGAACATTTTGGTGGCCCATAGAACTAACCCTTCTACGACACGACTAGACCCAAAATGAAGAAAAGGGTATAAAACCTGATCGTCTGCTAGTCAGCGTTACCAAGATGGAAGTTAAAACTGGCGAAACAATGACTCTAAAGAATAGTGTTTGAAACTTATTAGCAAAAAAAAAGCTAACAAAAAGTGCCTGTAGCTAGAGCTCCCCTGTAAAGTGCTGAAAACTTCGAAGGGTCACTTCATTGAACTAGAAAAGCATGCAGAAAGCAGCCAAAAGACTTAATAAACTGAAGGACCTTGAGCAATTTGGGGGATTAGGCATTGGTTTATGTTTTCTCTGGAGTTCACAACCTTGCCTGCAGGAAGGAATAATTGAAAAGTTAATTCTAGTGGTTATGAGCTGGTGAGGTGTGAAATGCACCACATGCAGCTGCCTACTCGGCTCCAGTTTTCACTGACAGTATCACCTAGGTAGCCACTGCCTTCCTTTGTGCTCCTAGTGTACCATACAACCCTCTTTTCTAAAGGAACTAAAATGCCACTGACATAACTCTGTGGCCGGAAAAGTTCTCAGTTATCTTGTTGGATTATGTTTCTCTTCAGATACGTGAATGTATAGATGTGGCATTTAGGGTCTTTTCCAACCTAAATGATTCTATGATTCAATGAAATTTTACAAACACCTCTGCAAAATCAACAGGGGCATCACCAGCAGCAATAAAGAAGTCATTATCCCACTCTACTCTGTACTTGTCAGGCCACATCTGGAATATTGTGTTCAGTTTCGGTCCCTGCTATGCAAAAAAGATGTGGACAGGCTGGAGAGGGTCCAGAGAAGGGCCACCAAGATGATCAAAAGACTGGGAAGGCTGCCATATGAGGAAAGGCTGAGAGAATTGGGTTTGTTCAGCCTTGAGAAAAGAAGGCTTCGGTGAGACCTTATCACCATGTGCCAGTACTTAAAGGGTGGCTATAAAGATGGAGACCCCCTTTTTACAAGGAGTCACATGGAAAAGATGAGGGGTAATGGGTACAAGTTACTCCTGGGGAGATTCCAATTGGACACAAGAGGAAGATTTTTCCCAATGAGAACAATCAGCCATTGGAATAATCTTCCCAGGGAAGTGGTGACTTCCCCAACACTGGACACTTTTAAGATTCGGGTGGACAGGCTGCTGGGCCATCTTGTCTAGACGGTGCTTTTGCCAAGAAAGGTTGGACCAGATGATCCTTGAGGTTCCTTCCAACCTGGTATTCTATGATTCTATGATAATGTAGCAAAATTTTCAGTTAAGTACAAACTAAAGCACTTTAAAATGAGACCTCAGCTCTTTAAATAATGGAAATCTGGGAAAAGACAGCTTAACATATGGCTTTGCTTCTCTGAGTAGACCATGTTGCTCTCTCATGACCGGATCAGAAGTGGTTAAAACTGTACCATCAACAGAATCTGCGTCCCACTGTGTGGAGTGTGCAGAATTCACGGAAGTTGGAAATATGGCTGGCATTTGAATAGAACTAAGGAACAGCAAAGACATCTAATATCTGTTACAAATTCATGTGGCCAGATGCCCAATACATGGTGGTCCTGAACAGGAGCAGGATGTGGCTCTTTCACCACTCATATTGTAGTGAATTGCCATTTACTTTATTTAGCACCATGTCCCACGGCCTAAGATCTTTATTTATTGCTCTGATTTCCCCTAAAAATAACCCTGCCTGACCTCTTCAAAGGCTAGATTAAGTAGAGGAACTGCACAGCAGGACCACATATTGTTAAGGCAGCCACTCTGGACAATTGGTAAGCAAAGCCTTATAAAAGCAAAGGTGTGAATGTGGGGCTTCTGATCACCCCGGGATAAGTTTCCTCTGCCCGGTTTGGGATTTGGTCCTAAGGAAAGAGCAGTCCCAGGCTGTGCTCATGCACTGTCTGTGTTGACAAAAAAAAACAGAGGGGAAGTTGACCTTGCCTGCACAGAGGACCAAAGGGCAGACTCCTGAAGTCCCCTGGCATACTTACAATCAGCATGCCTGTTGTTTACAGCTTTCTTTTCAAATTTAGAAACAGAGCCTTTTCTCATCTCTCTTGTTCCTGGCTGCAGAAAGGTCTTCAGCTATTTACGTATATTGCAGAGGTGCCAAAAGACACACAACGCGGCTGGCAGCTTCCAGGGGGCTTGGCTCCAGTAACACTGCAACTATCCAGACTTTTTTGGAAGCTAGTTTATTCCAGCAAATCCTCTTTTCTGGGGACACTTTGATCTGAGAACTTCTACGTATATATGCTTCCTGGCCTGATACTCTAATTATTTTAAACTTCGTGGTTAGAAAAAGGGTGCAGAATGGCTTCACTTCCTTGAGAGCCTGTTAGCAGCTCATTTATTGATTATCCATGCATGAGCTTGCTGAGCTGAAATACAAGTTTTTTAACCTATCACACAAAATCTGAGATGCACTGCAGTTTGGTAAATGGTGTAGTTACGAAGTCTTTTTTAGGTATGCTGCATGTTTAGATCTACTGAAGCAAAGACGTATGCAGAGAGCAGGAACCATTTGTTCATTCTGTCAAGCACAGTGTGATTTAAAATTCCAATTCACATTGGTTTTGTTTGCTTCTCCAACAAACACAGAAACTTTGCCCTTCTTCAAAAATGAAAATTATGAAAAAATGTATAGTAAGATTAAAAATTCCACTTTGTTTTCAATTAAGAGCCCCAAACTGAATTATTTTTCACTTCCCTCTCTCTCTCCTCTCTTTTTCTTTTCAATTTGGAAAAAGGAAAGAAGTCAGAAAAAAAATATGACAGAACTAAAGCGTGCCCTGTTTGCATCGCTTCCCTGTGTGTATTTTACTTTAAAAGTCTACAAATAAAGGAGAAACTGAAAAGGCTGAGGAAAACATAATGGGGCTTTCCATGATACTTTTTGGGCTTCCTATGAACTCTCCCACAGTTAGAAGTGAAACATTTTTGTCCCTTACTATTTCTAGGTAACCTCAATTAAAAGCCATGCAGAGTGACAACTAAACATTGCCAACACATCAGTCATGCACTGCACAATAAAAATATGTGGCATTTTTTGTGTGTTTATGTTTTGGTGCCTTTGAATGTCACAATATTCCTCAGTTCAAAGGAGCTGGGAAGGGTTACTTCGATTACTTTTTTGCTACCTTCCAATACTGCCCTCTTTTCCAGTTTCCTCATCATATCACATCTTCCATATGCCCTTCTCATTCAGATCCCCTTCCAGTATCACCACTGGCTTACACTTCAAGCAGAATTCTTCCTGAAACTTCTCACCAACTGTCTCAAGATTGTCTCTCATCACCTCCTTTCAGAGCAGACCCCCTCAGCCATGGACAACCTCCTAGCTGCCATCGCTCCCCAAGATCCCCTACATGCAGCTTCTTGATAATGCAGTCTGATGTGAAGGTGAGTCTCAAACAAGAGAAGGAGACAAGTAATGCTCGGGCCTAGCAGCTGCTTCAGCCAGTCACCATGGCTGATATGCAAACCTCAACTGGGGACTGGATGGGTATTTTAAGAGCCACAGATGCGCAGCTGGAAAGCAGCCCGTTTAACCCATGGTGATACCAGCTGCAAGGGATGACACACAGCAACATGTACACTTTAGCAACTGAGCACTCCAAAGAATGTGGTATTTCTTAGCACAGCCTAAAGCACACCGACACAGGCCGCTCAAGCCATGGCGGAGCTAGATCTCATGTAGACAGTAAATACTACTGGGATCTCTCCGAGCAGCAGACGAGTACGGGATGTTAGAGGAAAGTGTTAGCGTATATGGAAAACAGGCAGATTCAGGATGGAACTTGAAAGCAGAGGCGGATCGTGGGGGAGGGAAAAGCTACTGGCAAGGGAGGAAACAATGAAATTGAGAGAAAAGACAACTGGGGGCTAGAAATCACAGTGAGGAAAACCCGCACGCATACCCCCAATGGAGAGAGTCCCCTCCCTCTGCTGAGCTTCCGGGCATGAAAGCTCGGGCAGAGCCTCAAGAAACCCTCAGCACACTGACAGCTCTGGCTGAAAATATGAGTCATCAGCCCCCAGGATGACTCATGGCCGCACTCCTCCACCCTGAGCGGCAAACGAAAATATAGATGAAGAGGAAGGTCGGGCTGAGGACAGTACTACAAGCCAGGGAATTTCTCAGCCTCTCGCTATGTCAACACTCATGTCATGAATCTTTTCACATTTAGCAGTTGGTGGCTGAGGAGGAGACGGCAGTGACCATCTGGGGAAGGAGAGAGGGGTGCCATCCTCCCCCATGCTGCCTGCCAGGGAGGGAGACATTTTGGCAAGAGAAGTAAGTACCTGAGAGACAGAAAAAGGGCAACTGGTACTCAGTGGCTAGTTAGCAGGTGAACTAGGAACATGAAGGGGAAAATCACAAAGGGTTTTGCATCTCTTGGCTAATTGTGCCACAGCTGTGAGGACGGCACTACTGAATAGCTCGCCAGGCTGAAATCCTGGCTCATTAGAGTCACTGGGAATTTGGCAACAGACCTGAGCAGAGCTGGTTTTCACCATGGCTTTAGTGCCACATGATACAGAGAAACAGCAAAGGCTTGAGGCCGGGACAAAGGCTGAGTTGTGTTACTGTCTAACTGGGTACAACCATGGGCAGATCTCCCTGAGCACCCCTGCTCCGTGCCACAGGGAGCTCCCAGCTGGCCCCGGGCAGGTGGCACCGCTCAGAAGGTGCCCCAGCGCTGGGCAGAGCAGGTCCGCCCCAGGCTGTGGCTGGGCCCTGCAGCTGAGGCAAGGCAATGTGCTGACAGGGCTATACAGGCTCTGGGAGCTGAGCATGTAGACACCATCTTGGCCATTGCCACACAGCCAGCCCGTAGGAAGCTGCCTGCAATCCCTCTGCTGCTAGACTCTCTACTACAGAAGCAGCTGTATTGCACTTAATTTCCATCACCTTTCTTTAAGTGCAAATTGACTGGGGTGGAGGGGTAAGGTTGCCTGTGAGCCATTAATGCTTGCTGGAGCAGCACATGCTCCCACATTGTACCACACTGCTATCGCTTCTCACCTCCCATTTAGTTCAATGACACATCCTCCCTTATTTCTCCGTTATATTTGTTCAGACTATGTGTTAATGGAGAGACTATGTGTTACTGGAGCTGTGACTTGGCACTGACTTGACTCTTGACTTGAGCTTGACTCTTGGGCACTGTTTGCCCAACGCGACCTCCATTTCCTTTGGCTCTTCAATCTACCAGCAAGATAATAATAAATCATTCACACGCTGTCTCGTCATATAGCACAGAGCTGGCTTTCTTTGTACTGATTTTTTTCCCGGAGACTTCAGGACACTGATTGGATCCTTACTATTCTGTTCCCACGACAAAGTCAGTTGGGTCCTTTAGTAGCACGTAAAAAAATTATTAACACAAATCTGAGCAGCAACATTTCAGCCTTTTTTCCCAGATCAGTGAAATTCAGCATTAACTCTAAGTGCAGTGAAGCATTCCCTTCATTTAAGTATTTCATCTTCTCTAATTACCTTCAGCATGGAATCCCCTTCCCTTTCCATTCCTTCCTAACAGCTTTTGGCCTCCAGCTAAAACAATGCCCTTTCACTCCCCTTTTTTATCAAAGCATTGCCCTGAACATGGGGCCAAAGGATGTCAAGATAGATATACTTTTGCAGATACAATTAATGCTTGCGTAAATGAATGAATGCTCAAATCACAGTGTGCTTTATGGGTAACAGTCAAGTTAAACCAGAACTTCAGCAGGGCGGGATTGTCTTTGTGCCTGGCATTCATGGCCGCAGTGTGCAGCAAACACCTCCTGCCCCAGGACAGTTCGGGTTTTGTGATTCCATAGACAGCAGTGGTTACTGACTGACTGTTTGTTCTCAGCCACGAGCTCTGCTTTGCTGCACGGAGTCAGCGCTGCACAGACTCAGCCCTGCTCTTCAGAGATGCTTCCCTCTCCTCATTCCTGCATAGATTCAGTCCTCACTGCCTGCCAGCTCCATGCTGCTGGCGCCCAGTTGAAAGGAGTGGTCAAAAGCCATCAATGGCAACTCATTACATGCACGGAAACTCAGCCAGGAGACAGAGGCAAAAGGAACAGACGGCTCACTCCAGTCTGGGACACTGTCACAAGGCTAGAAACAGTTTCCCCTTTCCAACAACCAGCCCGTACGTGAGAAGCAACTAGTATGTGAATGCTGTCCTGAATGCTTTCAATATTCTCCTGCATCTCACATAAAATTTAGGAAAATTTGAGATGTTTTGAAGGTTCTGATCTTTTTTTTTCTCTCTGCTCTTGCTGCTTTGTTTCCAATCCTTTTCTGAGGTCATGCTCCTTGGCTTATAACAGTATGATTTTCTCGATAGCAACTAAGCTAGTCTGCATAAAAAAATCAGAAATTAAGGTGATAAAAAAGGCAAATAGCCCATCTAGACCAGTACCTGGCAATTTGCATCATAGAATGGTTCTCTCAGTGCAATGCTCTGTCTCAGAAAACTATGCTGATGCCACATTTCATAATAAGACATAATGGCAAATTTTCCCCATGCCATAGTAACCCCACTTGTGCAATGTTCTCTAATGGACAAAGGGGTAAAAGAAGGAAAAAAAGGAAGTATTTATGCCTTGTGGCAACAGTCCTGATGCTTGATAACCTATTTTAGAGGTCTGCTTGTTTAGCCCAGCCAAGCAAAGGCTGGAACAAAATATGATTATCCCAGGTATATTTATAGAGGAGATACATCGGGGAGGAAGAAGAGCTAATGAAGAACAAGTGGCACGAGAACAAATGCGAATAAATGAGCCACAATAAAATTAGGCTCGAAATTAGAACATGGTTCTACCTCTGCTGTTCTGGAAGAGTCTCCCAGGAAGAGTACAGAGAAGAAAAAAAAACATGGCTATTTTTAGGAAATAACAAGATCAGTTTAGGAAAGTTTTACCTATGATAGCAGGGGATCATTCCAGGAATCTTCTAGCCTTATGTACTTTTCTTTCTAGAGCATTTACATTTCTTCTGAAAACAGGCTCCCACAAGGCTCTTAGAATACCCTGATGGAGGCTTGTCACTGTAATGTACCAGCCTTTTTGATCAAATTTTAATCCAATCTTGTTTCAGGTGCAGACTCTGCAGACTTGAATGAAAAAAACAACAGTGATTTGCTCAAACAAATCGATCTGATGTTTGTCCAAAAGATGCTTTCTGATTCACACAGGAATTAAATTGCATGGTCTGCAGTACCCAAGAGGCAGTCTGAAGTGATCATTGAATACACATTTATACTAACTCTGTTAACCTCCGTCGGTAGCACGAAAGGGGCTCGATGCCAGCACATCGTACAATTTGAATTAGAGTTTGCTGTTAGATGTGGTAACTCCCAGTCTGCGAGGCCTCTAGCGGTACCCAGCATGCTCAGGGGCCGGTGCAGAGCTGTACAGAGGGAGTTCGCACTGCCATCGGGGTGCATGTCCACCCCACTCATCCGTCTGGACAGGTGCCATGTGAGTAGAAGCCACAACACATTTCCACCCCTACTGCCATACCCGTGGCCTGCATCACCTGCGCTGATGCAAGACCCAAAGGCGAATGCCCCCAAATTTCCCATTTCTCTCTCAAATACATCACCTGGCTTAACAAACGGGATTATATTGCCTTACAAATCTGATACTAGGCAAGCTTTGGGTAAATGAGAATCGGGCCCTTCTCTATATCCAAGCATATGTATATTTCTGCATATATCATATATATGCAGAGACACAACTACAGGGCAGAGGAGTAAAATGCAGCCTAAATGACCCCTGCAGTGCCCTGCAATGCTACACCAGCCTGCCAGAGCCACCACCGCTGTGTCCCCAGCACTCTGCCAGGGCTGGGTGAGCTGCTCGCAGCCTCCCTCCATCACAAAGCCAGCAGCTGTGCTCGGTGTCCTCCCAGCGGCACTGTGCTTCGCAGCTCTCTGTCTGCTCACGTTCAGGAATCCCATGATAACTGCCATGGTACAGTTTTTTAAAAAAAAGCCCAGCCCTGCACAGGCCCCTCCACTGCCGTTGCTGCCTGCCCAGAGGGGGAAAACCCAAGGAGGCACTTTGCTAGGTTTCTATTTCTGCCTCCTGGACTGCAGAACACCTCATAGTTTAGCCAGTTCCTTGCTGAAGTCTGACTTTCACAACACTAAATATAGGAAATGTGCACTCTGCAGGGTCTATATTTAGCTTTGCTGCGTTAGAATGGGAGGTACCTCGTTACTGGAGGCAAGAAAGCAAAACCACTACAGGCAGGGAAGCTTGGGTGATTCAGTAGCAACCACTGCTCTATTGTGCCAGCGCAGGAAGGAACTAAATTAGAAAGTTCAGTTCTGGGTTCAATTTTCTCTTTTTAAACAAATCCGTTCAATGCCCTAGTGAGGTTTTACAGTAGTTCACCTCCTGCGGAAGAAATGACACATCTCCATGTTGTTACTGTAAAAACATTTAGGAATAGTCCTTATTTAAATCAAGGACAGACTTTAATACAAATTAAAATTCGGGGTTGGAGGCACCTGAGCTAGCTACAGCTGGTATGTAAAGCCTTATATAAAGACCCTCACACGCAGTAAATCATGACTACCTGACATAAGCCTGGGCAGGCTTTTCAGGAATGTTAATCGCTGCTGAACAAGGAGGACTGCCCCGTCTCACAGCTGCAGCCTTTCACCTCTAAGTCACCTATTCCAGCGTACTTGGCAGGGGGGCACACGACCTGGACTCTGTTCCCAAGCTGTGCTATTCACCGCGGATTAGACGGCATGCCTCGGTTCCCCTACCTATCAGCTGGGGGTAGCGGTATTTCTCCTGTGCTGCAGCGCATTTTCAGAGCCAAGTGAAGAGTTAATGCTAAAGAGTTGGCTTGGGCTGGCTGGCTTCTCTTTAGAAACCGCAAAGGGCTGCAGAGGTTGGAAAGACAGGATTTTGACCAAAATACTATGCAGAAAAATGCCTGACTGCTTGAAAACAGGTTTCCTAGCGGATAGCATCACAGATGAATCATCACAGGCAGGTGATTGCCCGGAGGCACCAGGGACCCCACGCCTGCAGGGAGGGGATGGCCAAGGTTGCGGGTGCATCATGGGAGGTGTAGTTCAAGGAGGTGGCCCCAAACTAAGGAGCCGACCAGAGGACTGGAAGCAGCTGATGTAAAACTCTTTTCAGGGATTATGATGGCATTTCAGAAGTGTAATGGTTAGGTTCTTTTAAAAATTTTACAGAGTCCCATTTCTCCACTACCATTCTTTTGCACCTGCAGTCTTCTCCAATATGAAACAAGGTAATGAGCCACATCAGCTTCCAGGTGGAGAACTATCATGTAATAGGAAACCATATCAAAATAATTATCTCATCTTCATACAGATGATGATGCTGTGCAAACCACATGATGGAGAAGATGACCTGTTCTGAAAAGACAGTAATAACGAGATCTGCCAAACTTTCTTGTCAGAATCAAATATAATGACCAAAAACACCCTTTTCCAAGTCCACGTTAGATTCAGCCCTGGTTAATTCATGACAAGTAACAACTGGATACCTAATGTCTGTACCGGCAAGGCAGATGTGCTCAACACTTGTTTTCTAGTACAGACTAGCCCTTTTTCACCTACTTTTATAGCCCAAAACATTTTAGTCCTTGTTAACTTTCAAGCTGTGCATGTGCATTGTCTGGGAGAGTGTTATTTGGCTGGGGCCAAAACAGGTCAGTGACAATAGCTGAGCATTATAAACAAAATCATACTCAGCATCTGGGAACAACCCCTGTTTAATTTATTAGCATAGATATAGTTGCTGAGTTTAAACAGAGGAAACAAAAACTGCCTGTCTTTCCCCTCAATACCTCCAGTCAATAGTGTTAAATTAAATACTGTTTGGTCACTTACAGGCTACACTCACCTACCAGCCCTCTTGCCAGCAATCAACTCATAGCCCATCACTTCCAGTTTTGGTTCTGGGAGCTGACGATGGTGTAACTGACCCACTGAGGCACTGGAGTAGGTAAGTCCTTTCAGAAAGGCAACAATCAGCAGGATTTTAAAATTCAGGATATTTATCCTATCCATCAGTTTACGCTTTCTTGTGCCTCTTGATGTGCAAACCGTGATCTCCTGGGCATACGCACAGGTGGCCTCGGACCTTCAGAAGGCCTTACAAAAACGCCTTATGACTGCATGTTCGTGAAGTAGCTATTGACAGATAGAAAAGGAGAAACCATTTCCAAACATAAACTCCTTGCTACAAAGTGAGAAATAATGTGGAAAGGAAGCGACTCCGTACAGGACCACCTCTAATTTGAATATTTTTGTCTTTTTTATTTCTGTCCCTGAGAGGCTGAAGGTAGGTTAACTCCACTCCTCCTTCAGTTAAGCCTCTCGTGACCCCGATACTCTTTCCATACCCTGAATATTTCAACTGGTCTAACAAAAGATATTACTACGTCCTTCAAAACCTCTGCCCTCTCTGATACCGAGGGGTCATGAGCACAAACCCAACAAGTAAAACATCAGAGGTGAAATCCCGCTTGTACACCTGCTTCTTGAGATCCTTTTCTCATGCTTTTCACATGTGCCAATGGAGACTTCAAATACTAATTATTCACAGCTATACAACATGGCCAGTGACAGCACAGCTGGAAATGAGCCTAATGAAACATGCAATGTAGACTCATTATACCATAGACCAAATTCAACAAAACAAAACAAAACAAAACAAAGAAACAAAAAACAAAACAAAAAAAAAAGCCAAACAAAAAAAGCACATGATTATGTAAAGAAAGATAAAAAGTGACAACATTAAGCAAATGGAGCCAGGCCCCCGGGAGTCCCCTTGTTCATAGATTTGTATCAAGAATTTTTTTAGTCTCGTGTAAAAATTCCAGCCACTTCTAACGCTACAGGCCCTAATTCTCGGTCCTCTGTACTTTCAAAAGACAAGGGATACTTACTTTATCCTGTACTGGTTTTGGCTGTTGATTTTCTGCGTAATAGCTTGTATGGTGCCATGTTTGGGATTTTTGACCAAACCAGTATTGATAACACAGGGATGTTTTTGTTATTGCTGAGCAGTGCTTACATGGCAACACGGACTTTTTTGTTTCTCACCCTGCCCCGCCAGCAAGCAGGCTGGGGGTGCACAAGAATTTGGGAGGGGACACAGCTGGGACAGCTGACTCCAGCTGATCAAAGGGATATGCTGCACCATATGACGTCATGCTTCGCAATAAAAGCTGCGGGAAGAGGGAAGGTTCAGAGTTATGGCATTTGTCTTCCCAAGGAAACGTTACACATGATGAAGCCCTGCTTTCCCGAAGATGAAAAGCCATGGGAATCTGCCTGCTGATGGAAAGTAGTGAATGAATTCCTTATTTCGCTTTGCTTGCACATAGAGCTTTTGCTTTACTTATCACACAGGCTTTATGTCAACCCACAACTTTACTCCATTTTGCCCTTCCAATTCTCTCCCCCATCCCACTGGGAGGGTAGCGAGCAGCTGGGTGGGACTGAGCTGCCTGCTGGGGCTAACCCACAACACGTGCCTGGCCCTGCAAGACATTCAGTAGGTAGCCTTTCAGTGGGTTGTATCTGTTGGCATTTCAGCTGTAAAAAAAAAGGATAACGTTTCCCTTGCACTCTATAGTACTATGCGTTTTTAGAGATTTGATTATTAATCATAGTCTTGGTATTTATTCTACATTTTCATCTTATTGGATTTAATTCTTAATAATGACACTTCCCTTTTTTAGCTTAACACTTCCCATCCTAATCAACATGAGTATGCACTCTCTTTTAGCTGTCATGTAGATGAACATACTAATTTAATCTTTAAATCAATGTCAGCTGGGAGAGTTTTATGAATGTAACTGTGAACCCCCCGTTCTTTTGTTGTGCAAAACAGATTGTTTAGCTGAGCTTTGCCTTCTCCAAAAAGAACGTCTTGGAGTTCTTCTCAATGTCAATTCTGTATTACTAGATTCAGAGTTACTTTCCTGTTTCCCTATTCCCTTCTCTGTGTATGTGCGCAGTAAAGGCATACAGGAGGAAACACAGTTCCAATGAACTCTTGCTCAGGTCAGCATTGACCACAGAAGCTTCTGTAACAGAAATTCCCTGGAAAGAAAACATTTCCCCATCTGCCTATGTACCTGACATGAGTGAAGGAGAAACGGGCTAGGAGGCCTTCAAACCTGTAAACAATCTAGTTGGTGCTATTACAATGAGCTATTAATATTGCATATCTAAACAGACACACAGAGGACTTATCATCCTTATCTAAAAATCTGATATGAAACACCTATAATATCTGTAACCTATATAAATAAATGTTAATGTGGTTAAGTAGGCCTACAGCATATTGTGAAATCATTTGGCATAGTGACAACTTCCTTGTCATACTGAGGGCTCTTCTTTCAAATGTGTTTTTGGGTGCCTGTTTGGTATAGACCTTTCAACTTATTTACTTAGGTTGCAAGCTTGTCCTTCACAGAGTGTTCGTCTGTTACATACTTGTTATTATCTGCCATAATGTTTCTTGGCGCAAGACTTGGTTCCCGGATCTTATTGTTGTGACAAAGAAAATTCTTCCTTAGGCCAAAAATATCCTTCCTAAAGCTATCAACTGAAGTGATTGTTACACTTACATGAGGCCAGTATTTCTGAATGATTAACGAAACCACAGACAGACATAAGATTTGCTATGCAATTAAATCCTATGTTGATGTAAGTTGCGTAGAAGAAAAGATGCAACCCATCTTCAAGCTTACGCAGCCAATGCCATCCCCTTTGGAATCAGGAGTGATCAGTTGACTCTACCTTAGATAGAAGCCAACAAATCAAACATTTAGATGCCTTGTAACTCCTTGTCCATGAGCTGATTAATTGCTAGACAAAACATCCTTCACAACATTAGGAACAACATGGAAAAAAGGAATTTAATACATGACCCAGCTTGAATATATCTGGCAGTATTCAATCTTTTACTTTAAAGGTAATTCACTTAATCTGACAGCATGCTGACCCAATGTTCTCGCTGAGCCCAAGATTAAGATAAAATAGTGATTTCATGTAGCATGTCAATGATCAGAGTACACTATGCAATGATAATTCTATTAAAATAGGAGCTGACTATTAGAATAATAAAGGCAAAAGATGTACAATGAAATACTCCCCACATATATTCAAGTTTTCCTTTTTTCCTGTAGAAACGTTCTGTGGTTTTGTCCAGTTCATCATATCGTTCCAACCTTAAGCATCAACAGTAGAATAAAACAGCTGAGATCGAGGCCAACTGACCACAATTTGGAGAAGGAAAGAAGAAAGCAAAATACAAATGCTATCATCTTGTAATAAACCATAAAGATGGACAAACATGTTTGGATTGTATCAATGTCAGAGGTGTTAAGATGCACATTATTTTGCTTGCAAGGGATAAAATGAAGGCAACTGGTAAAACAGCAGAGCGTGATTCAGGATTAATTACTAGAGCTAAGGCAGTAAAATGGATCCATTAGTGAATCTGTTTGCTTACTTTCTGCACTTCAGTCAGCCTGAGATGGGCTCAGTCAATGTGGTTATTTACAGTTTTATCCTTCTGTTTATCTCCTGTCTTTTCACAACGTAACTTCACATTTGCACTAAGTCTACATTAATAACAGCAGGCCAAGAAAGCCTAGTTTCATTTCTGTTAAATATACATGAAATAGGTTTTTTTAAACCCACATTTTTATTTACATCATTTTACAAGGTTACTTTGCAGAATTCTTTTGGATGAATCAAAGCTCCTAATTCTCTGGTTTGGGTTGAAGAGGTACACGATTCCACACTGAGAAAGGCTGACTTTCTTTAAACAGGAGGGAGTTGGGCTCTAGATTTATTGATTTAGTTGATCTAAAGTTATAGTTTCTCAAGAGCTGAAGAAAAAGGTTTCAAAGCTTTCTTTGATCAAAGCCGCAGAGTGACAATGTTAGAACCAACAGGGAAAAGAATAAAATGAAGCAAACAAAGCAATATTCCAAGATTTCTGCCTTCCAATTTAACCTCACAGTGCCAAAAATGGAGCAGAATATAGTCTTTTTTTTAAAAAAAAATCAGAGTTATGAGCTACAGCTCTCCAGCTTTTAAGATGTTTACATATCTAACTGACTTGACATACACGAAGCACAACTTTGAACTTCAGAGCACTGCTGCATGCAAGAAAGTACACAGAGGTGGATTTGTCAGCAGCAATGCGCATCCCATTGCTACTGCCCCATGCCACAAATACGCTCTTGGCCACGTGAGGAGGAACTGAACCTACTGCCACATGAAGTCCCCATCCAGAACACGCATACATCCAACGGTAGTTAAACACTCATCTCCTGCACCGAGTTTAAATACCTTCTGGTAATTTAAAGTACAGGCAGGCAATAAATAAACCTCTTAAATTAGTTTCAACATGAGAGAAAACTAGATTTCTATTGCTATTAGAAACCTGAGTTCTTACTCCAAACCACCCACAGCAATTGGCTGTAATCACTGCTGACTACTTGTTATTTTCTTTGATTTCAGCAATCTTTATATTTAATGAGGTAGCTTTATCTTTTTTAAAACTTCAATATGTTGTACATAAACAAGGTAGAGAAAAATCAATTATTCAAAGTATTAGAATAGAGGTTTTCATTTTAGTCAAATCTTTCTCTGATTATATTATACTTTTAAAAATGAACCTATTTTATATCTCAAATGAACTTAAAATGACAAATGTCAATAATTAACTACAATAGTATAAATTAAGCAATTGAAAACTGTCATTTATTGAACCAGTGAGCTTTTGTAAGTAGTTAAACAAGTTAAATTTTTTTATAGAAAGAATGGGGTGAAATACCTTTAAGTAAATTATCATATCCCACTTTATAAATAAAGTACGACAAACCATTTCCTGAATTAAGAAAGTTTCTATTCATTCAAATGTCAGCACCTACAGAGTTTCTATATTGGCATATTCACTGCTGTTATCCAGAATCCTGTAGAGTGCAACTTTTACTGAAGATTTCAAAACTTGTTCAGTGTGGAAAACCTATTAGAAATGACTTAGAATGTTGGTTTCCAGTGTATGACTCTGTGTTCCAGTCTCCTTCCAAAATTAACTTGATACAAATGGCAAGTGGAAAGTTAATTATGCCATAAATATGAAACATTTCATTCACCTGTTCCTAAATCTACTATAGTGGGAATATTAGAATGCAAAAAAATATTTTTATATAATTGCGCAAGTATACACAGCAACAGAATAGCCTTATTAGCTAAAAAAAAGCCCATTTTGTGTAGAGATTTTTATTTGATTACAACAATCAAATAAAAATATTTTATAGTTAGTGCTGCAACTCTTGATTTGGGAAAATACAAGTACAAAAATGTAATTAAAGTCACCGAATTAAAAGACAATTTTAATCTTGTTGATTTAAACTTGAAGTAACTTAAAATCAGTCTCTTGTAGATGCTCCTTAGAGACTGGTAGAAAATTATTTAATCTGATAAAGTTTCCTTCATCCTACTTTCAGAATCATTTGTGAAAAAGCTTCTGAACTAAATTATTGTATTAAACATAATTATTATCACTAATATTATTTATCAAATAACTGTGGGTCAGCAATGCCTTATCCATAGATCATTTTCAGTTTTCTCTGAGAATCCAAAATTGAAATTTTGGGTTGAATTTTCCCAGCCTCAACTGTATCCATTATGCAAGTCATACTGCAGTCTTCCATTTCTACATGAGATAAGCACAATTCTTAGGTTTAGTTTTCCAGCAGAAATGCTTGCATGTGTGAATTGTTTTCCACTTGCATTCTCTACCTATTAGCCACCTTTGCTCAGATACCTATGGCACAGACCTCTGGCAAATAGCCACACAGGAGATCTCTAAGAATCAAGCAGAAACAGTATGGTAGGAACTTGAGTGAAGGTCCCTTTCTTTCAGAATATATATGGACTAATGCTTTAATGCTAAATGGAAAAATAAAAGTGCAAATCACTTCTGACCATTAGGACGTACCAAACCCAGAGGCAGCTGCCTTTCCCCAGCAGCGGTGCAATATTTGTGCACAATTTGTATAGAAACATCAACAGTTCTTTCAGAGTAAAGTGCAGGATGAAGCAGCACACAGTGTATGAAGAAACTCATTAGTCAATGAAATCCATCCTGCAGAGATTTGAAGTATGCGGGAGAGCAAACGTAAATTAGACTGTGTACTATCGCCGTACACAAAAGCTGTTATCCATACTTCTATGCTTTACTGTTACAGTACCGCACCATTCAGTCTCTCCATAGAGATAAAAACATACCATGAAAGACAGAAATTTCCACCTCTGTACATGATCAACTTAATCTAATGTATGGCACACGAGACAGGCGAGAACTTGCAGAGCATAGGTCCTACTAGTTTATATCAGTATCAAGCTGCTCCTGATTGAAGTGAAAGCAGGCTCAGAAGCCAGTAGTAATGGGTGCCTCTTGTGCTTCTACATCTGCTATCAGGTGCTCCTTGGTACACCCAAGATTGTGACAGTGCACTGCCATGGGGGTCCCCTGCTTCATGGGCTGGAAGCACCACTGCCCCCAAGCCACCCACTCCCAATGCCCCCAAAGAACCCAGCATCCCCTATCAGCGGTGCAGCAGGCCCCCACACTGCATTCATTCACTCAAGCTCAGAGCAGAGGCCACGCTGGCACAATACTAGGTCCATCAATAACTTGCACTGAGACAATTCCTGTTAGAAGTTTATTTATAGGCAGGGTAGGCCTATAAATATCCTGGAGATAGGCCAAATACCATAAAAGAGCCCTTTCCTTCTCTCATTCCACAAAGCAACACCTAGCAATCACGGTCAGTAAACGATATTAATGAGGTGTTGTTTCCTGCTCACAGAGCCGCTGAGTAAGAGGCCAAGGACATTCCCGCTTCTGTAATAACAGAGCTACGGCACTGAAGCACAGGGGCTAGGGGCTGCAATCAAGCATTACTAATGTGCTCAGTAGCTTAGGTATTAAGTTCACTAAAGAAAAAAGAAAAAGGCATGGAAAGAACACGTAGGCAAAATGTAATGGATAGCCACAGGTGGGAGGAAAAATCAGCTTTGAATTCTCCCTAGAATAATTTCTTGCATAAGACTTTATATAAGCTGACAGCCTTTCACGTTCTCAGAATAGGATCCCAAAATTCACTGGCGAGGTCTGCACCCTCTGGTAAAAACGGCGCCAAGACCGCACTCACCAACTACCACACTGTTTATTACCAGGGAAAACAGAAACAGCCAGTTTCAGGTGGGGTCGGGGCACAGTTTCGACAGCATCTGGGTGTCTGCTGTCACCCAGTGGGTCAGCTTTCAACCTGGCAGGCCTGGAGAGGCACCTCGCTGCCTGTCTGCGAACGGTGCGGAAAACAGCTGTGCAGGCAGGGGCAGGAAGGAAAGCTCACCTTGATCAAAGCCTCCCTGGAGCCCAGGCTTTTAAAGAAAGCAGGAAAACCTCAGCAAGCTCTCTGCGCCTCCTGGAGCTGCCCCTCCGCGACAGTACCAACGCAGGCAAAAGCAGCCAGCACCAAGGCACCCTGCTACGCGAGCGGTGTGTACGAGCACGCACTTACTTGCCAACGGCCCCAGAGAAGTCTGAGCTCAAACAGAATACTCTTAAGACAAAAAGGAAAACCATGAAGCCTGTCCAGCTTTTGCCACGTGAGCACATTTTTGCTCCGGGGTGCCTTTATACATTTCAAGCCACCCAGTTGTTTTTGTGGATGAGACCCATGCTCAGCATGTCATTTCAAAGTGAGCCAGAGGCACAAGCAGCAAGAGAAGGTTTAGGTTTGATTAAACATGCCGAACACTCACCTCATTTTTTTCATTATTTGGAACCATATGCCCAGCCGAAGAAACAGGGAAACCATAAAACCAGCATTATTTTAGAGCAGTGCCCAAGGGACTTGTCACCTGACATTCAACATTGCCAGAATTCCCGGAACAATGAGGACAGTTACATTTCCCAACTTTGCTTCCCACTCACTCAGGAGGTAAGCACACACTCCTTCATGGAAGTTTAGAGGGGGGGTTGATTTGCATTTTACCTGGTAGGGGAAATAAAACTTTCCCTCAAGGTCTTAAAGCAATTATTGACAATATTACGTGACCATATCCCTAAGTACTCCAAATTCTCAGCACAGAAAAGCAAATCCCTCCTTTGATTAAAACAGTGCCACGATTTTTTCATTTAACCTCATGTTTTGGGGGCCTTCAGCTTCTAGGAGTTCAGGATTGGAAAAGCTGGTTATCGCATACCCAAGTCTCTTAAGAGCATATATTTTAAATTAAGAAGAGGAAGAAAGTAACGATATCCTCACTGGGCAGGCAGAGCCAATGTAAGAAGCACACAAAAGGTTACAAGAGGAAATCAGTAATACACAACACAAACCCAGATTTTCAGAGTACTTTTCTAGTGCCTTCTGAAAAATGAGCCTCTTTCTTTGCATAAAGAACAACTGCAATGACTTGGTGTGGAATCTTTTAATTGAAGCCATTACAAGACAGGAAGGAAAAATAAGACCTGCCCTGGAAAGAACCTGCTGTGCAACCCCACTTGGAAGGGCAGAGAGGTGTCATCTCTGCGCACAGGCTGAATCCCTAGGTATGAAACAGAGGGAACAAAGACAGGCAGCCTTTAGAAATGTCCCAAGTGATCCTCACAAAATCAGAAGGTTCATTTACCTCACCATTTCATACTTCTGGTAGGGAATATTATTTATTCTTTCATAACATAGACTAAAGCAGACTTCTGTAAAGTTCCCTCAGCTTGACCCAAATCAAGTTCTAGATGTGCTTAAACACTTTCACAAGCGAGTATTTCTTTTTTCTGGACCTGCAAAAATTACCAGCCAAGAAGCCCTCTTGATCCTGATCAGGATTTTGAGATGCTAGGATGTATGTGAATGGATAACTTCAGATAGACAGGTTGTTTTTAGTTTGGACCCAATAATTTAACCAAGATGGTATGGAAACGAAGGGTGACTGTTTAACAATTACAGCAAAGAAGGTGGAAGACATGGAGAATTATGTTCTTCTGCCCTGCTCTGCTTCAGCTGAGCGTCCTTTTTTCTCTCCAATTCCTTTATTTGTCAGGTAAAATAGGGACAATACCACACAGCACATAGAAGGTGTGACAAAACACATGCAACCCTTTGTGCACTTTGTGTAAGTGCTATTCATGTGTTTACTTGTTCACACTGCACCAAGCAGGCCTGATCTCATATTGCCATATTGAGGGGAATGAGAAAAAATTCCTCTGGGGCTTTGGAATCATAGAATCATAGAATGGTTTAGGTTGGAAGGGACCTTGAAGATCATCGAGTTCCAACCCCCCTACCATAGGCAGGGACACCTCTCACTAGACCAGGTTGCCCAAGGCCACGTCCAGCCTGGCCTTGAACACCTCCAGGGATGGGGCTTCAACGACCTCTCTGGGCAACCTGTGCCAGTGCCTCACCACCCTTAAAGTGAAAAACTTCTTCCTAATGTTTAATCTAAACCTGCCCTCTTCCAGCTTAAAGCCATTCCCCCTCGTCCTATCACTACATGCTCTTGTAAAAAGTCCTTCCCCAGCTCTCCTGTAGGCCCCCTTTAGGTACTGGAAGGCTGCAATAAGATCTCCCCGGAGCCTTCTCTTCTCCAGGCTGAACAGCCCCAACTCTCTCAGCCTCTCCTCATAGGAGAAGTGCTCCAGCCCTCTGATCATCCTCGTGGCTCTCCTCTGGACACGCTCCAGCAGGTCCATGTCCTTCTTATGTTGGGGACTCCACAGCTGGATGCAGTAAGTATCTAGAAAGGAAGTATCTAGAAAGACAGTATAGATTATCCAGTTCATTCAGAAATAAGATCATGATGTGGCTGATCAAGGGAAAAAATGTATTATTTTTATTATTCTGTCCAAATCAAATTACTTGCCCATGCCCTGCTCTGGACATAAGAATCATTCAAGTGCAGTGATTTGTAACACTTTCAACGTGCTCACTCCTGAAAAAATTGCCCTTGGGCAACAGACTCCACACAATGGAACCAAATCCACTGTCAAGTTTTCCTTAGTCCCATTTTGCATAACCCTTAGAAGCAGCTCCTTTCTGCTGCTGGGAATTCCCAGCCCTGCAGAGCCTGATGTGCTGACAGATCCTGCTGCTCCGCAGTGTGTTACTAAGACCTTGCCTGCGCTGGGGAGTTCAGCCACAGGCAGTGGGCAGCGAGTCTGGGTGCACAATAGCTGCGTTGGCAGGCAAAGCTGGTGTTGGTGCGGCTATACTGTCCAGCCCAATTTCAAGCAGGAATGAACTACACTTCAGTAGGTATTGGCAGCATATCAAGCCCAAGCTTGTGGAAAGTCTTGCAATTCTGCACTGCTGTTGTAAGAAGCAAGGGAGAACAGGTCTCTCCGTACTGCTCAGCTGTGCCTGTAAACAGACAACACACAGCCTAGAAAATAAAACTTCAAAGTAGATGCTTCTCAACAGTCAACTGCTAAAAAGAGGGAGTTTCGTATTCAGACATTGTTACACGAAATCAAGGTCAAGATTTTTAAAATCCATCCCTGACAGTCATTTCCCTCCCTTTCTGAGAGCATGGCACATTTTCTCTGTCTGGTACACCCTGTTGATTTTTAACCACCTCTGTTCCGCCTCACCAGTTTCCCGCCTTGCTGGGCTCCCGCTGGAGCTACCCACACAGAGGAACCAGAGTAGAGGGAGTCTCCAAGGCACAACAGCCATCAGGATCATGAAGGCACAGAACCTGATTCTCACAGGTTTGAACTCAATCCTCCTTCCTGCTACTATGAAGATGCCTAAGGAAGGCCATGCCCAGAGTCAGCTGAAATCGAATTGCTGCAAGGCAAGCTCCACTGAGGGGAAATGGTTTTCAGCAGTCTTTTTGGCCAGAAAAGACCAGCAGACCACCAAGCCTGACCTCCTGGATGACAAGGGCTGCTGCAGAGAAAAGCTGGTGGGAAAAGGCACCTCCTTCTGACCTGGCAGTGAAGTACCAGCAGGGCAGGGCAGGTCCAAGATCAGCCTCTCCACTGGGAAGAATGAGGGGTATTCACACCATGGCCAACAACATTCAGTTTCTTTCCTCACGACAAAATAAGCCAGCTCAGGTTGCCCTTGAAATCCATTTTATTAGGCTGCATTTCCCCAAGGCAACGAAGCCTCTAAATCCTTGAAAATTCCCTCCTCTTCTCTCCTCCCACCAGCACTTCCGCCCCGGGAGAGGAGGCTTAACACTTGTTTGCCAGTTTCTTCTCTTTGCAATCTCTCTTTTCCCCCGGTTCCTGAGGCTAGCTAGTTCTCCCAGGTTTAAGGCCCTGGGTTCATGGCACACCTTTCAACCTTGTCTTCCCCTAAGGTAAAGCTTAAATCACCAGAGAATAGGTAATAAGTGAGTAGATAAGTCACTAAAAACTATAACTTACCTGGAGTAGACTGCAGCTGCCTCCAGCCACCTCCCCTTTACAATGTTCCCTAAAAACTCTCTGTTCCCTCCCTTTTCTTGGTACTTACCTGCCATACACAGAGTGAGATCTTGTAGCAGAATGGCACAGTGGCACTATAACATGGCCCATACTCCCTATACAAGCTACCTACACTACGAGCCAAGGTTTGAAGGAAAGGGGAATGTGTGGGGATGGGGAGCAGCCTCCGTGACCCACCTGTCTAGCCCCATTTAGAGAAGAAGCAAGAAGCAAGAACCTAGAGAAAGTAAGCAGAACTTTGGACCCTGAGCCAGCTGATAAGCTGTCAGGTCAATTTGCAATGAGCGCTGGGCTCTCTCACAAAGTAAAGCCACAGGAATTAGATATGTTTAGTCACAGGGCATAGAAGAAAAGAGATCAGGCAGGAGCATGAGTGTGCTTCAAGGCTGAAGAACAAATCGCGATTGTGAGGCTCAGCCGAGTCTCTGATGGAAGGATTGAGGCATAAATCTGGAGACAGAGTTGACGAGTTTGCAAACTTCCCAGCTCCAGTTCTGTGTGAGGGAACTCCTGCAGTTCTGCAAGGAGGATCAGATCTACACACCTCCAATGGGTTCCACTGCCAAACAATATAACACATGTACAAATCTTAGCGAAACATTAATAACTAGAGCAAATTGCAACTGAAAAATGCTACTGCTAACTCAAGGCGAGAGTCCAGCTCCTACTTATTTCACAGTAGCTATTTCCTAATCCCTTTGAGACCTAGGCCATACAGTTTATTTTACATCCAATTGAACAACACAGCTCTATCCTCTGACAGAGCACAGGAATCCAGCAAAGGTAAGTGTTGCCCTAGAGCTACAACACCCTCTCCACAACCGATTTGAGGAACAGTGCACTGCTGCAGCGCTACTTCTCTATTTTGCCAGACTTTTTTGCTCTTTTGTGATAGGAGAGCTAATTATACTTTCCAATACTATCACAACCTTTAGAGAACCCTAGGAGAGAAGCGCTACGCAAGAGCAGTGTCATTACTTACAATGAATCTGCTGGTTGCATACGGTGAGAGAAGGCAAAATAGCTCATAGGTGGAGCGACAGAGAGAAGAGCTGGAGCAAGGTAAGGACTGGGATAAATAGACAGGGCAGTGCACGAATTTTTTAACTAGCAACAATCAGCGGACTCTGGTCCCATTTAATTTGGGGCTGCATCAATACCTGCTTAGCTCTGAAGTACAAACTGGCCCATCAAGCAAGAGATTAGGTAACCTATTCTCGTGTATGCCTTTGATGCTATGATACCAGTAGCCCCCCTTTCAATCTGCGTAGAAAATGGGGAAAATAATTGTTTGTCCCAAAGAAGGTGGTAGAGGGGATGGAAGGAACCAGTGTCCTTTGTCAGTAAATGAGCTAGTGCACAGAGAGCAAACTCATAATCTGAAACGAGACCTGGCACAAGCTGGTAGCCTTACTGGTCACTGGGACATGTGGCTAATTTGGGCTGGTTTTGAGAGGAGAGTGAGGGCATTCACCAGCTCTGCCATGCTTTGCTAGACTGGGTGGAGTGCTGCACATGGGGCCATGCTGAGCCATGGGGAGGGATATAGTGGCCCATGACCATGCTGAAATCAGCGGAATTAAGTGCAAGAAATACAATAACCATGGGAGGGAGCTCTTAATTTATTGCTGTCTTAGACATGGTGGGGGTTTCTGCAGCCTTTAGTGAGAGATTAAAGTAGTTTGCAAAGCAAAAGTGAAACAGCATTTAACAGTCACAGCCCAGTCTCTGAAATTGCAAAGAATAAAATGAATGCTAACTTGAGGGGGGAGGAGGGAATTTTCCCATCCCCTCTTGCCTCCCACATTGCATCACTCACTGCAGTGAGCTCAGGTGAATAATACAGACTGATGCATTTGTCAAACACATGCTTTCATACTCATAATGATTGTGAGGGGGAAAAACCCAGAGAACAACTAAACACCAAGGACTCTTTTAGAAAGTTCAGAGTGGAACTTTTTCAAGAGTGGGTGTTTGCTGCAGGCCCCTCTGTGAGCTGAGCTCTTTTTTCCTTGCTCCTCTCATTTAAGCCTTCATTTACACAGTGACTCTCCTGCTGTTATGGGCTCACTGAGCAAATGGCTAAGGAAATATAAAAGCCAACTGAAAGAAAAATACTTCTTCTCAGTCTGTATGTTTAAGGGTACAGCTGCATGAGCACCATGTTTCCTTTCATAGGGCAGATGAAGATCAAGTGCTGTGATCAGTTTTAAGAAATTCTATAACACTTTGTGGAACAGGATGTGGCCCAAAATTGTCAGATTATAGTAACCAGTGTGAAGCAAGGCAATGTACCTCACCAGTGGCGTGGTTAGAAAGTGTGACAGTTCTTCATCTGAGACATGAAGTAGAAAAGTACCTATTCCAGAGGCTATTATAACTTTCTCTGAAGGAAGAAAAAAATATCGTCATTGAAAAAAAAATAAATCTATGCATTTCTCTTGCAAACATTCTGGAATGATCTCTTCCTATCTTCTTCTCTATTTTTTTTTTTCCTGGAACCCATAAGGGTTAACACCATAACAGCAAATTAAAATTTGTCAAATTTGTTAAACTCTGTCTTAGGACCTCATGAAGGTTTGGTTATTGAAAAATCCTTACAAGTATAACTATTGTTTTAAAAAATACATTTATTAGACATCAGCTATGGGGGCGGGGGGGGGAACAGAAGAAATAAATCCCAAGGATTCCCTTTTGGAAAGCTCAGAGAAGATGACATTTGCAAAAAGGAATTTTGCATTATTCATCTGTCTTCCCTTAATTTTATTTTTTTTTACTACACTGGCCAATTTCAACCAATGCTAAACAAAAGGTGGAAATCTGTATGAATTTTCCAAAACCTAGTATGTGAACAGGAGAAAGACTCAACATGGTGGCTCCACTGTGGGGAAAATCCAGCAGAAGAGGCATATTTGATGCTTGGCACTAGCCAGCAGGTCTGTCGTTAGACCTGAACAAGACAGCCACAAGCATGCAGAGAACATGCATGGTTTTCTCTCGCAGGTCAAAACACATGCTGAGGAGTTAGAATAATTCTCGGGTGGAGGCAAGAGAAGTTAGCAGATAAAGGACTGAAAGTTGAATCTAGGCTTACTGGTTCTGCTTATTGCTCTGCTACCTGGAACCTACTGCCTTGTTTGCGATTCTCTTTTACATAGCCCCCACTCCAAACGTTCATTAAAATAGATATGACAGCAGAAGTATTTAATGGCAGTGAAGAAAAGTCCGTGTACTTGTAAATAATAGCATATGCATAACAGATGAGAGTGAGGCATACAAATATCACTGATGTGTGTTCTTATACCTGTAACTCCCCTTTTCCCCTAACAATCTTAGCTCTTTAACATATTCCCTGTGACGACCGTCATGGAGCAAAGGAATCCAAACACAAACAGATTGGCAAAGGGGCTCCCTCCAGAGCATAAGATACAGTTGAGGAAACTGTCCCTATTGAAAAAACATAAGCATCTGAGCTTCTTCAGTTTTCTGAGGAAAACTCAGGTTTACCCAGAAACAACATATTGGTTCAGATCATCTCCAGTGTCTACAAACGCTGACTATCAATGGTTAACCAAGAAGTATATTTATTTTTCACACAGTAGGCTTGATTCTTCTCCTGAAGACTACCAGAATAAGACTTGGTTCCCACATCCTTGATCCTACAGATAGGGCACGCACACAAAGAAGTGCTAAATGAAATCTGCAGTCTCTGTTTTACGTGACAGCTGAGGAAGAGAAAGCAGAAAAAGAAGTAACAAAAAACCCAAAACAAAACAAGGAAGAAAAAAGCAGTAGGGTGGACTGAGAATATTCCACAAATTGCCAAAAGTATTTGGCTCCTGTTTCAGCATGCACAATATTCAGATACCTTCACAGAACTGAGCTATTGTCACCTCTGTGATTCTCTGCAGCAATAGCACTGCACGGTATTTAATTAGCTTCCTGGAACGCATCTCACAAAGAACCAAAATAGACAAGATTAACTAGATTATAAAGATGAGGATCAGAGTCTTCCTCTTGTAAACTCTTGGGTGACTTTATAACTGCTCACTGGAAAAAAAAAAAAAAACAACAAAACAAATCAAAACTGAATGAAAGAAAGACCAAAGACCTCTGCTATATGCAGAATGCCACATTCATGTTGAGTCAGCTTAAAACAGCAAAACAGGTGCATGCCTGCATACCGCTGACTGTAGAGTTGACTATAGGCTGTAGAGTACCATTTATATGTTTGGTTCAAGGTCCCTTTCAAACTAAAACATTCTCACTCTAATTTTATGTATCTGAATGCTTCAAGCTGGATGACTGAAGGAAAGATTTTGATATAGCTAACTTATTTAAGACCACATGGTACATCAAGGGAGGAGCATGTTATCAGGACCAGGGAAAAGCTGGCAGGATGGTAGTGATGGTCTACAGATGGTCTACAAGCAAAAACTCTATTATGATTAAGAGAAAGCATTGTTAGTAGGGTTTCTAAAGGGAGTTCTGCCAAAACCAGCACAAAACAGAGTAGTTACTAAAAACATTATTTAAGTGGTGAAATTAGATTAAAAGCCATTGTCTCTCAGCTGAGATGTGAGCACCAGGCATGTGTGTGTTTCTACTCCATTACAATATGAATGAAAAAGACTGAACATAAAATGCTGTTTCCAGGTGAAGGACAGAAACTTCCTAAATCACACTAATTCTGTCATCAGCTGTTATCTGAACATACTTGAATGCACTGGTCTAACTAAAAAATCAAGCAGGTACTGAAGTGGGATACTGACTTCAGTGGGCCTTTATTATACACCTAATTTGTGCTGCTTAGCAAGCATGAATTCAGATGTGAGCTTAAAACTAAATAGTTTCAGCTATGCCGAACTATGGAGCATGACCTAACAAGCCTGGTGGGAAGGACAACAGCAATTTCAATACGAGTGAAATTAAATGCCAGAAGTACCTATGAAATCATCATGAAATCTACAGAGCAAAAGTGATGAAAAACAAGGGAAGAAGGGGGGAAGGAAAGTCATGTAAATATCACAGCTGGATGTCACTTGCTGGTAAATATTAACCAGTAATCCAACTGTTAAGAAACAATGCAAACCCAAAACACATTAGGGTCAGATTTATCCCACCAAACTTTGCTCACTTACTGTGTCTGGCATAAGATACATGCATATATTGCTTCTGTAGATAATAGAGACAGACATGTATCTCCTGAGGGTGACATCTCCCACCCTAAAAACAGTTGCCTGAGATACCTATGTGTGTAAGCTGAGGTTCTTAGGTCCCCTCTTAAAGTCACTGAAAGCCCTGATTTAGTCTTCAAAAGACCTGCTGACACATCTTCAGGTTCAAGGGGCTGCTGAATATTCGTTAGACACTCATTTCTGAGAGTGCATAAGAATTTAGTTATTAGTGAAAATCTTGGCCTCTCTTTTTTGAAAGCAAACTACAGTATGAGAAGATGCAATACTTCAGACTCTTCACCCTGGTACACTCTGATATTAGGCCCAACACTCTGTTCACTGCATACTTCATTTCCTTCAGCGGGTTTGCTGACATGAAACAAGTTATGTACAACAATCATTTCAGTAAAAATTGCTTGACCTTGCTTTCTTAAAAAATAAGAAAACTGTTGCATTCAGCAGTTGGCTAGGAGCTGTGCTAGAGCAGGCCCTGACTTTGCCTCCTGCTGTGCTTGAGAAGTCCTACGCGTCCCTTCACCTCTCTGTGTCCCAGCCACTGCATTGGTGAAATGGAGGCAGACTGCTCTGCGTGAACGGGGGCTGAAGGGCTTAGGAGCGCCTTTGTACTCCTCAAGCAGGAGCTCGCTGTTGCTGTCCTTTCCCAGGGCTGTGTGTCCCTGCCTCTCCCCACGTTGTATAGGAAGCCCAGAAGACTAACTCAAAGCCTGTGGTTTTCTGCACGTGAGCAGGCTCTACAAGTTAAATACTGATACATCTACGCATCCATACCTACAATATCCACTGTCTGCACCTGCTTTCTCTCAGCAAAGAGTGCAGGTGTTAAACATGAGATGTGGAGGGGAGGAGAAGGGGCAGCTCTTATGGTGCACACAACTTCGTACCTGTAGCCGAGGGTTTAGGAATCATGATGGTAAAGTTAGTCACCTTTATCCACAGTTCAAACTTTACAAACTATTAGAGAACTCCATAATCATGCAGTCCATTTCATCTGTGGATGTATCACAAGCTGCAAATGATCATTTTACTCCAGAATGGTTTGAAAGCAGCTTGTGATGCGTTAGCCATACAAGAGGCAGTCAAGCCCCAGGACAAGTATTGTTAGCATTCAACTTATACAGATACAGAGCTGAGAAGCACTAATAGGAAAAGTACTTCTAGTACTTACTTACTGTCTTTTTAATATCAGCAAGAAAACAGAAAGACCATGTGCCTGATCATCTTGCACTAAGCTTTTGCCACAGCACAGAGGCAGTGCACACCGGTGTTAGAGTACGTGCGAAATGAGCCTTATACAATATTAGAACACCAGAGATCACCAAATATCCGCAGACAGGGCTGTGGGACTCCAGCACACAAAACTCTTCTCCAAAACACAGACTGCACTGGACACAAGCCAGCTACACAGAACGACAGCCCAGGAGGCCACAGCAAATGAGAACTACGAAGAGGGGAAAAACTTGCCACAGGGCAATTTTTCCATCCCACCTTAAGAATGGTGGAAAACTGAAGAAGCAACAGGCTTTCTAACACCTCAGGGATGAATCTACCACCTGCAGAAGTTTCAGCGGAAAGGACTGACTTTTTCTCTCTGGCTCATGCTCAATACAGTTCATGATCCTTCTTCTCAAAGCTGTAGACAGTGAGTGTGTACATAACATGTACATATCATATCAGTGAGCAGAACTGGAGGAGCATCTCCTCTCTTAATGGAGAGAAAACTTCTCTGTACCATCACTGACAAAATTGCTATCTTGCGGCTCAAAGCTGCCAAGTACCAAAACATTAGAATATCTCATTCAAGGGGTGATTTCAGGCAGTGTTCTGCTGCTGCTACACCACTTGGACACAAACTTAACATTAGACTTCCCAGTAGTGCCGCCGAGGTCAGTATGGTTACTCCCCCATGTGGCATGAAGGATGCCTTTTAGGGGCTTTGGTTGAAGCTTTGGCTTCCAGTTCATTGCAACTTAAATTAGTGTTCCAGGTGGGTTTAGCGGGCATTCAAGTAAAGCAGCACGTACCTTCCACCTGCTTACTGTCTACTTTTGCCATTGCTTTTCCCTGAGTTGCATGGTATATGTAAGATGAAAGAATCAAACCAAAAGGAACAAAGAATGTGCATGTACATACAAGTAAACCAAGGAGTGTGTTCTCTACCTGCAAGACCTACAGATTGTTCCTGAGGTTACAGACCAGCCATTGCAGCCTAGGAGTCAAGTATTTGAGCTCAGTTCTTAGCTCAACCTTAATCTGTCTGAGGAATCTTAGGGAATTGACTTCCACATCCTGTGTTTCCCCATGCAAAGCAATTTACATTGATGTTATCAAGAATCTGGAAAACTGGAAGTAATCAGCTGAGGTGAGGCCTGGAGGTAAGAGCAGGGGAAATGTCAGACTCGCATGAATGGACTCTTGCTCCAGGCTTTGCACTGTCCTACAGCTGTCCTACACCACTGCCTCACAGCGTCAGGCATCAGGCAGTCTGGTGCTTACCTGTTCTCACTGGGCCCAGCTGGGTCTCCGTGGGCCTAGCAACGCACGGCTTTTTCTGCCAGGCACAGAGGTGCTCCGGAGTGTAAAGCATAAGAGGACCTGGATGATGATGCCAGCTTAGGTGATGCTTCGTGTGTGGCCTGGAGGTCCACAGCTTGCTTGAAAAATGTTTGCAGGTGCAGAACCACTGGCATGTATCCATCCTGTCCAGTTAACTCAGACCACCTTACCACAACATAGAAAGGACACCTAAAACTGGGTAATAGGACTAGCACAGACTGCAAAACAGGACGCTTTTGATAGATGTACAATTGGAACAAGATGACAGACGTGTTATCAACAGCATGTTTACACGGAAGTGCAAGGAACCTTCTTCTTCTTTCCTATAAATTGTGCCTCTCTGATTACCTGGTTACTATCTTGGGCTCCATTCTTTACACTGGAAACACCACATCACAAAAACAAACAAACAAAAAACATTATAAACTCTTAATCCTCTTTGAAACCATGGTATTTTAGTTATGCCTGACTGGCAGGAGGGCTAGTGGATCTAGTGCTGTATGTAAAAGCGTGTTCGCTCTTCTTTCTCCCAGCACATAGTGATACCAGCTTTGTCCATGTCAAATCATGGAGAAAACAGAATTCTGAATTTTTACAAGCTCCACCATGCATAGCAAATAGGAGTGATGCCCCTCCAAAGCGACGTGTTAAAGTGACCGACTACCTACAGCCCCTATGGAAAAAGCCAAGGCGTTCCTGTTTCCATCATCCTTTAGCTCACAGTTCCCCTTTTAAGTGGTCCATTGGTCAAAGAGGTAACTCTGAATGTTACTCTCTGCCTCTGTGGTGTGTCTTAGCTACAGCTCTGTAAACTGAGGTGTGAAAGGACAGGAACATTTATTAAAGGTTTCCACTACAGAACAAGAGCTCTCACTTTTTGCAGCTTGAAATAAACCCTACTCACAACACAGAAGCAAGTGCAACCACAGCAGGGTTTGAGCAGGAAAAGCCTTCACAGGGGGGCTAGTGAAGGACGGGTGGGGGAAAGGAGGTGGTTCTCTGTCACCAGAAAAAGTACTGCCACTCAATTTTTTCCACTTATAGTCAGCCCCCCCATGACGCCCCAAAAGTGAACACAAGAACTGACCACTGAACAGCAATATATAAACTCTGTGAAAGAGGGCTGACAATAGCCACTTTCTTCTCTGCCTTGACAAAGAAGCTACCAGCAATGAAACTCCACGCTGCAGCTATCCTCGTCATCTTCTGGCTTGCTGTCTTCACTGCGCACACGGTGAAAGGTAAGTTTACAACCCAAGAGAAGGACAGTAATTGCTCCACATTGCACCAGTGGTCTGATGAGCAGGATTCATTCTCAGCCAGAGCTGATTCGTAAGATAAAACTCGCAAGAAATCCAGATCAGAATTGCAAGAAAGGCAGCTTTATGGGAGATTTCATCTGATGTCCTGTCAATTAGTGGTTGGCTTCTGCCTTAATGCAAGGAGACTTGCTGTGCCTTAGAACACTTAAAGGGTTTCTGTGCATTATTCTCTCTCTTAAAATCATGAAATCATGAACACCCAATGTCTTTTAATCTCACTGATGCCATACAGCAATAAGTTCTATAGGTTAATAACATTTTATGAAAAATATTTCTTGAATAAGATATACTTTTTTCTTTTACTAGATATACTACCTTTATATGTATTTTTTTTTGTCTTTTTGTAACTATATAGCCTTAATCTCTCTAATGTCCCTATTTTAAAAAGTTCTTCCAGTTTTGTATCACATATTGCCTATTTGCTTGTATCTAGCAAATATTTTGGTATGGACAGGCAAACTATGAACAAAAACTGCAAAGGAGAGCAATGGATTTGTACAATGTCTTCTCTCTCTTCCTGATTTCATACAATTTAACATCTTGTTTGAGACCATTTATGAGCACTGAGATGAGCTGTGTTTATTAGCCATGCTTTAAATAAGTTTGTCTACAGTGATCTTTAGGTCTGTGACTTTTGGATTAGGCTACATGTATCATGCAAAAACATGAACATACACACATAAGCACGTCTTCTTATACACAATCAGATTCACGCAAACAAGCACATAAAAATCACAGAAAACACTCATATGCAAGCCATATGCTAACCCACAAAAATATGCAAAGAGAAACACACAGAAAAGGCATCTTCGCAAAACCACACCAAACCAAACTGAGACCTGCTAAGCATTCACCAGATTATGCAGTTACACACGGAGTATGTTGACCTAGTGCCCCCAGAGCTAGATCATACTACATTCTTGTACACTGATTAATGCTACTGCTGTTCATCTCGGCAACATGTGGCTTCGTATCACAGGCTGCCAGTTCGTAATGTCATTCTCCAGGTTGTATAATTTGCCATAAATGTCACCAACTCTGAAAACGCACACTTGAGGTGGTGTGCAATGGATAGAAAAAAGATTAGAAAGAAGAATGACAACCAGAAAACAAACCACCAGAAAAAAAAGGGTAGTCAGAGGTACAGAGCAGTTTGGTTTTGTTCCCAGGCTTAGACAAGCTCTTCTGGTATTCCCGGCATGCATTCCCTGGAGATAGTTTAGTAGCAGAGAGAGTATTTCCAGGACTAGTAAGGTTTGCTTGACTATCTTTGAGCTCTTTAATGCCGCATTTTGAAAACCAACCTGAGTGAGGCAGTAAGATACATATTTGTAATGAATCATCAAAAAATACATCACATTACTTGTGAATAAAGCAAGATTAGAAGAGATATTCCTTCAGGCAAACAAAATCTCAAGAACTAGCTACTCTGCCAGTACCCATGCACTGGCTATGCTACAGCTTCTCCAAAAGCTGATGTGTGTTTGTCTCAGCTATTCCAAACATTTCAAACAAAGAAAACCTCACAGATAATGAGATTATGTGAAGCAGGTTTTATATTTAGCAAGTTGTACCTGAACAGCTCTTGGACCTGTCTCAGGCCAATTTCTCTGTAAATTCTTTAAAAAGAAACCTCAGAATACAGCAGTGTTCTGTTTGTCCCCCTCATGCCGTCTCAAACCTGTCTTTGACGGGTGGCAGAAAACCAGAAACTAGCAAGTAGAGGATTCCAGTAATGTATATATATACTCTATCCCACTTAAATGAGTTCCCATTTTAGTTATCATCATGTACGGTAACAACTGCCCAGAGAATTTTACACTGATACTGTGATCCTCTTTATTAATCACCAGTGCATTTCCCTGAAATGTATGAAAATGTTGTAGGAAAGAGAGGATTAAGTAGCACTCCATTGCCTATAAAACCAGACTTACAGCAAGAATAAGCAAGCACTTATTCTTCTGGCAGATATACCACCCTTTCTTTCAACAATTTTTTTAATGGTAGTTTTGGATGTCCAGTGTGAGACAAGTAGCCTTGCTTTCTTTTCCTTCATTTGGAAAGTAACGGAAATTACTGATCCACATTCAGATGGCATTTGGAAAACCACCCAGTAAAGGTGCCATATGGACACTTATTTGCAGACGATACAGCCCTAATTACGAATTATGCCAAATACCTTTTCTGCTATGGAGCAGTGACTCCCTAGGGGCAGAATGATTATATAATTGTACAGGAGAATGGGTGACGATTAGTATCTTAACTGAAATAGGAATAAGACTTTAGAAGTGGTAGCATGCATCATGAAAAATACCTTAAACTCTCTTGTATAACTGGTATTGTGGCTGTACATCATGAGACACTCATGTTCTAACCACAACTGGAAATCTTCCGGAATTCATAATTTTTTAAGTCATTATGGCTAAATATGAATATAGTATTGACTGCCTTTTTCATTTATCTATTTTTCCCCTTCTAGGAAGCATTGGAAGTCAGCACATGCGCAAATTCAGTTGTGTAAGTCTGTCTACACAGCAACTGAACATCCGAAACCTTGTCAGCTATGAAAAGCAACAAGTTCCAGTAAATGCCATCATGTAAGTATCCAGAGCACAGTTCACCTTCAGATTCATCTACGCAAACACACCACCATCGAAAAGGGAAAGGGCATCAGAAGACACTTCATGGTCCAACTCACTAAATCTAGCTAGTTCAGGTCACCCTTCCAGTTTCCCCAAGAAGTAGTCACCCGGTAGCTGAGGGAGTGAGGGGAGAGGGGTGGGCCTCAGAGAGCTGGGAGATGTATGCTGTTCACAGATGCTGGCAGAAATCTCACTGAACAGCCAGATCTTTTGTGCCCAGAAAGTGGGGAAAAAATCTCAGCACAGGGTCAGGGTAGAGCAGTCAGAAGCCCAGTGCACTGAATTGAGCCAAGGGGAAAGATCACATGGAAGAGTCTGGGGCAACTCTTGATTCCTGCTAGGAGCTGTGTTTGGTCTTTTGATCTCATGAACATGCATTTTTACCAAATCTCGGATCTGCTCCTGGGAGGTAAATGTGCATCATGATTTCATATAAAATCTCAGAATATCAGGTATGGTCCTTTTTTTAAATGTCAGTATATATGCACGTGACCGTGTATGTTACATACACGCCTGTGCCATAAATAGGGAAATAATGTTGCTAAGTACTGTTATGCCAAGTAACAACTACAAACTCTGGCACATGATATGGTTTTACCACATGGTTCCTCATGTTCTGCATAAAAACCAAAAGCAGTAAACCTGGGTTTGGAGACTGAAATTTAATGGCTGACTGTTTGCTTTCTTTCTTCCTGCAGGTTTATCACTGCAAAAGGTATCAGGATCTGCGTAAGCCCTGATCAGAAATGGGTGCAGTCTGCTATAAAGAAAATAGACCAAAAGCGTACCACCAAAGGCAAATAATCCTGTAATAGGCAAGCATCTAAGGCCAACTAAATGGAATCATCATCAGTGGAGCGCCTAACAAGGAAGAAAACCTTAGTAACTGCTTTTAATTGCTATTTATTAATTGGCAATAAAACCTCTGAACAAACACAAACTCATCAGAATCTGTTCATCACTAGTTGAATGTCTGCTGACTTCTTTGTTTTATAGCTGGACTTTGTTACACTCTTTATTTTCTGAAATGCTTGCTAATATTTATTTACAACTGAATGTAGATATCTTCTCATCCTTGCTGTCCTGACCAGTATGGTATTTAAGGGTGAATGGCAGATAGTTTCACATACTGTAGGGAAGAAGATGACCTCCCACAGAGCTGGATGAGTGTAGACCTCCCTCCTGATAGAGGTCAGAATGTTCTGCATTGAGTGCTGGGTTTGAGAAGGTGCTATATAATTTAATAGTTACTCGTACCTGTGTAATCTATAAGTAAATTAATTGCAGGTTTCAGGCTATCACCTGATAAGTGCAATATTCAGAAGAAGATCCTTGGCCTTTCTATTATTATATGCAGTATTACACTATTAGCTCAGTCCATGATGATGTATGGATACTCTCACCAAGGGATGACCTGGAGTAATTCTGGGTAACTATGAATGAAACCCTGTTCAGCGCTGAACTGGGGAAGACTTATTCTACCCACTGACCTCTATGAAGTTACTGCAGTTTCAACCTCATGTGAGGCAAACCTGAAACAATTGTTTTACTTATTCTTTTGCTTTTCTCTGAATAAGCAAGAACAAACCATGTCTGGAATCTGTATTTCACAAACTCATAGGAACTCCCTGCCCTAGAGAACTATGTATACATAAATGTCTTATATTTTTTAAATTGTTAAATTCTACTAACAGAATGTTTTGTATTTTAATAAAGTTACTGTAAACCTGGAATCAAATGGTACGTTTGTCTGCTTGTATGTAATGCAGATGGAGACTGTTGAAACAGGTACCAAGATGACAGCACAAATCTGAGGACTGTTGGGCAAGCCAGCTAGAGCTGACACTACTGCCAACCCATGACTCGGACTGTTCAAAAAGCAATCTCATTCTGAGCTTTCTATACCATATTTCAGACAATACCTCTTCAAAAGTTCGGGTACTTAAAAGTCAGACTTCATACAACTCTAGGATGATCCCAACATTATCAGAAGCAGACACGGAATTGCTCTGGGCAGAGAGAGAGAACTGGTGTTTGAGGAGCTTGAGGGGTGAAGGAGAGGTATAGGCAAAGGTGCTCCGGGAATAAACTTCCTCTCTCGTACTACACCATGTATGTAGACTGCACTGCTGCTAAAGGATGGGCTTTTCATCACAAATAATCTCTTAGTGATACACATGATCCTACAGCACTTGCAGACTACACTATAGAAATAAGATCATGTTACTCTAAAAGCCGTTCTCTACAGTTCCTGGCTCTGGTCAAGTCTGCAGACAGAATTTGTGTCTCACATTTTGTTATAGCTCAGTCCTGTGTAGAGAAATGCATTTAGTTTTCACTATGCAGGACAGGTTTTGAAGCAGTGCTACTGCTCAGGCAGGGAAGAGAAGGATGACTGTATATATCACACTACAGAGCCAAGGCAGGCTACTAAGCCTCCATTATATTGAGTGATGCTTCCTGACTGAAGTTCTTGTTATCAACTATGCTAGAAAAAAATAGTTGTTGCTACAAACTTGATAAGAAGAGCTTTACAGGTAGAAAGAAATATTGAGATAAGATGCTTCTGGAGTACGGCAATATATAAATTGGTGTTCATTAATTTTGAATCAGCAATCTCAAGGCCTCGAACCCTCATATTACAGACAACAGAAACCCTTCTGTTCCCTTCAGCATCATCAGACTACCAGCAGCCTACAAAACCAGGTCACCTATAAAAGCATTTTTATGTTAAGCTCTCTGAGATGAATCTCATCAGCTTCCACTAATCAAATTCATTCAGGACCAGAACTAACTAACATGCTTTTGGCAGGCAGAATTTTAATGTCTTTGCTCATACTCAGTAGTATCTTATCCTGGAATTAATCTTGCTGAAGTGAATATAATTTTTTTTTAATTAGAACTATCACAACCTGAGGATATATTAATTAACCATCATATAGAAATTAATATTTTATATCTGCTCATCCCCATCACAGTTCATAGCATGATTAAAAATCGTTTTTAAGAGTGAATCATCCTACTTAATAATTACATCTTGTTTGTTATACCTTGCAAGATCTGTAATGACCTTTGTGCACTTGGGAGTTAATTACTATGGGTGATCAGTGCTCTCAACATGTCCTCCTATTCAGCCATTAAACCGAAAGGACTTCCCTGTCTTTTCCTGACCATTCCTTACCCCAGTCCTTGCTGTGGTGCCAGTTGTGTGCTATTTTTGTCATCTCTAGCTGCGTATAATCTGGAACCTTATCTGTGATGGCACTGCTCCTGCCTAGCACTTTTCCCTGAGGCTTTCAAAATGCTTTAGAAAGAATGGAAAATATGATTAAACCTCCATTTCACACACACACACAAAAGGAAAGTGCAAAATGAAGAACTAGAGTGCTGCTGTTGTGTTGGAGGCAAGTAAGAACCATAGTGTCGGTCTGTCCAACGTCTTTAGGAAACATCTTGCTTAGAAAAATAGTAAGTTAGGCTACAAGGTATGTTTGAAGATCTGGGGCTGTGGTTGCACTGATGTCCTCCCTGGGTGCCCACCATTTCTTCTCCAACTGAGGTAGGGAGCAGGGGGCTCACAGCGACTGCTTCACTTTCTGCTCATCCTCTGCTAGATTGCAGCCTGCAATAGGAAGACTGCTTTTGTAACATCTGTGGACCACTTCACCAGAAAGGACCCTCCAAATACACATGGCAGACCAGGGAGGAGCAATTTTTGAAACAAGTCAACCATTTCTCTTCTGCCACACACCACTCGGTTTCCAAAGGGACTGAAGAGATGTGCTGTGGTCAGATCTTTAGTACATGGGAAAGACATCAGAGAGCACAGTGGACAAACCCTCAATCTGTGTAAGTATTCATAGCTTCACTAACTTCAACAGAGGCAGACAGGACAACTACCTACCACTTTGGGCATGCTGGCTTTTTGCATAAAAAAATTATACTTCCTGGGCAACGACTTTACAGAGCTGCAGCTGTATTCTTTTCACTGCTTACTTATAATTAAGGAACCAGAAAGTTAAGGGTTTACAATGACAATCACCTTTCCCAGAAACTGTTACTACAACATTCAATCCCTAACCCCTAGTGACGAGCTGGGATATTTCTTGATTGGTTTTTTACATGCCTTCCGACTACCATTTGTGCTTTGCTTCACCCTGGAGGTTTTCATCAGCCGATCACCTATTTTAACAGACTGCTCAAGACCCCACATGGGAAGAAGAAAAGGGAGGAGGAACTGGGTACCTGTGTGCAAATATTAATGCATCAGTGATGCTGTTTTGCCAAATATTGGTACATGACATGACACGTAAGGCACGTTAATTCAGCAAATACAAGTATTTCCTTCTCTCATCCCTATGGAGCAATGCAGCACATGGATTTTGGAAAGCTAAACCTTATATTTTAAATTGAAAATTAAGTGATTACTTAACCCAAATTATTTGGGTTTGCTACAGAAGACACTAATTCAAATTTTATGGCAAGCCAGTACAGGAGACGGGGAGGGAAAAGGTAGAGGGGTAGCAATTAGGAAAAGGAGTGACAGGGGGATGCTTCAGGTGAAAGTGGTATGAGGTAGCTGTCATTTAGTCCTTAATAAGTCACAGTCTTTTAGCAGCAGTTCACTTGCTCCCTCTGCTCTGTGGCATCTGCACTCAGGTAAGTTTCTCATCATCGTGGGGAAACAGAAGCTTAAAAGATGTGCTATAAACCTGGAAACCCCAAGCTATACTCTTCTGGTAGCAAATTTTTAGGAATCGACAAATTGAAAACATCTGAAATTACTACACTGCAAGTGGTTGTCAGCGTAATTTAGAATACAAAAAAAGCTGGGCATTTGGTTCGGACAGCATGATAAAACTGTATATAGCACGCTCTATGATCAGCACCAGCACTGCTGCACGCCCCGGTGAGCCCATCCGCTCTCCCTGCAGCAATACCTGAGCTGCTCTGAGGACACCCTTCTGACTCCCCTTACTGCCTACCACGACACCTGTGCACTTAACTAACACTGAGAGCTATTTCTGTCTGCCATTTCCTACCCCATGCTATCCACCCACAACTTATATTTTGGGTAGGAGATCTGAGAAGAAGGGAACAGACCTGCCAGGACAACTCCTACAGATGCTGCCCGGAAGATTTAAAAAATATTCTACTGTCATGTCATGGTTTACCTTCCCCCCATTTCACCTGACAGTTAAAGGCAGCAGAGAGAGGGGAAACTGTGCAACAAAGAGCGAATGCTAAAGCAGAGAAGAAAACCTATTTTGGCTGATCCTCCTCACCCTCTAGCCTAGGAAACATTAAAACTGAACCAGCAGGTTCAAACTGACAAAAACTAGTATTTCCATATTTGTACAATCTGTCTGTGTGTTTCTACATTCCCAACAGGAAAGGAAGTACTGCAAAAAAAAATCTCTTCTGCTAATAATTTCACCATCATTAGAAATGGGATACATCAGCCCATAAAAGACCCCATCTAGAAAATGACCAGAGCAAACCATGGACACACTTTCCAGCACCCGTTCTCCAGGGATTTTGAGAAGCCTTTTGTATGAAACAGTGAATAACTATCCCAAACCCAAGTATGGGAAGTATGGGATTGCAATTTAAATGAACCTTCTAACTTTGTGAAGCTCATTTGAGACATTTCCAGAGCATATGCTGGTTCAAGACCTGCTTATGGCCCCTTTAAAGACACCACAGAAAATGGGGTTGCACAGCAGGCCCTTTCCTGGAGAATTTATTTTTTTTCCTTCCTGTCTGGCTGTGGCTTTAGAATAAAAGAGTCTAGCCCAAATTATTACATGTTTATTATGCAAAGACAGAGGCTGGTCCTGTCACAAGACACAAGGAAAGGACTCCAAAAATATACGTTCATGTCCTGCTCTACTAATGACTTCATAGTTCCTTTTTGTGCAGTGGTTGTCACTTGATTTGGGCTGATTATTATGTGTCATATTGAATATTTCTTGCATTAAGCCCTTAAAAACTGGGGGGGGGGGGGGGGGAAACATCTCAAAAGCTATTTAGAAATTGTAACACCTCAAACAAATCTGAAAACTTTTTCGTTCCCTCTGGGTTTCTGAGCCTTTTAATTCCACATTGAGGTTATGGTTTCCTCAAGAACCATCAGGTGAAGAAGTGTTTGTTGTAAGAGTAAGCACTAGGACTTGGGATCTCCCTGAAAGATTGGCACTAGACAGAGTGACAGTAAGGATGCCTTACTATGCCATGTGTATGGATTCATGAGTTTGTGCATGCATGTGAATACATGTGCAAGACAAGGGTCCTGGTGTCCCTGCTGTGGCAGGGGGGTTGGACTAGATGATCTCCAGAGGTCCCTTCCAACCCTGACCATTCTGTGAGTCTGTGATTATGTATGCTTCTCAATGGGGAAAATACCTGCTTGTTTCCTACCATCTGCTACCTAATGTCCACCATGGTGCCAGTTCCAACATGCCCACTGCTCTAAAACCATTAGAGAGTTACCCTCGTATTCCCCAGTGGGACAACACTGACTTACAAAAAACTCAAGTGATAATAGCCTAGTGCCTCTCTGTGCAGCGTGAGAAGAAAATGACTCTGTTAGGGCTCCAACCTACCTCCAGGGTCATCCTAACGCTCCTTATAAACAAACCCTGAACAAAAATTGCCATGCCAAGTTGCCAGTTCGCCTGGTACTATCCTTGGGGTGCTTTTCATGAAGTGCTGGCCGGTTCAGGTTTGATTTATTAAGGCCTTCTAGCATGAGTATCTCTCACGAGGGAGAACTTGTCTGCTCAGAAGGACCTGCTGGAATGATACCAATCGAGTTAAGAAACTAAATTGGCAAAATATTGTAGATCTCAATTTCTAGATTTTTTTTTATGCTAGAAAAAAAGTGGTGTGGTAACCACTTACTGGATAAAATTAGTAATATGATTATAAAAAAACTTACTTGAAGGCATATGTTTTATGGGCTCAGATTTAACTTTTTAAATGAAAAATCATCCAATTGAAGAAAAATAGGTGGGGTAAACTTCACTTTTAAAACTCAAACTGGTTGATTCCTCCCTGTTGTGACTACTTGAGGTTACAGCTAAGGATTTTAGTAGAACTATAGCTGGGTGTTTTTTTCCGTCTCAAAAATCATTTAAGAGATATCAGCACTTCAGCTGACGGTCTGGAATTACATGAACATATTTGCAAACTCTCTGAAACGTATTTTTTGCTTTGAAGCCCCACAGACCCTCCTGTGGCTGCCTAACAGAACCCCTACTCAAAAGCATGATTCACAAGGTGACTTGTGGCAATGGTTATTTTCTGCAGGTGAAAGCGTGTCTTCTGTGCTTTTCCTCAGCCAACCCAAGCACTTTGTGGTATCAGCCTGGGCTCCCTCGAGGTCAGGAGAAAGCATTAAACTTTCGACAAGTTTCCCCTCACAGAAGGGATATGTGGTACCCCTTCCAAAGCTGCTTCTAAAGATACCATTGAGAGTAACCGCTGACTTGCACAGCCACTATGATTGGGGCACCACATTGCCATTTCCACTAACAAAGCCAGCTTTCCTTTGACACATGTTCTCTTTGTCAGTGGTCTGTTGGTCAGAGTGTCATTCTGTGCTTCTGTGGCACTCTTTACGTACAATGTTCAAAACATAGACAGCATAGTGCAGCAGAAAAGTAGCTAAATTAAACCAGGCTAAAATAAAACTTAATTCAGAGAACTTCAGCCACAACAGAGTTTGAGCAGGAAAGGCCTTCACAGGAGGGCTACTAAGAGATAATGGATAGGAAAGAGGTGATTCTCTTTCACCAGAATTAAAATTTTCTACTTATGTACCCCCTTCCCGCTACTCCACTACCTTTTTTGACAAAACCAGGACCTGATAACTGAGCAAGATTACATAAACTCCATTAACTCATGTTAATCACTTTCTTCTCTGCCTTAACACAAGAAGCCAGCAGCAATGAAACTCCACACCACAGCTATTCTGGTCATCTTTCGGCTTGATATCTTCACTGTGCACAAAGTGAGATGCAAATTTTCAAGCCAACAGGAAGACAGGAATTCTCAACCGCACCGCACCTGCAGTCTGATGAGTTTAGGATTCATTCTCAGCCAGTTGATTCCTGTGATCAAACCAGCAAGAAATCCTGTTGAAGGCAGTTACAGCATAACTTGCCTACATGGGAGATTCATCTTAGTGGTGGGCTTCCATCTTAATGCAAGGAGATGCTAAGAGTTTCTGTGCCTTAGAAATCTCTTATCGGCTCTCCTGTAACTATGAAATCTTGAAGCCATATATATAGGTAATGTCTCACTGATGCCTTATGGCAATGAGCTGCACGGGTTAATGACATTTTACAGAGATTCCTGAGTCAATTTCAGATACAATCTTTCCCTTTTTGGTATGCATACTTGTCTTTCATCTCTTATTTATCCTTCTCTGCTCTATATAGACCTAATCTTCTAGTATCCTCATCTATCAGTCCGTCAGCTCTCTGACAATGTACCTTACCTTTTTGTTGGGTTCTTATCTTGCTGACAAATATGCTATAGATGTGAGGATAGAGGAAACAAAAACAGCATTCAAGACAAATGGGTACAAGGGATTTACATAATGAAGTCTTATTCCTGACTTTATACAGTTAAGACCTTAAGACCACAGTTGCCCATTATTTACAGCGGTGATGTGATGTAGCCTCGAATCCACAGACTATGCCTGCTGCTGAAGCTCTCACGTGGTGCGCATAATCACAAATGGAAGAAAAAATTTCACATAGACTTGAGAGTGCAAAAATCACAGGCACAAATCAATCACATGTAGCCTCATGCAAACCCATCAAAATGCAAATATTAAAGCACAAAAAATACACATTCACAATACAAGGGAAAGCCAAAACCACGAACACCTCTAACTTTTTCATGAAGCAACCCATGCACGCCCTGAGGTTACTGCCACTGTTTTTGCTGCTGCTTATTCTCAGTGATTTCATGGAGACTAGTTCTATATCTGATCTTCCTTGTTAGCAGCATTGTTAGTAGCTTTTCAGAGCCAAGTACTTCTGTTTTCCAGGAGGGACAACTTGCTATATAACATTCCCATGCGGGGAGAGGGACATGCAGCAGAAAGTCTATGGAAAAATACCCTGGGATTTTTTTTGTTAAGTACAAGAGATATGCAGACATGGCAAGTCTTAGAGGAGTAACCAAGGTAGCTAATAGTTCTGTTGACCAACATGTTAAAGAAGAGAGATTTTGCCAGAAACAAAGTGAAAAAGAGACAAAAACCCATGGCTTTGAGACCATGCTGTAAGGATACTTTTCAAGGAATATGCTGCTGGTTGCAAGGTGAGATTGATTTTTTCCTAAAAAGTCAGTGTTAGAGGTTTTTAGAATTGCAAAAGAATTGCAAGTAAAAAGAGGAGAGATGGATTGGTCCTGTCATGAAAAGAAGAAATGGAGGGGGAACAACAGTAGTGGCAAAGGAGTGTGGGAGGCAGAGAGAGGGAGAAAAGGCAAAAAAGGATCAGAAAAGTCAATGACAGGAGGTAAAAAAGGTGATAAATGGAATTATAGATGTGGAGCTTCATACTCATAGCATTTCCTGATTTTTCTTAGAAGGCTGGTTCCTGAAGCATGAGTTGACAACATGTTCATAGATACCACGAGCTTCTTGGTAAGAGCTGCCCAGACTTTTAGGCTGTCACCTCCATCATAGTAAATCCTCAGCGCGTTCCCTCTGCAGAACACACTTGCATGGGGAAGAAAGGAATAATGACTGGGATCACCATCACTTCACTAGAAGTCACTACAAACCTGTTGGGCTTTTGACACCTACACTTCATTCTTTTCAAAACTGCATACCAGAGGGAGGAGGGGGTGGCTTCTATTTTTGGATGCCTACCTTGAGACAAATTAACCTTCATTTTTGGAGCTGCTGAGCATACAGAATTTACAGGCGCTGTACAGCACTGGGAGTTGGCACCCAAAATAAAACTATTGCAGTTTATACACTTGGAGAAAAAATAAAAGCAGAGTTTTCATCCTGTGTAATCATAAGTCTACCCTTGGAGAACATTTTGAGGTGCTCCCACTAGTGGTACTTAGTACTGCTCCACAAACATACCTATTTTCTAAGCATAGATGATGCTTTTTGCCAAGTACCTTTATCCTTTAGCTTAGTAACTCTTTCACCAGCTGTCCACCAGCTATTGGCTGTATATGAGACTCTCCAGAGCAGTTCACAGTTGCAGGCAGCAACACCAACTGTTCATACATTGCACATGAGTATAATTATATATAGTATCAGTACATATATATAAATTATACTCACGTGCAATGTATGAACAGTTGGTATTGCTGTCTGGTTTTGTATGGAATATGTAATGAGAAATTCATTTAAAAGGTCTCATTGCAACATTTACAGTGAATCTTGGGTTAGAAACCAGAAGTGTAATGGCTGCCTGCCTTTGCTTCTCTTCTGCAGGTTCCTTACTACAGCACACCGCAAGATCTATGTGAGGACTGACCTCCAGTGGGTGCAAGATGCCATGGAAATACCAGATGAAACACAGGTCAAAAAAAAGACCTTCCAGCAGAGCCATAAGTGCCAGTCCTAATGCACACAAAAGGCAAGACAAGTTCCCAAACCCTGAGGCAAAGTCAGTCTAAAAACTACCTTCAAGAGCACACCAAGGAATGCATTTTTTCCAAAGACTATGCCCGCTCCTGATACTCTTCCCAAGACCACATCATCTTCCAAATGCATTCATAAAGCTCCATTCACTCCCAAGCCCATTCTGTCTCCCAGCCCCAGATGGGACTCCCAAATGCACTCTCAGAGCCACAGTTATTCCTAAATCCACTCATCAGCAACAGTGCAAACCTATGGCAGGTGACTAAACATGGCACCAAATATAGCAAGAAACAGCAAACTAATCACCTGCACCTTGAAATACTTGAAACTGCTACTCACTAGGCAGCAAGAAAGTCTCTGAACAAACACAGGCTCCATTCAACCCTACATCTCTGCTTGTATTTTCTGGGAATTAACTACTATATGAGGTTAATAGCCATCCAGCTGTAACTACATCATGCGATAGGGGAATGTATGTATCATACTGGCCACGTTAGATGGAAAGAAGGGATTTGAGCTCTCTCAGTCTCCAGAGCCCTTCAAGTAAATCCATACTCACTGAATAAGCCAAAACAGCTTCTGGAAGCCACAGCATTATATTATTTCACTCCAGTGAAGAATCCTGTTCGTGCAGCTGAAGATGACATTTGGTGGTTTAGACTTTGCTGAAATTAAAAAAAGTCTCAGGTAGACCAAAACATTTTGCAAACTCATGTTCACCTTGGTGAACTATTGGGTTGAGAACACAAACAGCAAATCCCACAAAAATCCTGAAAGGTTTAACTGTTTCAACTGTCTAAATTTGTATTTCATATTTAAATCTAAATTCTAAAACTATATTTACATTTAATTTTTTTAAATTCTATTTTTTATAATTTAATATGTTTTTATATAATGTTTAATTTTAAAATATCTTTCAAAGCTTGAAAATAAAATAAATCACAAAGATTAATTTCCTGGAAAATTAATTGAGTTTGTTTTTATAAAGTCTGCATTTTGGCCTAGCTTGAGAGCAAATGAGGAATGAGCACTCTCGCAAACCCTCCCAAATCCTGGCACTGACGCTAACATGGTGTGGGATGAGGTACTAAACATATTAGTTGTTACAACTAATGAAAGAGATGTGAGAAGTCTGAAATCTGGCTGAGGAACCTAGTAAGTTCCAGTAATTCACTGCGCTTATCTGTTACTAAATGAGTCCGACTTAGCCCATACCAAGTAATTACAGAGAGCATTTTAGAGGGCTAGTACAGAGATGGAGGTGATCAGATATCTAAGAGTGGCAGAAATAATGTTCTGATTCATTTTTAAAGCCACTTGACATTTACACATATGACAAAGTGGTGGGCTGGCGAAAGGGGTCTAATGGAGGGGAAAATACATCAAATAGGGAAGCCACAATGAACAAAGCAATTGTTGCATGAGTGTGGCTGGGGGAAGGTCCAGCAACCTCATTTTTACTCAGACAACAACTGTGGAAATAATCTTGCACGGAGAAGCTTGCTTCAGTGTTTAGTGCAGTGTCCTGATCCCTACAAGGCACTGCCCTCAATAAAAAACACAAACATTGTCTTCATAGAAGAGCAGGGAGAGGAGATAGAGGACACAATTTAGCTGCATATTTGAATCCTAACTTAATACAGTAAAGGATTATTTATGACCACCTACCACCTAGCCACCTGTTATACCTTTCAGTAAATGTTTAACAGCTGCCCAGAGCATACACACGGCTGCTTTGAACTTGCTGTAATATAATTAGCTCATCCCTTAGAGAACTCAGGAAACAAAGAAGAAAGGATACCCTTAAACCTAGGAAGCTTGCAATTCTAGGAGTCAATTAAAAGAATATACTTAACAAGTCAACTAACCTACAATTTTTTCCTTACAAATTTGAGGAAGCTGCTAAATGAACTCGGATCCTCTGGGGAATACAAACTCCCTTCATATACAGAACAGTGTCAAAGGAAGGAGGGGAAATATGTTCTACTGCAGTCTAAGCCCACCACCAGATAAAGACACTTGGAGCAGAGCATTACCACAGTTTATGCAGCCTTATGCTGTACTGAGTTTTCCTCCTCTCCCTTCTATTATTTCAGATGAAATTTCCCACGGATGTAGTAGTCCCTATCTGCCCTCACTACTTCATGATAAACAAAAAAAGCCCTATCCTGTACTTCAGCTGGAGCAAGCAAGGCTAGTTCTAAGGGCTTCATGAAGCCTCTCTTTCTGTCTGCCTAAACCCACCAATCTGCTATGATCTGGGGCTTGCTTGTCCTTCAACAGAGCAGTCCTCACAGCCATTGAAGGAGGGAGCCTGGAGGATGCTTTCTAGAGCACAGTGAACATGGGCAAAAACACTCATCTTCCAAGTCTCCTAACATTCTTAAAAATGCTGCCAGACCCTCTTTTTAAGCTGTAGATTTTATAGACAAATCATGCAGTCCTATTTATTTCTCTAATTGTCGTCTGTCAGTTCAGCTGTGATTCTGGGGCACAATAAAGTCCTTCTGCCTATTCACTTGGTGTGATTTTTTTTATTTGGCAAACACCAGTCATGGCTTCTTATTCAGCCCTGTGGCAGACAAGTGTTGCTGGTGCTTTTGCAGTCAAGTGGTAAACAGTTCCAGAAATACTCAGTCCAACAGCACCATACAATCACTATCCTTTTACTCAAGCAAAATTATTCCCTTTGATGCCAGCAGGAATTTAGCAGAATACAGATGAAGGACTTGCAGAATTTGGCCCAGTAGTTTTAAGTGGCCAAAATCATGGTTGCTTTAGCTGATTATTCCCATGGGAATTCTTTTCACTGTTGCTCAAGTGGGTTACTGGAAAGCGCTTCCACACTTCAGAAGAGCTGACTCAGATCTGATGGAGGGGGGGGCGGGTAGGAAGGTGGTGTGTGTTAGTTTGAGATTGTTCAGATCAACTAACCTAACCTTTCGCTCCTTTCCTCTGCCAAGTTCTCTTGTGGATCTATTCAGCACTGTATGAATGACTGCCTTTCTGCTCCTGCTCCTGGGTGGTACAGGCAACCACAATCGTGCAAGATTCATGTTTCCTTCAGCCAGAGCCATCCTTCCAAGTCTCCAAATGCAAGCTGGTACAGTCAAAGAGGAGTCAGTGATCCTCCACATACAGCTAGGTAAGACAAGAAGGCAAAAGAACTGCCAAGAATGAAATAATACTGCATGAGACTGCATTTTTATGTGAGCTACTCCATCTCTCTTTCCTGGCCCCATATCAAATCAGCTAGAATTACAGAGCTAACTGTAACCCAGTTATAAACCCATTCCAGACATGCAAAGAAATGTCTCTCCTTACTGTAGGCCAGATTCTTTGGTGTAAAATACGGATGCCCTATTAAGTTTCAACTTAGCTGATGGACATATTCCTGCAGTTTAAACTCACAGATTACAACCTTAACTGTTTCATCTCTTTCTGTTCTTAATTCTGAAAACACTTGTTGAACAGATTTTAAGTTACCAGGTTTCAACAAGATAGTCCAAGCACCCAAATGGATGCCTGCAGGCATACTCCATCCCTTGAAACAGCTAGTGATGCTCAGCCTTGCTAGGGGAAGAAGGGACGTGCACTGGGGAGGCACAGTGACTATCTGGGTCTCCTGTGTTTCCTCTGGGATGCAGGGTCACACAGTCCTCTCATCAGGGTCTCTACAAAGCCATTATTATGCCAGAGACAATTCTCTGCTAATGTTACTTGGTTAGCTGATTGTAAGCAAAATTCTCCTTACTTACACAATCACAAATGGTCCTTGTGTCATCAAAAGCATGTTTTCACTTTTTGTTAACTATTCAGCAGGGGAGTTTTCTGCTGAAACAACAGTAGATCCCATATGCAATGTGATGAGGAAAACACAGCATATATCTGAATGAATGACTTGGACTTTAAAACATCTTGGACTGCTGCTAGTGATGAGAAAGAATCCTTCCTAACAATTGAAACTAAACAATCTACATCTGAAATCATGAAGAATTCTGCTTAGCAAGCTGTGATACATAGGATTTGATGGCAGAGGAACTGATAATAGGCTAGAAAGACTGTCCTACTCCCATAACAGTGCTATGACCGTACCTTTTGTAGATGAGTAGCAACAGGGAGTTGCAAAAACACCTGGCAGGCTGTTCACCATGAAAGGAAGCGCTTTTGGCCAGCTGATGGACAGCTATCCATGCCAATACTTTTGGACCTCACTGGAAGGTCTAGAACTAACGCAAGGCGCACAACTGACCTCCCTACACAATCACTCTCTAGATGAACTGAGATGCTGATAGCTTAGCTTTTTCTATGCTTCATAAACCTCTCTGGGCACTTTCATAGCCCACGCTTCAGGTAGCGTGGATCTAGATTGTATAGATTAATCTCCCTTCTTGCTTCCTCTGCTGGTACCCATTAAACACTGCTGTAAATCCTGAAAAGGAAGGCTAGTTTTGAAGGTGTTCAGGCTGGAACCACCCTGTGGAGAGAGGACATCAGGTTCTAGGCCTCCATCATCTCAATACCACTGTAGTCAGTTATAAAACCAAATTACTTTTCACATAGGGGATAGTCTCTGTGGTCACCAGCTTGTGACTAACATGCAAAGCAGCCAAGGGCTGTAACAGTAAAGATGCCAATAGTGTTTCTATAGCAATCTTCACAATCCTTATCCCTTTTACAGCTGAGAAGGTGGGATAGTATATGCAAGACTGGAAATTCAATCTGCGATACCTTTATGAGTGTAATGCACTTTCCCAGCTGAGCTCAGGTGACTGGAAACATAACGCTCTCTCCCTTCTAAACCAGACGATGAGCATCAAGGAGAGGCCAAGCTAACAACATAAATAGGATGCTTTCTGCAGGGCAGAAAGAGGTCTCATTTTGAAATATTCATTTCAGCTATTTGCCAGAGGCAGATAAGCCTCTTCTCCGTGTGTTTTTATATAATCAATGCTAAGATGAGCTTGTTATTCTCTCATTTTCAATTCAAGTCAGTCAGTGTTTTTCTTCATATCCTCATGCTACCCAATGTTTAGCAGAGTACAATAAATCGAAGAATTTTGTTGTAACAATATTCCTTTGCTATGAGTTCTGGTACAATAGACCTTTATTACTGCTATTTTGCACCTACAGTATCTTTCACCCAAAGCATCTCCAAGCAAATGAAGCCTTACAAATGCTTATGAAGTAAATGCAGTGGCTTACTTCTTCCACAAAAATACACAAAGAATTAATGAGCACTGAAATTCAGTAACTGTGTGAAACTGTTCTCTAGCAACACTCTTCAACAATTCAGGATGGAGAGATAAATGCTAAGAGCCTGCTGATGAGCTGGGGAATGCTGGCAGAGCTGTCTTGAAGTCTAACAGAGATCAGCACACTGACTTGAAGCTGCACTATTCCAAAGCTGTAATTACAGCTTGACACATCTTTCCTAACAAAGACAACTGTGATCCCCTAAGATAAAAATGCAATACAGAAATGTTGCAGTTCCAAAGTGCTTTTCTTGATTCATTGCCTGATTCCTTCCTACTGGCCAAAAAGGCTCCCAAGAGACTCCACAAGGACTCCAACAGGCCTCCACAAGACTCCCTGAAGCTCAGACTGCCCCAAGAGTTTAACAGGAGACCACGCAGCACTAGAAGCTCCGTGGGACATGCTGCAGCAAGGAGAGGGGACGTGCTGACAACTGTGGCTTAAATCTGGTTTCTCAGAGCTTCTGGTGCCCCTGCCATGTGGCCAGCCAGGAAGACAGTGACTCTTCAAAGCATCTGTGTTTCTGGCTCAGGAGATCATGCATGAGACATATATGGCCTGGCCCCAGGACAGCCCATGTGTTCTGTCATTCTCTTGGAGCAGTGCACTTTGAAAACCTACAGTTTCAGCTTTGGGATCCCTGACATCAGGGAAGCAGACATCATAGCACTGCTCCGAAGCAAGAGCATGCTGGATACACAGACTTTTTTAGGAGCCTGAAAGCCCAAAGAACCCTTGCTCAAGGCAGCATGATAATAATTTACCACATCCATTCTCTATACCAAGGGATAACAGCTATCCTTAAATTCTTGGTAGTAGCCTGGAGAATCCCTAGAACTGAAGTCCCAGAGAAGCTGGGATGTGTTTCAAATAAACAAATAAAATGTCTCAATTTTTTTTCCTTAAAATGGAAAAAATGTTTTCAGTTGTACAGAAAGTTCTAGGTTTTTTTCCTGTTTCCAAGTGGAAACAAAACCCCTTTTTTCCTGAATTTTGTAATTTCCCAAGGGTCAATTATCTTGAATTTTCCCTTCCTCTAGCTGTAAAAACTTAACATTTCGATAGGCTTTCCTACCTGAGAGTGTCTTGTTGCATAATGAACATCTATTAAGACTTTATGACAACTCCAGCAATTAGGTGTTGATAAATCTTACCTATCATCATGTAATGACTAAAATGACACAGAAGTTGAGTGGCACATCTGTTGTTAAACTACTAGTAAGTGTTAAACCTAAGAACAGAGCAAAAGTCTCTGTTCCTGAGTCTTAGAAAATGTCTTAGAAAAAGTCTTAGAAAATGCTCCGATCTGCCAGCCTCTTGTCTTTATTGTTGCTTTATATAACAATCCATCTAATTAAAAACATCCAAAGTACTACACAAGAATTTCAAGTAGTATAAATCATCGCTTGTTTACCTACTATTTAGTGAATCCTCTAAACATATGTCAAATCTCAGTCATCCCCAGGAAAGATCTGCTCAGGAGAGACCTCTAATCTGTCTGTAATGCAAGAACTTTCTTATTGCAGTCCATCCATACATCAATTTTATGTATTTTTTGTACAATTTTGTATGTACATCCACATGAGAAGACAGAAATATTTTCTAAATTGAAAAAAACAGATGAGGAAGAAACATACATGTAACATTAAGAAGAAAGAAGAAAGTTAGTTTGACTGTATAAGACTGACAATGCAGTTGATTCTTCATTTTTCTGTGCTTTGATTCATTATATTCCTGAAAAGAGAGTGAATGTTACAGGTAGAATTGGGGTTCCATGTAAATCAGGCATAAAACTGTCCCGATTCAGTGGTCTACAACACTCAATTTATACTAGAACTGACCTGGGGGGGACACCATGACTTTAAGCAAGATTTTAAGTCCTATTATGTTGTTTTTGTAGAAAACTCAAATATTGCCAAGTATATAACAAAATTCCTTACACCACTGAAGTACCTCTCCTTCTCTGTCCTTATACATGTACTTTCAGAAACTGAACATCCTGTCTTAGATGACATAACGGAATTGCAACTAAAAACACTGATAAATGGTGGCTCCAAAAAAAGACATCAGCTCCATACTCAGTAAAGGCAGTGTTTTTAGAATGACAGCTATTTCTGAAAAACAATTTGAAATAAATTGTGTCTTAGACAGACAGATACACACTATCTAGACAGAAGCATAGATGATATGTTTCAGAAGAGTTTTCAGAAATAACCAGCACTGTTTCAACCTCCTCATTTTATATAAATAGCTACTGATATATTTTACATGCATTCATATATACAGGGTAAGATTCTTAACCACTGTGCACTGCCAGAAAGGGGAACAGTAGCCTCCTGGTCACTGTAAACCAGCCCACAGTATGTACCTATACAATAGATCTATCACTAAATATAGATTTAGCTCGCCAAGACCCCCACATTTCTGACATTCCAGCTTAACCTTTCACAAAGGAGTTGAATGGGCTGCTCAGCTGCACAGTGATTATCAGGCTTTTTATCCTGAGCTTTTCCAGTGAGTAGGCAAGGATGTTTTCCCTTGACAGTCTATTTCAGGTTCACAAGACAGTCTGTTCTTCTGTGACTTATTTTAAAGCCCTGTCAGCAGATTCCTCGTCCCAGGCTCTGAAATCCGAAGGTTAGTCCCTCCAACCTTCCCAGATGCACCGGATGTTCATTGAAAGCTTTTATAATCTTATGATGATAAAAGCCTATTAAAAAATTCAGGTATTTTTCCACTATTAAAATGGGGTTTAGAGCTCTTAATGGGATCCAAAAAATAGCACCAGGTCACAGTGCTGACTTGGTAATTTCCCTTTGCCAACACTCTGGCCTATACTGGAGCCCAGCATCTCTCTTTAATCTTCTGAGAGGTGACCTCATTTTCTCTCAAAGGAGAAGAGTTTGTCCTCTGCTAGTGCTGAGATGCTGCAGGTATGGCTACATCCCAGTATTAGTTTTTTATCTGTTCCTAGTTCTCTCCTGGCAACTGTCCCTTTCCTCAAGCAGAACTAGCTAAGTGGCAAACAGCTCTGAGGATGGATCTCCACACCTACACAAAACCCCACAGGAAACAGGCTGTGTTTTGTGTGAACACAAGGTGAGCCTTGTGTAGAACTACATGTAAGATGATGTAGGAAGAGGGGACTTAGTGATTGCTTTCAACTTAGTTTTCCTACCACACTTTCTGTTTCAAGCTTGTGCTGCTGTCCCATTTATTTCTGCTGCTTTCCCTGTTACCCTCTTTTTAGTTATTCCTATTTCATATAAGCTCCAATCTTTCTTATTTTTAGATCCATCTCTTCCCACACTGTGCTTTGCCCAAGGCAAGAGCACACATACAAACAAATCTTACAGCCAGACCCTGAGCTCCTTTCTCAGCCTTTGCTGCTCCACTCTTCACCAAAATCCCTGTGCTTCACAGGTCAGTCCAGCTTTCCTGTGTGAGGCAGCACGAGGTTAGAGAACAGATAAACCATGAAGAAGAAGGAGGAAGAAATACAGTGGGAGCTGGAGCCCTCTCACTAGCACTGCTCAAAGTGCAGGGCAGGAAGGGGCACTTCGCTCCCCTCATGCTCTCCAAACCACCCTGTAGCTGGATTCAGCCCCAGCGTCCTGTCTGTCTCCCACAGCCAATGTACCCCCGTACAATGTGCCTCCCCCCTTGCCTCTAAGAGATCAGGATCTGTTGCACCTCTCGTCTAAGCAACAGGCAGAGATCCTTCTGTGCTACAAGAACACTTGTCCTAAAAGGCAAGGTTACATTAGGTAATGTAATCGCCTGCAAGGTAGCACGGCCCCTGCAGAGCTGGGTAGGGCACAGACACCCACACTGCCAGGAGCCGTAGGTGTGAGCCAAAGGTAAACCCAACCCTCTAAAGAATATGGCTAAAAGCTGGTCACTCCTGATGTTGGGCACCCCTGATCTCAGACCTCAGCCATGTGTAAATTGGTTTGTCTGTATTAAAGCAGTGAACCCTGCAGCAGCCCGTGTCCTGTACCAGTGTTATTTATTAATGAAACTACACACCTATACACAATACCCAGAGGAAAGAATGGTTGGGCAGGGTTATTGGGAGGGCAGTCATGGTCCATGTCATCTACATGAAATATGAACCCACCTACCTCAGTGGAGCCAGAAGCAAGACTGAGCAGGACTGCATATCCCAGAAGCAGGCATTGGATTCAGTTTCACCAAAAAACACTACACTTGCTACTTTCTTTGAGAAATCCTACAGAGGGAAGAAAGAACAGATAAAAATCAGTGAAATATTTAAAATATTAAAATAAATATTAAATATTAAAACCAGTAAAACATTCTCTAGATGTGAACAGCAGTCGTTTCATTAATGAAACATGTCTAAGGAAACCATTCTGAGTTGGCCAGAGAAGCTGGAAGGATCCCGTCTACAATAGTCAAAGAAGAAAAAAAAGGAAGCAGCATGAGTAACCCGCAGAGCATGGTCTATCAATAGCCTTTTGTTCTGTTCTTCACGTTTGACTTGGTGAAAAACAAGCCTAAGGCTGAGGATACAACTAGCCAATTGTAAATTTAAATATGTTTGCTTCTCTTCATGCTTGCCAAAACCACTCAGCAGTTCATGGTAGCTTTAGGTTTACGTGAGCCGAGACTACAAACAGCAATGCTACCTCAGGACCCCCAGAACAAATCCACTCCAGCACAGTGTTCTCCAGCTCCCTATCTTTTTTGAGGCTGTGCGAAATTTAAGCATACACTCAAGGATATCTGGGCATGTGTGAGCCTCCAGAGATGTGATTATAGAGCAGAGATCCCAGAAACAACTTTGAAAGCTCTGGGCTTCAACCACCAGGGATGCTCCTCTGATTTCAAGAGAAGTATGAACATGACTGAAGAGTAGGAAATTACAATCTTCTCAGAAAAAAAAGACTTACTTTTTTTGGTGGGGAAGGACTGGGTACTTAAACACTGCTGTACAAGTAACAAATCAAAGCTTGGTTCCCCAAATGCAGAAAGAATACGGACCCAGGGAGGAGTACAGGGGGACCTAAGTTTAGTCTTGAGCAGTACTAGTTAAAGTATGAGGGAGAACTGGAACATATGGACAATGATACAAGTTAAAGAGAACATTTTTCAAACTGTCTTCTGCTTTATAACAGTCCCAGCAAATGCACGAGTGACACTGACTACAGCATGAAAGATTAATAAATAGCAAGTATAGTCATAGAATCATAGAATCATAGAATTGTTGAGGTTGGAAGGGACCTTTAAGATCATCAAGTCCAACCATTAACCTACCCTGACAAAACCCACTTCTAAACCATGTCCCTAAGTACCACGTCTACCCTTTTTTTAAACACCTCCAGAGATGGTGAATCCACCACCTCCCTGGGCAGCCTATTTTGGTTTTTTTTTTAAAGTAATTTTTTTTCATTTTCTTATGAATATTTTCCAAGATTCTTTTTTAAATCTCTACCCCCTACTGAGATGAAAAGTGAAGGTTTTGGAACACAAACACTTGAGCAGAAATTTTTCCCCTTTGACATGAAACTGCACAAAGACTCAAGCCAACTCTGCCTGGCATCTGACAGTGTTCCCACCTTCAGCTTGCTCAAGTCCACCAAGACCAAGTCAGGAGCAATAGAGTTGGCCTGTTCTGTTTTTGCTGTAATTCCACCAACTTTATACCAATTTAGACTGGTGCATCTTCCTGGTAGTGACCCCAGTTCCCAGCCCAGCAAAGCAATGCAGGCCCATTTTCGTTAGAAATGTAAATTAATAGGCCAGACTCATATACCAAGCTGGAGTAGCTGAGACACAGACACATCTATCTATCTGCCAGTGCTGTTACACGACCATGAAATCCAGCCAGTTGACAGCACGATGAACAGCAAGGGAAAGGTGACATTTCAAATTGCTGCAGTATGATTTACCAGAGCTTGTCTGCTAGAGCCCTGAGAGACAGAAATAAATTAGCACAGCTGGGAAACTGCTGCCCCAACTCCCTTTATTACAGTCATGAGGGGAGGAAAAAAAAAAAAAAGAAATCTGTGAGTATACCTGGACACGCTTCTAGACCTGACTTTTGGCTCAATACTCACTTTTTTAAAACGCTATTTTCCCAAGTGCAACCAGAGATAGAAGCAGCACCATGTATGTAATTTGTATGAAAAGCAAACATTTATGAGGGAAGTAGCCATTCCACATGAACTGTCACAAATACCATTTTTTCACTCAAAAAAAACCCCATCCTGAGTCAGAAATCTTCCTGTTGGACTTCTTCAGTGGAACATCATCAAAAGTCAATTCCTTCCTAGTGCTTTTGGCCAGAAAGTATGATCTATCACAAAAAATACCACCTCAAGACAGCCCTTAAATTCATGTTAGCAAGATCAGACTGAGGAGATTACCGTTTGCAAGTGTCAGGGAGCAAGGACTCTCTCGCAACTACTCCTGAATATTGAGTCTCTCCACAGGAGATGCACCTTCTGGCGCAATAAGGCTCAGATCTCCATGTGGCAACTGTTGTTATACAACTATGAACAATAACAGCAATGTAGTGCATTCACTAAGACTCCGCTCCAGCTTAAGCCGTCTTCTAGAAAGCAGTGTCAAATGCAGAAAGTGACTGTGACGTTCAAAGCGCTTGTTACACTCCATTCCAAAAGGGCCTTCTTTAAGTGGACAGGCTTCAGCTTATTACAGAGATAACAAGAGCATCAGGGAGAGAAGCTTGAAGTAAAAAGGATTCAATCATAACTCATGCCCAAAACAGAGTGTGAAAAGAAGAAACAAGAAACATCAAACAAATCAGACCTTACTACAGCAGGAAACAAGTAACAAAACTACAGCAAACACAAAGCTTTGAAAGAATGAATGGAACGAAAAGATAAAAAGTAAGGCTAAGTCTTCAATTTTAGATCTCACTTAAAGGATGGTTATTTCCTGTGACGTAAAGTCTAAAAACCCCTTTTTGCATCAATCTGGGGTTGGTTGAGAGAGAACACAAATCACCACCACCATTGCCAGGGAAGTATGGATACCAGTGGAAAGGCTCCTATCCAACTACACACCAGATAGTTTTTAGGGTTAAGAGACATGACCTTTGTTCCTGACAGCCAATATATATATTTCTATGAGTTCCAAATGCTACTTTACTTTTTCAATTCTAATTCCTTTTCCCTAATACTTGGTTTACAGCTTTATGTATGTATATAATGCTAACACAATAACTCATTTTGCTTTGAATTATTTCTATACAGTCCACAGCAAATACTAGAGAACATACAACTCTCATTTCAACAGCCGTTTGGCAAGAGGAAAAATTTACTTGATGATAGATGACATTATTTTTTTCCAACAAGATTAGAGAGTGCATGGGTTACTTTGCTGCTTTCAATTACACACGCCATTTGTCAAGACAGGGTAGCAGTTCAAAACTCATGGCCATAATTAGTTTCTTTTCTGACATCTCAAAGACTTCCATTCTGATGTTAGATCTGCACCAAAAATGGAACCATTTAAACACTGCTTCAACCCAGAGACAGCTAGGCTAACACTCTCTTCCAGAGTGTCTGGTATGTCAGAGCCCAAAAAACAAAGTGTAAATTAAAATAATAGTTCTATTCTCCAGCTGACAGAGCAAACAGAGCAAACATTGCTGGAATGTATTTTATGCAAACTGCATATACATATAAGGAATTATTTTTACTGCCAACTTGACTTTCTTGTAGCTTTTTATCTTAAAAGGAAAGCCGAAGATACTGTTCTAAAAAGAGAAAGACATGCATAGATTTATGGCAGTCTGCTAAAAATCAGATTGACTCAGGCAATGTGCACATTTTAATCTGCAGGGAGGTATTTTCAAGGAAAAGGCTCCCTCCTCTTTGATCAGCTGTGGCAGGTGATGAATGCCTCAGCACTGCCTAACGCAGTGAGAAGCGGACTCTCAGAGTCTGTTTGTTGTGCAGCCAAGCACAGCCAGCTCAAGGTTTGCCATCCATATACACCGAAACCAGGGGACAAGCTGCTCCCACCACGGGAAAAGACGGGAAGAACCTGGGATGAAGAGCTGTGGGACACGAAGCCTCAGCAGCTGCGTGGCCGATGGCAGGGTGGGTGGAGGCTGCGGTCCCAGGAAGGGCCAGCCACAGCCTCCCAGGTCTCACACCTCTCCGGCAGCAGCCTGGCCTCGCAGGGGTTTGGCAGAGGCCAGGCAGGCAGCCGCCTTGCTGCCCACTCGCTGCTGCCTACTTATCTTGGGCAGCTGCCTGCTTCTCTCATACCTACAACTGGCCCTGAAGGCAAGAACAGATGACAATAAAGCAGAAGGGTTTCAGTAACGCTTGGAGGCCACCGATTTCCCAGTGTCCTATCAGTGACGTTTGTACGGTGGTCCTTCTGCACCTCGTTTATGCCTTCAAATTCAGCACAAGAGAGACCATGCAAGCCACGATTACCCAAGAAGTGAGTCATAAGCGCGTAGCACTGCAGCCACTCATTCCCAACGGAACATTTGATCTTCTCAACTGTCAAGAAACATTATATGTGCCTAAACAGTATCGTGCAACTTCGCAATAGTTAAGAGTGAGTTGGAAAACCAAAAGTTTTTTTCCACTGATTTAATTCAAGTGAAAAAAACCCTTTATTCACAACTATTAAGCCAATAAATTGTGAACACAAAAGAAAAATCCCATTTCACGCTTACACTTGTGGTTTGATGTAAAACAATGACTTTTGTTCCATTTCAGTTTAAAACAGAATTGTGTTTTATATTTTTTATTCAAAAAGAAGGAAAAGAGAAAAGCATTTTAAGACAAAGCAAAAAGAAACTCATCACTTCTCTTCAAAATACTGATTTAACCTGAAATTTTTCAGGTAGCTTTTCCTCAAAAGAAACCCCAGTTTCTTATTCAAAGACAGCATTTGCCTGTGGAAATTTTCAGTAAAATTACTACGTTGCCAGTAGCAGAACAAGCTGCAGGACTCTGCAGCTCTTAATTTACCCTGTTCAGGACTACCATACTACACACACACACTCTTCCTCCAAACCCTTCTCCTGCTCTACATAAGACTCCTATCTGTCCTATTTGTGTTCCCGTGTTGCTCAACATCCTCCCCAGCACTAATACTTACACTGCTTTATGCATCCCATTTCTTTACTCTCACCATACCCACTCACTGGCTCCTCTCTTCTCCATAAAGCATCTCCCTCCTTACTGGTTCACGAGTCAAGGGTCAGTCTCGGCAAGAAAAGCAAGCGGTCCCATGTCAGGAGGGCAGGGTTAGGTGAGGAAGAGCTTTCTCCTGGCAAGAAGGAGATTTTGGGGAAACCCCTTTTGCCTTTACAGTGGCTAGCCCCCATTTGGGAATTAGCTGGGTTTCTTTACAGATTAAGTGGAGGAACACAAAGGAACACTTAACAAGGTTCTCCAAAACAAAGGCGAGGAAAAAATCTCATTTCCTGTTATTGTTTATGACCTGCATCAGAAGCCACAACTGCGATCTGGGTCCCCGGTGTCCTTGGCACCGAGGAAAAGGCAATTCATGCACCATATGCTCCACAACCTACAGAGGTGAGACAAAGAGCACGTGAACGCGCCTCTCATCCCATTTTATAGGTGGCATAAAGCCAAGGAGTGACTTGCTGAAGTTAACAGTCCAAAGGACTGAATGCAGCTCTCCTGGCTCTCCGCTCAGCTCCTAAATCACACTTTCTTTCCTCATTCAGAGCCTTCCTGGCAGAACAAAGGAATTTATGCCTCAAAGAGCAATCCTGTCCTGGCTGGGAGATGGACAATAGAAAGCTTATTATTAAAAAGTATTATTATATCATAGCTCAGGTAGAAAAATAACCTTCCAACCATAAACCTGCAGCATATTTCACAGTTCGTGTTGAACTCGTATTTCCCAGTGAAAGGGAGGGTGGGGTGATGTTCAGCTTCAGTAGAATTGGAAAGTGATGGGAAAATAACAGCTGAAGAAAACTACTCCTGCACGGTATCCAGCCAGAGTTCCTGTCTCAAGAGAATGGGAAGGACCCTACAAGCTTCTCAGCTGGACCTCTGATCCCAGAAAAAATGTCCAGCTTCTCAACTGGACCTTATAAAAAAACATCAGTTATAATGGCAATAAAGAGTCAAGGTTATCAGCCTTGGCAACTGAAATATTCCCTGCTTTGTCAGCATGCTTTAGCTGTGTCTGAAGCAACTACCCTACCTTTTGCAATGACACCTGTCCTTGGCTTGACTAATGAGACTGTTCACTGCCTTGTAAGAGCTGTTGGTTTCTTTATTTTCCCTTCCTTCTTTTTTCCCTCTCTTCAGTACTTATTTTCCCCAGAATTGCCGTCTTCAAGACAGGCAATAATATTTGTGAAATCACACAGTGCATTTAGATGAAAATATATATTTTTTTTTTAGTTCTCAGAAAACAGAAGTATCTCGGTTTGAAATTTGCAAAATTAAAGATTTCAGGTTTTTATTTTAAAATTGCTATTACAGAGAAATCTCTTTTAAACAAAAGGAATTTATTCCTTTAATTAAAAAAAAAAAAGTATCCTTCCAACTGAGCTATACTTTGAAGTTTCATTCATGGCAAACCGGAACACTTTGGTCAGAGCCACCCAAAATTTTGTATGTATTATTTGATGTGTGTGTTTATACATACATCGATATGAAATTGACCTTCACCAAAAGCCTGCAGAACCATTAGAAGCATTTGCTGTCAATCACTTCTGAATAAAAAAAAAAGTACCAAAGACAAAACAGCAATAGCTAAATACAAAGGTGTAGCTGTGACAGTTTTCTCACCATGAACTGCTTGCAAGTAAAACCACATTTTTATATGTTAGAAAGGAAGCAGGAAGCCTCTGCAAAATTTAGAAGTTATTGGCAGGTATATTGTGTCCATTCTCATGTAAGACTCTGTCTGAAGGTAGGAAGAGAGATGAAGACAAACAATCAGCAACTTAGGTCGCAATAATTTGTGCCCTTCTAACTCAGCACGAACAAAGACATCAGGGAAGCAGACAAGTTGGACAACCTTGCAAGATGCAGATTGAGAGCGTTTTTATGCTTTTTACAATGTAGCAGCTTCCAACTAAACTGTAATCGCAAACACTTTTGCTGGAAAAATTGAATAGGGGGCCCATCTGGATTTGTTGATTGAAACCTGAGCCTCATCCATCACCAATGAAACCCAGAACTTCACTATTGGTTTTCTCTGTGGGCTGAATCAATCCCTAAGCCTCTCAGAAATATCTGTTTAAAGGTGAAGAACTACCTGAGGGGACATCGTCAGCTTGGTTTAGGTTATCATAACAGCCATAAGTCTTACAGAACTAAACACTGCCTCCAAAAACTAATCTTTAAACACCCGCAAACATTTGTACATTTTCATGAGTTAAAGTGAAAGCTGTTTGGAGAAGGGAGTAGGTGTGGAAATTACTCTAAGTCTCCCTCAGCTCTAACCACAGAGCTGGAGCATATGTGACGCTGATGAGACAGAATAAGCAACCTGCAGCGTGTAGGAGCCCTGGCCACAGTGTGATCCCCATGCTATACGCAACACAACTGTGTTCCCCTGAGATTACCCTGTTTTAGAGGAGACAGATGGTGAAAGAGCAACAAATAGACTTCTCCCAAACCTTTCAGATTTCCAAAGCAGATGAGGGCCCTTCCTAATCTTTCAGCCTGGTAGACAGCAGTGCTTCCCTAGACAGGAAGATTATGAAAGCAAGTAGTGAAGAAAAGGTGTGGGGCTTGCTTCATCCACTTTTCGACATCTACAGTAAAGATGTCTCCATCTCAGATGGAGACAGAGGCCACTTAGGATTCCCTTTATAGTCCAGGAAAGGGGAAACAAGCACCTCCACAATGTCATTCAGCTGCCTATATATTTAGAGATCTGCTTTAGGAAAAGAGAAAAAGAACTGCTGATGTGGCTATTGCTCTTTCTCTAATAAAAAGAGAGTCCAAGCAATCTGCTCAGACTGCAGGAATCCACACTGGGTCTGATGAATTGTGCTTAAAAAAGAGCGTATAGGGTAAAGAAGCAGCATGTACAGTAAAGCTGTTTTGGTTTTCCTTTTAATAAGGGGGACTGTAAAGTACTGTCAAGATAAATATTTCCCCCCATCTAGTGGTGGGATTGCATTTTAAAATGTCCCACCCATCTTAGCTGACTGCATTTGGAAACTGGTGAACGTTGAAAATAGTACCACTGCTCTGCAAGATCTATAAAACCTATGGCTGTGATTACTGCAAGTCCCATAAACCAGGTCTCGGAGACTGGAAACAGTCCTCACTTCCCAGTTCTTTGCTCTAACCTCCAGATCGTGCTACCTCTGCTTTCAAAAGTGCCCAAAATATATGAAAGATATAAACCTACCATACTATCATTAGATTACTTATTTATAGATTGGGTACTAGGCATTGCCTCTCCACGACTATAGCTTATGACTATTTTTAGCACTCCTAAAGAGCTTTGTTATTCATCTGCAGAAACTGCCATTGATATGTCACATCTGCTTCATGGTGAACTCGCCTTTTAACTGTTTCACCAAATGCAAATGAAAGAAGTTTTATTTCTGGACTTGGAACATAGTATACTTGGAACAGCTTTCGAGGCGATAACCCAGCTCTGGGTCAGATTCTCAGCATGTTCAGCTGAGCATCATGGTTAGATGTTTCTAAGCTCGTCCTTGTCCTTACTATACATGTTAAAGTTATACCAAGTTCCCAAAGGACAAGCCTGAATCGTGTTTTATTACAGACTACAGAGTGTCAAGCTGTTCAATGTAAGAGGGTATATCCTGTTTAATTTTGGAGGTGTTCTTAGGGATTTTTCAAACTGGGGCTTTTAAAAGAATAGCTTTGTTACCAAAAGTAGAAAAAGTTCCCAGTGTGCATTTCCTAAAAGAATGTACCTACCTTATATACCTATTTTTATACTGGATCTATGCTCCATACTTATTTTCCTTCCGGTTATTAAAGGCAAGGGATTCAAATATAGTAAACCTTCTGTGGGCCTAGGTAATGTTCTCTGAAGTCATTAGTTTGAACTGAAATAGGCTTGAAAGACCAAGAACATGCAGCTGAGAATTCGCAGAGCACAAATAGGTACACAAAATACACCTCACACAGACCATAAGCAATATGTCAAAAAGCCTATGACAAGGCTGAATGTGGAAGTCTGTTACAAGGCTGACTATCTTAAGACAGCACAGAATTAAGACAATTAATTGTGGGTTTAAATGCGGCTTAGTGAGCCAAAAACATGTTTTTAATTACCTGCCTTTTTACATCCTCACAGTGCATGGTATATTACTGTAAACAGAAACGCTCGTAGATAACCACTTACCTTCACAATGGGTATCCACCTATAGTAAAGTCCCAACACACCACATAGCTAAGTATTTCCAACACGCAGCCAGATGAATAGACAACTAGCTTAATAATATTTTAGCTAGTCAAAATTCAACTCGGGCCTTCTCCAGCAAAGCTGTAAAAAGCTTGCTGCTAGTCTCACAACCATTGTGTATTCACTCCACTAATTCTTTTGCCCATTCCTGTTCCTCACCTAAAAAAGATCTTTGCAAACAAGTGTGACAGCACAATTGGTCCTAAATTTATCCTCTTCCACTGACTCCAGATCCAACCTGGACATAGGTTTTCTAGCTCTCCTCTTTTACTGCTCTCCTGCTTCCTGACCAGGACCTGGGGACTAAGAGGAGAAAGGCTTTTTGTCATCCAGCCTTAACCTTAAGTGAGAGACGATTCCAATGCTTCATACAACAGAGAAACACAATACATTTCTATGGCAGGGCAGGAAATACACTGTTGCATCACAATTGATGAGGGGTTTATTAAATCTGGTATCTAATTCATTTCATCCTCTTTGGCTTTTCATCCAATGGTACAACTCCATTCCTTCAACTTCTGTGCTGACAGACTTTTATTTAATTGGTTTTATAACAAATAAGAAAAGAAATGACTGTTCCTGGGTAGAAAATTGCTTTTGCCAAAAGTTAAATTCAAAATAAGAGCAAACAAAGCCTGCAGCTGCTCCTTTGCCACCTATGCCAACAATAATAACCAGTTACAATGAAACTAAGCCTACCTGAAACAGAAGCAGAAGGTACCAGATCGCCAGCATAAATAAATCACTGGAACTGAAAGCACTATATTAGCTGGCAAGTTTTGTTTCACCTTCACCTTGAATCACTGTCCTTTATCCCCCAAACCTGGGAATGTGCCGTAGAAATAAGGACTTATTAGCCTGTACCAATATCTCTCTGAAGTCTTGCTTTCACACAATTCACAGTTAGCAACTGAGTCGCCACACATTCCTTCTGTATCCCTCTAAGCCAGTGGGATGCAGTGAAGACAAAACTCTCACCTATTCCTCCATGTATTCATCCTCTGGAAAGTTTACTGCTGTTTTAAAAAGGTCTGCATGCAGCAACAGGTAAAAGCCAGGGGGGTGTCACAGACCTACTTGGAATCAGAGGTTGAAAAGCTAGTGAAAAAGAAGGCCACAGGGGCAGAGAGGGAGCACCATGGCAGTCACCACACTGGAGCTGGCAGAACCATATAAACCTGTCCCTAAATAGTACACCCAAATTTGCCTCCCTGCCATGGATTTTCAGTACCCTTTTCACTGCAAAGCCGTTTACTTTTAGTCAAGCTATCAGCCTGAAATTAGAAGAATTTCAGCTTACAAGCTGGCTTTCACAGGATGCGTTTTGGGGACCAGCAACATGGTAAATAGCACAGAGCACCAGGCACCACAGATCTGCCACAGATGCCTGTGAATATGTTGCCAGGTAAACATGTATCCCTACAGCCTTGTAAGAACACAGCATTCCTTGGCAAGTAACTGGATTTAGCCTGAAAAGGCAAGGATTATTTGCTTATTTTTCAATTAAAAATAAAATCTCCCAGGCATCCTCACTTATGCTTGGACCCTCTTTCATAAAGAAATGGAAAAACACATTGGGTTTTGCAGTTACCAGCAATTAAATTTGCTATTTGCTCTTTAGCATGCAGTTTCAGGGACAGGATGACCTCAGGTAGCACTTCAAGACTGTCAGCACCAGACTTGGCTTTTGAATTGTACTCCGGATACTGCACAATCAACTGCAAAACAGATGTTTCTAAACGAGGCGAACTGCATTGACAGACCACTGTCCACACCCAGTGAGGTGTAGCTGTGCTAGAGGAAGAGCACAGCCCTACCAACTACAGCACACAAAGAACCTCTACAAGATGGAAGAATCAGAAGGTTTTTAGCCAAAAAGACTGCAGAGAACCCAAGAATTGTCACAGGATCCAGAAACTGGGGTTAGTTAGGCATTCAAATGTTATTAAAACTCACTGCCTGAATTACTTGCTCTCTAATGCCCAAAACCACTAGACAAGAGATACATCAGTCTCTCAGGAGCTGAATTGTAACCTCTGGAAACCCCCGCACTTCAGAAAATATCCTCTACGGCCCAAATGCTAAGGAAGGAGTGTGTATGGTTTGGGTTCAATGTTTCTGATCGCTTCACTAGAATGGCCTTACCCTAAGTCACTGCTTAAAAACTACAGCCACTAGTGAAAGGGAAGGAAACGGAACCACTGTGCATATTCTCCATTCCAACCATTCAAATGGCCGCCCATGGTTATAGATAAATCTCCTCAAACCACAGGTTACTTACTACCTCCGAAGAGCCCTACGACACCACTCTTTCCTCCACATTTCTCCTCCTCTGCAAGCCAAAGCATTACAAGGCACACAGAGCGGTCAGCAGCAAAGCCCACTCTTTCCTTCACTAACTCACAGCACTCTCGTGAACCTCCATGCACACAAACCCTTTCCTACCCGTGCACTTCACACAGACCCTTCCCCACACACCCCATCCCTCCACTCATCTAACATTTCCCCTCCAAGTATGCGGCATCACATACGTATTTTCCCCCACCTTACCACGTATTTCACACCACGAAGAAGCACTATTTCCTGGCCACAAGACCGCTGTGCTCTTTAGCAAGCCATGCTTTCACTTGTGAGACCCAAACCCTCCTCGTGCTGCCATTTCTGTTACAGCAACAAACTCCTGCGAGCTTTAGTGGCCAGTCCACGTGGAGCTCCTGCGTTTAGGTCCCAGCTCTATGATTTCAAGAGAGCTGGTGATACTCTGAGTGAACTGTAGTGACAATGACCAATTTCAGAAACTAAAATCCTCTGCTTAGCAGCAGAAAAGGTACAAGGCATAAGTAGCAATATAAACCAACCCAACACATGACTTGGAGGAATGATTTCCTAAATGAAAACCACCAGTCTCTATGGAAAGATGAGCCCCACAAAAAGGCAGGAGTGATCAAGGTTCTTCTACCATTATTACTGGTGGTGCCCTACGGCTGAGCCAAGGGCTGCTATTTCTGACCGTGCCTCTGGGGCCCGCACAGCCCGCAGTGGACACCTGTGTGCCAGTCCATTCACACCTCACTGATAACACCAACTCTTTTCACGTCGGCCACCATAAAGCAACCTGTGACTATTGGGTATCGTTACTACATGTGAAATTCAGAGCAAGGACTAGGCAATGCAGGGGCTTGTTTGCCACTCCCAAGCCAGCCAACTTCCTCTAACACACACTCTTGGTCATAGGTATCCAAATGATTCCATAAAAATACATGAAATGCATTATTGCCCACACCGCCATTATGTGGGTGCATAAATCACTGAGGTATTGGATGTGAATCATATTCCATAGCAGATAAAATTTCAATCGAAATTAATAAACAAATCATTGGAACCTCAAAAAACCTGAAATGTCACACTAACTTTTTTGCCTGAATGGTTATTTTATCCTTGACTGGTTGGCTTTTTTTTTTAAAAAAAAAAAAGCTGAGTTTTTCGCCTCATAATTTTCCCAGTAAGACCAGAGATAAAGTCTCTTCTCTTCACAACACTCTTCAGCTAAAAAGGTGATGGAAACATGAAACACCATACAGGTCTGTAAAATATATGGGCATTGGCTGAGAAATCAATGTTAAACTGTCATATCCTTTGTAAAGGGAGGGTCTAAATAGCCCTTACAATCAAATTTCGGACACAGAGAGGATGTGGACAGTGGCAAATTTCCACTTAACCACCTCAGAATAAACAACTCTGAACAATCAGACTTCTCACCAGACTTTGTGGCAGCCAGCCCCAGAGCCAGGACAATTTTCAGTGCGCACCAGCCAGCCTGGCTACATTCAAAACCCTGAGACAGGTGGCAGAGGTCATGATGGCAACTCCTTCCATCAGCCCTCTTGCATGAGACCTTGCAAGTTTCAGATAGCTCTAGTTTCCCATTTAAACCTAAAATTTTTTGAAAATGCAAGGGGGCACTAGAGGTTTTGGGGTAAATCAAACGCTCCTTGGACTTCCTATGTCTTCCCCAGCAGATGTAACCAAAGCCATTTCTACATGTCCTAGTAGATACTGGCTCCTGACTAATGAAACAAGCATTTGGATGCTAAAAGATAACAAGCATTATCTGATAGAGTTAAAACACAGTCCATGCCTCCAGAATTTATTTCTGTGCATAGCTCAGCAGAACCTCAGCAGGTTGATCTACACACACAGCTTAGGTCCTTCCTCTCACTTGTGGTACTTTCCTGAAAAGAAAGTTTGCTTTTGCTTTCTGTCAAGGGATGAGTATCACACAACAGCACCCGAACATCATCTTTCGTAGACACTCTATACATATGCAGTAAGACTTCAGTTCCTGTACAAAATAGGCCCATTGCTTATTGTAACAACACAAGCCTCCTGAATGCTGCCCCACTGGCAGCTGTGGGTTTTATCCTCCCTGGAGGAGAGGGAGAAGCTTCTGTAGACTGTACACTAGGAAAACTTGGATCCGTGGATCCCACCAGCCTATAGGAGTAATAGGGCACACTGTTCTGCAGACACACTTAGGCAGTAACTAAAAATATATGGTAAAAATTCCTAGGTTTGCCTCTGTCTCTCTACAGCACCAGTGAAAAACACTTTGAATTCTTCCTGTTGTAGGATCAGGAAGTTCCTTTTCTGTTTGTATACGGTTAGCAGGACTTTCATCTGAGCCTGCCAACGGGACAGTAATTACACAGTGCAAGCTGCAGGAGTTCTGGTGGAAGCATATACAGTTTTCAGCAAAACGGGAGTTAGATTAGCTGTTTCAAGAACCTGCCTTCCTCTCCCCAAAACATACACTTAACACAAAAAAATACAATTCTAGGTAAAGAGAAGCAACTGGGTTGGGTTTGGGATTTTTATTTTATTTAAAAAATGGGAAAAAAAAAAAGAAGAAATGAAAAAAAGATTAAAAGAAGTCATTAATTTGGTCATAGGATGCTAGAACAGCTTGTGAGGTACCAGGCCTGAAGGACACAAGTTGCACAATGAGAAAGAGAAAATGAAATCTAGATCATTATATTAGTATATTGAAAATTGCTAGATAAGCCAGTGACCAATGGCAGTGCTAGGAAGATACGCAACACTTCACTGACCAGCTGAGTTAGTACAGCACCTGACCATTCTCGTGCTGCAGCACAGCGTAGCGCCGCGCTGTATCAACATGCCCTAGCAAATGGAGTGCCACGGGTCGTCTTACTGACTCAGGGGCAGTGATGTGTAATTGCAAGATATCACCTGAGTAGAGCCCATTAACCTTTACTGTAACTTCCAAGATCCTCAGCAGAAAATGTATGGTTAACTCCTTTGTATGCTCAGAGGCACAGCTGTGGCTCTTTACCTCCACTCCCATAGGTTAACCACATAGGCAGCTGTAAACATCAGTTTGCTGCAAGTGCAGAGCACAGACTGCAAATCAATAAAGGCTGATACTATTACATTTTTAAACAATTAAATGTTCTTTTCGAAAAGAACAGCAGCCACTCAGAATTCAATTCCATTGAGGGAGAGTCACTAAGGTCTAGACACTGCTTGTAGGCGCAGCTTTGAACGCAGTGATGAGTATCCTGTCCTCAGTGGCAGTCCTATGAACACTTGACAAAATACCCAGAGCCTCACTCTACAGTGACGAGACTATAGCTGTTCCTGACGAGGGGAGCAAAATTCCTCTATGGCAGCAGCAGATTTCAAAGCCCTTGCTCTATTACATCACAATAGCAAATAGCTGGGTGACAAAGCTTTATAGCTTCCCCATCCAAACACTGCTTATGCCTCCTCCTTCTCACCCTTCAGTTGTATTTTGGAAGAGTCACACGAGAACAGTTGGATGCCTTTTCTCTTTTTACTTCATAATTGTCTCCCATCACAAGAAACACTAAAAAAGAAAAAAGGACGAAGCAAGCTCTTAAACAGCAAGAGTCAAGTCCTCAGCTAGCAAAAACCAACTGGCTTCAAATCCCATTTTTTCATCAGCTGAGGATCTAGCCAATCTTTGATTTGTTTCCTCAACAAATGATGACCTAGACTCAAGGAACATACCATGCAGCTGCTTTATAGAAGGCATGCAATTTGCAAACTAAAGTGATAAGTGACAAGGCTTTGGGAAAACAAGTTTCTTCATATTTTCCCTCCTCAAAGGAACCAACTAAATACATCAGGCTAGTGTCTCAGTGATTGGACAACGAAGCACAGTCCTTACTGGTGCCCCTCACTGAAGGTGCTCACTAGCCAACAACTCCGACCGTCCCCTTTGGGAACAGTCAAGTGTGAGATTCTTTTGCAAAATCTGACCATAGGGTGTTCTGCACAAGCTTTGAGGTAAAGCCGTCTGAGCACCCAGCCAGACCACTGAATGCAAGCAAAATTTTGAAGAAATGACACAAGTTGTTTCAAATTCCCAACTGGCCTGACTTGCACAGCACTAATAACTCCAGGCTGCAAGCAAAAAGACCTGACATGTTCATCTGGGTACTCTGCAGGATCAGACCTCAGATCTGTGATGGGAAACCCTTGAACCTCCAAGGGCCCTTGTGAAATGGTTGGTCTCAGTTTTGTGCCTGTGAGTCCATACTGCAAAATGGTCATGTCAACAGTCCCCATAATGCACTTAACCAGCACAAGGACTGACCAGCCCTCGTGACTGAACTCTTCTCCCATGCACACGTCTCACAGGTAAGACACCAGGTGTGCTGACTGGGCATTTACCTTGGCTCTTCCTATGCTGCTGTAGCCTGCAAAGAGGAGAATCTCATCTTTAGACTGTCAGAACAACACTTTTTCCCAGAACAAGAATGCTTGCAAATCAAAAACAAATCCAGACTGGCAAATTGAGGGAAAAACAGAAACCAAAGTTGTGTCATCTGGTGTGATAATGGCTCCCAAATGATTAGGGCTCCAGGAAAAAATGTTTGGATTTTAACCTGGCACTGAAAAGGCAAATCAAGAAGTAAGGTACTTAAAATCCAGTGTCATTTGATCACCTTATGAAAAGGCAGTATTGTCTACCCTATGCATTTGTAAGGGGAGACCTATGTTCTGAAAATGTTTGTATTTCCTACTTTTATGGGTTTAAAATACTCACTATAAACATTAAGCGCATTATGCAACCTGTAAAGGTAGTGTTTGCCCTTGGTTCTCCTTGTATTTTCTGATACATCCTTATGCTCCTTACCTTAACAGGTCAGAATGCTTTTCACATACTATGCTGTGCCTCGCTCCTGGGGAGGCTAATCTCGTAGCCAGAACTGTCTGCTGTCAAGACTGCAGAGTTTTCCAGACTTTTAAAACCTCACCTCTTGCATTTGAGCTGTAGACTTTCTGAAGCTGTCTCCCGTTGAATGAAATATTGTCCAACTCAGCACAAAATTTCACAGATCTAGCATTTAACAAGATGTCAGCGCATTTCTTTAAAGGAGGGATGACCAAAACTAAGTACTATCTGAGAGCTTAGTACAGTACAAAGCACTGCTATGTATCACTGTAATTTTGCTATGGGAATATGATTTATTTCCTGGTTGGATCGGACCTGAAGTCCATTCTGATGTTCTCCCCCACTGGCAGCAGCCAGTACTAACACAAGGAAAGATGTAAAAAAAGAACCTCTAAGAAATGATAACCATGTCCATAACACTTTCTTTCATGCCTCAAAGAGGAGTTAGCTTATGTCTCTGAAAAATACAGATGGAATAGCCTTCTAAGTATTTCTCTCATATCATTTAATCTGAGGCACTTTTAATAACCATACAAGTGGGTAATTCTTTTTGACCTGCTGAGCTCTTGTTCTCCACAAGAGGCAACCGCAGTGTTAATTTTGTGGTGTGTGTTCTTCATTAACTTTCTACCAGAATATCCCTGTATCAGAGTTCACTCTGTGCTACTATATTATTTTTTTTTCAAATATGAAGCAGCTTAGTTCCCTTTTTAAAACTGCAGCTGCACACTTCATTAAGCTGTCTGCGATAACATCTATCCTAATGTTCTGCCTTCGGAGCAGACTGCAAATTCAGAGCCCAGGCGAGTGAAGAGAAACTTGGATTACTTTTGGCAATGGGCATTATTGTAGCTTTATCCATGTCAAATTTCATCTCTCACTGCACTGCCAAGATGTTTAATTCCTCCGGGAGTGTCTAACAAACCTCAACAGCTTTCCCCAACTGAAACAAATTACCATGATCAGCAAGATTCCCTAGCTCACTCTGTCTTTCCTTCTCCACACTGCTAATGAGAATACAGAGTACTACTGACCAGACGCATATCAGCCTGCAGACAATTAACCAACCAGAGCCTCCAGAGTCAGCACACAATGAACTTGGCTTCACACTGAAGACTATCAAGCAGCTAGCTGCAAGCACGCAGTATGATGCAGAAGGATGCAAAACTGAAAAAAAAGGAAAGATTAGAAGCATCTCCCTGTTTTGTATCCTGCTGGCTTTGCTGCAGAGAGTTGCAAGACCAATGGATGACTAATTAGATTAACTGAAAGGAAAGAAGTTAGGAGGAATCAATATCCATGAAGACATTAATGCATTTGGGGTTGCAGGTATCCAAATGATCTGGCCCTGTATCAGGTGGTCATTTCTCTGCAATTCCTAGGATCACTGTCTTCATCCATTTTCACAGACATACAGACACTATGTTAGTGAAAAGCTGTCATAATGTGATTCTGGATGAGGCTTTTCTTGACAGCCATCACGTGTCTGATCAGAGGCATCTCAAGAGACACACATACATGGAAAGTGCCACAGGACGCCATGATTTTCCCAGAAATACAACTGAAGTGAGGAACCCCAGTTACTTTTCATGCTTCATTCTACTTTTTTGCCAGGATGGGAGCAGGCTCAACAACACAGTGTTCTTTAGTGAGCAATGCTCATATTTAGACACAGAAAAGAAAGACAATATGTGGGATACTTGCTGGATTAAATGGGTCACCCAGCAGAAGCAACAGAAGTGGCTTGGAGTCACTTTTCTTCCCCTCTTCTTCCAAGACCTTCGTTCTCCTCTTGTGGTTCTCTCTCTCAATTCAGTGTCTCAGAGCAGTGGTCCAACAAGTACTCTTCCGTGCCTCTGTCACAGCTGTAATTTTACAGTTCACTGCATACCCTACTGTTCACAGTGCCTTGCAAATTTAGGGCTGAGACCTCACTACTGAGGCAAAGTGCACTGCAGTGAAAGAAAGAAAACAGCCACTTCCCTGAAATAATGAAAGCCTCACTCTTGACAGAGGAGAGAAGGTGAACACACTCTTCTCGGTTTCCACAATCCATTTCCATTAAGGATTACTTTCATGTCACCTGGGTGACCCCATATCCTTGTACAAAGATGATCCGCTCTATATGAACCCCATATACACACCCAGGAATGAGAGTCAACTTTCTGTTGCTCAGCGTGCCTCAGCTTTCCAGTTTGTCTTTCCCCGGTGAATGGTGCCTGGGTGCAGAGCCTGGGCTGTGGGTCACATGTTTGAAACAGGACTTTCTCAGAGAGGCTGTGAAAACAAGTATATCACCACTCTTCTCATGTGAAAGTTATCTCTTACTAAGTCCCCAAGCTCAGGAAGCCCTAACCAATCCGTACTTGTCACCAGGAAGCAAAGCCTTCAAATTAGCACTTTGCTAGATCTGATTAGCAAGTTACATTTGTCACAGCCCCATCATCACGTAGGATACAGCAGCTACTGTTATTTTTAGCACCGTCCCTTATCTGATCCAAGATCTCTGTTGTTTTACTACATTGAAGGGTGCCTTGTTGTTTCTTCAACTCATCCATTTATCATGAGCAACTTAAGCAAGAAAAAGCTCCAGAGTTCCATACAGCGCTTTTCCTGAATAAATAGAGTCAAGCCATAGAGTAGCTTGTTCCTACAGCTCTTGTGGCTACCCCACCCTACCTTACCCCATGACACTTCACGAGTATTTCAGAAGCCTATCCACATAGAGAAAACTGTCCAGCACCGTGGCCTTATCACATCATGCTTGCCAGAGATGTCATTGGTCTCAGCATCAGGATGTCAGCTGGTACCCATCTATTCAGCAAGCATCCTCATCCCACTTGATGCCCAAAGCCATAGAGAAGCCCTTTAAAATTTTTACAGAGCCTTCAGTTGTGCTGTCAGACAGGATATGGCCCAGCACAAACAGCTGAGGCCAAATTTACCTTGACCACCCTAAGTGGGCAACTACATGATCATTCCCTGCCACTGTGGGCTAGAAGATACACATCTGGTCTGCAGAGCAAGTGGGAAGCTGCAGGTCATGCTCAGGCATGCTGTCCTTGCGGTGGAGGCACTCCTCCCTGCTCTGCAACGACAGGCCACTCGCCCAGGGCTACAGGGCAGTTAAACAAGAATGAGAAGCATGATATTTCCTAGCAGTGAAGTTCTGTTAAATGAAGTTAATAAACCTCAACAACCTGATGTGGTGGGATTACCCTATGCTTTCCCTACTTTGTTGTTTTTCAAACTGTTTTCAGTCTTTGGACAATAACTTCCCTTCAAAATGGTCATCTACTGTCCTTACTCATACAAGATTCCTATTACCACAACATTCCTCCAAAACCCTCCCACTGTTTTTTCTGTCATGACCACAGACACATTTTGTCTTCCTAAAACCAATCAACTTCCATACACTCAGGACCACCCTGCTCACTATTCCTTTCCACTCTTCGGTGACAAACCTCCTCCAAATTATCCTTCTTTTTGCTCATCATGCTCCTTATTTCCCACACCCGAGGTACAGATCCACTCTGTTATTCTGCCAGAAATTATCATCCCTACCCTCATGTCATCAACTTCTTCTCCACCTCGTTTTAAAATGGAGATAATCAGTAGGGAGGTGACTTGCTTTGGTGGTATTCAAAATTAGTGTGTTGCTAGCTCTGTTTGCTCTCACAAATCATTGCAAATAATGTGGAGATTGCGATCATACACAGCAAGAACGAAAAGCACAATAAATTACTTGAAGGTACCTGTTAAACAGCACAGATGCAGTAACTTGGTCTGCTCCCAAACCACTTAGTTTCACAGAACATCCTACACACACCGAGCCGCTGTCAGAATGACAGGTGCAAAGCCCAGAATGAACGGAGAAAGCCAGGACTGAATGGCTGGTGTGGGAGAGGGAAGATGGCAGAGATGTTTGTTTTCTTCCATCCTAGCTTAATGTTTGTTTTCTTCCATCCTAGCTTAAGTATGAAGGGGTGCGAGACAGAAATTGTGATGCTTCTCGTCACAAAGCAACAAGGCAAGGCACTGCCTGGCCCCGGCCAACGGAAGACAGGGAAAGTCAAGTTGGGTGATAAGTGCAAGAGCGGGCATCACTAAGATGGAGACAACCCAATACTGCGACCGTGTGCGCATTTTATCCACACGAGGCAAAGGCAGAACCCGATGCTTGGGGTTTTCTACCCCCCTCCTTTTCCAAGAGTGCCAACACCGACCCTGCCGGCCCGGCGCTGTTGAGTTCCAGCGAGCTGAAGGCAGCTGCATCCCGCGGCGCTGCCGGGACGGACGCCCCGGCGCAGCCCGCGGCCAGGAGAGGGAGCTCCCAGTTAACTTGTCTGCCGCGCCGAGCCCCCGCCCGAAAACCCTCCTTTGAGAGGTTTCCAAGGGGGAATTGCTCGACAGGGAAGGATACTAAATCCTGCACGAGTTACCTGCTGTGGGTGGGAAGGACTCTGAATGCTCACTGCCCTCTGAAACGAGACGGGGTTCAAGGGGCAAAGTCAGCTCCTCAGCGCTGGCACATCTGAAGGCAGGCGAAGCAGCAGGTCTTTGCTGAACATATTCGTGCCTCTGGTGGGGTCCCACCAGCCCGTAACATGCTTTGGCTGTCCTACATCATGCTCCTGTGTATCAGCTGTGCCTTACTGGCCCGCTGATTCCCCATGTCTCCTCAAGTCGCTCAAAAAAAGCCACCACAAGAATTTACTCGTGCTGTGCTATGCACCATCCTCACTTTTGTTAGATGAGGTTGTCTCCCGAGTTTTCACAATCTTCTCTCTCACTCCTCCCTTGTTCACCTCCTGGGACAAACTACTGGCTGCACGTCTGAGTTTTTACTTGCCTGTGGAAAAAGAGACTGATGTAGGGAAATCGTAGCGAAGAAGTGACTTTTGCACTGATGCCTGAAAACAGGCCTGTGTTCAGAGAGGAAGGTGAACAACCTGTCTCCTGACCTCCAAATACCACAACCCTTGGCCATCACTGCTGTCATGGAAAGGAGCCATGAGGAGAGGTTGTGAACAAGGGTGGGTGCCGCCTTGATGTGAACAGAGGACAAAGAAGTCCTTCATGACTGTGTAAGGTCCCACAGCCTTGCAACAGCAGCAGCCTTGCTACAGGGGATGAGTAGCAAGACCAGCGCATAGCTAACAAACGTGGCTATTTAAGGTCCATGTTTTTAATGTGGCAAAGGCTGGTAAAGTCAGCACAGGGGGAAAACTACCCAGAAAAAACACTCTGCAATCACACAGAAGTCAATTATGGGACCAAAGCTCGGGTGTGATATCCTCTAATTAACCCAAAGGAGACCCAGAACTGCAAAGAGAAAGAAGCCACTTCTGTTCCGGTTTGTTCATCGTTAGTTGAACTAGAAATCAACAAAGTTCCAGCAGCCAAATCTTTATTATAGGCTGTGACATAAGAGACAAAAAAAAAGCCCAGAACAAATTAAGCTTGTAGTGCAACAATTCAGAAAAAGTGTCAGCTGTTCCTGACTCTTGAGGCTTTGATCTGACTTCACACTTGGTCCAACTTTCAGTTCTTACTAGTTGCTAAGGATGCTATAAATGAGTACTAAGACACTTAGAGCTAGAAGCTACAAGGTCAGCTTTAAGGGTCAAGCCAAACTTGACCACTTGAATAAACTTCCTTGATTTTGACGTCTCATGAAAAGTAGCTGTCTCCCTGGACTGCCAGAAATTTCTTCTATCAGCAGTGCTCAAAAAACTCCAGCAGATTTTTATCTGGTATTTTGCTTTGGCTTGGGAGTGAGAGGGAACAGAGTTTCTTAAAAATCTTCCATTTCCCCAGAACTGTATACAGGACTCCAGGCATCAGGCGTGTCCTCTGGGAACAGCACAAGCAAAAGATTATTCACAACTTAATTTCTGGACAACCCACAGGTATTACTATAAGAATTGACTGTAGTGAGCTGGTAACAAACAGCAACCATACTCCAAACAACCGTGATCACCTCATAACCCGTGTTTGAAGGCATGCAGCACGCACAGAGTACAGTCTTGTATCTCAGTTGGAGAATAATACTTAAACATTCCTACTGTGTGATTTGGTACAAACCTATCTTCAAGTTCATAAAGACTCAACAATGGACAAATTATCAAGCAAATGTATATCCAAAAGTAGGAAGCAAGATGTGACTTACATGTGAAATACGATCCCTAAAAGTTATTCTTCCAGGAAATTCATATGTCACAAGTGTCATACTTTCAGCATGGAAGACTCCTTCTGTCCTCATTATCCTTTTAATTTCTGATTATAACTAGTATCAAAGGCTTTATCATGTAACTTTGGGATTAAAATGAGTGATTTGTCTCCAAATGAGTGACAACCCTCCAAACGAGTGACAGCTGAAACAAATATCTGAAATGGGAGGACAGACAGAAACCACTCTTCTCTCCCCTGATGCAAGCTCAAAAGAGTGCTCAGAAGAGAAGACAACAAAGCAGTAACATAGACTGAAATATTTAGAGCTTCTGTGCAATCAACTTGTAACACTGAGAGGAAATTCCATTATTAAACACAAAAACGTGAAAGTGGCTGGAGAGGAAACCATTACTGGAGAGATGCTTTGGGCAAGTGACAGAAAAATCCGCCAGAGTTTCCTTGCACTTTGAAACAAGATGTAGAACAAGAAAGAGAAGTCACTGAGGAAGAAGTCTCATAGTAAAGCTGCCGAAGATAGATGACCTGCCCAAGTGTAACATCTAGGGAAGGCACATATTACTCTAGTATAAAAAAGGGATCACCAGGTCTGAAAGAAAGGCAAATTTCAGAACAGGCAGCTCACATGCCAACTACACCATTGCCTTCTGACATACTAGCAGATTGTAAAGTATCAGGCACCAACTGCAAGAAATGCTAAGTTCCTGCAAGATCTTTAAAAGCATGTAACGAGACAAATCTCTGGGAGATAACAGTATATTGGGTTAGCAGCAAAAATAATCAAGGCGCAAAGGACTGTGCGCCACTGAACGTGTACCTGGAGATGGGGACAACATCAGCCAGTGGTCTTCAATGACAGCTGGAGTTTTAGCAAGATCACATTAACAACTCCGCTGTTCTCTGTACGGACTTCGGTCACAGTCCACAGAGGATGAGATCATCACAGGCAAGTAAGAAATATAATGGAGTATTATAAAACCTATTAAGATTTTGTTGGGTTTTCTCAATGATATTGCCAAGATCTGCTCAATATATTGTTGAATGGAAGGAGCGACCTCTGCTACCACATGAAACCAAATAAATGAGCTCATTTATCAGTAACAGAAAGACGAAATACATGGCTAGCATTGTCCCAAAGACACCCATCAAATGTAGATACAGATGTAAATAATTTTAAAAGATGTAAATAATTTTACCTGCCGTGTAATAAGAAGGAAGAATATATTAGGTGCTAGGTAGCAAGACAATTATAAAAAGCACAACAAACAAGCAGCATGGTCAGTGCTGGTACAAAAAAAAAAAATATTAACTTTCAACACTGGTTTCATGAATTAAAGTCACAAAAATCCACTACATTGATTGGTAGGAAAATTAAATCATCCTCAGACTCCATCAGAGAAGTTTCTCCAAAAAATTCTAAACTGATTTATTGTTCTGAAAATTCCCTTCCCTAACTATAATATCAATCAGACCTTATAGTATGAAACTGTATTAACTTTGTTAATAACTGTTAGTTCATATTATACACTGCAATGTAATGAGGTCATGGAATGTTACTGGAGGCTTTGGTACTGTTCATGCTTACATAAAACAAACTAAAGTACAGCCTGGCCCTGGAAATAAGGGCTTTGCTTCTTGGAAGCTTTTTGCTGCCCATGGATAAAAGATATCCCTGGACAACCAAGATAATGCCAGCACCCTAGCCTCTCTAACACATTTTTGAAACCCTCCCAGTGTCATCTGGCATCATAGATAAGTAACTGCAGCAAAACTGACTCCAGGGACATCTGGATCAATAGACAAGCAGCAAGAATGCTGCAGAAATATAGTTGCTTTGCAAGGTTTTACAATTATTAGTAATCAATAGTGTGAGTATTAGTTGTTGGTCAAATCATGTTGTACCTGAATGCTTGAAGGGTATAAGAACCCTATGTAAAACCACATTTGGGGTGCCCCAGTTTGTCTTGGAAACCTCATGCACATGAATAAATACTTACTCTTGTAATTCTATACTTTGCATCTTAGCCTCTCTCCTTGGTTGGCAAAGACCAGTTGCAAATTTTTGTAACATTATCAAGAGTAGGAGGGTAGACAGTCCTGGGACTTGTTACCTTTACGATATCCTTATCAAGTGCTAGCATCCTCTGGAAAAGACAGTAAGTGACCTAGAGAAACATTTCACAGAACAATGGAAGAAAAAGCCCAATTCACCAATATGACATTCAAATTCCTCCACAGGCTAAAATTGTGGCATTTTGTCTGGCTCCAAGTCCAGATTAAATGGCAGAAACTGGAGGAAATCTTACGCATTAGAGACTCTGGAAGATGAACAGAGAAAAACGGAAAACCAATTGGTATGGGATGTGACTGCGGTACAGTACAGTAACTTTGTAAAAGCCAATAAAAGGTTAGAGATCACTGAGTGATGAAGCACAGTATGTGTTGTTACGCCAGTAACGATAAAATCCTAGTTTGTTCTCAGTTCTCTTACTTCAGACAATGAAGCTGCTCGCCACACAGGGTACGAAAGAAGTGTTATTCACTGATCCAACCTGAGTCATTAAATAGAGAAGTGATTTTTATACCTACTTATAAAGAACATGCATTAGCCCCTGTAGGAGACAGCTGTTCTACTCTTCACAATGGATCGGTGCAGCGGCTCCTGTGTTTGCACACAGGACACACACAGAACGTATGGTCGGCTTCTATACCTGCATAATCAGATTCAGTAATACTCATTGGCTTTGCTGTTCCCCAAGAAAACATGTTCTAAAATGGTAAGAGAGCACTATAGTACCTAACTGCAGATCTCTCCACAGATGCTGAATGTGAATGGTGTGCTTTCTATGCAAGAATCAATAAGGAATAAAAAGGATATCTGGAAACGTGTCTGGGTTGCTCATCTAGTGTGCTAACTTGTTTAATCAAAAGGAAGAAGCCAAACCGTCAAGAAGGCAACATTATGTGAACTGGGATACGGGCTACGGTAGGGAAAGGGGAAAAAACAAACTTGAAAGAAGGCTTGAACGAGACTAAGATTCCCCTGTGTTGAGGGGAATCGCACATCACTCTCCAAAATTTTATCTTTTTATCTTCTGGCATTTTTTCATTTTTTGATCTATCATGTATTGCTCTAGGATGCTTCCCAGGAAGGAAAAAATCCTTCAAAAATCATAAATGCTTCATTGTTAAATGATGGGATCTCATTCCACTTTCCTACCACTTTCAAACTCCATAACCTTTTGACTTAATTGGTATTGCTCCTGATTTCCACCTAGGTGGTAAATTATCTGATATTCAAAGCCTATTTCACTCAGTGAATCAATATGACTGCGCTGATTACCTTGTGGGAAGGAACAGAGCTGAAGCTCTTCCAAGGAAACTGGGGACTGAGAGATTTCCTAGCAGTGGGTGAGCTAAAGGAGCATGATCTTTGCCATCTCAGAGACACAGGCATGTGCATACGGGGTAACCTGACTCTAGATCCCTAGAATTTGTTCCCAAAGTGTGTGTCATATGCCTTCCCTTCCAAATCTCCAAACTAATCTGTCACATGAAGAAAGCCTGAGCACCTGACTACAGTTTAACATTAATCCCCTGGGAAGTTTCCAGGAACCTGCAGTTTGTACAAGCCAGAACTGGCTCAGGCTATAAGGAAAGAAAAAGGGGATCCACAAAAGAGCCAGAGGAGTTACTGTAATTCCCCAATTTCATCAAAAGAAGCAGAAAGAGAGGGAGATGCTTTAGGACAAAGAATTGCAGCATCTACCTGCTGCTTTTCACACACCTGCTTCAAGGCAGAGAAGCTAGAACTTGCCTTTGCACAGCCACATCCAAGGTCTGAATAGTCCATATTTCCTCCCTTGCTACACCCCCGTACAGCCATCAAGTTCTAAGACATAGTGTAGCCCTGTTTTATTCACTACAAAACCAATTTATCTAGAGTGCTGGGGCTCTCTCCCACTCCCCTTAGGAAGAAGAAGAAGGGTCTCACCACCCAGAACATTTCTGCAATGTTCAGCCAGCATTTTGTACACTTGTTTTCATTCCCTTGAATTTGGCTGTGCCTGTGTGTCCCACTTTAAATAGCGGCTTGCCTTCCTCATGGCGTAGCCATTGTCATCATTTAACTGAGCTCTGCAGAATTCTTCCTTTTTTTGTTCTTCATAAATCAGTCTCCACGGTTTTGCTGCTTATAGTTCCACACTGGGAACCACAGTTACTTTTGCAGCATAGCAATTTTTTCTGCACTTTACTTTTCATCTCCACATTAATCTTTTCAACGGGAAGAACACCATAAATATTTGAGTGACTCAGTCTGCTGCTTCCACCAAGCATACACATGTCCTCTGCAGCTCCTAACACTGGAGCACCAAGCCCACTCCATCTGTTGAGATCAGAGCAGGCTGCTGGGAGGGCTGGAACAACAGGGACACAGCCATCTGTGCTAATCAGAGTCGCTTACAAGGTTACTCCCACCTGGGAAGGAAGGAAATAGCAGGCAGGCATGGTAGGATAACACACTTTAAGCCGTTCATTGGAAAAGACCATTACCTCTGCCACTCTGGACACAGACCAAGTTGGATAATAATGTTCTGCCAGCATCAAGTCAGCCTGAAGTTTAATCTAGCTAATGATCTAAGCACAAACCACACTGAAGGAAAAGATCCAGCCGTGTGTGAACAACTTTAGGGAAGTAACTTGAAAAATCCAAATCAAAAAGAAAACTCCATACTAACAGGACAGCGGTAATGAATCATGAGCACTAGTGACAAGCTTGGCACCAGCAGAGCTTTGAACTGGTGGCAAAGACAAACTTACTTGTCACTTAACAGAGGAAAGTTTGCTGTGCTTACTCATATACAACCAACACAACAGCACATTAGTCCTCGACTGCAGTTTTTAGATACTACTGGAATTCAGATCATTAACTAGACTGTAAGCATCCCTCCTTCAGGTTAAAATAGACAAGTCATACCTGCTTCTAGAAGTGATGGCACACAAGGGAGCACTGTAGCTGTCACAATATCCGGTCAGCTTTGACATTTCTATGCAGAAATGGGGACCAGTGGCTGTGATACGAGCTCACCCTGATACTGCAACTCATACTCTGGGTCTGCAGCAAGAGATTAAGTTCTCCGTGACTGTGTGTGGCTTTCTTACACACAGAGGAGGGTACATTGGATGGGACTGCTGACATGCCAGGTGTAAGAAGCATCTCAGATGGATTTCCAAGTATTTCTGTAAAACAAACAGCAATAAGATCACGCAATGCCAGTTGACATTATTATAGAGAAGCAGAATTTGGAAACAGAACATGACAATGTGTGGCATAGGCCTGACCAGGACTCAGCTTGGCTTGTCGTGGCATAACATGATCCACTAGGATGCCCCATCTCCACTCTCAGGATGATGTGGGCTAGCCTCCTGAGAAAGCTGAGGCTTTAACACACCCAATCTTCACATCAACTCGTAAAGGCAGCAGGCAGATCCAGCAGTAGTGGCAGTGAAGCCAAAGGGGCCAGCTCAAGGAATGTATCTAGCAGAGATGAGCAACTGCAACAGAAAAAGCAGGGTCAGATTTGCAGCATCAGATTGGCAACCAAGTTTTGGGGGTTCAGTCCCTGGCTTTTTGGTGATCTAGTTTCCTTTCTGTCATTCAGTTTCCTCACCTCTAAACTGGGAATACTAATATTGACCTTGCCGGTAAAGCACTGAAATGTGCTAAACATATGTTTGGAAATTATAAAGCCAGGAAAGAAAACAAATGGGCAAGTGTCATGCAAAGGACCATTGTTAAAAAAAAAACAAGGTGATAGTAGGAAGGAAAAAAAAAAAGAAAGACTGTGAGGAAAAAAATCCTTGCTCACCACTGAAATAGCAAGAAGTCCATTGTTTTGAGAATGTCAAAACTAAATCACACATCTCACTAGGAAACAATTTGTCAATAAAAGAAACATGGATGAGATGATCTGGTCATACATCTCACCTCAATTCTTATAATGCACTGACATCCTGATAGCTTTCACCTTGAAAGAGTGAAAGAGGTTACATGGAAACCAAAGTAGAAAAGAGACTAACACAAAGATATCAGTAAATTCTTCTTCCGTGAGTGTAAATTCATGACCAAGAGACAACAATGAAAACAAAAGAAAAGGGAATGGAACAAATCAAAAACTTGGTGAGGAAGAGAAATTGCTAAAATTATTTTTAATACTTGAAGACAAGGATAGTAGTCTCAAAGATGCACAGTAAAGGAATGGCTCCCATTAAACTAGTAGCACACCTTCCTGTAGTAATTTCACAGACTTGGAGACAGGTTATCACAGGCTGAAAAAAGTAGGTGACCCAAAGGGCAAAGTGCCAGATCTGGTAGCAGGGGCCTGAGGTGGAAACGAGCTATTCTTTAGCTCACAATTATGCCATTTACACATAAACCAGAAAAGACCTCCTATTCACTCAGCCCTTACCTTTTCTCAGCAATATATATCATTTGAAGAATACCATCTCTTTCAGTATAGCAAAAAGCTAGAACTAGTCCTCCTTTCCAGCAGCTGACAGCGGCACAGGGAAACCTGACTTTTGCTGCTCCCAAGATGAAGGGCTGGGCCCCTACTGCCACAGAAAGGGGGAAAGCAAAGAAACGAGGAAGGGAGGACCCAACCAGAGAGCACACAACTCTGGAGAACAGGCTTACTGCTTCCATTGCTTTCAAGGGTATCAGAAATGTAAGGTGAGTAGGGGCTGCTGCTGAGAGACGCCATTCTTCCTCCTTCCCACTCAACAGTGGCTCCTGTCCCAAACACAGTCTCCCCTTCAAGCAGCAGCCACCACAAATGTAGGTTTTCAGGGCTTTGTTTGAAGCAATAGTGCCATGGACAGCAAAATGGTAACAGCAATCTACTGCCTAAGGAGCTGTGCCTGTAATGAAAACCAGCCTTGAATCCACCAATGTTTATTCACTGAAAATCAAGAGTCAATTTTACAGCCTTCTTGCCTTTGCTTACAAAGATAGGAGCAGCAGCTGTGTCTACATTGCAATAAAGGAGTTGGCATGGGAGTATCTGTGTTTCAGCAGTGTGCTAGATAAGCCGACTCTGCATGAAATAGGAGGCTAATGGTAGAGTACTATTCTGGAAACAGTTTACTCCACTCCCTTACCAGGCTGTGGCAATAAGCAGATCACATCGGACGTGCAGGCACAGTTTGGTGAAGGACAGGCAGTCCCACATCCAATCCACACGCTCTGACCCAGCCAGCTTATCTCCAGAAGCTGCGCAGTCACATTAGCACAGTGCAGAGTCTTACCTTAGAAGCCCTGCAAAGGCGGGGTATGTTAGCTTGGGCTGAGCGCTACCCAGCATTTGGATGCAAGCTGGCTCCTGTCCGGGCAGCTGAGAGCATGAGCGGAACAAACAGGGCCTGCCTGTACGGTACAGCAGGCAGTAGCGTCACCTTCTCCCCTCCTGGAGAATGGGAGCAATACTTCCCCTCTCAGAGATCATCAGTGGTTTTATGTCTCCTAGTGCCATAGTATCTGGAGACAGATTCAGCCCTAGCAATCTGGTTTGCTTCTGTTTTTACAGTATAGTAACAGGAATATGTCACTCTGGAAGACAGAGATTTGTGACAGAAATTAAGTCTGAGAAAGAAATGTCTGAGGAGAGAATATGATAGAGGTCTGTAAAATCCCAAGTTGTGCAGAGATAGTGTGAGGAAGAGATTCAGCTCTGCACTGTGTCTTCCAGTACAAGGATATGCAGGCATCAAATGAAACTGGTAGGAGGCAGACTGGAAACAATCCAAAGGAGATGGCTCTTTGCTCTGCACGTAACTCATAAATCCCACTGCATGGGGTGCTCTGGACAGTACAGGTTCATGTGGGTTCAAGATGAAATTAGACAAATTCAAAAGAGAAATTAGGATTACTAGAATACATATAATCCATTGCTAGGTCTGAGGTCCTTCCCTGGGGAAACTGCCACCCATGCTAGAGTTACACAGTATCACAGAATCACAGAATGGTCAGGGTTGGAAGGGACCTCTGGAGATCATCTATGTCCAACACCCCTGCCACAGCAGGGACACCTACAGCATGTGTTCTCCTGTACTTCACCTGGCATTCGCTTTTGGTCATTGTCAGAAACAGGTACTAGGTTAGATGGGAGTTTGACCCTGTACAGCTATTCCTATATTCTGCCAGATTTGGTCTTGAGATATTGAGTACGTGCTCAGCTGATATTTAGAAAAGAAGCCTGTATACCAAAAAGAAACAGACAGAAAGAAAAGCTATGAAGCTCCATGCCATACTTAATAGTGTGAATTCACAGTATTGGCCATTCTGCGTTAACAGTACAGCACAAAAGAGTAGAATCAGACCCCCCTGTACACAAGGATGTTGGGATTTTGTAACTACCTCTTCCCCCTCTACAACATCGCACAATTCACCCCCTGCAAATCTGGTACTGCCTTCAGTTGCTCTATAGTCTTTCAGAATAGCTCTCTTGACTGACATGTAACAAGGTCAGGTCTTAAAAAAAAATCAAATTTTAAAAAAAACAAGTGTTTGTTTTGTAGCTTTATATTAAATTAATTTTATAGATTTTTCTGGCATCCAAAAGAGACTTCCACATCCCTAATATAACAGCCAGTATTTGATGTCAATTCTAGACTTGGCTGGTTCACGTGTTCAGTATGACTGAGCAATCATTTGTATTTCGGGTTCATTCTGTTAGCAAAATTCTGCACCATTCCACAGTTTATTACATGAGAATTTTTCCAAAATTACCTCTGCATTCAGTAATTTCCACCAAGAATATTGACTGCCTCAAGGCATTGAGACTTATTAAAATACACATATACTGCCATTTCATTCCCTTGTGAATAAGAGCTGAAATTTCTTCCTAAATTGATTCTACATCTGTTTAAGAAGAGCTAGAGACTGAAAATTTGGGATTAGCAGAATTCCTCAATGCCAGATCCTAGGTGAAAAAATTATTTTTCCTCTAATCATGATCTCTCTGTATATGAAATGTTTTATTTTCCACTTTCAATGTTTTTCTCTTAAGGAACATTTTTGTAAAACCATATAAACCTGTTTTTTTTTCAAACAACATTGCCAAGTGATAGAAATTGAAAGAGACTAAACTAATACTAAATATTCCACCCAACAGCGCAGAAGTGTTCCCAGTTCCCAAAGCAGATTCTGTCAGTGAAGTTGCACTTTGTCCATGAGCTGTGCCATGTCATTCCATGCCATTCTGGGTAGCATCCATCTCATCTTTGTACTGATAGTACTTTGTCCCTTCCCTATTTGCTTCCAAGGCCTGTGATTCTGCTGCCTGGACAGTATGTTTTACTGCATATAACATACATAACAAAGCCAAACCAAACAGGAAAAAAGCGCATCTGAAAAAAAATGTAGTTTTACACTTGATTTCCAAAGTTAGAGCCAAACAGGCCATATTCTAAAAGGAAACAAACAAAACATGAAACTATGGTACAGATAGGAAAATGAGCAGAAAGCTACGTAACTGTTGTTCTGGGCACTTCCCAGGTAAGAAGTGATTCCTTTTGGAAGTTGGAGGAGGAGGAAAAGGAAGGAGAGCTCTCTCTTTCCCATGACTTGATATAATTCAACTGTCCAGGTGCTACAAAAGAAATATGGGGAAGATGAGCAGCCACCTTCCTCTGATCCACTAAGAGTCAGTCATTATAAATGGCATGATAGCAGCCAGAATCTCACTTTCCTATCATGATTTTAGGAAGTGTGCTACAAGACAAGGAGAACCACTGCTTTGTTCTGGACGCAAAGGTATCCAATTACATGGACCCAGTGAATCTTGTGGAACACAGACAATTCCCAAATTGCAGGTTTTCTCGTGTGATTAGTGTGCTGTAAGCTAAAGCAGCACTGAATAACAAAAGTATGGGGAAATTCATCCAGGTGCTGCTTCAGCAAGACCTGCTAAGCATCCCTCTTTGCAGTTTTGATTCCGTAACTCTGAAAGCAAACTCCAGCCAGACCAAACCAAGTTCACAGTGGCACTGCAAACTCACCAGACTTTGATCCATCTACTGGGGACGCATGTTAGAACTTGTAACACTTGTCTACATTTTCATCAGTGATCCTATTTTCAAAGTTTCCTCCTTAAAGCCCTCTTCAGCCCTATTTACAAGGTGACTTCCTGTTACAAATGAGTGCTGGATATATCATATCAAATATGCCAATTAATCCTTTCCCTAGGGACTCTGAAGGTATACATTAAGATAAAAAGGAAATTAAAAAAGCATTTACATGTATAACAATAGATCATGAAGCACTTCAAAAACATTCCTACATCCTCACAGCCTTTCCCCATAAGATCAGGTACAAGTCAGAAAGCATTTCCCACTGTGAAATCAGAGGAAACCAAAGCAGAGAGAAACGAAGGCTGAGATAAGACAGAGCTCTGCTTTCGCTGTGGCACGTTACACTGCACCACAGGTCACGCGCCTGAGCTGCAAGCAGAGGCGCAGACGGCTGGCGTTTTGCCATGGCACAGCATGGCCTTTACCCAGGGCTCACAGAGGCTGCAAAAAGGCAAGAGAAGCCAGTAAAAAACCCTGCAGCTGTGCCTTCAATGTGCAGGCTGCTCTGCGTGTGCCATGAGCTCTTCTTTACCTCGCAAGTGGAAGAGCTGTAGCTTAATTAAACGGAAAGGAACCAAGGGTTTGCAAACAAGGTACAAAGCCTAATGGAGCAACTGTCCCCAGCCAGTAAGAAACTGGTAAGCACCATCATTCCCAGCACCAATGATTCAAATCATTTCTTCAGGTTGGTAATACAGACACAGAATGACAGCCTGCTCTGCCTGACACAGACGAGCTCTTTTGAGGTCGTTACAACTTCGGTTTGTGTCGGTGTGGAACTGCATCAGCAAATGACAGTGCTGTTTTCTGTCCCTGCTCTCAAGCATACATACAGCATGGAAGCAGGGTCCAGACCACCTTAACCCTCGCCAAAGCCTCTATCTGAACAAGTTGCCACTTAATATTAATTTAATACAGAGCCCAGGTCCTTCTCAGCATATGGCAGGATGCAGTACTTCCTTGGATCTGGACACAATCAGCCTTAAGTACAACTCAAAGCAGAAGTGATTTTAATTAATTATTGTACAACCATGTTTGGAAAACAGAAAGGTAATTTCTAATGTCCTCCATCATGAATACTAGATGCGTTTATTCTGCTGGCATATTAAAGAACTGACTTGGGACTAGAACATCCTCACAAAGAACAGTGTAACATGTGCACATGCACAAAGATTTATTAGCAGCATCCATAGCTGATGCCATACATCAACTATAATGGGGAAAACTCCTTTTGGGGGAAAAAAAAAAAAAGGAAATAGGCAGAATTAGAAAAGGAAGGGAAAACTCCCTCCAGTGGCTATCCAGGACAAGAAGTAAGTGATAGGGGTCCCCAAAGAGGATCTTTGCCAGGCACCCCTCCAGTGCAGCAGGTCGTTCCTCCCATCGTTTTCCTATAGCAACTGTATCATTTCCATCAAGATCCACTCTGATCCCCTGCTCCTTGTCCCCATGTATGACACTGCTAGCACTGATCAGAGCACGTGCTGAGCAGCGGCATGTACTGCACACCAATTCTGTACATGTATATTATTGGGTCCCCTAATGCAAAGCAAGAGCTACAGCCCAGTGACTGATGCTCACAGCAGTGAGTATCACCTCAGGGTGTGCAAAGTGCAACGCCGTGAGAATAACACCAACAACAAGGGGAAAGAAAATACGGCCCCAGAAGCTCTGGCAAAGGCGGCCACGGCAGCCTGGGTACCAGGGCACAGAGCTGCCTGTGCCAGGCAGGCTGCAGAGCCACAAAGAGAAGGCACCTAATGCACTGGGCAACAACTGTACCGCACAATCAACTGTAAAACAAGAAGCAGCACTACCATCCAGCTTGGATCACAACCTGGGATATAAGCAGGGCTGTCTGGTAAATATCCACTTGTGAAATACAATCTTCAGCGCACACTGAAGTAAAGGGAGGAGATGCATTTAGAGCGACTACAGCTACCTCTAGCTTGGTATCATGTACTCTATGCTCATCATCAAGATCCCAGCTTACACCACACTGCATTACCAGATCATGCTGTTACCCATGGTCAGCCATAAAATGATAACTAAAATAAGCCAGAAAAGTGATGGCAGTACTTTCCTCAGCTTTCATACTGGGAAACTGTCAGGTAATCTTCACTTATCTGCTGTAACCATGCAATAGTTTTGTCAGAGGGAGCTACCACACACACATCCCCATCTACACGCTGCCTTTGAGAAGAGCTATCAGCCTCATGGCCCTATTGTCAGTGTGCTGTGGGGATTGCTGGTGCTCAGGAGGCTCATGGCCAGCAGCTTCCCTGGGGACTTTGCATCAACAGCTGCACTGCTCGAATAACTGCATGGTGCAACACGCTCCAGCAAACCCTGAGCTGGTTTGTTTAGAAGAGGCAAAACTGCATTGTCTGCAGCACAGCTCTGCGCTCCTGGCTCCTTTTTATGAGCGCATTCCTCACTGAGGGGCGTAAGTTTTCCTCCGAAAACTAGTACCGTGTCAAGCAGTAGGCAGAACAGAGTGGCCACCACAGAAACATCACTTTCTTACTGCTTCCTCCTCCTCCTGCACTTACCACACTGCCTGGGTTGGAAAATGAAAATGCAGGAAGATGATTGGGTGGCAAAAGTTCAGCTCTGCATTTTGCCATAATCAGGTTCAATTCCCAAACTCTCTGCGTGACCTTTGAAAGTCTGTTCCCAAGAGATTTTTCTGCAATGTATTCAGACACCTAAAATTACAAAAAGGTTTTCACCAGGATTTCCAAAAGATCCAGGTGTTCAACTTTGCTGATTTTAATGCAGGAAAGGATTTGAAGAACAGAACAAAATACGCATACAAAACCACAAGCTATCTCTCTGAATAGCCTTGGAAGTGTGACAGTGTCATGGTTTAGGCCGAATCAGCTACTGGGGACATAGGGCACCCCAGATGGGACTGACAGATGCTCCCCTCTACCCCTCTTCTAAGAGAGAGGCAGAGGAGGAAAAAAGAGATGAGTTTAGAAGGAACTAAACTACTTTAATGAAATATTAGTAATAAAATAAAAGGAAACAATGAAATATCTACAAAACCGTATCAAGCTCCCAGGATGATGATCACATCACCGGCTGGCACTGGGGCAGTCCCAGGCTGAACTCAGTGACGGACGGGAGCCGGATTCCAGATCTGCATTCAGGATCAGGATCAAGGGCAGACAAACAGACAGAGTCCTCCTCAGACATCAGCCACTGAAGAAAAAGCGAGCTGACCCTTTGATCCCTCAGCTTTTATACTGAGCATGAGGCAGATGGGATGGAATACCTTGTTGGTCAGTTTTGGGTCACCTGTCCCGTCTGCTCCTCCCCACAGGTGACACCCCGCTGCACTTTTCCACTTCCAACCCTCCAACAGTGCAAGTAACAAAGCTGGGTGACCTTGGGTGTTATATCAATAAGTATAAGCAGGAGCCTCCCTGCATACCATGCCCGGACATCAGCTATAAACATTGGTTTTATCACTCTGAGAGTGAACAGTGTCTGCACAATATGCTGTTAATTTCAGTAGTTAGAAGAGGCCCAGCTAAGAAGTAAAGTTACTGAACAAAATTGGCCCCATTTCACCTCAAACCAGGACAGACAGTCTGTATGCTTCAGATTTCCATCCAAAAAATAGGGGGGACAGCATATTTGTACTTCACAGAGCTGTCGTGAGTGTAAATAAAATGTACTGCCATACTACCCAGGTGCCTTGCAGTATCTTAAATAGATTTCCTCCCTACCCCCAATCTGGAAGGAAGGTAGGAATAAGGTATCATTAAAGTGGTTGAATTCTGTAAAGAGCCTAATGACTTATTTGAACTAAGCATAGGAAGTACCCTGCTCATTCACTACACACCCCAGTTAGTTAAAATCACAAGCAACGTAGCAAAAGAAAACAAGAGAAGTAGCTGTAGCCTGTAAAGAATAGTGTTCCTTGATTCAGCATTCCAAGGAAAAATAAACATAGAGTAATCCACCACTCTAACATCCTCCCTTGATCAGCTTCTCTCCCACAAAGCAGAGCCAGGTTGGATGGGGCTTTGAGCAACCTGGTCTAGTGGGAGGTGTCCCTGCCCATGGCAGGGAGGTTGGAACTAGATGATCTTTAACGTCCCTTCCAACCCAAACTGTTCTATGATTCTATGCCCACTGGAGAGACTGAGCATTCAGGGGGCACCGCATGTCCCACCCAAGCAACCGTGTCAGCCCACAGAAAGGAGACAAAGTAAGCCGTGTTTCAAGCAGCAGCTTCCCAGGTCAACAATCCCAGTGACAGAGAGCCCTCACTTCCACAGATGGATGGAGCTATTCCTCATGCTGATTAAAGCGCCATTACCATCTATTCACACTAAATGGGCTAGCAAACGCCCAGCCAGAAAGGCCAGGTTAAAAATTCCCTGTGAGACCATTCTCTTGGGCTTTTGACAGCCTGTCAATCTGTTCCATGTGAAAACATACCTTTATAAGCAAGACAGCGTTATTCAGAACCATTTGCCTAGGTGTGACAAACTGCATAAAAAGCAGGAAATTACATCCATTAAGATATGCATGCAAGCAGCATTTTCATTGCTCAGTGCAATTAGAATGATATATAACATCCGGCTCCTGCTGCCCACACAGAAACATGGCTACTCTTTCAGATTAGCCAAAATATGAAGTGACACTTGTGGTCATTACAAACCCAACCCTGCTGCAAGGCCTGGTTATCTTACTGCACAGGCACCTCCATTAATTCATTATGGCTACTGATGGAAGGAAGGCAGCAGGTATTTGATCTTAACAGCAGATCCAAAGATTATACTCTCACCTCTCCGTTATGGCTCTCCACTGAGAGATGTGCTCCGCACCAGGAAAGATAAACCTTCCTCTTGCTCCATGTCTTGCATTCAGACCTTTCCTGGTGTCTGAACCCGGCACACATCATTGTTCACCCTCACACACGCTGCCATCCCATTGTGCTTGCTGTCGTTTAAATGTAACAACAGGAAATCATGTCTTTCTCCTAGAAAACTTTCAATCTTGTAGCTGACCAGAAAACCTCATCTCTGGGTGGACATAAAAAAATTAGAAAATCAGGAATACTCATAGTCCAGCATTGCCTTTCTGGGGATGCAAATGGCAAGACACGTGCAGGCTGAAGGATACCCACATGCTGTTCTCTTATTTTTCCAAAGAAAGAGCCAGACTACAGCCATGCAGGTAGGTAAGTCCATACTGATTTACACAGGGACCTGCAGCAGCTTGGAGACTGTTTTATTGCAGATACATTTCAGCTCTGACCTAATAAGAGCAAAAAAGGAGCTGCAACTCAACCCAGCCCCAGCTGGAGAGACATGGGATAAGCTGTAAGTGGAGCAGGCCTTTTGCCAGCTGAGGGCTGTTCCTGTGGCAGCCCACCAACTCTCCTTCTTCCAGACCCAGGCTGCCATCAGTCCGTCCCTCCTTGCCCCTTTGGTGCCAAGCAAGCAGCAGTGCCAGCATGAAAACCAAGCCACTAGCCTGGAGATTGCCTGCACGACAAGATCAGCCAGGCCAGGAAACAGTTGTACGCTACAGTATGAACAAGGAAGAGAGACTCTCCAGGGGAATACAGCCCATCATCTATTAAAACATGAGCCTCACTCAGCTGCTTCTCCACCAACGGTGAAAGCATCTGGACTGCACATCCCATCACAAAGCATAGTAAGCAAGGAAAGAGAGTTCAATGCTACAAATGAGTGACACTCCTCTGCTCAGCTTCTCTTCCCAGCACAAGCCACGTACCAAACCCCTATATTCTTCTACTCAGTTCCCTCACTTCAAAAATGAGATTATTTTTACTCAGAAAGGAGACTGTCAAGGGCTAAACCACTTAAAGCCACTTCTTCTGCCTGCCAGATTTTCCAGAAAGATCTCTACTACAGTGCACAAGACAGACTATGTCTGTGAGACCAACACTAATACTTCCCAACAAACACTTCTGATCCAACTTAAGTACCCACACTAATACTAAAACAGAACAACTTCTTTGATTTCTTAAACAAGTACTAGAAAGTTTGTTCCCCAGGGAAGAAAATTAAGGGCTCTACACTAGAAAGTACTGAAAAAAAAAAAAGACATGGAAAAAGCACATGGAAAGAAATGACATGTAAAGTCAGAGAACCATAGCTGTCCTGTTTTCACAACACCAGGATCCATTTTCCTTCCATAACCAGTCTGTAAATAGCTGTTTCTTCTAGAGAATGGGTTTCACTTGGTATGTGAATGATTTACAGCTTAACGTGCTTACTTAAATGAGTACATTAGGGCTTCACTGACCAAATGACGGGACACATTTGTTCATGTTCTTGAAAAATTCTTAGAAATCAAAAAAAAGCTGACTGCTTCAGTTTCCTGACTGTGGTTCTTCAAACGTATGCATAGGTTTTGACACCTTTGATCTGGGTATAGGAAGGGAGACAAGGCAGGGGAAAGTTATTTCAAGACATCCAGCCCATCTTCTCAGCACAGAGCACTGACATTTACACGCACATGGTCAGATGCATAGGGAACTTACAATAGGGGCCACAAAGACTTACTTCGTTTCTTTACACTTTTTATTTCAGACACAACTCTCTTCTTGCAGCAATTACTATATTTATTTCTCTGCCTTAATGTACTTTTTTATTTTTCTCCCCCACTTGCCTTCACTGTTGTATTGCTACACTGCTGATCCCATTATTTATTCACACCTGCAGCAATACCAGGTTTGGCCTGATCTCACTGAACACAGTGTTGCCCATTTGTACCATCAAGAGTTAGGATCAAGAATTCAGGAAATGGCACTTTTCTTCTACAGCAGTGCCAGAACACAAGTACAAATCCAAATACTGATGTGCTGTAAACAGAAGGGAAAAGCTGAGAAGTAAAATAGACATTTTGATGTTTGAAGGAATACAACTATAACAACATGTACTTTTGGTTAATCTTACACCCATTCATTCGGAGTAGAGGAGTAAGCCCAGCCTGACATGATCCTCTTACCATTGTAGAGTTAGACACAGGTTTCCACAGGGAAGACCGGCATCATCCAGCCTGCCTGCAGTATCCTCTCCTCTCTCTTTCATTCCTCAGAGAAGACCTGAAATCTGCCTGCACTGCATGGAGGCCCATGGTAGGACATATCCCAAAGGCACGAGGGAAGTTCTCAGAATTCAGCAAGGCCAAGTGCAAGGTCCTGCATGCGGGCCTGGGCAATCCCAAGCACAAATACAGGCTGGGCAAGGAATCAGTTGAGAGCAGGCCTGAGGAGAAGGACTTGGGGGTGTTGGTGGATGAGAAACTCAACAGGAACCAGCAACATGCGCTTACAGCCCCGAAAGCCAACCACATCCTGGGCCGCAACAGAAGCAGCGTGGCCAGCAGGTCAAGGGAGGTGATTCTGCCCCTCTGCACCATTCTTGTGAGACCACACCTGGAGTACTGCGTCCAGCTCTGGAGTCCTCAGCACAGAAAAGATATGGACGTGTTGGAGCAGGTCCAGAGGAGGGCCATGAAGATGAACAGAGGGCTAGAGCACCTCTCCTATGAGGACAGGCTGAGAGAGTTGGGGTTGCTCAGCCTGGAGAAGAGAAGACTCTGGGGAGACCTTACAACAGCTTTCCAGTATCTGAAGGGGGCCTACAGGAAAGCTGGAGAGGGACTTTTTACAAGGGCATGTAGTAATAGGATGAGGAGTAATGGCTTCAAACTGGAAGAGGGTAGATTTAGAACAGATACTAGGAAAAAAAATTCACTCTGAGGGTGGTGAGGCACTGGAACAAATTGCCCAGGGAAGTTGTGGAGGCCCCATCCCTGGAAGTGTTCAAGGCCAGGCTGGATGGGGCTTTGAGCAACCTGGTCTAGTGGAAGGTGCCCCTGCCCATGGCAGGGCAGTTGGAACTAGATGATCTTTAAGGTCCCTTCCAACACATTCTATGATTCTATGAGAATCCCAGTTTTCTGGGGTTAGATATTTCACAGAGAGCATCAGAAAAGGATGAGGACTTAAACACAGAATTCACACGCATGCTTAATGACCAATGTTAAAAGTGCACTGTGGAGTATCAGAACTTCACTAGAAATGGCAATCTAAAAAAAGAAAAAAAAAAAAAAAACAAAAAAAACCCCAATACCCAAAACAAAAACAACCACACACAAATAACACAGGCTTTTCTTATTTCTCCTTTCACAAAAAAAAAAAAAATAATTGTTACTTGCAAGTGTAAGTGTTGGTTTGACTGTTCTGAGATTTTTGTTGTCTGTTCCTATTGACCACACAGAGGCAACCCAGCTCTGAAAAGGCATGCATGGGTCCACTCCACATCAGCAGATTTGTTTACCAAGTCCCAATCTTGATTTCTTTGATGATAAACCCCTACCAGATCAAAGCTGTGGTTCCATTATTTCTCTGACAACAAAGCTGATTTAAAAGATTCCTGCTTGTCCCTGCCCCCTATCTCTCTTCTCTTCTCTTCTCTTCTCTTCTCTTCTCTTCTCTTCTCTTCTCTTCTCTTCTCTTCTCTTCTCTTCTCTTCTCTTCTCTTCTCTTCTCTTCTCTTCTCTTCTCTTCTCTTCTCTTCTCTTCTCTTCTCTTCTCTTCTCTTCTCTTCTCTTCTCTTCTCTTCTCTTCTCTTCTCTTCTCTTCTCTTCTCTCTCCATTTCCCATGTCTACCTCATGAAGTCTTTTCAGCTGTGCCAGATCTCTAAATTTGATGTTTGTTTAATGGGGGGAAGCCAAACGCCAGGACTTTAAGTTGTTTAAGTTGATCACCACTGAAAGAAGTACACATCTAACTGTATCCTTAGCAAAAGCAACCTGCTTGTAAACGTCTTTGAAAGGAAGGGCTTTTAAAACCCACAGCAGACTGTGGTTCTGTAGCCCTCAACAAGGGGAGCTGTGCACAGCTGGATAGTCAGCAGAACACATTTGATCAGGATTAGGCTCAGCCGCAGTTTTAGGTGATGCAGAACACGTGACACTGTCAGCCAGCTTTATTCTTTTATGCCAGCTGCAGAGATGAAACAATGTGGCATAAAAGCTATAAGATTAAACTGCCCCTTTGGCATTTTCTGACCAAACTTTTACTGGCAGAGTTTGTACCAGTTTAGAAATTTTTGTTGTATGGACTGAGTGCATGTGATCATGTTTCTTTCTGTCATGGGGCTCATCATCACAGAGAGCCACAGCCTGAGTTTCAAGAGGAGAGGAACACAGTTGGGACAGAAGCAGAAGCATCAGGTTGCTATTTTTTTTTAGTAGAAAGACTGCATTTTTAAAGGCATCTGTTTATCAATAATAATACTTTTTTGAAAACTTTTTTCATTGAAGTTGTTGGTAGCTTCCATCCTGAGTACCAACAGAGGAGTCATTCCCTCTGTCTTTCACAGTTTCCAAACTCTGCTGCAGAGTCACAGAGGGAAAGCGCTAACACCCAATTACCCAATAACAGTGGCAATAACACATCGCTTCTCCAGCCAAGGTCTCCCTGATGGATGACATGTCCCAGGAACCATTCTATTATTTTAGACAGTTACTTGGAGTTGGTGGCCAGATGGCAACTGTTGGATAATAATAGTTGGCAAACTCATGCGTGTCTTCACGTCTTCCAAGGTAGAGAAAGATAATTTCCAGAAATATTCAGTGTGTTAAAAATAGCAGGAATGAGTATGAAAAGCCATTTTCTAATGGCTGCCTGCTTTTGCTATATTTTGGTCACAAAAATCAATGTAGGAGTCTTTGTCATACCTAAGTTGGCTGGTCCCACTCTGGCTGTGCTCTTTTAGCAATCACACTGAACATTAAATTTTATTTTTAAGCTTATATATTTAATGAAGAACCAGAAATAGCTTTGGTCATTCTTAACTGCAGGTTTTTCCTTTACAGACATCATCTTGTGATCTGCCTCACATCAGAAGCTTTATTAATTACTAGCCTCACTAATGCCAAGAGCAAGTGTTATCAGCTAGGTACTGTTGCTTACTGATAAAATAAGAGATGTCATCTGTTGCATAAAGATCTGTCATAAATTGTGCCGTTCTACAGGCACAAAGACCTTAACAGGCATCTTTTTGTCCCATCTCATTTCTCTACCATGTTCTGGCCTCCCAATGTAGCCATGTCATTGCTAGAGAAGCTACAGTTAAAGGTGGTCTTACAAGAAAATGTCAACATTAAAACAAACCACAGGTATCTACACTGAATATTTTCATCATCCAGGCCATGTGGGGCATTCAATATTACAAGAGATTTTTAAGTAATTTAAAAAAAAAAAAAAGATTCATTCGTAGATCTCCAAATACTTCATTGACACACCTCCATTCTCAGAGACACTATAGCACAATGTGTTTTAAAGGGAAATATTCTCTGAAAAGGAACTGTGGCTTTCACACAAAGAATAAAGATCTCTTAGCTTTAGAACCAATAAAACCCAGTAAGATTCCAGTTCAGAAATGTACCATGTTTTCAAGACAGCACTTGAGCAAAAGCATGCTAGTATATGCTTAAATTTATTTATCTGTGCTTATTTAGGGTATTTGACTTTATATGCAATTATATGCAAAGTAAAAAGCCAGGCAGAGGTTTCTAAGCAGAGCGACAAACATCATCGCCTCCTTCCGCTGGGAAATAACTTCCTCTTCCCCATTGATTGCTCATACCCCAACGTGGCCATATGCAGAGAGCTGGGAGGCAAAGTCATACCAAACACCTACAAAGGAGGACAGGCAAATGCTGGAGTACTTTAAGTCCTCTCACAGCCAGGCCTCCAGTTTGCACCCTGCTGCCAGAAACAATGATTCCCATTGCCGGGCTGTATTCAGCCACCTGGTGCTGTAAAGCTGAGCCTACCTCCTTGGGAAACAGTGCTAATTAATCCCAGTTTTTCCCCTATAGAGATGTGAGGCATTTTGCTCCAGCCTCTGCAGTGGCAGGCAGAACCAGGGAAACCTTTTTGATTTACCCCCGCCTTTGGACAGCACTTGTGCTTCAGGACTGAAGCAAGGTACAGGCCTGTACCAATGCAGCAGTACACACCTGAGGAAGAGAAAGAAAACTAACAAGGGACCGAATGTCAGGCATTATGGCGACAAAATCAAAATACTCATTGAACTGCTTCCTGCTGGCATATATTATAAGGCAGAAACTGCTGCAGAAAAAAAACAAAAAACACTCAAATGCTAATGTTGTGGGGTGATTGTACACCGTGTTCATAGCACCTGGAACACACTGCATGCATGTGCTCTCAGAGGAGCAGAGACACAAGAAATGAGAAGAACAAATAGTGGAGCTGTTTTAAGGAAGAGTGCTACGCTGTTCACATCTCCCTCCACGCTACCCAACCTGCTCATTTTGAGGAGCAAAGGAGGAACACCAAGAAAAACCAGAGGGAGAGTAGGAAGGTCTATGTGACTACCTTCCTCACTAAAAAAATGTCAGAAGCAAAGTTCAAAGTTATTATTTCCCCTCTTAACTGAAAACAAATACAGTCTGTAGGCTGGAGGAAAGGCACAAAAGACAAAACCAGCACAACTTTGGACCCAAACCTGCGGGCTGAGTCCCAGCTAGTAATGTTAGAAACGCGTATGTTTGGCTCTAGATCTTGATTACTAACTAACCATTTCCCAGCACTACAACATCCATCAGCCCCCATAAGAGATGAATCAACTGGCAAATATATTCTCTTTACAAGGCCAATATTTGCCCTTCTTGCTGGCTCCACCTCTTCGTGCACAACCTGCTCTCAGGAGCAGGTCCCAGTGTTTTAAAACATCCCCTGTTAATAACAATAGTGATCTAGCTTATTAAGAAAGAACACTTCAGGTGTTCACACTTTTGTCTTTTATGCTTCCCTCATCTGTAAATGAAATTAGAAATCAACATTATTATCACTTTGCAGCCCCAAGGAGGACTGGAGCTGTGCTGTGCTCAGTGCTCTGCAAAAACGTGCTGGGAATCAGCCCTGCACCAATGAATCTACAATCCGAGAGACAAGACAGGGATAAGGTATGGATGGTTTGCTTGGAAAGCAAAAGGATTTGTCCACAGCCGTTTAGCAGAGCAGGAATAGAACCTAGGCCTCCCAGCTCCCTTTTCCTGGCTATTTAAAACCATTTCTGTGCTTATCAGGTACTACTAGTAGCACACCATCACAGTCAGATATATGTCAACAAAGGGAAACTGCTTATTCCAGAAATGCAGCTGAAGGAGAGCTCTCCAAATCATCTAGTCCACCTGTTTCCTCTGAAACAAGGTCAAGTTTACCCTGATAATCCCCAACATGTTAGTACGATCAGTTCTAAAGCATCTCCAATATCAAACAATCTATAACTTCCTTACGTTGCTTGGCCTCATACTGGAACATTTTTCCTGAAGGTCTATACTAAATCTCCCATGCTACAGAGTAATCCAAACCCTGCATCTGTGATGAAAGTAATAATAGACCAAATAAAATATAGACAGAGAATTCCCTTTTCACTGAAGTTCCTGAGTTGTATCTGCTTCTGGCACAATTTTCCTTTTTGTGGGCTCCAGGAAACTGCAGTGGAATTAACTACTATCTGCACTTCCAACCGGAGCCTGGGAATTTTTTATCAAGGATTGTCCTTGAACATTTTGCTCCCAACAGAGTGAATTCATTTGGTTTTCATTCAAGAGAGACTAATCAGTTTTTAACCATCAAAAAAGATAGGAGTTTATGGTTCCCTCTGCGTTGTTAGCAGTGAATGTGATTAGGTGGCCTATGCTCAGAAACTGTCTGTCCTTGATGACATCTGCCAGATTTCTGAGCTCCTGTGTTGGGACCAGTACTGTTCAGTATCTTCATCAATGACATAGACAGTGGGATCCCGTGCACCCTCAGCAAGTTAGTGGACGACACCAAGCCGAGTGGTGTAGCTGACATGCCTGAGGGAGGGGATGTCATCCAGAGGGACCTAGACAAGCTCGAGAAGTGGGCCCGTGTGAACCTCATGGTGCAGGGTCCTGAACCTGAGTTGGGGCAACCCCCAGTATCAATACAGACTGGTGGATGAAGGGATTGAGAGCAGCCCTGAGGAGAAGGCCTTGAGGGTGCTGGTGGATGAAAAGCTGGACATGAGCTTGCAATGTGCACTTGCAGCCCAGAAAGCAACCACATCGTGGGCTGCAACAAACGAAGCGTGGCCAGAAGGTCGGGGGAGGTGATTCTGCCTCTCTATTCTGTTCTCATGAGACCCCACCTGGAGTACTGCATCCAGCTCTGGAGTACTCAACATAAGAAAGACATGGACCTGTTGGAGCGGGTCCAGAGGAGGGCCATGAAGATGAACAGAGGGCTGGAGCACCTCTCCTATGAGGACAGGCTGAGAGAGTTGGGGTTGCTCAGCCTGGAGAAGAGAAGGCTCTGGGAAGACCTATTGCGGCCTTCCAGTACTTAAAGGGGGCCTACAGGAAAGATGGGGACAAACTTTTTAGCAGGGCCTGTTGCAATAGCATAAGGCATAATGGCTTTAAACTAAAAGATGGAAGATAAGGAAGAAATTTTTAACAATGAGGTGGTGAAACACTGGAACGGGTTGCCCAGAGACGTGGTAGGTGCCCCATCCCTGGAAAGATTCAAGGTCAGGTCAGATGGGCCTCTAAGCAACCTGATCTAATTGAAGATCCCTGAAGTGCCTACTCATTGCAGGGGAGGTTGGACTAAATGATCTCTAATGGTCCCTTCCAACCCAAACTATTCTATGATTCTGTAATTAAAGGCACCTTTCAGAAGGGGAGTGAAAATGGTTCCAAGGTCTTGCATATTCTTTTAGGATAGAGCAGAAAAGTCTGACAGGTGAAACTGGTGGGCTGAACCAACACACGGAATGGTTAAAATGCTTCAGCATCCATTAGCAAGCCTCTAAGCCTTTCACTTTGGCTTAGATCGTCACTTTTGTCCAAGCAAGAGGCAGCTGCAAGGGGAGGCTGGAGGTGCCCACCCATTTGGAAGCAGAAGTACCCAACAGCCTCCCAGGTCACATCAGGCAGAATTCCTCCTGGGGAACGCATGCTGCCGCAGCAGCAGTGAAAGCCCAAAGCAAAACCTAGCATTGTGACCTTCCCTGTACAAGGACACATCATCACATGAAAAGCTGGAGCCTCAAAGTAAGATCCCCTGGGGAAAAGTATTTTGCTTGCCCCATCAAAACCCTTGTAGCAGTCTTGGGTGCGATGCTCTCAAGGAGAGAACTGTATGGGGCCTTCCTCCACTACCAAGCACGTGGAATGGATCATTCTGCATACGAGTGCTATTCCTTAAGGTACTGACTTGCACTTTTCTTCATGTACCCTGCAGAGGACTTGTTGAGCTCACACGTGCCCATATCCTGGGTATGGTCACACAATTTTACTTGGCAGGTGAAGAAACATTGGCTAGTGCACTCTCTGCCATAATTGCAACACGTGCAGGAATAAATAGGTTATAATTTTAAAAACAATCAACATTTTCCACCCCTTACCAGGCAGAATTAGGTCTAAACCCCCCTGGGTTAGGCTCTGTGCTCAAGGAGGAAATCATCATGCTAACTTTGTGGTAAAAGGCATTGGTTAAACCCTGACCAGCTCTACCAGATACGTAGAAAACTTCCATGCAAGAGCGGAAAGCTCTGGAAGCTATGTGATGCTGGCTCTTCAAATAAGAGTGATTTGACTATTGTTTTAAACTTCAGTTATTTCTTTATTATACTTACAGGCAACATGTCAGACAAGGGCATAAATTCTTATGAAAAAGACACTGCCACCCAAAGTCATTATTGAAAAAGTAAGTTACAAGTGCCATAGATAGCAGTCTCAAAATGTTTAATAAAGCTGAAGAACTGTATTAGTAAAGCTAAATGAAAAAGGGAGCTCACACTTCATTATATCAGAGCCTGTGTAATAATCTCATACACTTCCAGCAAACTGAAGGGTAGTGGCCTTCAGATAATAGCGAAATGATTATGTGCACAGAGAAGTTTTAGACTGACCCCAGGTACTGGGCAACAGAGAAGCTCCTGTGTGAGCAGACAGTGTCCATTCCCAGTTTGCCAAGGGGGCTGCAGAACTTGGAAGAACACAAAGTAAATGAGGACACAGCCTCAGGCTAGGATCTTCTAAACTGAAAACAAAGACTCCAAGGTCTGGTTTAATACCCTGCTTCAGGGCAGCAAAGGTCTTCAGTTGACTTCCAACTAAAACGGAGGCATTGAAGTATTTTGCAGGAGGACAGCGTGGTTTATTTCTACAAAACAGTATTGTAGAAATTCATTAATCGAATATCCTTAAAAATATTCATAACCTTCATTGGATGAGCACTGCAAAGTGCAAACCTACTTTTCAGAGCCCTGAAATAAAGGGGTTTAGATCCAGTGTCTTCAGATGGCACATTATAGGGGGAGAAGTTAAAAAAAAATTAATCAGAAATTCGATTCTGTGGGGGAAGAAAATTCTTTGTCTCTACTGATGCTCCCAGGAATCCCAAGGCAGTGGTTGTCAGTCTGGGAAATGTAAGTGCTGCTTAAGATAAAGACAGTATTGTGGAGAATATAGTGCCAGCAAAAAGTGCCAAATACCCTCTTTGGCAACAAAAGCCTCAGACCAGTGAGTGACAGGGATATGACATGATGTTACACAACGCACAAGACAGTTGATTATATATATAGGTGACCTGTTTCAGGGGAATTTAGAAGAAAGGGCAGTTATTAAAATACAGTGGTCTTCACCCAACTTCTCTGTAATGACAGGTCATTCAAGTCACGCCTTTGCTGTGCAAGAGATGGATAGAAGAGGTCTTAAGGGTTCTTACCTGTTAAGCCAAAGCAGTCACTGACACAAATGCAGTAATAATGAAGAGAGGGGAGAAAAAGAAGGGGCGGAATCAAGGAACCTCCATGGAGTTTTTTCACTGACTTTAAACCCGTGCTCAACAGCAAACCACCTAGCCACGCTGGTACTAGTTAAGCTTCAGATCTGACACACTGCTGCTGAGCAGAGGAAATTCTGCAGTGCTCATGGGCAAAAATGTATGAGTAGCCTGCACAGGAAGAAAGCTAAAGATAACTTTGTTCACTGTTAAAGACAACTGCATTCACCACTGATAGTTCTTATCTAAGCAGAGCAGACTTGGCCCAAACTTCAGAGACAAATCTGCAGAGAAATCTCACCACACCTCAGGGAAAGACACAGAAGATAGGGGATGGCACTCAATTCTGAATCAGTGCCCAGGAGTGACATGGATATTTGGGACATACGATGGAGAGATATATGGAATTGACTATGTAACACAGTAGGAAAAAAAAAAAAAAAAAAAAAAAAGAAGCCAGAGCTCTCCTAGACTGAACTGCAAGTGCTTCATGAGGTAAAGAAAGGAGACTTCTATCCTGTGTAAAGTGCAGGCAGGCCAGAGATTTCAGTAGTATGCTCAGCTTCACTTACACAAAAAATAAAACTAATTTAGAGTGCAAATAAAAAATGATCCAAAGCATTGGATTCTTCTTTCTTAATGACTTCAGGAACTTCAGTATCACAGGACCTTGATTACAAGCAGCTTCTTCTGTGTCTCCTATACAGAAGATAGACCAACAGACAGCTCCATACATCCCTAGACATGGGAAATTTAGGTAAGCATCTTTAAAAGAGCATGAAGGAGAAAAATCCCATGAACAAGGAATGTAGGAATGCAACAAGACTTTGATTTTCTCTGCCTTCATCCAGTAAAGCTGGATCCACCTTCTCATTTATCATTCTGGTATTAGAAAATACTGTGCGATTAGAGCATAACTTCATGGCGCTGTGATGAGTATCAGCACTACTCAGGGGTAATGCAGCAGCCATATCCACTAGGACTTTGCCATGCCAGACACTGTACGCCACCTACTTCAGGACATCTAGCACCTCTCCCAAAAGCTCTCTGTAGCTATGGCTTTTAAGGTTTCAGAAAGTAGCATTTCTACTGCTTCCCCTGCAAAACCATCAAAGCAATACATCTTACTACCAGGAAATATTATGGAGGAAAATGAAGATGAACAAGTCAATTTATAAATCTCATTAGTGGGATGACTATGCTCTCTCTTCAACAGCCTACAATATTGTTTTCAAAGGACAGTCGTCCAAATGCCAAAACTAAATTGTTAACAACTGGCTTCTGATTGGGAATTTCCATACAGAGGTGCCAAGCACTGACAGAGATGAGCTCCTCTCTCCGGTGTTGGTATAGGGCAGCATGAAATATGATATACCTGGATTTTAAGCTTCCCCAGGGCTTCATGTCCCAAAGATATAAGATTCCTATTTTCAGTAAAAAATAATTTGGATCAGAGGGATTTAAAAAACATGTTATAAGGAGAACAAGCAGTTTCAAAATCCAAATGAAAAGCTATGCTCAGCATTTAGAACCTGGGATTTAGTTCAAGCTGTTCTTATGGCTTGAATATTTCTTTCCTGTAAAAGACATTTGCTTTATGTTAGTTTAAGATTAGCAAAACCAAAATCTATTTGTACTGCATTTCCAAGGAGATAAATGAGCCTGGAGCTTTTTGAAGTCAAGGGCAGCTACTGATTTTGCTCCCTTCCCACAAAGATGCAATGCCAGTCCCTTCTGCAGTTGCAGAGTTGACTGGCTCGGTGGGAAGTCACCTTAGCTAACAGCCACGATGAATGGTGCTGCTGCTCCAGCAGCCTCCAGGCTGCCACCTTCCTCAGAAATCACATACATGCTGAACCTCACCACCTGGTGCATCTTCACTGAACACACCTTCTTCACACCTCTCTTATCATAGCCCCACAAAGAGACTTCAGCAATCTGCAAGCTTGTTTTGATTTCCAAATCTATTCATATTTGGTTTTGCAATACACTGAAAGCATAGCAATTGCACAGTTGGTGACTAATGAGGTGGGAGTCAGTGAAGTGGGGCAGATCCTGACATGTAGGCTGGATCCTTTGCTTGCTTGCAAGACTGCGTGACTTACCTCATCCACAGCATGGGTTACAGAGGGGAGATGACATATCTTCGTGGCCTTCAGCAGTGATCCTCTCTGGCTGTTGCCAGCACTGCACTGAACAGCTTTGAAAGGGAGATGGAAACTACTATTTCTACATTATAAGGCTCCTGTAGTACACAATGCCCAGCAAGTGAACTCAGAAGAGCGTACGCCCAATACAAAAAGGCCTTCAGAAAGAAAATATCCAGGTGGGGAAAACTTGAAATATGCAATTTTACCTATTTTGAGAAGCAGCAAGGCTAATAGTGGATGATTTGTGCATCAACTTCAAGTGTCCCAACACTGCCCTGATTATTAAAGGTTTTATCTAGCCACATTTATTATTAATTATGTCTTCCAAAAACAAACAGGCATCTGGAAATACAATGTTACTTTGAAAAGGAGTCAGGCTTTTATCCCTCCTAAAATCATCCCACAGGCCAAAGAGTCCTTGGGGACCTTCAGTGCATACAGTGGTCTTAGCCAGCTTCTGTCCAGAACATTCCTTCTGCAAACAAACTAACCAGGAAACTAGCATGTAACTAATTACAAATACCGTTCTCTACAGTCACTGAGGCAGATGTATTTCCATGAGGTTTCGGCAACCTGCTTAAGTCCAGCTGACCACAAAATGCATTAGCAAGTCAATACAACCTTATTAATTGTGAGTATTACAGCATTAAACAGGTGGGTTTAAAATTCTTTTTTCTTCTCCAAAAACACAGAGACCAGCATCTTTTGTAGGACCCAAGAAATACATGTGAGCTTAATGCAACTGAGGATATTTGATGATTTCACATGAGGAGTTTGCTACGACTGCAGAACTTTTGGTACTAATTAGCTATATATGTTATAATAAAACTAGCACAACTATGCAGGCCTGCAATAATTGCTGCTAAAATTGCAGATGATCTGACTAGCAGCATTTTTATTATCACATATGTCATGCTACCCAGGTAGCACATGATTCCTGTCTTGGGGGGCAGGATGAATGGATCAAAATCTCATATTTGGCTTTCATTTTTGTTACATTTCCAAAACTCTGCTTCTGGAAAGGACAGCTTTCTAGCAAATTCACCACATTTATCAACCTGTTGCATAGTAACGTTAGTTCTCACGCAAGGATATTGAAGCAAAATAGGGTTAGAGTCCTAAGCCAAAAGCAAGGTTGCAGTTTGAGACATTGACCATGGAACATATACAAAACCTGGCCACAGTTAGGAACAGCTACGCGCCAAGAAAGATCTCATGATCTCACAGTAAAAAGGTAAGCCTCGGTGGTTCCCTGCTCATTGCAGAGGGATTCGACTAGGTAACCTTTAAAGGTCCCTCCCAACCCAAACCATTCTACAATTCTATGATTTAAAACTGGTTTCCCCTGAAGAGCAGCCACAGCACATTCATTGAATGCTTACACATCCCACCTACTGACAGGAGACAAAGATTCAAGGCAATACATATTCATGTAATATGGTTCACACATTTATTTGCAGATGACCACAACAAGAAGTGGAAAACAAACATCACATACAGCTTCCTCATGCCTGCACCCTTGGTGGCTTTACATGGGTTTGGCTATCAGCCAGCAACACACTGCAGAGCCTGTCAGCAATGCAGCAGGTCATTTCAACTGCACGCCCTACCAAAACTTTATTGAGGGCTTGCAAGCAAGGGACTGTGTTGTGGGAGAAGGAGCTGATGGTCTCACTTGATACACCATCAGAAAGCAATCTGCCTTCCAGGTACTGCAAGAGGCAGCAGCTGGCAGCATCAGTACTTTTTTCCCCCTCCCAAAACAAACCTTTGTTGCTGTTTTTTCCTGTTTTCCCACAAGCTCTTCCTTCTCCCCATGCCACAGAGCAAGTTCACATCCCCCACAGCTGGATGAACTCACTTGAACAGGGAAACCAAATTCCACTCTCACCCTGTGCTAATTGCTCCTCCATCTCAACAGGGAAACCATGTACCTTCCTCACGTAAATAAGCTGAAGCTACCTCCAATCTTGTTACACTAGCATTTTTCAGCATCATACTGCAATCACAAGGAACTCCACATTGTCACCCGAGCAGGTAACTAACTACCTGGACATCTATAACAGTGCCCCAAATGGGGAGATGCCTGTATTACAATGCAGTGATTGAAGGAAAACTGCAAGGTAGGCATCCCCTGAGTGACAAAGAAGGTGTTGCTCCTTTTGTTGCCCTTTTCCTGGATAAGCTTCTTAACCTGCTCTATTTCATCACCTGCAGACTGAAATTCATGCACAGAAATTAGTAGGTCGTAGAAAAGAGAAGCTAATTCATGGAAATGCATGTGCTGAATGCAGTTCACTTTTCTCCTTTTAGCACATTCTGTATACAGCACAGGCACAGCCTCATTACTGAAAAGGAACAAGACAAACTGATTTAATATCTCATAGCTAGAGTCACAGTAAACGTGATACTAGTTGGTAGATAGGAAATGAGTGCAGCCAGTGACACACTGGGGTATTTTTGCAGACGGGCAGTTTACAGTTCTATTTTTACTGCCTTTGGGGGCTTCAGTTCAATCCGTGGAGTAGCTCATCTGCATTACTCAGACACGTTTCTGTGACGCCATTCTGGGTGAGCACTACAAAAGACTACTCTGCATCACGTACGGCTGCAGGCTGCGTGGGTCTCTGAGCAAAGAAAGGCAGAGGAGGGTTTCTGCCTGTCAGCGAGAGAAATAAAGACTCGAGAGCTGGATTAAGCATCTGGAAAATTACTGCAGCCTCACAGCTTTTGCTGCTTGCTACCCGGGATGAGTCATCACCGGTTGCCACGGCAACGGCTACTTTCCTCCTCCTGCTGCTGATCCATTTTGTCTGTGTGAAGGTCCCCTGAAACCAGGAGCTGCACAGATAATGCAACAAAGTCACAGAAACTCCTATCAAACAGCCTTTGCATTTTGAATGTGCTAGTCTTGGGACTTGAAGAAGGAGAAATAAAGCAGTTGGGGCAGAAGGGCAGAGACAGCAAACACTCGGTTTTATTCAACCTGCATACCGCTTCCAGACAGGCGTGGTGAGCAAAAACCCCTACCGCCATTTCCACTAAGCAACGCCTATAAATAAAACATAATAACCTCTCCTAGACATTAACCTACGATGTTCAACATCAATGTCAGATGCTCCATAATTTAAATGCATGCTCTAAAGTGGTGGCTTGCACAGCCCAGTGCACAGGTCCAGAGCTGGCCAAAGAATTATGGTTTCTTGGCTCCACCCTTACCTCCAACCTTGAAAGAATGACCCCAGGCAAGTCGTTCCATCTTGGAAAAACCCTACTCACCACCTTTCAAGTGCAAAGATAGGGTTGAAGAGAGCTGAAAGTTGTTGCTAGGCAATACTAAAGTCCTGAAACAACACCTATCAAAATTAATCCTTCTCCACCGTCCTTCTGCGGTAAATGCAGTGCTTGTTAGATTACCTCTGATGAGACAAGAAAGTCTGAGTCTTTGTCTACTCTGTATGTAGCTAGCATAGATCCCACTCAATACTTCCAATAAAATTAGTCTGATATCCTTTGTTTTCATCTCTCCTCCTTTTTATGTCCTGAATTAATTAACTTAGCCCTTGGAGGCAGCTTAAAATGGCTGCTGGTAGGAGCCTGACCCTGTTGGGTCAATGAAATGAATGGCCCCAACATCCACTTGTCTGAGATAAGCTACAGGAATGTGAAAACTATGGATAAGGCAATCTTCCCAGTGAGACAAAAAAAGAAAGTCAGCCAGGGCAGCATTTGTGCTGTAAGCAAAGAGAGAAGGCGAATGTTTGCCGTTCTAATTTGTAACGTGGATCCGTAACTGCTCTGTGCTCAGATAGTGGACACACTTGAACCAAGAACATCAGGCCTTAGACCTCCCATGTAGCTCTCATTTCTGTTATCCATTTACATCAGCTGGAGCCTTTAACACACTTGAGGTGCTACTTTTGGGGCGATTTAGGAACTGAATGGACAACACTGGTGTAGTGGTTTCCCTGTCTAGAAACTCCTCTTTTAACTCAGTTTCCCTAGAGGGGAAGAAGAGAAGTCACACAGGCATACAAAAGCCTGAACGACTTACAAATCAGTTGCCTACCAGGTTTTCTTCCAAATCTGTCATCTGAAGCAAGGGCAATTACCTTGCATCCAAGTGCAAGTAAGTTCTCTAGAACAGGAACTTCTGCACGGGCACAACAGGCTAACTCAGAGCACAACAGTGCTCTGATGGCAGCTTGAAGCTGAGACATAAAAGGCTTCACACACACACACACACACACACTCTCTTTTTTTTTTCACTTTGAAGCAATCCAGTAGACATGCCTGCCTTTTCAGCAGAAGGCAGTTTGCCTTACAGTTTACCTCCCAGACTGGCCATGATCTTCAAGCAGCAGTGCCGGCACAAGTTTAGGCATTTGTTTGTGAAAGGTGGGGGGGTGAGCTCTTCTCTTCTCCAATGCATTTGTTTTTGGGAATGGTAGGATGATGTTCTTTTCATTTTTGTTCTTTACCTGTGGATATCATATCACTGTGTAAGAACACGACCATGACTCATTTTATTTAAAATTGGGTTTGTGCAGAGAAGCCATAGCTTCAAAAACAGTCTTCGCTATCATCGTTCAAAAAGTTTTTGGTTTTGACCATGTAGACTGTGACTTTCTTGCTGACCATCTCACAACTGTTGCAACTCTAGGAGGAACAATGTTCTGTTTCTTTCCTTCTCCAGGATCATGCAGTAATCAAATTATGAAAAAAAGCCACACAGAGCAGCAAGAGAAGAAACAGCAACAGGAAGGATTAAAATTTCTGCATTCCCACTATGAAAGTGCTTTCAGCAAAGCATTCCAGCCCATCTTATACACCAGCTCAATGACACTCTCAGAACAAAACCCAAACAATCTGCTCTGAGGTTTCGTACCAGCAGAGCATAAGGAATACACTGTTGGAAGTCAGAGCAGAGAAGCCACGAAGGTGAAAAACTGTCTCCTGAGGGTCCTGTGAGCAAAGGGCAGACAGTACCTGCAGGTCTGTGAGGGTGAACATGTGAAAAGACGGCTGTGGTATGGGAAAGCCTGAGTATCCCTGAGCTAGAGCAGTCATTGAAGGGGGGGAATGGCAGCAAACCCTTCAGCCACCCAGCAAGGGGGTCATAGCAAAAAGAAAGCAGAAGTGACCGGGAAAGACCTGTAAAACATGGAACATAATTTAGTCTTTCATGTCACGCACTTTGGCATGAAGAGCTGAAGAGATGACATGAGCTATTGAGCTTTTTGGATCTCATGTGAAGGTGCTGGACTATTTTTCTGACCATGGATAGCTTAAGCCTAATGGGCCTTTTCAAATCAAACTCAGGAGTATGACAGTCATCAAGCTCCCCTACAAAGGAGAGTTTTCCAGCAGAGCTACACTGGTAAGGTTTTAATATTGTTACTGATATTAGCTCCTTGTGCACGCAAACTTAGCCTTCAGAACATGCCCCTTTTTCTGATGTAATTTATGTTGCTTTGAAAGTCCACCCAGGGAATTACAGAAGTCTGGTACAAATTCTAACACTCTAATTAGAGTCCTACTGTTATCCTAGGAAGTAGACAAAAAACTGAAAGTCCATCAGAGGCAAGAAAGAGCTACTGGTGAGGATCAGGAAAACACACTGAGAATAGCTCATTCTAGACCAAGTGCATGCTGATGCACTCCAGCTATTCCCATGGGATTTAAAAAAAAAAATACACCCTGCAGTACCTTTATTACTTTATAACAGTAAGAATACATCCCAAGAGAAGATGATCTAAAACCTTCACTGAACTTGTACAGGTGAGCTATGCTGAGAATTTGGGATCTTGTTTGTCCATACAGGCTTGCACCAAACATGACTGCACTGTCTGGGGCTTAGGGAAGGTTTGTGTTCCTAGGATAATGCAGGTTGGAAGAGACATTAGGAGGTTCCTAGTCCAATCTGCTGCTCAAGGCACAATCTGCTTTGAGGTCCTATGGGGATGCTCAGGGCTTTAGCCAGTGAGGTCATCAAAACCTCCAAGGAAGGAGCTACCACAGCCCTGCTGGGAAACCTGCCTCTCTGCCTGACTGTTTTCTCAGGAAAAAGGTTCTTCCTTATATCCACTCTGAGTCTCTCTCATTTCAGTCTACCTGGGCAGAAGAAAACCCCAACAGCTAAATGAAATGGAAGCTTTTCACACAAGTCCCTGGGTGAAATCTTCCCTGCAAGGAAAAGTAATTCACACGGCCCTGTGGGCTCCTTACCACAGGCCTCCCAATAGGTACAAAATGAGGAGTAGGGAACCAGTTAGCCATGTGCAAATTCAGTTTGTTCTGCAATAATCTCTTCCAGGGTTGGGAGGAAGAGAGAGGAAGGAGGAGTATGGGACTTTACACACACTGGAACAATCTCTAGTTGTCAATGGTACTTTCTTATTTGTGATAAGAGATCAGGTAAGGACAAAGTGAATGCTGGCTCCCTTCCTGAATTCATCAAGCATTTTGCCATTCACCCACATTTCATTTCATGCTTTAAATTCCCTTAACATGTTGCCAGATAACTCCAAGCCTGAGGGCAGAACTGAAGGAACACTGCAGAGTTTAAGTCTCAAGGGCTAAACCTTACACACCCTTGCCACAGGGACATGATTTCAGTGGTGAGAAGCTTTATGTCAGCTACCTTACTGATTTCTAAAATGAAGCTGCATCCTTTTGCCTCAGATGAGGGAAGGGGGGAGAAATATTTCAGCTTCCTGTAGCATTGGTAAAAATGGTTATTAGCTCTTTTCTTCTCATCCTATTGAGGACTGGGTGAAGATCGATCAGCTGATGCCAACATTTGAAGGTAGCCACAAGGAAATTATCACAACAGATTTTCTGACCTGGTCAAAGTTCAGGAAGTTTTGCAGAACAGACAGGCTGCATCATAGACTTGCAGGAAAGGTAATCCTCACCCACTCCAATCTTTCCAGATCAGAATTTGGTTCAAATATGGAGCTAAAGAATTTAAGAGCTATGTTGTGAGACCATACCCTGCAACCTCAAAATGTATGCATTTTTCAGTAATGGTCATATGGGAGGTCTGCAGGGTTACACTGCCAGGATTTCCAAAAACCACCATCAGTAGTCAATTCTCAGACACCAAATCACTATGAAGCTACTTAGGTATTGCAGTTATTTTACACCTTTGTCAGACAAGCAACTTCCTTCATCATTGCAAACAGACAGGAACACTGCTTTACTATGGAAAATAAATTCGAGACATGTTTCATAAGGAGATACAGGAAAAAAAGAGAGTAAAATTCTTCAAGCAAAAGCTGCTGGTGCCAGAAGTTCACAGAAAATCAACAGCTCATAAAAATAGAGTAGGATTCAATGTCATATAGCAATTGCCATATCTGGAAATTCTGAAAGCCTTGTACCAAGTCACCAGGAAAAATCTGGCCATTTAAGGTGCATTGATGTGATACTGCATGCACACTACAAAGAGTGAGTATTTTAAGACATCATCAAAAGTCCAGCAGAAATCATCATGTTTTATTTAACAAAACATACTTCATGCGAGAAAGGATGGAGTAGCAGTGAAAAGATAGGTTATTAAAGAGGAAAAAAAAAGTTTTTTTCTTAAATCCAAGCTTATAACCCATGAAATTCACAGCTACCATCAGGAAAAAAAAAGATACTTCATTTAGTAACAGAAGGTTATATGATTTCATTTATTCTGAAAATAGGAAATCTTGTAGAAAAAAATAGACCTCTCAAGCTCCAGAGCTGCTGTATGAATACAAGTAACAAACACCTTTTCATACTTAAAAAAACCAACAAACAAACAAACAAAAAAAACAACAACAACACAAACAGGAAAAAAATTGGTGAAATAAACCTTTCTTCATCCCAGGAAGATGACATAAGGGCAGGAAGTTAGTACACGAGCACCAAAAATTAAAACTGAATGTAAATACAATGAAGTTAATCTAACTGAGTTTCATTTGAGAATGCATACCAAAACACAAACAAACAAACGTATAACATACAGGCCATCTGAATAATGCATGCTGTTCTTTCAGTCCAGAGACAATATTTATACATGGAATAACATTTTTAATCTTACTAGATGGCCTCTAAATATAGAGCAAATTGTTTTTAAGAAGCGTAACAGGAAGAAGAGAGGAAGATAATTAGATTCCTGAGCAACGTTTCCATTTGCAGTCCTTAGCGCAAGTTCAGTGTTAGTGAAAATCATCCTGAAGATTTTGATGACTTGGTCTCAGTATGGACAGAACCAGGCAGCTCCCAACATTGCCTGGTTAGTGGTCATGGGCAAGGAAAGGAGGATTTTGAGCATATGTGAAGCGTGTCAATTTCTTACATCAGTCCTTGGACTTTTTGCTAAGACTGTCAATAAGAAGGCAAAGGAAAGCCTGTGGACTTTGTCCACTATTGCATACTTGCATACCCACACTTTCTGTTTGGACCACTGAAGAGCCAAAAACCCCTAAATGCTGTATTATCCCTTCACCAATCTTCAGAGTCATCTGGGGTAGTACTGGGTATCTTTGCTTAACACACCTCAAGTGGTTAGTCCCATTTTGCAGTTCTCTGCCACCAACACAGCTCCCAGTCCAGGTTAATAATTTCAAATGTTAGCACCTACCAGTGAAAACTCAGCCCAGGGACAGTGCTGATATGTTACCACAGCAACAGTTATTCATGAACTTGCACCTTCTTGGCTGCCAAGGACCATTTTGAAAGCCTCTGCTCCCCTTCAGCCCACGTAGGATGGGGACACATACAGCTGCCTCAGAAGCTGATAAGCTAAAGTGGCACTAGCAAAATGAAAAAAACCAAACAACCAAAACCCAGTATCTTAAGAGAAGTATTGTACTGCACGTGTGAGGATGAGTCCATTTCCACCAAGGACTGCATCTATGGACGTGAATCAGAAAGGATGAAAGCAGTGAAGAGATTTTTAAGAAGTAACTGAGAGCTAAGCAAGTCTAAGGAGAGAGCTTTAATGCCCAAGCACAGTATATTACATACTCAGCCAGCTCATCTACATCAGATCTGCAATGCAGAATTGCACGTGTATCAGACATCAAAGCAGTACTACTAGCAGCCACAACATACCCCTTCAAACCAGCAAGGGCTTGCACTAACCAGCAGCCTTTCCTCACAGGCTTTTTTCCTTTACTGTTTCTTGAGCAATCCAACAAAAGGAAAGATGTGGTGGAAGGCAAATACCCTCTGAAAACTCAGGGCATGTGAGGCAAGATCACAGCCCTCCCTCCTCTAGAGGATACTGCAAGCTGACCAGGAATACCAGAAAATAGGAAGTAGGTCTTTCTCGGGGGTGGCTGTTGTTTGGTTTGGTTTGGGGTTTTTTTTCCCCCATCTGCAGGCCAGAATGGACACATGATTTTCAGCTAGCATCCTATCGAAGGGCTGGTCACGCTTAGGAATGACTCAGCTTCCCAGATCACATATTGATAAGGCTCCCTTTGTGGTTAGCAGCCTGTAAATTGCTTTGGGATGCTCTGACATTAAATATCATACTATAAATTATTCTCATTACTGGGTGTGGATTTATGCACTACTTCTCATGGACTACAGGACAGAAAACAGCCCCTTGTCCTGTCACTGTCAGAGGGAGAACTCTTTAAAAAAAAAAAAAAAAAAAAAAAAGGCAAACAAAAACCTTCCCAGAAAACACCAGTCCTGTGGTCTATTAGCAGACAAGTCACGCTGCTCTACCTTTCTCTCATTTTCTGTGCCTCTACCCAGGACATTTGTATACCCTAGTGCTTGCTATTTTTAGTGACTGCTCAGGAACAAGTCTACCAAGTAGAATACATTATCCCATCACTAAAAGCTGTCACATTATAAAACAAATTTCCTGGGATTGTATAAATTATGCCCTTGACTGGCATGTCAAGCCTGTTCTGCTGATGGGTTTCCATGTCAGTCTGTTAACTGTTTGATGTTAAGCTGAATCTTAGCAGCATACTTGAGCCCAGCCCTGGGGACCAGAATGAAGGCTGCTTAACAGGCAGAAGCAGATTTAGACTGAGTTTTATAAACAGCTGAATGATGGGGTACAGCAGCCTACCTGTAGACCTACAGTAGCATACCTATAGAACTCCACCGCTTAAATCCATCACGTAAGTATGCATCATTATTTCACAGGAAAGGAGGACCTTCACAAGTCTGTAATCCCATTTCCAGTAGCCACCTAGAGTAACCACTGAACAGACCTACAGGTGACCTACCAGGAACTACCAGCAAAGACTAAGCTTGGCAAAAGACTGAAAAGGGAATGTGTAGGCTGACCCTTCTCATATTATATTGCCAGAGCCTGCAGTCATACAGTCATGCTTTACAGCCAGCAATGGGTTTTCTCAGTTTGTCCAACCTATTTTGGATCAATTTATTTCTCCAACTTCCAGAAAAAACTAAAAGAAAAAAGAAAAATCAGGTGACAATGAGCACCACAGTTTCATTATGCACTACAGGAACCAGCATGCTTAAAAAAAACCCAACAAACTTTTAAGGCATTGCCTCCAATTGCATTTCAATAAATAGCAATAGTCTTTCCCTGTTCATCTTTACCACATCATTTATAGCACTCCCCCATATCCTACCCCAGTCCCTTCTCTTCCAGGGTAAAGAATCAAACCGCTTATGCCCTTTTCACATAGTAGTGAGTCCATGCCTTTGACTATTCTTATTGCCTCTTTCCATATTTTTTCTAGCTCTTCTTTTTGAGGCAGGGTTATTGGAACCAGCTACACTATTGAAGAGGTGGGTTACACCATTGACTTATATGGTAACAGAATGGATGTTTGACTATCTATCTTTCCCTACAATTCCTAACTTTCTAACTGCTGTACACTAACCAGTCTATGAAATATCCACAATGACCCCCAAGATCTTTCCTAAATGGTAGTAAATTACGGCCCATGTATGTGTGTGTGTATATATATATCTATTCAAGCTGATTTTTTTTTCCCCACCCAGAGGGACTCATCAATTCACACTTACCAGTTTCCACTGGTAATATCATCTGTAACAGATCCAGGTCACCAGTGTAGACAGACACTTGTTCTCTAGGAGCTTGACCAAGACCCAGTGCATTCATCACACCAGCTAATGGAAAGCAGTCAGAAACTGATGTCATATTTTAGCCTGGCTGGAGAGTGTACACAACCTGCTGAGCTCACATTTTATTCATTCCACCTCACTTGTTTCTTTTGTATGGACAGTGTGATTTAGGAAATACTTCTGTCACAGCAGTGCACTGCAGAGAATTTGTACCACTTCACTCTCCCTCTTCAGGTGCATGCAGGGAAGAAATGCAATTAAAAAATAAATACCAAAAATAATTTATACACTTCCCAATGCCAAAGTGTTCAGTGGGCGGTGGTGGTTATATTCATTCTGCTCCATTGGACTCAAACACACCTAAACCCTTGGAGGAAGAAGTATGATAGATGTCACAGAAGTCTCAATTTAAATTGAGTACTACAGCTATGAAGCTCCCCACCCCCTACTAGTAGTAAGCTGAAAGCATACACACAGATGCTTAAAACAGGAGCCTATCACAGCTTTCAGATTCACTGAACATCCCTGCAAAACTGTTTTTTTCTTGCATCCTTTTAGCTCTATCACCAACAAGATCTTCTTTCAGACCCATGTGAGTCATTAAATAGCCATCTAACACCATCTACTGGATTGTGAAGAAAAAAATTATACCAGCAACTTACTGCTGTGCAGAAAGGAAGGAAAAAAAAAGCATTAAGGTGTCTGTGGCTTGGCTTTGTTTGGGTTCTACCCCCTCACCCACATCTTATTTCTGTTTTCTTTCCTCTTTTTGAAAGGCAAATCTGGGCTGCTGGCACTAACAGGCAATCACAAAGACAGAGGCCTCTGCTCTGGACTGTGCAGGGGGCTCTGCCATGTAATTACGCTTCAAGATCACCGCTGATCTGTAGACCAGCTTTACCCCTTCCTGATTAAATAAAAAGAAAATTACACCAGAAAAAGAAGCTACCCTGAAAATCAGCCTTCTGCAAAGTCAGGGTATAATTCTGAAGAAGTGGTGTAGAAATGAGCTGTCTTTCTGCTGAAAATCCAGGACCTCAGCATGAGTCAGATGCTGGGGATGCAGAGCCTGTGCAGCGAGAGGAAGCAGCCATTACGCATTCAGACATTAGCTCAGACATTAGCCCCTGGTTTCTTGCATCCTGTACAAAGGCCAAAATACCAGTTATCTCACCGTCATGCAAACATGTACTTTTCCAAGACTGGCAGGGATATTTTTAACATCCAATTAGGTAGCTGCCACTGCTGTTGGATGCAAGATGATAGCTTTTAATTAGTTATTTATGGCAGGAGACTGCACTCTCTTTCTTGTTTCTTCAGATCAAATTTATTTCGCACATCACCTAGCTCCTTACAACATGGGATGCAGTGGCTAAGCTTTTTCTTTAACCAAGGTGAAACACAGGCCTCACTGAAATTATATCAGCTATAAAACACACTGTGGAGGTTGTGCATTTCCTACTTCCCACTCCTTTTCTCTCCTCACTGTTTTCCTATTTTCATACTGAAATTAGGGATGAATCACATGTTCAACAGTTATTAGACATCAGATTTTATCTAAGGTCCTGATTTAGTCATCCAGACATTGTGTGAAAGGACAAATTAGCTTTATTGACTTCTTACCCTATTAAGTCAGTGAAAGTTCTGCCAGGATTTTACCCTGTGTAACTAACAATGCATCTTCTCCCTTATTCAAGGTTTTCCTCTGCCTCAGCTTTTCTGGAAGCACCAATATTTTAGCAAAGCAAATCTCACAGCAGTAAGTAGGCTAGTTCAGATAATGCTGTAAAAGCTACAAGGAGCCCTGAATCATAGGATCCCCTTAGCAGTAAGGGGAAACAAAGGTCGTGCCTCATGCATCGGTGCGGCCCAAAATGGAAGCTTACCTTCAGCGATAGAGGCAAGTATGATCATAGGATGAATTTGTTGAAGTATTCCCAGGAGAAAGAGGGTAGTTTTTGTGGCAATGTACAAGACACTGGTAAGACTGCCTCTGAAATACTGCAGACAGCTCTGCTCACCAAGTTCAGGATGGATGAATTTCAACTGAGTCAGCACAGAAAAGAGCTCTAAGATGAACACAGCAACAGACAATCAAATACCTGAAAGGGGGGGTGAAATAAAACCAAACCTTTGCTTGTTTAGCCAGCAAAATTAAGGCGGGGATTGCAGTTTCAAAATATGTTTAATCTTATCTAACAGCAGCTTGCCATCAGAAGGGCAGTCCCGCTTGCCCCAGTCCCACAGTCCCACTGACTCCCTTGCGTTAAGTGAGTGAGATCACGAGCTGATACAGCTCGCTCTGCTGCTGCGGCATGGCTAAGTTGGACAAAGGAAGCAGCAGAAATATGCAGCTGAGGGAAAAGCAAGCATCTCTTCTTTCAGCAGACGCAAGATGAAATGAGGCATAATGTAAAACTGCCTCGAGAAGGCAATTTATGAAGTGCTGCTAAGTACTGCAGTTCCAAAAAAAAAAAACCAAAAACCCACAAAAAACCAAAACCACACAACCAAACAGAAAAAAAAAGAAGAAATTAATAATTTCAGCTAAAGGACAATGCCAGTCCAAGAACTAATGTTTATAAATTAACAATAAACACATTTAGGCTGGAAATAAGCCTTCTCACAGGGCTACTGGATCCTAATCCTCAATTAATATTTGAAGAAATCTTGACCAGTTTATAAAATGAATGATGTTTGCCTTCCAATTGCAGGGGAATAGAGCATGCTCCTGGAGCTCCCTGCCAATCCCACATTCCTAGGTTGACTGTCTATTTATATCAACCCTTCTAATAGAGAAATTATTTAAAACATTTAAAGGCTCCAGAAACTAAATTTCTTGCTATAAGCAATATCAAAAGAAACCCACCAACCAACTGCTCTAGGTGACTCAAATCAAAGATTCAAACAAATTCCAGACAAAGCATTTTATTGCATGCTGACAGAATAGATCAAAAGCAATGTGTCCCTTTTGGACATTTGACTTTTCAGGGCAAAATTGGTTCAATTGACCAACATATGTTACAGAAATTGATTTTTTGTCTGGGTATTTACTTGTGTGGAGAGCAACTTTTATAGCAGGGGACAGCAAGGACCTAAGGACATTCAAACACATCAGACACAGATAGAAAACATAGCCAGTTTCCTGTCTGCCAGCTACTGTTATGGGAAGGGTTACAAATACAAATTATCTACGGGCACACATGCAAACACACACACAGAGCTTGTCCTAGGGCTAAAATTGATTAGTCTGGAGACTTTAGGGTTTCAAAGGAAGATGCTCAGCTGGTGAAACCCATTCCACTGGCAACAGTGGAATTTCACAGTAGCTGAAAGCCTGCCCCAGAAAACTTGGTTCCCTGATCCCCAGAAGAGTCAGCTCAGCCCTTCAGTCTGCCGAGTTACACAGTTACTTCATTCAGAGACCAGCTCTCGATTAGACTGAGCTCTCTCCTGAACTTCTGCACTAATGAACAAGCTGACTGCCATGAGTTTAGGCAATTAGGAAAGAAGTACCACCACCCTATGACCCTGCAGATCCCTAGACCTTGTGGGTAGCTTCAGAAAAAGCAGTGCCTTGTACAGCCTTGCCCCTACTCACATGCAGGGCTTCCCAGTTTACTGTGTTTGCACAGCAAACACCACATTTCCCCCTGAACACCACATGCACAGCACGTGCAGTGGCCGGCCCAGGCTCATGCCGCATGTTTGGTGCTCCTGGGTGAGATCCTGTGCCATCCACAAACCCCATGAGTCTGTCCTGCTCCAGGTCTAAATCTGGCCTGAGTTTCAAGTTTGTCACAAAAGAAAAGGTGAGGTGAATTAAATGGGAGTTTTCCTGATTTTTCACTGACCAACCTAGAAAGACAGAAGACAACTTTACCTCGATTTCACTGTAAATGTACAGCCAGGCAAACAGATTTCTAAAACATTATAAAAGATTTTCTGTGGGACCATCCAGCACTTCAGATTACTTAGACTGCTTCCTTCTAGGAGTGAGGTTGTGTTTTGGGAACACCAACAATGTTCTGAGCTCCGCTCACACATTTTAGAGTACTAAGACCACAGTGCTACTGACTGCTGCCTCCACTGGTGATATACTTACAAACACTCGAGGCTCTGTAATTTTTATGTGCAAGACTACAACAAAAGGCCCCAGCGAGACAAGGCCGCATTTTGCTAGTGCTGTACTTACGTGCAGTAAGAGGAACTCCTACCCCATAGATCTCCCACTACAAAGGTTGAGGGAAAGACAAAATGCACAGTTTTCAAATAAGAAACTGAGATGTCTGATGCAACACAGCCCCTGAGACCAAAAGGACGCTCAGGCACTTAACCTACGAGGCTGTAAGACATTTATGCAAAGTCCTACAGAAACTCTATGAAAACTAAACGCATTCAGTCCAGATAATTCACGTCATCCCTTAGTTCACTTTTTCCCCATCAATTCTTCATTTAAAAACTGCACATATACTTCAACTCACCATAAAAATCACTCATACTTTATGTTTCAATAACACTTTAAAGGAGAGACTTTCAAAACATAGAGCAAGCATTAGCATCTCTGTGGTAAGGACTGTTATTTATTGTTGCTGTAGGCCTAGCAGACTATGACACACAATATCTACAGCCATTAAGTGGAAACAGTGTTTTTCTACCAGTGTGTTACATTTAGAAGGATTATTTTTAACCTACCTACCTGTATAAGCAGTATATATGGATAAAATATATAAATGGTTAAATATTATCAGTCGTTACCATGCTCATTTTAAGAGCAAACAGAAGCACAGAACCCAGATGAGTTGTACAGAGGATCTGCCCAAGGACGAGAACCCAGAACCAGCTTCAGGACAAAACTACACCTGGGCGCTGAACCGAGCCCCCAGTGTCACACCTCAGCGTGGACAAACCATAGCAGTTAAGTTTAAACTGACACAAATATTTTCTAATAGCACAGAATTCCAGATTTTTCTCAATTTTAAAGTGTTGTGAACTTTACTACCAGCTATTCTTTCCCTGTTTCTGCATTTGCTAAATTCCAGCCAACAAAGGGTCAGAGAATTGACATTTCATGGCAGAAGAGGTCAAAAAAACAGGAGAAAATGGAAATACTGGTAGCTAGGCCTAGTTTTCTGGATACTTCCAAGTCTTTTTTACAGATTCAGAATATGTGACACAACTTTCTTAAACAGCTAAGACTGTGGAAACCGATCGAAGCACTCAGAAAATTGCTGTCTCCTAAGAAAATTTGTGATTGCTCCAGTGGTTGATTAAATCAATACAGAAGCAAATTTCTTCTGCTTACCCTGCAAGCTGCATGGCATTTCAAGCTCAAAAAATGATCCATATTTTACAAAAATAGTTCATGTCTGTATTGAACACAAAGTTGTAGATACTCCAGAAATGTGGGATGCAAAAAAATCAAATCCAGATCTCAGTCCAGGGTGCCTTAATGGGACTGTTAATACTCCTATGGAGTGCCCACACTGGGAAAGCAAGAGGAAAACAGGAGGAAAGCAAGAGGAAAGCAAGAGGAAAGCAAGAGGAAAGCAAGAGGAAAGCAAGGATGAACACAGATTAGCGCAAAGTACCTCTCAACTGCAATATACAACTGTCCTCCTGGAGGATAGTATGTACTAACATGAATTGATTTTTAAAAAGACACCTTGAAAAACAAAAGATCAAGGCCAGAACTTACAAAGAGTATGGCATACAGTGTGCCCTTCATGAGGCATCCCTCTGACAGGAAAAGAGGTGGGTGGATGGATGGATGGATGGATGGATGGATGGATGGATGGATGGTTCACCAGCAGTAGTGCTGACATCCTGAGTTCCCTCAGTGTTATGGCTGAGATAGTATGTGTGAGCATAACAGACTGACTGAGGCAAGCAAAACAGTTCGGAGTGAGTCACAGAGAGGATGAGAAAGTTAGATCCTCCCAGTGGTCATGCTAGAGATTCACTGTGGACCACCCTTCTGCCTCAGTCAGTGCAGAGCCAATGACCCAGCTAAGTACAGAAGGCACCCCGGAGTTTTGTTGGCAAAAGTGCCTTTACAAACAGATGCACCCTTGCCTAGGAAGTGGTTGGGGAACCAGGCCGTTCTCTTCTGTTCACTACAAACCTGGCTGAACTCTGCCACACAGCAGAGGTTTATCCTGTGCCTAGTCAAACACACAGCCATCTCAAAATGCCTGTGTTTTTTTGCATCAGTACATACTAGGCAAAACTGGGCAGTTGTCCTAAAGCATTTCCGCAACAGGCAGGACATCCTCACCAAACAATCCCCAAAACACCTGAAAATTTGTAAGCCTGAGAGCTCTTGATGAGCTGAGCACTCAGAAATACCCCAGCCAAGTCTGCTGTGAGAGATGAAGCAGGCAGACCCGCAGGGATGGTGACCAGCGACATGGGGCCAAGTGCAAGCACAGAGGTAGGATCTCCTGGGGAGGGCACGTTACAGCCCACTTGGGGGAGGGGAGGGGGGGAAACAGAGCAGGACAAGGGTGCGAAGGGGGAAAGTTCACTTCTGAGGAGGTTACCTACTGCTTGTTCTCCGTTGGCAGCAGAGGCACAGCTGTCTGTGTTGATGTGCACCCAGGGCTGGCTCACCACGAAGCATCTGGGCTGCTGCTGGGGACTTCAAGATGCCGCTGTTTATCTGCTCTCTGGTTTTTCTGCCCGTCAGAACAGTTCCCTTAAAACTCCACAGTCGTGGATGGGAACATTTGAAGCCGTTCTAGCCCCTCTGTTGGCACACACGCAGGTGCCTGAGGTGAGGTGTGAGGGCTGGAACAACCCTGCAGGGAAGGGGACCCAGCAAGGCCAGAGCGAAGAACAGGAGGTGTGACTTTTTGGGATGGGGCCACCCAGGCTGCTGTGCCCACCCACCATGCCACCCACCATGTCACCCCAGGGGTCAACAGCCATCTGCCCTCCTTGCCAGCTTAAAATGGGAGCTACCTGGGGAACTGTGGGCCACTTTCTGCGGGAAAAGCTTCTCCACAGGCACCTCCTCGCCTCACTGGGAGGGCACCTGCCCCAGGGCCAGGAAGAATAAATCCCGAGGGAAAAGCCTGAGACTAAAGATAACCTGCCTCAGAGCGGGCCTGCGGCTGGCAGCGACTGCTGCGGCTTTGTGCATTCCGGCAGGAGGGAGTCTGCTGCCACCCCCGGGAAGGGCTGCCGACCGCCCCACGCTGCACACAGCCATGCCGGCCACCGGCCCCGAACGCCGGGCAGCGCCCACGGTACCAGCCGAGGGAGCCGCCGCCACCGCCGCCCGTCCCCACCGGGCTGACGCATCGCCTGCCCAAAATGGCGCCGCCCCGGCGGGAGAGGCGCCCCGGCCGGGCGGGTGGCGGGAAAGCTGAGGTGAAGCTCCGATTCAAGGGCCGCTGAAGCCCACAGAAGGGATTAAAAGGCAGCTGCCGCCAAGGGCAGCGACCCTCTCCGCGGGGCTGCCCGGCACCGCGCCCGGGAGCAGGGACACTGGGGGCCATAGTGCCCCGTGGGCCCTGTCACAGCTGCGGACCACGGAGCAGACACTGCAGCTTCGCAGGCAAAACAGATCGTCTTAAAGTTTTCTTCTATTTTTTACCCTTCAGATCATCTGCTTTCACTAACCCCTTCCCACCCTTTTTTTTTTTTTTTGATACAGTTAAACGAGGTTTCACAGGAACCACCTGGCAACCTCACCTTTAGGAGCTGGGTACAGGGCTAAAGCCCTGCAGAAATTGAAAAGAAGCAGTTCTGCCCTCTAATTACATGAAGATTTGTCTGGAATTGTGCCCCCAAGTCCTTGCCCTGTGGCTGTGCAGGTGAGGGTAGGGGTAGGGGTAGGGCATGGCTGCCGTGCAGCCCGCGCCACATGCCCAGCGTTGCTTCTCCGACAGGACAAAACCTGCTGTGTTTCATGGGCCGAGGGACTCCATAAGCTAGTTAAGTTAAAACATATGAACTGTTGTTAATACCAGGTAGTATATTTACCCTGGAGACCTCAAAAGAGCTCTTCCAGTCTCTTGATGTATTTCTCTTCCACAAAATGAAGCGACTTTGTCAAAATATATAAAAACTGGGGGTGGGGGGTGGTGTTTACTTCTTTTCTTGCTGCAATTCTTAACAGCAACCAGTGAAATATTCAGTCAGAAATTACTATTGTATGGTTTTTAATGGCAAGCAGAAATCTATTGGGGAGCAAGGGCACTATAGGTGCAAAACCAGACCTACAGTAATGGTTTATCAGGAGGGGAATGGTTTATATACAGTTTAAAGGAATCTGCCCCCCACAGGAGAATGGTCCAGCTAGCATCCCAGCCTGTTACTGCACCATAGGGAACTCAACTGTGCTGAGAAAGGACATCTGCAAAGTTAAACCAGCAGCTTTTCTTGTGAGCAAGTGGGAAAAGCTTTTTTTCAGTGCTCCCACTGCTCCTTAGACGTGATCTGTACAAGCCAGATACCAATTCTCAAAGCCTTTACCAAAGTAGCAAAGTGTCAAGGTAGTGAGCAAGCATGGGGTATTTTTATCCCGCCATGTCATTTCTCAGCCTTTGGCTAAATCAGATTGCAATTACAAAAACTTAGCTTGTTTCTGAGATCTCAGAACTTTTTTGCCTCCTGTGACATGAGTCATGGCTGCTCTTACAGCGATAAGAAAGAAAAATTACTCTTCCTGTTCGTTTTGATCCTTTTTTTATCCTTTCAATCCTGTGGGACTCCCAGGAAAGCTAACTGGATTTTCTCCTAGATTGTTTATTTGTGAAATAAAAATGCAGTTTGTGTGACGCTTTATAAACACTTTTCTGTTACTGTAATGCAGTATATGGGAAAACTAAGAAATTATCCAACTCATTAATCGTGAAGGAAGCATAGCAAGTTCTGAAACGTAGAGAAGTCACCACTTGCGGTTTTTTAGCATCTATAGCCATCTTATATAGACTCAGTGTGTGGTGTATGTGGGAGCTGAACAGCCAGAAGAGGGTAGCATAAGTTAGTTAATAACTCATCTGTATAGCAGAGCTATTTTTGAAACCAATACCTACTTATATTTTTGGCTGCAAGGTAGAGACACATCACATTGAGAAACTCATCACCAAGCTTTTGACAGAATGTGGAAAGGCAAATTTACAGTCGCAACTATCAAGGATTAGGCCACTAGCAGGCCAAAGAGCTTTTTGCAGTATTAGCTCCAGTTAGACAAATGCCTCTATTAATAAAAATGCACATCCAAAGCAACTTCATCACTTTGCGTTTAGGGGATAGCAGCCCAAGTCAGTAAAACTAAGTGTTACTGAGTGCATCCTGGCACATTGTCTTGCCTGCAGTGAATCTGAAAGGCCAGATGGGGAAGTCATGAAAATGCGTAACACTGAGAGCACCTTAAGGGGATGGTGCAGGGCCGAGGTAACAGAATATGAAACAGGAGCTTGCTGAGTTCACCAGACAGGTGCACATTTGATGGCCTGAATGAAAATGTGCTCCTTGCTGCTGCCCCTAATATCTACCCAAAATAAAATGTTGCTCCCAGACCCTGTATGCAATAAATGGGAATGTTGCCGTATCTGACAGAAGCAGAAACACCTCTGTAGAGACACCAGCTCATAGGAGCTTTGGAGAATCCTCTCGTATACCTATGCTGAGGATTTCCTCTTCGAGGGCTATCTATCCAGCCCATCAATGCTCATGACTGTAAACAGAACTGAATCGCTGCTGGGCATTTCGTTATACAGAGACACATCTACATGAGTTAGCTTGCAATTTTTTCTTTACCCCTACAAGAGATCAAATGGCAGCACTCTTCTCCGAGAAGTTGATAGGGCTTGCCTGAGGAGGTACGTGAGAGGACAAGGAAGATTGAGGCATGGCTGTTATTATCTGCATCACACTTAGTGGTTAGAAATCCCAGATGGGATCAGGCCTCCACTATGCTAGATGGAGCGTACACTCACACAGGATAGGAGAAGCTGTAGCCTGAAGTAGGAAGCTGAAACAGACAAAAGGTGAGAGGGGAAGTAGGTACAAAGACCCGAAATACCGTGCCCAAGAGCATACAGCCAGTCCTGTGAACTTGTTTCTGGCAGAGCTGCTTTGAATTGCTCAGAGGCTGTTAGGTGAAAAATACCATATGTATGTTTATACCTTGGAAAGGCACTGAGGAGATAACACACCATTTATTCATATTTTATTTGTACTCTATACCTGAAGCAAAGAGGAAATGCAAGCTGAATCTTTTTTCTATAATTCTTTTCCCTCCACCCTTTCAAAAATAGCACATACAGAAAACATTGGAACTTTTAATTTCAAAGACCGTCACATCAGACTAGAAATGCTAAACCAGATGCCCTTCACCTTGCTGCTACAATGCAGCCACTTTCTCAGCTTGAGTGTGTCCATTATCCCTATAGCACACAAACAGCAAACGAGCTGGGGAAGGGAAGGGGACAGAGAATACTGTATGCAGGTGGCGTTAGGGTGTCAGACTAATTTAATCCCCTGAAGGGTTTAGTTTCAGGTATTGTGAAAACCTTTATGTGACAGATTCAGAAAGTCTTTAAAGCAGCGCTGTCCCTTCAAATTACCAGTTGCAAACTTGCTCACAATTTCCCCTGGAATTGGCTGTTAGTTACAGAAAGGACTTTTAAAAGGACATGCAAATGTCCAGCTGCCATGTCTGCTTCACTCAGTCCCATGTCTCCGAGCATTTTTTTATGTGATATAGAAGCAAAATTAACTCTAAAGGTTCTTTCTGGACATCATCCTGAATGATGCATAAAGGTTACAGTAATAAGCTGGTTCCTGTAACATTTCCTGCCTTTGCATTACGCATTTTGGCGTCTCTGGCACACAAGAAGTACATTATGGAAAGTGATGTTTGATGAAGTCAGTTTTCTGCATACGCATCCCTGCTCTGAGCTGCAGTTCTAGGGGGTCGTTTGCCATTTGTGTCAGTCTTGTTTGGCTGAGCACCCCTCGAGAGCTGCCTGTCCATTAAAAGGAGTGTGAGGATGTCCACGCTGAGTCGGCTAGTCTGGCTAGAGCGGTTTCCCCTTGTGTTTCCATACTGCCAGACACCGTTCCCTGCAGAGGGATTTGGACTGATGATGCAGTGGGTAAGGGGACATTACCCCTTAGAAACATGCTTGAAGGGCTGCTGTTCACCTCGCTTCCTGGGTTGGCAACATTAACAGCACTGTTGCTCACTGTCCACAGGCAAGGGTAGGGGCTGGAAAAAAAGCAATACAAATTGAATGACTTATCTCAAACCATTTTCACCTGCATAAGACTTAGCACACTAAAGTCACGTGCTTTATCTGCTAAAGGGCAGCTATCCGAATTGAGTTACTAAACTAGACTAGCCTTGCAGATCTTAAGTGAAAAACCACCAGTGACCATCAGACCCGGTGACCTTGGAGAGAGGCATGGAGAGAAATGTACAAATACATGTGAGGTTTCAAGATGTAAAGATCTTTTTCATGAATGCTTACGAATTTTAAAGAATTGCAGCTGATTTTCCTGGCACCTACATTAGAGAAGAAATGTGTGCATTTATTTTGGGAAAAGAAGGGGAAATACTTGATAATTAATTGACTCTCTAGGTGTAAATTCAAGCTATTCCTAGAACTGGTTACTACCCTATTAACAATAGTTTATAATAGAACATGAATTAGATTGTTACACCCGTGCATGGGAGTAGAGTCCTCGTTTCATGCAAGAGAATAGTGAGGAATATATAGAGAAAAATAATTTGGCTTTTAAACGCTCACAGATTGTAGATACCGGAGTTCTCTGTCGCTGTTCCAAGATGTTGTTTTCAGCAGCGCAGAGAAAAAATGAAACTCCCGTTGATTTCAGAGCATGAGATAATTAGCTTGTCACAAAGATCTGTCCAGGAATCTCGAGTTGGGCACTTAGGACATGTTTCAAATCCTGGATGCTGATTAAAGCTTGGAACAAAGTGTGAATCACCAGGGCAGTCCTACAAGCCTCCTGCTCCTAGTACCAGCAGTTCTCCCGTAACCTTACCTGGGTCCAGGGCTGGCAGCTCCCTTCGTGTGTGGCACTGAGAGCAAATTAGCATGTGGAGAAGATGGCAAAGTCCAGCTGTCATGTCCTGAAAATACCTGAAGATTATTGCTGGAGCTCTCCAACAAATTAACTTTAGGGGGAAAAAAACAAAAAAAGGCAACAAACAAATCCTCAGTGACTATACAGAGACATTGTCTTAAGGCAACAGAACATGGGTAGGCCTGAGAAAGCAATCTGATCATGAGGTTCCTAACCATAGGAAAAAGGACAAAATTAATGTGTTTATTAAGAGAGTAGCAAGGTGCCATTGTAATTTCAGGTGTGATATATGAGAAGGTACAGCGTGATAGACACAGGATATGCATTTCTGCAAGTCTGACTAATAGTCTTTCTATTAACGATAATTGCCATATGACCGGCAATGTTTTGATACAGATTTGCTTATAACTTGAGCTTAAATATTTCTGTTAAACAGGATGCCTTGCTAAATTATAATTGGCAAGCAGATTACTTTATCCTTACTCTTGTTTCTGGCCAATTTCCTCTGATCAAAGTAGAATCAATTCCTGGCACTCTGCACCCAGGTCTAAAGAGTGAAAGGGACTCAGCAGGCATTCTGGCAATACCAAAATGCCCTCATCTCAAGTCAGCTCCTACCATGTTCCTAAGGGCTGCTTCGACTTGAGAGCGCAACTGCTTCATGGCACGACATTGAAAGAAGGCTTGCAATGCTCTTTTTGTATAATTGGGAGCTGTACTTTAAGCAAGGTCATTCACTCTCACTTATCATTAACAGTTACAGTGCACCTAGCTCTTGTTTTGCTGCCTTAAACATACTCTCTGCATACAGAATTCAGTGCAGATTGTTCCGGACACTCATCATGTTCTTTCCTAGCGTCAGCTCTTGCTTGTTTTGATGCTTATGCTAACCTAAAGCAAGGCTCAGTCACACAGAGTGTCTGTTCCCTGGAAGCAAAGCAGCATTACAGTCGTACCTGTAGGGGAATGATTTCTCTGCATGTAGGAAGGTGGGTACGGAGCAGCCCGATGCCCTCGCAGTGCTGAATATCGCTCACAGCTGTGGGGAGTGTGTGGAGCTGGCAGAGGCAAAGGTCCGGTGTACTGATAATTAGAGCTTCCTGATGCACACATTGTATCTGGGTTGGAAATCAACCAGCCACCCACTTTGAGAGGAAAGAGGGAAGAAAACTATGGTTGCACTAAACCACTGCAATACAACAAAGCGACCAGCCTTCTTGCAGAATCAGCTGTGCCTCAGAAATAGTAAGCAGTTTCCAAGATACTGGTTTATGGAACAACTGACAATAAAAAAACCCCAAACAAACAAACCCAAAAAACCACCCACCAAAAAAAAACAAACCCACCAACCTTAAAAACAAGACCTGAAAACAGCTAACAGAAAATGTCACAAAGAACGAATTAAAGAAAACCTGACCATCGTTAAAACAAACACAACCTCTGCTCCCCCCAATTTTTTTTATCTCTTTGCCAATGAAAGGTAATTTTATAGGTAACAAAAATATTCACAAGTACAAATACAAATAAAAGGGGGAGAAAGCCCTAAAAATGTCATGTATCATCTGGATTATAGATTCCTTTTAATATTGGAAAACTGAATCATAAGGATCCCTCTGCAGAAATTGTGGCATTATTTCCTGCTGTGAGGTTTCTTTGATCTTCTCTTTTTTTATTTTTTATTTTTTTAAAGGGTCCCTTTCTATCAACACAGTTCAGGACTCGGTGAATGACTGCTATGATGCAGTTAAGCAAGTCCCAGGTTCCCAGCACCTATCATATCACACAAAACTTCCAGCTGACACAAATAAAAACCTTACAGTGAGAGCATGTCATGTGTTGACCTTCAGAGATTGTTTCTGGAGCATCCTTGGGATGGTTTCTGAAAAGCAAAATACTTAGTGGTAAAAATTCTTATTGAGAAATTAGAAAAGAAAGATAAAAAGAGAACCATTCACTAAAAAAATGAAAAAGGACGTTAAAAAGGAGGGAAATCCATCTTCTTTAAGCACTTGCTAGGCAGCAGTAGACTTGTCTGCAGTCTGCCATAAGGGAAGCAGGAACTTATGCTTCATGCCATACATAAAAATGTTCCTAGCTTTGTGCCAAATTTGGGGGCTGAACCTGGAATTCTAAATCTACCTGTGGGCACTGTTCCTGCTTCCATCAGCAGGCTCAGCCCGGCCTCCCGCCCAGACCCAGGCAGGGCTCTGTCTCCTGCTCAGCCAGGCAAGCTGAAGGCAGCGTTCCCCCTCCGCAGCTGGAAACCCTGATGCTGAGACACAGCAGCTTCTTAAGTGGTGAGAGGAATGGAAAGAAATACAGATTCTGCTGCAGGCACACAGGACACTTCACGTGTCAGAAGACGTGGCAGGTCCAAAGCAATTTTATTAGCAATTATAGCCTGGCATGCATTGTTTGGATGCCCCCCTGCATTAGCATGGATGATGCAAGTAAAACTTTGAAAGATAAACCACAATTCATTTCTGGTGGAAGCAACTCTAACATCTTACATAGTTAGCACCCACAGGTTACTTTTGATAAACATCATACATTATCACACAGATTTAATAATAGCAGTGTAGTTATGTTACAGTTACAGTGCAATTTCATTTTAGTTATGCTTTTTGACATCTGCAGTTAACTTTTATTCTTCCTGAGCTATCAAATTACAGGGTTCATTGGAGTGGAAGTACAATGTAGTGAACATACAGAGTGTGTAACATTACTGGGGAAGTTCACACCATCTCATTTCAGGCTTCCTGTGTAGATGGTGCTAAGTCCTAGGATCCCCAAAAGGACATTCACCCACTTCAGACTCTATTGTAATAATTACAGAGAGAGTCTCCCCACTAATAACAGTGAAATGACTCTGGATTTAAGACAGCAGAAACAAGATTAAGTTATATAATTTATCTTTCACATTGTGATGCCACAGTTTTAACCATATCATCAGTAAAATGCTACTGGAGCGAAAAAAAGATGAACTCACCTTTCTTTTGCATCCAGGAAGGCTTTGGCAAAGGGATTATACTTGATTTTGAGAGCTGTTATCTTGAGTTTACAGAAAACAAGGCATGTTAGTGAAGGCAACTTGGAATAGAAACTTGACAAAACATCTTCCAGAGTAATCTAAGTGGAACTGCCTTGGTTAGCCTATCAAAATATATCCCCACACATGAGGTTTTCCAGGACTGGTTGGGAGAGAGCTTTGCTCGTTGTGGAGTGCTGTGTACTGATCAGCACCACAGGCAGAACACCATTTGGGGCAGCCTAATGGTGTGGTCCAGTCTGGCAAATCCTGTGGGATGGTGGACCCTTTCAAGAGAGTTTTAAACACTGAATTCCTACCAAGTGTGAATAAAATCTGCAGCAACACTAGCTAAGGGATGTGGCACATGAATTATCAATTGTCACAATCCAAAGAATCCCTCAATTACAGTTTTGGGGTTGGAAAGAAATTTTCCCATAGAATTTTGCACTGTTCTGCAATTGTATATATTATAAGGAGAGGGGAGAGATAGGGTTATCATTATAACCATCAGTCATGGCTGTAGAAAGGTATTGCACTCGACTGTAGGGCAGGGTTTTTTTCCAGTAAGGGATTGGGATGCCAGGACAGATGGACCAGTCTGGAATAGCCGTGGCAGGATATTAAGCTAAACCTGGCTTAGTACTGCAGGCAGACACTAGATTAGACAATGTTCTACTGCAGAGAGAAGACACAGTATTAGACAGGATGGAGCATTACACTGCATGGGACCGGTGGGGAAACAAGAAAGGACCAGTCTGTCCATGCTGAACTTGTAGTTAATAAGCTTTTACTATATCTCATCAATGGTGACCAAGAGCACAGTGTGGCATCCGCCTACCTCTTCATTTTGATAAGCAGTCACAGCTATGAACTGCGTCTCAGGGAAGGAGCAGTTCATCACCATCCGGTGGGGGCCTCCTACGCGAACTATGTGTACCTGGGGCTCATATTTATGCAGGGAGTTCAACATTATCTGCAGAAAACAAAACAGAGACAGACCCCAATGCCACTCTGGTATCCCACAGCTGCTCTTTCGCTCTGGCTCTGTAATAGACCAGATGTCACTGCTAAACCTCCCCAGTCAGTGATTACTGAGAGCAGAAGGGCAGGTGCCTTCCTCCCTTCTGATGAACCACAGGGCTGAACAGAATGAGATTTCACCAGACTTGGATTTAAAGCTTTCAATACAGAAGCATTAGTGAATATTTGTGTTAGCAGCTATGGCCTTCAAACTGTTGGGCTTCCACCGCACAAGAGGCTGTTGAAACAGTTAAGGGGCAATCCCTGTCCTGCTTCTACTATTTGAAAGTCTCAGAATCACCATCACAGAAATCAGAGCCAGGAGGGAGCTGAGGCAGTCACCTAGTCACCTTTCTGGGCAAGCTGAAGTGTATCTAAACAAGCCTTGGCAGATGTCTCTAACCTGGCATTAAAAGCTGTGAATGGCATTGATTCCACAGTATACCTTCCTCAGGAAGTCTATTATATTGCTTAATTCTCTCTACTGCAAAAAAAAGATTTTTTAAAAAAAAATCTGTGCTTTGGAAAGCGCTATGTGCACGCATATATATATATATATATGGAAGAACACGGCCATTAGCATAAAGTCCTGCTAGTCAGCTATTACTTTTTAATAACACCACAGAAGGGGAAGCTGAAGCACAGAGTGGGGACATGGTTTACCTGAACACTGTGTCAAGATTTCAAAAGAAAACAAGGGGAGCTTCAGTCATTTGTTATTTAGTTACTTTTGTTTAGACTCTGTTTCTCATATGGCTTTTCCTCCCCTGCTTCCTACTTTTTTCCTCTCCACTTCGTCATATAGATATATATCGTGTTCCCCTGTTTTATCCCCAGAGCCTCTTTGACCCTCCAAGTTGGTTTCCTGTAGCTTTTTTACCCCCATGCATCCTTTTCTGAGGCCTTTGACTTTTCCGAGATCCTGGATGCAGGACAAGAATTTGCAAATTCAGATCCCGTTCTATGCTCCACAGTAAATCTTATGTGCTGATTCCATGTGTGACTTAGGAAAAGTTAGGTCATCTTTCTGTTCTCCAGTCTGTAAAAATTGAGATAATTTCCTATCTAATTAGGTTACGAGGCTTACTGAGGTACCTCACAAACCTAATGGAAATAACAGAGAACGTATAATATTTACATGAAAGAAATTGATTCTGGGCTGACGAGTATCATCCAATGTAGGAGTTTTGTACAAAACAAACAAGCAAACAAAAGGTCTTGTGCAACATTTTACCTTTAGACGCATCATCAAAAATAAAATACGAAACACAACTAATTTTCCTGTTTGCATTTTTAAGGGGTTCAAAGAGAAAGTCACTTATTTCTGGTACATGTGGTTTCTTTCCAAAGGCCAAAGCTGATTCAATAGAATATTGATAATTATCATGATGCAGAAGCAGACATAGTAATTATTTCATTTAGGAGCAGCCTTTTATTCTGCTATCTGACTCCTGCCAACATTCCACTTACACCAAACAACATGGGGGAACACAACAAAAACCTAATACCTGTGACCATTTTTTCCCCCTTCTCTGAAGTCCTATGTAAAAATCCCCGGCACACAAGACCAACTCTGAAAAGCCCCCTGATGATTAAGTAAACCACAGCACTCTGTCTCTCCTAACATCAAGAAGTCCATTAAAATCTGAAAGCGCCAATTAAGGCCTGTTTATTCCTGTTTACATTTGGCCTCCAGAGAATAATTGGCATCTGTGGGTGAAGAGGCCTGTAAGGGCCTCTATAATTACATAAATGCACCCTTGATATTTCTTGATTGGTAGGTGCTTGCAATTGAAGCCAAGAGGTGTATGAGGAAACATCAGGCCATACCTGCCCACTCCCATTGAGCTTGTTGGTGAGTTTGACTTTGCTGAAGGAAATGGCAGCTTTCATCCAATGGGCCCCGAAGTTGGGAGAGTCTGGGTGGATGTAAACGCAGCTGTGGTTTGGTGGCTCTGGTTTCCCAGCCGGCACCCATTCTCCATTGACGTACTTCCAGCGGTGGCCATCAGTCGGGGCGAAGTCCAACAGGAAGGAGTACATGGCATTTGGGTCCAAGCCTGACACGCTGATCTTCAAAACAGGGAACATCCGCCTGGCCGGGAAAGAAGAAAGGGGGACACCACTGGAAACTGGTTTTGAAAGACTCCTCAGTATGTTTGTGACCAGATGCTCACAGATTAGGTCAATGTAAAAAAACATCCTCCCTCCATCTCCATCTGGAGAAGTCTCTTAAAGGTTAATCCTTCATTTTATTTTATTTCATTTCAATCATTTTGAAAAAAAAAAACCAAAACCAAAACGAACATGTTCTCTCTACAGTAGCGCACTAAGGTCTTTATTACACCAAGAGTTAGGAACATAATTAACGTACTGTGCATAGTGTCTACAGAGTCCATGGGATCCAGACATGCTAAATACATCCTTAGGTATGGAACAAGAAGGCACAAACAGGATTGAACAGAGTTGAAAATGGCTGAGATGGTGGAGCGGAACCACAAATTCACTGCATTAACTGCAGAATCCTATGATAAAGTGCACTTCTTTGGTGCTTAGGTTCCCCTGACACACACTTCCGTACTCTGTCCGATGACTGAGTCCCACTTTGTCTGATTCTGAATGTATCCTCTGAAATGGCCCTGCAATCTCCAGCACTCAGGAAATAATCCCAGGTACTCGTCGGACTCCAGCTAGATTTATTTAACCACACTACTCTATACAAAAGGGTTTTCTCCCTTTCTTTGAAGGGGCCATCATATTCCATAGTCTTTGTGATCAAAGTCAGACACTTCCCTCTGTCATTTCCCATGGTTCTTGTATTAATCCCCAACATTCCCCACTTGAGTAATGGTTTCCAGGTAGTGCTATTCTAGATGCCCTAATAAGTCTGCTACATTTTCCTTGTCTAAAAATACTTGTTTACTTTATCAGGGTTGTACCAGGTTAGTCTGGCATGATTTAAATTTAATAAAATGCCTTTTTATCTCGTTTTCTGTTGTCTTCCACATATTTAATTACTCTTTCCTTTAAAATACATCCTGAGTTCTTATTACAGGGATATATTAAAAAGTCTATAGTTACCTGAAATGTGTTTTCTCCCTTTCTTAAGTGCAAGTGTTCACATACTGTCCCACTACCATTACATAAGTCTGCAGTTTGAGAAGTCTGGTTAAAATCCTTGCCGATAGACCTTGCACTTGGCAGTTCTTACAGTAATTTTGTCCCATCCTTCCACATTCCCTGACCTCATCAGCTTGATCAGGTTCTTCTGCTTTTAGTTCCACCTTAGATGCAATGTTGTCCTTTACTATGCTCTAAACATCTATCACCCAGCCTTCCCACCATCTTGTGCATTTAAAACTGAAATCCTGCTTTTGTTTAGTTTGGGGGAAATGCTCCTTTTGTGCTTAAAGGTCCAATACCACCTTTTCTCAATCCCCTTTTAAACACTATTTTTTTTTTCTTTTGTAAAGGAGATTTGCAGCAGCTTACAGCTAGACTCTCAGCAGTTTTCTGTCTGTGCCGGTACTTGTCATCCATACCACACAGCTTTGAATTGGCATCTCAGTGCCTGAAAGACTGCAACAACAGAGTTAGAAGGGCTCCAACAGTTTCAGGAACTGGGAAAAAATTGTGGTCAGCAAAACAGAGTCGTCTCCCAACAAAGGTGTCCTATTCATTAAGTTTCTTAGCTTGTCAAGGAATACATGTCGTTACCATGGAGGATTATTACAGCTGTTAAGTTTCACCTCCCACATTCTTCTTATGTGAGTGAGGCCTTCTTGCTCCAGACACCTCCGTACTGACCTCTTCTGGCAACTGCCGTTTTGCCATGCCACATTTTTATGCACAGGCCAATGAATCTTCAAGCTCCTTTTCTTCAAGCAACCACAGCAATTGCCTGAGGTCCGTGGCCATGGGGCTCAGGTAAGGTAGCTCTCTAGGCTTAGTTAGGTAGTGGTGCAAAACGTCCACAATGCAGAAGATGGGGACTGAAACTCCAGGCTGTCTCAAGGGACACCAAAAGTCTCTGCCCCTGCAGCCATACTCTCCAGTGGCCCCCAACTGCTGACAATCTCCTGTGCTCCTATAACACCCTACTCACCACATTCCTTTCTGGACACCTTTATGTAGTCCTTGCTGTATGCATTCAACACCTTCTGCTCACAGGAAAAGAAATAATTTGAGGAATTTGAGATTTTTCATCTAATATAAATACTTGGTGGTGTTGGGCCAGTGCAACATCGAGAAAGATATATTGAACTGTGATCTTTCTAACTAAATAGAAGCTTAGCTTAACTTAGGTGCTACATTTAATGCAGTGCCTTGACGAGGATGCACCATCTATCACACTGGGATGTGATAAAAAGTATGGATGCATTGTTCCCTGCAACCCCAGGCCCCCTACAGTCAGTCTTCAAAGTAACACACTTAGATATTTAGCTGAAATTGAAGTGGAAGGGGAAATTCATCCACATGAAAATTTAATTTCACTAGATTTCTCAGAACTATTTGTATCACATACAGATTGTTAATTTCTCTGGCCACAATGCAGAGTTCTGCCTTTCTACTTGAGAAGCTTGAGTTTATCCCCAAAAGACTTATAGACAAGTGCCAGAAAAGGATACAGTCATCAGCAACTCTAAGCTCCTGTATCACAGAGATTATAGCGCTTCCCTGCGTTAACCTGCATCACACACAGTTAATCCCCACCTCACCTGTACGAGCATTTTTTGCCTGTACAGATTCTAACGATGGAAAATCTGCCACCTCGCTTGTTCTGCTGATTAAGTGGCTTTACTGTTAAAATCACGTTTGTCTTTCTTTTAGCATGGCAAATGGTGATTTCTCCACATTTGCTTCAGCCAGAATGTTTGTTTCAGTGATCAGGTAGGGTACACACGTGACCTCCATCACTGCAATAGCCGAGCACTTGAGCCCTTTCAATTTATTTAGAGCGGATCTGCCACAATTACTCCACGGTACAGAACTTGAGTGGGAAGATGTTAGATATCAAACTTGAACGTGTAGTAACCTGTAAAGTTGCTTCAGCGTTTAAACCTGGAAAGGGCTTCTTTCCCGCCTCTCACCTTTGCCTGCATTGATCCACTGTGGATTCTCCCCATGTGCAGAGGGGAACAGTGGCACCTTCCTGCCTCCAGGCAATAACGTGGATCGCAAAGTCTCAGGATACCGCATAGCTAATATGGTATAAACACCGAGAGAGAAAACCTGCTTAATCAGAAAACAGCGGATTTGGTATTGAAATGCCAACTGAAAGCAATAAATCTGAGTGAAATAGGAGACTGATTCCCACCGTATCAGCTGCACCCATTGGGATGTATTTTGTGATATAGCACGTGGTTTAATTTCACTGATGTCTGTCCTGTGCAGAATATATCTATCTTCCCTGTATACCTAGGCATGTTGCTGTGGCAGGTGATGCCTGTAACGAAGTACGATACAGCAATGGAGACATATCCATGTATTAACACTGAAGTTGGTTCATCTAATTATGACATTTTGGGACCCTCAATACCAACTTGAGATGACTCAGTCACAGCAGATAGAATTGTGAATGCTAGGATTTGACACTTGAGGATCACTAATCAATCAGCCCTTCATTCTCTGGGATGCTCCTGTATCAGGTTTCGGTTTAATTTCTGAATTTTGTTAACAATGCATCCGCACAAACTTTCTTAGTTTTCACACACAGAAGTTCAGACTGGCTCTTCTCATTAATTGTAGACACAGTTTTCAAAAGCATTCATATACCCTTCAGCAAGAACGACTGAGTTAGTTCTACTGATTTAAGCAGCAGCAGAATTAGATCAATATTTTTTCTGTTGAGAGTCCCTCTAGAGAAAATCACTGAAGAATCTTGAACCTGAGAAGAGCTCAGCGCTCATAAGAGACTGTCTCAAGTTTGTCTCCTTTTGAATAGCATGGAGTTGTTCAGAGAGCTTTGCTGCAGGCCACTGTCTATAGTTTCTTGGTTTTGGTGCGCTAATGTTTTTGTTATGGAAGATACTTTCAGAAATGCAAGAGATCCTTTTTCATAGTCCCCGATGCCACAGTAACTTTGTTAAAAGGATTCATGCAGATGAGAGTGTGACATACTTTCATAGTTTTTTATTTTGAGATTACTGTAGTTTGATCATAAAGAACCTATTCCTGCCCCCACTGACATTACTAGAGCTGTCACTGGCTTTAGGAAAAATAGGATCAAGCTGATAAGGAGCGTGTAAGTTAGAATAAAGAAAAATAAGGCAGCTTACACAATGAAATAAGAAGTAACCAGGCATATTCAAATAATGAAATCTTCCCTTATCATCATAAAAAGATTTTATCTATGCACTCACCTAGACATTTTAGGGAGAACTAGTATCACCATGCATTCATGATTTATGTTAGCTGACAGGAAATAAAGTGTAAAAAAAGTGTTGGTAAGGTGCGATTCTTTGTACGAATTTAATTAGTTCAAGGCAAACCTATCTTACCTCATTTTTGGTCACTTACACTGCTAAGGAGTCAGTTTAAGCTACTGTACATTAAGTGAAAGTCCACTTGGAAGTTTGCTGTAGCTTAACAGCAGTTTTTAAAGCAATTTAAATGAAGCAAAAGCAGCTTCTCTGTGTAAAAAGAACCTCAGCAGATTTCTATCCCTATAGGTTATTAGGAGGAATCAGAATGGCAATAGGCAGCGTTACACCAAAAACTGGTATTTTGGGAAGGTAGCTGTTCTCTCAACAGAATAATCTCGCTGAGCCAACAGACGAGATTTTTTCCTTTTAACTGCTTTCATCTGTGTCCCTTGTCAAGCTACAGTCAACACTAATACTGTCCACAAATTCTGCTAAATCAAAGTCTGTAAAATTAATGAAAGTCACACCGCATAAGCAAATCTTTCTCTCCATCTCTTAATTCCTCTCTCCTATGCAGATCTCCTGAGAGGTCTTGCAAAAGCAACATGTGCATGTTGGGTGGAGGGGGTCAGCAGAGGGGTGGCGAGGGTACACTAAATAAAAACCTTAGTACCACCGTACTGGTGAACCTTGTTCTAGTAGCTGCCTGTCTGTTACGTGCTGGACTCTGCTGTCAGCCCAGTTCAGAGCAGAACCTCTGGGGAGAGCCTCCTTCAAGCCAGTGTCTGATTCAGAATTAGTATCTTTCTCACTGGGTTTTGCATGCTTTTCCTGTGCCTTTCTGTGTTACCCAAATAGTAAGATGTGTGATCCAATCACAATATTTTGTCTTTCTAAAACTGTGTGTGTGGCCCAATATTCCGCACGCCTTTCCAAGGGCACCAGCAACAACTATGGAACAATACCATTGTAGGACCATGCAATCCGGACTGCACAAACGTGCCAAGCAGGGCACAGTTTTATTGTACCCCATTCTAGTACAGACTGCTTGTACACGCTGTTAATACCCAAGGCCAGAGAGACAGGACCGTCAGCTGGGGATAACACCACCAATCGGCTTCTGTACAGTAATTTGAGGTCTACAGGTAAGGACTTGCTAATAAAGGCTGATGATTATTAGTACAAGATGTCATTCAAAAGGTTTTGAGAGGTACCCTTGCAAAAGTTGCCTTTTTGTGCAACCTTAAGTCAGTCAATAGATTTCTCCAGCATGTTTCTCAAGCAGGAATAAAGGGTGGCAGGAATGGTTTAGCAGTGACCAAAAAGGAGCAGTGACACCCCATTCCGTTCATGTGCTGGTTTTAGGGGACTGCGAGGCTGCCGGGATAAAACTGTTATGTGCTTATTGCAGTTCTTTCGAGTCTGCACACACAGTTTATTATTATACCTCTTAACCCCCCCCCCCCGGCTGTCATCTACACTTAGCCCACAGCGCTGAGCAGATCACTCACCTGCCGTTCTTGGTCACGATCATCTCATTAGTGACTTCCCTGAATCTCTGCCAGAGCGTCGCATCCTCTAAGACAACCTGGAGCTGTTTCTCAGTGGGGTCGCCTTTGTCTCTCCCAGCCCGGAGTTCGCTCTCCACTACGCTGAGCAGCCTGGAGACGGTGCAGTCGCTGGGCTTTTTGCAGCCCAGGTCTGCCATGACGACTTTACTGCCAGAAACTTCAGGTAGCTGTTAAAAGACAAAAATCATGAGCTAAATCAAAAAACGAGTCAGTTCATTGGGCACGATCTGACAAACGTGCTCTCCTCACTCTTTTGCCACTGACTAGCTCTTTCCTCTGGAAGTCCCAATGGGCAGTGACACCAGCATGTGGAGGTTTACGCACACACTCCACACAAAAAGAGGACTATCTCCTAATTACCTGTCAGACGGTCAGGTGGGTGGCAGGCTGATGACTCAATTGGCTGCCTTGAAAGAAGAGTCCTCCATCCAAATTAGCATGCTTTTATCTTTTTTCAACGTGAAGTGGGTCTAATTGTTCTGCTTGAGAACCAGGTTTCCATTAATGAAAATTGTTTCATTTCCAGACTGAAACAATGCATGGAAATTGCGTTCACGCTGATGCGGACTCTAACTGAAGGAGCTGGTAACAGTCAAGATAGTTATACGGAGAAGGTAGTCTTAAAATATTTCCACCAGGCACGTTGAATAAATGCATTAACCTTGTTCTTCTACATTCCTAAGTCTAAACGTAATAGTAAGAGACCCTTCTGCACTGAGGTTTCAATGAATACAGAGAAGGCAGCATCCCTGCACTCCACTGTTGATGCCTACTGTGTCCATCCCTTAGTCCCACCGTCATTCACAAAACCCCTGCTGCACCTCACAAGCAGCTGAACTCCCCTCTGGCTGCATTTCCAGGGACAGACCCCATGCTTCTGGGGCCGGGTGTGAGCCTAACTGCCTGAGGCCTGGCATTGCTGACCAGCTCAAGGCCTGTCTCATACAAAAGCTCCCTCAGCATCCCTAGAAGAGGCATTCCCTCTCACCTTGGCCCAAGACCTTCTCTGACAAGCCTGAGCCAACTGCACGTACCTTCTGCAGAGGGCAGCCGTGAAAGAAGGCACCGTTTTACTGAGAAGTCCAACAATTTCACCACTCAGCCAGGGTTATGAGAGACCTGGGTTCAGTGCCATGCGAAAAGGTTAGGTGGAGGCCACGTGAATACTGGTGACCCATAAACACTGGACCTTGGCACGTAACAAGGCATTTGATCGCCTAATTTCTCCTGATGTACCTAACTCAGATAGCGTCTGAGAAATTTCTGGTCTGTTGGACATGACATAGTCAGGGACTTGATTATGAAAACATATTGTTGGAGCTTGTTTTTAGAGAAATATATTTTCTAGTTACTTATTGAGAACTTTGCATTTGTTTAATTTGACAGCCTCTGCTGAATTCCTGTGCTTCTGGTTCTTTCTAAAAGATGAAATGACTTGCTGTATCACTGATGGGATTTATAAACACAAGAAAGGGCCTGACAAACTTTGGACAAAGAGGATTTAAGTTAAATCCATCATTTGACAAGCTCAACAGGTCTTTCAGTTAAAAAACCTGAGAGATACCATCTACCTAAGCAGCAAGGGCCAGAGCTTGTTGATCCTATTTATGTTGTATGGCACCTTATTTGGCAACTAGTCCTGCTAATCCCTCAAGTCCTACCTGGAGTGAGGATACTGGCTGCAAGTCCTCAAAACTGCAGAGCTGCGGGTGTGCAGCAATGTGATGTTCTGCAGAACGGGAGACTTTAGGAGAGAACCTTCAAGTCGCAGCAATCTCAGTACCAGCGGAAGGTGCAAGCCAGACAGGTCAGGTATTTTTGTGTTTGGGTAATCCCAATTGTGCTACTTTCAAATGTCACACTCTTAACACATCTTCCCTCTCTTTTTATCAGCCTTTATGTACCTTTTCTTAAACTGTCAGCTCATAACAAAATTACCTAGATTACTCCATCAGTCAACTCACCTTGGGAGTAACACTAGAAGGTGTCAAATAGCAACTTCCAGTTAATATCCAATCGACTTTCACTATTGAACAACTGAAGAATGTACTTTAAAAATCCACAGGATATGTAGGTACTTGGAAGTGTGCCACTTTGCATTTGGAAAAAATAATTGTATCTCAGGTAGTATGCTTGTGTAACGTGGAATACATTTACGTTTGGGCTCTCCTTTTCAAATGCTCAAAGAGGAGAGAGAAGCTACTACTGTAATTTTTCCCTGCGTGTGATCAAATAGCATAGCAAATGCACAGGAGACTGTGAGACAGTTTTTAATTTCATTATATTATAATTACAAATAAACACAGAAATCAGAGCTGTTTGAAATACTGTGTGTTTCAATTCAACAACCTCAGGTTTCCAGACAGCTCTAAAACAAATACCTCTGTGTTATTTTGGGACTTTTTTTTTTTTTTAGCCAAAGCTCTATTTCCACACAGCGTTTTTTAGATTTAGTTGCTCAGAAATCAGGAGATTCAAAGTTGAGGCAAGTACAGAGACAATAACTCGCAAAAGTAGTAATATTTCAGTAGTTATAGACAGTTCTTTCTATAGACAAACAGAAAGGGAAGCAACCTGATTTTCAGAAGTAGTCTGCCCATCTCTCCCACAGGCTTCAAGTGGAGTGATACCAGATTAAAGCCTCTGAAAAATCAGATCCAATCTGCCTTCCTCAAGATGCTCAGAGCTCAAAGGAAATCAAAAGCATGCACAGAAGCGACAACAGTTCACATTGGTGGAGGGGTTTCAGAATGAGGAAGTGAAGTACTGTCTCACCAGCAGACACCGGTGAACTGCTAGAGGTAAAGAACATGCTCAGTAAAGACGGATTGGAAATGGAGGCAGCCACAAAGCAAGGAAACAGGGGTCCTGCCCTGCATGCATTGGTTGCCCAAAGCACTCCTGGGACAGAGCTATGGAGAAGGAAGCATATGTGGAAGGAATGGATAATTTTCAAAAATTTTCAGCCTGGAGAAGAGAAGGCTCCGGGGAGATCTTATTGCGGCCTTCCAGTACCTAAAGGGGGCCTACAGGAGAGCTGGGGAAGGACTTTTTACAAGGGCATGTAGTGATAGGACGAGGAGGAATGGCTTCAAACTGGAAGAGGGCAGGTTTAGATTAAACATTAGGAAGAAGTTTTTCACTTTAAGGGTGGTGAGGCACTGGAACAGGTTGTCCAGAGAGGTCGTTGAAGCCCCATCCCTGGAGGTGTTCAAGGCCAGGCTGGACGTGGCCTTGGGCAACCTGGTCTGGTGGGAGGTGTCCCTGCCCATGGCAGGGGGGTTGGAACTCGATGATCTTCAAGGTCCCTTCCAACCTAAACCATTCTATGATTCTGTGATTATGGAACCACTCCAGTAATGGGCTGGGAAGCAAGTTTTTCCATCAATAAAACTATTTCTTACAGCTAGTGTCCCTAAGGGAGAAGCACAAAGGCATTTGCTTTCGAGTATCATACTAAAATTTGTATCCTGCACAATAATAAAACGCACTTTCAGATACTAAAAGTAAGTGACACTTGGGTGCTTATGGTTATCACTCACACGAAGTGCATGATGCTAGAAAGTCTTGTGTTCCAGGGGACCCCACCCAAATCTAATCTCTTAAAATACCTGACTTTCATATAGTTGGCATTTTAATTTTATAACTATGTTAGCATAGCTGAGGATGCCTGCCACCACAACATTTTCCAAAATGAGAGTAGTTACCTGTGGTTGGCGAGTGGGAATAGCCCAACTGCTATTTTCAGCATGGGGAAGGGTGTTTCAGCTGTAAGAGTTCAGACTAAGAGCAATTTGTAATGTATGCCGCAATGCATCCAGAAGGGACAGCTCACCACTGACTTATCTTTCCAACCTAGAAGAATTAGCCAAAGAAAGAAGTTTGCATGCATGCAAGCAAATGATCAGCTGAATGTGCCTGGGTCTGAGATTTTACTTTAAAATACACATCCAGACCCCTATGAATTCCATCCCCCACACCAGGTTTCCTCACATCATACGTTGTCTCTGCTTCACACAGCTGCCATGGGAGAGGACTGCAGAAGAGAAACTAAACAGATAGATTCATAGGCAGTTATTTGCTTATTGTTGGCTTTTCATTAAAAAAAATAAATATTAAGGGTCAAAATCATTACTTTGAATATTTAGCCTGTTTTAGGAGAAGCAAGACACATCCTCTAGTCTTATGTCCGTTTGGTTCACCTAAATAATGAGTTTGAATGCTTCCCAAACATCCCTTCTCTCTCCTACTTTCTTGCAAGATGAATTTTTCCAAGTCTACAGATGGTGAAACTGAGACACAAACAGATAAATGTAACGGGACGTAGGTATTGCCAGGGCACTGAGAATAACCCATTCTCAGAGGTCAGGTGGGTTATTTCTTGGGCTGGAAGTTAAATCTCCCTGAACCTGACATTTAAAGAAAGGTAGCTGCACTTAGAGTAACTTAGACAGTAACAAGGTGACTGACAATCATTGCCACTGCAAGCGGGACAGAGCAGGGCCGAAAGGCAGAAAACTATTACTCCTCTTGCCCCTACCGATTTGCTTGTTTAATTAAACACGAGAGAACTGCATCAGAGCCAGCAGAAAATGCTCATACAACACATGCAATGTTGCAAACTTTCCCTGAAACCCAGCTGGGAGAGCTGGGCACTTCCAAGCAGGGATCAGTCACCTCGTGGCTCGTGGCCAGTCGGAACTAATCCCTGCTAGTTAAAGATGCAAGTACAACACTCGGTCATCTCCAGCCATGTCCAGGACTCACTAATAAGAATTTAGTGACTCACATTTTTAAATGAAGCAATAAGGACTGGGGAGAGCAGTGGAGGAACACTCCTGCAACACTTACTGGAGTTTATTCAGCGAGTTACAGCAGGAAAAAGCAAGGTGTTATTTTTGGCTTTCTAATTAAACTCATTCTAAAACCCCCCTGGCCACCAGCTGGTGACAGAGAAAGAAAGAAAGAAAAAAAAAAAGAAGCCAAACAGAAAAAGAAAAGGTAATTAAAGAGGCCTTCCTTGCCTTGAAATTGGATAGCTGTTTTTTTAGCCTTTGGGTACATGTTTCCAAATAAAAGGCAGCCCTTCATGATCAGATGAAATCGCAGAGAACAAGACTCACTCTTTCCATCCCCAAAGCTCCCACTGAAGCATTCAAACAACCAACCCCCCTCTGAACATTTAGTCCTGACAACAGGGGGAAATGTAACCTCCATCACCATGACACTCCCAGGAAATCAACACCTATCAACTACCAAGGAATAATTAAGAGAGGATAAAAAGACAGCTGCTTTCCCTCTGTTTTTTAATCATGGATCCAGCCCCTTCAGGGATTGCTAGGTTAGAGGAGACTTAGAGAAGATTAGCCTTTTCATTAGTGTCGGGGGGCTGAGAGGACAGTTGCAGTAACTTCAACCAGGTATGTTTTTAGCAGTAAGGCAGGCAGCTTGTTCAAGTAGTACCTCCCTGCCTGGTGTCATAATGGAGATTGTAACTGAGATTAATTCTGAGCCCAGAAAGCAGGGGAGGCTTTCCACAGCAACCTTTCTTCATTTAAAAAAAAAAAAAAAAAAAATAAAATAATCCTGAGGTAGTCAGGCTGGTGATAAATGTAAGTTAGTTTTTAACAATAATTATACTTTTTCCTAATTTGTTTTTCCTAGTTTAAGATCTTCAGTGCTGTCTCCAGACATGGATTAGCACCTACAGCACAAAACTATTATGGTTCCCATTTTTAAGCTCAGAAAAATAAAGAATTTAAGAGATTCCAAACAAACTTTTAAATTCTATTTACAATATCTCAGAACAAAAGTAATAGATTCAGTGTTTATATTAGGGAAATCAAACATACACTTTTGACTTGGATGTGTGTTTGTTAACTCTCATAGTTAACAAGTTGCAAGTATAACTCGGTTGAAGCATTTGGTTCCCTCAGAAGTGGTGAGCCCGACGCACCCTGTTGCACACAATGAGAAAACACAAGAGTACATGCCCGTGATAAAATAATTTGTTTTCACACTTTGTGACTTTTTGGAAGTGACAGCCCTTCAGAGCTGCGATGAAATCACGCCGGCCAGCTGATACTTTCAATGTACCATTTTTCCACTCTGCCAGTGTCACTCCACACTTGGCTTCTGCAGAGATTTTAAAGCACAGACTCTCAGGAATAACCTCTCAGAGATGCCACAAGGGAACTCAAGAAAAATTTAAAAGGGTTTCAAACAGGCTAACTTAAAATATCAATCCCAAAGACTGGCAGCTTAGACATACTATTCCATCTCTAATTCATCAGACGCTTTCTTCAGAGAAGTGAGAAAACAGACGATTTTGTTCCCTTTAAGCGCCTCCAGCTCTTCAAGGCTGGGCAGTTGCAAGCCTGTATCCCCACGGATGCTGCAACCAAGACTGAGCTCAAGAGGAAAGGTACAAGTATGGGAAGGAAATAAATATAAACCCCCAACTTCAAACTTCCTGCAACCACGAAATACCCCGTCTTGCAAATCAGACCTTGCGGAAGGAGAAGGGAAAGGGACAGACGTTACAAGCACAGTAACCTTCCATGTCTCCTCACTAAATTTGAATGTGGTGCTGATGACTCTGCCCCAATATTTATAACTGGGATTCGGGGACTAGGTGCTGTAGCACAACTGATAAACCCTTTCAGAGTCTTTCTAAGGAGCAAAGTCATCTACAGAATACACTTTCCCTAGAGGGCAGCTGATCATTCATTGTTTAGAGGTTTCAAATGAAGGCTTAATTTTACTTATTTTTTAAAAATCATTCAAGTATTAAGACCTCAGCATGAGAACGATGTAGCAAAGTTCAACAGCTTGTTATGCAGGAGGTTAAACGAGGCAAGCAAAATAGCTCTAAGCTATTAAATACAGAAAGGATTTATTGCCCTTTTAGGACTCAGATTCGCTCTCATAGTTGTCTTGATATGAAATAGATACATCCAGCTCTCCTGACAGCCCTTGGAAGCTCTAACGTTTTCAAAAAGGTAAAATACAAACCCCTAGATTTCTATATTACAGAAAGACAGGCCGCTGCTTCTATTTCAAACAAAACTTTGGAGTTTCCTGTAGGACAGAAATTTTAGTTTAGTCAGCTTTGAGACAGAACTTGATAGAACAATCCAAAAAAAAAGAAGTAACTGAAAACTAACAGTCTCCCACAGCATACAAGTCTCACCACCACCCTTGCAAAAAAAAAAAAAAAAAAAATACAATTGCTTTCATTTGTCCAGTCAATCAGAAGAAAGTTTAATGTACTCTGAACAGCCCAATGCAGAGCCCTGTAGACTGCCAAGGAATATTAAAACCACAGCAAGTGTTAGGGTGCATATTAGGCACAAACTTAAATGGTCATGCTTTCTGGAACTTAAAAAGAAAAAAATTGCCTCTAACTCTACTTTTAACATACATCCATAAATCATGGCTTTTTACTTCCAGTGTACATCAGTATTCAGAGTGCATTTATTCCACAAAGAAGATCCAGAGGCCTGCTGCTTCGTAACTCTAGTCTTTGCTGACAGAATAGCATCAGGAATTATTAGCATGGACTAAGCCAGTAGTTTCTTGGCACATCTAAATTGACCCTTGAGGTAAATAAATAAGTAACAATAAAAATATCATTTCCCCCTTAACAACTCTAGTTGTGCCAACTGGTTGTCTCAGTGCATGCAGCTATGCCAATAAAAATTTGGTTGAGCTAGACAGATGCTGGTCACACAGCTGCATAGCAGTGGTGACACAGAAAGTCCCCTCAGCAGTACATGTTGTCCTCGCTTCCTTTGCTGTGTACACAAGACAATTTTGGTTTTTTTAACAAACGAAACAAGAAACCAACTCACAGCAATTCCAACATCACCTGGAGAAAAAGCATCATTAAAAACTCCGTATTAACCATAAGAGCAATTCATTTAATGCAATGACAACTTTATTGAAGGAAAAATACCAGCACTTGTAAGTAAAGATTTCACTTCATTACAGAGAAAGTTGTAAGTTCGGAAAAAAGATGTTTATCAAAGTAGAAATCAAACAGTGTAAATACATAGAAAAAGCACAACAGACAGAATCAGTAACAGTATAAAACATTGTGGAGAATTTCTGAGAGTTTGGTTTTTATTTTACAAAACAACTCCACAGCTGTTAAAATTTAGTGTTGTCACATTACAGTGAGGCACACAGTTTTAAGAAAATACACCATTTCTGTGCTTTCTGTCCTACACGGTCAGTATTTGCTATGGTTGTAAACATCAGTATTTAAGACAAATGTGTGTTTAAACCTCATCCTCCTCCTCAGCTTTGAGAGTCTAGGATAACAACAGTGATCTTACTTTCATTAACATGATTAAGTACCAAAACTAAACTGCTGTCAGAAACTCAACAGAGGCTCTTTCAACGTCTTAGCACACAGGAAGAGCGGATGAGCTTCAAGCACCCACACTGCTCCACAAGGCAGTTCCCAGAACATGAGTTTCAGACGGTGCGTAAGCAACAGTGCCGTGAGCCTCCGCATGCATTGCACGCCAGCTGCAATCTACCCACAAGTTATGACCGATTCAAGCCTGCCATCCTGCACCTAGCTGCAAGCCAGCCCACAGCAGTCTCTGCCCTCCCTCCAACTTGCATAAGTATCCACACATAACGCCTAACACACTTTTTTTTTTTAAGAAAAAAAACAACCACCAAACCACCATGAATTCTTAAAAGAATTTCAACTGGGTGCAGAAATTTCTTCCTTGGTTTTTGTAACAGCTCATGAACAACCTTATTACTATAAATACTAAACAAGACCGAATTGCTCACATCATCACTGTAGAACCACCTCAGATAGTAGCAGTATTCACAATGGACTTCAAAGTTTTGCTCTGTTCATGTGAAGTTATGAAAAAAATCCCACATTGTAATGTATAGAATCTCAGTGCTTTGCGAACAGATGACTACCACCCTCCCCATTTCCATGTCTATTATATCTGGAAAGTCAGCTGATCCCGGATATGTACATTTCCTGATAGAACTGTATGCTAAGGCTGCTTGGTTAAGGTTATGTTATCTGTACTGTAAAAAGTAAAAAGAAAAAGTGGATAGGTAAGTTGACTAACAGTGAGGCTGGGCAAAAAGCACTTTCTGGTAGAACACCAAATCCTACTGTGATGGGCATCCAACATCATACAAGTTTCTTTAGGAAAGTCAGCCTTGAGTTAAGTGCTGCAGGCAACTGAGCAAGGACTTTGGGAAGGAAGGAGCTTTGTGATTGAAAACACAGACATCTCTATTTGCAGTAGAGTGCACATAACAAACATTCCTGCCTTGAAGGACGTTAATATAGAAAGCTAGAGAGGGCTTCGGAAATGCCCACCACGCTTCCTGCCAAGCAGATAACCAAAGCTGATGATATCAAAACTTAACACAAAGTAGTTCTAATGACAAAAAACGGTATAATAGTGTAACCTAAATCAGATTGAAACTGGTCAAGAGGGAACACACTAGTTCACTCCCTGATTATGTAAAAAATCACATAAAATATTTTAGCAAAGTGGAAAAATCTTTTGTTGCTAAACTTGGCAATAGCCTGAACACTACTGATAAACAAGTTAGAATCTGAAGAGTTTTGTTCTGATCGAGAAGAGTTATTTTAAATCAAAACTGCTTGCAGATGAAGCGACAAACCCTGAGTAAGTTTCACATATTGGCAAGAATATGGTGAGTCTCTCCTACTGTCCGACCTTCACAGGAACAGAATGCAACACCAAAGGGCAACATAAACCCTAGCGGCACTCTGGTGATCCTTGCATCTTTGCCATCTCTCCTTGGGTTCCCTTCCTTTAAGGGCACAATTGCTTAGCCCCATGTGCTATGTAGTCAAGGGAAGATTTGTTCTTCTCTCTTACTGAATAAAAGGCTGTCAACCTGGAATTACAGCTTTAAAAAAGGGCCGGCGGGGGGGGGAGGGGGGATGCATTTAAAGTTTACCCCCTATCTATTGGTAGCTTCCTAAATTTCCTACTTCTACGTGGGTGTGATCACAACAGTCAGCTAAAATGTTCCATTTAGCTAGTATGCAAGTTGAAAAGCTAATATTCAGCATACCCAATTCCAGTGTTCTTCTAGAGGAACTGCTAGGGAGTCAAGGTACCACAACCCTGCACAAGCTAGTCAAGGAATAAGCAAAAGTCTTTTACTCCTTCCAATCTGAGGTATTCAAAAAAAGAACCCCAGAAAGTCAAATTCCATTTTGTTGGCTGCTGATGAGCCTGGAATGATGATTCAAGTTAAGAGAGGAGAAATAATGTATGCTATACTTGTAGCGTTTTCCAGGAACACCCAGAGATGTTAAAACTAAAGAAATATTGGAATGTAAAAGACATTAGGGTTGCATTTCAATTGCCCTTATACAAAGGAATTCTGTAAACATTATCAAAGTCCAAATAAAAGACTAACATGTGTCCTTTGACAGATGTTAATTAGGTTTTGAACCTACTCCCTGATGAAAGAGACACACATCAGTTTAGATACTTGTCTTACATCAGTCAGGGAAAAGAAATACCAGTAGTCTTTAAATTCCAGTCTCTCTCAGGCATTTAACTAATTCTTCCTTTCAAGAAAAGTAATAATTACCCTAGTGATTTCACTACTAAGTTCCAAATCCTAGGGGGGTGGGGGGAAAGACAAAAGCACCAGGACATAGCACTTGAACATCATCCTGTGCAATTGATTCATCCCAACATCAGTGCCATGTTTTCAAGGTGTGATTTTCCATTCAAATGCCTTTGTAAGAGTAATTCTTGTCAGCTGGAATCCACAGAAAGCCTGTTAAAATTTTCTTCTCATACCATCCTCAAAAGGGAGGTTTTGTTTTTTGGGTTTATTTTTTTGGGTGGTTTTTTTTTTTTTTTGCAGGATCAGAAAAATCTTAACTTTCTGGAAGCCATAGAATTATTTGGCTTCACTGTGGGCTTATACTTTATTGCCAAGTACATCTAGGTTTTTCCTACAATAAAATCTTTGTGGTACAAGTCAGGGATGCACTTACCATGCAAACACAATGCTGCTAAGTGACTAAACTCTTAATAGATGGAGGAAGAGCGGCTTCAGTTCATACTAAAGTCCACTGGATAACCAGCTTCATAGACATCGATTCCAGCACGACAGTTTGGTAAGAGGAAAGGCGAAAGCAGTTAAACAGTATCTCACACAGCAGCAGGAAACTGCGCTCAGACATTAAACAACTGACCACTGCGATGGTTTGGGAGTAAATGATTATACATAGCTCAGAAGATAGAGTGTAGAGTGGCCTTGGAATTTGGATAGTGACTGTTTCGCATTTGTTTGGAGCTGGCAGCTAGATTGTCACACACTTTCCTTGCTAAGACAGGCAATAGAAAATTGTACTTTCTCCTCAAAGCAGCAGTTCACTAGTGTATGCAAGAGCTTCAGGAGAAATGAAACTGCTCCCACTTGCAAAAAAAAAACAAAACCAAACAACTGTTGGAGTTTTAACTTATTTACAAGTTCAGAAGAAAACGTCTTCTCCCTGACCCAGACTGCTTAAACAATAGCTCACTTCCACCTTATCAACAGAGTTTGTCCTTTGAGAAAGGACGTACACAAATTCTGTCTTTGCTTACCTATCATGCCCTCGGCTGCACACTGCTCCTGTGCTACAGCTCGGGGAGAAAAGTGCTTCATGGGAAAAATTTCCCTTTCCTGCCCTGTACGTATTGCCATTAGCTGTAGGCAAGGCAAAGAACTCAGGTTCCTGGCAGCTGAAAAATTCTATTAACCTTATTTTGCAAGTGCTTTCCCTACAGAAACAAGTTTTTACAGACAAAGATGTCCCTTTCACGTATTTTAAGGAAACACCATCAGTCTAAAATGAAAATTAAATACTTAAAGATGCAAAAATTTCATACTTACTCCAAAACAGTCTTTTCATTTAGAATTAAATCTTTTACAAGTCTCATAAACCTGAAACTTTGTAAGAGAGGCAGGCAAAGAAAGAATACCAATATTCCATTATCCAAGGCAAACAGTGCAAAGATTAAGTGATACAAGGCTGTTTATAAAAAAAACAAGTTCTCAATAAGTAATCAGTTGCCAACTGATTTCTTTTTCTTGCAAAAGAAATCCTCTAGACTGGCACAGTCCCTTCAGAGTCGAGGTCTCCATTTTACAGACTTCATGTATTACTTTGTTACTTTTGCTAAACCAAACAAGTACATGATTTTACCTAGTAATTATCATAACAAATTCTGGGTCTCCGCCCAGTTCTTCTGCCAGACTGAACTTCATTTGATCACGAACACCCTGTCCTACAGACACCATTGCTTACAAAACCAAGCAATTGCATACATTGGATTTAACACAAGGAGCTTCTAACAAGCTGAAAGGCACGTGTTTAAGACAGAAGTAGGAAAATACATACACAGTGATCTTAACATAGTTCTACTACACTTCCTAGAACTTTGTGAAGCATCCAGTATTCCTGTTAGGACAGGCAGACCGAAACACATTTCTTCACAGCATCCCTGTGAGAAAGGAGATGGAGAAAGAAAAAGAAAAGGAAAAAAAAAAAAGACACAACAGAGAGTCACCTCAGTTATGTTGCTTGATGAGACTCATTCCATGCTGCTGTCACACTGTCACTGAGGACTTTAAAGATCAGCTGACCATATATTAATTGTGCTTACATGATTTGCATGACTACAGGAACGCAATAGGGACAAGCGGGCCTGCTCAGCATCCACCTGCCCAACTGCAGTGGAAGCGACAGCTGTAAGCCTGCATTGAGGCGGTGCGCTGGAGAAGGGAGAGGCTGATGGAGCAGCACAGACAACTGTGTGCTCAAACACAGAGGAGTGCTCATGGGGCAGAACAGGAAAAAGGGTACACAGAATAATACATTTGTCTAGTAGCCTTTTGGACCAACATTTAGGCATTCCAAAGGCAAGCCTTAAGTTTAACATATGGTCAGCACACTTACTTATTTTTATAGGAAGCCCTCTCATTTTGTTACATTTGTGTTCTCCCACTACAGAAGATGCTTAGTTTCATTTTCAGGTTTAACTACATATATTTCCTCCTCCTAAAACACCACCATAGAAAAACTTACATAGAAGCCATACATTGCAATGCTTCTGTAAACTAATCTTCTGTATCATTAAACCTCAAGATGACAAAAAGTAAGGAGGTAGAGAAGCTTACCTTGCAAATGGTATGAAGGAAATGCTGTACCTAAGGAGAAAGATTTTTGAAATTACTCTTCTTGTTTGTCATTAATAAAATCTGACATGAACAACCCCTCTGATGCTCTAAACAGGTAACTGCAAGATACACAATCAAAATGAAGCTCTGAGTTTGTGAGCAACAGGAATGAGTATCCTTGCAAGTCATCTTAGCCCAGCCAGGTTGTGAAACGCTAAGGCAAAATCAGGGGGCATATCATAGAAGCGTTTTAAACGCAGTTCTTCTGCATCCAATATTCTTCATGTTCCAGTGCCTACAGGCAGGTAAGATTAGTCTTGAGGGCTGGCTAGATGTTCATATCAGTTTCTGTACTACTGTGACATTACAAAGAGTGTATGTTAACTTAAAAAACACTGACACTTAATAAGAGACCCAGATATGCCAATCAAATTAAGACAAATTCAGGAGAGTGTAAAAAAGAAATACCAGACAGTAAGCAACAAATTGATTTAAAAAGGGAAAGGAAAAAAAGTAGTTTTACTTCAGCGTCACAGAAACTAAACACATTCAAAGGAACTTCCCCCAGCAATGGAGCCCTGAGCTCCATCTCCAAAGCCTCTGAAGTGGTGTGAGAGACCAAGAGGGAACAAGTCAGCTCCTCAGTGATGCATTGTCTCGCATCTAGGGGAAGATAGAAATTCTCCTTCCAACTCACGCAAGGTCAAAATCCACTCACAATTCAGTTACTGATGTTAGGTGCAACAGAAAATTGAGTGTGTGTGGGGAGGAAACTACTTACCATGCCAAGGCAAAAAACTGTAAGATGCAGAAAAAGAGCGCTAGTCCTTTCTCACGCCACTGAAGGAGGAGAGAAGTAGGGAGGGGGGAAGAAACACAGCAGACAATGAGACAACAGTGTAAGAATCTTATTTTTAAAATATACTCCAGTTACATATACATATAGGACTCGCATACTCACCCAGAAAGCAGAACACAGTGTTAGTATGAGACACAACTAGAAGAAAAACAACAGTTTCTATTAAACATAGAAACAACGCCAGTTTGTATAGATATTGTAACACTGTAATGGGTTACTTCACCAAGACAGAAACAGATTACATAATGTCATAGTTTTATCCAATCCTTCATAAGAGTTACCCTTATTTAAAATGCTCTCACTATTACCTCTGTGAAGTGAATTAAAGCTATGAGGAAATACCAGCATGATATCTCCAAGAGGAAGAGGTTTCTGCAGCTTTTTTGCAACATCAGCAGGTCCCTACTTCATCCCACACACTTCTTGGTGTCACAGGTACACACCACACATTTTGCATAAGTAACACTTTTCAGTTACAAGGCTAGTCTTTCTGCTTCTGTACATGCCACATTTCCTGTTGATTCTCAAGGCTACCATGGGGTTGGAGTTATGTCATTATTTACTTCTTACCAATTAAAAGTACTATACGCTTTCAAGAACTTTCAGCTATTGCTTAGCCGCTCTCCTGTTTAATATAAAGTCCAGCACGGCCATTCACACTGGCACTTTTTCTTTTTTTTTCAGAGTTGCACTATGTCTTTACTATAGTTAAAAATCTTTGGGGGTAGTAGGCTGTTTTGGATTATTTTCTGTTTTAACAGAAGCCTCCTTTTAGTTCAACTTTTCAATTTAAGACACAACAGCTCATTTAGCTATGATAGATGCTGATACTTGATCTTCCTTCATCAACATCTAACAGCCTTTTGATACACACGTACCATTGTGTACTAGAGGTTATAATATGTATTTTCCTGCTTGAGTAAAAAAAAAATTTTAAAAATTTAGTACTGTATGTTCAAGACAGTAACACATGCGTTGCCAAAGAAATCATACAGTTCACTTCAACCATGATTATTAAATGTCGTTTTCCCATTAGTTTTAATTGGTATATGGGTCTAAATACTACATCATACATCTAACAACTGGCTTTATTCCAGTGAACAACATTCCAGGCATTCTCCTGACTCCAGGCATCCTACATGCGTACAAAACAAACACACCATGCAGTAGGCTTCTTGCCTGCTCCTGATCTGCGAGCATACACAGTCAATTTCTCAAGCTCTATCAGTTGCCTGCAGCCTCTCTGGATGTTTAAAGAGAAAACAGGAAGCACCGGTGCCAAGCAAACTCTCTGAAGACATTCACAATGAAAACGGGAGGACAGTTTCATGCAAGTTAAACACCTTCCAGATTTTAGACTCTTCAAGAGAAAATGGGCAAGTTGAAGAGGCAAAAAGGTACATGCACTTTAAACAAGAAAGAGTCTGAAACTTAGAAGCAATTTTCACACACACCCTCCCAGTAGAAGGTTGGCCACAATTCCCATCTTCTGAAGATAAAAATAATTCCAAGTGCTGACTGCAGCTGAGCGTTGGATTGGTGATTTCATTGTGTCATATGAGTTTCAAAACCTGAAGCGATCAGCCAACTGGGATGATTTCTGTATTTTCAATGCAAGATAACCAAGGCATAGGGATTCCCCAGTTGTTTCATCAGGAAATGACAATTTTATCAAGGTAGAAATACCTACACAGCTCTTTAAAGCAAATCAGATAGAACATAAAAAGACAAAATTATGCACAACAGAATGTCTAACAACTTCTATAGTACAGCTTTTTAAAAAACTAGTTTCCTATTTTTCATCTTTTAAGCAACATGAAAATATGATGTTGTGCCCTCAGGCACCCTAAAAAAGCACGTGCATGGTTCACGCGCACCAGCCACAGACCCTTAATGCTCATTTAGCATAACAACCTGGCTTCAGCTCAGTCTTTCATAATAGGAAGGTGGTTTTCTGAAACTACACATACCTTTCCACTACAGCAGACATGCAGGATGTTTGATGTTTTAAGGAGGAAAAAAAAAACCACCAAAAACCAAACCAAAAAACCACCCACAAACACATCTTGAGATGTAGTTAGATCAATGTATACGAAATGACTTTACAGTGGAAATTGTTTACAGGTTACCATGAGTTAAAACTGATTCCTTTGATACTTACTAGCATAACAATAGTAGCAATCAAACGTGTAGGCTCAAACATCCTTTTCAATTGTTTCATTGGTCCCATAAGAAAAAGAGTGCTGTGAAAAATAAAACAAGATGAACACAGAGGTAGAAACGCAAAAGTGAAACAAGGTAAGATTCTTCATTAAGGGGGGTTATTTTGTTAAATTGTCTGCTATGGTATAGGGTATCAGTACACTATGTTGTTACAGTAATCAGTGCTGCATAACAGAAGAAACGGGATATACAGTGAGGCAAAATCCATTCCTACTTTTCTTTGTGCAAATTATTTATAATTTTATTCACACTTGTTCAGTTACAATTAACAAAAGCAGAGCAGAACTATCAAGCTAGAAGCACAGGTGAAGGTCAGCTTTAGTTAGATCATTTTTGACAGATGCTTTTTTAACCTGCTTTTAAAAACACCGGCTACAGAGGCTCTTCATGGATTGCCAGGTAATCCAGCTCAATTCCTCTACATAAAGGGCTGGATCCATCCTCTGATTTGCAGACCTCATTTAGAGTAGAGCCCTGGTGATTGACACTACATGAATTATCTAAGGTGATGGTTCTGCCTCATATACTATATTATTCTGCCTCATTACTATATTATTTCCAATTCCATTCCTTGTGCTTTCTAACATCTTGTTAAGTCTCCTCAATCACAGAAGCTTGTGCCTGTCGCAAAGTTAACGGGACTATGCTTCAGGAATCTTAATGGCCATGAAGGCTTATCAACAGGCCTCCCCTGACAGACTGACTGCCCCAAATGTATTCACCAAAACACACAGAACATTACTAAATGCAAAATGGCAAAGAATTATTTTTATCTTGAGGGGGCAAAACCAAACAAACAAAAAAAAATCAAAACACCTCAATGCTCAAAGCATCAGTTTGATTCTTCTTTACTGAAGAGTAACTTTTACCTTGAATGCATTGCTAATAACAATAAATAAAATAAAAATTTTCTTTACGATTTCAGGGCACTACTGGGGAAATGCTGTTCTTTAAAATTCAGAATGAGCTACGTAAGCAAGTCTTGTCACACAAATGCCACAGTTTCTACTACTTATGCACCTTCACCCATCATTCTACTTTAGCTTCTCACCTTTATTTATTAGGGAACTAATATGAAAAGATTGTTACCTTCCAATAGATGCGATATTCCCCAGTGTATAAAACACTACAAATAGCATCAGCCCTTTCTTTGGTACCCATAGCAGACAACTACCCTAAAAAAGAACATTTAGAGAGAGAGAAAATAAATTAATATTGTTTTTAAATTGCAAACGAAATATATCCAGGAGATGTCACAACATCAGAAAAGTCTTAGAAAAACTTAAAGCCAAACTGTAGAATCACAGACACACAAAAGTAAATGGCATTTACTGCCATTCTGGTTAAGAGTTCGTGCACTGCATCTAACTGGAACTGCCATATGTCTTCCCCATAGACAAAAAAAAAAAAAAAATTAAAAAAATCAAGCAACAGCACACAGAAAGGCTGTAATTATTGGGTCTCCTGAAACTCAATTATCAGGGAGGTCCAGCAAAAAGCCCTTACCAGAAGCGAGCACAGGCATCCTATTGCAAAACAAGCAACGAAGCCTTTCACTCTGGTGCCCCAACCTAACGAAGTCGCATCAATAACCTAAAAACAAGGAGAAAAATATAGACCGCAAGTTACTGTTTACTAATGGATCTTGCCGCGTTACCAGGTGCGTGAATTTCCTCCAAGACGCCACACTGTGTGTCCGAGCTCAAACGGGGCCTCAGTTTTTAAGCGCCCTCTTCGATGTCCCGTGGGAAGCGCGGGTGCTGCCCCCACACCTGGGACTGACACACACACACACACACACACGCACGCTCCCCCCCTACACGTTCGCCGGCACCGCCGGGAATTTTTTCTCACTTTCGGTATCCCGACAGCTCTCCAAACAGCCCGGGGTGCGGAGGTGGGGTGCGTGGTTGGTTGTTTTGGTTGGTTCTGTTCCCTGCCCTCACCGAGCAAGTACGGGGGCACCTTCCCGTTCCCCTTCCCCCTACCCCCCCCCCCCGGCCGTATTTTCGGGCTGCCCACACGCAGCCTTCCTGTGCCCGGCCGGTTCGGCTTCACTCAGGACAGACACCGCGCCATCCTCCCTCACAAAAAAAAAAAAAAAAAAAAAAAAAAAACAAAACAGAAACCAAGGAAACCCCTTTCCAGGCGGCGGCACCGCCGGCAGCGGCTGCTGGCGGGGTTAAAGCACGGGGGATTTTAAAGCGCGAGTTAAAGGTCCGGAGACCGGCTCCCCGCGAACCGCCGGCTCCGGTAACCCCCAGCCGGCTCCGCCCCGCCCCGGGGAGCCCGAGGCCCAAGGACGGGCTGAGGCGGCCCAGGCCAATCCCACCGACCCGCGCCGAGGGGCCGCGGCCGCGCTGAGGGGCTGCCCGGGGCCTTCCCTCCTCCCTTCCCCCTGCGCTCCCGCCAACCGCCGCCCGGGCGCCGGTAGGCAGCGCTCCCCCATCCCCCCACCCCCCCCCCCCCCGGCAGGGAGACAGGCGCAGGGGGCGCCGAGCGTTACCTCCTGGAGGCCGCTGGGCTCCTCCGTGTCGCGGCCGCTCAGCACCCGCTTGAGCTTGTCCATGCCAGCCCACCTCGGCCCGCGCCCCAGCGGCTCTGCCCCACTCACGGCCGGACTGCCCTGCCCTGCCCTGCCCTTCCTCTCCTCAGGGACTACCAGCCCCGGCATGCACCGCGCGGCGGCGGGCTACCTGCGCGCGGCAGGTAGATGAAGGCCGGCGGCGGCGGCGCGGAGGCTGCTGGGAGATGTAGTTCGAGGAGGGACCGCAGCCGGCGGTGAGGGGGGAGAAACCAGCCGCCTCCGGGACTTAACGAGCGGCGAAGCGCCGGTGAGTCCCCCGGGGGCAGCGCGGAGGAGGGCTGGGGGCGCCTCCAGCAGCGCCGTGCCGTGCCGGTGGGCCCTGCGCTCGCAGCCACAGCCCGCCCGGGCTCCTGAGGCGGCGTCCCGCCGTCACGGGGCGGGGAGCGGGTCGGGTGAGGGACGCTGAGGGGAGGAAGGCCCTTGGAAACGGTGTAGCTGGTGCTGTGCTGTGCCCCGTCCCCCCCCCCCCCCCCCCCGCACACCCCAGCCGCCCTGTGACAGCTCTCTTGGCGCAGGTGCGCGAACCGCCAGTTCCCGGGCTCTTGTGGCAGAGAGATTATCTTCATAGTAATTTATAGGTTTGGTTTGGGTTATTTAAGAGACAGCAAACGCTCCCCGCCTTCCCAGGCTCTTCTCACTTTTCCAAGCACGCGATAGCTGACATCGAAAGTCTCCTAGTATTTTCCAGACTTCAGGAAATAGTCCACCCCCTCTGCCACTTTTACTTCTCTAGTTGTATCCTATCCCTTCCCACCACTTTTGAAGCCGTTACGTGGCAACAGGGAAGCTTATAGAAATAGTAATATAATTTCATTTTGCTACGGTGGCCCTTTCCCTGTTCTGAATCTTATTTTCATTCATGACCTTATTTTCATAACTAGCCGGAGTGGTCTGATGACAGGCAAAGGCACATAGATGCAACATCTTACTAGCATGCAAAATTCAGCATCGTGAGTAGTTATTGCAGTTTATTTTGCTCAGATAAAAACAGAACTATAAAATGTTCAGTACATTTTATTTAGCGACATACAAGAAGGAATATAAACTGCCACACGTTAAACTTGCCACAGAAGAGCTGGAGAATCACCCCACTCCCTCCCCCTAAGATTATGTATACAAATTGGTACTTTGCTGAGGAAAATTTGTACCAGAGAGTTTGCGGTAACACCAGTTTGTACTGCTGCTTCTTGATAATCTGTGTGGTATACGAGAGTCACAAAGTGCTCCAAGTTTTACTTTGTAGTAACTGTGAGTTCCTAAACATGTTCTTGTGATTTCCCCAACATATGTGTATTCCACTTAAATGCACAGCACCCAAAATAGATGGATATCACATACCTATATATTCAGGATTCAAGTCCATTCAAGACAACTGTATCAGCAGGTCACAAATCGGTATGTATGATGGACAAGAGAAAATACACAGTATAAGCTGAACATGCAGAGCACCCTTGCCAACGCTGGGGGTTTCCACCCCCCACTACACTTTAGCCCAATGGAGCTTAATGTTAGCATCACTGACCAAACCCAAATCACAGTTTTAACTAATGAATGTGGATATAGTTTCCTTCATGCTAGCACTACATCAGCTCTCCTCTGAGTCACTACCACCTTTAAAATGTGTTTTTAAGCCTTTAAGGCATGTAAAATATATGCTTAAAGAAGTGCCATGATTTACTTGCACCAGCAAATTAATCTCTTCACCCCCATTTGTTGTTCCCTTCCTTTTCATTCCCCATATCCCTCTATCACTAAAGTGGACCTAAATAATCTTCTCTTACCAAATGAATTTTGATCGCTTCCATGCTGCATTCATTTGCAGCCCCTTCTTCATTCTGACACTAAAATCTTTAGGAAACAAGTAGAGGAAGATGAAAAAGCCAACAAAATTTAGGACTCTAATGGGGAATATAGAGGACCTCACCTCTATTTCAAAGTGGCCGTAAATTCACTCACCCAGATCATGTTCGGCTGGTAATAATTAAACAGTAAGAGACTGTTTAATTTCAGTTCTCTTCACTCATTTTATCCTATAGATCATAAGATTTTCTTTTTTCAGTAATCCTTTCCAAAGGATTCCAAAGATAAGGCTGAAGGTATAGTCAGGAAAAAAAAAAAATTCTAATCAATAACTTTTTACAAAATAATCCTCACAAACCCCCAGGGAGGTAGGCATGTATTAACTCTCATTTTTACATACAGGGAACTGAGGCACAGAGAAGTCGCTTCCCTGTGGCTAGAGTAAATCAGTGACACAGGAAAAACTGCAGTTAGTTCTTGCCTTTTGACCTTATGATCAATTCATTAGACCAGGCTGCCTCAAATAAAAATGAAACAAAATGTGTTGTTTGTTTTTATCAAGAAAACGTTCACTTAGATGGCAGTAGACTTTTTCCTAAAAACCTCAGGGTCTTCTCTAAGTGAAAACCATTTCTCAAAAGACCTGGTTAAATACCAGGTTTTGGCGTGGGTGGTTTCTATTAAGCCATGCAGTGTAGAATATGAAGATTTTTAAACAAAAAAACTTCAACAAGACATCAGAATGTGTTAACATCCTTATCTGCCGTCACCTTAAACCACAAGGCCTGCTTTTTGCTAGTCATTTGCTTCTTGCACTTCATTGAGTGTGAACAGTAAACCCAGACAAGTCTGTTTAGCTCCCCCATTCTTAGGCCAAACCATTAACAGAATTTAGGCTTTCCAAAAGCAATACAAATATTTAAAGTTTAATCTACAAAGTGTTGAGTTAAACCCATGACTATACATGTGATCACACTTCTATTAATATCAGAACTTAAAGAATTTTAAAAATAAACCAAAATGACGTATCTGGAATACATGTTAGCATCCTTTTAAGGCTATATTGGATCTTGTTTCTCAAACTGCAAATACCAGTATCCTTTAGGCATTAGAGACTAAACTCTTCCCCGGCCATAAGCCACTCTGCAATTTAGCATTGTGACCGTCAGGGCAGTACAGCCATCATAGACGGGCACCATCCCATACGTCCAACAGAAGGTCAATACAGTACAATGTGTTTCCAATGTAGTGCATGACTGTAGCAGCGTACGGACCCCAAGTAATAGTCTCCAGAACTGCCTAAAGAAATCTGGCTGACATCAGATTAAACTAGTATTTGTGAAGAGACTTACCAGTGTGTCTCTCTTAACCTCCAGCTTTTCTCCTGCTCTGGAGTTAATGCCTCACAAATAAGGTAATTTTACCTTTATATAGTGTCAAACACATACAAATGTTTTTCCCCTTAAACCTATCCTCAGATGAAATGAATATTCTTAAGTTAGAGTCTGGATCAGAGACTCCAAAAAGTAACTTAGTTGGTTATCAGCTCACTGTAGGGGAAGCCAAGCAAAATGTGTAGTTTAGGACTGACAGCTCAAAATAAATGCAGAGGAAAATCTATTTTTTTATTTCTTTTACTGTGGATGATTTCTCAAGAAAAATAAAAGCATGCCAATTTTACGATTCCAGTAGTCTCTTAGTACCTGAAGCAGCAATAACAAAATCTTCATAGAAGTCTTTGTGGTGGAGGGTCCAGACAATACTCCTGCCTAACCGGTCACCTTAATTGTGAGACTCGTTCTCCAATGCTGTTGAAGACTATAACTCACCACCAGTCTATCATTAACTCCAGATACAGGTTTAAAAAAGCCAAACAAACAAAAAACACCGTTAGCAAAACCTGCTTGAAATGTTTTCTCTCAGGGCTATAGAAAAATTAGCCAAATTCTTTATTCCACTAGTAGTGAAACCGCCCCCCATGGCAATGGTTACACGATCACATTATCTCCAGTGTACTTCAAGTCCATATAAAGTCACATTTATTTAGACTTAACACACACGGTTTCCAGTGATGCTTCTGATTTAGGCTCCAGCTTCTCTGGGAATTCTAGTTTTTCACAGATTGTCTCCTTTATGGGTAGATACTGAGAGATCTCGTTAGGTTCCGTGAATAGGGAAGGTGGAACGTGCTAAGAAGCAAAAATTTTACATGAAACAAGTGAATGAAAGGAGGAAGAAAAAAAAAGGTATTCCAAACCCAAACTTTTACAAATAATTAATCTATAATTTACCTGATTTAAACACCTGAAGTCAGGTATAATTATTAAAATTAACCTTATAACTTTAAATTTGTATGTCTTTTACTCATTGTGTGGGTCAATAGGCTAAGGAAAGGTATTTAATGTTTTCAAGCAGCAGATTGTAAGAGCATAAGAAAGCCAGAGACATTCATGAACAGCTACAATGTTTTTTAAAAAAATATATTTATCATCTGAATATAACAAACAGTCTTTTTGAGGGTCTAGTTCTAGATGAGGCTAGGGTGGCTACAAGGGATCCCACACTTAATGTCTTCTAGTCCTTGCAATATATTCATTGGAGTTGCTCAGATTTAGCTATTGATAATTGATATACCTCAACATTTATCTTACTTTTATGAAGTCCACCACAGCCATTTATATGAAATACTAAAACTCATTGGATTTTAACTTCGTATTTGAAGAAATTAGGTGTTTTCATTAAGTTAATCAGTATCTTTCTCTGGAGATTCCTGTAGACAACTTAACTTCGCTACATACAAGATATTTGATGAAAAAAAAAAAAAAATCTATACTGAGCAAATCACCTTCAAACTTTCTAACAACATTCTTTAAGAAGTGTATCCAGAGCTATTCAAAGGCAACCTGGATTTTGGCTACCCTTAACATGCAAGGAATCATACTGCTGTTTCAACTATTTCAAACCTAAGTGAAGCAGGAATCTTTTTCACTTTACCTATGCAAACTGATCTAGGGAACTGAAAAGCCTTATGCATTTCCTCTCTATAACAACAGGCAGTAAAAATTATTTAACAACGTAGATGATAATTTTTGAAGATGAGGTGAAGTAAACCCTAGATCACTGATTTTAAAAAACACGAAACTGTCAAAAAGCTCATGTCTGGATTTAGTCCTGTTTATCAGGATCATATATTGTTAAGAAATGACACAGTGCCCCTTTCCTCAAAAAAAAAACCCACCCAAAAACATTTTGCAAAAATATTCCCTCAGCTTAGTAACATGGTAGTCACTTTTTACAGGTGAAGGAAAAACAAGGGAGAAGGAAAGTAACAAGAATGCCCAAGATCAGGTGTTGGGTCAAGAATAAAAATCAACAGCTGCAACTCAAAACATGCCACAAATTATTCTGAGCCTTTACTAGAGTTTTAAGCGTGGCTATTGAACTTATTTGAGAAAAACTGAATGAGTCTACTACCAAACAGATCTTAAGCCCTAATACTACTTGCAAGCATGCGTGCATGAAATTTAGCATCATGGGACATGAACTACCTGATTTTGTGGCTGAGCAGTTCTATGAAAAAACAGTAATTAAAAAAATCTTGTTAACTCAAAAGTAGAAAAAGTAACCCAATCCCATGGGTCATGTGATCAATGGATCTGAGCATTTACAAATGCAAATCTGCCCTGAAATCAGCAAAATAAATGTTGCACAAGCAGAAAGGAGTTTCCTCTGTATAGATTCCAAACCTAACAAAGAATGACTTACAGACACAGTATTTTCTATAAAATAATTTTAAAAAGCAGACAAAAAAAAGCCACATTCAAAAAAAGCAATACCTTTAAACTTGATATTTTGCTTTCTCTGGATGTATATTCTCGCAACATGTAGGCCTTGTCAGCCTAATGGGAAAAAAAATAGAAGAAATTTATTACAAAATTATCACCTAGTACCACTGCAAAATAAGCATTTTAAATACATTGAATTGAGTAAGCATTTGAATTTGGTTGACCACAGATTTTCACCTGGGAGCAGAAACGTACGTTCAAATTCACGAAGACAGAGAAAGATGTTTAGCAATGTTCTCTTTCCCAAAAGTCACCTTTCTGCGTGCATGCATGGAAAAAAAAAATTCTATGACTGAATATGCTTGTTAATCTTTACTCAGCTAGAACTCCTACATCAGTACACATAGAACTAGACAGAATACGCAAACCACAACTGTTACGTTCTGTATTATTTGTGAGATACTAGAACTCAATGTAGTATGGACAGTTACTTGCAAGTTAAAACTTGCCATCATTTATTAGGCAAGTCAAAAAACATCTACTCGGAGACAAGGATAAGAACAATACCACACCATTTACTGTTGCCTATTTTTCCTCTTGTATTTCCTCTCTAATCTGCGTCTGTCTGTCAAATACGGAAGGGTTGCCTACTCTGCTCATACAATACCTAACCCCGTGGCACCCAGCACTTGGTTGTTACTTCAGCCCCACCATAACAACAAAACACACTTGAATGTTCAGTTCAGGTAACCTCTATGCCCCCCAAACATCGCTATTAAATTACTGGAATATCAGTAGGTCTTCTCTGAAAGTAACATGGCAAGGGAGCATCTGTAAAATATTAATGATGGCAAATAAGGGTTTACCTCATGATGAAGCCTCGTATCATTCATCCTGATAAGTACCCCATCAACTCGCAAGAAAAACCTCAACAGCACAAAAAAGCTGGAAGGCATGACTCGCTGCAGAAATAAAGACGTTCCATTCAGTGCATTTCAAAGTTTTACTTTAAGTATGCGCTTATCTACATCAGATATTCACAATGAAAGATAGTATGAGGTTTTGGTGGTAAAGTCAAAATTTGGGCTGTTGATATGTTACAGCTATCATTAGACAGCAGTCTTGAAAGATTCTTAGGCAGGATGCAGAAAGAGTGAAAAGATTGTTCCCTGAAGCAACAGACAAAGATTTCGAGCCAACATAGTTTTCAGTAAGATTATACTTCTAAGAGTGAGGATAAAGAACTCTGCATTTTAAACTTTAGATCCCAGAAGGAACAACATGCAAAAAGTGGCTGCATTTTGCATACATTAGCCAACTGAGTCACCAAGCATCTTGTATACACCTCTTAGTACTCACTATTTTTACACTCAAACTTGATACTCCGTGATCGTGAAGTTCATCTTCAAAGAGAAGTACTTCTTCAAAAAACATAATTTGTTCCCTGGCTTTCAATTTCTCTGTATTTATGTGTTCTGTTGTAGGAACAACCTAAAGAAAAAGATTAAGAATGGTTAGCATGTTAATTGATTGCCAAACTACACAAAGTTTGTCCCGACCTTTTAAATCCCACAATTGCTAGTTCTATAAAGTAAAAAGCTTTTAGGACACTAAGCTCAAAACATCCCAAAACTCTAAGAAAAAAGTTAAAATTAAAACCAAAGTTTCCAAGAGGAAACATCGATTAAAGCAAAAAACAAGCGTGGAAAATTCTGAGTAAAGTACCCTCTGGGTACAGGCTCAGTAGGGTTTCAGCTGCAAACAATCCTGCTCACTTTCTGTATTTGAAAACATTTGAAGATGACTCGTGTTTGACATACAAATGAGAAGTTCTGCGTTGTAAGTAGTATTCCATCCACTTACTATCTCTAGCCAATGACAAACCCTGCACAGGATTCTAATAAAGCCTTTCCACGCAAATCAAGTACCCGTATGGTTTCCATCTCTTTGTCTCCATATACACTCACACACTTCGGCTGCCTAAACACTGCGGGCCAACAAGGCATCATTTATTTCTGTGTTGCACTTTTAATTCCAGAATAACTCAAGTGATCTAACTAATGCAATCCTAGTGAATTAATATAGATTATCTGCTTAGTAGCAAGTGATCTGTATACAATAAAGAGAAGCTGGGAAATCCAGTCTTATTTTAAAGTAAATAAAGACAAAAGAGGGCCCATCAGTTTAGATATGAGGAGTTACCGTTGCAGAAAAACATAAAGTCATTAAAAGCAGCCAGATCTACGTATCTGCTTACACAAACTGCCAAGCAACAAAGAGTAAAGGTACTAGAGAATTACACAGCTGATAGTTTTGTTGTGTGTGAGGAGCTCAGGACTTCAGAGAGGCATCCAGCAAGCGCTGAAAATTCTCATGTGCTTTACTCTCTGAGTAAGTCTTCACTAAGGGACACAACGGTACCCTTTAATATAATCCTAAAATGCTTTAAAAAATTAAGTTCTGAAAAAAAGCCATGATTTGATTAGAATAACATGCTGAGAGACATGGAAAGCCCAAACTATACTTTGAAGTCAGAAACTGTGAAGCCTGTAAGATTTTACAGAAGCCTATAGAAAAGTAAACGACAGCTTCTAAGCTTTGTTTGACTGAAACAATATGCAATCAGCATTTAACAAGGAAAACGATTACCTTTAATGTTGCAGTGTCTCCCAGCAAAGTTCCCTTGTAGTCTGTCGTGTAAGTCCAATCATATGGCTTGACAACTTCCTTAGTGTGCTCAGTCTCACTCCTCAAGAAGTGAAAGAGAAAACAGCATGCTTTGTAGTAATTCTTAAAAAATTACAACCTCACATAAGATTATGTATTAGGATTTCCACACTCTTCAAGAAGAAAAACAGCAGCATTGTCTGTGCTGCAACGATGATGTCAAGACTTAATCATACAGTATTGCTTCTTTCACATCTGTTTCCATAATAAATTATAAAACCATTACCAGAATTCCTGTGCTAACACAATCTCAGTCCTATGAGTCAAAAATAAAGATTTTAGTTCAATGTTGTTGAAAAATTTGTATTTCAAGATCATTTTTTCTTTAAGTAGGCAGAAAGCAATCTGCTGAAACACACAGCAATCACCAACACTGCTATTGGCCTGAGTTTTCATGACAGCTTTGATTTCTCTCTGTGCTTTATGTCTAGGTGCTCTGCAGCTCATTTCATAACTACTAAGCAGTACAATTAATTCTGATGCATGGTAATTGTTCTGTTATATTCCTAAGGCTAAGATTTTGAACACGTACAGCATTTAGCGCTTTGAAACACCACACAATACAATCTCGTAATGCTTGAGGCCCTATGAGTTTGAATAAACAGAAACAGCACTAAGCCATGTTACACTTGTAGTTTATTTTAAGAAAGCCAAGACAGCTGAAAAATATAGCTGAGGCAATTTAACAGAGAGGATGATCACGGCAAAGAAAAGCTAAGTGCCTTCTGTGATCAAACACCATATCTGTAGTAGAATCAAACGCAACATGGTCTTCAGGAGTTTAGTCTGTTCATTTAACTACTTTATGACAGTTTCACATACAACACACCAGTACTTGCCCACTGGTGATAAAATACTGTACCTGCTCTCTTGCCACTCCTCTGCACAAGCCACTTTGATCATACCTTGACAGTTATTGACACATTTTAAAGCATCTGTTGCATTGAACTCAATTCCAAAACCGTGATCATGCTGTATTCTTAGGATATTGTCTCCAAACATCATCTCTGGCAGGGAAGGCATGTGTAATTCATCAGCCAATCTGCACAGAAAAATAAAAGTCCCATGAAGAGAGATCAGTCAGCTATAGCTCAGTGAAAACAGTCCTTGTTCTGGAATAAGCATTCTTTAGACCATGGTAATTTAGAAGACACATCATCAATATGTTCTGCAAGACTTTGTTGTCTTCCCAGTTTAATGATTTACCGTGAATTGTGGAGTCATTGATCCGAAGTGACTTTTCCACCATAAAAGTATTCCTAAAACATTCCTTCTACATCAGGCTCATACAAAAGTCTCATACGTGAGGAATCAAAACAATATCTGATAAGCACAAAGTAGCAGCTTTCAACCTGTTGTAGCAAACCCCTGGATGGTCCATGAACTACTTCGGCAGGTGCCCAGAAAGAAGTTTTAGGAACAAGCGCTCATTGTCAGCAATTTTAAATTCACTACACAGTGGTCCATACCTCCAAATTTAGAAGCCTACAAAAAAAGGGCTGAAAACAACCCTGGTAGAATATGTGAAAAAAATCAAGTGCAGAAGACACTACGGTGCTCTACTACTTTCTCAAGCTGGTAAAGAATACATGCCGGTATTTGTAACCTTAAGACAGCCATAGCCACAGACTGAACAAAACAAAGTACTGCATGAACCAAATAAGTGTGATCCCTCCAGAAAATCTCAAACCATCCTATTTCCCTTTTTGTTTTATATCAATCTTTATACTTATTCATACATACATATATACACACATACACTATATATAAATACACACACACAGATGTAACACCACTTTATATACACACTGACCTTATTTACCTAAAGGCTTCATATACTTCTTTTCCTCGCTACCTCTACCTACTTTACTTATCAAGATCAAAAAGAAATACATGATGTCTGGAGAGAAGAAAACTTTAGGAAACAGACTAAGGGGGGGGGGGACGGGGACGTCCAGGAAGTGTCCTAATCGCAACTTTCCCATTGATAATAAGGCATTCCTGAACAAAAGTGGTTATTTCTGTGACCCTCCATACAAAATAACATTATGCTAACCAAACTGAAACAAAAATAGAGAATTTGTAGACCTGGAGCATAAGATACTACGTCTTTCCCAGAGAAGGCAGAATAACACTATGAACGCTTCCATTTCATTACATGCAGGCGCCTTGACCTGCAAAGACCAACTCCAGCACAGAAAGGAGTTCTCAGCTATGGCAAATTTAATCCTTCACCTTCCCACAGAGGTTGCTGAGAGATTTTTGTGATACGTATTTGCCAGAAATAAAACTCCTACAGGTACTAATGATGTTCCCCAAGCAATAAAAAAAGGCAAAATGCCAAGAAAAATACATTATAAAAGGAAACTGACTAAAAGCACTGCAACTGGATAGTTCTTGACCCTTCAGATTTGAAGTGGAGGAATTGTTTTGGGGATCTCATGCTAGGTACCAAGACCTACAGGTAAACAGCTAATTTTGGACTTCCCTACCCTACAAAATCCTCTGTGTTCTTTCAGGCTCGTGTTGTGGCTCTTGCAACTATACTTTTCATACTTTTTCAACACGTTCTGAAAAACTGTGTGTCCCTCAAAAACATCTAAACAGATAAAGGTAATTTCTGAAAATTACAGAGGTGACTGTTTTGTTTGGTTTTTTTAATAGCTACAGTTAAAGAAACTGAATAGATCAGAAGATGAGTACAGGAGGCAATTTGGCTTCTAGACTGGCAGTTCAAGTCTCTCCCTTGTTTACAGATAGTGGAGAGAGTTAACATCCTCCTGATCTTAAGAATAAAGATCTTCATTTCTGAGAGGTAGCATCCTACAAAATAATACTCTAATAATAGCCCTTCTTCTCCTGCGGGACACAGGTACAGCTTTAGCTGGATCTTGAATCGTCATCACAGAAAAATGACTAAATCACGGGATTCAAGTTTTCTTATCTTAACTGCAAAAACTAAAGGACCACTAGTCAGAAGCAGTTTGAGAAGATTATTTTAGGCATTGAACACAGGATAAAGATGGAGGAAGGAACATAGTTTTTACTTGTTTTAAGGCAGATATCCAGTCTAAAAAAAATTAGTATAATGCCGTTATGTTAAAAAAATAGCATTTTACTATGCTATATACTAAACTATAACACTATATACACTACAATAAAAAAACCCTCAAACATAAGATTTCAAGACATAGGACTTTATCAAACAAATTACTGTCAGAAAAGTTAAAAGCAACATGAATGAAGATGCTTTTAATAAGACTAACAAGATTCCCATGTGTGTATTCCAGAAACTGAAACCAAAAAGCATCTGTCAAATTGCCACTGAGGTCAGCTACGGCACTACACAGCTGAAGGGTTAAGCAAATTAGCAAATCTGATTTAAGCACTTGATGCTGACACAGGAGCATCTTCTCCAACAGTTTGACAGCAGTGGAAATTACTACAAGGAGACAGCAAATAATACATTTTTAATGAAATCCACAATCTTAAAATAACCATTAGCACAAAATACCTCATGACAGTCTGTGGACCACAGTTAAAAGAACCTTAATCACCATTAAAAAGTAATTAAGAAAAACAGGCTTCTAATTAGCAGGCTTCAGTTCACAGAGGCCCAGATCTCCAAACCCGTTAGCAATCATTAAAAACAAAATTCTGGAAACCGCCTGCAACCCAAACCACCCCAGTCTCTCAAGCCAAATAATCGAGTTCACCCTCGCAAAAAGAGAGGGAGCACCTTACCCCCCCCCACCCCCTCCCCCAGCTCCTGGAATAAACAGCGTCTCCCCTGCTCGGGGGACGTTATCTATTGCCGGCGCAAGGCCAGAAGGCGACCCGAACCCCCGGCCATCAGGGAAGGCATCTCCCAGCCGCGGGCGCCCTGCGGAGGAGCAGCCAGCACCGCAGGTACCGTCGCTTCCCCCGCCTCGCCCCGCCCCGCCTCGCCTCACCTCTCGGCCTGCGCCGACTTCATGATGTGGGTCCGGGCGGCGCTCAGCTTCCACGGCCCGAAGGTGAAGTCGCGCCGGCTACTCTGGAAAACGGGGTGCATGGCGGAGGCGAGGGGGAAAGCCCCGCCGAGGAGAAGGCAAGAGAGCCCAAGCCCGCCTCGCCTCGCCTCGCCTCTCCGCCGCAGCCCGTACACCCCTAACGGCAGCAACGGCGCCGCCGGAACCGCTGCTTCACGGGACTTCCGCTTCCGGGGAAGCCGTGCGGCGGCAGGAGGTGACGCGCTGCGGGGCGGGCGGGAGGTGCCCGCGGCGCGGCGGGGCTCGGTGAGGCGGGGAGCGGCGGGGCCGCGGCTCCTCTGCGCCGTTGTGCCGTGGGGTGAGGGGCGTCTCCGGTCTTCTTTGTTCCGGCGACGCTGCGAGCTCACCCGAGCCCGCTGTTCCCGGGGAACCGGGCTGCAGCAGCCGGTGCAAAACGTGCGTGTGCCCCGGTGGGCGTTCGTGCCTCCGGGCCGCATCCCCAGCGCCCGGCCCGGGGGTGACAGGGCGGCTCCAGTCCGGGCGCGGAGCTCGCCGGGCAGCGCCTCCGTGCCCCAGGACGGGGCTCCTGCGGCGGGGCTGGCGGGGGAAGCGGTCAGGGGGAACTCTACGGCCCCGGTGCTCCCGGGGGTATTCCACAAGCGTTACCGAGCTGCAGCATACAGACACCTTGTGCTGTTGCAGGTGCTACACGTGTAGGTGCGTGCGTACGTGCGGAATCCGCTGTGCTGGTTGGGTATCTGAATGCTTTCCAAAGGTGATGTTTATAAAAAAAAAAAAAAAAGTCAAAATGTGGTGGCATGGTAAGCTTAAAATCCTGTAGAAAAGCATCGGTGAAACGGGTCGAGCATGACACATAACTGACTCTTCCAGCAGTGGTGGCTGAGCGCTTGTGCTGGCTTTGCGTGCCGTCGGACGGACGGACAGACCGACTCCCCGGGAGCTCCCCGTAGCGTGGGGGCACGGTGTGCGGTCCGGCTCCTCGCCACAGCGCCGGGGCCCGCCGAGACAGCGGCCGGGGGAAGGCGACACCCGTGCCGTGAAAAACTCCCTCTCTCCCACATCACTCGAGAGCAACCAAAACGCAGCGGGCTCCCGCCGGAGCCCTCCTCCCCGGCGCTTAAGGGCCTTGCGGGGAAGCCGGGAAGTTAGGGATGCACAAGCGCGTCGTTTAATTATCCTTCACCCTTTATACTGTGCCCACCTTCAGATGTGTGTGTGGGCGGAAGACATCCCTCCCAAAAACCACTCTGCGTGACTTTTAATAGCAGTCGGGGGGCTAGGAAGCCTAGCCGTCAGGATCTGCCCCTCTCTGCCGCCGATTACGGGCTGTGTGCCGGGGCGAGGCGCTTCACCTGATCTGTGCAAAAAATGGATCCCCTCCCTTTGACTGGGTTCCTGCGTTTCCCGCGGAGGAGGGCTGCCGGGAGCCAGCCCCGGGGTGGAGGTGGTGCTCCCCCTCCGCTCCCCCTCCCCCGCCTCTTCAGCCCGCTCACGGCGGGACTTGACCCGGCCCGGCCGGGGGAGCCCTCTGCCCGGGACGGGCTGTGCTGGGGGCTCCGGTGGGGTGGGGGGGGCGGTGGCAGAGAAAATGGCGGGCGGCGGGGCCGGGGAGGGGGGTGAGGCGGCGGGGCGGGCCGGTGGGGGCATGGCCATGGCGGGGGAGGGTCGGGCTGCGGCTCGGGGCCTTGGTGGCTGCGGCAGCTGTGGGGGGTCCGGGGCGTTGTAACCCGAAACCTCCCACCCCGGCGGCGGCAGCGGCGAGTGGTGAGTGCGGTGCCGGCATCGGCGGCCGGGGCGGGAGGAGGCGGAGGGGCAGCGGGTCCCGCTCGTCGGGGCCGGGGGGGGAAGGGGTGTGAGGGATGCCCGGGGCGGAGGGCTGTGCCCCCGCCCTTTGTTCGGCGCCGGAGGGAGCGCGGGGGCAAAATGGCGACACCCCGCCCTCCCCTCCATCCAGTGTCTCCAACTCGACAGCGCTGGCTTTGTGTGTGCCGCCGCGCCCGGACGGGCTGCCCGCAGCCGGGCAGGGATGGGATGTCCTCTCCCCGCCACCTCCCCCCGGGCTGCCCTGCCCTGCCCTGCCCTGCGCTGCCCCGGGAGGGCCGCCACTCCCGGAGGCCTTCTCCTTTCGCGGGGTGCAGCGGCGCCGTGAGGGGACGGCGCGGGGCAGCAGACGGAGCGGGTGGCCGCCTTCCCAAAACCTGCACCAGCCAAAAAAAAAAAAAAAAAAAAAAAAAGTGGCGGGGAAGGGTGGCAGAGGTGGCACAGGGGTGTTCAGAGGGGAACTTGGCGGAGAGCAGTCGGCAGGACTAGGGGCGAGCCGAGTTGTTGTGTGTCACAAAGCGTGGCCCAGTAAGGACTTTAATTACGCTCCTAGGGAAGCGCAGATTAAAAGATGGAAAAATCCGTGGCTGTCCAGCCGGACATCACTGCTGCCACTGCCGAAGGCCGCGGCGGCCGCGCAGGCGGGAGCGATTCTGTGAGCACTGCTGGACCCTTCGGAGCGACGGCTGCGCGCAGCCTCGGCCGAGGTAACGCTCTCCCAGTCTCTCATTTCCAAGAAACGCTAGTTATCGACTTTATATTAACTAGTGGACTCTCTTTAGTTTTCTGGTTGGCGTATTTGCATTTTTTGGTGGTGGGGTTTGTTGGGTGGGTTTTTTTTTTTTCCAGTGGCCTGCAAGTGGGTGAAGGATTGAATGAAGTGGATGGGAGCGCCTGTTGGAGGCAGTGGGGAGAAAGCTGCTAAGGAACTGGGAGAAATACTGAGGCTTCACAAAACGAGGTTGTGAGTCAGTGGGTTGGATGCTAACACTGAGAAGTCAGGGGTTAAAGGTTCTCAAACATTTCTGTAGGTCCGCCCGGTGGCTTGGTGCAAGGAAGTGTCTTTAGAACCTCATGTTTGGAAAGCCAGTTCCCCCAGTCCTTTGGTATTGGCAGTAAAATGGAATCACCACTGTAGCTGAGGTGATCGAGAACATGGAGAAGCGATGTTAGGAGAGGATGTGCAATGGTCGCAGAGTCTTTGAATGTTACGTAGCAACTGTTAAGAGTCAGCAGGGAATGAGTAGCCAGGCATCCACAGACCACAGGCAAATGCTGCATAGGCAGAATACAAAGTAACAATCGGCATAAACAGGCAGAATTTTTTTAAAAAGTGACTTTTTTTTAAAGTGAGTGAAGCAAAGACTTGATAGCGATGTTCTTGTTGTTTCTTCACAGCCTAGATGAAGGGATTGAGTGAAATGCATAGCTGGTAAGTATGGCTTAGAAATGAGTAAGATCCTTAGAAAAATTTAGAGTAAAATGTGCTAATTTTTTTCCTTGTTTCCCCCCCTCCACCTCTTTTTGTCTTTCAGTTTCTTCCCTGTTCTAGGCTTGGCACTGTCATTGACCTCTTTGGTGTGCCCATAGGCAATTTCCTGTCCCTTCGCTTTCCCATCTAAAATGGTTTCCTGCATCCTACAGGTAAATTTTAATTAATGCAGGCAAAAGGGCCTCCCGCCTTTGGAGAGAGTTTGAAGAAATCTTGCCTGAATGTTTCTGGGCGTTGTTCTGCTTCTAGCTGCTCAGCATGTCTTGGCTGCTCCAGCTCTGCACGCTCTGACCATGAGCAGCAATTCCTCCCTCAGCAATGTGAAGGGCCTGAGGAACCTCACCACGCAGGAAGACGGGGCAGTCAGAGTCACAGAGTCCATTGCTATAATCGTCATTGCTATTTTCATCTGTTTGGGCAACCTGGTGATTGTCGTCACCCTCTATCGGAAGTCTTACCTTCTCACGTTGAGCAACAAGTTTGTGTTCAGCCTGACTCTCTCCAACTTTCTACTCTCTGTACTGGTGCTACCTTTTGTTGTCACCAGCTCCATCAGGCGGGAATGGATCTTCGGAGTCGTCTGGTGCAATTTCTCAGCCCTGCTCTACATGCTGATCAGCTCAGCCAGCATGCTTACTCTTGGACTCATAGCTATAGACCGGTAAGCAGCTCTTTTCTAAGGAATGGTAACAAATTGCCTTGTTTCATAGAGTGACTCGCATAGAGCTGAGAAGCACGGCAGTGGATAGTGGTGTGTAGCGTTGTAATGTCATTTTTCCTTCAGCCCCTTGTGAAATTTTGATACGGAACAGAAGAAAGTGATGTCATCAATAATGCAAAATGTGGGCACGCATCTAGAGTTTTTTAAGCTATTGATAGTATAATAACATAGTACTTGAGAAACGAGAAGTAATGACTTAAAATTCCAGATATACCCTAAACACACAGGGACACGTAGGGACAGATTTAATAGCTGCATGTGTGCTTTCAGCCAAGTTTTACAATCTTGCCTGCAAAGACACTTATTTTTACATGTAATTATTTTTATAAAGAGGGTCCCTGAGCCTGCTTCAGACGTTTGGAGAAAAGAGCTTGTTCTACAAAGAGGGCTAGCTATCAACATCATTGAAATATGTTCTTTTTTTATTGTACGTCTTTTGTGCTCCTATTGACTCTTTCTTTTCTTGTCTACCAGGTACTATGCTGTCCTGTACCCGATGGTTTACCCGATGAAGATAACAGGCAACAGAGCAGTAGTAGCTCTTGTGTACGTGTGGCTACATTCCCTTATTGGCTGCCTCCCTCCTCTCTTCGGCTGGTCGTCTTTGGAGTTTGACCAATTCAAGTGGATGTGTGTGGTGGCCTGGCATAAAGAGGCTGGCTACACTGCCTTTTGGCAGATCTGGTGCGCGTTGCTGCCTTTTGTGGTCATGATGATCTGCTATGGCTTTATATTCCGCGTGGCAAGGATTAAGGCTCGCAAAATCCACTGTGGTAGCGTTGTCATTGTGGAGGAGGACTCCCAGAGGAATGGGAGAAAGAACTCCAGCACCTCCACGTCCTCTTCTGGCAGCCGAAGGAACGCTTTCCAAGGGGTTGTCTACTCAGCCAACCAGTGCAAAGCTTTCATAACCATCTTGGTTGTCATCGGTGCTTTTGTGATTACATGGGGGCCTTACATGGTAGTAATTACATCAGAGGCACTCTGGGGAAAAAATAGTATTTCCCCTGCCTTGGAGACATTAGCTACCTGGTTGTCCTTTTCCAGTGCCATTTGCCATCCACTAATTTATGGACTGTGGAACAAGACGGTGCGCAAGGAACTACTAGGAATGTGCTTTGGGGATCGTTATTATCGCGAGTCGTTTGTTCAGCGGCATAGGACATCAAGGTTATTCAGCATTTCCAATAGGATCACAGGTAAGATGCATTGCCACAAAGTCACTGCTCCTTAATGCCAGTAAGTAACGCTTAATGTCTGTCTGTACTCTCCGTGTCTCAGGGCTCTGTAAACAAAGTGGTACGTTTCTGGAGATTTCAGCAGTCTTTTGCTAAGGTTGTCATAGACACTTGAAAGGAGAATATTTTTTTTGTGGCAGTTAACCTCTTTCTCCTACTCTAGTAAAATTTGATACAGTGATAACGTTAACAAAAGTAATTTATTTTCTTCTCTCTCAAGCTTTTCCTTTCACGTGCCTACCATTGTGTGTTACGCGGGTTAAAGCACTACCAATAGTAGCACTTGTGCTTTGATTCCTGGCTTTATGCTACAACTCTTTGAGAGTCACTGAAGTTACACTGATCTTACTATTTCTCTAAATTCAGTTTTTAGCCTTAATGGTTGAGGAAAAGATCATAAACAAAGTAAAACTATGTAAAAGAGTAAAACTATTTGATGTCTCCCCAAGTTGAAGGCTGAGAGATTCAGCTGCTCAGAGTTTGGTGGGTTTTGTTTTGGTGTTTTTTTGTTTGGTGTGTTTTTTTAAGTAGCAATGCAATGAAATTCTGATTTATTTGATCACTTTCCTGGTCCTGTTGAGAAGCTTCCAAAAATAGGACACCTTCATGGAGTTCCTTGGGATGTTTCATGCAGAGCCAGGAACTGAAGTTATTTAATTGTGAAGGAAGATCTAAAATGCAGAAGAAAGGGGAGAGAGCAGCAAGGCATCTGTTGTCTTTTGTCCAACCTGGAATCCCTGGGAGACACTTCATATAAATGAAAGAGTTCTGCAGCTGCAGCCACATCACAAGCTGCAAGAGCTCTCTAGCACTTTTTGGTTTGGCAAATCTGTATCCAGGAGATACTATGGATGAATGCATTGGGAACTGAGGTGGGAGGGAAAAGACAGGAAATGTCTTTCTCCTTCCAAGTGATAAGAAGCTCATGGCTTCATGTTTGTCAGGTGGCTGATAGGGAGGGAAAAACCAACCAAGCAAAAACTGATAAAATCTTTAAGCAGGATCCAAAGACAGCACCTTTTTAGGAATCCTAGAATATCCTCCCTTCCTATTTTGGGGATTTGAAAGAAGCTAGGCATCTTGGTGCCCCAACCTTGCTCGTGAGCTTCCTGCCACACTAATGGCTGTCACAGCTGCTGGTGGCTACCAGGTTATTCCCTGATTAGAAGGTGTCTGGCAAATATCCCTGTCTGTCTGAGTGCATATGCCCCGTGTGCAGCCTGCCTGGCTGATGAAACACATGTAATTGCAAAAAGAGTGGGAGGGAGATGGTGCAGGTAGAAAAGAGACTTGCCATATGGAAAGACTCCAGCAATACCTGAAAGCTGTTGACTGGATTGAAAGTCCAAATGCTGTGCACTCTGGATCAGCAGGGTGAGTTTTATACGTAGAATAGTAAATAAGGCAGTAGAGCGGGAAGAGGTTTTTGCTATTGTAGACCCCTTAAACATTCATTATGTAATGAGAATTAAACTGTCTTACAGATTTGGGGCTATCTCCTCATCTCACCGCCCTCATGGCAGGTGGGCGGCCATTAGGAAACAGCAGCAGCACAGGAGACACAGGTTTCAGCTGCTCACAGGATTCAGGTAACTAAAAGTGTCTTGCTTTCTTTTCTGGGGCAGAAGTTTGCACTTGCAACTTGGCAGAACTCTCTGGGATAGTCTGTATTTACACACAGATGTCTTTTGGTGGATGGATGACATGAAGCATCTGTTCCAGCTGTTACAACAAAACTGCTGCAGTTGCTTTTTTCCTTCCTCGCTCTCAGTATATTTACTTGCAAAATACTGTTTACTCTGAGGAATGATGACCCTCCCATGACGATGTGTCCCTGGAACAGGACTCACTGCTTTTGTGCCCTTCTCCTTTAGTTTCTATCATTCTTCAGGGACTTTTCCTGTATCCACAAGGAACAGAGAACAAAGTGCCGTTGAGAACGTGCTTCTCTGTTTCCTAGTCTGTAAGAGACCTTGTCTTGTTCATCCTGCAGTATAAACATAAACACTTAGGACGATTTCAGCTTATGATTGCATCGCTACTTAAGGTCTCTCAGCTGAAGATGGTTTGGAAAAGAGAAAAAGAGTTCTGCTGGTAATTTTCTATGTAGAACTGTAGCTAGATTTTTTTCTGGCAGTTAATTCAGCTACCACTCCTTAAGTGTGCTCCGATTATTTTAAAGAGTATTTCTGCTCTAGAGACACCAGAGGGTGATCTTCTGACATTTGCTTGGTGTTAGAGGTTTGTTTCTTACTTTAGCAAAGAAAGTATATGGATCTGGGATTTATTTTGGTAGTTGTTTTACACTGGTGGTTTTATACCTGTTGTGGGTATTCTGCAGCTGTATGGGATAAAGCATCCTAGTAAACCTGCCTCAGTTAAGAGGATGTTCTGTCATCTTTTGAGGAATGTACTGAGCAGTTTAAACAAATGAACAAACCAAATACATACCTAATGCTGTTAGAAGTGCCACTGTTTGTTTTGGGGGGGTACAGTCCATAGCCTGGGAATGGATACACAGCGATCACCCTTGTGAAATACTGTTTCACTGGATGCCTCTACTGTGAGGAACTAAAGTCATAGTCTCTCTTCAGTGCTGCCTGCTGCAGTACGTGGTCCTGTGGCCTGCGATGCAGTTGCGACTTTATCTGCCCTAGTAAACAGAAGCTGGACTCTTCATGTTCTGAAAAACAGATGAAGTAGTAGGAGAGGAAAAAATCCAAGTGGTGCCAGCTGTATACAAAATCCTGAAGTGAGAGACTAGAATCCTAATTGCTAGAAATGCTGCCTTGATATCAATTATTCCAAGGATGGAGATCTACCCTGTAAGAATAACAGGCTAGTCTCTTCACTAGCCTTATTTGAAAAAAAAAAAAAAAAAAATGCACCGAACTAGTGCATTTGGAAAAACACACTAAAACTCTGCTCCATGGAAGAAAGGATCTCTCTCTTCAATTGCGCTGTTAAAGGAGAAGCTGCTGCCTGAGCATTCACACACACACCACCCGAGTCTTTAAGTGCTCAGACCAGGGTCCCTTCACAGCAGGCAACCCCAGTGGGCCGATGGGTGCCCCTCTTGACTCCTCACAGACACACACACGCTCTTGGGCGTGCTCCCTCCTCCTTCAGGCTCGACCCTAGGTTTCCTGCAGCGGAGTCTCAGGTGTCAGATCTTATAAACATAAGTAATTTAGCTGAAAGGTACAGCAGTAAGGTCAGCCTGGGCTGGGTGCCTCTGAAAAGGGAGGGACCTCGAACAAAGAAATCCCTGGGCAATTATACCCTTGCAATCTTCACACCTGCCCCTCATGCGTCTTTTAGTCCAGTGGTGATTTTTGGTCTGGGGTCTTCTAACACCTTATTGGATTCTTTTTCCTGTGTCCAGGCAGGCTGTTGACTGCTCTTATCTTGTTGATGTGCAATCTCTGCTGATGGTTGTGGCCACCTTATCTTCTGGTTGATGCTTCTTGTGCACCTGTGCTTGCTGGCAGAACATGGGGAACTGGGAAATCCCAAACTTAGGGGAAACACTACCCAAAACCCAGTGCATTGTCAACATTTTTCTTATCCTAAAAGACTAAACACAGCACTGTATCAGCTGCTAGGAAAATTACTAAGAAAATTAACTTTATTGCGGCCTAAAGGCTTCAGCAAATCTAGCTATTCATGCTAAGTAAAGCTAAGCAAACAGCATAAATCACACCGTATTGTTACCTGTAAAAGAGGTCTAAGCCCCAATTCTCCTGATATACAGAGACTGTGTTTAGAGAGGAGACATTGTGTTATTCTGGCCAGGGTGCACGGTGGAATATTTCCACAAATTATGCATACCCCATGCCACTTTCCTTGTTATATTTGCATGCAAAAGTTACAAGGTAGCACCCTCGCAGTTACAATGATCGGTTAGTAATTTACATATAATTATAATATTTGCTGTGTCATTCTCTTCAATCACTGTGCCTGCACAAGGGAAGGGTCTTCACCTGGGCAAGGGTCTTCTTGACCTATGGGCGTGATTTTTTTGGTATTACAATGAAGGTAGATCAGCTTAGGACACTCAGAATTTTCACTTTTCTGCCAAATTGGCTAAACCTTTCAAAACATGGTAGGTTAGTAGCATCTTGAAGGTTTGTACGCTCATCTGCTTCAGGATGTTTCACTTCAAAGAATGACAATGATACTTGCTTTCCTTGATTAGGAGTTCTTTCTTATATGGCTCAAGGATAGAATTCTCGTTATCCATGAGAAAGTCTCAAAAAGTTCCTCTCCTAATTAGCCAAGACACTTGTGAAGAAACATTCGCGAGGCCGACTGTCTGGCCAAGTACATAACAAAATGATTGTGCGCAAGACCCTGTATCAGAAGTTCAGCGAATGCCAATAGCTAACAGGCCTAACTAACTTCAATGCTAACAACACCGGCTAAAATTCTAACTATAAGACAACAGTTCCACCTTTGAGACTTGATTTAGATATATAATCTATTAAGTCTTACCTCTTTGCTGTTTTACAACATGTAATACAGTGCTGTAAAATCACAAATATGCAAATGAATATGCTCACAACTAAAACCAATATCCCTATTAGCTTCTTGATCCACAAAGATAATTCAGGAATCCAGGAGGTTAACCAGGACCATACTTTCCGAAATCCAAAAGAGGTGTTATCTTTTTGTGTTTCACATAAAAGTTTAGTGTGTTTCCAGATTTCTTGTAGATTGGTCAACATAAACACAGCAGCTAGTGTTTATCACTGTACAAACTCACCCTTGTGAGGCCAGCAGCGTGTCTAAAGCCATTCTATTTTGTAAAGCTATTTTACTCACTTGAGAGAGTTCCTCTTGTAGTGCACTAATTGCAACCATAGTTCTATTTTCTATACTCTCCAATTCAGCTGAAGTATTCACAATTGCCTTTTCCAGTTTACTTACTCCTAACCAACGTATAAACCATCTAACAAAAGAGTGAAATCCTGTTGGCATTTCTATTAAAGGATTGCTTCCTTTCTGTATTCTTGTATAAGACCTAATCCAGAAGTCTTGACCTAACATGTCTATTACAGTTACCGTGGGGATCAAAGCGCCTCCCTTCCCAATTTGGAGGTAAAGTCTTTCTAGCAGTATGGCCACATAACCAATACCATCTAGTGGTTTTTTGGAATAGACCAATATCCAGTTGTTTTAGCCTTTCTTTGCAATTGCATAGACCAGCTACAATATGGATAGTGCCCTACTGATACATTCCCAGGTGACAGAGTTTTATTCGTGGTTATGCATGTAACATCTGGGAATTCTGCATTCTTGATGTCCTACTTTTGAAAATCTGGGTTCCCTAGTTTCCTAAGATTTGACCCAATCCATAAGTTATTCCAGGAGGTGTTAAACGGAATGGCTATTCCCATGGATACACATGGGAATTCTTTTGTTTGAATTTTCAAGAAAATGTGAGCATACCCAACAATCAGATCTATTGACTGCCCTCATTAGCTTTTGAATCATCACGAGGAGTGCATTCTGGGTCCATGGATCTTCCTGATGTGTCTGGATCACTGCTGATTCCATGCCACTTAACAACAACAAGCCTAGGGTTACAGAGTTCATGGTTACACGAATACATACGTAAAAGGCAAAAGAATATTGTAATCCCAATACCCGATAAGGTAGAATTTTGTACACAATAATACAAAGATAAGATTCCACAGTAATCCAGGTACAATTCATTACAATTCATCTACTTAATTTTCTTAAATTGTAACTGCAAAGGATTCTTTTCAGTGGACTTCACCGCCCACTTACCCGGTGGGATTCCTCTCTTGGCTCGAGTGTAGTGAATCCAAGGTTTTACTCTGTTGAGCTTGACTGCTGTATAAGTAGTTCAAAGGATTTGAGGTTGGACTAGATGATCTCCAGAGGTCCCTTCCAACCCTGACCGTTCTGTGATTCTGTGAAAGATCCTTTCCAGCTTTCTTTCAAGGGTTCTTCATTCCAGGTTTTTCAGGTACACCCAGTCTCCTGGTCAGAAGCTGTGCACAGCAATATCTAGGCCCGAAGGTGCTCTGGACTGAAGATCCCTGTTGACAGAAAAGAAAACCTTCCCTAAAGAAATCACATATTCTTTAAGATATTGCTTCCCTATAATTTCTTCAGATGCTGGTTCGTGGTTTATATTTTGATAAGGTCTCCCATACAACGTTTTGAATGGGCTAACCTTTTCCTTAGATTTAGGAGTAATCCTAATTCTCAGTAATGCTAACAGAAGAGCATCTGGCCATTCTAGCTGAGTTTCTTGGCAAATTTTGTTTAATTGCCTCTTAACTGTTTGATTCATCCTCTCTACTTTACTATTACATCGTGGTCTCTTTGGAGTATGCAAATCCCATTGAATCTCTAATGCCTTTGCTAATAATTGTATTATCTTAGCTACAAAATGGGGTCCTCTGTCAGAAGACATCCCTATAGCAATACCAAATCCAGGAGCAATCTCTTTTAGAAGAATTTTAACTGCTTGTTTTGCCTGGTTGGTGTGACAAGGGAAAGCTTCTGGCCATCCAGAAGAAGTGTCTACTAACACCAATAAGTACTGATACCCATTTTGCCTCAGGAGTTCAGAAAAGTCTATCTGCCAATAATGGCTGGGTGTGTTTCCTTTCTTGATTCTTCCGGGAGGTGGTCTAGGTTGTGTCTGAGGATTCAATTCAACATCATCCTGTTCCAGTAACACAGCCTGGTATTTCATCATTTGCCTAGGAGACAGCCAGTGCCCTCCTTTCTGGTCCAAAACTGTAGTTACCGTGTGCGGCACTTGAACTACCGTTTTCTGTCCCACAGGTGGTTTGCGTGCCTCTTGTGTAAGCAGTACGGTAGCAGCTACTGCCCTTAAACAAGAAGGCCATCCTCAACCGACGTGATGTAGTTGCTCCGAAAAATATCCCACAGGTCGATTCCATGACCCGATCTTTTGGGCTGGGACTCCCAAAGCAATACGCTGCCTTTCATTAACAAAGAGTTCAAATGGTTTTTCCAAATTTGGAAGTCCTAAAGCAGGTGCTGACAGTAAAGCTTATTTTACCTTGTGGAAGGCTTCCTGACATTCAGGTGTCCATTCTAAAAATTTCCCTATACCTCTTACAGCATCATAAAGCGATCTGGCGATCGATCCAAAATCGATGATCCATAGGCGACACCATCCGGCCATACCCAGGAATGCTCTTAATTCTCGCTTCAAAGCTGGCTCTGATATTTGGCAGATTGCCTCCTTCCTTTCTGTACCTAAACTTCCTTGTCTGTGAGCAATAGTAAAACCAATATAAATTACAGTTTGTTTAGCAATCTGAGCCTTTTTCTTGGATACTCTGTATCCAGCTGCTCCCAAAAAATTCAGAAGGCTGATAGTAAATTGAATTGACTCTGGTTGAGTCCAGGTACCCAGCGAGATATCATCAACAGACTGCAACAAAGTTACTTTTGGATTCTCCTCTTGCCAGCTCTCTAATTCTTTTGCCAATTGGTTTCCAAAAATAGTTGGGCTATTTTTAAATCCGTGAGGGAGAACAGTACAGCACAATTGTGTTTTTCTCCTTGTTCTCGGGTTTTCCCATTCAAATGCAAATAGTTTCTGGCTTTCCATTTCTAATAGTATACAAAATAAAGCCTCTTTCAAATCTAAGAGAATGAACCACTGGTCAGTTTCTTTAATTGTGGTCAAGAGTGTATAAGGGTTTCCTACCACAGGGTGGACACCTTGCACAATCTGATTCACAACTTGTAACTCTTGAACCAACCTATACTCATTTGTATGTGGTTTCTTTACAGGCAAAATAGGAGTGTTCTGATTGACATTATTGCAAAAGTCCATAGGTCATAAAATTTCCAATCGAGGGTTCTAACCCTTTTCTTGCCCCCAGCTTAACTGAATATTGTTTCTGTCTTACCGGTTTAGCTCCAGGCTTTAAGGCAATCATTACTGGTTCCACAGCTTTGGATTGTCCGGGAATCCCTGAAGCCCATACAAAGGGAGTTACTGCATTCAATACTTCTTCTGGAATATCTTCGGTCCCGAGTGTCTCTTCCTGTAACAGAAATACTTGCGCCTCCAAGACTTTTTCTTCTGGTATTTGTATATGTATATTGCCTTTTTCAAAGGTTATTTTAGCATCCAATTTACTTAGCAAGTCCCTTCCTAGCAGAGGCGTCAGGCAATCAGGAATATATAGGAATTTATAAGTAAAATTCTGTTTCCAATTCTACACTAAGGTCTTATTTCTCTTTTCCCCGTTGCCCCAATCACAGGCATTTCTTGTTTACTCAATTTACCTTTACATGTGTTTAATACTAAATATGTGGCTCCTGTATCAATCAAAAAGTTTAGTTTCTCATTCCCCAGCTTTATGGTAACCAGGGGTTTTGGTATTGTGTTTTTTACACCAAACAATATCAGTCTTTGATATTTAGTTGACAATAACCTCTGAGCCTGATTATTCGGGTCCCAGTTGGGGTTGGTGGAAAGGAAACGATCTTCTATCCTGCCTGCCTGTGCATCCTGAGCGTGTACTTTCTGCTGCTTCTTTAGCTTTATCTAAAACCGCCCTTTGCTCTTCACATGTCATCGGATCTCCCAATACCACATGAATATCTTTCCAATCCGGATTGTGATTCTCAATTATTGTTTCCATAGCTTCAGCCACCTTTCCAGGATCCCCCATATATGTCCCTGCCGTCTCTTTCCAAGCCTTTAAATCTGTCGTCGAAAATTGAACCTTAATGTACACTGGTTCTCCTTGCGGTCCCTACCGCCTGCCTCAGAGGTGCCTGCAGAACCGCGCCTGCTCTCCTTGTTTGACCCGCTGTAGGACTGAAATTCCTCCCTCAATCTTCTTCCTCATCACTGCTATTTTCAACATTCCTTTCCCCTCATGCACTTTCTTCATCCCAATTTTCAGCACCCTGATCATTATCACCTGGCCCTCTTCTAGGAGCAACCAACAATTGCACATTCTTCCATCTCTTCTGGAACATCCTTATATTTCTGCCATTGCTGTCCTATACTACAAGCAGAGCAACATCTTTTTAGTGGTTTCTCTCTAAGACTTTCCAAAGCTAACACATTCACATACTTTGTTATCAAACCACATTCTTTCCAACTTTTCCAATCATTTTGCAAATCAAAGAACATATCAGCATATGGTAATTCATCCTGTCTTCCTTCCCTTCTACAGAATAATACCAGCTGTAAAATAGTATTATGATTCAGAGTCCCATTTTTAGGCCATTTCTCCTGATCTTCCAGAGTATACTTTGGCCACCATTGATTACAATACATAATAATTTTTTTCCAGGTTAGGGGGTCTCCTCCAAATTTGCTCCAATGACTTAAGATACGTCCCAGAGGAGATCCCTTAGTTACCCCCCCTTCTATAGAAAATATAGTAGTTCCCATCATAACAATTTTTTGATAAAATACCAAAGTGCACTAAAATCATTAACTGAAAACCAGTCTCTCTGCTCTGGTTATCACTGTAATAACGCAAGAGAGAAACCAACCATGGTGCCAAGTCAAAAAGGTACCCGTAACGGATACGATGAGGAATGGCTCTATCTAGTGATCCAACACAGCCAGTCACCACCCACTGGGGAAATCGCAGTGGAGTCCTCGGACAAGGTATCCGGTGCATGCTGGAGTCCGACAAGTGATTGCCACCAGTGGTAGCAGGAGACGAGTGGTGTCTGATCTCAAAATTAAAGTCCCATCTGGGTTGCCAAAACTGTTACGCAAAGAGGTGTAAGCCCCAAATCTCCTGTTACACAGAGACTGTGTTTAGAGAGGAGACATTGCGTTATTCTGGCCAGGGTGCGCGGTGGAATATTTCCACAAATCACGCACACTCCATGCCACTTTCCTTGTTATATTTGCACGCAAAAGTTACAAGGTAGCACCCTCGCAGTTACAATGGTTGGTTAGTAATTTACATATAATTATAATATTTGCTGTGTCATTCTCTTCAATCACTGCGCCTGCACAAGGGAAGGGTCTCCACCTGGGCAAGGGTCTTCTTGACCTATGGGCGTGATTTTTTTGGTATGACAATGAAGGTAGATCAGCTTAGGACACTCAGAATTTTCACTTTTCTGCCAAGTTGGCTAAACCTTTCAAAACATGGTAGGTTAGTAGCATCTTGAAGGTTTGTACGCTCATCTGCTTCAGGATGTTTCACTTCAAAAAATGACAATGATACTTGCTTTCCTTGATTAGGAGTTCTTTCTTATATGGCTCAAGGATAGAATTCTCGTTATCCATGAGAAAGTCTCAAAAAGTTCCTCTCCTAATTAGCTGAGACACTTGTGAAGAAACATTCCCAAGACCAACCATCTGGCCAAGTACATAACAAAATGATTGTGCGCAAGACCCTGTATCAGAAGTTCAGCTAATGCCAATAGCTAACAGGCCTAACTAACTTCAATGCTAACAACACCGGCTAAAATTCTAACTATAAGACAATAATATTATAACCCTAAGTAATTTTTTCTAATTAAAACTTAATTATTTAAGCTAGACAACTAATATCTCCCAGTGGCACACCGTGTTTCTGAGGTGGATTCTGTACCCTTGGAGATCAGTAAGAGTCTACTGTTTTCAGTAGACAGCCTCAAACCCAGCTGATCCACCGAACAGCACAGAAAGTTGTTCGCTTATTTGGGACTCTGTATTAGGGCAGCAGCTCGTTCTCTTTCTTGTGTGCTGGAGGGAGATGTATGACAGAACACAAAAGTTTATCACTTTTCTATATCACAATGAATTGTCAGCAAAGAGTAGACCTACGGAGCAGTATGTTGTTTACAGCTACACCCCCAGCCATGCCTTTGTCTCGCTTTCTGTAAAATGGGCACTGGAACAAGTCCTTATTGCAAAAAGCATAAATTTGGGGATCAAAACCAGTCAAGTGGGTGAAGAGAGATGTGAAGCCACCATCTGAAGGAGTTACGAAACCTCTTTGTCCTAGGCCTGTTGTTACACCACGGGAGTAAATGGACTGAAAGTGAAGTGTCACGAATTGAGTGTGTGCAAGCTGTGCCATCCAACAGCAGCTTCCCTGAGGACTGCTCGCTCAGCACTGTCCTAGCATCTCCTCGAAACGCTTGCCCTGCTTCTCCCTTACACAGAGAGACCAGCATTGCCAGTGAGGACTAGGCTGCAGTCTTGCCCTTTGCGTGAAAGTGTTGCAGAGATGCCTAGATGAATTTCCTTGTGCTTGTAAACTCTGTTTTATATTGGAAAGGGGCAAAGCAAACGCAGGGAGGTGAAATAAAAAAAAAATTACTCTGAAACTGAAAAAATGACTCATCAGACGAAAATCATTCCTAACCAGCAAAGGATTTTTCCCCATTAAATTACACTTCAAGAAAGTCAAAATAGGTTATTAGAGACAAAATAAATTGGACAGAAAAATTCCCCAGTTCAGATTTCTATCCAGGTCTGATTACAAGCATGATGTTTGGCAGTTATGGTTGTCTGCCTCTCAGGTAGCCATTGTTAGCCTCTCCTCTTCATCAGGAAATGGGGAAAGTTGCCCTCAACTTCACCCTTTATTTACTGAAGGTAAGGTTTCACTTTTGTCTGCTGTCCTATTGACATTATAAGCTCTGCAGCTGGGCATTTCAGAGCTGCTTGAGATTTTAGATGGCTTATGAGAAAAGATTTCCAAATCCTTTAAATGAAAACTCTGACCTCATTCTTTTTTCTGTGCAGTGTTTAATTCAAGCTGAAATTTACTCAGAAAAGTTGGGTTTAGACATCTTTCAAAGGAACTGCTATAGGATGAAAATTTTTTGCCACTGCTTAAATATTGTGTCCTGATGCTAGCCTGTTTTGCTTGAGAGCTCTTGCTTTGTTTCAGGAACAGATGCAATGCTTCTTGAAGATTATAGCTCAGATGGCCCTCATGCCCCGCACTGTATCTGTCCTCCTCGAAGGAGGAGTTCAGTGACGTTTGAAGATGAAGTAGAGCAAATTAAAGGTGGGTTTAAGGGTAAGTATGGAAATGCTCAGAACCAACTATATTGCGTGCTCAGGAAGCCTCCCAGGACCTTCAGAATTGCCTTAAAACATATCTGTGCACTGTTCACCTTGACATACCTGACCACTCATACGGGTACAACAGAAAGTAAGATCAGGCCTTTCTTCCAGTTCTCAAGTAGCAACAGAAAAGGACGAGAGTCAGAAGCCGGCATTCCCTACACACGCATCGTTTATGTTGCACAGCCATATCGTCTCTGCAGCTCCACTCATCTGGTGGCTGTTGCAGCCTGTTTTCTGTTTCTCAAGGAATACATTTTCCTGCCTTCATATTTGGATTCCATTATCCTGGTGTTTCTCATTTGCTGCCTCCTCTCAACCTTGTCATTCACAGACTTGACATTCTTCCATTTACAGACTTTAATGGTTTGAATATAATTTCATTCTGTTTCACTTACTTTTTTTACTTAACTTTTACTTCATTTACTTTACTGAATAATTTTCTCAGCAAATAAGGGTGAAAATGAACCACATGCACTTTTTTTCAGTCAACTCGTTGATTCTGTGCTAGCAAAGTGTTGCTGTGATCATCTAAAATATGGCAAAGGGAGTTTAATTTAAGCTGATAGTTACAATATTATGGACTAAAAGACTTGGTAATGACAACTGAATTTACTAAATGATTGTGGACAGTACAAAAATGAGCAGAATGCCTTTAAGAATCAAGTAACAATAAAACCTGACTGGTTTTTATGATTCTGAAATAATGAGAAGACTCCTTCTGTGGAATTTTCTCTTCAAACATCTTGGGAAAATTCATTCTTGCCCTCTTCCCAGTATGAGCTGATTATTTCCTTGGATAAATACATTACCATATGTTTCCCGTTATCTTTCAGAGGGCTTATGTAGGGGCAGGCATCTATTTTTTTGTGCAGTTCAGTGAAAGAGGGAGGTCTTAGTGCAAAAGTTCCCCAGAGGTTTATTGATTCTCCCTGGTATGTCTCAGGGTTTTCAGGATCTCTGAGATTTTAAATTATTTCAGCAGCCTCTTCGAAGGACTATATTTAAGATGAACACCTGTGTCGCCCAACGTGTTGGTGGGTAGAGAGGTATATAGATGCTACAAAAGCAACTACATCAACACTGAAGAGCAGGTGTATCCAAGGTAATAAAAGGTTAGGAAGAAGTATACTACTGTCTGCAACTGCCGTCTTCAGCCTCTCCTGGCGTGGAGAGCTTTACAACTTCCCTACTGGAAGTGGGTCCCACAGTGTGGCTGGAACCAATTTAAGCCTAAGGACATCAGACTGCTGATTTTAATCACTATTTGGAAGAAGCCCTTGGAATTTGGGGACTGTTAATCCACAAGCATGAAGTCTGGTGTTTGCTGGGCTTAAAATATGTTGCAAAATAACTCTTGAACTGCAATGTTCATGTCAATGAAGTGCGAGATCTTAGTTCAAATGCACTGAGGATCCCTGTAAGGCTGTAAGCAGAAGTACAAATTGAGGGTTCTGTTCCTGTCTTCTGCATGAATTCTTGCCTGATGCCAGACAGTTCCCATTGTCCCTAATCCTGGCCTTTTGGTAGTAAGCAGAAACCAGGCTGTTGACTTCAGCTGGGTACGAATTCAGACCCATAAAATCCTGTGTGCATAGGTTCAGATTCAGAAAATTGTTCAACATACGCTTAATTCAAAGTTAAACATGTATAAGCACTTTGCATCATTAGATCTTATTTTTTTCACTTGAATTGGAGGTAATTTTTCTCTGCTTGACCTGTCGAGGTCATGCTGAAGCTTTGTGTTCATAGAATGGTTTAGAAACCCCAGGTATCATTGGTAAATGGGCTCTGTAAGGTAATAATTTTTTAGAGGGCATGATCATACCTTTACAAAACAATCAGTATTAGTCTTCGAGCATTTGTGCAGCCATGCTGATCAACTATTAATTTTCTGATATGTTGCTTTTTTTTTTTCCCCAGAAGCTGCAAAGAATTCTGTTCTTCATGTAAAAGCCGAAGTCCATAAATCTCTGGACAGTTATGCATCCAGTTTAGCAAAAGCTATTGAAGCTGATGTGAAAATCAGTTTGTTTGGGGAAGATGCTTTGCCAGGAGCTCTGTTCCCTGTGCGGACTCTTCCAGGAAGCAGTATGAACACGCGGCGTGGTATCAGGCCCCATGCTAGCCAAAGACTTCAGTTGCAGAGCATCGATGAAGGGAGTATTTGACAGGAGCACTGGAGTATGAAAACAGAATGAAACCACTAAGAGGGACCTGTTACAGCTGTTACTGTTTTCACAGAACCAGGATACCGTGTCAGGACGTTTTCTGTGTTTTTTCAACACTTGAAAAACAGCTGAATTATGGTACTTACATCAGCATTTTGCAGCAATATTTGTTTACTGGTTAGGGTGCTATTGACTCTTTTGTGCCATGTCCTAAATCTATCACACAGTGCATAGGAATGCAGGGTTTGGTTTCATGGACCAGATCATTAGTCTGTCGAATCTTGGGTTCATCATTGGCCAAAGCCGACAGAGGAATGAAAAAGGAAAAGTATGTGCAGTGTTTAGTTCATTATTGCGTTGATCCTTTTCTGACCACCAGAATAATGAGTTTATACTTGACAGCTGGAGTGTTCCGATAGGAGCTTGTGTATTGGATACTACATACAGCCTTACTGTCACTGACTCCCAAATGATGGAGCGTGGACTTCACTAAGGGAGAAAATATGAACTTTTCAGAGAGCTCATGCAGATTATGGTCCTACTTACCCTTGCTAGCGGCTATTTCTGGCTGTTCAGCCATCAGAGTGCTGGATCTGAAACTGGATTGTGCATTCTGACACACCAGCTTCTCTAGGTGTAACGGGTGGAAGCAGACCTGTGCTGGAAATACCAGAGAGAGGCTATTTGAGGAAATCATCAATGCAGAGTTAGTTTCTCTGAGAACTTCAACTCACTTCCCCGGTTTTACTTTTGCTGAAAGGGCACTCTACAGCTGTGGTAATCTTGACAGAATATAAATAAGGTATCACCACTTTATATCTAGGATTCATCTTTTCTAGAGAGAAAGGTTCCGAGGTTTTGGTGGTTTTTTTTTTTAATTGTGAGGGAATATAGTATTTAAGCAATAGTTACCTCAGTGCGTATATTTCTTGGAGTCTTAATTCATTAATCTCTAAAATAAGAACATTTGGCACTTATACTGCACTTTGCATGTTCTTCGGCACTGTACAGACATTACCTTGTTAGGCCTTTGTGAGGGGGCGGGTCAGCCCTGCTTGCCAAAGACGGGGAACTCGGCAACCGTCAAGCTGTTGGCAGTGAAACAAGCTGCAAAGCTGGGAAGGTTTGTTACGCAAAGAGGGATGAGGTGGATCGTAGGAGAATGCCCGGCTTGAGGAACCTTTCTGTGCCTTCCCGGGCTGGCCCCTGCCGTACCTTGTTGGGGGATACAGCCCTGCCTTACTGCTTATTTCAGAGAGAGGGAGACGTAAGTGAGTACGATAATTTTTTGGCGTGGGTGTCAGTAGGAAATGGACTTAAGGACCAAGGATTTGTATTTGTTTACTCTGTGCCTGCTCCCCCTGCCTCCACCTTTCCCCAGCAGTGGTTTGTATGAGTTTTTGCTGCAGACTGATTGGAAATCAAGGGCAGGATGTTTCCGTCTGGGCAAAACCTGTGTGTACGCTTGTTAAATTACAGCTGTGTGCGACTTAGTCGGAGGCACAGAAGCAAACTGTTTTTGAGGCAGAGCCTCAGTCCAGTACTGTATTTAGACATCCTATTTGTCTGTGTTCCCAAATCAGAAATACAGTTTAGCACAAGCTTATGTCCATCTCTGGACAAAGCAGCCTGACTTTATGAACTAGCCTGAATCCCATTACATTCCCACGTAAGATTTAACTGCATGCTTAAAATTCAGTACATGGTTTGCTGATTAAGAACAGGCTGTTAAAGCAAGAACACTTAAGCACCAGTAAGACGGCTCTTTGCATAATGCAGGAATGAAACAACTAATAATAGTGAGGTCCTCGGCTGCTGTATTTTTTGCTTCTAGTGTGTTAGATACATTGACACCTGTGGGCACTCATGAAAAAAAAATAAATTAAAAATCCCAGTGTTTGCCAGGAAGCGCCCTACACTGAGGTCATTATGGCTATCGTTAACATTACAATCACAGTTGCTCATAGTACTCAGCACTCCTCAAGGTATACACTTGCCTCAGGTGGCTTGCAGTATTTTACCTGCATCCCTTTTATTTCATATTTCTGCTTCGAAACAAGCTGAGCAAAGTTGTCCCTGAATGTGAAAAGGGCACGGGTGAGTATGAACGCATGTGGGGATGAAGTCGGTGGTAGGCCAAAACGGTGTATGTTTAGGAGGAAAAACTCCCAGGCACCCGTGAGAGTGTGGAATTGTTAGTGTTGTGTAAAAAACACGTTTTTCACGCAGGTACTGAGCCCGGTTCAGCCTTCGGGCAGGGTAGCGGAGTTGCATCAGTTTACACCGCGACTGAATTTGGCTGTCAGTGTTAATTTCACTAATCTTGTTATTTAGTGTAAATGTTGTTAATATTTTTGTACACACATTATAACCTTTCCATAAGTCTGTTATTACCAGAGTCGTTATCTCACTTGAATTGTCATTAACAAAAGCAGTAACTAAGAAATGCACACATTTGTAAAACTGTATTCCTCATCTTAAATACGAAAGAAAAAAAAAAAGACCAAACTATTTCCAGCTTCTAATGGTCCGTGGTGTTTGTTTAGACTGCTGTTATTTCAACTTAAAATTATTCTTTAAATATTTTCCTTTTAAAACCACGTTGAGCTTAATGGCTGAACCCGGCAGCAGTGGCACCGGGAGCCGTTTCCCGAGTACAGGCAGGCATCCCGGGCTGAACGACTGGTCCGTCCCCCCGGGGCGGGCGACGGCGGTGACCGCGGGGCAGGGCGCTGCGACAACGGGAACCGGCGCCACCGGGGGAGCCCGCGCCGCTGCCGCTGGAGGCGGGGCCCTGGCGGAGGCCACGCCCCCCCCCCCCACCGTGGCCACGCCCACCATGGTTGCGCGCCCCGCCCTCCCCCGTTGTGCGCCCGCCAATGGGAGCGGAGGAGGGCGGGGAAACAGTGAATCCCCAGCGCAGCGGCGGTTGGCTCCGCCGTCGCTCCGCTCCCATTGGACAATCCGCAGGCGCTGGGTGGGATTGGCTGATTTCGAGAGCGAGGGTGGCGGTTACGGGCCGGCGATGGAGGCCGTGCCGTGCGCCCAGCACGGTGAGGGGCGGCGGGGGGCGTCCCGGGGGGGTGCGGGGGGCTCCCGCTCCCGCTCTGACCGGTTCCCTCCTTCTCCGCCCTGCAGGGTCCCTCTGCTTCCTGAAGACGGGCGTCCGCGATGGGCCCAACAAGGGGAAGAGCTTCTACGTGTGCGGAGCGCAGGGGCCGGCGGCCTGCGGCTTCGTCCTGCCGGCGCCGTAGGTGCAGGGCCGGGGCGGGCGGGGGGAGGAAGGGGCCTCCACCCTGCTGGGCGGCTCCTCTCAGGGAAATTCAGTGCTGTGGCAGCAGTCGCAAGCTTTTGTTTTCTTAGTCGCGTAGACTTGCTAAGTATTAAAAAGTATTCAACAAGGCCCAATGCGAGGCCCTACACCTGGGCCAGGGCAATCTCAAGCACAGATGCAGGCTGGGCTGGGAATGGATTGAGAGCAGCCCTGAGGAGAAGGACTTGAGGGTGTTGGTGGATGAGAAGCTCAACACAACCTGGCAATGTGCGGTCACAGCCCAGAACGCCAACTGCATCCTGGGCTGCAACAAAAGAAGCGTGGCCAGCAGGTCGAGGGAGGGGATTCTGCCCCTCTGGTCTGGTGAGACCCCACCTGGAGTACTGCATCCAGCTCTGGAGTCCTTAGCATAAGAAGGACATGGACCTGTTGGAGTGAGTCCAGAGGAGATGATCAGAGAGCTGGAGCACCTCTCCTATGAAGACAGGCTGAGAGAGTTGGGGTTGTTCAGCCTGGAGAAGAGAAGGCTCCAGAGAGACCTTCTAGCAGCCTTCCAGTATCTGCAGGGGGCCTACAGGAAAGCTGGAGAGGGACTTACTGCAGTGGTATGTAGTGATAGGAGGAGGGTTAACATTTTTAAACTGAGAGAGGGTAGATTTAGGTGAAATATTAGGAAAAAAATCTTTACTGTGAAGGTGGTAAGACACTGAAATAAGTTGCCTGGGGAAGTTGCAGATGCCTCATCCATGGTGGTGTTCAAGGCCAGGTTGAATGGGACTTTGAGCAACTTCAAGTGGCAGGTTGGAACTAGATGATCTTTAAGGTCCTTTCCAACTCTAACTATTCTATGATTCTGTTTTGTCCCAAGTAATTGTTTTTGGCATTGCTGTTCCCCAGGCAGCTTGTCTTGTCTTTACTCTTCCTCTTTTCTTTTCCTCTTTTCAGTATTCCCGCTTCTCACTGCTTGATCCATGAGGGATGCATGGTGGAGCTGCAAGTCCTGGTTCAGCAGGACACAGATGAATACCAGTAAGTTCGTCTAAGTGGAAACAAAGGTTTGTTGTGCAGGCTTGAACACTTGGAATTGTTTGATGGCGGCTGACTTGCAATTTCCTTCTGGAATTGTTAAAGGCTTTTCCAGCCTTGAGGCCTTCACTTAGCATGTTTAAAAATGTTTACTATTTTTATTAGTAATGATATTCAGTGGTATCAACTAAGTGATCAGATGTTTGTTTTTAACAGAATTGAACATGGCTCTGTGGTTGGGTTCATCCAAGACTCACAACAGTTGCATCAAATTCACCAATTTTAATTCTGATAAAGTTCTTGCAGCAGTCATGCTCGGCTGCCAGTTTAAAAAGACATCACATCCAAAGTTTTTCTGTTCCTGAGGCGCTTTAAAAATGAGGCGGCCTGTGTAGTTTAACTAAAAGAATAGCTGTTTTCTTACACCTTGAAATCATATGACACTTCTAAGGCTCTGAATATAGACAGCATTTTTGCCCGAGCAGCTACATTTTTTTAATTGCTAAAACTAAAAAAACAAACAACGCAAAACCCTAGGAATTTTTATCCAGAGAACAATGCTTTTGTAAAAAGCTTTGTTGCTCATGATCATGGCCTTTTGCTATGCAGAAGACTGGATGTAAAGTGCAGGTCAAGAGAACTTGTCAATGATGATTTTGGTGCAAAGTACTTCTTAAAGAATGCTTGTGTCATGGTTTAACTCCAGTCAGCAGCTGGGACCATGCAGCCCCTCGCTCATCCCCCCTTCTCCCTGCAGAAGTGTAGGGAGAAGAGAGAGAAAAGGAGGGCAAAGGGGAAAAAAAACCCAAACCTCATGGATTGAGATAAAGACAGTTTAATAGAACAATAATGGAAAAAGTAAATAATAATAATGGTAAAAAAAAATATAATACAAGACACGAGGCACTCTGCCTGGTGAATTGGTTGCCCAGCCCAACACGAGCAGAGATCACAGATTCCCCTCCCCACCCCCAGCCAATCCCCATTTATATACTGAGCATGACGTCTATGGTACAGAATACTCCATTGGCCATTCCATTGTTCTGTCTAGGCTCCTGCTCAGCTTTTATGGGAAGCTGAAAAAAGTCCTTGACTAGTATAAACATCACCTAGCAACAACTAAAACAATCTGCATTATTGACATTCCTTTTATGCCAAATCTGAAAACACAGTGACCACTAGAAAGAGAATTATCTCAGCTGAAACTAGGACATCTTAGAGTTCCTTTACTGGCTCCTGCAGTTTGAATCTTGTTTTATTCTTTGGTAGGTTGTTTTACCGATGCCTTAAAAGTAAGCTGAATGGGAAGAAATGGTGTGGAAACATCCCATGGCAGGTATGAATGTTTTATTTTTATTACAGTATCATTGCAATATGACTTTTTGTTCTGTATACTGTAATTACCTGTGAGATTACTTAGTGAGAAATTTTGTATTTTCTAGCTGAAAAGTGTATCAGCGTGCTGTCCTCCAGAGACTTCTCTTACTCCTAAATTGTGTGAAGTAATCACTGTTCTCCACTCTTAGAAGAAACTTGGGTTAGATCTCCAGCTGTCCTCTTTTCTCAAGGATGATGCTGTTTGGGTTTGATCCCCCAAAACCATGGGAATTGCAAAGGAAGCAGAAAAACAGCAGTTTTGTTTTCTTTTCATTGTAAAATGTTTATCCTGATCCTGTTAAAATTATAGGAAAGATGTTTATAGAGAACGAAGTCTGGCTTGAGATGATGAGGTTGTGTGGGTAGTTAGCAGGCTTTAATAATTTGTATGTTAGCACTTACTCACTTGTACGTATTGCAGGATCCAAAAGCTACCAAAGTGTCGAAAACCTTAGAATCACAGCCCAACACAGCACCTCTCTTCAGTCTCAGTGGCCAAAGAAATCCGTTCAAAGTGATAGACAAGAATTGTGAACCATCATCCTGGAAACAAATTAAGGAAGAAAATGGAGAGGAAAGTAAAGCAAAAGGAGTAAAAGCAGAGAAAGAGAGCATGCTGGTGCCACATAAAGAAATGAAATCAACCTCTGATTCCTCTATAGAGAAAGAACCTCTAGAACGGCTGAAAATGAAAAAGAAGCAGTCCACAGGAAGTCAGAGTGGTCCAGAACTTAAGGAAAGCACAGTGTCTGAATCTAAACTTGGTCTTTCTGAGACTTTGAAAGGGAAAAACACCTTTTGGGAGGAAGAGAAATATGGTGGCAGTGGCAGGGAGTCCAAGAAGTCTTCTGAGTGTGTGGAGAAAGAGCCAGGTGGGAGATCAAAGCTCTTTCCACTAAGTCTTGGAAAGCAAAGTACAAGTGCCAAGCCTCCAGAGGAGGAGCAGCTTGGAGAGAAAAGCTTAAAAAGCTGTGGGGACAAAGAAACCAGGGAAAAAGTATACACTGGTCAGAAGAAAGGAGAAACGAAACTGATGTCTAAAGAAGATGCGATTTCCCCAGCAGTACCACAACCAGCTTTGCAACATGCTGCCCTGAAGGAAGGAGCAGAGGCAGCACTGCCCAAGACACAATTTAAGCCGGCGTTGGGACAGCCTGCTGATGAAGTCTCTGGCAGTGACACTGATCAAGTAGGATTTGCTTTTTCCTCCTTGGGTAAGAATAAACCTGAGGCATCAGCTGAGGGTTTGCAGTCAAGAGAGATTCCTTCAGGAAAATCAGGAAAGAGCATACAGGGGACATCTTTGCCAGGAGCTGCAGCATCGCACCATGTGGAAGGACCCCAGGACCCTAAAGCTCTTTACAACCATCTTGTAGTCCAGCTGAAGCAGAAGAAGGTAACTTATTGCACCTATTATTCCTTTTTTTTTTTTTTTTTTTTGGTTCTGTGTTCAGGGTGATGGGGATCAGAATATGGTATCCCCTCGCAGCAGAAACACAAAATATTTGGGTGGTTTATGAAGATGGGGCAAGGGAGGGAATTCAGCCTAGACACAGGCTAGTAGTTTTAAGTCACATATGAAATAATAACCCCGAAGGTAATACAACCTTCTGCATTTGGGGGTGCTCAGTTTTGACCTGCCTGAGCTTGTGTCTGTCTTTTACCCAGAAAATAATTTGCATAAGATGGAACAGCACACAGCCAGCTTAACCTTTTTAAATAATGTGGCTGTTCTGGTGGTCTCTCTTTCCCTTGTGAAGTAAGAGTGATCTAGCCATGAAAGCTCACGCTAAGATGAAATAAACTACCTATCTGTTTGCTTTTTTAAATAATTGCCAATAACTATGTTCCATAGTTTTATTGTAAAAACCCCTGTTTGCCTAGAGCTCAGAACAGAACCTTGAAATAAAGACGGAACTGTTGTTCCTGCTAGTATAGAAAGAAATGTGCAAGTAGGTTGAATGTTGAGTGCTTTAAGAGATGTTGCGATTGTCTAAGTTGCTTGATTACCTGCTCATCCCATTTCATAACAAGGGGGAGACCCTGCATCATTCCATTTCTTCTAAAGTACACTAATGGTTAGTTTATTTTCTGCTAAAAGACTATTTAATCACACTGAATGGCACTTAAATGCTTTTGGAGATTGTAGAAGAGTATCAAAATACAAACTACTATGGCATAAGATTAGTGTTTTTAAACTTCTGACCTGATTGTTCTCTGTTGGCAGACAGCTTGGTAAGCACGCTCAGGTTTTGGATTCTTTTTTTTGTTTTGCAGAGTACATTGGCTACAGTGAACATTCAGCTGCTGCCAGATAAAGGGGAACGGTTATTAAAGCAAGTACAGGGTTTGGAAGCTGCACTCAGTGCTCTTAACATTTCGACAGCGGATACTAGTGAAAAAGGTACGACTGAATTTTTTTTGCCCCAGAACTTTGCAAACCAGTTTTTCTTACTATAGTTGTTCATATTGAGGAAAAATAGCATAAACTTATATATGGCATGAGGTCTATATTAAGTCTGTTGAGATTCACTGAAGGTGAAAAGCATTTTTTGCAAAGTGTGTGTCTGGGAGAGGATGAATGGAACAACTCAAATGTTTCCTCTGAAGTGTGATGGCTTCGCAAGAAAGTTTCCTCCCATGGTTAGGACCCAGGGTTAGCTCTTTCTCCAACTTTGGCTGTGTGATTGAGGCAAGCGTCTCTCTCGGAACTTGCCAGTGAAGTGTTGACTGCCTCTTTGTTGCAGTATGCAACGATGCTGCTTATGCATGCCCTGGCTGCTGCGTCTGAATGTTTCAGTTACCAGGTACAAGATAAGCAGCCTCCAGTGTGCCAGTCCTGTAAAGTGATTTCCTAATTCCATTAGCTAGTCTTGATCATGTGTGAAAGAGAGGCATTTTGTTGAGTTACCTGTACGATCACCTCAACAGGAGAATTTGTGATCATAATATCAATTGTGTTGACGAAAAGATCCAGTTTGACAGCTCTGGAAACTGAAGATCTCTAGCAAGGAAGCAGTAACTCGCAGGCCACCACACAACAAGCAGTCCCGATGTCTTATACCATAACTGCTTTTAAGCAAGACAGACCGTTCCAGGAAGGAAAGAAAAGCTCCTGAGTTCTTGGCCCATTCATTCTTGGATGTTTTCATAGTTTTTGTGACCAAAACATTGCTGAGAAAGACATCCTTAAAAGGAGTAAATCCTCTGGGAACAGTGTGCAGAACTGATCTTGCATCTCTCTAATTTGATCACAGTTGCAAAGTTCACTGTGTTGGTATAAACCACACGTTGAGGCTTGAGCTGAACTGCATTGCCTGTCGTGTAGCAGCAGGCTAAGAGCGTGCATGCGGGGAAACACGGATAAAACACCTCAAAGGAATGCCACCTGGAGAGCAGCATGAAGGATTTGCAGCCACTCCAGCCAGTAAGTCAGCTTCAACAGGGACCCACCTTAAGTGCCTCTCTGCAAACGCATGTAGCATGGGGAACAATCAAGAGGAGTGAGAGACGTGCGCACACCTCCAGGGCTATGATCTCATTGGCATCACCAGGAAGTGGTGGGATGGCTCCTATGACTGGAGAGTTGGAATGGAGGGATATAGGCTTTTTAGGAAAAACAGGCAGGGGATATGAGGAGGGGGTGTTGCCCTCTATGTCAATGAACAGCTGGAGTGCACGGAGCTCCACCTGGGGATGGATGAAGAGCTGACTGAGAGCTTACGGATCAGGATTAAAGGGAGCACAGGGACAGGTGTCATTACAGTGGGGGTCTGCTACAGGCCATCTGACTGGGGTGACGGGACAGATAGGGGCGGCATCGTGTTTACAGGCCCTGGTCCTTATGGGGGACTTCACCCACCCTGATATCTGTTGGAAGGACAACACAGTGGCGCACAGGCAATCTAGGAAGTTCTTGGAATGCATCAATAACAAATTCCTTCTCCAAGCGGTAGAGGAGCCAATGAGGAGAGGAGCTATGCTGGACCTTGTCATTACTAAAAAGGACGGGCTAGTGGGGAATGTCCAGCTCAAGGGTAGCCTTGGCTGAAGTAATCACGAAATGGTAGAGTTCAGGATCCTTAGAGCAGCAAGGAGGATGTGCAGCAAACTCACTACCCTGGACTTCAGGAGAGCAGACTTTGGCCTCTTGAGAGATCTGCTTGGTAGGGTTGCATGGGCTAAAGCACCAGAGGAGAGAGGGGCCCAAGGAAGCTGGTTAGTATTCAAGGATCATCTCCTCCAAGCTCAGGAGTGCTGTATCCTACCAAAGAAGTCAGGTAAAAAATCCAGGAGACCTGTGTAGGTGAACAAGGATCTTCTGGACACACTCAAAAGCAAAAAGGAGGCCTACCAAAAAGGTGGAAGCTAGGACAGGTGGCCTGGGAAGAATACAGGGAAACTGCCCGAGCAGCCAGGGATCAGGTTAGGAAAGCTAAAGCCTGTGTAGAATTAAATCTGGTCAGGGACATCAGGAGCAACAAGAAAAACTTCTTTAAGTATGTCAATGATAAAAGGAAGACTAGGGAAGATGTGGGCCCTCTCTGGAAGGAAACAGGAGAACTGGTCACCAGGATTTGGAGAAGGCTGAGGTACTCAATGACTTGTCTTCAAGTCTTCCCCTCAACACTTCACTGGCAAGTTCTGAGAGACGCCTGCCTCAATCACATAGCCAAAGTTGGAAAAAGAACTAACCTTGGTATGGTTATGTTATATATGGTAATATAACATAACATATATAACCATATAGGTTATGTATGGTAACCTGCTGCCCTGCTGTTAAATCCATGTGACCATTTAATAGTATTTTGCCAGCAGACTATTGGGCAAAATGAAGGCCCTTCTCTGGACTGTAACACGAGGCTCTGAGGTCCATTGTGCAACCTTTTCAACCTGCAATTGCTTTCTTCTTAAGGGGAAGATAGCACAAGCAGCAGCTGCCCTCAGGAATCTTTGCCTAACCCATTTGGAAGACCAGGTGGTACAAAGTTGATAACACCACTACCACTCCAGGATCCTACAGCAAGGGCTACTTCAGGCTCACACTGTCACCCCTCTGCTGCTGCTACTTTGGGTTCCAGTGAATATTACGGACACAGTTTTGGAAGTAAGTACCGAAAGACCTTTTTTCATTAAAGAGAACACTGGTGAGGACTATTTCAGAAATAATCCTGCAACTTGTGGATATATGTGAGAGTATGTTTTGTGTTACTGTGAGCTGCATACTATCCCCAGGCATCTGTAGCCACTGAGATCAATCTCTGAGATGAAAGATCTGCTTGGGAAAGTTAGCCTTGTAACCACATCTCATGCATAATACTGTATCTTTCCAGTGAACTCTGGTGTGCAGAATCTATATGGAGGAAGAATGACGGAAGACCGAATCCGAGCTGTACACAGTGCCACAAGTGAGGCTATTAATCATCTTCACAAATCTCTAGAATCCTGTCCAACAGAGCAGACAGTAGCTGAAGATCCCTCTGAATTGAAGGTGAGTTTACAAGGATGGAGGATGTCGTGCTGACGAACTCAGAGGTTTCTTGTTACTTGCGTAATGAAGCGTAACATCTAGGTGATACCCTAGAGCATCCTGGCCTTTCACACCTGTCACAGTTTTCATCCTGCTGGAAGGAGACACTCTAATTACTTTCCATCCATAAGAGTTGCTTCAGATTGCCAGTACTGATGTTCTACCCTCTTGTTGTGGTGTCTTCAGAATATTTAGCACTTGAATGAAATAGTAGTGCCTCAGACAAAGCAACCAACCTATGACCATTTGTACATGACTGGCAGAGCAGAAGCAGGTCTCTAGCGAGGAACAAACAGAACTTTCTTACTGTTCTTTTCTCCGGGTCAGGTCTCCCCAATGAGCTATAAGAAATAGTCTTTTAAAAGTGTTGCAGGTGATTGAGTGCATGCAACCCAATGGACTCCGGAGTAGTCCATTCTGATCTGCCAAAGAGCAGCTCTTTATCTATCAGGTGGTGCAGAACCCATAGTTGAGGTTATGTGTAAGATATTAGAAGGCACGTGCCTCTACAAGATGGTGCGTTGATGTATATATGTTGTGTTACTTGTCAGATCCTCTTGAGACCTTTTCACTTCTCGGAAAAGGCATTTGGTGTCTTGTGATGATAGTATGTAGTCCCTCTTCCTGTCCCTGGTTTCAGCTGGGATAGATTTAACTTTCTTCCTAGTTGCTGCTGTGTTTTGCATTTGGTATGAGAGTAATGTTGATAACACATGTTGTTTTAGTTGTTGCTAAGTAATGTTTACAGTAAGTCAAGGAGTTTTTCAGCTTCCTATAGAAGCTGAGAGGGAGCAGAGTATATAAACGGGGGGGCTGGCCGGGGAGCAGGGATCCACAATTACTGCTTAGGTTGGAATGGGCAATCGATCACTGCGTGGTGAGAACAATTTGTGTTGCATCACTTTATTTTGTATATTCTTTTACCATTATTATTACCATATTATTATCATTATTATTTTTCCTTTGCATTACTGTTCTCTTAAACTGTCATAATCTCTACCCACAAGGGGGTTTTTTTCTTCCTTTTTCTCCCTCTTCTCCCTGCCCTGCTGGGGCCGGGATGGGGGGAGTGAGCAAACAGCTGCATGGTCCTAGTTACCGGCTGGGTTTAAACACAGTGCTTTTAAAAGTCTGTAGGGGTCTTAGACTTGGTGAGAAAAGGGGAATTCTTCTCAATCCCACTCCTTGACAGTGATGCCTGTTGTAAGCAAGGTAGGCTTGGGTGGATTTTCCATCCGGACAAGCTGCCTTTGTGACGCCCTCAGAGCACTGTGAGATGCTAGTTTGGTTTGTGCTTAAAGCATTAGCAAGACCAATCTATGGTACTGCTGACCTCCTGTCTGCAGGAGTTGCTTATCTTGGGTATCCTTGTCCATGTGGGAAAAGAACAGGTAGGCAAACTCCTCTTAGTAAGATTGTATTAGGACAGTTCAACTGGATAATTTGGTATGGGAAGCAGAAGTGTCTGAACTTTGCAAGGTGTTTCCTTCAAATCCTCTGTCTCACTCTCTCAGGTTCCGCTGCTGCTGCACCAAAAACAAGCGCTCGCGTGGCTACGCTGGAGAGAGAGTCAGAGGCCGTGTGGAGGAATTCTGGGTAAGCAACAGAACAGGAAAGTGGATTTTGGGGGGCAGATATATGGTAGAAACAGTTTCGCATATAACTTAGTCTGAGGCCAATAACGTTACTTTGTAGGCGTGTCGCAGGGCCTTGTTTTTCTGTGCTCTTTGACCAATTACAGCTCTTAACCCATTGCAAAGTCATACCCAGGAAATGGTCGTATGTGTATCTTTATTTCCAGGGTTCCCCAGGGCAATTTCTGTTGCAGTATTTACCTCAGTGTAGATCTGAGCTAGGAGAGGTCATTTCTGCACATCATCACAACTTTTGTGTCTCTTTTCCAGCGGATGACATGGGCTTGGGGAAGACTCTAACGATGATTGCTCTCATTCTGGCCCAGAAGCAGCTGAAGACAGAGAAAAGAAAGGATAAGTTAGAAATATGGCTATCCAAAAATGGTACAGAATTGTTTCCATCCTACAGTATATACATTATGATGCAGTGCCATTTGAAATGCCTAAAGGGTTATAGGTTAATGGCTTGTAAACAACAACAGACTCTACCTGTGCTCACTTCCCTTCTGTAGGAAAATTCCGTTGGGCTTAATGTTTACTGCGCTGCCTTGCAAGGCCTTTCTCTTGATCAGTGTCACTTGTTCTTCCATCAGATGTGTAGGATTTCCCAACTTGTTCCTTTATATTGTTTTGGAGTTTACTTTTTTTATTGATTAGTTTCCCGAACCACTTAAAGCCAACTTATGCTGTTTTGAAAAAAGTCTTATAATTTTTTCAACGTATGCATAGTTTTCATAGCATAAGGACTTAAATTAGTTACTACTCGCCTCCCTGTGACTGTTTTCTTTTTTTTTCTCACATAAGATTACTTTTATCTTGTCCATAGAGATAAGGGATGTTAGAGTTTTTCAAGAGTATTTTTCTGCATCCACAACCTATTACCGTCTCCATCCTCGTGGAATTTGTTGGACTACTTTTTCCCATCTTGCCAATTTTACTGACTGTGTGTTTGTTTTGACTTTGTGGTTCAAAATGGTAACATTTCAGTCTTCCAGAACAGGAGAGAAGTATTTATTTGGTGTTGTATTCTCAGGAGAGATCAGGGTTAGTTCCTGAATTCTAACCTTTCAGGTTGTCCAAAGGAAGCGCACAGATATATAGCGTAACTCTGAGTGGACAGGAAGTGATGCATTAGTGTTTCAGTAGAGTTGTTTTCCACCCAGAACAGTCCCCAAGAATGCAATGTAGAGATGTCCGCTTCACAAACTGTGCTCACAGGAAAAGTGGACTGGTCTCAATTGTTGTGACTTTCCAAAACTTCTGTCTTTGTTGTAGTCTAATGTGAAGACATTGAAACCCGTCTGCAATGTTTTCCTGCAGATTCCACTGTTATCCCTTCCCACGGCACTTTAATCGTTTGTCCTGCATCCTTGATCCATCACTGGAAGAAAGAGATTGACAGACACGTGGCCTGTGGCAAACTGAGGATCTATTTGTACCATGGGCCAAACCGAGATAAACATGCAGCGATGTAAGTGCTAAACCATAAATATGACCAAGAAAAGTAAAATACAACTTAACAAGGGATTGTGTATATCAGAGTTGAAATTCAGTGGCTGTAGAATGATGGAAGAACCTGAAGTATGGAAATATGGAGGATCCAGAAGGTCAGGCTGGTTGATGTCTGCTATCAAGATATATATAGCAAAACCTTATGGCCTGCTCCCATGCTGAGTGGTTCTGTGCAGGCTACTGCTGTTCCCGTTAACAAGAAAAGGTGTAGATTCTTTGAAAAATCTCTTGCTTGCAGTGATTCTCAGTGGCAGTTTCTTCCATGTTTGTTCTTTGTAGTTCAATTTTTTTTTTTCCAGCTGTATGTATCGATCAGGAAATTCTCCACAGCACTACAGGCCGTGCTGAGCAGTATTTCTAGGTGTCAGATTCTAAGTGGTCTTCATCTCATGTGGTGTGTGTTCTGTACCACTGACTTCTACTGTCTTCTTGAGCTTGCTGTGTCTACTTCCAGTACCCATAAAATGGGGACAACATGCCCTTCCTGTTTGATTGCTACGAAGCTCAGTTTTCTGTAAAACTCTGCATTTCAGCTCTTGTAGAACTGTGTTCTTAAACCTTTAGCAAGCATTTTGTCTGCCTTGCAAAATGAATTCCTCATTTGTTCTTGCTCCTGATTACTCCTTTCCTTTTGTGCAGGCTTTCTGAATATGATGTTGTTGTCACAACTTACAGCATTCTCTCCAAGGAGGTTCCCACTAGCAAAGAGGAGGGGGAAGTCCCTGCTAAGGACCATGATGTGGGGGTGAGAAGCCATATTGTTGATAGAGGATTGCACTAATGTTTTGTTCTGAGATGTTGCAAACCATTATCTTTTCAAGGAGCACCTTATGCTACAGTGAGCAGCAGGCTGAATTTTTTTTTTTTTCCATAAGTCCCCTGCTGAGTTTGCCCAATAAAAGTGAAGTGATGAGAAGAAAGCACTGTGCAATGCAGAAAGAGAACAGGGAAAAATCTTCACAAGAAGTCTGTTCTGTAGTAATATAGAATATAGTACACTGAATATAGTTGAAATGTCTTAAAAAGTAATTTTAAGAGCGCAGTGATGAATCTCATACTCCTCCTTTCGAGGTGAGACTGTGAAGGAACACTAGAATCTCCTGTTGGTGTTCTTTGCTGAAGCGCTGACATTGCTTTAAACTACCAGAAACCTGTTGCATTCTAGATCTCGTTCTTAAAGCAAAAAGGCCTTTGAATTTCTTGAAACTTCAAGGTGGCGCCTGTAAAACTGTAGAGAGATTCTCTGCTTAAAAGTACAGGATGTGCCCTAACAGAATAATTATATGTGTTCCTTCATCCCAGTCTAGCAAAAATTTATGGTTATGGAATATCGCTTGGGAAGGAAGAGGCGATAAAGTCTTAAAAGCAAGAAAACCAGCAAAATATTAGAAATTGTCATCAAGAACAGACAAACATTATATTCCTTGGCTTATAAATGTTCAAGGAAGCTTTGGAGTGATGATTTTTTTGAGAGTACCTCTTACATGACAGTAAGAGCTCAGATTACTGCGTAACATCAGGAAAATGCTTCTTCCTGGAAAAATATGTTTGCTTATGACTCTTCAGAGAGCCTAGCAAGGTTATTGTGCTGGGTTATAAATAGTCTGCTTTTTCTTTCAGAGTGGGTCATCTCCCTGTTCCCCTCTGCTCAGGGTAGCTTGGGCTCGAATTATATTGGATGAAGCTCACAATATTAAAAACCCAAAGGTTCAAACCTCTATAGCTGTGTGCAAACTGAGAGCCAGCACCAGATGGGCTGTCACCGGGACGCCAATACAGAACAACTTACTAGATATGTACTCTCTCCTGAGGTGAGCTGGCTGCACATAAACACATGGACAGGGCTCCAGTTCCAGAAGTTCTTTGCTGATGAAGTGCTGAAGTTGTTTCTAAGTTTGAGAGGTTTCTAAGATCCATGGGTTAGTGAGACTTGTTAAATTAACACTTCAGACACTGGATTGCAAAGGCTGTGGCTGAGACGTTGCGCAAGGCTGACCATGTCTCTACTGTTGCGTGAAGCTGTTCTGCTTTCATAGAGGACAAAGGGGAAATTACTTCAGATCTCCTATGTCTCCAAGATGAATATCCACAAAAACAATTTTAATGAACAGAAGTTTTGTGCGATAATCCTTGTTCCTACCAGGGCAGCCTGGGAGGACCTTATTAAAGAGCGTTGTGCTACAAGGGCATTGAAGGAAAGGGTGAAAACTTCGGCTTCTCTAAACAAATGATAAAACAGGTTAAGCTCTGTGCTCCTCATCACTGAGAAGAAAAAATTTATGAAGGGAGACTGTAACAACTTACAGTTGAAATGAATTTTGGATAAGTGAAATTAATTTTCAATTAAGAAGTACAGGAGTTTGAAATAACAAATAATATGCTTTTTGGTGAGTGCCTGTACTTCTTGATGCCCTTCATTTGCCGGTGATGCTCGAGACATAATGAGCAAAGAGGAAGTGATGGGTACAGAGCCAGAAAGATGCTTTCACTGTGCCAGTGATGGTAAGACTTTTGAGCAAACCAGTTACTGGCATTGTTACACTGGAAGTCTTTTGCTGCTGCTAGCAGTTGTGGCTGAACTGGAAATGGTTTGTTTTGGATAGTAAGGAATTTGGGTCTGGTGTGAAGTCTCCTTTCCACATGTTGTAGGTTTCTGCGTTGCTCTCCTTTTGATGAGTACAAAGTGTGGAAGTACCAAGTAGATAACAACACAAAGAAGGGAGGAGAGAGGCTGAGTCTCTTAACCAAGAGCCTCTTATTACGGAGAACTAAGGACCAGCTGGATTCAACTGGCAAGCCCTTGGTAAGAACTTCACCCTCCACAGCTAGACAATCATTCCATTGCTTTCCTTGCAGCAGCCAGTCAGTTCTTTACATGCATGAGCTTATTAATGGGTGGGGTTTCCTGTCTACGGCAGTCTCTTGAGCAAGAGGAGTCGAATGCCTGTGGGATGCTTTGGTTGCTTATCCAGAAAGCAGAAATATAAACAAGAATGAAACTTTGCAGTTATAAACCACATGCAGAGGAGAATATGTGAAGTAACTGCAAGTAGATGCCCACTTAGTGGAAAGTTAGTCTAGGTTTCTGAGCTAGCCTAGATCTCTAAGAATGAAAGCTGCTGCATGTCAAACTGATCTGGTGCATGCTGGGGCATTGGTTTTCTGCATTACTCTTTACAAACAGTCAGTTATACTGAGTATTGGATCGTTGGTGTGTCTAAGCCGTTAAAAGGTGTAGTTTTGGTGTCCTGTCTGGTTCTGAATGAGGAACTTAAAAGTTACTTTTGCAATGCAATAAATTAATCCCTCCATGGTAGCTATGTGGAAGTCAGTGCTTAGTTGCTCATGCCTTTTGTTGTCAGATGATTTGCAATGAAGATCATAATCTTGAGTGTTAACCAGGCTACTTGGAGTTCTGCGCATATCTATATTGTGTCATAATTGCATTAATAGGAATAACTTCAATGAAGAAACAAACAGCTGTCTTCTGAGACTTAGAACACTTAAATCTTGGAACACTGGTGTTTGTGATGCTGTATCAGATTTTTGCGCTACATACATCTCATCCTGTGTATTTTTACTGCAGGTATCTCTGCCCAAGCGTAGCACACAGTTGCATCAATTAAAGCTTTCTGCAGAGGAGCAGTCTGTCTACAATGTGCTCTTTGCAAGATCCAGGTATGAATGTGGGAAGGGATAGGGGATTTTGTGGCTTTGTTTCTCACTGGTATGAAAAATCAGAAGTAGTCTGCTCAAGATGAGAAGAGCTTTTGGACAAATTCCTGTTAAATTTTTCCCTGTCTGACTCCCTGTCAAGTATGTTTGAAAATATATTGCTTGTTCTGGCAATAGCTGAAAATGGTGCGTTTTTTTTTTCTCCCATATGTTCATGCCTTGTATGAGCTTTGTATTCTAGTCTTTCCCTTAATCTCATTGATTTCAAGACTCCAAAGACTTGGAATTGCAACAATAGTTCTTAAATGGTGATGTGCCAGCACCTGTAAAAGAGAGAATTATCTTCTTTGCCCTGTGATACTTACACAATTGGAAATTCTGGTGGCCTCTCCAGATGACTGTAATGCAGGCCAGCATCACTTTGTGTTCTCCTAGGGTTTCTTTCAACAGTGTTACTGTAAAGAGTATTCCGTCCTTTTAAATATATTTTTAAAGATGTCCTTTTTATTATGAAGAATGTTATCCATTGGTCCCTGGCTCCTGTTGTACTCAAGGTATTCCATTAAGCCGACTTGCTTCCTTTCATGTTTTCCAAAACGGATCTTGGTTTTGATTATATTCAAGTTAAACAAAACAGGCTTTTTTTTTTTTGTGATCATTCTGTGATTAAATGATTAATGGACCCTTCCTTACTTTAATGTGTCATCAGCTTGCTTGCTAAGCTTGGGTTCCTCTTGCCTATTTTCCTGCTGTAAATCCCACAGTCTTTGTCTTATTTTTCCAGGTCAACACTACAATCCTACCTAAAGAGACAAGAGCAGAAAAATGAAGGCAGAGAGTACGCTGGTGATAACCCATTTGAGACAGGTTTGAGCACACCCTCCCCTGAAAATATTTGCAGAAGTGACTCTTAAGTGCACAATTAAGGAGGAGGAACAGACCCGGCCACATGGGATCAGGACTTAAGAAATTCTTTGGAAAATATTTTGCTGCTCCCCTAATGTTACAAAGAATCATACCATAGTATTCCAAAAGTCTATTCTAGCTGTTGTGGCTCTGGGCAAATCTCTTAACCTCCCTGGGTCTAAAATTCCTTTCTGAAATAAAGGTCTAATTGCTGCCTTGCTGTAGGTGGCTGTGCAATGCTTGGAAATGCCTGCAAGAGCTCTTGATGTTTTGTCTTCCTTCCTTGGCAGTTGCACAAGAGTTTGTGATCAGCCAAAAGGAATTTCCAGCAGGCTCCCAAAGTGCCTCCCAGGTCTCAAGTACTGTCCACGTCTTGTCCATGCTCTTGAGGCTCCGTCAGTGCTGCTGCCATCTCTCGTTACTGAAAATGGTAATTGCATTGTATTGTAGTGGTGTGGGGTTTTTTGGTGAGGATTTTTTCTTAAGTGTTTGTGTAAGTTAACAGCCTTTGTAACACCCTTGCATCTCTTAGCTAGGGGTGCATGAACTGAGCCATTTCTAGGACTGTGTTTTACAGCCCAAGAGGTTTTAGATGGGGAATACTTCCTACTGAAGAGTTCCCAGCATGACCTATGTGGGCAGCTGTGTCTCTGGAAATACCTTTATTCAGATGAAAAAGAAACAAAGTTTTAATGGCAAAGAAGAAGTCTTGATCTTAACCTAGTCTTGAAAAGTGCACAAGTCCACAAGTGTAGCCTGTTTCAAAGGCTTGTGCGTTGGAGAAATCTATAAGTGCCTTGACTGAAGTTGTCTTGCGTGAAGTAGACTAACCTTTCAGAAGTTCTTTGCTCTGTCATATAAAGCAGCTGTGGAATAAGTCCAGATACTAAGGGAACAGGCAAGGATTTATCTTCTAACATCTTTAATCCTGCAGTTGTTAAATGCTGTGCGAGGGGGAATCTGAGGAGACTGAACCACAGCAAATGGCTGAGCTGACGTGCTTTCCCTACGCTGCCCCTTCTTGGGGCAGAATAAGCAGCCAAACAGACTGTTGGTCTGACACAGTAGTGTTTCTTAATCGTTCCTTCTTCATATTGCATAGCTTCCTTCAAACCCACTGTCCTCAGCAGACATCGTGCAGACTGTGGATCAGTACTGAATTTGACCGCAGGCTTGACTGTGATCCCTTATTATATTGCTTTCTTTCCCGCAGGCTCTGGATCAGCTTAACTTGAGCAGTGAAGGCCTTTCCCTCTCCATTGAGGAACAACTTAGTGCTTTGACCCTGTCCGAGCTCCAGACTGCTGATTCCAAGTCAACAGTCTGCCTCAATGGCACAGCTTTTAAAACAGATATCTTTGAAATCACCAGGGAGAGCACCAAGGTATTGTGATTGCGGCTTTCTTACCTTCCTTGAGAAGCTTGTATTTCAGCACTTTGCCTCTTAAATTGTTAACGAATTGTCACATTTTGGCAACTGCAGATCGGGCTAAGTTGGCAATTTAGATGAAATAAGGTGAGTAGATTGATAGTCTGCTGAACCCCTTCTGGGAATGCTCCAACTTATCAGGATGGTAATAAAGCTGTGAGAATCTGACTGCTGAAAATCTGTCAGTGAAAAATTTTGAGCGCTGGATTCCAGAAGCTTAGAAAAGCACGCATGTGAGAGCCTGGCGCTTGTGAAGAGCTAGAAAAAATGGGGTGGCAGCAAGAACAGAGGTGGTAATAACTTGACTTCTCACAGGAAGGTTGGAATCTATAAAACATGCTTGTATGATTTGATTTCTTAACCCTGTTTTCCATGGTGGGAGTGTTCTTATTAATGACTATTAAAGTATCTTGAGAGAGCACAGAAGAAATTCCAGTTGAAGAGTTATTTTGATCACTTCCTCTTTTAATGAAGAGTAGGCAAACATGAGCTGGGTTATGACAGCAAGCAGACTAACTTCTTTTTTTCCTGCAGATAGCTCACCTCTTGGCTGAACTGAAAACTATTCAGAGTCAATCGGGGTCTCAGAAAAGGTTAGTAAACATGTCCTTTTCTTCAGTCATAGGCATTGAGAGAAGCATGTATCTTGACAGCAGCAGAAATGGCTTAAAACAATTGAATACAAAACTCCTGGAATGGTAAAATATTGGCAGTCCTGCAGTAGTTGAACGCAGATTTTGAGGAAAAAAAAAAATAAAAAAATCTAAGACAAAAGAGGGTAGTTTAAGATGTAGGTAAGTGTAAACATAAAGGAGTGTGTGAGTAATCTCAGGCCTTAAGGCCCAGGAGGACTTTTCTTTTCTCCAAAACAGAATTGGGAATAATTTGGTTGTGCTGAGAAATATTTGCCCTCAGCTCTGCAACCCATGCTACCACCCAAAATAAGTAGGTGAATAAAGTAGTCGTTAAAACTGAACCTGTTCAAGATAAAGGAATGCATAGATTAGAGGACTTCAGCAACACTTAAGTCCTGCAGCTCTCACTGTGAAAGTTCTGTCTGTCTTTGCTCTGCACCAGACTGCAGTGTTAGAGTTTTCGGCTTGTTTTTATTAAATAATGTAGAAACGCACTTACAGGTGTGTGGCTGTAAAGTAGTGGTGTGCTGGGGGTGGGTTGGAAGGGGAAGTCCTGTTCTCGGGCGTGCTGGGGGTGGGTTGGAAGGGGAAGTCCTGTTCTCAGGCAACTCCAGAGTTGCACCACATGTAGAAGGCTTTTTTCCAGTCTTTTCCAAAAAGCTTTCCCACCATAAGAATGAGAACACCAGCATTACTTTTGTTCCCTACCAAAAAGCTGTTGAACAAATTATTGCCTTCCAAACTGTTTAATCCAAAAAGTGTGGGGAGTGAGAGGCCTGAGGAAATCCAAGTTTGGTGTTGCTATTGATTCATTTTGCAGAAAAAAGCTCAGAATTGTGATTGGTAGGTGGTAATGTAAAATCCAAAAATAGAGGTGAAAGTTAGAGACTTAATTTGTCTGAAGTTTGTTGGGTATTAGCCTTCCACAGCAGATTCTACCACTACACCTACAGGTGAATCTATTTCTGAACTGGGAAGGGACTTGGCTTCAGTTTGCAGTGGGGAAGAGCGCCTGAATCATTGTCTCCTCTTGGGCGAGACACTGCAATAACCAAACTGTCACACACAGAGCTTGTTCTAAACTCCCTTTTCTCTCTCTCCAGTGTTGTTGTCTCTCAGTGGACAAGTATGTTGAAAGTTGTGGCTGTGCACCTCCAGCGACTAGGGCTGAAGTATGCAACAGTGGATGGCTCTGTCAATCCTAAACAGAGAATGGATGTGGTAGAAGAGTTCAATAACAATCCCAACGGGCCTCAGGTATGCAGTCAAGGCAGGGAAACAGTTACTGCTGTGAGCAGCTGTGATAGCTGACTTCGTGATTCCATTTAGTGGTACCACTTTAATTTGGACCTCTAGGTGCCAAGACCAGCAGGGAAAGAGGTAGCTGTAAAAACAAATTTACATCTTATAATGGGCAGGAGCAGCTGCTAAAAAGCTCTTTTTGATGTTAACCATCTGTACTGAGATCCTCTGACTCCAAAGCTAGTTCAAAGGGTATCCAAATCTTCAGCGTGTTCAAAGATGTTTTTGCCACAGAGAGTAATGTGGAAGATGGAGGCCAATTAGCCCTACTTGGAGCAGATTGGTTGTTTCCAGCTCGTGCTTCTGCATTGGAAGATGTTTGTTTCTGTATATCACCTGTTTGCCAAAGAATCTGTAAGACTTTATTGCTGTTTTCCAACACATCTGCTACTTTTTACTAGACTAATCTTTTTGAGAAGAGAGGATGACAGTTGAATTTGTGAATGAGGCTAAAATTAATAAGAGCATATCTCACCCCAGTATAAAGATAGGAAGATTGGGATTGGGGTGAGAGAAGTCATAGTTTTGCACACATCCAAAATAAGGTGACTTCTTTCACTTCTGAGTTGTTGGGGGCAGCAGTGTTTAAATACTGACGAACTACAGTGTGTTGGCTCTTCTTAAAAATAGCTTCTAGTCTGAAATTTTGGCCAAGGGAAGGAAGCTTGTAGACGTCTGAATCCAAATTAATTGTTCATAGTGATTACGCTGTCACCTGAACAGTGACGTTCCCATTATTGAGGCAGGACAGGCTGTCTCCTCAGGATGGGTCTGTGACTGGAAGGGGAGAATGTAGTGCCTTAGCTTGTTTTTGTTGCTGGATTTCTTGGAACAAGCTGCTATCTACAAAGTAGATATTTCTCCTTCTAGCTTTGAACTTAAACAAAGGAATATTTCTGCCAGCTATGAATAGCTGACCCCTTAAAAAAGATCGGGGGTTTAAGGTACCGTACATACCATGAAATTGAGTTGTAAATATATATAGCATGTGCCTCTCTCCTTAATTGAGTTCTTCTCCTGCCATACAAGAAATCTTCTCTAAATTGACTGTCTGCTATATCCTCATTCCTCCCCAGCTACTCATCTTTTTCTAACTACTAAGTTATGTGGAAACAAAGTGAAAGGAGTAGCAGGCCATTCCAGTCCAGTTGCCTGGGTTTAAGTAATCAGTACTGTTAATTCAGAGTTGATGCTGATTGGTCCTATTGTTGGCAACAGGCTGTCATCAGAGAGGCCAGTCGTTTGAGTGGGACACGGAGAGAGGCTGAACTTCTCAGTCCTTTATCTAGTCTGTAAAGATGTAGCGGGGTAATACATATGCAATGGTAGGCTGGCCTCTCTGAGCCATAACTTCCATGTCCAGGCTTCTGTGCCTCATCAAGTAGCATCTGGTAAGCTCCCAAATACATAATAAATATACACACATGTGATGTAAATATGATAAACAGATCCTGTGGTTCAAATTAGTATGTGGAGCATATGAAGCATTAATTTTCTGGAAACAGGCTCCTTAACGTAACTCTCTTTTGGCCTTTGAAGGTATTATTGATCTCGTTGCTGGCTGGAGGCATTGGCCTGAACTTAACTGGAGGAAACCACCTATTTCTCCTTGATATGCACTGGTAAAGAGAAATAAAAGTTCTGTCTCAGAAGATGTATGTAGGGCACGCTGCTCGCCATGTGTATTGTGATGTCTGATGCATCTGGGTTAGGAGGGAAGTGTTTAGCTGAGAGTAAGGGTTAGTGATTAGTTGTGGAAAAGTGTTTTTACTACAGCCTCATTCCAAGACACACTGGTTTGTCAATCCAGTGCTCACCACCGTGAAATGCAGTTCTGTAGGGGGAAAAAAAAAAAAAAAAAAAAGGAGGATAACAGCAACCCAAAGAAGCAAGTATGCAGTCTGTATCACAAAAGGATACTGGGGACTTGGCAGTCCCTGGCTTAATTTCTTATAGTAACGAAAATGGTACAATAATGCCTACAGGGAATTTGTCTTGAAACAAAGTGATTGTGTTGAGCATAGTAATTGGGCATAGCTAGCGTACCTTGGGGTTTTACAGGGCTATGAAGATAGTGCATATGAGCTCCTAATACTTTTATTGTCTCTCATCAAAGTCAGAATCAATTTATTTTTTTTTAACTAAATGTTGCTTGTGGGAACTTACAAAGCAAACTAATGGGCTTCAGTACAAAACCAGCTGCTGAGTAGCAGCATTATGGAGATGCTTCTACAATACGGAAGTTATGCCAACACGTATTCCCTGTAACCGTTTGTCAAATGGAACCATTTCTTATGTAAATATTCTTGAGTGAAGGCCTCTTTCAATGGAGTCTGCCTTCCTGCTTTGCTGTCCTCTTTCCTTACCAGCTACTCAGCTTTCCCTGAGTACTAACTATTGGCCAGAAATACGGGGCTAGATGGAACAGTGGTCTAATTCACACAGCTGACTTTGTGTGGAGTTGTAGCATACTTCTACTAAGGGCAAAGAAAAATACAGTCAGGGTGAATATTGGCAAGCAAGCTGGTAAACTTAAGGTAACCTGAGAGTGGTTTTAGTTCTACAAAGGAAGAAAACTGGATGCTTTGGAGGCGGGCAAATAAGACAAGCACAGAGGCTTTGATATTTTAATTATTCCTGAACATGAGCCCTTAAGCTATCTCTTTTTTTTTTTTTTTTTTAACCTTGCAGGAATCCTGCTCTTGAGGACCAGGCATGTGACCGCATTTACCGAGTAGGGCAGCAGAAGGATGTTGTGATACACAGGTCAGGATTCTCCTTAGCAGTAAATGAGGCTGTTGCTGCTTATGTACTGTCTGGCTTTAGTTGGTGAGACAGGGACTTGGTTTGAGGCTTGTTTCTTTACTTAAAACTAGGCACAAGGTCTGATGGTGGGATTGGGGTTTGGGCACAGAGGTAGAGACCACAAGAAAATGTTTCTATATGGCACTTGCCTGTTGCTGTCCTGATAGCTAGCAGTGGTTTATTGTTTTTCAACCTGTGGTTTAGTGGGAATGGTCCTGTTCATTCCTGAGAACAATTCAGGCACCGAACCATTTCTCTTCTCTTATTGAGTGGAGTTTTTTCACCGTGCTCCTTAAGCCTCGACCTTTCTAATATCACTAACATAAACATAGAGCACTTCTAATAAGTGGCAAAGCTGGCTTTTAGAAAAAGCATCTGTAATTGTAAGTACTAAAAGGCTAGCTTAGTTATTGTAAATGCACGGCAAATTCAGAGAAACTGGAATCTAAAATAGTATTCTGTGTACGATGCTTTTGGTATAATAGATGCCATCAGTTATCAAACAATCATTACAGGATATTGTCACAGAATTACTATTGCTTCAGATGACCAAAGTTGAGGCCTAAAGTGCATCAGACTTTCATTTAAAATGTTATAATATCTGGATATGAGAACAGCTGTTTTCTGTGCACACATATATTTTGTCAGTCACATAATAGGCTGTTAATTTTTAAGTGAGACAAGTCTTTGGAAATGTACTGCAGAAGTGCTGATACAATGCTGACACTTTTTCCTAGCAATTGAGATGATGTGTCTTTGTTTTTTTGGGTGGTTGTTTTGTTTTTTTTTTAGGTTTGTCTGTGAAGGAACGGTAGAAGAAAAGATCGTACAACTCCAGACAAGGAAGAAAGTTCTCGCCCAGCAGGTGCTGTCAGGCAGAGGGGAGACCTTCAATAAGCTCACTCTGGCTGACCTCAAAACTCTTTTCGGTATCTAATTATCCTTTACAATACACAACGGGAAGTGATTTCATACCTACAAGTAACTGTGCCGACTTCAACAAAGGACTGCTGTTTTAAGGTGGTCATTTTTATTTTGAACAAATAACTACATTTTTGAAACTGTTCCAGGAAGAGAAGTTATCAACTTCAGGAATTTGTTTTAATACTAAAATTAGATCACATATCAAAGGTTAATAAAGTCATAAATTAAGCTATTGTTTTAGAAGACTTTTAACTAAATATTAAAAACAAACATTTGCTCGTTTCTTGGTTTCCTGTGTATGCTTTTTAGTCAGAAAATTTTCCTCTTCAGGACAGGAGAAGCACAGGCATAAGTGAACCAAGAACAAGAGACAAGTGTGAGGTAGGCAAGTTCAGAGGGTGGGTGGGCATGAAGGAAGAAAAAAAAAATATTTTGAGCACAATGGTATAAGGTGACTATATAAACTTTAGAATGTATAAGTCACAAAATTAAAGAAGGACTTAAAGGAATACTTCATTTTCTCTTTTGTTGCTTAGGAGGACTTCTTATATCTAAGTGAAGAAGTGAAACTATTTTTTCAAGCAGGGAAATAGATTTCTGTTATGTTGCTACGAAACAGAACCTGAATTCCTGCTTGTTGTGGGTTTTTGTTCTGAGTATTAAATAGTGTAAGGTTTCCTTGGTGCAAACCTTTTAATGTATAGACTATTCTTCTTTAGAAGATACATTTCATCTACTATTGAAAAATGAGAGCAAGTCCTTGATAATAGTTTGTATTCTCTCTCCTATCAGCAGTGGTATGTGCAGGTGAGTGAAGTTTCTAGGAAAATATATTTTATTGGTGGTGCATCTTCTCTGCTTCCATCTCCCTCTGCTGTGTCCGTGGCCATATCCACTGCATATTCTGGTTTTCTATTGATGACGCTGTTTCTTTGGGATTTGGCCCAGTTCCCATAAGCTCCACACCAAAGGAGGGTGTTAATTTCTAATGCGAAGTGGTAGATCATGACAAGTTAGAGTGCTGGTAAGAAACTAGATGTTGGTTCCTGTGTGGTCATTCCCCATGGAATAAGATAATAGCATTTGGTAGCCTTCTGAGTGAAGGAGAAATCTATTTGCAGATCAGTGGTTCCTGTCAATACAACAGTGTCCTGGTGGCATATGACACGGCTGTGTTAGTCATTTCTCTTACCTGCCTTGACATGACGCGCAAGCAAAGCTATGGGATTATTCCAATTTATTGCACAGATACAGGGGCTAGGGGGCACAAAAATAGCAATTTGTATTTTTTTTGTGTGCGTACGTCCATAAATGGTGGACATGCCTTGGGCAGCTCTCAGAACCAAGGAAGGCTGTGCAACTTGGGCAATTTAACCATAGTCTCAGTTTGGGGACCATAGCAAGGCAAATGAGCAGTGTGCTATGCTGGTTTTCTGAAAAATAAATCAGAATATCTGTTCTCTTCCACCAAACAGCAAGCCATGGACTAACTTTCCAAAATTACTTTATTTTGGCTTGGATATTTACATGAGCAGAACTTGGGTTATAGTTTCTTCTCTGGAGTTCACGTACGCTCTGGTCTGAGCTCCTCTCCCTTCCCTTGGTGCTGTTAGCCTAGCAGGCTTCCCTCTTCAAGGTGTGTTACTAAATACAGTTTAAACGGATGTCTTTTACGCCTTATCCCTTCATTCTGTGTGTCTTCCTTTGGCTGAATGTAACTGTAGTCTCAATGCAGTGTAGCTGTTAGGTGTATCAGTTATTACCACGGGGATTAATTCCTTTTTCTATCTGTGTGACGTTGTCTCCAGGAAAGGGCTTCGGCCTTTCTTTGGAAACCGAAATAACCCACGGGCTATGAAGGGACGTTCAGCTTGGCTCAGAGAAAATGTGAAGCTGAAGGTCCAGCACGTACCTCTAGATACCATTTTCTGAAATGGCAAATTAATGCAGCTGAGAGAAGTGAATGAAGAATATGTGGGTTTAGTAGTCAAGGTCAAATTGTTAAAGGAATTGTGCTGGGGTGGGAGGAGGGGAAGTGATTTGACTGTGGTTTGCGCTATTATCTTCAGAACTGAGGAAAAATTTATCTCAAAATACTGCTAAATAATGTTAGCCCACGTGTAACCAGGTATGTGCATCTCGCTGCAACGCAAGAATATTAGGGCCTTGATTCTTTACAGGAAAGAAACTTCTCTTTATATTAAGTGTAAAGAAGACTGGGGCTTCTTTTTCCACTCCTTTGTCAAAAAGCAGTTCCAAAAATCTTCTTCTACAGCCTCATTAGAAGTAAAGCAGAACCAACCCCACTGCCAGCTGCTCAGAAGTAACGGATGGGAGTTCGCGAGGTTTCCTATGGCCTCTCGGAGAGGGCTGAGAGCAGCGTTCCGCCCACGGTCACCGACGGTGTGACAGAATAGCATTTTACGCTGCCAAGCGGTGTTTAAGGGCAGTGTTTCCACGGGGCAGTTTATACGCTGAAGGGCCCGGGCGCGGAGCGAAGGCGGGAGGCTTGCAATGGGGAGCCGGCACGGCCACCCCGCCACTCGGCCCTGCCGCCGCCGCCGGGCCCCTTCTTCTGCCGCCGCCATCGCTGGGCGCCGTGGCGGAGCCGAATCGGGGCGGCTGAGCAGGGCGGCCAGCGGTCAGGATGGCCGAGCGGTCTAAGGCGCTGCGTTCAGGTCGCAGTCTCCCCTGGAGGCGTGGGTTCGAATCCCACTCCTGACAACTCCTTTTTTTTAAATTTTTTGATGCGCCCCCACGGGGCGCTGGATTGAGGCGCGGTAGCCGCCGGGGGGGGGGGCCTGACACGGGTGGGCGCGGAGGGGGCGCCATTTCTGCACCGCAGCCAGTGGGGCGGCGGAGGAGGAAACCGCGGCAGGGACACGCGTGGTGCCCATGCCATTGTGTCTCTGTTCGGGCATGTGGGGGCCGCCATCGCCCCGCGTGGCATCCGCGATCAGCAGTGCTGGGAAACACTGTTACAGCGCGGCCGGTTAGCTCAGTTGGTTAGAGCGTGGTGCTAATAACGCCAAGGTCGCGGGTTCGATCCCCGTACGGGCCACATGCGTTTTTCTACGCCTGCCTGGGTTTTGTGGGCTGTTCGTTGTTTCTCTCCCCCTGCTTTTTGCTGATGAGGGGGAACCCCGGTGCAGCTCCCTGGGGCACCAAAATGCCTGAAACGCGGAAGGGAACGGCACTTGGAAGAGGTAACACTGTCCTGTCGGAGTCACCCGCAGTTTGTCGTGGTTCACCTGCAGAGCCGAGCAGGATAAAAAGCCACTGCTGTTGACATTTCGGACACGCCACCGATGTTTCTTGGGGCTGGAGGGTGCCCAGCGTGAGAAAGCAATGGATGGGATTGAGGGGATGCCAAAAGTATATTGGTTAAAAAGTTACATAAGCACGTTGTGTAAAATTGTAATACAACTTTGGCTGAACTCCCAAAATTAAACCTTAATTGGGCCTTCTGCACCTAGACTCGGTGTAGAGACAATTAACCGAAACTTAGATCAAAGAAATTGAATTGTTGGAGGATTATCGTATCCAGGGCTCACTGAAGGCCAACAGCGCCTTGGGAGGGAGCGCGCTCCCGGCCTCCGGCCTACGCACAGGGTGACAAGACATACAGTTTTCGGAGTAGAGTCTAAGCAAGATTGTGTCTGAGAGGAGCCTGAGGAGATTATAACACTAAAAGCCCACACCCTCTTGTAAACAATGAGCACGCTAATTAAGGGGATCTCCCAAAAAAGCGTAAAAACATTAACTTGAATGCATACCAAGCTGTTTGGCGAGGCAGACACGCTGGAGGGGAGGGATACCATCCAGAGGGACCTGGACAGGCTGGAGAGGTGGGCCCAAGCCAACCTCATGCGGTTCAACAAGGCCAAGTGCAAGGTCCTACATCTGGGTCGGGGCAATCCCAAGCACAAATACAGGCTCGGCGGGGAATGGCTGGAGAGCAGCCCTGTGGAGAAGGACCTGGGGGTGATGATTGATGAGAAGCTCGACATGAGCAAGCAGTGTGCGATCGCAGCCCAGAAGGCCAACCGTATCCTGGGCTGCATCAAAAGAAGTGTGGCCAGCAGGTCAAGGGAGGTGATTCTGCCCCTCTACTCCACTCTCGTGAGACCCCACCTGGAGTACTGCATCCAGCTGTGGAGTCCCCAACATAAGAAGGACATGGACCTGCTGGAGCGCGTCCAGAGGAGAGCCACGAGGATGATCCGAGGGCTGGAGCACCTCTCCTATGAGGAGAGGCTGAGAGAGTTGGGGCTGTTCAGCCTGGAGAAGAGAAGGCTCCGGGGAGATCTTATTGCGGCCTTCCAGTACCTAAAGGGGGTCTACAGGAGAGCTGGGGAAGGACTTTTTACTAGGGCATGTAGTGATAGGACGAGGGGGAACGGCTTTAAGCTGGAAGAGGGCAGGTTTAGATTAAACATTAGGAAGAAGTTTTTCACTTTAAGGGTGGTGAGGCACTGGAACAGGTTGCCCAGAGAGGTTGTTGAAGCCCCATCCCTGGAGGTGTTCAAGGCCAGGCTGGACGTGGCCTTGGGCAACCTGGTCTAGTGAGAGGTGTCCCTGCCTATGGTAGGGGGGCTGGAACTCGATG